>OU893333.1:28764876-30091751 GCA_918026875.4 Diatraea saccharalis
GGCCATATTGTTATTATGGGAAACTCGCGTCCTGGCTACTTTCTACCGGTCAGTGGACATATGAATATAACATTGTATCTCCCTAAAAAAAAAAGCTTTCTAACGAAAAAGATAAGTATATACTGTTTTTTGTATAGATATGCATATGTTCATATTGCATATATGTACGTATATTATGATTATGTATTATCCAGTTTGAAACTTTCTTCTTTTATTTATTTTGATCGATTTTTCATCCTGTTGTAACTCGCAAGTAAGCAGAAACACTTGTTTTATAAAATATGTGATCATCATCTTCACATATTTGAAGAATTTCGAGAAATTAACCAAAATGTAATGTCTTCCACAAAAAAAAAAAAAGGTTTTTTAATAAAGCAAATCAAATTAAGATAATAATATTTTTTATTTACTTATTAGTTATCCTAGTCTTACGGCCGATTTCTGAATTGAGAAAAGTCCAAAATATCAACTGACTATTATCAACGACTTAAGTTTTTTTTAACTTATCACAATGCAAACAGGCCTAGTTTTTTTCAATTTGCAAAAAAAAAAAACAAATTGAGAAACGAAAACCTGTTTAAGTGACGTTTAAGTGCAGTCTCGAGACGTGCTATTCAGAAACCGGGTGTTTTTCATAAAAAGAAAATTCATGCTTCTAGCGTCAATGAGCATGTTTTATTGAATCGGAACTTCTGTGCGTTGTTGCCAATAATTTTATCTGCAAACGAAAATAGCAATGTCGAAAATTGGTCGAGACACAGAGTTAACATTTTGATGACTCAATAAAAAAGAAAAACAATATTCTATATTGGAACTTTCATCCCCCCATCTCCATAATCTAGGGGGTGGAACTTTGTATGCGACTGCCGCAAATTATGATGCTACAGGTTTGCTAATTGATATAGGAATAACGTCCCTCGCTAGAATTAAGGTTAGTATTTATATATATAAAAGCCATTTTCAGATACCCCGGATACTCGGACCAAATTAAAAAAAGTAGATATTTAATTTATGTCAGACCTACATAAGTATTTTTCTAGTCTTTACTAATATAATAACATGATTACATTGATAATGACGTCTGTTGCAGTTATACAACTCGGCCCCTTGAAGTTAAAGCATAGCCTACCTACATTTCTCAGAAAATAATTGAGCAATACCGAATTAAGGCAAGTTCCTAGAAATTCCATTCAGAATTATGACCGAGCCAAGAAACAAAAACGTAAATAGGTAGGTAGATAATATTCATACTGATTACCTGGGACCTAAACAAAGGACAAAAGGAGTTTTTTTTTTGGAAGAAGACATTATTATTATTACCATCCTACCACGAAATACATAAATGGTAATGTCTATCAGCGATGTGGAACAAATTCTGATAAATAATGAAGGGTTTCAAATCAAAATATTTATTTATTTATACTTTTATACCCAAGCATACCTCTGTGACTCTTAGTATGTACATATATTAAAAAGTACCTACCCAAGGGAGTTTCGTAGGTTACTTATTGGTAGATATTATACTTAATCTGCATTTGAGTTTTATTGCGATTTGGATTAAAAAATATTAAGTATTATATATAAGTCACTATGAATTGAAATGGATGGTTTACACTTCTAAGATAAGATTGTAATTTTAAATTCTATTATGCTCATACATAAGTAGTTACCAAATTTTTTACTTATTCTCATTTGTGTGTTTAAAATTAAGTTAAAAATCAAGTCATCGACTAAATTACGTGTAAACCAGCCAGCCATATACATGTCTGGACAGGAATATAGGAAACACATTAAAGTGACGATTGAGCGTATGATAATATATTTTTTATTTGCGATTTCCAAATTTTCAAGTGTTTTCATCTATTAAAAGCTTTTTCTTTGTCAACTTTATCGACAGTTGATAAAAAAAGCAATGCCTCATTTGGTGGCAATTCGTCATTTTCGGAATTTGATGATTACCCCAAAGCACCTTATTTATTTTTTTAACTGACTTCAAAATCGAAAAGGAGAAGGATATATGTTGAAACTTGCTTTTTTTATTTTTTAATTCGATTTTAGCAGTCGTTGTGATTTTAAATTATTCATTTTTATTTGTGTTTGTGTTGTAAAATATCTATTAACAAGAAAAAAAAAATCATTCTAATATTTATTTTTATATTACCTATACAAGTTGTGTTGCTTGCTGGGTACTAACCATAAGCTGGAGGCGTCCAAAAAAGAAAGATTATCAAACAGCTAGAGAGAGTTCCTATGGAAATTTTAAAATTACCCTTGCCTAAATTTAAAACTCATATTAAGAATTGTCTACTCAGTAAATTATATAATATTTAAACGATAAAAATGCTTGGTGTTAAATAAGGCTTATTTTTATGTATATTAAATTAGTTATCAGTGAGCTTGTTTGAGTAGAGATGTGATTCGATTGACGTAAATACTGTTTTAATTTTATATTTTCTAAAAGCTTTATATTTATATTATAGACTAATATTATAATAGAAAGTGCAATATGGTACAAACGATATCACATAGTTATTAACAATAATTTAATGTAACAATTATAGTTAATGTTTCTGTGAATGTAAACAATAAACAAATATAATGTGTTAAATGTTTTAAAAAAAAAAAAAAAAAAATTGTAACTTCTTTTCTCTTATCTCATCTGCTTTTTCAGAGCCAGTTGTGTTGCTTATCGAAGTCTATGAGTCAAACTTATTAAACTTTATTGTTCAGGTCGCAGGCGGATCGGTCAAAATATCAGAATGAAATTTCTAGAAACTTGCTGCCAATGGTTAATGAAAACTAATCACTATCTGGACTGTCACATCGGTACCTATCTAGCTGAAATAAAATATATATCTGGGGAATCGGGGGAGTGGACTGGAAATATAAATCTAGTGACGGTATGTCTGTTGTCGAAATGGTAAAGGTTTTCTAAACAGCTTATCGCGAGACTAAACGGAAAAAAATAAACTCCGCATAAGATTAAAAAAAAATAATATCAAGTGGTCAATTGCTATAATTTACCTTAGAAAGTAACATTGTATCTAACCCTAAATATTTTTGGAACTATTTGAAATTAAAAAGGGCTAGTAAGAGTTATTATCTGGAAGTAATGTCTAACGGATCAGATTCAAGTTCGGATGCGGGAATGTTGCGAGCCAGTATTTTATTTTGATGGCCCGGTACCGGTACCGGGCCGCAATCCCGGCAAATGGGAAACATTGTACTACACTAACTAATGATTTAAAAGATATGTAATTTTATGGTGTGGTGAGATGAATAACCGCCTGCAAATATCTACTGTCTGTAAAATTGAAAAGGAGTGAAAAGTAATCTGAATGTGGAAATCATTCATTGACTTGGGAGCCCCTTAAATATTTATGTTTTTTAGTATTTGTTGTTATAGCAGCAACAGAAATACATGACCTGTGAAGATTTCAACTATCCATCACGGTACATGAGATACAGCCTGGAGATAGACGGACGGCCGGACAGACAGGCTTCCTAAAAGGTAAAATTCTTGTCTAATTACATTTTGTGTATGGAACCTTAAAGAGAAGACATATTTCGATTCCAAACGCTCCAATATTTAGAAGTCTTTTAAACAGATTTCAAAAAAGGAAGAGATTCTCAATTTGACTGCATGTTTTTTTCCACATCAGTTATCACATTACGATTTACTAACCTCGTGGTAATTTAATTAAATGAATTGCATAACTGTGACTGTTTTAAGGTTTAGTCACCTGGATGTCTAGGACCGTTTCGGGTTCCTGTAAGGGGCACTAGTGATGCTCGCACGGGCTGGCACAGGTTTTTGTGGCATCTCGTTCCAGTTGACAGTTGACGAGGAACCCGCAGTCCGGTGAGCTGCTGTTGTTATCTTCCAGTACACATTCAGAGTTTGATGATCGGGCTGCGGACGCTTACAGTTTAAATGATTTGTTGAGCTAATAGCTTTATTTTGTTTCACAGCATGTCTTGCCTTAGCAGTACATGGTTTTAAGTCATGACTTGACTGGCTTTATTAATTAATAGCTTTAGTAGTTTTTACGTGTTCATGCAATGAATCCCTAAACAGATATTTTTCAGGCTTTTATTTCAATTTATTATTTAAAGATGATATAAGGAAGTTGCTTCTTATTTTTGTGTCCATGTAGTAGGTATCACAAAGTAGCCTACAAGCGTTGCTAACATGCATAAGCAGGGTTGTCTCACACTTCTTAGAAATTAACATGTCCAGTGCGTGTTGTTAAAGCAGATAACACCACACCAATTTGACCCTGTCTTGCACCTAAAGAAGCAGCTTTTTTCTGAAGCATTTCAGACAGGGCAGTTTTGACAGAGGTGAAAGCAGGTGCAGTATAGGTGCCTTAAAAAAGTAACAGTAAGTATGTCTGCGGGTAGAGATTTGTTGAGATTGTCATCAACCTCAGTTTCTGTTGTGGCTTCCTGTGTTAGTAACAATTCTTCTGCGTCCATTGTTTACAGTATTTCCACATTCTGAGCTGGTGATCTTTCAGGAGTCATGACTATCTCTACCTCTGTGTCAGAGCACTGATGTGGAAATTCTTGAGTATCATCCTTTTCTGAGCCTGAAAAATTGAATTGTAGGTGATCATGATAAGAAGTAAGCATCGCTATTATATATAATGAAGTAAAGCTAACAGTCCCAGATCGTACCGTACGCATCACATTTTACAATCATATAGAGTATCAAAATGTTATTTTGTAAATAAAATGGATGTTTTCCGTTCAAGGAACAGTCCCCATGTAGGTACTTTTAGCATTACACCTAATAGTACCATTTGAATCTGCTATTGAATAATAATAAAACATTTTTTATGTGAAGGTAACAGTCCAAAGACGTACTGTTCGCATCACTTGTTCTAAAATGATCTGCCATGACAATCATTCAAATCGATAATTACACGTTCTACTTTAACGTATTACTTTGACGACATTAAACATCATAATTTTACCTTACAGGTAATTCATGCCACACCATATGGATAATTCTATTCGAAAGTCACCTGAAATTTTATTAAAATACAGCAGAAAGCTTACCGGACTTGAGTTCCGAACTATCGGAATCAGACGCTAATCTACGACATGTCTTTTTTAAGACTTTGCTATCACGGTGTTTACGTTTTCTTCGCATTTTCAAATCTATAAGACGTTGAAATAACACTAATGTAACTAATTTTTGAATGAAACATTCAAACACGCAACGGCCGCTACTTGCACGAAAACAGATAATGAAGATAAAATGGCGTCTATAGCGAATGAATGAATTTCAATTTAACATTAGGTACCTAGTGTTTTATTGGAATAGTCTGTGGTATAATCTGTGGTCTACAGATCAAATCTGTTTATATCCGTTTTACGTACCTACTTCCTCTTCGATAGCGTAACGTTTTGTTATCTATAGATAAAGATAATAATTATTCTCTTTATGCACGTGCCAGATATTTTTTTGTTTTTATTGATTATGACATAATTTTTGTATAAAAGTATGAGATGTTCAAAATTTAGTCACAAATCGGTTATTATTATTAATTTGAATGCTGTGGGATAGAAATCACTGATTATAAATATATATCATAATTTGCCTGTATAGGATTCCTGACAATAAAAAATAGACGGTGAACTTCTTTCTACATAAATGGAATGAACTTTTAAATAAACTTAAACTCAAAAAAGCGATCATAACTGGCGACTTTAATATCGATCTTTTAAAAGATAGCGTTTGTTGTAGGGAATTCTTAAGTAGGTATAGTTCAAAACCATGAGTTTGTATCACATATTATTGAACAGACTAGACTAGCAGGCGTGTATTGACCTCGTAATCAGTAAGTAATATTCCCGAAGCTCATGGCAAAATACATGATTTGTGACTATCGGATCATGATACGGCACGATCACTGATGATTCTAAATAGACAACAAACGAGGTAAATTAAAATATTTATAGACAAACTCAATTTTAGTGCTTAAATAAATTAACTTGGTCGGAAGTTTATAATGAACCTGACGTAAATGAAGCCTTTAATATTTTTCACGAGTATATGATGTTATTTTATAATTTATGCATTCCCTTTTATAAGATTAAAATAATACCACAACAAAAAAGTAATCGATGGATAACGAAAGGGATACGTACCTAAAGCATGTAGGCAAAAGAGATTACTTAGATACATATAGGTATTACAAAAAAGAAACTTAAAAAATAAAATCAAACATCAGAAAAACTCGAATGAATTAAAAAAAAAATATAAATATTTCTCAAAAAAATTGTAAAAAGAGATATATGACTAAAAGGACAAACATTTGTAAAGCATCTTGGAATTTAATAAAAAATAACAATGCAAAACATCTAAATAATTATTATCTAAGGGAAATTATACATAAAAATTATAGAATTAATAAAACAGAAGAAACTGCTACAACATATAATGAGTACTGGACAAATTAGGGGTCAGGAAATCATAAACCTATACACGTAAAAACAGCCGCTAACAATGTACAGTATGTTGATGATGGTAGCTTTCTCTTTCCGACTGATGATACTGAAATAAGCACAAGAATAGCAAGATTGAAAAATACAATACAAAAAAATAAAAAAATACAAAAAAAAATTAAAAGTTACAATTATAAAATCCTTGCATAAAACAAACTCTGTAGATAATTATTATAGGCCCGTTGTCTAGATACCCATACTATCTAAAAAAATTAAGAAAACCATGCTCGTTAGGTTGAATAGCTTCATATACATTATAAAAAAAATATCATTAGTGTAAATCGACATGGCTTTCAAAAAGGTAAATGCACGACATTGGCAATGTTTGAGCTGACAAATAAAATTATGACTTACGTAGACAAATCATTCTTATGACAAATTATGAGTAAAGCATTCGATTACATGTGTATCATTAGATATCCTCCTAGCCAAATGTGAAAATTATGGTCTTAGAGGAAAAGCTTATAACTGGGAAGATTACAATATGCAGAACTCGCAAATTTGGATGATTGTTTTAATGAAACCAATTATAGATCTAGTGGAAAAATACAAGGAATTTGGCGTGCCTCAAGGTAGTATCTAAGGTCCGTTTCTATTTCTCCTTTACACAAACGACCTGCATAACGCCACTGAGAAATTTTGTTTGTTATTCGCAGACGATTTATCAATGGTAGTCCCAAATTCAAACAATTCTATGGTTGCATACATCAATGAAATTAAGCCAGTTGATTATTTCTTTAAGAGTTAACATAAAAATATATATATAATCTTGTAGTAGAAATAAGTTGGAAACCATATTTTCAGACTTTAAGATTATGTTGCTATAACGAAACTGTGACGAAAACGAAATAATGACTACAGAGGATACCTATCCTGAAAGACTAGTGTTACCCAATATACTTACAACAATGCAAAGCAGTACCCGTTATCAGAAGACTGTTCGAATCTATAATAAATTACCGAACTATGTGAAAGACGCTTCACTCAACCTATTTAAAAAGAACCTGATAAAACTCTTCGTGCATAAATGTTATTTATTACAAAGTCTATGAACATTTGGCTGAAAAAATACATTAATAATAATTGTTCCATAACATTGTTGTTTTTCTCTCTCTGTATTCCTAATTGATTTTTTTATAACGATAATGACATAGTTTTAATTCTCTGAAATCTTTTAATAGTTTAATAATGATATATTCCTAAATATACATAATTGATTTTAATTGCCTGTATTTAACCTTCATAATCAAATTAATATGCTATTTTCATGCTAGAGTAATAGCTATTGTTCTTCGATAAACGATGATTATTATTATTATTATTGTTGTTGTTGTTGTTGTTGTTGTTGTGCGAACAGAGTCACAGATCATATTCTTCATAAATATCATTCATAACTTATGGGTGCCATAGACAAATATTAAAAAATTACTTTGTACATATTTGTTACGACTAAAGGTGGGTGTGAACATAAAACTTAAGATTAGCCGGTTAAAGTTCGATATCATGTTAATTTGCGTCGTGATATTCCATCTTTAGCCGGTCAATGTGCACATTAACCAAAACAAAATGGCTAAAAATGTACATATTCGATGGTCGCGGACCGGCGGAAGGTTTGAGGGGTCCTCGTTTTAAGTAATTAACACTGAAGAAGTTTTATTTTGTAATTTTAAATAGGTACCTACAGAAGTACCTATCTGTAATTAACAAATGGTTCCATATTATTTTTTTATTTTAATGATTAGGTAGATATTGTTTTAAGTAATTCATATTTTGTAATTGTAATTTTGAACATAGGTTACATAGGTCCATAAAAGTATATGTGTCGTCGCCCGATCGTGGTATGCCCAGGCACATCGTGATACGCCGGCACTTCACGATCTGGCCACTCTACACAGGCATTATAAACCACATACATATGTTTCTTTCAACAAAAGCGATTCATTTCTGGTACTTCGCCGGCCGCTTTTGTTGAAGGAAACATATTTGGTTTATAAAGCTATACAAATGATATTCCCTAGTAGGTATGGCTGGGCAAATCGTCAAACGATATGGCCGGTGTAGAATGGCCAGATCATGAAGTGCCGGCGTATCTCGATGTGCCCAGGCATATCACGATCAGGCGACGACATATATAGGTAATGAGTGATTATTTTTTCATAAAAGTTTACGTATCAAAATAGTAAACATTATTACATTGTTTCCTTTTCCGTTTCCATTTCCTTCTACATTTTCAGCCAAAGGCCTGCAGTTACACATAAGTTTAGCCGGCTAATCTTAAGTTTATGTTCACACCCACCATTAGCCGTATGTAACGTATCTATTATTTGTTGCTACTGTTTTAGAAATAAAACGATTATGATTCAATGAAATGCTAGAAAATATATTGTGAAATGACGTCAGTTAAGTTTCTTTTTTTTAAGAAATGTTGTCTATGATTTATCGTAAGCTAACTAAAAGCTGTTTTGTTTCGTATTAGAATTTAATCATTATGTATCATTTAATGTACCTTAACATTAATTTACATATTTTTGTAAATGTTTTGTGCGATTAGAAATCACTGAAACAAAATAAACAATTTTAATTACATAATAATATGTTTTAACATAATTTATCATTAATACTATTAAGCGATTTGAATTTTGTTTTGATAAAATGACGGTAAAGTGGAATGGGTGGGATTCCGATTCCGACAATGGGAGACGGATAGCTACTCCCAACTGGAGTCAATCCAGCTCTTATCACGGCTCCTTTTTTTCCTTCCTCTGGTGTACTTGCTGCAGTTAAGTAGACAATTTATTTAATTTTTGTGATTTTTTTTTTTTTTTTTTTTAATATATATTATAAGGTAGCATAATTTCTATTATACAATTGTATAATCAAGTTGTTCAGTTTGTGATTAAAACTTGTTGTCGATATACCTATTTAATTGCCCAATTTTTGTGGAAATGAAGTAGAATACTTTTTATTTTAGTACCTACCCTTTTTTGGTTTCACCCAACCTATAATTTTATTAAATATATTAGTTTAGTAAAATATAAAATGTTAGAAATATATACATACTTGTTTTCTAGCAAGTCATAGCTTTTTATGTCCTCTTTCTTAATTAAATCTCTCATCAGAAGTATAGAAGGGATAATAAAATACTGAACTAATGATATATTTATTTTCAGACAACCATGGATACTACATACTGTCATCGAAAACTTGTTGTCCGCCATTCGCAATACTGTTACTGCCAGTCAACGCCAGGATGACGGTACCATCGCTCTTCCGTTGTTCGACCCGGGCACTAGCGATAAAGCAGCCGCCGCAGCCTGGAGCATAGAGATCGAGGGGACCAGCATGGAGTTCGGTTGGAGCAGCATCGCCACGGTAGCAAAGGTAGGTAAAGCCCTTGAGGGCTCTGCATTACTTGGCTTGAATCGTGTGAACCTCAAAACGGTAGAACCTGGGAGAATCTTAAATCGGAAATTATCGCCAAAAGAAAAATCTTTCCGAGAAGTTATACAAAGCTGTGGCATACTGTTGATTCATACGCTAGGGTAAAAATAAGATTGCTTAGAAATACTCGTACTAACGTATTGTTCACGGAAGAGCAAAATAATTGCGTTAGTATGTGGTAATATTCGCGATGTAAATGTTCGGATGGCATAATATTTCAATAGCTGTGTTCGAACTACTTCCGATTTAATAACGTTATTTAGTACTTATACTAAACCGAAAAAGCGTCAAATAGAAACTATTTCGCGACCTAGCATCTCTAAACGTTCGAAAGTAGGTAATGAGAGTTTGTCTCGGAAACTAACTATGCTTTTTGTGTGGGCAGTCAGGTCTACCTATCCGCGAACAACCTAAACCTATTAAAACGTGCGTTATTTGTAAAAATATAGGGCATGACGAATCTACAGGCTTTTTTAAGAACATGAAAAAAGAAAATACTGTTGATTAAAAAACAAAACACGTAGATATCCGGTTTAGTAACGTGACTACTAAATCCGATTTGAAATCGACTAAAGTTTATTTGAATAATATTTGCATATAATCTCTCATTGATACTGTAGCAAACTGTAGTGTAAATAAGGAGACAATTGTAAAACGCCTTCGTTGTCATCTAAAGCCATTTTCCTTTTATGTCACTGGTATAGGTAATGCTTAGTATACACGTTTTTGCGATGATCACAATTCCGGTACGATTTGAAGATTTGTGTATAGAAATAGATGTTTGCACATATGTATTGCAACATAATGATATTAATATAGTCTGATAACCAGAGGTCGGAATTAGGTAGAGTTATTTATGTACTTGCATCGAAATGTTGATATTAATGTGGACCTTCCCGGGATTTCTATTGGACAATCTTGGACATTTTTGGACATCTGATGTCATTGATGTAAGTTTGGCAACGTCGTGCGTGCAGTAGTTTAAATTGTGTAAAAGTAAATAACTTTTTATTTAAAAAATCAAGGGATTTTTTTCTGCTCTTTAAAATTAATCTCGGGATTTGAGGCATATCCACTTTATTCTTTCGCTGTATGAAATCAGTGTAAGTACATGAATAACTCTACCTAATTCCGACCACTGCTGATAACACGGGGTGTAGACTATTGAAAAAAAAAATATGTCCTTATCAATTAATGAAATGAATTCAAGTCGATTAAGAGTTTGAGAGATGGAAATTTTAACGACAGAGCAATTAAACGATGCTTTAAGATTTAAAATAAAAAATGAAAAAAATGTAATTTCCCTTATGTTTTGTTTCCCTCGTCTGAAAATAATGGTACAGTTTCGTTCTTACCAGTCCCACCCGCCACAGAGTTTTCCCCCTAACGCGACATCAGGAACTGCCTTGCTCCATCAGCATGGCAGGGTCTGTCACTCTGATGGTAAAGTCAGGCCCCTACCTACGCCCCTCGCCGGTGACCCAGAGACGGTAGACACCATGACCATTACCACGTTGGCTGGACCACGTGACCGCCGTCTAGCCGGCATTGAAATCCAGGGCCAAACCCTATAGATACCCTACAACTAGTCTATATAAACTTTGTGGTCTCTTGACAGTCTGTCAATTATATGCAACAAATACAATATTATATATACACAAACATTACCTTACAAAGTAGTCAAAACAAGTAAAAGACGAAAAGAGGTAGCTATAAAACCACGTCAGATGCGAACAGCATTTGCTGAGCGTCAGTACATTTGTCAATCAACTCGAATTTGCAACAGATTTAATACAAAATTAAATATTTTTCCAAATGAATTCTTCTACTTGTGAAGATTCCATAGCGAAATGGTTAAAGACTCTTAACATGATGAAATTGAAACACTTTTAAGTAAATATGTAGGCGGGTAGTCTCAGGGGGCTATTACGAAACCCAAATAGATCGTCCATATTGGAGGCCTATCTTTAATATAACACTGCAGGCGTGTATACCAACGTGGATTTGTTCCATTTTATTACTTTTCATACGAAAATATAACGAGATGAGCGTGATGTCATCGGATGTCTTTACCTGTGGTCTTTACTCCTCGGCGTTCAGTAACAGAATCTCTACCAAAAATGGCGGCAACTTGCTTTTGTTAATTCACTTTCGTTTAGGAATCAATAATAATTCACTTTCGTTTAGGAATCAATATCGAATAATCGCGGTACAATCGATGCGCCGACAAATATAATTGCTTATTTATTTCTATTTAAACCCAAACAAATACACGTAACAACACACAAACATTAATTATGATACAAATGTTCATGTGCACACAAAATTCACATACATTCATACACACATACTCTCATACATACACGTGCATACATACAAGAAAAGAGCTGGGAAAGATCGAAAGAGAAAGAAAGAAAGAACTTTAATATTTTTAAATTAATGCATGACAGGATAAGCAAGGCACCCCAACACGAGTGACTTCAATTTACTTATTGGGGTGGTTTCAAAGCATTCTAATATAATTATTATTGAATAAATACATTATTATTTAAAAAAAAACCATCTCCATCATTATTTCTCGATTTGGCAACACCCACAACAGCATCACCGTCACCAACTTTCACACAGTCACACCGTTGTCAGGGACGACCTGCAGCTGCACCTATCGTATAGCCTGCACCAACTGTGCCAGCCCTACAATCTACATCAGCTGAACCAGTGCTACCTCTGCGCCGCAGCCAACGTACAGTACGACCCTCTCGAAGAAGACACTAATTATAATTATCTAGATGTGAGGGGGACGAATGTTATAATAACTCTTTTGTATTGACATCTTGTTCTTCTTCTTCTTTTATTAATGGCTTATCTGCGCATTTCGACAATTCTGCCATTGTCAAGTGAATAAATAAATTTCTACATGTAAAATGAAAATGAAATGAATGAAAGATGGCGAATCAAATCGGGTGTTAGACTTTTGTTTCGTCTTGTTATTTGCGTAATCTTGTTTGTTTCCTTTTTATGTAAATGTGACATCTGACATCTTTCAGTTAAAGAAAACTCTTATATTGTGAATATGATATTTTATTTCCATAAAATAATATAGATACTTTATTAATTAGAGTTGTAATGACTGTATCCTTTTGAAATAAGTATTTTCACTACTACTTTATATACGTTATAGTGTAAGATAGAAAAGTAGAGTTATTGAGACCAATCTTAAAAATTCTATTTTATTTTTTGGAGGTTCATTGGTTCACAAAAAAATATTTTATTTCTTACAGTGAATAAAAATAATATATCAGATATGGCAAGTATTATGTGAAAGTATCCACTTCTAGGCCCACGATTAGGCATTATCTGACGTATGCTTTACATATTTCAAGTGTAATACCTCTAACTCAGAATGCTACAGTTTAAATAATACGACATAACCTCAAAAACATATTACATAATTACTTGATACTCCCAGCTTTTAAAGATATATTTAAGGTTTTTCTTTGTCTAGTTGAAAAGGCAAACAAAATAACATGTTTCATCAAGTTACGTTTTATTCGATTTTATTAGTCCAAACATGTTAGGCAGATGGTCATTGTTCTTTTTGTATAACAGACAATGGTGTTGAGGGAGACCTCCTTCTTGGTTTAAGATCTTTTTTATTTTAATTTAAATATTGACAATCTGTTCTGCACATGCGCATCTATTGTTTATATATATTAATGTCTTTCTTCGTAAAGCTGTTGTCGGTGCTGTTTATGTTTTTATAAAGTACATATATATAATTTTGGTGGTAAATAAACTCATGATTTCTTTTCTCTATACCCGTTTTACCATCGGGTATCAAATGGCTGTATGGTTAGCTCTCTTTGCCTTTCCTTTACGGAAAAATCTCCTAAAAAACAATATAATCTGTGCTGTCAATAGTTGTCAAGGAGACTAACAATACGTTTTACTTGCTGGTTTTTGTGAGGTCTAGAGAAAGTGGATAAATTCTTTCGCTAGACATTTTTTTTAATTGTATTGTAGGATATTTATACAAACAAAAATTAGTGGATACTAAAATATGATAGAAAAAATATTACCTACAAGATTGTACGAGTTATTAGATAGAAATAATATTTGTACCTCAAAACAAATAATGTTACTTTCCCCGTGGGAAATAAAAAAGTTAACTAACATATCAGAAGACGATACAAAACTAATAAAAAACCTCGTAAGCCAAAATTTACAACCACAGCTTCTTACATGTGGTAAATTAATAACTTTTAAAACTCTTAAAGACAGAGTATCTACAGGCTGCAATAGAATAGATAGTATTCTAAATGGCGGTTTTCGAAAAGGCACTATAACTGAAATCTATGGTGAAAGTGGATCAGGGAAAACGCAAATAGCACTTCAATCAATAGTTCACAATTGGGCTAAAGGAGGTGTATACATATGTACAGAAGATATATTTCCAGTGAAAAGATATGAACAAATAAAAAAAAATATTCCTAGCTATAACTCTTCTGTTGATTATGGACAAAACATTTTTATTGAGCATATTGTTGAAATGGATGAATTGTTCTCAAGTGTCAGGGTACGCTTACCCAAACTTCTCTCGCAAAAGAAAATAACTTTAGTTGTGATTGATTCTGTAGCTGCTCCTTTTAGAGTTGATAGTACAAATTATATTCAAAGAGCAGATCAACTAAAACAATTTGCAAACACATTAATTAACATTGCTCAAAAAAATAATATTGCAATTCTCTGTATAAATCAAGTCACATCTAATTTTGGTGAGTCATCAGAAGTAATACCATCACTAGGTTTGGCTTGGTCAAACATGATTTGTACCAGATTATGGATGAAAAAAACGAGTTCAACTTACTGTTTTTCAGAAAACAAGGGCAATAATGAAGTACGAAATGTAAATATAAGAGAACTCTCTGTGGAATTTTCACCTGATGTGACAAATTCTGTTGTTAAATTAATCATTACATCAAGTGGTATCCATGCTGTGCAATAAAAAATTGCTTTGTAAAACAATAAGATAATAGAATTTATTTGTAATGGTAAAATAAACTTTTAGATAGATACATATTCTTTGACTTAGGGACTAAAGTCTGACATAGGTTACCTATGTGACAAGTATATAATCAAAGCCTATGTCAGAGTTTAGCAGGGCTTAGTTTACCCATTTTTTTTATTAATGTAAAGATGACTAATTCTGAATAATTCTTATTTTTACCATCTAACTTGAATGAAGTTTCTTATTCAATTCATTTTGTGATTTTTATTAAATTACACAGGAGCGACACTCCATATGGGTCATAACTTTGCAAAGATAGTAGCAACATCTTTACTTTTTTACTGTCTGTCTGTCAGGTAGATTATTGAATAATATTAAAATCCCATCAAAAACATAACATGTCAGTACAAAAATGCACAAGTCTCACCACGCGATTCTTCAGCCATAAAAAGTTATGAAATTAACATTAACAAAGTTGGTTAATTCAGATAACCTATCTTTTTGTGAGAGCGTGTATTCAACCTTATAGATTAAGGAATTCTTAATAAAGTTTTTCTACATGTTATGTCTTTGATGGGATCTCATTTCTGTCTGTAGGTAGTTCTCCTTTTTTTCTTAGGTAGTAAATCTCGAAAGACCACTCATACCCGTTTTCACTAACCTACATAGACCAAATAGCTTAAGCAGATATGTCATTTCACCAAACCTGTAACATTAGGTAATGCCTTAGGGACTGGTGCGCATCGCAATTTTATTTGTGCGGATTTTATTTCGCAATGAACTTTGACCGCATTGCAATTAGAATTTTGTCATTTTTATGTGTAGCCAAGTTTTATAATTAGGGGATGTGTAGCTCCCAGTAGGCTTGCTGAAAAAGAATCAAAATATCGATGTATGACAGTGTTACCAACTCCCAACAAAATAAAACCCTAAAACCTAACTCAAATAACCCTAAATAGCCCTGAATGGTGTAATCAGAAGCCCCAATAAAAGCCCTGTCCTACTTGTATTACCCACGGATTTAATTGTATTGTTTAAAAAAAAAAACTGTTTTATTAAGGTGATTAAAATAGACCTCAGTTTTATTTTCTAATATTTTTTTTTGGTATTAATTACTTGAATAGCATTCAAATAATTTTGTTAATCTAAAAAAGGTCGATTTGTTTTTTTTTTATATGAATAAAAACGCACTCTAATACACGAAACTCTCCTGTCTTTTCTACTAGTTCACTAAGAAGAGATGGGCCAAGCACATTTTGTATAATCATGGAACATTTTGTGCGAAATAGACTTAAATAATTTAAAGCATCCGATGACGAATCTATTTGATGAACGAAGCCAGAAAGCATACTATGTTTTATGACTAAAACCAATCCAAAAAAGTGATAAACCATGACACGAAAATAAAACTACAGAAAATGCAAATAGATTAAAAAATGTCATATTGAAGCCATAGCAATATACTACATAGGTATCCTACAGACATACACACACGTTCATCTAAACATTTGCTTCTATATAATGAACAATTGGCACCTGTTTTGTCAAATAATTTAACGTTTCATCCATTGTCAAATTCGAAGAGAAAATAAAATTCTTTTGTATGTCGTAAACAATCTATTTTAAACCAAATGAAAAGATTTCATGGGTAATTTAGACACTAACTGATTTTTATTATTAATTTATTTAATTTTTTTAGCACTAAAATTAGCCCTAAATTTTCTTGAGCCCTAAAAAAGCCCAATTAGTTTATTTCCGCCCTAAAGGGAATTGTTCAGTTTGTATAGGCACTTTGGCTTTTAGTGGACATTATCTACAGTTATAAAAAACATTATTTATTAATATTTCATATCTTAAGGAAGTTAACTGTTGTAATATTTTCACAGGAAAGTTTAAAATTGAATATATATAAGCATATGTAGTGTTCCATTAACGATGTAACGAAAAAGTTATTTTTTTTGTAAAATACTTTAATTACCTTATAATCATATTAATTTATTTATGTTAGAAATAAGAAACAGAGATGTCTTAATAAAGAAATTGTAGATTTACACATATTTACCTTTAATTTGACAATACAATTCTACAAGCAAAAGACAGTACTTCTAAATACACATATTTATAAGAATATACTTTACATAATCACTTAATAAATATATTACACTGCTCATACGGTTTCTCTTCAGCTGGAGGCTGGCATTTGGGCAGTCAAAAAAGCAGCTACATTTATATAAGTTGGTCACATGACATACTAATCTTTGAATCTTCCACGGCCTCTCCTGACATGTGCTCTCCCTCAAACAAGACTATTCTCCTGATTTGTGCTCACCCTCGAGCACAACTCTTCAGCTTGGAGTGGCTGTAGACTCACATTTACGTCTGCGCCTATTAACAGAAATGACTATTTTAAAACACCTATTCAGTACATTTGCACATAACTAATTAATAATAAATTAACATTAAATATTGAACAACTAGTTAATAGTAGCAGTAATAATAGTATATCATCCTGATGAAAGATGTAGCTTCCCAAAGCAAAAGAATTTTATAAATCAATTTAATTTTAATTGAAGGAACTCCTGTTTAGACAGACCTTCAAAAGTGCACAATGTCTTCAGTCATTCCTTCAATATTGTTAAAATCCATTGTAAGATTTCTTTTTTACAAATGATGCAAAATCTTGTATAAGTTCTGTAGTAAATGTATGAATAGTTTGCATGATAGACAACCATTCAGCCCAATTATTATAATATAAATGAGAATTACACAGTCTACTGATTTTTGGTACATAAAAGTTAAAATCAACAAACAATTTTACCTGAAGCCATCTGGGAACTGTTAGTTGCCGTGGTGAGTCTCAACCCGGAACAAAACATAATGCTTGTGAATCAGATGCTCTTTTAAAATCTGGTAAGGTAATGTTCTGTATAGGTTCTGGAATATTAGAAGGAACTCTCTCTATCTGCTCCCTGCCAACATGGGTGACAGATTCGATCAGATCCTTGCACCTAAAAGAGTATAATATATAATTAAATTATTTGTCAACAAAATATTACTTTAACAATATGGTAGCGATATATTAATGTTTTACATGTCATAAAAGAAGTTTAATTATAGTAAGCATAATAAATAAAAATAACTATAATCCTGCCTGTCGTGGGGATATCCAATCAATAATTTAATTTCTAATGTGTGTTTCTCTGTCGGATATTGTTTGCAGTAGATGTGATCTAGTACTTCCTTTTGGTAATATTATATTTCTCTATGTCTAGTACGTAATATAGATCTTTCACAATTTATATAAAGCTGCCGACGATATTCACGTAGGAGACCATTACTCGATTTAAATACATTAATTAAACCAAACAATTTTGAATTACCAATTCTATCTTTCTACATGGATTTACCAAAAACAACACGTTAAACGATATTAATTATTTAAGGAATTATATATTTTTTATCCGTCTTTTGATATCACTCATTTTTTAAAGTTCTTTTTAAATGCTATTTTAATAACAAATTCCTCAATGTTTTTAAAACAAAGTTCATTTGTGTTAATGATGAATCGCTGGAAGATTTGTGTGTTTATCGAGTTTAGTTAACGATCCCGTTGTTAAAGGAGTATTTAGTGCCGGTTTTAGCAGGCGAAATTTCTTCGGCGCCCCCTAACTGCAATTCAATTACTACTACATACTACAAATCAGTTATTTGTCTTTTTTCGCCGACCCGGCCTACTTACTTGTAATTTTCCCTAAAAGGTAGATTATTAAGTTGGCAGCATTAGAATGGAACGTAGTGTTCAGTCGGTTTAATTTCTCGGGAATCCCCGACTCACCGACCATACAGAAACAATGTGTTTTTCTATAATCGGGGATTCCCGAGATCTATCTCTTTTAATTTTTGACGAAGCAGAACACAATCAACAGTCATGAGTGGACGCTCTTAAAGCAATTATTCGATCATTTTAAAACAAACAAACACAGTAATCAACCGTTTAACGCTACGTTACGATGCTCTTGTTCCAACTATAGTGACATTAGTTTTATTTAAAAAATAGACATATAAATAGTATATAAGTAGCTGTTTCATTTTTGACGGATCACATCATTAGGTAAGTACAGATTAATTTTTGCGATCTGTACTACACATTCCCTAATACTTAAAGTATATAAGATGTTAAAATAACAGGTTAATTATTGAAATTGGGTCCAGACTATTTACCCTTGTAACACCCTAACAGGGTGTCACATAATTGTTGTGTAATTGTTGTAACTTAGTGACAGTGAGTTTGCAGTGGGCCACTACTTATTATATGATCAATTATTTTGCTATTTCGAATAAGTGGCTAAGTAGCAGGATCCGCTATATTCGGGACAACAGTATCAACATCATCTAGTACATGTATTTGTTGTACATCAATAACAGATTTATCCTGATCAGCATCTGTAATTGTGACGTTAGGTTTTTATTTAATAAAACGTAAGTTTTGAAAATAGTAGGAGGTTTTTATTATAGTAACACAGACTAACCTTTTAATGACAATCATGTAGTACTACTTGCTCCCTCACTTTGGGATTTTTCATCCACAATCTCTTGAGTAGCTATTCCATCTGACTTGCCAGACAGAGGCTCCACTGCCGATGCATTCGTTTGTATTGCAGCATTTTAGCTTCAGCTTAACGTTTAAATATGCTCAAACGAAAATTTTCTTAAATGATCGAGCAATAATGCCCGCCAATGTACGTCATCTTACCTAATAAAATACATATCTTCATATTGGTAATCGGTATGTTGTTCTGTTTTACCATAATATAATATTTTTCTTGTTAAGTTTCCTTTCAATTCATGCTGAAATGAGGCAACTTGAAAACAAAAAACATCCTCACGGTTCTTGTCTTTTTTCGCCGACCCAGTAGGCCTTGTTCAATGAGCGAGGGAACTATATATATAATCTTTGTCTGTGGGAATGTGGAAGTATTAGAAAAAAAACCTTAGTTCCCGAAATCAAACTTCCGTTTTTTAATATGTTACTTAGAAGGAACGGAAATGACTGTCTTTGTTCAATTCGTTTCCTGCAAAAATCAACTTTTGCTGGAGTCGCCATCTAGTGGAGGTACTTTTGTAGTGCTTTCATTTTTTTTTAATATTTCCTCATTATACAGAATCAGAAAAAAGCGCCGGACGAAAAAAGGGCGCCGCGATCTGCGGCGCCCCTTTTGGTCCGGCGCCCCTGGGCGGTCGCCCAACCGCGCCCTACCCTAACGCCGCTCCTGGGAGTATTACCCCATTCAAACAATTTTTATGGAGAACTGCTCTTTTAAAATAACGTAGATTAATGTTAGAGTGATCTCTCTACAATAATTTAGGAAATTTTACACTCGGTTTGTTAATTGAGTATGTAAAGTTAAACGTCTCAAACTAAGATCACTTAGTTTTCGTTTCCAATTTTAGTTTTTTGATGATCAGTTGATAGCAGTTTGATAAAACTAAGACTATTTGACTTGTGAAATTAAAAAAACTTAGGTTATTGAGAATAAGCAGTAGAAATTTTCTTCTTTTTTCAAATCATAAACCGGTTGTTAGTCTGTTAATCGATTTAAGCATTTTGACTGCCTTGTTTATTGATTGACTGCTAGAATTTGCATGTAAGCAGTCTTATAAATCACAAACTAGTTTATTTTGTTTTTAGAAATGAAGAAGTCAGTGACCGATTAAAAACTTTTCCTTAGTACGTCCCAAAAACAGCTGACTCAGGGTTGAAAACACTCATTTTTATTCAAAAACTTTGTAATTTAATATCTCCGAAACTATTTGACCTAGACTTATAATTTTTTTTACATTATATTAAAGACAAATAGTAGGTACTCTCCAGGAACCTCGGGAGTGTCGGTCGTTCTGTTCCACCGAGTATATTGATACGATGAATCGAAATATCGATCAAAATAACCAGTATCGAAAACGATATTTTTTTTTTCTCATGGCACTGAAGTCGCTGAAACCCGAAACTAGAAGATAGGATCGAACGAAAAAAAAAACTATATTGTCTATGACTTATTCTTGATATTTTTGTAATTTTGTCTAATAAATAGGAATACTGGTAAAATACTTACGTGTTTATCGCGATTTAATTCATATATCGATATTTCCTTCGATATAACGATGTTAATATTTCGCGATATCGTTATACAAAAACCATGTCATTGCCAGATCAATACATTTTAAATAAAGAGAAAAAGCAAGGCAGTAGGACAAAAGCAAAATTATCCCAGAACAACGTGGGAGACTTACGACCAGCGGCTTAATACCCTGGGCTATCGAAGAAACTAAAAGTAAGTCCAAACTCCTTTCTGTTCCATACACCCATGTTCTTATTTTTTATATTAACATTTATATCTACGTTTAACATTAGGTAGGTAGTATAAATTTTAGGCATTTTGTTTTTCCTTCATTAAGGAGAAGATTATTTATATTAAACCAATGTGCTACTTTAGCGATAGAATTGTTCACATCGTCATTTAAAGGTAACCCTCTTTTAATTTTAAACAAAAGTGACGTCTCATCCGCAAACAAAACTATCTCGTGATCATCTCTTACGAAATAAGACAAGTCATTTATGTAAATTAAAAACAAGAAAGGACCAAGTATTGAGCCCTGCGGAACACCTATTTTAACTTTCGATCCAGGGGATCTTTAGCCATTGATATCAACCCTCTTTACTCTGTCAGTCAAGTATGCGACAATAAAAACCAAAGAGTTATCTCTAAATAACCCAGATAGCAATTTAAACTTGCTTCTGACTTGCAACAAGTTTGATACATTAAAAAAGAAGGCTTGCTTCAAGTTTGCCATGACAACTGCAGCAATTTGCAGGAAGTTTAAATCAAACTTTCTGGCTTCAGTTTCACAAACTTGCCCTAAATTTGACGTATCGAAGGAAGAGCAAGTGTACCTAGGAAAATTATTATTACTACAGTGGTATATTATTACTACTCGAATACCTAGCAGGTTTCGAGGCAAAAAATACTTTAAGTTTACTTAGTCTGTATTAATCTTTCGATCATTCATAACTATTGGTCCAAAAGCGATTGCGACTTTAAAATCAGACCACAGCACAGAGCCTCGCCTAAGAGCTAAAGTAATAAACTGGAACGGATGGTTTCGAATCAAATATTAAATCACTTTAAACGGCATATTACTTATACAATTTAACAATATAAACTGATACCGCGATGCATTAAATAACCAGCGCGATCTAGTTTGCAGACTTAGAACTATTCGGGCACCTATGAAGATGATGGGTGTTACATATAAGTATCTTTGTCATAACAATATTCAAACAATATTGTCGCAAACTTGAAACTTTATATTTAACATAACAATATTGCAGTGACATTGTCACAAATTTGCCTCGTATATTTGACGCAGCAATTTAGAATCAAAGAAAAATCAAACTTGCTCCAAGTTAGCATGCTATCTGGGAATGAAGTTTCCTAATAAAAAAAATATTATCTCTTTAAAATCAATGTGTTGAAACTTAAATTGGCTATAACAATTATTTAAACTTGCCTTTAAAATAGATTCAACAACAGTGGAAGAGGAATTCAGATATTGTGTAATTAAGACTGGAATTTCAGTAAATAAATTTTCAAACACTGTATCAACTTCAAGATCTGATGTTACTTTTATTTATTTATTTATTTTATTAGGGTGGCTAACTGCTTGAATAACAAAGTAACTTACAAACTACTTGATAAGAGCAAATGATAAGCCTCCACAGATGGCGGTAAATTTAACAATAAACAAATATCTCTGACCTTAGTCAAGAACAATGTTATTTAAATACATTGAAGTGCAAAAAATAAAAAGTCAAAATCACCAAAATAGAGAAACAATATAAGTAATGAGCCTATCAATAAAAATTAATCAATAGCACTATGGGTGTTGGCTATATTTCCGTTTATGTATGAAAAGCTGTCCGAGAATATGTCAAGTGAAGTATCTTGACCCTTGTTAGTGGCATTAACTAATTTAGATACGCGAATAAGAAAGGCATTGCTACGGTGAACTGTACGTGAAAATGGAGTATGGAACAAATTTCTAGCGCACAATTTTTTATATTATCAATGTTTAAATTAAAATTTATATTTCAGGCTTTTCTCTTCAAGTTTCACTATTTTTGATATTTCACGTCATTTTAACTTTATCTGTACTATTTTTATTTTTTGCATTTAAATAATTACATTTGGCTGAACGACACACTTTTTTAAATAATTTAGGGTAATTTCGTACATATTCTTTGAAGTCCTCACTTGTGTTATAATTACGTTCATCGTATAGTTCATAGAGCCTTTTTCTGCTTTTGTAAATTCCTGGTGTAGCCCATACATTAAAAGTTATAGGATTATAATACTCTTTTTTTTTTGGGACAAAAATCTTATTGTATTCTGTACAATAAACATCAAAGAAATCTTTGTAAAAATCATTGGGATTACTTTTATGTTTCAATTGATACAATTTACTATCTAATTGATTTTTAAAACGTTCCAAGCGACTGTTACTTTTTGACACAACTGTAATGTCTCTCCTAGCCACAAACGTGCATTTATGCGGAAAGCATATTATTTTTCCAAAATTATTTGACGGTAGTTGTTTAATTATCTATTTTGAAAGAATGTTGTCAATACATGTAGACGAAATAGCAGTTAACCTAGTAGGCTCCTTAAACATGTGCGCAAGATTATAGGACATAAATAGATTTACAAGTCTTGTACATGAATTGGAGTTTCCTAATAAATCAACGTTAAAATCACTCTCAATCACTTATCGTTTGCCTTTCCTTTTTAAAGCTTCATCCATTACTATTTCAAAAAGATCATAATGAGAAACCAAACTTGAAGGAGGGTATATACGCTCAGTACAATCAGCTGGTCCAGGTCTCTATTATTTCCTCAACCGATAGGCTCACTATATCTCTACGTTCTTTAAATTTAAACTTTTTATTTAATAAGATTAGTGCGCCACCACGCGTTGCGTTTTTCCTAATGAACGATCTACAAACGGGTTACTATTGAAGTTAAAAATGCAATTATAACTTGTTAGCCAATGTTCCGTTATACAGAAAATATCAATATTGTTACAGTTCATGAATAATTCTACTTCTAACTCTTTATTCAACATTCCTTGAATAATTTGGTGCACTAGGTTGATAACTGATAAACTCTTGGTTCCATTATTACTTTGCCTATTCAATAGCAAGTAAGAGGAATCCTCTGTTGCCTTAATATCTAATTTAAAGAAGAATTTGTCGCAATGTCAGTAGGATTATTACTGGCAGTCATGTCAATAGAAGAGTGTTCAATAGGAGCAATCTGGGTTAGCCAAATTTTTGGCTGTTATAGAAATAACATATGATAGCGAAATAGCTATTTGTCTTTTATAATAATTGGAAAGATAATATTTATCTTTGGTAAAATATAATTTTCTAACATATTTGTTAGTGTCAATGGCTTCATGCCATTGACACTAACTTGCACTTTGCAGTATTGCATATAGTGTGCAATGTCATATTCAATGGCCTCTCATAGGATGAGTGATCAAAAAATTATTAACATTAAAGGCACGTTAAGCCGTTGGTCCCGGACGCATCTGCAGTCGTTAATACCTACCAATTAGACATGGGTTGGTAATGCGTGTGGATAGTACAAAAGTAATATCACTTTGCCACGTAATGCAACATCACGCATTACGCGTCAGTTACAAATATCACTGTATCACTCATCACTTCGGCAACGTTCGGTCAGCGTCGTCTTGGTTCGTAATGAAAAATGTTAATATTGTACAAATGTGTATATACGCGTATGTATATAAATAAATAAAATAAATAAAGTACGTGGCCAATTATGAAGGGAAATCAACTACATTTTTTAAATATTTACTTAAATTGTAATATTACGATATCTAATAAGTATTGCAGTTATTATTGCTATATTTCAATATGACGTGTATTACCTTACATATCACCTTAAACATTACTCGGTCATCATTTAATTAAAAATCGATCAGGTAATGTGTGATGTTACGGAGTAATATCACTTCTGTGGAAGTGATGCGTGATGTTGCATTACTATTTAACGTACTGTTTTGCGCATGTCTATACCAATCCGTACCGGTTTTGTGAAGCGATATCGATATGTCGCTTACAAAACCAATATATCGATATTTTATCGATGTTCATTATGTAATAAGTAAATCCAAAAGCTCGGTTGTAAAAAACCTTAAGCAAATAAAAATTTATTTTATTATTGGTTTATCATACATTGATATAATGAATGATATCAGTCATTGAATTTAGGAAAAGCAGCTTGGGCAACATATTTCCGTGAAGCCTGTTTCTTCTTCGTGTTATGGTAGTTCTTGCTTTTGAGAAAAGACGCTTGTGGCTACAGTGGAAAAAATGTGTCATTAGCGTTTTAAATAGATGTGGATTGGGTTGTCAATAACATTTCTTTATTGGTCTATGCATAAACAAGAATAATATAATACTATTACATAATTTAAAGCAAAAATGAGAAAATATTAGAAAAAACATTAGTTCCCGAAATCAAACTAGATGTCGATATGGTTCTTTTTTGATTTCTTTATGACAATTCTTTCTGTTGTCTTTTATGTATAAAAGTAAATTAATTTTTAAAATTCAGTAAACATTACTCATATAATTTTAGTGCTTTTTCGTATTTGTATTGATATCAAAGTTTCGAACTTTAAAATTTTTTTTTTTTTATTATGTTAGTTAAAAGGAAAAAATGACTGTCTTTGGTCCATTCGTTTCTGTTGGAACTATTTAGTTTACACAACCTTCTTTCATATATCTTTTGATAGGCCACTTTGTTTTTCTCTTTATATTCTTTGTCATTGTCAGTTTGTTACTTCTGTCTTAATCTTTATCAAGTGTACAAGACGTACATTGATCGCGAACGCGCCGGCCGCATTCAAATTGCACCGTATGCATATTTTGAACCGCATCGTAGTGATTTACTTAGTTATAGGTTTTTCATTCATTGTTAGTTATACGTCGACCACAATACCAATCACGTTTATACTCCATTACCATTACTTCTCAATCTATACTGTTTCCTCATACATCATTTTACCACAACCTTTTTTTATCTTATAATTTGTTAAATAGTGTATTTAAAATAAACTTTGTCCTTTACCATTACCAGTGACTTTATATTTACGTTTCCCCTTTGTTAGGTGTATGTCTCGCATAGTCCGTACATCAAGAAAATACATAAATCTATTTATCTTACACATTATTATTTTATTTGGAGTCAGAATAATACCCATTTAAAGGCAATAAGTTCCTTTTGGTTATGGGCCCAGAGCTCTGAAACTCTAAATTTTTGCACTTCGAACATAAAAAAATGGAAGGAGATTCTTGTACAAAATCTTTCTCTCATACAAATGCAAATAATAGTAGTGTAGTATCCTTTGTTTCAATTGCACATACAGTAAGTACTCCATCTTTTAACAAATTAGAAGGGCGTTCAAACTACGCAACATGTGCATTCTCAATGGAGATGATGCTGATTGATTGTGGACTATGGGGTTGCGTGAAGCATCCACCTTTAGACAATAGCTCACCAGAAATGCAACGCTCCGATGACAGAGCCCGATCTAAAATTGGCTTGTGCTGTCACGAAAGAGTCTTCTCTAAAATAATGGGATCTAAATCAGCATTTGAAGCGTGGAATAACTTAAAAAGGGCATACGCAGACAGCGGACTTATTAGAAAGCTCATGTTAATGAAAAAACTAATGAACTGTCGATACATTGATAATATCGAAACTTATGTAAATGAGATTATGTCGACACACCAATAGTTAGAACAAATAAACCACAAAGTAGATGATTCGTTTGTTGCAATTATACTGCTTTGTGGTCTACCGGATCAATTTAAGCTACTCGTCATGGCATTGGAACATTCTGGCACTGAACTAACATCAGAGAATGTCATTGCTGCACTTATGAAAGAAGACAGCCGAGATCTAGCCACCTGCAGTAAAACACCCGAAGATAGTGCTTTAGTGTTGTCTTACAACAAATTTAATAGAGACACTAAGAACATATTTTGTAATTACTGCCGTAAACCAGGGCATATAAAAGCAAATTGTAGAATTCTTAAAGCTAAATCCAAAGATGAAAAGACCGAAATTTGCGAGTTAACACTTGTGGTTGATGATCAGTCCGTGAGTAATTCTAATTTTGATAATTTTGAGGTTAGTGAAATTTTTGTAAACTCTTTTATGTGTAAACCAATTTTTGATAAGTCGCTTCTTGACTGGTTTATAGATTCCGGGGCTACAAGTCATATGACTAATAGACGTGATTGGCTATATGATACTAGACCTGTCAAGAAAAGTATTAGAATAGCTAATGATCAAATAATTCTTTCAGATGCCAAAACATCGGTAATATTGGAAGTGTTTAGTTTTACAGTACAAAACTAAACACTTCCAATATTACCGATGTTTTGCATGTTCCGAACCTCTCAACAAACCTGCTTTTAGTGAACTCATTGGTAAAGAAAGGATATGTCGTATTTTTTTCGAAATCTGGAGGAAAAATTATTCATGGAGAAACGTGTAAGGTATTCGGAAAAGTTTTATGCACAGCCTCAAATGTCAATGGTATGTACAAACTTGATTTACCTACTGCTCACGCGAATTAAACAGAAGTTAAAGAAAATTCAGCTGATTTATGGCACAAACGCCTTGGTCATCTGAACTTTAGATCTATGGAATTGCTTAGAAAACACTTAGCTCTTGGTGTCAGGTATCCAAAGCCTGCTGGATCTGTTAAAGATAATTACATTGCTTGCGTAGAAGTTAAATTGTCAAAGCAACCTTTCAAAACGTCAGATTCAAAATCGACAAATTTGCTGGAAATTATTCACAGTGATGTTTGCGGATTTATGAGTACTCAATCCTTGGGAGGTGCTTCAAAGTTCGTGACTTTCACTGACGATTTTTCTAGAAAAACATTTACCTTCCTTATTAAACAAAAATCAGAAGTTGTGGAAAAATTTCGCGAATTCAAAAGCTTAGTCGAGAACCAAACTGACAGAAAGATTAAAATTCTACGTTCTTACAACGGTGGTGAATATTTGATTTCGGAAATGAAAGAAATTTTGAAACAGTCCAGTATAGTTCACCAAACGACTGTGCCTCGCAATCCAGAGCAAAACGGCCTGACTGAAAGAGTCAACAGAACCTTAGTAGAGAAAGCCAGTTCTATGCTCTCAGAATCTACTCTACCTCAAAGTTATTGGGGAGAAGCAATCAATGCAGCGACTTACTTGAAATTTGACAGCGACTTTTTTATGACAGTGTTACTGAAATTTCGGATAATACAAACAATCAAGTTTCTCAACCTGTTAGGAGATATCCATTGAGAAACAGAATCCCGAAAAGTGGTCAGAAGATATAGTTCTCTACAAAGCTGAAGAAAATGATATCCCTTCAACCTTTAAGGAAGCTATTCGTTCTGATGATAAATGGCAAGAGGCTCTTCAAAGTGAACATGACTCACTTGTAACTAACAAAACTTGGGTCTTTGTGGATAGACCTAAAAATAGAAAAATAGTCCGTTGTAAATGGGTATTCAAGGTAAAGAAAAATGAAAACGGAGAAAACACTTATAACGTATAAGGCACGATTAGTAGCCAAAGGTTTTACACAAACTTACGGCGTAGATTATGACGAAACATTCGCACCCGTTTCACGCCTTTCAACAGTTAGATTATTACTTGCTTTCGCAGCACAATGGAATATAATAACGGATCAAATGGATGTTGAAACTGCTTTTCACAACGGTGATCTAAATGAAGAAATATATATGGAACAACCTGAGGGTTTCACTAAAGAATGCAACAAGGTATGCCATTTAAAAAAAGCACTTTACGGTTTAAAACAAGCGCCTAGACAGTGGAACCTTAAACTTAACGAAGCAATGATGCAACTTGGAATAAAAAGGTCTGAACATGATCATTGCCTATATTATAAAGTTAATGTAATTTACATGTTTGTTGTTGCAATGTTTGTTGATGATTTTTGCATTCTCAGTAATAATGTTGATATGAAAGAAAACTTTAATAGGGATAGTAAACAATTTTTTAAGGTCAAGGATTTAGGAAACTTAAAACATTTCTTAGGAATGAGAATCACAAAAGAGGAAAATGGTATAACCATCGATCAAGAAGAATATATTAAAAAGGTACTAGATAATTTTGCTATGACTGATGCAAAACCTGCTAGTACACCTGCTGATCCTAATTTCATCATCATCATCATCAGCCCATATTCGTCCACTGCTGGACATAGGCCTCCCCAATTGCACGCCATCTATTTCGATTTTCGGCTGTTCGCATCCAGCTCCTGCCAGCCATCTTGCGCAAATCATCGCTCCACCGCGCCTGAGGACGTCCTACACTACGTTTGCCGAGACGCGGTCTCCACTCAAGAACTCGTTTACCCCAACGGTTATCGGTTTTGCGGCTAATATGGCCAGCCCACTGCCACTTCAGCTTGCTAATCCGGTGGGCTATGTCGATAACCTTGGTTCTCTGCCGGATCACCTCATTTTTGATTCGATCCCGCAGAGAAACGCCGAGCATAGCCCTTTCCATAGCGCGCTGAGCGACCTTCAACTTGTGGACCAGCCGTGCCGTCAGTGTCCACGTTTCGGCTCCGTATGTCATAACGGGTAGGACGCACTGATTAAAGACTTTTGTCTTTAGGCACTGCGGGATCGACGATGTAAAGACCTGACGTAGTTTCCCAAACGCTGCCCAACCTAGCCGAACTCTTCCATTTACCTCGCTCTCGAAGTTGTTTCTACCTAACTGCAATGTTTGCCCGAGGTATACATATTTTTGAACAATTCCGAGAACGGCACCGCACACTGCAATCGGTTCCGGTAGTACGTGTTCGTTGAACATGACCTTGGTTTTATCCAAGTTCATCCGTAGGCCGATGCGCATAGAAGAGTCAGCCAGGTCATTCAGCATCTGTTGTAGGTCCTGCAGATTTTCTGCCATGATGACGATGTCGTCAGCAAATCTCAGGTGAGAGATGTACTCGCCATTGATGTTGATGCCACGTCCTTTCCAGTTCAGCGTCTTAAACATATCCTCCATTGCATTAGTAAACAATTTCGGAGACATAACGTCTCCTTGTCTCACTCCTCGATGCAACGGTATAGGACTTGTTTGCTGATTCTGTACTTGGACGGTCATGGTGGCGGCCTCATAAATACATCTTATCACTTGGATGTATCGCCAATCGACTTGGCATCGCTGCAGGGACTCCAGAACGGACCAGATCTCAATCGAGTCAAAGGCCTTCTCATAGTCCACAAATGCTAGACACAGGGGCTGATTATACTCTTCAGTCTTCTGTATAATCTGCCGCACTGTGTGGATGTGGTCTATGGTGCCGTATCCACTCCGAAACCCAGCCTGCTCCGGTGGTTGGAATTCGTCAAGTCTTTGCGCAAGACGGTTCGTGACTACTCTAGAAAACAGCTTATAGACGTGGCTTAGAAGGGAAATGGGTCGATAGTTCTTCAGCAGGGTTTTGTCTCCCTTTTTGAAGAACAGGACGACTACACTCCTACTCCACGCCTGCGGAGTTCTCCCTTCGAAGAGGACGGCATTAAAAAGCTTTTGGAGCTCCTTTAGCACCGGTTTACCTCCTGCTTTTAATAATTCAGTTGTAATGCCATCCTCTCCAGGGGCTTTTCCATTTTTAAGCTGTCTCAGAGCGATCTCGATTTCGCCAATGCTGACTTCTGGCAGATCTTCGGTGTAGTGGCGTGTTAATGTGGCTCTAGAATCCTCATTTCCGGGATCAGGTCGAGATGCATGCGAAGCGTATAACCGGGCATAGAAATTTTCCACCTCCGAGAGGACCGCTGGCTTCGAAGCAACGACTTCCCCGCTTGCTGTGGTCAACTTCGTCAAGTGGCTTCTTCCAAGAGATTGTATGAATACTTTTGACCCCCTGTTTTGCTCGATCGCTCTTTCTATAGCGTGAGTGTTGGAGCACCGGAGGTCATATCGTACGCGTTTGCTGATCTCCTGGTTTTGAGCACGTTTTCCTGACGAAGTGACAGGTGGGTTTTCACGTCGTTCCTTCATTAGCCCCAAAGTTCTATCGGAGAGCTTAGACTTCCCGCCCTTACGCTGCATGCTACAAAATTTCGTACCTTCTTCCCTGAGTATTCGAACCACATTTTCAAGGTTCTCGTCAACGTCAATTGTGGTTTCCATGGCAGCGAATCGGTTCTCAAGATTTGACTGAAACGTTTCAGATTCCATCATGGTTTGGAGAGGAGTAGGTCGGAGCCTGGCCTTCATCAAGCGGACACGTTCAGCTTTGAAGTCGATATTCAGAGAGCCTCGGACAAGTCGGTGATCGCTGCCGGTGTTAAACCTATTGATCACGGAGACATCTCTGAATACGTGCTTTTTGTCCGTTATAATGAAGTCGATCTCATTTTTTGTCACATTGTCGGGGCTTTGCCACGTCCACTTCCTTTGGGGCTGTTTCTTAAAGAACGAGTTCATAAGGAAGAGCCCCTCCCGTTCGAGGAAGTTAACGAGCATTTGCCCCCTATCATTCCTGCTTCCAAATCCATGGGATCCTACTACCGATTCGCCGCAATTTTGTACTCCCACTTTAGCGTTAAAGTCCCCCATAACAACGCTGTAGTGGGTCTTAGTAGTGAAGTGGAGTGCCCTCGATATATCATCGTACATATTCTCCACTTCATCGTCCGAGTGTGTCGAGGTCGGTGCGTACACTTGAACAACCTTGAGGCTATACCTCTCAGTGAGCTTTACAATCAGGTACGCCACCCTGTTCGACACACTGGAAATTTCTACAACGTTGTCAGAAAGGGACTTATTGACAAGAAACCCAACGCCACCTTGGGATTGTTGGTCTCCCTCGCGGAAGTACATTAGGTGGCCTGATTCGAGGGTTATGGTATCCTCCCCCTCTCTTCGGACTTCACACAATCCCAATATGTGCCACCTAATCTTTCCAAGCTCCACCTCAAGTTGAGCCAGATGCGAGTCAAGCCGGAGCGTGCGTCCGTTGTACGTCGCCAGGGTCAGTCGGTTGTGGTGGCCTCCCGTAGCCCGGAGATTCTTAGCACCCCCTGCCTCGCCGTTACCATGGTCGCCACCATGACCAGGAATAGCGAGGCCGCCGGGAACTAGGGGCCGTGGCCTTTTGTGCCTTTGCATTTGGGGGATATGCCCATAATCGCCACGCTGGGCAAGCGGGTTGGCGATCGCAGTATGGTCCAGTTCTGTGGCCCGCACAAGAAGACGCTGCTGCCCATCTCCTTGAGTTAAATTTCCCTTAGTCGCCTCTTACGACACCCACGGGATGAAAAGGGGTAGTACAATTCTATACCGGTACTACACGGTAGTATCCTAATTTAAAATTAGTGAATCCTTCAAAAGAAGATAAAGAAGCAGCTCAACATTAGCCTTAGCAAAGACTGGTTGGTTCTCTGATGTATTTATCTGTAGGAACTAGGCCAGACATTACACATGCGGTAAGTGTGTTAAGCCAGTTTAATTCTAATTATGGGACAATTCACTGGAATGCAGCAAAAAGAGTTCTACGATAATTAAAAGGGACAATGCATCTTAAACTCCAATTCCAGAAGAAAAATATACTCACACTTACAGGATATACTGATGCTGCTTATGGTGCATATTTAAAAGACCGGAAATCCTACACTGGATATGTATTTTATTTAAATGGACCTGTATTTTGGGAATCTCGTAAACAACGAACGGTCGCCTTGTCAACAACAGAAGCCGAATATATGGCACTTAGTGATGCTGCAAAAGAATCCATATATCTCAAAAACATATTGAAGGAAGTGTTTGGTTTGGATAATGGTGTCTGTAATTATAGGAATAATCAGGGAGCTCAACTGCTAACAAAAAATAACGTTCATCACTCACGAACAAAGCACATTGATTATAAGGGATACTGTTGCTAGTGGTATTATTCATCATCATCACTTCAGCCGAGAGACGCCCACTGCTGGACATAGGCCTCCCCCAAAGATCTCCAAAGTGATCGATCCTGCGCCTCCCGCATCCAGCGGCTTCCCGCGACCTTCACCAGATCGTCGGTCCACCTTGTGGGGGGCCTACCAACACTGCGTCTCCCGGTACGCGGTCGCCACTCCAGGACCTTACTGCCCCAACGGCCGTCAGTCTTGCGAGCGATGTGCCCTGCTCACTGCCACTTGAGGTTCGCAATTCTTTGGGCTATGTCGGTGACTTTCGTTCTTTTGCGGATGTCATCATTTCTGATTTGATCTCGCAAAGAAACCCCGAGTATAGCCCTTTCCATTGCCCTCTGAGCGACCTTGAGCTTCTTTATGAGGCCCATCGTAAGCGGCCACGTCTCAGTACCGTATGTCATCACTGGCAACACGCACGAATTAAAGGCCTTCGTCTTGAGACACTGCGGTAGATGTTCCGAGAATACACTGCGTAGCTTCCCGAACGATGCCCAGCCGAGTTGGATCCGTCGATTTACCTCTCTCTGGAAGTTGGACTTACCTAATCGGACTATTTGTCTCAGGTAAACGTACTCGTCGACAGCTTCCAGTGTAGAGCCTCCAACATTCACTGGAGTGGGTACGATATGGAAGTTTGACATTATTTTTGTCTTCTCCATGTTCATTTTAAGACCTACTTGCTGGGAAACTCTACAAAGGTCTTCGAGCATTGTGCCTAGATCTTCCATGGTCTCAGCCATGACTACGATATCATTAGCGAAACGAAGGTGCGTCATGTACTCGCCGTTTATATTGATGCCAAGTCCTCTCCAGTCCAAAAGCTTAAGCACGTCCTCCAGTGCGGCAGTGAACAATTTCGGCGATATAACGTCGCCCCGTCTCACTCCACGCTGAAGTCGTATTGCTTTCGAGTTTTGGTCCTGGAGCCGAACTGACATGGTGGCGTTTTCATACAGTGACTGCAGCACTTGGATGTATCGATAGTCTATTTGGCACCTCTGGAGTGACCTAAGCACGGCCCAGGTCTCGACGGAGTCGAAGGCTTTCTCATAGTCCACAAACGCCAAGCATAGTGGCAGATTATACTCTTCGGTCTTCTGTACAACCTGTCGCAGCGTATGAATGTGGTCTATGGTACTGTAACCTTTTCGGAAACCGGCTTGTTCAGGAGGCTGAAAGTCGTCAAATCTACGTGCGAGACGATTCGTGATGACTCTCGAAAACAGCTTGTACACATGACTCAGAAGCGTGATGGGTCTGTAATTCTTTAATTGGGCCCTGTCGCCCTTTTTGAAGAAAAGCACCATCACGCTCCTGTGCCATGCTTCTGGCGTCTTGCCCTCGAGTATGGCGAAATTAAATAGCTTCTGAAGCGATTTCTGGACTGGTAGTCCACCCGCATATACATATACATTTACTCTTTGAATTTCATTCGATATGTAGATATTTTTCGATATCGATATTGAGACAACATGATCACTAGCATAAGGGCTGTATGCAAAAAGTAGTATTATAGAATGCTAAAAAAGATTGTTTTCTACTACCTAATAGGTATTTGTTTTTTTTAATAAGTTGATTTCATTTATTAAAAAGTTAACCAAAGCAAATCTAAGAAGCACACACTTTAGGTATTCGATGAGAGCTACTTCAATTTTAAATTAAATGTCAAACAGGGCCTCTTAATTCGTGAATACTGGTTTCTATAAAATGATGTTTAAAAGTTTGTATGTGGCGGGCTCTATTGCGATACACTTTCACCCCGCGAGGTCAGCGGCGGTTCTTCGGGTACGATCGCCGATCAATGCCATTCCATTCGTCGGAGTCGCCAGTTCGTCGGTTTCCCCTTCGAATACTAACAGGAAAATGGTAATTTATAAGAATCATGATTATTTTTAATTCTAAAGCATAGTCATAATTACATAAAGTTAGATTTTTTTATGCAATATGTGAGTTATAAAAAATATGTTCATGTTTAACTAATTGTTTAGCTACTTATGTATCATGGATAACAATGGTTTTCATGAAAAATAGTGTAAAAAACCTTATATATTAATTTTATATCAAAAACTAATAAATATTTTATGTTATTAAACAGGCAGATAAATTAACTCAAGAGGAACGTGATACACAGCTACATTCCCTTCTCCAGAATGGGTGGAAATTACAAAGTAATCGTGATGCGATAGAAAAAGAATATCAATTTAAAAATTTCAATGAAGCATTTGGTTTTATGACCAGAGTAGCCCTCTTGGCTGAAAAAATGGATCACCATCCAGAATGGTTTAATGTTTACAATAAACTCCAGGTATGTTGATTGTATCATTTAACTTATGGTGTGCCCCACGATTTTGTAAAAGTCCGAACCCAAATTCTAATTCACTCAGGTGTCGAATTTCACTTCAAAAAGCGGCATCTGCTCAATCTTCAATTGGTAATAACATTTTGTGGTATAATTGAAGTGAGTTTTGAAATGACATAAAAATAGAATATCTGAGACAAGTATTTTTGATCAATTTTATTTTGTATTTTTATGCAAAATGTGGAATCGATAGAATGTCTACACTAAATGATATGAATTTGGACATAAGTGAATTTGAATTGGGTCTCGATTTTCAAAGAATCGCAGGGCTGGTCCAAAACTCATATTGTGATTACAGATATGAAATTAGTCAGTATTGTTTTTAAAACTAAAAATCCTATTTTACATTTTGTTAAAGCATTTACCTTCCCACAACCCATTTTTTAACATAACTAACACAACATTACATGGGATGTCCATATTATCTTTGATTATAGTAAATATATAGAATCTATTTTCATTTGGTCAGATATTGAGTAATTGATTTTATTGATTTTTTGTGTATGGAAATATAAGTTCCATTTCATTCAATAATAAATTATGTTTATCAATTACAGTTCTGATATCTTATGTGTTGTGTGACCACCACAATTTGTAGTGATAATTACCTTTATGGTTACTGCAATATGCCAAAGTTTTTTGTTTTATGTGAGGTTAGCTGTGTAATGAATTAACTAATGTCTTGTTTTTAGGTAACATTATCATCTCATGACGTCAATGGTCTAAGTAAACGTGACATTAAAATGGCAACATTTATGGATAAGAATTTCAGCTAAATTAACCATTACAAATGCGATCAAGGATAATAGATACTACATAAAGTTTTTGTTTAATATCCTGTTATGAATATTTTTAATTGGATGTCTATAACTTTTTATAAGTATAAATATATTTATTTGTCTATTATATTGTTTTTTATTTTGGTATAGGATTTTTCCTTATACAGTTTAAATATCATAAGGTTGTCTTTCTCCCTATTCAGAGAAAGCTTGAGCCCCAGCAGATATGATGTTAATAGTCCGGTGATGATGATGAAATTATTTTTGTGAAGTGTGGCTCTGACCTGTTAGAAGTTAGTCAAAAAGTAGATTCCAAGGGCATTACAGCATAGAATTTTTAGTCCTATAATGTCATTTATAATGTACATAATTTCATTTAACGCTTTGTTAAGTCTATACTCCGTTTCATTTAAAGTGGCACAAGACACAAGATGTAAACAAATATGGTGACATGACAGTTTTGTGATGGGACATATTATAATGAATTTTATTAATTGAACTATCTCATTCATATCATTCAGTGACTGACTTTTTCCATAAAAATTGTCTTAAATGAATATAACTATTCTCAGAGTAGTATAATATTTAATGAAATGCGTGTTAAAATCTCAGACCAAATAAAAAGTAAAGACGGAGTTCGCTGAACAACAAAGTGAAGCCAATTTTTAGCAATTGTAGTGTGCGTGCCAGTGTGACCATAGTCATTAAAAACACCCCAATAACTTAACGTTACGACGTTATAGAGTTAACGTTAATGCTATGTTATTTAATAATATAATGTAAATTCGTTTGTCAATATCAGCATATTGAAAAAGAAAAGGTGTATCAATAATAAAACTACTGTATATGTATAAAACTTGTGTTTGTATAAATTAAAAACCATTTACAAGTAAATAAAGCCTAAAGGCTTAGTAAATAAAGGCTTATTTTTTCTACTTTATTTCATGCTTCAGAAGTTATTTTACAATGGAATGTCTCTTATCCAATCAGTTAAAATGGATTGTTGTTGATATCCAAATGATGAGATCCAAAAATATTTCTTTAGTGGGCATTATTTTCAAGTATAGGTATTTCTTATTTTTAAGGGTTTTTAGAAACACTTAATGACTCAGTCATTTTTGCGAACGATATGACCAAGTCGATATGTTTGACTTACGGTATGTGAAGTAGAAGGCTGATTTGAAGCAAAAAATGATATGTCTGATACTGCAGTTGGGACCTTAAAGATAACAATCATATTAATCGACGCTAATATTTTACCAGAAATAAGGGAGATATTACAATTAGATGTGAATGATGTGTTGGTTTTAGTTGTTTTAACAAAAGAATAATAGTATTGTTTGATATTCTGAAATCTTTAAGAGTAGGTAATTATTATTGGAGGCCATACATAAGTATCAAATCAAATAATTTATTGGCCATATAACTTAGAAGGTTACACACGGCAAGTCTTATAATTAATTTTAAAGATAAGTTTGAAAACTTTCACTATGTTAACTAAAATTTTAATATATAGAAAGTTTGAAACTTTTGAGTTTTGCTTTATTCGACATAACCCTTTTATAGTATAATACATATCATCGCTCGTAAAATGAGTCGAACAAACAACGCTACGCGAAGTTGGATTTAATGTAGGTACATTCCGACTATTATGAATGACTGAAATCCACTTCTCTTTCACATTTTGATGTCGGTTTGGAAATCTAAAAATTAATGCAAACCCGTTTAGGAAAAATAAAGAAGTAAAAAATTAAACCCGTTTTTTATTTTTTACTTCCTTATTCTAACACTTCAATATCTGTGATCTGGATCTCTATGTAGCATTTTGAATTCAAAATTTATTAAATATCGTTTTCATACAACAAGAAACAAATACGTAACGTAATTTGTGTTTTGTTAGAAATAACGCGTTATAAAATTAAAGTTACCTGATTTTGGGGTAAATAATAACGTTTAACAATGGTAATATTTGGCTGAGGTTTTGTGTTCCAAGGAGTAACTTAAATTTTATTTTAAAATTACTGAAAATGTAAGTTTTCTCCAATATTTACGTGTGAAATGTGATTCCATCCTGCTTTTTATTATTTGAGGATTGGTTTTTACAACCTTTCACTTCACAATTCGGCATTTAGTAAGAAATTTTTGATTTTTTTTGTAACAAAACGTTCCGCACACTGTCGATAGTTAGACTGATAAGGAAGGCGTAGTTTCGTTATGTGTGTGTGCGTGAAACTGTGTACGAATACGCCGAGGCGTAGTTTTGTTGGCTTCACTTTTCTATTAGGCAAAATTCCGTCTATACTTTTTATTTGGTCTGAGGTTAAAATATTGAAAAATCCTTATATTATCATGACAACTGAATAAGTTTTCTCAATTAAATATTAAATATTAATTTAAAGAGACAGTTTATGGGAAATAAATATTAAGCGAAAATTAATTTTATTGCATTTTACTTCGTCGTTTGATCTCAGTTTCATAGTAAACAGAAAATTTACAGTTTAAATTTGCCAGTTTAAATGATACGACACAAATTTTATCATACAACAATAAAGTACTATAGAGCTTTTTGTTTGCTGATGAAATATTGTTCTTTAATGTTGATTAAAAATATTACTCCTTAATGCATGAAATTTATTTACATTAAAATTGACATTCTAGTCTGTCTGACTTTAAAATATAATCAAATAATGTTTTTCTGATCGCTGAACATTTTTATATACACAAATTTACTATCATGACAAAGCACTCACTTTCAGTGTGAAAAATTTTTTGACCGACTACTACTTTATGATATTTGTTTCTTGAGCGGGATAGCCTATCTTAAAAATACACCTTACCCAAATTTAGCTCAAAATTATACAGTTGGCAACCCTAGTCCAGACTGAGCGAACAAACGAACAACATGTGATTTGGCATTTGCTGCCACACGTTCCACATACGTTCAATTGTTTTTTGGGACACAATTGAACGAATGTTGAATTAAATTGAACGAATTGAGACGTTGTTTGGGACAATTTCCTTAGAAACAAACGACTAATTGGATGGCGTTTTTTCATTAAATATACGCACAATAACTTGAACAAAACTAAGTATATAAAATATTACAATGCAGTAGATTTTTCGTAGCAACAATTACTACTGTGCATGACACAAATTTTGAAATTAATTGTTTAAACTTTATTTTATTTATACGAATTTCACTGAAGATGTAAATTGGTTTAATAATTTTGTTTAGCATTCTTTTTTACGTCAAAGGCACTTTGATATATATTTACTACATAATACAATTTTGTTTATCAATTATTTCAATATGCCTGATTGAGTTGCTCTTTCAATCACTCGTTTATATGTTTCATCACTAGTTCTATTTTTTTCGAACTGTCAATGGTACGTCAATTGTTAGTTTAGATTGAATGTATTCTTTTCGTAAAAACTGTGTTTTTACTGCTTATTTCTCTAAAGTATCTTAGATGAATGATCATCAAAAGGCTTGAGGATTGCGGCATTAAATCGAGTAACCGTTTCTGTGGTGACATTGCATACAGGAGACCAGTTAATTTCAACTGCATCCCTCATCATAGCTCCAACATCCGATAGCGCGAAATTCCTCATGCAAAACTACCTCGGCTTAATTTTGGGGGGTTTAACATTATATACGACAACAGATTAGGTCATATCTGAAGAAGCCTAGCGCAGGCAGCTGGCCATATTTACCAACACGATCAAGTGAAGATATGAGTCTATATGGTCGATCCATGACGCATCACTAGCGAAATTATGATGTGTCCGACTGAGAGGTAGAATAGAAAAATTCGCGGACTCTATGATCGATCAAAATCTAATGTTATTGTTGATGTGACGCACTTTACGAAAGAATATTTCTCTGCAGTAGGTGAAACGAAACGTAGCAAACCGTTATTTTAGGGTCCAAATCGCGTTCGGGTAGTTATCATAGTACTATTTAAAAATAATCAGCCTCGCAATTAATTTCGCAACTTTGATTTTAATATTTAATTTCGTGATATAGAAAGAAGTGAAAAATAAGCTACATTTTGAGCTACATCATTAAACGGGTTAGTAAATTTTTAGTTCAAAATTGGACATGATTCTTTGTGGTTAGTAATTCCATGGACCATTAGCTAATAGGCATGTATCAAGTGTTCGGCAACTGTCAAATTAGCGATATTTGTTAGTTTCCTAGCAAGTTCTTAGCGATCTCCATGAGTTAGCGGCCGAATTCGGTAAGATCGGCAATCGCAAAATCTGTCGAGACCGCAGCCCTGTAGTAGAATCGTAAAGAGGAAGTTCCGATACTTCCACTCCCGACAATTTAATAGAATTCAATATATAAGTAAGAATGTAATGTAAATGTAAATGTAGTAATGATGTACAAGTTAATATGTATTAGTATATAAGTACCCAATGATAAATATATAATTTTGTGACATTATTATAAGACAGATATGACATTACAATGAAACGAAATATCGCCATAATATCGATAAGATGGCGCATATGGTATCCTATGGCAAGAGTTTAGCGGTCGCACCTCAGATGGCGGCGGCGGGCGCGGAACAAACTTCTAGCGATTGTTGAATATGTTTGTTCCATTGCATGACAGTCTGTATATTTTTTATGAACTAACAACTCTTAATTTAGTAATAAATTAACTTTTAATCATTACAAAATTCTTTTTCGGAGATAATTTTCACGCCAAATTCTGAGATTTGCAAAGTCACTGTGTTTCACGATGGTGCAAACTGACCAGTGTAATCTACTTTTTATATTAAGATTTTTTTTGAGTAAAAGCGAGAAAGGCACCTTTTATATGTTACCATTGTTTATACTTTATATAAACTCCACTTCTCATATTACTATAACATACTGATATATACATAGATAACTTTAGAAAGCTCTTGTACTTTTCTGAGTTGAGAATTTAAAGTTAAATCTGATGTTTTGAAAGGAAAGTGAAAGAAAGTGAAAGTTTATTTCATTAGACAATAAATTAAAATAACTTTTGAATAACACAGCAGGATTTTATTTTTGTTATATTATTTGCGTTATATAATCGATTTTCTAACATAACATGGACAGGTTCTCTTGTCATTGAAGGGTTCTGTCTCGAATACAGAGGTACAAGGATATGCTCGTTCAATGATTCTTTTCAATTCTAAAGCGTGTTCCAATCCTTTAGTTTCACACACGAGTCTTACCTGAAAAATTATGTCATAAGTTGGGATGCAATGATATATTAAAAAAGCGATATATATCGATATTTCGACGTCAAAAAATATCGATATATATTGATATCGAAGAAAGCAGTATCGAGGTGTCGATATCGAAATTGAAGCTAGTAGCAAAAAAACTGTTGTCTATAATTTGGAGGTAAAAAACACATTTTTGTTTGAGTCAAGTTGTATTGTGTGACAGAAATATATACGGATTTCATCAATGGTTAGAGACATTTTTGATGTTGATTTGTGACGTCACATAGGCTACTTGTTTCATTCTAATAAAAACATGCGAAAGTGACAATAATACAAATCACAGATGTATTCAGCTTTTTCCTCCTTAACTTGGTACATATTTAGTTCTTGAACCCGAAATAAGCGATTCGGTTATTGTAGCGGTTGACAGTTGTCATGCATTATTGTTATTGTTTACATTACAAATGTTACAGATTATGTCGCCTCAGAGTGGCCGACAAAGATTATTAAACAGACGTGCCACAATTGCAATAAACATAATTTCATAAAAATAGCGTTTATGTAAACTGTATTTAAAAAATACAAATGCCTAACATAATTTCTCTCTGTCTAGGCTAGGTTGTTACGTTGTCGCATGGTAGTATAGGGTATCGTGGCCAGGCCGTAGAATTTACCAATTCATAATGCGGCCGGCCATTTCATGAAATGGTAAAAAGCTTGCTGCCTACATCATGATGTGGCCTGGTCAGATCTATGAATATGGGTAGTTGGTCGTATGACTACTTCATGATGTGGTCAAGCATTAGTGGTAATATCGTTAAATAGTACATTAGTCTCAGTAAGATACGCTGATGACGCATTGTTTTTGTGATATATGTATTTTCATTTTTAGGTTATACAACGAATTAAAGAAAGTAGGGTGACCAAGTAACGGAAAACAATTATGTACTTGATTAAGAATAATGAGATAATTGTAGGAGTGTAGTGCGAAGGTAGAGCGACAAAGGCTGTTCTATAGTTTTATGAATGTGTCGCGATATTATGATAAATACAGGATTTTGACCTAACTCACGAGAATGATAAAAATATATTGGAGGATATAAAAGTTTTTAGATATGAATTGTACTAACTCTCCTATATTATTAATTACTGTAGCTCACGTGATAGGTTAGAAAATTAAGACGATCATGTGCGTATTTCGTAATTTTTTCAGACAACAAAATTATAATGCTACCTTATAAAGAAGTTATTTGAGCAAATAATTAGATTTCTTTTTTGGCTACCCATATAAATGATGCGACCAAACGTGGATTGCCATATCATTAAACATTGATGCTTAAACTATATGTCGTTTGGTGTACATCTATTTCAACCATTTCATGAAATGGCCCATCGAATCATGAAATTATCAATTCTGCGATAGAGCCACGACATGTATAAAGCAAAATTATGAATTTAAATTAGATTTTGCCTGCTACTTTCTTGTTTTCATCGATCTCTATACCATTTCAGTACTGTAAGTTCCAGTAGCGTAGTTTGCTTCGGAGGGGCCCTGTATCAAAGTTAGTCGGGGGCTCATATGAAGGCCATAACATTTGATTAAAAATTGATTGGATTTTTAATTAAATCCAGGCCATAATAAAGATAAGATGGCGACGTCCTAAAAGAGAATTAAAATACTTCAGTTCATAAAAGTTCAAATAATACTTACCTCGACGTAGTAGACCTCGTCCTCCATCCACCATTTGTCTCTGAATTGACGTATAACGTTGTATCCTCCGTTGCAGAGGAGCTGCAGCAATTGTGCATTCGCCCTCAAGGTATTTTTTATTCCAACCTGATATTGAAATTATTTATGGATTAATAATGTCAGGTAGGTACGCGAACATGCACGTTCGTGTCTGCATCTCAGCATTCAGCCGTGACAAATATTTATCTGCATTTGCAACTAGTAGCAGAGGAGATTTGTGGATCGGGATGCGGTCTTGTCGTTTTATTGAGTACCTAAGTAGATATACCACGCAGCAATGCAAATTGATACAATCCAATAGCCACTAAGCGCAATGTAGGTCCTCTCTCGATAGAATTGTGTAACTGAATTACTTTATGGAGGTTGGGCTATATTAGATATAGGGATGATGACTATTTTTTTTTCAGGTAGGTCATTGAAGAATATTAAACACGTTTTTTTTAAAATATGTTGCTTAATCAATAATTTTGTACATTTTCTACGAAGCTAGCCAGCAATGCGTTTCTGTAAAAATCCGCTCAGGCGAATTCAATCGGGTGTTTAAACTTTGAATTCACTTCAGAAACATAAATTAGAGTAGATCTATTGATTCCACTTTTTGTATAAAAATACAAAACAAGATTCATTGATTCATATGTGTCTCAGATATTCTAGCTCTATGTCATTTCGAAACTTACTTCACTTATGCCATGAGCGTTGATATCAATTCCAGGTTAAGTGGATGTCATTATTGAAGTGAATTCGGGTACCTGAGTGAATTCCAATTCGGATTTTTTACAGAATCAATTCTAAAAAAAATCTAAACTATTTTAATCTAAATAAGAATTTAAATTATTTCTTGTTAAATTAAATCAAAAAATATATATATATGATTCGATTTTTTTGTTTCCCAGCTTGCAAACCATCTGTGTGGACCTGTAAATGGCTTCCTATAGTCTATTTAATCGCTATGTATTTGTTATAGCTGTTGGTCTTCTCAAAAAGTCGTGAGAAGAGTCGTACTCTGGTACGACTCTTCTCACTGTGTGCTGGCTCTAAAGGTATTAGATGTAACTCATCAGCAGCATCAGATCACCCACGGTTGTTGATTGATACGTCTGATCTGGGGAGCGATTTTGTAAAAATTCGAATTCGAATTCACACACGAGTCTGAATTTCTACTGATTGAAATTCTATTGATTCCATATTTTGTATTAAAATACAAAACAAAATTGTTTGGTTATAAGTGTCTTAGGTATTCTATCACTATGTCATTCGAAACTCACTTCTGTTATGCCACGAAACGTTGTCACCGATTCAAGGTTGAGCGGATGCCGTTTTTGAAGTCAATTCGGACGCCTAAGTGAATTCGAATTCGGGTTGGGATTTTTAAAGAATCTCAGTGCAGATAGCTCTTTAGATTCGACGGCACAAAAGGATATCATGCTTCATACATAATAAAAACAACCTGTAGTATCACTCACTCTAAATAGCACCAAGCGGCCCTCTGCAGACATTCCTCTGTCTATGCAGCGGGTGAGCGTTATTTGGTCTATGTTTCCGCCACTCATAATGCAAACCACGCTATTAAAATATAAGGAAACATATTTTGTAGTTATTTAATATTATGTAGTAGTAATATAAAATCCGCCAAATGCAAGTCGTAACGTACCATTATGCATTAAAAAAATATAATGACTTTTGTAGATTTCTAGGAAGTTTGAAATTTTCAAGTTCAATACAATTATTAGTCGTAAACTTGTAAAGCCAACATAAGGGTGATAGTTTTCTTTTTTAACTTCGTTATATAAGGTAGTACTGCTGTAACATGTGTAACGTAACCGATAAATTTTTAGTTGGCATAAGGGGGGAAACTTGACTCTTACGAAAATTTGCTCTTTAAAGTTTAATAAGTCACAAACGGTTTAATTAATGGAAAAGCAGCCTTCCCACACTTCCAATGTTTTTGAAAGACCTATCCAACGACGCCCCACACTGTGGAGAATACGAAAAAAAAAACCCATATTATATATTTATAAATTTTACTTTACCATTTTGTCGGCATAATTAACGTGTATACTCATGCCAAATTACAACTTTCTAGTTTTTGATCTTAACTGTGGACGGACGGACATGGTGTAACTATAAGGGTTCCTTGTTTACTACCTAACCCTAAAAAAGGAGTTATTTATGTATATTAATTTAAGCAGATAAGGAAAAGAAACGGGTAGAAGATATGAGTTTTGGACAAAACGCAGTGAAATCAGAAGACACAAATATGAGGCTGGTGGATTTGGAAAGTTTGGTTAGTCAGAAAAAAATTATACGTATGTACTTCTTGATTTTTAGTTCAGGAACCAAATTGCCGATGATGGCGGCGAGTGGGCACGCTCCTGCACCTTCCATAACGTATCGTTCTTTTTCAACCAAGTGAAGAATAGCTCGAGCTATCCAGTCTTCTTTTACCAACAACTGTGGAAATAAATAGCATAGGCAATGTGGAGTTTCGAACCGAACGTTTTTAAGTACTCCGAAAACTTAATCGCTATAATTCATTCTCGAGTAAGGCCTAACTAAGATGTTTAAATAAAAAGAATAATATTGTCCTATTATCATGATTCCGTATTCTTTAAGGCGAGATTGTACGAAATAACCAATTTTTATTCTAAGGCTATGCTGTTATTTGCCAAATAAAAGTAGATTGTTTGTCAAAACCTTGAAATTATCATTCATTGTGATAAATGTGGAAGTATTAAAAAAAAAGAAAGCACTAAAAAGCACCTCACTTGATGGCAACTCCAAAAAAAGTTGATTTTTGCAGGAAACGAATGTACCAAAGATAGTCATTTCCGTTCCTTTTATCTAACATATCAAAAAACTGAAATTTTTCGAAACTTAGATATCAATATAAATACAAAAAAGTCCAAAAAGAATAAGAGTTGTTTATTTTTTTGAAAATTAGTTTACTTTTATACATGAAAGAAAACCGGAAGATTCCAATGTATTGAATATGCTTTTGCCTTTTGTATCGGTCTCTAAATTTCTAGTAAATAATAGTCCTCACATATTTTCTCGTCTTTAATAAACTTCGCGGAAGACAGCAAAAATGCTTCATTAGTTGGTTAAGTGGACTTATCGAGTTGAATTTAGAATTTACTTGTTCTCACGTAATCTCACAATTATCCTTCAATATTTTCAGCCATTTCATCAATTCCTCTTTTTGCTAATTTGTTTTTAAATTTCGATTTACTACTCGAAGGAATTTTTCGGATAATGTTTGCGGCCGGTTTATGAAGCACAGTAGTTATTACTTCCTTTATTGCTGGCAAAATAAACTCTTCTCCGATGTTATGTGGTTTGCCTTCTTAAGCAATTAACAAAGAGATATTGTACGAAGTTGGAGCTTCGTACAATCGTCGTCATATTGCTTAGCAGCCGCCGAAAATAGTTTTGCTACACTTGGCTGAGTATTATGCTTTTTCTCTAGGTTTTGTAAATACGCTACATTCTTTTCTTTCTTATCTGGATGCATTTTATTCAAATGGTCTTGCAGTCTTTAAGGCTTCATTGCTTCATTAGAATAGGTATTTAGACATATGAGAGTCGAGAGCTCATGCAGACGTCTAATGCTCATGTCTAAGAGGCCTCCTAGCTAAATGAAATTACAAATCACCCACCCCTAAGTCTCTACACAAAAAAATGGGGGTGCCATTTTTTTTCTCGGTCTCTTACCGCCTTCTTTTAAGCCTGCAGCGCTCACAAGGGGGCGTTATCGCCCAGTTTGGGAAAGGCTGCTCTAAATAATGTTTTTTTTGACGTCGAAATAGATTTTGATATAATCTAAAATCATCTATGGACTTTTTTTATAACTGAATTTGTTTTTATCTGTGAATAAAAATTTATGAAATAAAGCGAGTGCATCTTTACTCTCGATGCGTATTTATATGGGATATGGGACTGGAACCGGATGAATAAACTATTTTCTATCCTTACCATTTTGTCAAGAAGCTGGTGGGCGGTCTCGAATGAGTTTATTCCTACGTAGGGGGTCGCTATTGCGTCCGCTACGGTAGGCTGCAGGGGCAACACTACCGGATCGTTATTTTGTAAGGATTGGAAAAATGTCGGCACGGTTTCAGGCTGGACTCCCTAAAAACGAATATAAATAATTTATATATCTAGTGCAACATAGTATAAATTAAGTCGCTCTTTGTCTCTGATTTTTTTTACGTTTTAACAAGCTGAAGCAGCGGGCTCCATGTCGGGGCCCGGGTCCTCATTCCCGAAGGGTACTCGCAGAGAGTTTTAGTAAGAAGGCCGGCCTCGCTTAAGCCTGTCCTTTATAGGACGGGTCCGGGGTCGGAGGGCCCTGATTTAAGACTTAAGGTTGCATATCCCTTGCATTATAACAAACTCTATCACAGCCCCAGCTGTCTCGTCAGATAACAGAAGGTTACGCATTTCTTTCGCATAGTGCCTTACGCATTTTCCCTGGATCATAAAAAGGTTTAAACAAGCATGTAACTCTTAAGCTTCGATGGTTTTCGATGAGACATTTAATTTAATAAGGCAAATAGCTATTTACATTATTATATTTAATTATGTAGGTGATGAAATTATTACGAAAAAATCTAACATAAACCAGGCAGTTTGGTTTGTGATCCTTGATGACAGAAGCGACGGCAGCTGCCAGTCCACCAGTTCCCACAGGCACCAGCACAGCGTCTACGTTGGGTACCTGATCCAATATTTCCAGTGCCAGGGTACCGTAGCCAGCGAGGACATGTGGGTGGTCACGGCTAAATAGGCATAAACATATAGTATTAAGACTTAATAGGATAAATAACTTTTGCGTTTAGAATTTGATGCTTGATATTTAGATTAAGAGCAATTTAATGAGATGTCGCCTAATTGAAAGTTAAAAAAAAAACAGAAATAGGAACTGTACCACAATTACCCAAACCTCAGACAATATTGATAGAAAATATTGTTTGTATTATAAACACGATCAGAACTTTAATCTTAAATATGTGAAATGGCAAACTCTACAAAATTGCCTGACTATAGTTACATAGGATAGAAGCCAGTTTTCTACGGACTATCGTGTTTCTATAATTCTAAATTCTTACTCTAACATATAAAATGTTTACCCATTGATGAAGGTGAGGCCTTTATCACGAGCAATGGCTCTTGCGTATCTTTGGGATTCCATCAAATTGTTTCCTTGCACGAGTACCTTGGCACCTAAACTGTAGCATTTCTGTAGTTTCGCTATTGGGACATTGTGTGGCATCACCACAATGACCGGGACACTCAGTTTAGAAGCATGATAACAGAGAGCCGCTGCTTCGTTTCCTATGGAAGCTATAACGACACCAAGTTTCTTTTTATCCAAGGGAAGCAGTTGCAGAACATTTAAAGCTCCTCTATCTTTGAAACTGAAAAGATAATAACTGTATGGAGGTTGCTTTTTTGTAAAATTGATAAAGACGTTGAATCTTGCGGTCTTTTACCTGCCACTCGCTTGGAGCGATTCTAACTTGTAGTATAAATTCATGACAAAATCTCGTTGATGATGAGATGCCTGTGAATTTAATATACTTTAAAATATTGGAATGAAGTGTATTCATTAAATATTAATTGAACTTCACTTGTTTAAATTCGTTTGATCATATATGTACGGTGTACCGCACATTTTGTGCTGTTCGCAGCGCCTTTATGGTTGCCGCGGATTTGTATTATGAATATTGTAACCATTCGACTCGGTTGTAGCATTTTCGTCTCCTTATACTATTTCCTCAGAACATCCTCCTTATCATTCTATCAGCTATCAATCCTATCAATTATCATTGTTATCAGCTATCAATTAAATGTGTAGGGCTACCCCCTACAATATAGGTATTATTTCACGTGTAAAAGTGACTATAGATACTCTCATACTTACAACACATGGTGTGTTCAAGATATGTGGTTTTAATCTGGCGGCTGCGGCCTGAACGTCGGATTGTTTAATTGACTTTGGATTTTCAGGATCGCAAAACTCATCATAATCCTCCTAATATAAAAATATTACTGCTATAAGGTATTTCGTCAAAAGAATTATTTAAGGAATAGGATTAGAAATACAAACTTACGTTACGTCGTGCCATTATTCGGATTTATTTCGATTTAACTGTTTTTTTTTCAATGTAATGGGGAGACTGGGTGCTTATGGCTATTCTTGCTTTGTTTCAAAACTGATGCATATTTGGTTTATGATTAAGGGTTCTATGAAAATTTTAAACTATTATATATTTGTACACTATACAGTGGTCATGATTGTGTCAAAGAAGTTTCTCTATGACTATATCTAAGATGGTCCAAGAAGTTTAATGTAGTAAAAGAGGTACAAAGTTGTCAGTTAAATTCTCTTTGATCTTCTAATGTGTTATAATAACAAATCGATAAAAGTCTTTATTAAAGAGGGAAGCTCCGAAACTATTGGACCGCTTTTAATAATTCTGTCACCTACGGAAAGCTTAATCTTACGCGGGTAGCATAGGATATAAACTATGAGGGAAATCATTTAGTGCTTATATAAAAGTGTACGAGAAAAATAACTTTAAAAAAAAATGGTACCGACTTCACACTTTAAAAAAGTGATAAATAATACTTATCTCAAAACCGAATTATTCAAAAGTGCTATTGATGTATATGACTTTTTTGAAGTTTGAAGTCGGTTCTAACTTTTTGACAAAAGTTTTTATTTCATGATTTTTAGTGATATTAATATTTTTATATAACAGGTAACATTGAAAATTTTAAATAGCTGTATAAATTTTTTGTTTATTTGCTGGACTAACAAAAACGTCTAATCCAAGGGTAAATCCAAATAAACAAGCTTGTTTACTACAATAACATGAGCATAATACATTGTATTCAGTTTTGTTTTCTTTTTCTTACAAAATTATGAAGAAAGAGTCAATTTATCACTCCGATAACGAAATAATAATAACATATCTCATTATTCATAAATTATATCATCATTGGTATTACATAGTTTTATTTGGTACGCAATAATAAAAGCATTGCCAATGTGTTCAACAGTATTTAATGAATTAATATTAGCCAAACTTTTTAGGAAAACAGCTACATGTTGGTATAGGACTGAAAGGTTCTTCTATGAAGTCACATTTGCGGGGAAATAAGCGCTCCAGTACTCGTTTTAAAATGCATGCGTGCTCCAGGCCTTTTGTTTCTATTTCTAGTGTAAGCTAAAAATTAAATGAAACGTTTTTCAATGTTTTGTATATGGTTTTTGATTATTTGACGAAACATGAACTTTCGGAACTCACATATATTGTATAGAAGTCATTATCTGTCCAACCTCGATCAATGTAACTACGTAAGATATTACATCCAACATTGGCGATTATGCTGAGAATTTTCGACTGTTCTTTCATTCCATTTAATGGCAATGTTACCTGAACCGTACAAGTTGATTGTTATACAGTCTAAAGATAATTGCATTGCATAAAATTAACTAAATGTGCTATTTAACGACGAGTAATAGACTGCTTTCTGTATTTTACCGTCAGTTTTATCAGTCGACCTTCAACAGCTTTTGCTCGCTCCAAGGATTTTGGCAATGTGACCACATCAATGTTTCCTCCAGTGATTAAGCACACTACGCTAGAATCACAAGTTATAACTTTTATATAGAAAGATCTTAAGATTTGATTTGAGTACTACAATTATATATTGAATTTACTTTTTTTCTCGCAACTCCGGCAGTATATCGGGTACAGCTAAGAGGGCGCTCATACTGACCGCTCCAGCACCTTCTACTATGAAGTTTTCATTTTCCAGTAAGTGCAGAATGGCACGTGTTATCCAATCTTCGTCTACAAGAACCTTTGAAATAAAAAAATCAGGTAAATTGGTAAGTAGATCGGCTAAATTAGCGTTTTACAACCGATGGCTCTCGGAACGATGGGGGCACGAAGAATTCGCAGCACGGCAAATACACGCCTGGATTCACAATTTATTACGTCCCTTGCTTGATGTCCTAGGGATCCGTGGAATAAACAAGGTTAGGAAATGCAGGGCTAGATGGTTACATATTATTTTACTTTAAAATAACTTTGGCAGTAATATCTCATATTAAATGAATACGAGGGTCAAACTGAAAGTTCTTAGAAAATCAAAAACTGATTACATTAGCCAGTTATTAGTTTTATTATATCTTTTCAAAATATTGTCCATTCACGTCAATACACCGCTGCATGCGATGGAACCACTGGGAAAAGCACTTTGCCCACTCGTCCTTAGGGGTCTCTTCAATGGCATCGCGATACGCAGCCACCGCTTCTTCAGCATTCATAAACCGCTTTCCTTTAAGTTTTTCTTTAATTTTTGGAAATAAATAAAAATCACAAGGCGCGAGGTCGGGGCTATACGGCGGGTGACCCAGTAATTCAACGTTTGATGTCGCCAAATAGTCGATCGTTCGCTTGGCGGTGTGCGACGAGGCGTTGTCGTGGTGAAGGAGGATCCTACTGCGAGGTCGTTTCTCTCGAACTTTTTCCAAGACAAGTGGCAAACAATTGGTAGTGTACCATTCTGCAGAAACTGTTTTTTGATCCTCTAACACAATTGTTGCAAAATGACCTATCCTTCCAAAGAACGAGGCCACCATTTTTTTTCCCGCACTTCGATCTCTCTTCACTTTAGTTGGCAACTCCTCGAAAGGAAACACCCACTGAGCAGATTGTCTTTTGGTTTTAGGATCATAACAGTAAATCCAGCTTTCGTCACCTGTTAGTATGTCGAACACAGCATTTGAGTCACCTCCGTTAAATCTTTCAATCATTTTACGACACCAATCCACACGATGGAGTTTTTGAGCCTCAGTCAAATTATGAGGTATGCACCGGGCGCAAAGCTTCCTGACCGCTAAATGTTCGTGTAGGATTTTGTGCACTTGACTCATACCGATGCCTAAGCTTGTCCGAATCTGTTGATAGGTCACTCTTTTGTCAGTCTCTATCATACGCCGCACAACACAGATGTTATCTTCAGTCGTCGCCGTAGAAGGCCGTCCCTCACGTAAATCATCAGTGAGATTAGTGCGACCACGTTTAAACTCATTAAACCAGTTGTAAACAGTCGCACGAGATGGGGCTTCATCGTGAAAGGCCAATCGTAGTCTATCATAACTTTCTTGTTGACTTAAATGACATCGAAAGTCATAAAAAATCATTGCACGAAAATTTTCTCGTGTTAAATTCATGATGACGTGACACAGACAATTTTCAATTTGCCGCCAAATCGTAAAACAAATGACAAATGAATGAAATATATACTCAGTAATATTGGCAAAGAGTTATATTTTCAAATTTTAGAATTATTTTTTTATTATATTGTTTATAAGTGGCCAGTTCTAAGAACTTTCAGTTTGACCCTCGTACTAGTAATTTAACTTGAATACGAGTATGATGAATAAAATTTACTAACCATTTTATTTATCAAAGACTGTGCAGTGTGAAATGCATTGACACCAACTGTCGGGACAGCTAAAGATTCGGCCAGGCTATGTGAGACCGCGGTCTTATAAGGACGCTCATTTTCAATTGCTTTGAAAAAGGAACAACACTTGTCAGGTTCGATACCCTGTGCAAAATAAAAAAAAAAATTAAAGTTTACATCTAAGAAAGTTTTGCTTTATGCCTTGAAAACAAAATATGAATTATGTATTGAAAGTAAGTCTACACTACATAAATAAGAACGTCTGGTTTAAAATGTTTCACATAGGTGGCGATTCCAGCGATTAAACCTCCTCCGCCAACGGGAATGAGTATTGCATCAGTTTGAGGCAATTGCTCCAATATTTCAAGTCCGATAGTTCCCGCCCCGGCGATAGCGTGAGGGTGATCATAGCTGAAAAAAATAATGTGAAATGTTTGATTGTCAATATCTATTTATCAGGATATGGTATTTTTTTTTATTTCATTTTCTTATATTATTTAATTACCTATTTAAATAAGTTTTTCCAGTTTCTGCAAGTAAAGTAAATGCCCGATGTTTTGATTCCGCTAGCGAATCACCGTTCAAAATAACTGTAGCTTCATAGTATTGACATTTTTCCACAATACTCGATAAAGTGAATACTGGTAGAACTACAGTTACTGGTATATTTAGCTTATTGCCATAGTATGCTAGTGCCTGCGTGATAATTTCAAAGTAGGTAAAATGTATGTATGTGTTAATAAATTGTAGGTACTGACTAAAGCTGCATTAAGACGAGGTTCACTAACTAGAGGACAAAACAAGATTCTAGTAACAGTGATGCAACATAACCTGTATAATAGAACAGTAAGTTCCAACTAATAAGGCGCATGGTGAATTTTCATTCCGCAAAGTTATCTCAAAGCCGACCTACCAATTCCGACGATGACCGAACGCTCGATTAAAGTTTATAGTGAGTATTGTTTCAATAAATATAAGATATTATTTGCAAAGCATTAGGTGTCCGTCTCACTTACATCCAGCGGGGACCAGGTGCGTAGATATTGGTGGCGCGTGTGATATCTGAATCATTCTGATTGGCCAACATTTGCCGAGCTTTGAAATTTAGCCGCAGCTGCGCAGGTACATTAATGTGCTACATCAGCTGTATCTTACTTTATGAAGATGTTTACAGGAAAGACAAAGACAAGAATCCGTCGCACAATTATTATCCGTGTGTCATGTAATAACTCTCATGGGGATGCAGCTAAATATTGCAAAAAGTATAAGTAATTATAAAAGAAAAGGTGATACATACCATTGCCCAGTTTCCCAGCGATGCTGTTATTACACCAATTTTCTGTTGTTCTTCATTTAACATCATTAGAGAATAAAGAGCACCTCGTTCACTGAAACTATATTTTAAAGTTCTTAAGTTCATTCGTTCACACGAAACTAATTGTCGTTGTATGTGAACACAGGTACTGCATTTTCATACATTATAATTTTTCGTTCACACATCAATGATAATACAATACAATCGTTGGCGACGGCCGACTCTATATTTGGTGTGAATATACGCTTATATTCAAATTCACATATAAAAGAAAATGAGGAGTCTTAAAAATGTTAAAGGTGTACTTAAATCACACTGAAACTTTATTGATAAGGCCACCCAAGTAGCACATAAATAATATATTAACTAAAATAAGTACCGATTTATGTCCTAAAGTCATACTAACATTTTTAATCAGCACTGGTCAAGTTTCGAATCTGTTTAAAGGCATTTATTTTATCTAATAATGCTTAATGCCATATTATGGTTAATAAAAAAAAATATACCAATGTCAAAACTCCTATTTAAGTATTGGGTAATATTAATATAAAGCTGTTATCGTATTTCGGTGATATGAAGAACATTATATATTATATAAGCATTAACGTAATATTATTTAGTGCACTTAGTTGTATTTAGTCATTTTCTAGAAACGAAGGTTTTCTAATGGCCTATGGTTGTATCGATTTAATGCTTATCCTATATACACACATTGAATAAAGAACTAGTAAAACTTTAGCACAGATTTGTTCTTAAAGTATTCTTTAATCAAGCTCAAGCTCCTTTATCTTCTTAATCTATGCTTTTATAAAACATTAGGCTATATTTTGATCAATATTAAGTTATTTATAGAGATACAAGTAATAAATAGATCGTAATTATTTTTTATGTGAAATTAAAATGTAAAATTATTTTATGTATTGTATTGTAATGGTGGCATTTTATACGCATCGATGGCGCCATGGACAAAAAACGTTGGGAAAAACAAAGAAAACAGGTATATAAAAGATATAAAAGACAGGGATATAAAAGAAAACTGAAAAAAGAGTATACTAATTTAATTGAAACTTTTTAAATCAAAATAAAAATGAAATAATCGTTTGATGATTATAAGCACTATAAGATACTTCTGAAGTGTTAAAATACGTCTGTACCTAAAATGGGAGTGTGTTATACGATGAATTACGAGCTCTTAGTTTTGTGTCTAACCATAATACGATTAACAGCTCTACTACACTATATTTGAATACCTAATGCTTTAATTTTACGAGTCGCCATTTGCTTTCTTTTTCCAATTCTTACAAAATATTTAAAGTCAACAGTGTCAGATGAAAAGGGGTAAATAATCATTTATTTTGTGAACAGATGCCTATAAAAGCAATTATGTTGTTAAAACAATGCTAAAAAGCCTAAAATTCAACAAAAAATTTTGCTACTAGGTTAAATTTTCTATTATTTTTATTATATTAAAAGAAGTTTGCGAAGGCGCGTGTATTTTACACCATAAACTTGTATATTTTACTCCACAAACTGATGTTTGCAGCTTATTTCACACATAACGAGCTGTTTAAATCAATATTAAATAATACTTAAAAGACCAGCCAAGAGAATATGTCATGACACTTACACAAAACAATAACTTAAACCGATTATATATTTTTAAAATCTATTAAATATACTTTTTTTACAAAAGAAATAAAACAGTTAGCATTTTTATAATATTAAATTAACATATTATAATTTTGATTTACGCATATCAATTGTAATATAGTCACAAAAAGTTCAATTAGCACTTTAAGGTGCTAATTGAACTTTTTGTGGCTGTTAGAATGCTTTTACCCGACTTTATTAATGCTATTATACAAAAGTTGTAGTGCTATTGCACAGCTTTTATAAAGCTTAAAGTCGTACAAAGGGGGGGTCCAAATTTTACGTATAAGAGTCGTTTAAAAGAAATACGATTGATATACGATTTTATTATAATGCTTAACGCTTGGACTCGTGCTATCATAAGTTTGATATAATGGTGTTTTGTGCTACTTGGGCAGTAAAGCAGCCGGTGGAAAATTGATTTGACTCGGGAACTCTTTGGAAATCTAATGAATTCATATTGTTTCTTATTTGCGTCGAAACGGATTTGATTAAATAATTTTTTCACTCGATGATTTATTACGACTTTAAATAGTTTCTTTGCTTAAACACCGTGTCCATTGGTGGGTTGATCGATGGCGTAATACTTGAATGAATTATTCTTATTTGCCGCATTTGCCGCGTTTGGAAATTGAGCCTTCTTAGTATGAATCAGTCACATCACTAATATTTTACTGTCAGGTGTATTACTAACGGCGACAGAAATTTCCTGGGTTTGAGTATATATTAGTGTAGTCTTGACTATATGGTTTTAATTTCAACTAAATTCTCATTTCGGAAATAAAGAATCTTGATGTGTTTTTATAAAGTTTCCGTTTTTTTTGCCTGTGAGGTAAGGATAGACAGTTAGATGAAACAACGCGCCGTTGCGATCCCTAACAGTATACCTATTACTCACAATATAGTTTATTTCAAACTATAATAATATAATCAATAGAAGTTTAAATGATGTACCAATACCTTCCTGTCCGATGAAATATTTCAAATTTGTAATATAAATCCATATTCAATGTTTTGGTATGTCGAGATTTCTGTAAAGCATATGAAGAGTGGTTCCTGAGAAAAGTTTTCTTTGAGTCAGATGCGTAAAATTATCTTATTACAAGTTAAAAATTAAATATAGTGCGGATATAACGCTAGGAACACTTTTCTCAGGAATCACCTTTAAAAAAGAATGTGAACAATATTAAGCAATATTTTTTTTTATAATATTAACTTAATCTTATCATTTCCCTAGCTTGATAGCAGTTCACTTGGCTATTCTCGTCAGTTCAAATTAAATGCAAATTTTATTTAAAAAGACAATCAACACCTTAGTCTTATCTAAACACGGAACATGTAAAGGGTCCTAAACGACAATAAAACTAAAAACAAACGTTAAGAAACCGTTTGTACAACTTTGTTTGAAAAAATTGCATCAATATCATTATCCCATTGAAGATATGATTTATGGTGATTGACGATGATATTAATTATATATTTTTTAGGATAATAATAGAATAAACATCTTTAGTCTCATTTCCAGTATTTTAACAAAGAAGATAACCATAAGGGGCGTTTTCGGTATTTCTTCTTTGATGGCCACTGCTGCTTTGATGACATCCTTATACGTTATTGTTTTAGGATTATCTGGGTCACACCAGCTATCGAATTCGATGTCCGATTTCTATAATATTTAATTTAAGGGTTAACTGTGACATACATATAAGATCAAGAATAATTTTCATCCATTTTAAAAATGTTTTACTTTATTGTACGTAGAATGTTGTTGAGAAGAATTTTTTGAAAATTTACATGATATGATTGAAACTAGACAGTTTACCTAGCCTATTAACATCATACGAAGCCTATGCATGTGAGTTTGCTTGCTAGATATAAAATAATTTTTCATAACGTAATGCAGCACGGAGCTTTCTAACCACTTCTAAAAATGTGCTGTTCTTATATGAAATTGTTTTATTATTTCTCTACTTATAGTTAGTATATGTACATACGCACCTGACACCACTGATTTTGTTTAACTAATTCACGTTTGGCTAATAAAGCCGGGGATGGGCCCAGTGGCTCCTTTGACTCCATAAATCCTAATATGTTTGTATATGTGAGACATCTACGGTTACATTGTGTATATAAAGTCCGTTATAGTTGATATAAAACTTTTTGAGAATTCAATGGTACAGTTTGCGAGAAAACATGGTTTAAAAAAGATATTTTTCAAATTATGGTTTATTATTATTTATATAATTACTAGTGTAGCAAAGAGTAAAGTTATACATTTTAATGACTTAAATGTATTCCAAAAAAGAGTAAAGTATACGAGTATAATGACCTTAGAACATAGATTTATTATAAATATTGGATATTTCATCTGAGCCTAACTTCGATTAACAATACAACAGCCGACCAACACCGTGAAGTCTGCAAAGATCCTAAATCTTCTGCGCTTCTAGGTGAGTTGGGTAGGAGCCAATTGTATCGAGTCATTTTAATGTACTCACAAAGGACTAATAAAGGTCTATACAATTATCTATTAATTACAAGTGAAAAAACTGCCAAACTCCCAATTGATTTAAAATTATTCATTTTTAATCTTCGATCGATAGTACATATTGTGATAACCTAACACACGCCCTGTGTATGTACAATATTCTCTACGGCGATCTCTTTCCACTGATTCACAGGCGAAGCTTAATACTCACACGACACAATCGTTCAGAAAATTAAACACTGAAGCTCGGAACATCGCAGAGGCTACCTGGCTAACGGTTAGTTGCGCAAACATCCATTAAGGTTTAAACACGTCTTTGAGCTCTACTGAATATCATTTTGAATGAGTAATATCGCTTAAAACTAATTAAAATTTTAATGGCCGTTAATGGCAACTGGCTGTAAAAGAGCTACTAAACTCTGGCGGCGAGCCATATTGTCGTAAACATTATAAAAAAAAACACGGACTCGTTTTTTATAACTTTTATTTTGATATAAATTTGATTAAGCAGTGAATAACTTGTATAATTTTTACGACTCTTTAACTATGATTTCTCGTTCGGTGTGTTGTGTTATTTTTGCATACAGACGGGATTGGGGGCGAGACAAGGTCCACGTCGAGTATTCGCTATTTTGTCAGTACGTTCGCTCATATCGTGGAAGAAGTACTCCTTGAAGTTTTTCTTTATCAGTTCCATTAACTCCTTGGTGTGATCCCAACCTCTCGTTTCACAAATTACTTTTAACTAAAAAAAAAAAACCATTTATATAACTAAGCTCGAACCTATTTCATTTTTCTATATCTGTTACGTAGTAGTAGTGGGACTACTTGGTAAAAAATAATAAGTTATATAATTAATATTGTTGGATAAGTATTGTGCTGCGTTATCAATGTAATAATAACTGACCTTTATGTATTATATGTTTTCCGATGACAGTGATATAATGAAATGTTTGATATATATTTCTTGATCGGTTAAATTCGTAAACACGAAACGAGTAAAACGTGTCTCTATTATTTACAGTAACGAATACATATAAACATTGTACTTTACTGCATATTCTCTTTAGTCACAAATTTTATGAGGTAAGTATTAAAGCTGAGCTTTAGTATCGGCGATTGTGTTGATTTTGTTTTCATACACACCGATTCTACATAGGTTTGATTTTCCAAAGAATCAAGGTGTGGAGTTTATTAGTTTCCGAGATACAAGTTTTTGAAAATACGTAAAATTTAACTTTTGTTTGATGTTCTATCAACTTCGACAAATGTTTTTGTCTTAAACACTAGATAGAGGGCATACAGACCGAATTTTTATATTATAAACACAAAAAATCATCAAATAAACGAAGTTATTATGGCCCAGTAGGTCACGTGATAAGTTAGAAGGTTCGAGGTTATTTTTTAACAGATAACAAAATAATAGAAGTTGATTTCGCCCTGTAGGTCACGTGATAAGTTAAGATTAGAAATTTAACTTGAATTTCGAAGTGATTTTAAACAGATAAAAATAAAAGTATTTTGTTTTCCTACTTTCGTATATCACAGCCATATAAAATTTTAATATCTATAAAATAAGGTCTAAATTTTAATTATCTGGATGATATTAGTAATAAAAAAAAAACCTTTTTTTTCTTAACTATGTTTCTCCGCGCCTTGACGTGTGGTCGGGAGTGTGTGTGTTCCCATAATATTTTGGATGTCAATCAAAAACTTAATTTTTATAGCAACATGGTCTGCTATAGATTATGAATACCTAATTGTTAATAAATTATCTGAGAGAAGAAATTTTTATAATTAATAAACTAGTTCCTTTGGAGATAACAATAGTAACATTTCCTTATTTGAAAAATTGAAACAGTTGAGTTGGTAAAAAAACTTTACTAACTAGATAATAACTTGTATTTACATTATTATTACTACATAGAAATTACTATCTTTTAGATGTTTTAATAACAGACTGAGAAGCCTCATACGATAATGGCAGTATAGCACTATTTTTCTTTCATTTGTAGTGTTTTATATTTGTTTTTCTGATTTTTGCCAATTATCATAGTTGATGTATTACAACACTACAGTTGTTGTATGCATGTGCAGCAGTGCAGTGCTGTCCTGCGATACTGTAAAAATCCAGACGCGAATTAGAATTTACTCATGTGTCCGAAGTGCAAGTTATTCCATTTTATGTATAAAATTACGTGTCTTTTTATGTATAAAATTACGTGTCTCAGATATTTTATTCCTATGCCATTTCAAAACTTAAACGAAACGTTTTTACCAATTCGAAATTGAGCTGATGCCGCTTTTTGAAGTGAACCCGGACACCTGAGTGAATTCGAATTCTGGTTTGGATTTCTATAGAATCGCAGGGCAGTCGTGGAGTACAGCACCAACACATAAATCCATAGACAATGTGATGATTACCTCAACACTGAACACATCGCCTTTAACCCACGCGCGTTCGGGCACGCAGTCCCTTAACGTGACATTGATGCTGGCAAGAAGCGAGCACAGGTCGGCCATGCCCCCGGGCCGGTCATTCACTGTTACTTTGAACTTCACCAGTCGTCCCTCTGCCGACATGCCTCGCTCTAATGCTCGCGCCAGCACAGTGGTGCTTATGTTACCTCCGCCCAAAATACACACCACCCTGCGATCATCAAATGTATGAATAATATAGGATAATACAATAAAGTGTATTATCCTATATTATTTTGGTCGGTTCCGGCTGTGCGGTACACGTACCACACAACTAATACGTGACGTTATTCTGGCTTTTAATATTATAACCGTTTTAGAAGTGCAATATAATATATAAGTGAAATCAAAGGTTTTGATTGTTTGGTATTTGGCATTTTTTTCACTATTTGTATTCAGCTGAATTATTCAGTTTTCGTGCCGAATTAGTTCAGTTTGAGTATTTCTATATTCTTGACTAAAAGACACCGTATAGAACTAAAAGATAAAACTTTTTATGGAAGATTTAAAGAAATCCTGCAGAGAATATGTTCGAGAAATGAGACTTCAAACCATAAATATTTATTTTATAAACTATGGCCACAATGAAAACATAATAGAGATCAGAAATGAAATAAAAGTTAAGCAAAAATCAATATATCCTACATATTTTAATATTTATAACCAATTGTAAATTATGGTGCACAAATTGTCCAGAGTCTGTTGGGTTTTCTTCATATAGGTACAAAGTAATTTACAAGGAGCTCTTAGAAACGCTTTGATTGAATAAAAGTAATGAAACGGTAAACCGAATAATTCAGCCGAATTTCAGATTCGGTAAAAGTTAAACTGAATACTATTCGGTTATTCGGTGAAACCACTAGTCTGCGCATCTCTAGTTATTATCATAGTTTTCTTATATATAGCTTACTTTTTCCCCTTAAGGTTAGGGAAGAGCCCCGCCATTATAGCTGCTATAGATACTGCTCCAGCACCCTCTACTACATATCTTTCATCTTCTATTAAATGTAGTATTGCACGGGTTACCCAGTCTTCTTTGACTACAATCTGAAATTATTAACAATATTTAATACTATTTTGAGTAGTTTTGAAATCATCATCAGCCGGAAGACGTCCACTGCTGAACATAGGCCTCCCCCTTTGAACGCCACGACGGACGACATTGCGCCAGCTGCATCCAGCGGCCGCCCGCGACTCGGACGATGTCGTCCGTAGTTTTGAAATGAGATGTTAGAATTCTTATAATATTAATAATGTCTACCTATGTTAACCTGCATATTAATAACGTGTTAATTTTAACATTACTTATACAAGCAAATTCTTAATTATTTGCTTTACTTTTCACGTTGATGGTATGGCATGGTGGTGTCTATTAGTTATATTGCAGACGAAAATAATAAAGGTATAATTAACATTAGGTAAGTTATTGGAAATTCTTACCATTTTATCAACAACTCCTTTAACATTATGGAATGTGTTAACACCGGCTATATTAACCGCAAGTCCATCGGCTATTGTTGATTCGATATTCAAAAAGATACGTTCATTTTTTCTTAGAGCTTCCACCATACTGCACGTTTTGTCGGTCTGGATTCCCTGCTCGAAAATATGTTTATTTTGATATTTATCAGTATTATTATTATTATCCGAGTTTGTATTGCTAGGACTAGCCGGATTTACGGGTCCATACTAAGTTATTTTTTATTTTTTTTAGGTTTATTTTCAGGTTCTTTTTATTATTATCATCGAAGTACTTAACATGATAAACAGTTACCTCACGTTATGGATATTCCATTGCAAAGCAATTATTTTTTTCATCTTAAATATTTTGCTTGTACCAGTTTCAATTATAATACTTTTGAATTGGGTTGATTTATTTTAAATTTTATACACACTTACATAAATTTCGGTATCAGGCTTTAAATGTTTTACAGCGACCGCCACGCCAGCTATAAGACTGCCACCGCCCACTGGAATCAGTATCGCATCGACAGCAGGTACTTGCTCTATTATTTCTATTCCAATAGAACCTTGTCCTTCTATGATATTCGGATGATCGTACCTTTAAATACAGAACTGTATGAGTGTAGTATGTTCGTAAGGTTTATTGTTGGTACTACTTATTATTTTGTGTTAGGTTCCCACATCGAAACTTTTTGTCTTTGACCTATAATATCATTTCTTTTTTATTACTAATTTTTCGTTATTTTGAGGAACGCGATATGCTTTCCGTGTTAGTTCGTGAAAATTCTACCGGCATACATAATATGAGAGTTAATTAAAAAAAATTATAAGTTACCTGTTCAAATATGTTAAAAAGTGAATGTTTTATAAAACCTGTATATATTAATAAGTGCTACATTTAAAACGAATCCCAGAAACGGTTTTCTTTATTTATCTTATCTTGGTTTTTACTAGTTGTATCACTTACCCATTAACGTATAACATTTTCTTTTCTTTAGCTATATCAAGGGCATACTTTCTTGATTCAATGATGTTAGTTCCGTATAATATTACTTTTCCTCCAAGTTTCTCACATTTATCGATCTTGTTAGAAGCAGCGGTGGTTGGCATGACAATTACGCAAGGCACCGACATCTGAGCGGCGTGATAGCTCATACAAATACCATGATTTCCAGTTGAAGCAGAAATAACACCATACTTTTTTTGTTCATCGGTGAGTAACATGAGTGTGTTGCGAGCCCCGCGTTCCTTAAAACTGAAGCTAGATATTAGGCCAACCCTAACTTTAAAAAACTAAGATGTAAAATCGGAAACCAAAGACGATTCATTTTAAAAACAGAAAGCAGTAACTATAGTAAGTTACAAAATAATCAATTCTTTTGTATAATAACACCTAAAAATGCAAAACCGCCGTTTGATTTCTAAAATACATGACCTTATACAAGCGCCTTGAAACCTAGGACGCAGCTTTAAAACTTTTCCGACCGTCTTACTTGATTCTAGCCATAAGATACTATTATCTTATCGATGTAATGGCGATATTTCGTTTCAATTTACTATTTTTTAATTAAAATTTAGGTGATTGATGAATAATAAAAATTACCTGCCACAATATTGAATAAATTCTTGTTTCAGATAAATCTCCATGCCCAACTTTTCAGACATGTGCGCTTTCTGTCAAGTTAAATAAGTGAATTTAGTAGAATAACTACAAAAATAAATGTACGAGTACCTATACTATTGGATATGGTACTATTGGTCTACGTTACAGCATTCATTTAAAACTAGTTGCATTGACCATATTCTACCATAATAATGAACGTATAAGTGTTCACGAATTTTAAGCTGCCAAAACTGCTAAAACATTCGCAGATTTTGCATTAAATATACCATCCAATACCATAGCAAAATGGTTGTAACCACAGATAACCTGATGAAAGAGATGCCGCATGAAAGACAGCAAGCTGTAGTTCTAGCATCTATGAATCTTCAGTTACGACCTAGTGTTTGATCTATGAATATATGCTTTAAAAGAAGATTTTTCTTTATAATGAAGTAGTTATTGGCTTAATATGGCAATTATTCTTACAATTAGATGGCAGAATATCTAATTGTAAGAAAGATGGTGTAACTTTTCACCAGTAAAATAAATTTTATCTCGTGGAGTTTAAGTTATAGTGGACAATTAAAGGTAAATTTATGAAAATGCAGCACTCGTTCATGTCTTCTTGAAATCTACCCTTTTTTCTCATTACTATATTTTTCGCCTAAATTATCCCCTTTTTGAAGATTTGATTAATTAATTGTTTTTTTTCTTTGCATTTTATCATAGCTTTGAATTAGAAAGTGTAGCAGGTCAACCGGTGCTACAAGAAATGCAATAATGGTGATGTTTTTTAGGTTAACGTTGTTTTTTATTTATTGAATAGTTATAAGTTGTGATTGAATATCTGAAATGTGATGTTGTTCTCCCATTTTTAATTCCAACTTATTTGACTTTGGGGGTACGCGCTCACTAGTCTTGCGATCGTATATTTTGTCCATCAATAAGTTTATAGTGCTATAAATTGTGAATAAAAAAAAAATAAATAAAATATTCTTAATGACATCTAATAGTAACATTTAATATCGATCATTTATCGACATGACTTTAACACATTATGACGGAATACGTATCCTTCTTTTTTATGGGAGAGGGTTGCAGACGAACAGACGGATCACCTGATGGTAAGTGATTACCGTCGCCCATGGACACCTGCAACATCAGAGGGGTTTCAAGCTTTCAAGCCGGCTTAGCCAATAGCAAAAGCGTCGCCGAAATTACCCCACCCGCCACCTACCCCACCGCTAATATTGGCGTCTTTATTTTTTTTAACAAAATAGTCATCATGCGGTATCTATTCGAGGTCACCTGTGGTTGTAACATTTGGAACTTACTGTACAAGGTGTTCGAACTACAGCGCCCATAATACGACGCGATGCTGCTAATATGTCATCATACTTTATCTTCCTGGGGTTGTTTGGATCGCAGTTTTCATCGAAATCTGTATCCTATAACGTTTTCAGAACATAAATTCATTATTTATGAGGTGAGTGTGTTGTGAAAGTGAGAGTATTAAACAGAGAAAAAGAATGTGCAGTATTTCATAGTCAGATTGTACTTACGTCGCGCATTTTGAGGCCTGTATTAGCTAATTAATTATAAAAAAAAAAAATCATGGTTTATCTTATTACTGATGATTAATCCTTATTTATGTATTCATGACTAAAGTGAAAATATAAGAGTGTGAAAATGCGGAAAATACTTTAGATGGACTGAACGTCAAAATTTGATTAATTTATATTTCTTAAAAAAAAGTTGCCGATCAAGGAGGTAGAATTTCTATACATGACGCTGCAGATATAAAAGGTGTAATATTATTATATGCCAGGACTTCGTGAGATTATATAATTAACTTGTTTTCGGTGCCGCATTTTTACTAGGATACAGACAAAACAACTTCACACGTCAACAGTGTTTCCATTTATTTTTGCGTGCTGTTCCTCTCCTGATTTTTTTTATAACACAACGGTATCATATGCCAGATAGAACGGTAGATATATTATATCAGATTTGATATGTTTGGAGGTAAATTTCTTTGACTCCGATATCCTTCCGTCCGTCTGTCTATCCATCTGCTACAAGGCTGTATTTCATCACCATGAATACTAAAAAATAAAATAAAATTAATGTTTATGGGAGCTTTTATAGAACAAATTTGATAAATTGATAAACATAATACTGCTAAACGCATCATAAAATAAAAATTGACGATAAAAAATACAATAACAATATGGACTATTCCGGGGTACATACATCCAGATTCGTACTTTGCAGGATTTTTTATAGTTGCACCTGTTTTTCCGCGTCTTCGCCTGCGTAAATTATAGTTTGTTTCTGTAATGTATGTATAAGTAGGTAGCCGGTACTTACATACTCGTAGATTAACTATTTATATTTGGGGGTACTTCGGTGCCGTTTTGTAACGCTCATGTAAATGGCTCAGTCGTATTACAATCGTGTAACTAAGAGGCATAGTTTTATTATATCCCGACTTCCCATATATTTCAGTGGCGACGAGAACGATTTGAACATTCTACGTGTGCAGTGTATTGCTTATTTATCAATTAAACAAAAAAAAAATAGGAAAATGTCTATAGGCAAGATTGGCGAGTTCAAAGTTCAATCGGACGATTGGAAGTTATACGTTGAACGCTTAGATAACTATTTTCTTGCAAATAGTATAAAAAGTGAATTACGTGTGGCAACGTTGATTACAGTCATGGGAGCCGAAAGTTACGAATTATTAGTAAATTTGTGTACGCCGTACAAACCGAACACAAAGACATTTGAACAGCTAACCGCCATTATGGAAAAACACTTACAACCGAAACCGAGTGTACTGGCTGAACGTTATAAATTTCGTCAACGAAAGCAAAAAGAAGGAGAAAACGTAGCGGAATATGTGGCTTGTTTAAAAAAACTGACAAAATATTGTGAGTTGGGCGCCTGGCTTGAAGAAAGTATTCGGGATCAATTCGTGTGTGGGATCAGCAGCGAAGTAATTCGGCAGCGTCTATTCGCGGAAGAGGGGTTGGACTTTTCAAAAGCCTACAGTCTCGCGATGAGTTTGGAAGCGGCAGAGAAAAATGCAGCTGTGGTGGAGGGTCATACCAGGAAGATTACATCGGATGATTGCCTGATGATGACGTCATCGGACAGGAGAGACGGTGACCGTGGAACGGTTGGGGCGCGCGGCGTGCGGCGACCTTACGTACCGAGCGGGCAGCGGCGCACGGCCGTGCACAGCTCGCGTAAACTAGAAGGTGCATCAGCAGCGCGGACGCCTGGCTCAGCGGAGCGGGCGCAACCCCATCATCGGTGCTACGTGTGCGGCGGCGCTCATGAAACAACCGGCTGCAAATTTACGCGATATGTGTGCCGCGTATGTAATAAACAGGGACACCTAGCGAGGGTGTGTTCGCTAGCGGCGGCGCATCATCATGTGGGAGTTAAAACTTCCGAGATAGTGTGTAGTAGCGAGGACAGCGATGAGGTAATAATATGTAGTATGAATAATTTATCTATCGCCCAGTGTCCACCAATTTATGTTTCAATAAATGTACATGGAAAAAATATTAATATGGAGTGTGATACGGGTAGTGCCATATCTTGTATTAATTACGATACTTACAAAAAGCTTTTTAAAGATTTGCAAATAAAGAAAAGTAAGATTGTGTTACGATATTACACAGGGGAAACCGTAACACCTATAGGGCTCATTAATCCTTGGGTGCAATATCAAAATGAAAATAAAATGTTAGATTTGTACATAATTAAAAATGGCAAAACTTTACTACTGGGTCGTCAATGGATGGCCGAGCTAAAAATACAATTACCGTTTTTTCAATACAGGGAAAGTTTATCTGTTAATAATTTGAGCAGTGAAGTATTCAACGAGGCCGAATTTAGTTCCAGATATTATAAGGTGTTTGAAGAAGGCCTGGGCCGTTTCACCGGCGGCGCAGTGAGCATCCACGTGCGCCCGGGAGCGCGGCCCGTGTTCATGCGCGCGCGCCCCCTGGCGTACGCGCTGCGGGCGCCGGTGGAGCGCGCGCTCGAACAGCTGGTGCGAGACGGCATCCTCACGCCTGTGGACCGCTCCGACTGGGCCACACCCATTGTTCCAGTGGTAAAAAAAGACGGTACTATAAGGATTTGTGCAGATTATAAAATTACATTAAATAAAGTTTTGGAAGTTGACCGTTACCCTTTACCAAGAGTAGAGGATTTATTAGTTCGTTTACACGGTGGAGAACGTTACAGCAAAATTGATTTATCACAAGCTTATGCACAATTCGAGTTAGATGAATCCAAAAAGTATACAGTTATAAATACACATAAGGGTTTGTTTATGTTTAATAGACTTGTTTATGGGTTGTCGTCTAGTCCGGGCATATTTCAGAAGCGCTTAGAGCAATTATTTGCTGATATGCCTCATGTGGGAGTATTCTTGGACGATATTGTTATAACGGGATCATCGGAAAGGGATCATGTATGCAATTTACACAAGGTCTTTGACCGCCTACAGCACTACGGCCTTAAAATAAAAAAAGAAAAATGTACTTTTTTTTCAAAATCAATTAGTTATTTGGGACATGTTATTAGTAAGAATGGTATACACACGTGCCCTGATAAGGTTAAGGCTATAATTAATACGCCGGCTCCAAAGAACGTATCAGAGTTGAGAGCATTCATAGGAATGATTATGTACTATGCTAAATTTATAAAGAATATTAGTACACTTATGTCACCGTTGTATAAATTACTTAGAACGGACGTGCCGTTTACCTGGGGAACTGAGTGTGAGGAGGCATTTAGTAAAGTTAAAAGTATACTAGCTTCGAGTGAGGTTCTCACACATTATTCCCCGGACGTTCCGTTGGTTTTGACAGCAGACGCGAGCGCGGTCGGTGTGGGCGCGGTGATTTCGCACATCACGGAGGCCGGCGAGCGGCCCGTGGCGTACGCGTCGCGCTCGTTAAGTGCTGCGGAGCGAGCCTATTCACAGATTGATCGCGAGGCGCTGGCTATAATTTTTGGAATTAGGAAATATCATCAGTACTTGTACGGGAGAAAGTTTCTACTTAGAACAGATCATAAGCCTTTAACATATATTTTTGGTAACAAAGTAGGAATACCGACAATGGCGGCTTCGCGGCTACAACGTTGGGCAATTTTACTGTCAGGTTATGATTACGAAATTGAGTACGTATCGTCGAACAAGAATTGTGCGGACGGGTTGTCTCGGTTACCGTGCGGTAAACAGAATGTTAAAGAAGCTCGTAATGAAGTCACCTATTTAAACTTTGTCGAAAATTTTCTTCCAGTAACCAATAGAGAAGTGAGAAAGGCTACGGCAAAAGATATTTTACTATGTAGGATCATGTTGTACGTACAGTCTGGTTGGCCAGGATCTTGTCCAGATGAACAAGTTAAACCATATTACGTGCGTCGGCACGAATTGTATTCAGATCTGGGGTGTTTAATGTGGGGTTATCGAATGATAATACCAGCAACTTTACGGGAAAATATATTAAAACAATTGCATATTAGTCATATGGGCATTGTCAAAACGAAATCATTAGCGCGTAGTTTTGTTTGGTGGCCCAACATAGACAGTGATATCGAGGAAATCTGTCAATGTTGTGAGACGTGCGCGGCGGAGGGGGCAGCTCCCGCGCGAGCGCAACCACACCCTTGGCCTTACTCCGCGCAACCTTGGAGCAGGTTGCACGTAGATTTTCTGGGTCCATATCGGGGCAAGACATTTATGGTTTTAATTGATTCCAGTTCAAAGTGGCTGGAGCTTTTTGAAATGCCTCACACCAAGGCAAGCTATGTAATTAAAATTTTAAGAAAAACTTTCTCTCAGTTTGGACTGCCTATAGAACTTGTGTCGGATCAGGGCCCTCCTTTCACAAGTAATGAATTCAAAAACTTTTTAATTAATAATGGTATTCGTCAATTTTTCTCCCCGGCATACCATCCATCTTCAAATGGGGCCGCTGAAAATGCAGTAAAATTATGCAAATCAGTTATTAAGAAAGCGTATAAAGATAACGTAGATATTGACGCAGCCTTACACACGTTTCTGTTAAACTATAGAAATACACCGCATTCTACCACAGGCGAAACACCCGCGCTTTTGTTACAAAGGCGTACGTTGCGCACTCGCTGGGATTTATTGCGCAGCGAGCACGCGCTCGAGGATCGGGTACGTAGTGCGCAACAGCGGCAGGTGGATAACGCGGGAGGGGTGACTCGCGACCTAGCGCCGCACACAGCGGTGTGGACGAGGAATCACACAGCTGGTGATAAATGGGTCAAAGGTGTAATTCAAGCGAAAACGGGAACTCGAGAATATTTGGTCGATAATGGTAACGGTCAATTTACCAAGAAACATGTAGATCATTTAAAACGTAGATCGCTATTATCTGATTTCTCTTGTCCTAATAGTACTGTCATTGAGGATTCGGTAGGCCCGTCGGAGGGGGCTGAGGCTGGGGATGTGGTATCCGCGGCAGGGGTGGCGGTGAATACATCGGGTCAAAATAATGTACTGGAGGGTGATGTTAGCAATAAAGATAAATGTTTATTATCAGATTTGCCGAGTTCTGAGTTAGTATCACCGCCACCTGAGACGCGTTCCAGGCGTATTCGTAAACCGGTTGTTAGATTTCAAATATAACAACTACTAGCGAATATGAATTTTGTTATAAATAAATGTGTATGTTAAAGTTGTGTTGTGTAATATTAGAATAAGTGGCGAGGTGTAATGTATGTATAAGTAGGTAGCCGGTACTTACATACTCGTAGATTAACTATTTATATTTGGGGGTACTTCGGTGCCGTTTTGTAACGCTCATGTAAATGGCTCAGTCGTATTACAATCGTGTAACTAAGAGGCATAGTTTTATTATATCCCGACTTCCCATATATTTCAGTTTCTTCTGCGTATGATGTAGCTTCACGTAAGGTGAAATAATTTTTAAAATCAATTCAGTATTCAGTCTCTAATCTTCCTTCTTTATAATATTAGTATAGCTAAGTGAACATTTCAGTGGAAATTTGTAAAAGAACCATTAGAGAAACAAATATCTCATTATATGACAAAGTAAAGGGTTCAAAAATTTGTCTTAGTATAATATCTTTTATGTATATTTTTGATTAACTACAAGTTTTATAGATTCGTTAAATATCATGGTTATTTAGCGGATGAAAGGTTAACGGCGCCCTCAATCTTTATTATCCTGCGAATCAAGTTTAGTCACGCGTCTGCTTAATCCCCATCTACAGATTACATGATGTAATTTTTAAATATCTATTGGTTGATTGATTATTCAATAGAGAATTCTAAATTCGCATTTGAATAATAATCATCATCAGCCGTACGCCGCCTTTACCTGAGCATAGGCCTCCCTATACATCTCCACGAGGATTGATCCTGCGCTGCCCGTATCCAGCGGCTTCCGCAGCATTTATAAGATCTTCGGTCCACCTGGTGGGGGCCTATCAACTGTTAGCTATCTCAAAATTATTTTAAATCTTGGCATTACAGAACACGGAAAAGAGGTCTGTGTTCTGTGCTTGGCATTATGACAAACTATCGGATGACATTAAATATAAAAAAAAATTAAGTGACGGTAGGAGGAAATACAACGGCGGAACGGACGGCGATTGTGATGATTACTATCGGATTACGAATATCATTGCGTCAAAAATATAGCTTTATAAATAGCGAATGTTCAACTAATATTGAAAAATAAAAGACTGTGATTCAAAAAGGAGGTTTTATTAACACAACTGAGAGTTGTCTGGTACGTGGTCGCCATTCTAGAATCTTTCTGCCTCAGCGGCCATCGGTTATTCTAGTTCGGTGTACTGTACCTACGGTTCACTTCATTTAAATCATTGTGAGCAAATTGCTTTGGGTAACGAGCTTTGAGACAAATAAATTTCTAATGTTTATCACAGATTTTTATTTACAGTTTTTATAAATATTCCGTATTCAATTCAAGTGTAGGTAGGTACAAGTAAAATTTCCATGAACCTATACATTTAAAAAAATGTTTAATTTATATCATAATAATTTATAATTATAGGTAAACACAAACCTATGGCGAGAGTAATTAATAGCATAATGTCCTTATTTAACGATATAATTTAATTTACGATTTCTATGTACTATTTTCAATGTTTGGCTTCAGTCAAGTTTTTATTTGAGTTGGTTTTCTATTAACCGTTTATTAATACATATCTATTCAAGATATAAAATATGGAGTCGGAAACAAAAGGTCTCAGCCAAAAATTACGTTATATGAATATCAGACCTTTTAGAAGGGGTCAGTGCAAATATGACGAAAGTTCCTTCAACCGTTCCACGGAAGTGTGTGTTAGTACGTGTCGGAATTTCCGTTAAGTGAGCAAAGTCAAATCATATGTACTATATTATATAATTTGTAAGTTCTCTCTGTTGTTCCGCGACAGAAGTGACGCGATACATATCCCACCAGATAAAACTATTTGAATGAGGTAACTATTTTTCTTCGTTACACAGAGTGATACCAAGAATAACTCAGTAACACAATTCAATATTATTCTACAATTCACATAGTATAATCCTTATAAAAAGGATTTTACTCTAACATTTTCTCATATTTGTAAAGGAAGGAAAAGGTTGTTTGATTGCACGTAACTCTGTTCTCGACGTTCAATATAATTATACTACTTAATAAGAATAATAGTTCAAAATAATACAAGACACTGTAGCTATAGGTACACATGTTTGTTTGTAGAGCTTTTTTATTAGCATTCATTTATATGAACAATTTATAACTGTTATTTTATAATCAATTTATTGTGCTATGGGTCTATTTTCTAACAATAAACGTCAAATGAATCCGCCATTGATAATTTCTCAGATAACATAAAAGTAGTGCAAGGATATTTAGAGGATAGTAACACTTCTTTGTGTTATTTAGAGGATAGTTCACACACTTTCTCACGGTTGGAGTTCATGAATATCCTGCTAAATACACTTTAAAATTGACTTCTGCTCATTCATCTTTCGAGGTTCAATATATACCTTATATTTCAATCGATGTGAGTCAGTCAATGTGATACTTAATGCGTAACTAAATAAGCTATGGTTCCGTTGCAGTAATGCTATGATCATTGCGACACGTTGCCGAAGGATGCGCAGCTGTTTTGGCGCGAAAATGGGTCTGCCTCTTCAGCCTCGCCCATGAAGCAGTACTGGCGGTATGAGTTCGCCACCATTTCTTGTAGTTGAACTAGGTGCTCGGGCCCGCGAGTCTCGCACACTACTTTTACCTAATATAATAAAAAATTACAAATTAAAACAGCTAATAGCTAAGTTCTGAAAACTCGGGAAAGTAAAAGATCGTTAAGATGGTCAGTGATAGTCGAGGAGAAAAATTTTAAGGTAACCGTGAAGTCAGGAAAAAGATTTTAGATCTTTGTAGAGAAAATATTATTACTTAAGATCAGACATTTTAGTACTAAGATTATTGTGATATTTAGTGCCAACTTCACCAAACCCAGTCTTCTAAACATTTCTTTTCAACGAAATTTAAGGTATACGATTGCTTAAAATTTTCTTCAATAACAACGCTTCTCTAAAAACTTTAAATTCTTCAAGATGGACTTGCCCGTCGAACTCAGGAATAGCTTGAAAGATCTCGATTGATGAAACCTACGCTCTGATCAATGACGGCACAAATACAAAACCCCGAAAACTTTCAACACGAACTTCAGAACCGCTTTGTAATCCTTGAGAATAATTTAGATATGGACGATTTATACAGCACGGTGGTGGACACTGTTCGTGTCTAAGTATTACGCAACCCACCCTCACAGAACCAAGAAATTAATGATACTCTAACTCATGAAAACTAGATACGAAATGAGGGCTACATAACTATGGACTGGACACAATTGGACACAAATCGTTGTCGGCTTTTATATAAGAATGTAATTCCCATTAATGATGTTATTAATCTAGTATTGTTATTGCTAGGTTATTGGTGCTTGATAACAGCCTAACCCTGACACTGAAGATATCTCCGTAGACCCAGGCGCGCTCCTGCATGATGTCCTTGATGGAGACGCCGATGGAGGCGATGAGTTTGCACAGCTCTGCGATGCCGCCGGGCCGATCGCTAACTGTCACCTTGAACTTCACCAGCCGCCGCTCCGCCGCTAGTCCCCGCTCCAAGCACCGTCCCAAGATAGTACTGTCGATGTTGCCTCCTGACAGGATGCACACCACTCTACGTAACGCATAGTAAACAAAAATTTGAAAGTAGAGCTCGATGATTTAGTAGTTAGTGTATTCGATCTGCAATGTGGAGGTTCAGCAAGTTCGTAAAGACCAGTTTCAGGATGGGTGAAGGAAAACTTATTATAAGTTCCTCCGTGCTTCGAATGGCACGTGACGCCGTTGATTACGGCTAGCCTTACTTAAAGCCCACTAAACCCAACTGCACCCGCGTGGTGAGTTAGGGCAAGGTCTCCCTGTTTGATTCTATTCCTAGTTAATGTTTGTGACTTTCCAGAGAGGACATTAATAAACTGATAAAGATGATGATTATAAAGTAAAGTAATAGCTTGTAAAAGCCTTTTAAATTGATACTCGTGCTTTAGAATGTATACTTTACTAGCTTTCCACCAGGGTCTTCACCGGTGTGGTCTCTAGGGAACTATTTATTTGGATATCAATTATTTAGATTATCTAAGATTGACGCAATGATATTACAATAAAAAGGGTAAATAGGTTATGTCATTACTAATAAGACGTCAAAAATTGTCCTCAACATATACGCACGCATATGACGTGCATGCGCTATATACCTCACATAAATTTTAAGATAGTCGATAAGAATTTTAAATGTGGAGTAACGTAATATTGCGTAGATATCATTTTTTAGATATCACGTACGCTCTTAATCAAAACAAATAATTTAGCAGAGTACAAAAAACAACCTTTTGCACTACATTTTATAGATTTGACCTTATGAAGTAGACTGATTAGATTAATTTGAGAAACCATTATAACCTCGTGTATTCATAAGTTTTGAGAAAAACTTTTTACTGAAAAAATAAATTAAATGTTATTTATTTTTTACCGATTTTGAATTTCAAATGTCAACTTTTAGTTTATTTGTATAATGTATCACAAATTCATTTGTTTATATTTTCTCGTGATGAAATATAAACAATTACGTGCAACTGTCATTTTGCTATTTAAGGCAGGAAAAATAACCGATGCAGATTTACTGCGAGCTGAAAAGTTTTTCTGTAAGACGTAACTTCGTCTATTACACAATACAGCGGTACAAAGAGAGAAGTTCTCTACAAGATCGCCAAAGGTCGGCCACGCTCTGTGAGGATGCATGCGAAAAATCAACATATTACCTCTCGTATGATTTTGATGTTCGCATCGATTTCGCCGAAATCCATGCCGCACTAACATTCGGGGGTTTCAGTGAACAGAATACTGAAATATGATCTTAAGGTTAAGGCTTATAGCCGTAGAAAAGTTCACTTTTTCAACGATCGTCGTCGTAAGTTACGATGCGAACGTTGTACATAACTACTGAAAATTTTTACTGTCACGCACTCATCATCCGGCTAGTGTGATGGTATGGTGGGGAGTTTCGTAAGAAAGTGTATGTGTAATTTCTGCCAACAAGGTGTCAAGGTGAAAGTCATGAATTATCAGAGTGACATTTTAGAGCCCGTGGTGAAACCACTGTCTTATATGTTATTTCACAATTAGGATTGGGTTTGCCCTCCTCCAGCCCCGACCTCACACGCTGGATTATTCTTTATGGACTGAATTAGAGCTCAGGGTCTGCCGAAAGTCCCGCACTAACTTGGAGTCACTGAAGTGAACCATTGATCGAGAAGCAAAGCGAATTCTGATGGAAAAGATTCGTGCCGCCGTTGATGACTGGCCAAATCATCTAAGGGCCTGTATTTAAAACAAGCGGTCATTTTGAATATAATATATATTTTTATTGTTGATTATTATCTATTAAATGGTTATTGAAAACTTCAGAAATATAAGTTAATTATTAAAAAAGTTACGAAACTTTTCGTTTCGTTTCGGCTCAAAACTCATGAACACACGAGGCACATAATTTATATGTAAATATCAAAACCAATTAGCATGTCGTCGTCAGTCGTATTTTTTTGGAATAATTGCTGAATGTACTAAAGTATGTATAAGAAAATGTTTTTCGATAATATTTAAGATTTGCATAACGTTGGCTCTAACGTAGGTAAGTTATAAGTTTTTAACGTTATTAGTGAAATGTACTGACTTTTTGTTGGCGAGTTCTGGAACAAGGCCGGCCATGATGGCGGCGACACCCACCGCGCCTCCCCCCTCTACCACATACTTCTCGTGCTCCACCAGCCGCAAGATCGCACGCGCTATCCAGTCCTCATTCACAGTTAACTGTTAACGAATTAAAAAAAACCTCCATAAAATCCAATTTGAAAATATATCTGAACAACGCTAACTGCAATAAAAATATGTATTCGCTTACGATTATAATTTTCTTTTGCTTTTTTTAAATATATATGGTTGGAGTGTACGTGAAAGGCTCAGGAAAAGACAGAAAATTTCTGATCGCACATCTAACCTAACCTAACCAAATCTGGTGAAATAAAATACTATCAGTAAAATAAGTAAGTCTTTTCTTCATTCCTCAATATTAATGTCCGCAATGTCTCTGCATATTAATTACCAATTTATCAATGATAGGCTTGACGGTGAGGTACGCGTTGTAGCCAACTGTAGGTACAGCGAGTCCATCAGCGAGGGTTGACCGGATCTCTACGCTAGTTGGCTCGTCATTTTTCATCGCCATCTTCATGCTAGGGCATTTTTCTGTTTCCACTCCCTAAAAAAATCAATATTATTTTTACTGTATAGTGTATAATAGCGTTAAGTACCTATGCATAGGGTTTTAAGACGCTTTAATGGTGATTATGCTATGCACATGAATTGCTCTACCCTAAGTATCTCTTAATTTTTAATTTCTTACACAGAAATCATTTTTCAAATAATAGAATCGACTTCAAATCTTAAAAACGTGAAAAATTATTCTTATCTTAAAAGCAGTTAATTTATTCAAGAACCATTGAAGTTGATTTTTTTTTGCAAAATTTTATTTGACGACCGAACCAAACGAATGAATCGGTGATCATACCTACTAGCATATAAATAATATAATTATATACTCGTATATCTTAATAGCTTAATCGAAATAGAGTAATAGCCTGATACAAATACGAGAAAAACGGAACTAATTCGATATAAGCCTGGAATATTTTTAATCAAGTTTGTGAGCCAATTACAAGAGACTATATTTAAGAATCCGTCTCATTTTAGCTACGGAAGGTATAAAAGAAACATCAAGTCAAAAACCTTCATTTCCTTCACGCAAAATTACAAATATGACCTTTTTCACAAATTTTGGTTTTATTTATCATAAAGACAATTATAATTACTGAAATCAAACAAAAAAGTTACAGGAAATAGTCATTTTTATTAAAAAAAAAAATTACTTTTTTTTTTAATAGTTTAATATGATAAAACTTTTATTTAAAGTATTTCTGAGTGGATTTTAATGATATTTAGTAGAATATGTGTTTAACTCAAAAGTCTGCTGCATATATTTCGTGTTATATTTTTGCTTCATAAATAATTATAAGGCTTATTATCATTGCATTCAAAACAAAATATACTTAGCGCAATATAGCAATATCGATTGAAGTCGTATTTCATTGTTAATATTATTGACTTTTTTACAAATGTTTTTTAAATATTTATTGTCTGTGTTTTTATAAAAATATGAGTTTCCAAATATAATATTGATAAAATTTATATATTTCATGGAAGTAATAGGAAGCAGCGCGAAAATACGTAGAAGTCAATATGTATTTTGCTTATCATGCCATTGAGAAATTAAAGGAATTTTATTTTTTTTTACCAATAATCCGAAAGAAAATGTCGATGGATTAATTCATATTTTAAAAAGGAAAAATATGATTACCCTAAGACATTATTAAGAAAAAAAACACCTGTTATGTTTTAATGTTTGATCTCCATACTGAAAGTTGGTACATATTTGTACCAGGATAAAATTTGAGGCTCCGTCTGAGGTAAGTTGATATATGGTTTTACTCTTTGATTTACTCTAAGATAGAGTGCTTCGCTCAACAATTGTGGATCGAAGATTAACTCTATAGTACTATAACGTAACGATTCTATAGTAACTGACCTTTTTATAATCTATGTTTCTAATATAGACCATCGTCTGATAATCCCAAGCCTGTCCCATGGACGAAACTACTACGTCCATGATCCAAGCTATGTTGGTCTATGAAATTGAATAAATAAATATAGCAAAAACATAATAATAATCATCAAATATTATTTGATGTATTTTGTGTATGTTCATCCAAGCTATAGAACTTTAAAAATTACTACAAAATCTACAAAGAACATATTTACGTAGATCAAAAAAGTATAATCTATGTACAAAAAGGATATAATGCTTTTGTTTTGTTATTAAAACTACTGATTCGATTTCAATGAAACTTTTTTTTATTATATTTTAATTATTTTTTGGTGCTGCAGTTGCAGTTATTTGCAGCCACTTCAGACGAGTACAGTTTGCACAAATAAAAAATAGGACTAAAAAAACACATTGAGTGTTAAATTTTAAAGTGTGTATATGTTTTATATCGTAATTTAAATGGGTCCACCGCGGCCCATCAATCTGTGAATAAAAAAAAATTGAAAATTGATTCATAATTGGCGCAGTAATCTTGTAACAAACACATCATCAGTAAAATTGAGAATCTCCTCCTTTTTGTTAGAATGGAACATCCCTATAGCATTCCTGTATGTACGCTTTAATTGTCAATGGAAGTTTTATAGACTATTAATGTTGTCTGTGGTTCCGCCCCTCTTCCTTCCCTTTTCGTTTGAGCTGCACAGCCATGTGAGTCTCTCTAATATTTCCCCTGTTTGGAATCTATTTAAATATGCAACAATATTGTTTAATTTGTATCTGTAATTTAAGCCTTGATGACGACCTTTTTGAGATTGTGCTTTATTTAAAAAATGACAATACAAATGTGACCCGTAGCTAGCTTGATTTAACTTAGATTTGGGACGGCCACATTATGTATATATACTTATTAGTCTCCACTATGCTGCAAGCTCCACAACACTTTTTTCAAGTCGTTTAAAAACGTTTTTCATTCAAACATTTAACAACATTCTACATTTTATTATGACAAACAATAAAATCAAAAGTTGAATTACTATTAGATTATTGCCAACTTTACGATAACATTATCAAAAATATGTAGCAAGCAGATTGAGAAACACTCTAATGAACTTTGACATATCGTTATCATAGCTTCTTTATTGTTTGTATTAAGGGTATCTTGGTTTGTATATTGGCAAACGTGATTAAGGTTCGAATTAACGAGTTATACACTAGTAATAAATTATTAGACTTTATCGTATCGCGCTGTTCAAATATGGGCAGGGGCAAAGATCATCATAAAACTTTTGAAATAAGTACTTAGTTGATAAGTAAACTGATAAAATGTTAATTTGTGATTTGAGACGTCACTGAGTTTTCACGATTGGTAAGATCTATGTTTACGTTTACAGAAATAATTGACTGTCCTTCGATCAACTTAAATTTTATCGAAATCGTCAATTTTTATTTCTTTGAAGGTTTTTAAGAAAAATTCTTAATTTTGATTTACAAGATCAATGTTTTTTTTTTAACTATAAAAACTGAATCAGTAGTGTTTTTATATCAAAACAAAACATACTTTCTATCAGATATCACCTAAGTATTTTGATGACATGTTTATAACGGCAAAAAAAAAGATAGTGTACTTTGTAATTTTTGCATTCATTCAAAATTCGAAAGGAGAAATTTCTCTGTTCAAAGAGTATGTATATTTTTTATGCAACTACATATTTTTTCGAGATTACGTCGTACAAATAAAAAAAAAAGTATAGTCTCTAGCCGTGTAAAAAATCATATAAATATTAGTAATTATATAATTTATTTTATATAGATAATTAATACTGTACTCTTATTTTTCACTTTTTTTAAGTTCGAAGTCTGTTCTATCTTATGAAAAATGTTTTTTATATAATATAAATGGAACGGTATGGTAATGCTAACGGAAGTTTATTCGACTTACGTATATGAGAACATGTGGCTTGAGATGTTTGATGGCGGTGGCAACACCTGCCAACAGTCCTCCGCCTCCGACCGGCACTAGGACCGCATCAACATCGGGCACCTGCTCCAGTATCTCCAGCCCTACGGTACCTTGCCCCGCCATGATGTGTGGGTGGTCATATCTGGAGAACGTCGAAGTCTCACTGTCTCATAGCACTGCCTTCCAAGGAAATGTATGTTAGGAAAGTTAGAAATGTTTTTCTTGTGGAACTTGAGAGGAATTTCTACAGTATTTTCTTGACAGTGAACTATCTGTTATTATTTGTAGTAACACAAATAGATTTCACTGTTACCTAACAAGTTATAAGTAGTATTGTTGAGCTAAAATTGTATTTCATATAAATGGTGAACCAGGTAACTGATAATGTAGATAGGCTACCCATTAATGTAGGTCAGTGCTCGTTCCTTAGCGAGCATCATAGCTTGATATTTGGCCTCTTTCATGTCGTTTCCGTGTATGATGACGTTGGCGCCAAAAGAGCGGCACTTTTCAATCTTCATGATAGGTGCCACATTTGGCATCACCACGGTGGTGGGTACGCCAAGCTGCTGGGCGTGATAGCTCAGTCCTTGCGAGTGATTCCCGAGCGATGCGGAAATGACTCCGCGCTCCTTTGCTTCTTTTGACAACAGAAGCAACGCGTTCCGTGCACCGCGTTCTTTAAAACTGTAACAGATTGTTTCATAATAAAGTAGTTTCGCCTATGAAACTCATTGAGATTTAAAACCTGAGTGCCAAATAACCAAATATGAACGAAAAAAAATTGAATTCATATGTGTCATTTTTATCGCGTGGACTTCCAAAAACAGTGCGTCTTAGTCGGTACTATTTTATAAAGAGTCTAACTAAATTACAGCTTAATGTTGTTTTGTAAATGAGTACCGTTAATAAATGCATACTATTTGCTTCCCGTTGTCTGTACCCTGAGATCTTTTAGATTACACAACGGATTTGAATGAGGTTTTCATCAATATACATAGTGATTCATGAGGAAGGTTATGTATAATACAGGACCACGCGGGCAAACTCGCTGGCGGAAAGCTAGTCTACGTAAAAAAAAAATAAAACCACATACAAGTTTTTTTGTGATATCAATATTTTATGCTTATAGTTGATACTCTAGTTGATATATAAGAAATTAATTACACAGTATATTTGACTACGATAAAAGTTGTAAGTTTTCCCATATTCCGCTAAGCCTCTCTTATTTCTTTCACCTATCACATACCAAATAAAATGGTTCATTGCTCTAAAATAAATATTAAATATATTAATACCAAATTCATAGTGAACAAAAAACCAAAATCCCACGAGACGAAGTCGAAATCCGTAGAGTTTTGATAGTACCAGATTAACAAATCTCGAGATAAGATATCAATAATGGATTTATCATTAAAATTAATTTTCAATTGCATAGCAGTTATTAAGATTTTAATGATGCCTAAAAGGCTTCTTGCTCAACCGTTAATAGAAATAATATAACACGCATTTCAGGATTTTTAGTAAATCACCCACTAATCTGTAAAACAGGAGCTGGAACTTTATCTTTAAAATTTTCCTTAAAAACTCAATTTCATGCTAGAGTTTAGATATTATTATGCATGTAACGCACTATGTATCACAAATTAAAAATACGTGTTTCAGGTATTTGACTAATATATAGATGTTGAATTTGTAAAGTTAAGACTTGTTGAGTTAGGTTACAGCGTCAAAAAAACAAAGGTTATGTTAAGTGAGAAGCTTGGCTATACATAAGATCTGAAAACTTTTGTCGGTGCTATTTGGTGTCGTATTGGCAACATTGTACATTAAATTAAAAATATTTTTGCGTTTTATTTGTCTTATCGATAGGCGACGCGATTTGGTTACGTTATCTCGGCAGCTTGCGCACGCTTAAGCTCAAGTTGTTATATTTACGCGTAGTTGAATTAACAAAAACAAAATGAGAACAATAGATGATTACGAATTGCGCAGAATAAAAAAAAAAATTGTATATCACAGATCACATTAGGTAAAATTTTATCTACTGTGGGATTAACACACCTTTTTTGACCTAGGTATAGTTACGCTCTATGATGCCGTCTGACGAAACATGGATGTGTTAGTGAGACTATCCCGCTAACGGATTTAAATTGAGGACTGGTAAAAGGCAGGGATTATTTAATTATTAGTTCATGTCAAGAGGCCGGGATCACACATTTAGCATTTTGTTTCACATAAAATACACTAATTCCGTGAAAATATTAAATAGAATTGTGCTTTTGAGCTTTCAGAGAAAATTTGAATTTCATGTTTTACCAAATGGTCTAATAAAGCAGTTTATTGAAAAATGCTTTGATAATTCCCAGTCCCAGGTATCTCGAGATGGGATTCGAACCCGATTTAGTTGAGATCATTGCTTTCGAGATATGATTTACGTAAAATTTAGTTTTCTTATTATAAATTAGGTACAGTTTATTTCGATTTTATTTCTTCACAATTAAATTTTTGAAATTCATGCTTTTGACTAAGGCAATTGCGGTGTCTTTTTAAAGCGCAATATTTTGTGTGTAACGTGTGATGGCGGCAGAGAAAGGAAATATTTTTACTTATTTATTTTTACAAATCATTGACCTAATTGCTACACGATAAGAGCCAAGCAATTATTTTAACGACGTAGTCAAGTCCATTCAATACATCCTATCTAGTTGCAACGTAAGCTTGCAAAATACTATTTTTCAAATATTCAGATTAACGTATTACGCGTGATAAACGATTTTTAATTAGAAGGGCTCGTATATACATTCAATAATCAGTAACCTTCAACATGTTTTGTACCAAGAAAAAGCATCAAAACAAGCTTTAGTTAAATGAGAATGCCTAGTCGTACATGTAACACTTCGCTTTTTAATCGACTACGGCGAAGCGAAAAGGAGGGTTATACACTCCAAAATTTAAGCATTTTTCATTAAAAAATAAGATAAAAAAACTAAAACTGTTTTGTTATGATCAGTGGCATACGACTACTCTGTTCTTTGTACCTCGCTATTATAATATAGCTAACGCTATAAAATATTTTTTTGTTTCAAACTTTTTAGAGCGTGATCAATTTGTAGTGAAGTTTTAGTTTTTTAACTTATTTTTTGTTTTATTCTTTTTAACATCGGAGATAAAGGAAACATAGAGAAGGATGTCAAATAACACATTGTATGGGAGACCCACTTAGATATTTGTTTAATTTTAATAATAATAATATTCTTTATTGCACGCTAGACAGGACATAATACAGAGAAGATAGAAAAAAGAGAAAGATTACAAAGGGCGACCTCATTGCTACGTAGCAATCTCTTCCAGGCAATCCGAGGCAAAGAAATACATGAACTATATAATAAAAAGAGGGGGGTGCAAGATGGAGAAGTAAATAGATAAATCTGTATAATGTAATATAGTAAATAAAATAGATAAAGATAAAAAGTCATAAATTTTAATAATTTTTTAAAAGTTACTGTATAAATACATAATTCTATACATATTTCAAGCGTCTATCTGTTGTCCTCATCAATATCGAGCAAAAACAATAAAAAAAAGAATCACGTTTGTTGTATGGGAGCTACCTTGAATATTGGTTTTATTTTGGTTTTTAGTATTTATTGTTGAAGCGCCAACAGAAATACATCATCTGTAAGAATGTCTAACTCTGTAAGAATGAATGTCTGTGTCTAACTTTCACGATTCATGAGATACAACTTGGTGACAGACAGAGAGCGAAGTCTTAGTAATATCCTTTGCGCGCGGAACCCTAAAAATAAACATTACCTACCGATAGTGTTTTTTCTTAGAACAGCCATACTAGATTATACTCTAGGATTACTTAAATCTGTAAGTTGTTTTAAAATTATAATTTAAATAGCTGTTTTCCCGCGACTTCGCATGTGTAATTTATAGATTCATTATAAACCGCGTATGATGAAGCGTGAAAGAATTTTTAAAATCAGTCTTAATAGTTTTGAAGCCAAGCCGTCCTGAACAAGTGGTAGGGGAAAAATTTTTTTTGGACGATACAAAAGTGCTTGTAACAAGCTTACTTGAATAAAGATATTTTCATTTCATTTCCTATTCGATGCAAACAAACAAACAAATAAAATTCGACCTCTTTATAATATTAGTATAGATAATAAAAGTAATATTAATAACTAGAAAGTTGTTTAAACAACTCACCTTCCGGTATGTTGTAGGAAGTCGTTCTTGAGGTAAATGTCCAACCCGTACAAGGTAGACATGTGGGATTTCTGTAACAAACAATATGTAATACCTAATTAATATTTAATAATAAGAGTTTTTAACCTATTTAATGATCCTGTAAGTATCCTTTTTTCGCAAAACACCCGTCTTTTCTTTAAATTCTTTCAATCCTTTAAATTAGGGGATAGAAACTTAATTTCGTACAATTATGATTCATATATGTAGGAATTCCTACACTAATTTTTAATGTGTAAAAAAGGTTTGCAAGCCCTATTTACTAATATTATGAAGAGTTAAGATTTAATTTTTTGTTTGCAACGCATAGGCTCCAAAACTAATGGGCCGATTTTAAAAATTCTTTCACACATCTTCTCTGTGCCCTGTTTTTAGTTGATTGGTAGGGAATGTCTAATTACATTAAGTCTGCCAGTCAGTTTTGCGAACAAAGAAGTATAGATAAAAAAAGTCAAACAAAGAAAGGCCGTAGTTGATGTTTTTGCTAGGCTGTAACTGGACGCAACGAACAACTAACCGCATTCTCAGAGCGGAAGAACATTAGAAAGAGAGAGAGACCTAGACTCGGCATTGAGTGATTTCAGTTGGAAGATAAGAAAAGAGAAGACGGTATGAATTTGAAGAGGTTAGTTATAAGTAAAATAATATTCATATTTTACAATTAACAACATTCACTTCCGAGCGAAATTAAGACCTGTGATCATACTTCATCTTCATCAGCCCTATTACGTCCCCACTGCAGGGGCTCAGGCCTTCCTTATGGATGGTTAAGGAGGATGGGCCATGACCCTCCACGCTGGCCCAATGCGGATTGGAGGGTATTAACGACTGCAAATGCAGCCGGGACCAACGGCTTAACGTGCCTTCCGAAGCACAAAGTAGCTCGAGATAATAATTTTTTGGTCACCCATCCGTGACCGACCCTTGCGAAAGTTGCTTAACAACAACAATCGCGGGCCGCGGCGCTTATCCTCTACGCCACCGAGCTACTACTGTGATCATACATAGGTTTATAAATCAAGATCGATACAATAATACAAATGAATAAACAAAACAAAATCCTCTATCTTACCACGCATGGCGTTTTTACAATCCCACTCTGTATGCGGAAGGCGGCAGCAGACACGTCCTCGAATGAGATTTTCTGAGGATTCTCTTTGTCGCACATAGGGTCGAACTCGATCATCTGGAACACCATTCTCGGTTGTTAATTATTATCAACTATAACATAACCAATCGAGTCCTCGCACCCGTTCAACTACTCGCGCAAGACTGACTGTTTTATGATTATTATCTATCTTATTTACAGAATTTAAATAAATAATTATCTATAGATGAAGTTAGGTCAAAGGTAAATTGGAATGTGCGTCTGATGGAATATGCCATTTACACTGTGTAATTCATTATTATAATAATTATGTGTACTTATTAATGAGAATAAGAAATGGTAGATAACTCACAGTGACATTATAACTATATACGTCCATAATTTATAAGAGTTATTAATAATTAAATAATAATGTCGTTAGTGCGAACTTGAATATACAAATGAGCAGATTGATAATATTTTTTACTCTTATAATGTTGATAATCATTTCAAATGTTCGCTGCGCAATTAGTGGTCCTAAAGTTGCTTTGTAATAAACATTACTGTTGTAGGAATTAATATTTACTTCGAGTTATACTGAAATAAAAATAGAAATCGACTAGCCCTTCTGAACTTTTCTGGACGACATAAAAAACTTTTAAAAATAAAGCAGACTTCAACTTTCAAAAAGTTGAGAATATTGCTGCTGATCTTGAAAGTGGTTTAATTATTCAAGAAGCTGGTAGCAGCTTCAGCTGTAGAGCTAAATTAGGTTCTTAAAAAATATTTAAAAAAATTTTTGGGTGTTATTGATGTTTGTGTATGAAGTATCATTAAAATATGAAAAATCTATATAACAATATAATAAAAGGTTTAGGAAAGGAGATTGTTTTAATGATTGCCGTTGAAATATATTTTGATTTTGAAGTTGTTGTTAAATGAAATTTAAATGGTGACTTCCTATTTCTAACTGACTTCAAAATTGAAAAGAAGGAGGCTTTACGTTCGAAGACGATGTATTTTTTTTTATAGATGTTCACCGATTTTTCCTTGATTTTTTAACCGAGTTTCAAAATTCTTTTTTATTCGACAGCTTATTGGATCGAGCCGGTGCGATTTAAATTTTATCGAAATCGAAACAGTAGCTTTCCTATTACATTTAAATAAAGTATGCTCTTCATCTGATATCACTTAAATATTTATATAATATGTTTATAGCAGCGAAAAAACAAGATTTTGAAGTATAGTGTCACAAATGAGCGAATAATGAATATCATTGAGATTGTTTGTTTTAAATAAAATATACTTTGCATAACAGCTAGAAGCTGTTTTCATGCGACTTACCCGCGTAAAGAAATGATAGTCTATAACACCCACGAATGGAATGGAATGCACTACATGAGTCCGACAAACGAAAGAGCGATGAATGTGTGTGCGACAAAACTGTAATGCAAATAACTGGTTCGAATGTACGTTAGTGCAATACACTGAAGGTTGACAGCATTTTTGTGTGACACTGAAGTTGGTTATGCCAAAAAATTATTGTTATCCCAAATAACCATTGCTTTTGAACTCTACTGTGAACAACCGATGAGATTAAAGCAAGAACTTGAGAGCAAGTGGCCAGAATAGAAAGGGTGTGGTTTTTCATCATGATAACGCTAGATCGCATATATATTTTGCCACTCAGCAAAAATTGAGAGTTTGGCTGGGAGGTGTAAATGCATCTGCCGTATAGTCCCGATCTTACACCTTCACCTGTTTAAGTCTTTTCAGAATTCTTTAGGCAGTGTCAGGTAAATATCACACTCGGTACTCTCACATACGATTCATACAAGGAAATACCAACCACTGTGCACGTGCCCAAGATCTCTTCCTGGGCACAGCGGGTCAGTGGAGATCTGACGTGGCAGTCCTTGCAGAACCGTAGATGGTACCCACCAACCCCAATTGGCTGGGAGACAGAGGGGACAGCGTTGCCAACACCCTTATTAGTCCAACTGCCAGCATGTAGCGGCTTGGTACGGGAAAATCACACTTATCGGGATCTACGTCTCCCCGAACCAAACGGTGGCACAATATGAGCGATGGCTAGATATGCTCGAAAGGACATGTATGAGACTCTCCACAGACCAAATGATCGTCCTGGGTGATTTCAATGCTAAGCAGTCGGCTTGGAATTCCCCAGTGACAGATCGGGAAGGTCGATTGTGATAGACTGGGCGACAACTCTCGGCTACATGGTTGCCAATAGAGGCTCAGTATTTACATGCGTCAGAGGTGATGGGGGCTCAATAGTGGACTTGACGTTTACCACCCCTTCACTTGCCCCACGCATCTATGACTGGCAAGTGCGGCTTATGGAGATTCTCTCCGACCACCGTTATGTGAGGTTCGGTGTATCCCCAACTGACGGTTTGCACGATGGAACTCAAGCGCCAGAGAATCCCCGTTGCCTATATGGTCGGTAGCGAAGCTTGATGTTGATCGCCTGGTAGAGGCAGCTGCGTTTCAGGCGTGGATGGCGATGGAGGGATCGACATATCCGGACATTGACTCGCAGCAAACACAATATAACGAGGCTATGGTGGCCGTATGTGATGCTGCGATGCCTAGAGTCCGCAAGTGGCATCGTTGAAAAGGCGTATATTGGTGGTCGAGAGAGATTGAGACCCTCCGAGAGGAGTGCCACAGAGCGAGGTATGCACTACAAAGGTGCAGAAGGCGACGCACTAACGTCCCTGGAGAAGAGGATACGCTCCGCCGAACATATCATGAGAGTAAGAAGGCTTTGGAAATAGAAATCGGCAACTCTAAATCCATAGCCTGGCAAGAGTTTCTCGGAGAGTTGGAGCGGGACCCATGGGGACGTCAGTTCCGTATGGTGCGGAATCGCCTAAAACGCCAGTCACCCCCAACGGATACACTCGACCCGACCCTCCTAAAGCGGATTGTGTCCACGCTCTTCCCGGCGGAGGCTCCTGACCTCCAACCCAGGATGACTCTCCCGCAACAGCCACCGGAGGAGAGTGAGGAGATTCTGCCAATCAGTCCGGAAGAGCTTAAGGACGTAGTGGATCGCCTACGGAGAAAGAAAAAGGCGTCGGGACCAGACGGCGTGCACGGATGGGTAATCCCAATGGTGCACCGGTACCTAGGAGTGCACCTTGAGGATTTCTTAAATAGATGCCTTAGGGAAGGTGTCTTTCCGTCGGCGTGGAATAATGGCAGACTGTGCCTTTTGCGCAAGGAGGGGAAACCAAGTGATGCTCCATCGGCGTATTGCCCGATCGTCTTATTGGACGAGGCAGGAAAAATTCTGGAGTGCATAATAGCCGACCGGATCGTTCAACATCTAAATGCGGTCGGCCCAAACATCTCGGAGCGACAGTTTGGTTTTCGGAGGCGCAGGAGCACCATCGACGCCTTGATGGAGCTACGTAAGCTGACGGAGGCTGCGGATAGAAGGGGGGAGAGAGTCATTGCTGTTTCCCTGGACATAAACAATGCTTTTAACTCCCTCCCCTTCCCATGCATCCGGGATGCACTCGTGTACCATCGGTTGCCTCGGTATATCAGAGCTGTGGTTGAAAACTACCTGGAGGCCAGAACGATCACGTACTAAGTAAAGGGAGGAGGTGTAGTGGCCAGGACTATGGCGTGTGGAGTTCCACAGGGGTCGGTCCTCGGACCGCTCCAATGGAACCTTGGCTATAACTGGCTTCTTCGAGGTCGGATGCTGTCCATGACCAGCGTCATCTGCTATGCGGATGACACCTTGGTCACAGCTAGGGGTGTGGAATATGGAGAGGCCAGAATAAGGGCGGAACAAGCTACTGCACATGTGGTGGACAGTATCACTAGATTGGGTCTAAAAGTCGCTGTCAGTAAAACGGAGGCAATTGTCTTTCATGGGCCCAAACGGGGCCCACCCGAAGGAGCCAGTTTCAGAGTAGGTGAAGAAACCATCCGCATGACCCTGGGCCTTAAATACCTCGGCCTAGTATTGGATGGACGCTGGCACTTCAATCGCCATTTTAAACAGCTAGTGCCTAGAATCCAAAAAACAGCAGCCGCTCTGGGAAGACTACTTCCCAACGTTGGGCACCCCGGCAGCAGTTGCCGCAAGCTGTTTACCGCGTGATAAAAAGCATGGCCCTGTATGGGGCGCCTGTGTGGGCGAATGCCCTTAATACACCTAACACTATCCTCCTCCACAGGCTACAAAGGGTGATTGTAAACAGGGTGATAAGGGGGTACAAGGCCATCTCTTTCGAAGCGGGATGTGTCCTGGCAGGAATGTTTCCTTGGGACCTCGAGGCCCAGGTCAGCAGAGAGGTATATATAGGGAGAGTGACTGCCATCACAAGAGGGGAGCCGGCCACCATGGAAGAGATGGTGAGAATCCAGCAGGAGGCTAATGAAAAACTGCTGGAGAGCTGGAAACGCAGGCTCGAGAACCCCTCATATGGGACTCGTACTATCAGAGCTATGCAGCCGGTTCTCCACCAGTGGCTCGACAGGGGCTTCGGATCCCTGTCTTTCGGGTTGGTGCAGATGCTGTCCGGGCACGCATGCTATGGTCAGTATCTGCATCGTATCCAGCGGGAGGAGTCTCCAGCCTGTCACCACTGCAACGCAGCTGTAGATACCGCGCAACACACTCGCGAGGAGTGCCTCGCTTGGTTCGAACAACGACGAGTGCTGACAGAAGTTATAGGACAGGACCTCTCCCTACCTGGCATAGTCAAAGCTATGCTGGATGGAGACAGGTCCTGGATGGCAGTCGCCTCCTTCTGCGAGGGCATGGCCCCAGCGAACTCTCTCCGCAGCAGAGTGAGGGGGGAAGACGTAGACGTATCGCCAACGAATTCCCCCTCTCTTCCTGAAAGGTCAGCCTTGCTCCCCGGAGCCGCCACGTGTGCGGTGCCCGCCGGTGGGCCCGGGGAAGGGTTGGACAGCGCGCGCGCTGTCACCTCGCGCGGGGCTCGCCGGCTGGCGCCGCCCACGTCGCCCTGCCCGTGCCACGGCTCTCATCATTTCTCCTACGGAGAAATGGCTGTTGAGTGGCGGCACTGGGTCTCTGGTGGCTCCGGGGACCAAGGTGACCCCCGTCGTGTTTGCGAACGCAGGGATGTCGCCGTGGGGGCGGAAACGCGTGTGCTTTTTAGGACGCGTGGGGCACCCTCTTCGGGGGTGGTACCCTGTGACTGCGATGGTGGTGGTGACGTCGACAGGCACATGAAATGCCCGGGCGCGTTGGCGCGGCTCCGCCTAGACGGGGCCACGCCCCGCGCTCCGGGAAGTGCGTGTGGATGAATTTATATGTGTATACGTATACGCACGAATGTGAATATGCGAGTGAGTATGTGAATGACTATTTGAATGATGCATGCAAAGTGGTGTTTGTATGGGCATGAAGTGTAGGAAAGAGTGAGTGTGTTTGTTAGTGTGTAGTAAGGGTAAGGATATGGGTACAACAGAAGATTGAATGTATAAGTGAGGTGTGTATGGAAAGTGTGTGTGCGTGTGGGTGTACGTGGGTGCCTGTCGACATCGCTACTGCAACTGCGGCTGCGTCGCTGGTGCCGCATCCCGGATGGACCGGGCGACCGGCCGGTGGGGGCGTGGCTGCGGACACGGCATGGGGGCCGGGGACTCTCTCCGCCCGGCGTCGGTAAACTGCGTTATGCTTGCATGGCGCTGTCTTGGCGGCGCCGAGGGGCGACAGAGCCTCTTTGGTAGAGGGAACGAGAGTGCTGCGAGGGGCCCTGAGGGGTAGCCTTGGGGTAAGCCCACAGGAAGCCCAGGTGGGAGGCCAGGGTGTACTCTCGAATTGGAAGGCGGCAAGGGGTGTGGGATCGCGTATTAACGCATCCCTCCCTTCTGCGGATCGGCGGACGAGGGCTGACACCTCACCCGCACCCCCTGGGATTAGCCCACGGGGACGATCCACTGTTTGGGAAAAGGCTGTTATTCACCCAAGTCTTTTCCTTCCCGCAGAGGGCGATTCCTCTTCCCCCCGAGAGGAGTTCCAGCGCGGCGGAAGAAACCGGGCCCTCCTTGCAGGATACCAGGTTCTTCCTATCCGTGTGAGGTGAACCGCAGCAGGTTTTACCAGGTAGGCCTTTCATACCAACCTGCCCTTTTTAGGGCGGAGTGGAAGTGGAGCCCTGGTTTGAGGCTTAAAGTGCATTTCCCCTGAGTTAACAAAAAAAAAAGAGGTTAATAGCATGCAAGGACTGCCAAAACCACTTGTCGTGGGTTTTTGATCAGAAGCCCCATAAATTCTGCAGAAATGGGATCATGTCCCTACCTACAAGATGGCAAAAAGTTATCAAAATGGTACCTACATACTTTAATTAAATGTAACTTTTCACCAACCAATTACAAATTGTTTTAATTTCATTTTGAGACCTACATATATAGGACTTAGGTCCTTGCACACAGATAAAGTGTAACTCAAACAAAGCCATTCTGCTTCATCATCATATCAGCTCCATTATATTTTTACAGTGCATTGACATACCTACAAGTTATATATCCATACAAAATTTCATCTCAATCGGAAATCAAAACCCAACCAAACCAAAGGAAGTGGGTCTAACCAAGTTTGTGATAAAGCTTTCTTAAGAAATTTTACTAGGGCATTAGCGAAGTGTCGAACTATTGTCGCACAATCGTATGTCGCATAAAAATGCTGTCGACCTTCAGTGTATAAGTCTCAAATTTCAGTGTTTTTACTTGAATTTATTATCAAAAATTTCTTCGAAGCATACTTGTAATTATATAGAAGAGGATCCATAGATCTATCGAGAACTCAAAATATCAACTGTTATTATAATATTTATATAAACTTGGCAAGAAAATAGATTTTTCGGAAGTACTGTTTTAAAGGTCATATTTTAATGTCATTTTTGTTTTTTTTTATGAAAAATCTATAAAACGAAACGGTCGGCTCGCTATTTTATTGTGTAGTAGATGAACTCAAGTTACTATAAATAAAAAGTCTTTGTTCTACTTGTTACCGTTACTGAGAACCGAGATCTGAATTTAAGGCCACTTGACGCGCGTTTCAAGTGGATGTCGTGCAGGTACCAAAGAATCTTGTTATACAAAAAATATTTCTATGATCGTGTACAAATATTTTGCTTGTATTGTTATTCATATATGGGCAGCATTAAATAACAATAAAAATATATAGAACTCATTGCGTTGTTTTTATTTATTTCCAAATTATAATACTTATGTTTTAGAACCAATTTTTCCATAGTTATTTTCTATTGTTATTAACTCTTCAGAGCAGTTGTAATTAATAATGCTACTAAATAATTGTTTCTAGATTCCGAATATTATTAGTGTAAGCTTATTTTAACGGTCTTATTGGAAAAAACACATTCTAATAAGAATCGACACGCTCCGCCAACCTGTCTGTGACATACTCGCGATGCGGTGCCACAGATGTGCATTTTGTCGCTAGGCGGCCCCACAGACGAGAGGATAACACTAGCGTACATTTACACCTATGGCTGTCAAACCTCATTGGAGGCGGGGTGTGGTAATTATTTAACTAGATTTTAGCGATTGCTGCAGCCATTTGGAGTCTCTTCAGGCCCGGAGGCTCGAGACAGACCGCCCTCTCCGTCCCCTTAGGCCGCCACTAACTGATTTGAACCACAGTTATTCGCATTACAATTTTGTTGATCGCACTTTCGTTTGTTGGATTCAATGGTGCACTCTATGTCCTAGCCGTGTGTTAGTAGTAACAAGGTTTGTATTTATCGTAAAGGGCATGACATTGCTCAAACCTGTGCAATAGAAAAAGTTTATTGAAGAACCCTTTCAACAAACAAAGTTTTGAATTACCACCACTTCTTATGAAGAATATCAGGATAATCGGACAGTCTCTCAGAATAATGAGGAATATTAAAAAAAATATTTCCCGAAATCAAAGTAGATGTCGCTACGGTACTTTCTTGATTTCTCCATGACATACCTTCGGGCGTTTGCGCACTACACTGAATTTTCAGATTCGGCGGTCCATTTTTTTCCAGTCCGGAATGACATGAAAAACCTGGATGAGGAGCTTGTGCACTTGTCCGATTTTTTCCGGATCAGAACGGTGCAATTTAGGGCAGCTCTCTTTGAAGCTACACGTCACTTACGCTAGGTATGATGAGATTTTTGGGACGTCGGTAATTGCTTGCTTTATTACCCTTCAAAATCAAAATCAAAATTATTTATTCAGTCTAGGCTTTTACAAGCACTTGTGAAGGTCGAGAGCTACGCCATCGGTTCGTAAATCTACGACGGGAGACCTTGTACCGAGAAGAACCGACAAGAAACTCGGCAAGGGCTGCTTTTTTCTCCCTGTTTTATTTCATACAGAGCGTAAAGATTGAAAAATGACTTCATCAAAATATGAAGTCACTTTCCATTCCACTTTATGTGCAAAGACGTAGAAGATTGTAAAAATATTGGGTTCATCCCCTTATAAATGAAAGGTACCTAAATAATGACCTGACACGGTCATTTTACATAAACCATAATAAATTGAGGCAGGACGAAAGCATTTTTTTTACTCCTATCAGATGACTACTATCAGATGTAAAAACTTGTACCCTTACTATTTTAGGAAGAGCTTTATTCGCATACAATAGCTAAAAATATCTGTTTATTTCGAATAAAATTACTGATAATATTCTCGAACTTGATGTTCAAATTTATAATCATGCAAATTTTCTTCGAAGTTTTGTAAAAACAACTTCGAGCGATTACAGACATAGACCAATCGTTGATGCCGTTTCGTAAACAAAGCTGATGTAGAAGATGAGTGCCGTGTAAGCGGAGAATTAATATGTTAAATGAACTTTACGGTGGTATTTAAATAGGCCTTCCTTTTTTTAGTAGGATTTAAATGTCATGATTTAACTTTAGTCATTGTAATATCAGTTGGCTGCTTCATATACACTTACTAGCTTTTATTTAATACGCGTGGTACCATACGATGATCAAATGAGAACTATATCGATTATCAGTATATCGCAAATTATCAATATCGATATAAATATCATTTTTCATAATTCGATTATTTTTTCCCAAGCCAACTCCATAGGCTAAAGAGAGAAAAGTAAAATTCCGGACCGTTAAATTAATGACAGTGCATAGGCTAGCATTACCTACATATGGCCTGACATATGGGACCGGAAAAAATCGGACCGCCGGACCTGAAAATCTAGTGCAGTGCACATGCACCCTTTCTTTTATGCATAAAAGTAAACTAGTTTTCGAAACACAATAAACAACTCATAATTTATTTGTACTTCCATATTTTAAATGTCTATCTTTGGTCCATTCGTTTCCTGCATAAATCAACTTTTGCTATAGTTGCCATGTAGTGGGGGTGCTTTTTTAGTGCTTTCTTTTTTTTTAAATACTTCATCTTTGGAAATTACCGGATATTGGTCTAAATTAGGTCATCAAAAAGACTTATATTTTATACATTATTTACAAATATGCATCTTTTGAGTGGAAATTTTAAAATGGGAATGTGAAACACATTATATCCATATTTTGAATTTTTGAAAAGTGAATAATGCTTCGTCCTTGTAGACTTATGTTTTACATATAAACCTGCCTCTTTAATCAGTCTTGTCTATTGATGAAAACGACATTAAAATCCGTTGCTTAGTAAGGTTAAATATGTATCTCAGTACAGAAAGTGGGAAGCAACTTTGTTTTAAACTATGTGTGTATAGGGTTAGAGACGTATTTTCTATTTCAAAAATCTCGTATTCTTTAAATTTGCTGACATTACCAGAGATTTACGAAATAATAAGATAGGCATATTTTTTTGTAAAATTCAATTTTCACAGTACGATTCAAGGTCCCCTTTTTGTCTCAGAGCTTTAGTAGACATATAATACTTTCCTTAACATATCTGTTATTTTATAGATTTTGCTAATTTATTAATTTCTAAGAAATAACGAATTACTTAGGTATCATATAAAAAGTGTCTATCCCAAAAGTACTTGGTATCGAATCAAAACCTCTCGGACGGTGTATATTTACTTAATCTCATGGTATCGATATATTAATATCGTAATACTGTAAATATTCTTTGGTATCGATTCTTTTTATGTAGCCCCTCCCTATACGTCAATGTCAAGATCAAGATTCGTTTGTATTCGTGGGCAGGTTATGTTGTGGTTTTGTAAAAATAAAACAGTTTCTCATTTAATATTATATCCAACATTTGCTCACTTCTGTAGTGTTCAAAGATATACAAACCAATTTACTGTATTCAACGATATATAAACCAATTTACTTTATATAAGACCATCTTTGACAATGCCGTACGCAAATCAACCTTCTGTGCATATAACAGAGTTAACTGACGATAATGTTAAATTTGTTGTAGAAGATACAGAATTAAGTGTAGCCAACAGCATGCGTCGAGTGTTTATAGCTGAAACGCCTACGATGGCCATCGACTGGGTACAATTAGAGGCAAATTCCACTGTTCTGAGCGATGAGTTTCTGGCTCACCGCATCGGTCTCATTCCACTGATATCAGACGACGTTGTTGATAAAATTCGATACTCTCGCGATTGCATGTGTGCCGACTTCTGCACAGAATGTAGTGTTGAGTTTACATTAGATGTGAAATGTACAGATGATCAAACAAGACACGTCACTACAGCTGATTTGAAAACTAGTGACCCACGCGTTGTGCCCGCTACGTCACGGCACAGGGATGAAGATCAAGCAGATTATGGTGAAGCTGATGAAATTTTAATCATAAAACTTCGTAAAGGACAAGAATTAAAGTTGAAAGCATATGCAAAGAAAGGTTTTGGAAAAGAACATGCCAAATGGAATCCCACAGCTGGGGTGTGCTTTGAATATGATCCTGATAATATAATGAGACACACATTGTATCCTAAACCAGAGGAATGGCCGAAGAGCGAACACACTGAACTCGATGAAGATCAATTTGAAGCAGAGTTCAATTGGGAAGCCAAACCAAACAAGTTTTACTATAATGTTGAGTCAGCAGGTGCATTAAAACCGGAAAATATTGTTTTGATGGGTATTGTAGTATTGAAAAACAAATTATTGAATCTTCAAGTACAGTTAGCACAAGAAGTACAAAATGATGCTCTTGCTATTAATTAGTATTCTTAATTTGTAATGATAATCATAAAGAACACCTATATAAGATTAATCAAAATACATTATCACTGTAATTTTGCTTAAAGTTAAATATTTTCACCAAAATAATTATAGCTTTTATTTATTTATTATTGCTATAGCTGCCCCACAGAATTCTGATAACTAGCCCATTATAGATACTGTATATTTTTGGTTTTTGGGTATCCTTTATATTCACAAGGTTGATATGATCATTTACAAAAAAAAATCAAAATTGATCACAGGATTTAGTGATGTGCTAATTGTCAAACAAAATTTCATTTATATATCTATAGAAGTATAGATATAAACTTTTATGGAAAATTTTTATAATTATAATATAAAAATTAATAGTATCTACAATAGGGAATATGCTTCTGATTCAAAACAAGATAAATATTATTATGATCAATTTTGCATTCAATATTGCTTTACAATGTGTATGTAAATATTATAAACATTTTGTTTTCATCAGAAAAATTATTATTATTGAAAAGTTAAAAAGATGTGGTAAAGGGTTTAGCCGGATACGTATGACGAGTCGGCCCCCAAATGGGAATCGATATTGAAACTTATGTTTTAATATCGACTTGATGTTCAAACACGATTTATGTACTTTTCGCGACCGACTTCCGCTTTGACCTTGAGATAGAGAGCAAAATATCCGTATGCTTGACTATTACTGAATGTGATATATCTCTGAAAGCTAATTAAGATAAAGAAGTGAAACTAACGCGAGGTGTTAGGTTACATTACAGAGTATATCACATATATTTTTTTATAATTTTTAGAATAAAAAATTACATTAAAAAAATTAAAATAAAAAAAACATGTTTTTTTTTCTGAGTTCTCTGTGACTTACAATCACGAAATTAATATATGTTATGCTCCTTTGTGTGCTCTATTACCCATAAAAATTGCGTGAAAAAAAAGTTGGTGCAACACAACGAAAAAAAATTATATGTGATTTCTGTCTTATGGTATACCCCTGTATTATAAGGTTTTCACATTACATCATTGTTTTTTTTTTCGAAATTTCACATCAGCTTGTTTTAAAACATAAGTAACTAGTCTTAAGAGATGGGATAATAGTTAAAAAAGAAATGAAAAAAAAAAACAGCCAGTGTTCAATACTTATTATTATTACTTTTTCGTGTCTATCAAAATACAAGAAACAAAATATTAATCATCGTCACTGTTGTAATTAATTACAATCGGAACACTTTGAGTCGCAAATAACTTAGTTAGGACCTCAGCAGGACGTACGATTTTGGACAAATATCATCCATATGATAGATAATAAATAATAGCTGCTACATGAGAACAGCATCCCACTGTACGTTTGCCATTGGGGCAAGCACAGCAATAACGAAGAATACTATTGTAGTCATTACTTTCGGAAATATAGTGAATGTAAATTCGATAGACTTTTCTATTTATATGTCTTGATTTCACTTCTGCTTTGATGATATTAGGTGCTGATTTCACATATTGTACTGAGAGATTATTTTGATCGTCCATTATTTCGGCCAAGTTAAATGCTGCACATTTAGAAGTAGAAGCTTTTTTGTTAATATATGGGATAAGTCGACACTTCTCACAAAAAATATCATTAACTATTACGATTTTATTCAAACAGTCACTAAACACTTTAGCTTCTTCTTCATTCTTTATAATTTTTTTATAACCAGGAATCTTACACAGGTACTTGTTACAATTTTTACACTTTTTCGACATTATTACTTAATAATGATTTGGTTCGATAGTTAATAATTTCAAAATGCTGATACAAAATACCTATGACAGAATTTGAGTCCCAAACTGCCTTCTTGTGTAATACAAATGACTGCTACTTTAGCTAAACAAACGATGCAGTAAACAGCTCGATAACAAGTTCGAACTTGTTTGTTTATACACTCACACTACAAGGCGCGAATCACATATAATTTTTTTTCGTTGTGTTGCACCAACTTTTTTTTCACGCAATTTTTATGGGTGATAGAGCACACAAAGGAGCATAACATATATTAATTTCGTGATTGTAAGTCACAGAGAACTCAGAAAAAAAAACATGTTTTTTTTATTTTTATTTTTTTAATGTAATTTTTTATTCTAAAAATTATAAAAAAATATATGTGATATACTCTGTAATGTAACCTAACACCTCGCGTTAGTTTCACTTCTTTATCTTAATTAGCTTCAGAGATATATCACATTCAGTAATAGTCAAGCATACGGATATTTTGCTCTCTATCTCAAGGTCAAAGCGGAAGTCGGTCGCGAAAAGTACATAAATCGTGTTTGAACATCAAGTCTATATTAAAACATAAGTTTCAATATCGATTCCCATTTGGGGGCCGACTCGTCATACGTATCCGGCTAAACCCTTTATAATACTCAAACGCAACACTATTTGTCAAAGCAGCTGTGACTAAAATATACAATATAAATGTATAGGGATGTTATTGTTACAAAATGTTACCATCAATGCAATGACATCTATGTATCATGCCGTAAAACAACAGATTATAGCTTAAATGACGTTTAAGGCTTTTATTTTTTAACACCTTTGCTCGTAAAGCTGATGTAATTCCACCGGTTTTAAATATGTAAAGCGGGTCATAAAAAACGCGTGTGTTACCAAAGCAAATAGTTAAGTTATAGTCCATACAAATTCCATAACAGTATTATTTGCCATTTCGCGCGCTGTTGCTATTCAAATTTCGAACTAAACGCCGCGCGGTGCCAGTCAGTAGGCAGCGCTAGCGCGCTACTAAAATGGCGGGAAAGCAACAGTGTACATTCACAGATTGAGTTTATTTAAATAAAAAAAAAAACAGTTTATTCGGTAATTTAAAAACTAACGTCTTTACCAACATTTTCACGCAGCTGCGACAGAAAATAATCCTCGCGCCATTTTTCTCAAATTTTCTTTCTTTGTCCTTGTATTGTGCATATCTAAAAATGACAACTTTCAATAATGAAGAAGAGCAATATATTACTTCAACTCCACCGGATATACTAACAGAAGCGCGAACCGCATGCGACAGCTTGCTGCTGTCAATATCCAAAGACAGATACATAACCACGTATGAAAATTTCTTGAAGTGGAAAAACATGAAAAATGCCAAGTCATTTTCCAAAAATGTAGTTTTGGCGTATTTGAATGAACTAGCTAGCATATATAAGTCTAGCTCGTGGATAACATATTCTATGCTGAAAAGTACCCTCAAGATGAAAAATGGTGTCGATATTAATTTCTATTCAAATCTCATTGCATTTTTAAAGAGACGCTCTGATGGTTTTATAAAGAAAAAATCTAAAGTACTGTCATCAAATGACGTGGAAAAGTTTCTAAGAGATGCTCCAGATAGCCAGTACCTGGTTACAAAGGTCAGTTTGCCTCCTTATTTTATGTACATTATTTTATTTTACATATTTTTTAACGACCGTCTGTAAGCTAAGTACCTATACCTTATCTAACACATTTTTATTTCTTTTCAGGTTGCGTTAATATTTGGTATTAATGGTGCATGTAGACTGCAAGAGCTTTACAATGTTACCACAAATGACATTGAAAATCAAGGCAAAATGCTTTTAGTTAAAATCCCAAACACTAAAAACAAAATACCCCAATCTTTTATTATCGACGGCCCATTTTATGACGTGGTCAAAAAATATGAAGCTCTGCGTACGATTAAGGCAAAAAATAATAATTTCTTTCAGAATTACCAAAAAGGTAAATGTACTGCGCAACCTACTGGCATAAATAAATTCGGTGCCATGTCAAAGGAAGTCGCCAAGTCTTTAGGATTGCCGGATGCTGATTGTTATACAGGGCACAGTTTCAGAAGAACGTCAGCTACATTACTTGCTGATTCAGGAGCTGATATATTGACTAAAACGGCATGGCGGGTGGCGTTCTAACGCTGTAGCAGAATCTTATGTAGAAGATTCCATCCAAAACAAAGCAAATATAAGTGTCAAAATAACTCAGGCAATAAATTTGGAGCCACAAACGAAGACTAACTCTTCAAACCCCCTTTCATCATACTTCATTTATTTCTAATTCCTTTACCCTCACAGCTATTCGCCTTTGGAATGCTCTTCCGTTTCGCATTAGAAATGCTCAGAGTAAGGTGATATTCAGGAAATTGGTGCGTGAGCACTATCTCGGACTGTAATTGTATCGTTCGCATTCTGTATGTTATTAATGTGTATGTATTTGTAATTAGTATTCATGTAATTATTCAATATTTATATTTATATATTTTTTTATTTTGAAATTTTATTTTTACTGGATATATCAATCTTTATCGCCTAACATGCAAATCCAACATTCGCTCAGGTTGACTGGTAGAGAATGCCCTTGGCATTAAGTCCGCCATTTGTATTATTTTTATTTAATGCAATAAAGAGTAAATAAGTAGAGGGGCGCGGCTCAGGGCAAAACTTATAATAACTGATAATATTTTTTTATTTACAACTAATGACGAATTACAATGCTCTTCTGCCGCCTTTCAAGAAGTTTCGTCATCTCCAACATTTACCCTAACACAAAACAACGACATTATGAATAGTAATAATAATAATAACATAATTAAAAAACCATCTACAACTACGTATCATTTTGATAATTGTAATTTCATTAACTGTTTTAATAATTAAAAATTAACAAAATATAAAATGATTTTTTTTTCTGTTTCCTCGCAAATGTGTTAAAAACGTCGTACGTTATACGTGCGTATTGGTTATTACATGCTCGGCTCAATTATGTCCTCGCCTTTGGCTCGGGATGAAATTCCGCCTCGCATGTTATAGATAACCATCATAACGCACTAATATCGTAATGTACTATTACGAATTTAGTAAGATATAAGGTATAAGATTAAAAAGGTTGATAATATAAGAAAAGACAATTAGTTTTTATTTGATTTGATCACATATTCATATGCTTTTTAATATTGTATTGGATGTTTTTATTTTCCATAATTGTAGTGAAAATAAAAATAAGTAAATTTTTCCCATACCTATTTACCCATTTCATATTTATGCCACAGCACGACCGTAATACAACATCGTCTCAAAGCCATCGTTTTAGCCCCTTGTACCCATTATAGCATCTTACCTTTACATATTTTAGTTACAAGACACTATAATCACGTAATTGGGGAGGCCTATGTCCAGCAGTGAACGAATATGGGCTGATGATGATAATCACGTCAGGTACAAAGCATTTCAGTGTTACATTATAACTTAGATTGATAATAGATAATCTAAGCATTAAAAATATTTTAATGCTTAGATTATCAGACCTAGTAGGTACTTGCTTAAAGTCATTTCCTTATTATTCATGATTAGATTTTTTGGACTTAATCGTTTGTTCACAACCATTTTCAAATTACTGATTTTGATTTGATTGCCTTAAGTCTGAGTACGTGAATTCCTGCAGAGCGACCTTTTCCTCCTTTCGAGTTAGTGGAGAAAATAACATTTATACTTAAACATGTTTTCAGCCTAGGACGCCTGTTATATTATTGAATATTAATTATATCTAATAATTTCAGTTAATATACACTACTTTTTAATAAATCTTTACATTAATTAAACGGAATTAATATATAGACGCTGGAAAGCAAACACGTAGTAACCCACAAAACTAAAATTGTTCTTCAGAATGAAAAAAATTTTTTTTCGATAAATAATTTCTATAAACGTCCATGGTAATAAATAAGATGTTCCTTAGTCAATATAAAGATTTAGGTTTTGCAGGTTTACTACGTGTTTACTTTCCAGCACAGATTCTTTCCAGCGTCGATATGAGAATAGGAATATTTTTGTGCAAGAATATTTGTTTAAAAGACATCAAGAAATCTGAAATATTTAACAAACTTTAGTTGGTAATTGGCAGGGGCGTAGCTACTGCCATATCAACAGTATGTCGTATCAATGATTCGGGGTCCCAGGGCTACTGGGCAGTAGAGTCTGGCAAGCGAAACGTGTCACAAGAAAAGGGCGGCAATTTCAAAAATTCTTAAGCAGTAAACACTGAATGTAGTACTGCAAAATAATTTTGATACTTTTATTAATTATATTTAATCTTAACATTTAGATATCAATTAAAATTATTTGTTTTGGAACATTTGACTAAAGCGTGACTGTTCTTAATTGTACAGTTAACAGCATATCAGTAGGCCTATTCACTAACTCAACTGACAACCAAGAATCGTCATCACCGTAAAAAATAGACACTTTGATTGTGTCAAAATCACTATTTCGTATTCTCTATCAATGATGAGCAATTTCGAAATGTCAATATCGGCATTCTCCACTGGACTCCATTTTGACACTTGATTTCGTATCGATAAACTGTATTAAAGTAACATTGTTGCAAAGCATATTTGAAGTCGTCGCATAGTACCTCTTAAGCCATTTGTTGTTAAATTAAAGCGAAAAAAAATACGTATCCAATATTTTTCTATTATCTGACTGACGGACTAAATCGAATCTTTTTTTTAACCCATTCGTTATACCTATTGGCTAACAGCACTTATAATATTAAAAATTCATATTTGTCATTAATTAAAAGGGTGTTTTTTGCAACGACTTCTTTGTTTTTTTGTAATGAATATGGGCGACTCTGGCCACATTTTTTTAATAAATGTGATGTTAGCCAATTTTGATTTCTGGCCCTTATATTTATAATGTGTTCATAACACATACATGTCTCCTAAGGGATTTTCATCACAACCTTTTGCTCTGATCCAGAACCACTATCTATCAAATTAAATTAGTCAATATAAACACCAGATTACAATAAAAAAAACATTTATTTTTGTTACAATTAAGTGCCATGGATAAATTACATAATACAGGTGTCACAAAATCATCATGTTAATCACAATAGAAAATTTAAGATAAGATTTTGACTATGAATCAGACTAAAAATACTTTAGTCTGATTCATAGTCAAAATCTGTTTCTAAATATTCTTCACCTGATAACAATGACAAGGAATCATCAGAGTCACTCTCTTCACTACTGTCTGCACCAACAGATATAATAAATTTTTCAAGTTCGTTTTCAACAATGCCATCTTTTAATTTGTAATCATTTTCGACATTTAAAACATGATCAGTGTATTTCTTCCAGTCACTAGGGGTAATTAAGTTAAAACACTCTATTATTAAGTTTTCCATTTCCTTTCCTGGTATTCCAATGTTTCTGCTTGCAATTTTTCTTTTTGCTTGACTCCAAACCATCTCTATTGGGTTTAAGTCACAACGATACGGTGGCAGCAATAAAAGTTCATGATTATGTTCTTTTAAAATCTCTTCAGCTTCATATACAGGCAATGTTTTCTTATCATTAACCAAACACATTAACTCTGCCTTTGTCTGATATTCCTCAAAATGTATTCCATTATTTACAAGCCATTTACGGATATCTGCTTTGGTATTAGACATTATAGGCGGTTTATTGATTTGTTTTATATGGTAGCTGGCATTATCCATAACAATTACACTGGGCTTACTTAAATTTGGTATTAATTTTTCTCTGACCCATTTCATAAAGTTCGATGAGTTCATATCATCATGATAATCAGCAGATTTGGATTTACTACTGAACACTAATAATGCACCAGGCACAAAACCTTCCTCAGATCCAGCATGCACAACAATATGCCGTTTTCCAGAGGATATCTTTGTAGTGACACCAGTTGTTGAAGGTCCTTGCCAAGACTTTTTAACTTTATAATTCTGATGTACATAAGTTTCATCAAGGTACACAATTTGCTTTCCTTCATTTCGTTTTATATTTATTTCTCTCAAATACTTGTGCCTCCATGCAGAAATCTGGTATTTTTCTATAAGCATAGAATGTTCATTTTCATTGCTTTTAAAAGAAAATCCATTCTTAAGCATAATTTTTCGTAAAGTCTCACGGCTACCACTGAATCCTATTGCATCTTTTAATTCATTGTGAAGGCTTCTTAATGTTGGAACAATTTTTTTCACACAGTAAAATTCATTTACTTTATTCCGAATTGCACTTAAATCAAAATTATCTAAAGCAGACACTGTTGGTTGATGAGGTCGTTTTTTCCCAGGAGTGTCCCATTTTCCTTTATTAATTAATGCTTCATTTTTTATCCTTCTTAGTGTCCTTATACTTACATCTATAAAAGATTAAACACTTTGAAACAAAGATATGTTAAATGTATTTAAAAGCAAATAATGATAGACACATACATCAAAATAATTTAAATACCTATTCAACTATGAATGCAATTTATGTTTAATTTAGTTAAGTTTATGTGCATATTTAGCATGTATAACAATTACATGGTTTGATTAGTTTCATGAATTCTGTGAATTTCCTTGTTAAACAAAACATTCTTATGACATCATTGGATGTCAACAATAAAAACCAATACATCATAAAAAACCTATGTAAATATTATAGGAATACTATCAATCTATCTTAAATCAAAACAAGAAAAGAGACCTGTCATTGAAGAAATTTTTTGTAAGTACTGCGTTTCCGAATTCAGCATTTCTTGTTTTTCTAAAGTTTTTATTGCATTTATCTCCTCCATTATTGGTTGAATATCACCATCACAGTTATCTGAAATAGAGCAATATTTTATAAAAAATATCTGTTTAGTTAATTACAGAAAATTAAAACGAAAGTATCAAAATTATAATACAAAACTAACCTAAAAAAGATACAACGTTATCTAATCGTTGTAATTTCTCCATGAAATTTTTATTTAATTCAGTTTTCACTTCAGTAAACTTGTCAATCATGATGGAAAGAAGTTTCCTCGATGAACTTTTTATCGGCTTCGACATAATTTTTAACCAAAAACACAAGTTCAAATTCGCAAAAACAACAAAATTCAATATTCTTGAATTGTCTAACGTAGTGTCAAACTGACAGTTCTATGTTGTTGCCATATGAAAACGGAAAAATAGGTGGTGTCACGTTTCGCTTGCCAAACTCTAGCGGCGTTAGGGTAGGGCGCGGTTGGGCGACCGCCCAGGGGCGCCGGACAAAAAGGGGCGGCCTGCGGCGCCCCTTTTTTTTCGTCCGGCGCTTCTTTCTGATTCTTTATAATGAGGAAGTATTTAATAAAAACGAAAGCACTACAAAAATACCTCCACCTAGATGGCGACTCTAGCAAAAGTTGATTTTTGCAGGAAACGAATGGAACAAAGACAGTCATTTCGGTTCATTTTAACTAACATATTAAAAAACTGAAATTTAAAAGTTCGAAACTTAGATATCAATACAAATACGAAAAAGTACAAATAGAATATGAGTTGTTAATTGAGTTTTGAAAACTACTTTTAAACTTGAAAGAAAACTGGAAGGGTTGTCATGGAGAAATCAAGAACTTACCGTAGCGACATCTAATTTGATTTCGGGAACTAATGTTTTTTTCTAATACTTCCTCATTTCCCACAAACTCCCTCTTATAGTTCCCTTGCTCATTGAACAAGGCCTACTGGGTCGGCGAAAAAAGAACAAGAACCTTGAGGATTTTTTTTTTATTTTCAAGTTGCCTCACTTTCAGCATGAATTGAAAGGAAACTTAACAAGAAAAATATTATATTATGGTAAAACAGAACAACATACCGATTACCAATATGAAGATATGTATTTTATTATGTAATATGACGTATTAGGCATTATCGCTCGGTCATTTAAGAAAATTTTCGTTTCACCATGTTTAAACGTTAAGCTGAAGCTAAAATGCTGCAATACAAACGAATGCATCGGCATTGGAGCCTCTGTCTGGCAAGTCAGATGGAATAGCTACTCAAGAGATTGTGGATGAAAAATCCCGAAGTAAGGAAGCAAGTTGTGCTATGATTACAGATGCTGCTCAGGATAAATCTGTTATTGATGTACAACAAATACATGTACTAGATGATGTTGATATTGTTGTCCCGAATATAGCGGATCCAGCTACTTATCCACTTATTCGAAATAGCAAAATAATTGATCATATAATAAGTAGTGGCCCACTGCAAACTCACTGTCACAAAGTTACAACAATTACACAAAGTTATAGATAACAATTATGTGACACCCTATTAGGGTAAAAATGAATCTGTACTTACCTAATGATGTGATTCGTCAAAAATGAATCTGCTACTTATACACTATTTATGTCTACTTTTAAAATAAAACTAATGTCACTATATATTTGGAACAAGAGCATCATAACGTAGCGTTAAACGTTCGATTACTGTGTTTGATTGTTTTAAAATAATCGAATAATTGTTTTAAGAGCCTCCACTTATGTCAAGAAAGAAGATAATTGTTGATTGTGTTCTTCTTCGTCAAAAATTAAAAGAGATAGATCTAGGGAATCCCCGATTATAGAAAAACACATTGTTTCTGTATGGTCGGAAAGTCAGGGATTCCCGAAAAATTAAACCGATTGAACACTACGTTTCATTCTAACGCTGCCAACTTAACAATCTACCTAAATTTAGGGAAAATTACAAGTAAGTAGGCCGGGTCGGCGAAAAAAAAAAATTTGTAGTATGTAGTAGTAACTGATTATAATTGAATTGCAGTTAGAGGGCGCCGAAGAAATTTCGCCCAGGGCGCTAGTAATGCTAAAACCGGCACTGCTACTGGGGCTCCTAACCTGTGTAAGCAAAAATGTTTAACCTTCTGGGTCCTTCCAATTATTTTGACACATGGCCACTCCAAGGCACGCTACGCCACGCAAAGCTGTAATACAACATGAACATGAAAAACGACCTTCCATTTGATAGATTAAGGCTTTGACATCTGTTTATTATATAATCAAAGGTCAATTATTATAGCTTAACTAAGCAGTCTATTTTGATCTAAAGTATTTGACCATAAGCTATGTGATCTACTTAATATATTATCAATAAACTCAAGAAAAACTCCAAGAAAAGAGGTTAAAGTAAACTCGCATTGGTTTAATTTTTCTTTGAAAAGGACAGAGAATCTGAGCGAATCTAATAAGTACTCTCTGAATCTGTCAGATTTTGTAAATAAAATAAACAAGTTGTACAAACATTCTTTTCGGAAAATGATGAAAATCAAAATTTATGATTATATCCTATCATAATATTTAGGTCGATCGCAAATTAAATATGGTAATTCAGTTTAATCCTACTATGATTAGATTATGAGCAGGATCGAATTGTTTTCATCTGTTAATTTTACAGGCGGACATTGAAATACTTGTTAATGAGCCACACCTATTGTCGTTTAATGAAATCAAACAAGCCGTCGACAGAATTGAGGGTGGTATCATACACACTCCTCTTTGCGTACGTAATCCACCCGAGCATAGTTAATGTAGATCTCATCTTTTTATTGTATGTTAATTGAAAACTATTATTACAGGAATCTAAACTGAGCAAGAATATGGACTATAATATATATCTTAAATGTGAAAATCTTCAATACACCGGCAGGTAAATAAGTAGTGGTCCCTAAACATCAATCATCATTATTATGACGTAACTCATTATACTCTAAATCTTATCTATAGTCTAGAGAAGTAATTACCTACCTATGTACAGCCTACTTGAGAAAATGTCATAATTTACGCAAATATTTTTACCAAATAAAACAGAATTTGAATTAGGTAAGAACTGTTAAAAGGTACCTATGTACAGCCTACTTGAGGAAATGTCATACATAACTTACGCAAATATTTTTACCAAATAAAACAGAATTTGAATTAGGTAAGAACTGTTAAAAGGTAGTTAGAATACTTAGATTATTTCTTTAGTCGAGGAAATGCATTATATAGGCACTGTCCCTGGCACATGGCAAGTAACAGGGGATGTGTGGGACTCTGATCCACAAACCCACCCGGCAATGGCCTGTCCATTGTTTCCCGGTGTAACCTCTCACGGGGGTGAGACCCCGCAAAACTTTGGCCGACTCACCAAGATAGTCACCCCTCAGTGTTGATGACCTGATGCTCTATTGATTGCCCGTTCATTGTTCCTACAGCTGTGCAGAACGTGGCGTTAGAAATGCGTTATTAGCTAGTAGCGCAGAAGAATGCGCTCGCGGGATTTTAGTTCCGTCTCGCGGCAATATGGGTCTAGCCGCTGCGTATCACGGAGGAACACTAGGTGTGCCTGTAAGTTGATTGTGACAAAATAGAATAAAGAGATACCTACCCTTACTCTTGTATCGCAATTAATTTATATTTGCGTTTAGGGTGCCCTAAATGCTACCAGTATTTAAAAAGTATTTAATCAAAACGCTTTTGGTTCACTTGGTTATGATCCAGTAGTTCCCAAAGTTGATTAGGTCTAGTCCATCTAACAAAATTTTCCAGTTTTGGTTCCCACCTTTTAGTACAAATATATGTTCTATGCCCTCTGTCGGCAATCACCCATTAGGGCCCATAAGCAGAGTACCTAAGCCCAACAGTGAGTCGCGACACTGTTAGGTTGCGACTTATGGTTTGGGAAATACTGATTGATCTTTTATTGTTCAGTTCGTTTTAGGTAGGTTTCCGTGTATCTGATGCGAGCAACGTACAATAAATAAATGTTCTAATAACACCAGGTGACGGTCGTTTTGCCTGACTCTACACCCCCAGCGCAAGTGCAGCGGTGTGCGGAATACGGCGCAGACGTTGTTCTATGCGATTGCGGCGAAAACTGTGGTGACACTATCACGTATGCGAAGAAATTGCAACGGGATAGCAGGCAAATTCTTGTAACGTTAGTGGTTTCATTTGCCTTATCTTACCTTTTATGATTGCTTTTGAATGAGTTCTAATAGCCTGATATAAATACCAACTTTCAGTATAGAGATCAAACATTAAAACATAACAGCTATTATTTATCATTATGAGGCTATTATATATTTCCTTTTTAATATGTGAATTAATCCAACGACATTTTCTTTCGGATTATTAGTAAAAAAAATTAAATTCCTTTAATTTCTCAATAGCATGATAAGCAAATACATATAAAGTGACTTCTACGTATTTTCACGCTTTTACTTATGTTACTTCGATGAAATACATAAATCTTCCTAATATTATATTTGGAAGCTCATATTTTTATATAACACGGACAATAAATATTTATAAAATATTTGTAAAAAAATCAATAATATAAACAATGAAATACGACTTCAATCGATATTATTATATTGCGTAAAGTATATTTTGTTTCGAATCCAATGAAAATTTCCATGGGAATATTGCATACCAATAGCCTTATAATTATTTATGAAGCAAAAATACAACACGCAATATATGCAGAAGACTTTTGAGTCAAACACTTCTAAAAATAATTAAAATCCACTCAGAAATACTTTACATAAAAGTTTTATCATATTAAACTACTAAAAAAAAAGTTAAAAATAAAGTTTAAAAAAAAAATATTTCCCGTAGATTTTCTAGTTGGATTTCAGTAATTTTCATTGTCGCTATGATACATAAAACCAAAATTTGTGAAAAAAGTCGTGTTAGTAATTTTGCTTGAAGGAAATGAAGATTTTTGACTTGATGTTTTTTATGAAAGGTAAAGGTAGCTGAAATGAAATGGATTTTTAAATATAGTCTCTTGTAATTGGCTCACAAACTCGATTAAAAATATTCCAGGCTTATATCGAATAATTTCCGTTTTTCTCGTATTTGTATCAGGCTTACACATTTCAAATATTTTTTCTCTCGCAGACTCGTTTAAGATACGATGCTTAAGAAATTCTATATACCAAGTTAATTTGTTTAATTCAAATTAATTGCTTTCTTTTTTCTTTGATAGACGATATATTTATGTTATATACCTATATGAGTACTCGTATATTTATATTTATTGTAATCATAAAATTATTATATACGTCCTTTTAAATTAATCTCTCTATCCAAAGGTAGTCTGGAAAGAAATCGCTGTATAGTGATAAGACCATCGATTGTGACACGTAGATTAATTAATGTTGTTTTTTTTTTCTATGTATGCTTTGTATTTGATGTTAACAAAAAAGTGTCATACTTATATCTATTTTTAAGGCTGAAATATCTACAGATCCCAAATACAGACAATTACCTACTGATACGTACCTAAACATACACATACATTTTTTGCGCCGTAAAATAAAATAAGGGCATGGTCGTCAGTGTTGTATGGATACCATGAGGTCGTATCATGTCGAAGCTCCACGGTTTTGTCTACTGCACAAGTTACGCGCTCCGCTATAGAAATCCACGGCAAAACTGTGCCATCCACAAACGGCATTATGTTGTCTAAGTAATGTTGACCTAGTTCTGGCGATCCTCTGGTGATGGCCGGCCTGGGTACGGTTGGTGTGGAGATCATCACTCAGCTCCCGGAGACGGACGCGGTTATTGTGCCGGTGGCTTCTGGAAGTCTCTTGGCATCAGTGCTTGTTGCTTGCAAGAAACTCAAATGCTCCTGTTTGGTTTATGTAAGAAATTTATTTATTTATTCTTTATATTACTACGTACCCTTCTTAGATTGTAAAAAGTACAGTCAACAGTAGGGTCATACAAAGCTATGAAACTTTCATTACTTAATTTTAAAATTACACACGCTGGGTATACAATTCAAAATTAACTGCGAAAATTTGACATATTGTGGTGTAGTTTATTGTGCTGCTGTGTACCAAAATCGAATGTATACCTATAATGACATCAAAACGACAACTCCTTACCTTAATGTATATGAACGAAGTCGAATACATTCTTTCTGTTGGGATAGGGATTTTGGAATAATTTAAGTAGCTTTTGAAAAAAGTTTTATTGATATAAAGTTACGAAAATCAAATTCTCACTAAAAATTGAAATAATAACATCCAGCTGTGCTGTAAAGCCTAAAAAATAATATTTCAATTATTGTAAAACTATGTATAGTTTTTTTTATTTATACTTTATGGGTTAACGCTTGACTACGATCCCACCTGATGGTAAGTGGTGATGAAGCCTTGGGTGGTATAGCGCATTAACCTAGTAACAGCCTATTCATTCTTAAGTGTATCTGTGACCATGCTCAGTTACGAGTGTTAACAATCAGTTTCTTGGAATTTGTCTCGACGTAGTATTATAAGTATAAAAGACATCAATGAATCTTTAGGGAGCAGAGTGCGGAAAAGTGCCAAAGATGATGAAGGCACTTCAGGCGGGCCGGCCGGTAACAGTGCCGGCGGTGGCTAATCTGGCCGATGGTCTCAACGCCAGCATCGCCGGCGCCAACGCTTTTGCTACTCTCAAAGGCAGACTTGACAGAATGGTATATATGCATGACTATCATTTTCGTCACACAGACAGGTTTACACGAATAAGTAAGAATACTAGCATTAGGCAATCTGTTAATGCGTACCTTAAAAAAACCCTATCACCAAATTAAGTCATTGTGTATGTTGTAGCTTTTATTTAATTATAGTTAGTTGTGGACGAGACGTATGTTGCGCGCGCCGTGATAAGTGTCCTGGAACAAGAGAGACTGGTGGCGGACGGCGCGGGAGTATGCGCCATCGCTGCTGTCATGCAAGGGCTTGTGCCAGAACTGCGTGGGAAACGGTTTGTAATTGTTTTATTGCAGTGCCCGATTCAAGCGCGGATTTACCATAAGTCGGTGACCCAAAATCAGACAACTGATTCTTTTGAAAATTATTGACATATCAAATAAAAGGGCTCATTTGGCACGATCTCAGATTTATTTGAATACCTTAGGGGACGTCCATTAATCACGTGATGATTTTTTCAGCATTTTTATAATGTACGGCACCTTAAAGGTATATTAATAATTTTGAAGTTGTTTCATAAGAATGGACGAAAATACACTGGAGATCAAAAGAGTGTCTCCGAAACTACCGGTACTATAAAATATTACATTACTTAGACGAAGTAATGTAATATTTTTATAGTACTTCACGGCGCGAGGTTCTTTGCACTGTCCACGCCACAATGCCATCAAATTGATTGGGGAAACCTCCTCCGGAGCGTGCTGTTGACTATAAAATAATTATGTACACACAGCTGAACGTCAGGCTATCATGTCAATTTTTCTTAATTAAATGCGAACTTAAAAAACAACAATGCCATAAGGTTTAAAGTTACGTGGATAAAAATTTGTTTTATATGTATAGCTTGACGTGCTATTGACTGTGCCCAGGTAAGAAAAGAATTATCTGCATTCAGAACGGTGTGCGTTATAAGCGGTGGCAACGTCGATTCCGGTCGGCTGTCACGTACGATTCAACGAGGTCTGGGTGCCACTGGTCGGTTGCTGCGGTTCGCAGTTGCGGTGCCCGACCAGCGAAGCGGTCTGGAACAACTCGCCAAGGTCATCACGGACGAGAACGCAGTGCTCAAGAGCATTATCACCGAGCAAGTGTGGGTGCACAGCGATGTGAGCAGTACGTGGGTTGGTAGCTCTTAACATTTATATTTTGGGCAATATTTAAGCTCGTACCTATTCGAGTCTGGCAAAGTTTCTCTTCTTCCTTTGCTATGCAACCTATTCCATTCCAATAAAAAGTCAATATGAAATATTTTCGAAAATAAATTGTAAAGTGTAATTTTATATAATTAAAATGAACTTTGTACTGAAAAATAAATCTTTGAATTCCAGACAAATGTAGTAGTGGAAATGGCTAATGAGGATCATGCGTTAAACTTCAAGGAGAAAATAAGGGAGCTGTATCCATCAGCAAGATTCACTATAATAGATTTGGATGAAAAACGTAAAATTAATGTACGATAATAATAAATACATATTTTTAGGCATTGGATGAGTAAAACAAAGTTTTTTTTTAACTTTTTTATTTTTTATAACCTATCCATAACCTACGCAACAGGATCGTCACCCTTGGTTGCCCTCGTGTAGATAACCTGTCCGTGGTGTTGCACCACCTGCTTGATGAGACCTAGAAAAGAATGTTTTATTAATATTGGGGATAATTCATATTTTAAAAAAGATGGAAATATTATAAAATCAGACTCAATATATCAGTTTAATTACTGTCATGGCTTATCCAGATAAAAGGATCATCATTATATTAAAATTAAGATATCTGTCTCTCTCAAGGGCAAAGGGAAAAAAACAGTAAAGAAAAAGAAACGATTTAGACAAATTTTTAATTGAAGAGCATGCCAAGTGCATCACAAAATACAATATATTTATAGAAAAATTTTATTATAGATGGACTTCATATTTTATTTTAGTATGATAATAAAGTAGTCACTAAAAAGTTTAAAAATATTAGCATTATTACCTTTTTCTCTGAGTTCAATGAGGGCTCGCCTTGCAAGAGAGCCTCGGACCTTTAGTCTTTCAGAGACTACTGCAGGTGTGATCAGCTTGTACTGTGGAACTTCTTTGTACAGCTTTTCATAGGTGGCTTTGTCGAACAAAACTTGGTTGTTTAACTTGTCACGAACTTTTCCTTTGGACCACTTCTACAATTGAATTTTTATTAGCAATACATATCATAAAGATGATGCTTATCACTTTTTCAATAATAGGCATCATACTCAATATATCAGATTTTACTCTCAATAAATTTCAAGAATAAGGTGTAATCACATGGCTTATCTATATATTTTTGGTATTTTCAGTTGAAGTCAAAACTATGCAAAAATGAAATAATTGCAAGAGCAAATATTTTAAATAAATAGTTTATTAACAAAATGATGAGTGGACGTTATGCTGTTTGTAGCACTACTAACATAACCTATAACTAAAATTGTTTACCTTCTTCTTGGCTTTGCCACCGCTAGATCCCTCCTTTTTCTTCTGTGTCTTCTGCGGCTGTTTAGCCGAGGCCTTTGTATCCTTTTTGGGCGGCTAAAACCACAAAATTACGTGTTAAATTTAAGCATTACCACGAGGTTCGTGGCAAGTCTGTTGTTATTCACATATTGAGTGCAATCGTTGGAGATGAAAACGTAAGATAATCATGTAATAAACTATTTTTAGTTCAGAAACAGATAAATTGATAGAGAAAACTTCACTTTTACGAACAAATTGACGAATTTTTAGCTTTAGCTTCAACTACTCACCATGTTGAAACCGGAAAGAAACCACAGACTATATAGAATAGATTAGTACAGTCCATTCTCAGAACAATAACGTTAACCAAAGTTGACATTACAAAATTATAATGTCGGCTACAGACAATCCTCCAACGTACCAACTGTTTGGACAACCTTTCATGAGTATGTACGGTCGGCCAAGAAAGTGGTCTACCAGTTTTGACAACATTTCCCGTGTCTTTAAAGCATCGCTAAAGGCGAATTTTAGAATTGCATACAAAAAAAAAAGAGATGCACAATGCTGACGTGTTGTCGTAGAGCACAAATGTTATTTTGACCTTTGCAGCCTATGCATTAGATAATAATTTGCAACAACAAATAGTCCTTCACAATATTTCATAAATTTAAAATTTAAGTAGGTCACTTCAAAATGGAAACTATTTTGTTACGAAAACTCTTTTATTGAAAAAGAATATATCACTTGACAATTCATGTCAAATATTTTCTCGGCATTATCCTAATTAATTTACATTACAATGCCCCGAAATTTATCCATTAACGAAAGAGCACAAATAATCGCATTACACAATGATGGTTTGAATATTAGTGAGATTTCTAGAGAATTAAATGTGTCGGTAAGTATTATTATGTCTGACGTGAGTTTAATGTAAAATCTCAGACCAAGTCCGAGTGTAAAATTTTTTTTTAATTTTTTCTGTTCATATTTTATTTTTGATTATAGAGACAAGCTGTCCGTCTTTGGATAAGACGAGAAAGCGAGGAGGGGAATTTGAACGCTCGGAATCGTAGCGGTCGTAGACCTGAAATATCAGATACTCAGCGAGTCTTCATGAGACGGAGTTATGAGGAATCTGGCTTTATACCAACGCGTTATTTTGCCGACATATTTGACGTAACTCTCCAAACCATTAGAAACCATTTACATTACATGGGCTTACATCACAGGCGTTATGCAAAGAAAATTTATATGACTGACGTTCATAGAATGGCCAGATTAAATTTCGCCATAGAATATTTGGATTTTGATTTTTTTGATTTTGAACACTGTTTTCTGTGACGAGAAAACTTTTAAATCCAGTCAACACAGGCGTCTACACCTTTGGCGATTGAATAAAACGCGATACACGCAAAATCATGTCGTGCCAAATAGAGAATCGGGTCGTATCTCGGAAAATTTGTATGGATGGATGATTGCTGATGGTGTTGGAGACTTGACCTTTTTGGCACCACGAGCAACGGCATCAGATTATGTTAATGTTCTCCAAAATGCTATGTTGCTATCCGTCCGGAACGTTTATCCAGAAAATGAAATGCGTCAATTTAATTATTTACAGGATAACTGTCCCTTACATAAAGCAAGGGTAACACGTGCTTGGTTTGATGCACATCCGGAAATAAACTTGATACCATGGCCTGCAAAATCGCCAGATCTCAACCCTATTGAAAATATGTGGGGTCTTATGGTTCAGAGGTGGTGTAACCGTAATGAACGAACAGCAGAAGCACTACAAGGGCACTGCAATGAGGTTTGGGAGGAAACACGTGGGTCTGATATCTGCTCAAGACTGGTGGGCTCGATGAGGGAACGTCTCCAAGCTGTTATAGAGGCAGATGGCGGCTACACAAGACTTTAAGAATTATAATTTTATAAAAGAATTGTATATATTTTTTAACAACCAAAGAATTAGCATTTTCACTATCTCTTCTAGTTTTAGCCCTTGTCTCGCACTAAGCTATGGGTCGGCGCAATATGTTTTTCGTCGCTATTCATTTCTGTTATCCGTTATCTCAGTATATTCAGACCTATAACACGCATAGCTTCTTACGCATAGCATTTCACTACCTACTGATTTTTTTTATTTGTATTAAAATATAATTAATCTACATTCTATTGTAGGATATTTGTAGACTATAAGACTTTATTTACGATATTCTAACTCTAAAGTATTTAAACATACAAACAGACAGACAGAAAAAAAATTATTTTGGCTTCTATTAGTCTTATGAAGGCCGTCCATATATTTTTTTCCAAAATATCTTACAAATGTAACCTTGTTACATTTTTATTATAGGTATAGATAATTACTGTCAAAGGTTACGTCAAAATGATGAAGATAGCAATAATGACGTGTACTTGACGTGTCAAAAAATTAATGCTACGGAAAATCAACCTTGTTGTTAGTTGACGTAACACGCGAAATTCAACCTTAGGGTGGTAGACCACTTTCTTAGCCGACTGTACAATGGAATATAGTGGTGTTGGCTCGCGATAGGTCTGATGGCGGTAAATTGTATCTCATTTTCAACTCACAGAAACTGACCCTCCATATTTTAATGTAGCTAGTCTCTTGAGTCAGGCAAGGTAGATGTGTAATACAAACTTACACGCGTCGTTTCATTGTACATATGTTATAGGGCAACATAATTAAGCGACCTCTATCTAAATTAGTTATATTACATATAGAATAAGCAAACACTTTTGTAGTGTATGTCACATTGTAAACAATTTCATGTTGAGTTTTACGTTATTATTTTTGGTTAATAAGTTTCTTGGGAGATGATTTGTTTGTGTTTTGCATGTTCGGATATTAGCTTTTTCTACTATATAAGAGTTCTTAACTAACTCTATAAGAGTTCTTAGTCTATTCCGTGCGGTGACGGAGAAAGAATATATAACTCACCGCCCCTTCCTTTCCTGTGGGTGTCGTAAGAGGCGACTAAAGGAATTCGAGCTCAGATCTGCTCGCAACTGGTGGTAGGGTTTAATCCCGCCTGGTTAGTTACCACCGTACACACATGGTGAAAAACCCGTGAAGTGCTCGCTCGTAGAGCGCGTTTCGGGATCAGCCAACGTACAACCAGAGCTCGGGACGACATTGCCGTGACTGTTTCGGTCCGGTGGGTGCCTCCGTCGAACCAGTGCCAGGAGGACTGCATCGACCCGCCAGCCAGGGAGACCCGTAGAAACGGCTGACCGCTGGCCGCCCGTGGTACAGTACAGGGGCCCAAGCGTGCCTAACCAGCTCGTGAGGCTGCCCTATCATGCCACGCATAATCTTGGGGTGGACCGTCGTGCCGGTTGGTGACCGGAGCGTGGGTCCCGGCGGCCACTCCCGGGGGGGTACGGGGGCCCTTCCGTCTGGAGGATCGGTGCTACTCCTCTGTGGGCAACACCTGGGGAAACAGGCGCACATATTTTTGACTGGAGCAGTCGCGACAATGCCCTCCCGCTTCACGTCTCCTCACCCCTTATCCTTATGGCAGCCACAGCAACACGTTCTGGTCGTACAGCGGTGCACAACCCCACGCCTTCGCTGTTTGAGGTTGAGTTCTCTAATATACGGGGACTCCATGCCAACCTCAATGCTGTCCACCAACACCTAGAGACAGCACGGCCTGCAATGTTGTTTCTGACGGAGACGCAAATTCTCCGCCCGGCCGATACAAGCTACCTTCACTATCCCGGCTACGCACTTGAAGAGTCCTTCAAAGCGAAAGCCGGTGTATGCTTGTTTGTCCGGGCGGATGTTTGCTGTCACCGATTGCGCTGCCTAGAGGACCCTTCCTTTTTCCTCCTAGCGGTACATACGGACTTAGGTCATCAGACTCGAGTCTAAAGTTTGGCAAGCGAAACGTGACACCACCTATTTTTCCGTTTTCATATGGCAACAACATAGAACTGTCAGTTTGACACTACGTTAGACAATTCAAGAATATTGAATTTTGTTGTTTTTGCGAATTTGAACTTGTGTTTTTGGTTAAAAATTATGTCGAAGCCGATAAAAAGTTCATCGAGGAAACTTCTTTCCATCATGATTGACAAGTTTACTGAAGTGAAAACTGAATTAAATAAAAATTTCATGGAGAAATTACAACGATTAGATAACGTTGTATCTTTTTTAGGTTAGTTTTGTATTATAATTTTGATACTTTCGTTTTAATTTTCTGTAATTAACTAAACAGATATTTTTTATAAAATATTGCTCTATTTCAGATAACTGTGATGGTGATATTCAACCAATAATGGAGGAGATAAATGCAATAAAAACTTTAGAAAAACAAGAAATGCTGAATTCGGAAACGCAGTACTTACAAAAAATTTCTTCAATGACAGGTCTCTTTTCTTGTTTTGATTTAAGATAGATTGATAGTATTCCTATAATATTTACATAGGTTTTTTATGATGTATTGGTTTTTATTGTTGACATCCAATGATGTCATAAGAATGTTTTGTTTAACAAGGAAATTCACAGAATTCATGAAACTAATCAAACCATGTAATTGTTATACATGCTAAATATGCACATAAACTTAACTAAATTAAACATAAATTGCATTCATAGTTGAATAGGTATTTAAATTATTTTGATGTATGTGTCTATCATTATTTGCTTTTAAATACATTTAACATATCTTTGTTTCAAAGTGTTTAATCTTTTATAGATGTAAGTATAAGGACACTAAGAAGGATAAAAAATGAAGCATTAATTAATAAAGGAAAATGGGACACTCCTGGGAAAAAACGACCTCATCAACCAACAGTGTCTGCTTTAGATAATTTTGATTTAAGTGCAATTCGGAATAAAGTAAATGAATTTTACTGTGTGAAAAAAATTGTTCCAACATTAAGAAGCCTTCACAATGAATTAAAAGATGCAATAGGATTCAGTGGTAGCCGTGAGACTTTACGAAAAATTATGCTTAAGAATGGATTTTCTTTTAAAAGCAATGAAAATGAACGTTCTATGCTTATAGAAAAATACCAGATTTCTGCATGGAGGCACAAGTATTTGAGAGAAATAAATATAAAACGAAACGAAGGAAAGCAAATTGTGTACCTTGATGAAACTTATGTACATCAGAATTATAAAGTTAAAAAGTCTTGGCAAGGACCTTCAACAACTGGTGTCACTACAAAGATATCCTCTGGAAAACGGCATATTGTTGTGCATGCTGGATCTGAGGAAGGTTTTGTGCCTGGTGCATTATTAGTGTTCAGTAGTAAATCCAAATCTGCTGATTATCATGATGATATGAACTCATCGAACTTTATGAAATGGGTCAGAGAAAAATTAATACCAAATTTAAGTAAGCCCAGTGTAATTGTTATGGATAATGCCAGCTACCATATAAAACAAATCAATAAACCGCCTATAATGTCTAATACCAAAGCAGATATCCGTAAATGGCTTGTAAATAATGGAATACATTTTGAGGAATATCAGACAAAGGCAGAGTTAATGTGTTTGGTTAATGATAAGAAAACATTGCCTGTATATGAAGCTGAAGAGATTTTAAAAGAACATAATCATGAACTTTTATTGCTGCCACCGTATCGTTGTGACTTAAACCCAATAGAGATGGTTTGGAGTCAAGCAAAAAGAAAAATTGCAAGCAGAAACATTGGAATACCAGGAAAGGAAATGGAAAACTTAATAATAGAGTGTTTTAACTTAATTACCCCTAGTGACTGGAAGAAATACACTGATCATGTTTTAAATGTCGAAAATGATTACAAATTAAAAGATGGCATTGTTGAAAACGAACTTGAAAAATTTATTATATCTGTTGGTGCAGACAGTAGTGAAGAGAGTGACTCTGATGATTCCTTGTCATTGTTATCAGGTGTAGAATATTTAGAAACAGATTTTGACTATGAATCAGACTAAAGTATTTTTAGTCTGATTCATAGTCAAAATCTTATCTTAAATTTTCTATTGTGATTAACATGATGATTTTGTGACACCTGTATTATGTAATTTATCCATGGCACTTAATTGTAACAAAAATAAATGTTTTTTTTATTGTAATCTGGTGTTTATATTGACTAATTTAATTTGATAGATAGTGGTTCTGGATCAGAGCAAAAGGTTGTGATGAAAATCCCTTAGGAGACATGTATGTGTTATGAACACATTATAAATATAAGGGCCAGAAATCAAAATTGGCTAACATCACATTTATTAAAAAAATGTGGCCAGAGTCGCCCATATTCATTACAAAAAAACAAAGAAGTCGTTGCAAAAAACACCCTTTTAATTAATGACAAATATGAATTTTTAATATTATAAGTGCTGTTAGCCAATAGGTATAACGAATGGGTTAAAAAAAAGATTCGATTTAGTCCGTCAGTCAGATAATAGAAAAATATTGGATACGTATTTTTTTTCGCTTTAATTTAACAACAAATGGCTTAAGAGGTACTATGCGACGACTTCAAATATGCTTTGCAACAATGTTACTTTAATACAGTTTATCGATACGAAATCAAGTGTCAAAATGGAGTCCAGTGGAGAATGCCGATATTGACATTTCGAAATTGCTCATCATTGATAGAGAATACGAAATAGTGATTTTGACACAATCAAAGTGTCTATTTTTTACGGTGATGACGATTCTTGGTTGTCAGTTGAGTTAGTGAATAGGCCTACTGATATGCTGTTAACTGTACAATTAAGAACAGTCACGCTTTAGTCAAATGTTCCAAAACAAATAATTTTAATTGATATCTAAATGTTAAGATTAAATATAATTAATAAAAGTATCAAAATTATTTTGCAGTACTACATTCAGTGTTTACTGCTTAAGAATTTTTGAAATTGCCGCCCTTTTCTTGTGACACGTTTCGCTTGCCAGACTCTATGTGTGCCTCTACAGATCCCACACTGGCGATGCGGAGACAACTCGACTTTATGACCACCTCAGTCGGGCGGCAGATTACGCGCAGGAGCAGTATCCTAACGCAGAACTGGTTTTCTTGGGGGACTTCAACGCTCACCACGAATCGTGGTTAAGTTCCTCCAAGACGGACCATGCGGGGAGATCAGCCCACGCATTCGCTCTCACGCATGACTTGACTCAAATGGTCGATCAGCCCACCAGGATCCCAGACATAGTCGGTCGAACGCCTTCCTTACTGGACCTTCTGCTTACGAGCCATCCCGTCGGTTATCAGGTTGATGTTCGTGCCCCACTGGGCAATTCCGACCACTGCTTGATATCCACCAAAGTGCCGCGAATCGAGCCCCCTCAACCTCCGAGGACTCGACGACGCGTATGGCACTATGGCTCAGCGGATTGGGACGGCATGCGCGAGTACCTTGCATCCGTTCCTTGGAAGCAGCGCTGCTTTAGTGAGAAGGATCCGACAACGAGCGCCGTTGCTATTACTGAGGAGATCGGTATTGCTATGGAATACTACATTCCGCACTCCGATCTGATCAGTATGGGCAAACACAACCGCTGGTTCAATCGCGATTGTGCTAACGCTGTTGCGTCTAAACAGCTGGCATATCGAGCTTGGATCAGGGGTCGTGCTCGGAGGGATCCCGATATCGACTCAATAAAAGCAGCCTACAATCAGGCTTCCAAGTCCTGTAAGAAGGCTTACATCAGAGCGGATGCCCAGCGCGTCGCACGTATTGGCCATGAGCTAGTTACGCACCCTACGGGCTCCCGTAGCTACTGGCGTCTCGCCAAGGCCGTGCAAAACAATTTCTGCCAGCCCTCGCTGCCACCGCTTCGATGTCCAGATGGAACATTAGCTCACAAGCCGCAGGAGAAAGCCGACCTCTTGGCAAGCCTCTTCGCGGCTAATTCCCAAATCAATGACTGTAATGCACAGCCACCAACGTTATCTTCTAGTGGCTTCACTATGCCTGATATTCATATCAGGCAGCGTGATGTGCGTGCGGAACTACAGTCACTTGATGTCCGGAAAGCTAGTGGTCCTGATGGCATACCTGCGGTTGTTCTAAAAATGTGTGCAGCGGAGTTGACTCCTGTACTTACGCGCCTATACCAGCTATCTCTTTCTTCGGGTCGTGTGCCTGAGGCTTGGAGAGAGGCCATTGTGCAGCCAGTGCCCAAAAAGGGAGATCGGTCAGACCCTGCAAACTACCGCCCTATAGCTATCACCTCTGTGCTGTGTAAAGTCCTGGAAAGGATTATTAACTCCCAACTGATCCGATACCTAGAAGATCACTCCCTTATAAATGATCGTCAATATGGCTTTAGACCAAAACGATCAACGGGTGATCTTCTATCGCACGTCATGCACCTCTGGGGTGAAGCTATAGACAAGCGCGGCGAGTCCTTGGCTGTCAGTCTTGACATTGCTAAGGCATTTGACAGGGTTTGGCACAAGGGACTTCTCTCCAAGCTTCCGGCCTACGGTCTGCCCGTTCAACTCTGCGCCTGGATAGCCGACTTCCTGCGTGAGCGTAAAATCCGTGTTATGTCGGTCAGCTCCGGTGTGCCTCAGCGCTCCGTTCTATCCCCTACACTTTTTCTGCTGCATATCAATGAGATGCTTCCACTTGGAAATATCCATTGCTATGCAGACGATAGCACAGTGCATGTGGGATATCACGGGGCTCCTACAGTCGGACGGGCGGAAATCCTGGAGAAAAGGGAGAATCTTGTCATTGAGCTCAATCACGTTCTGGATCTCACATCGAAATGGGGTGCTGAAAATTTGGTTGAGTTCAATGCCAAGAAAACTCAGGTTTGCGTATTTACTGCCAAGACCCCTCCATTCCCTTCCCTTCCCTCTCTTCAGAGCACAACCTTGCCTCTACAGAGCAGCATCAACATGCTCGGGATGGAAGTGCGCTGTGATCTGAATCCCAAAAACCACATCGAGTCTGTTATTAAAACAGCATCTCGTAAACTCGGTGTCCTGAATAAGGTGCGACGTTTTTTCACGCCCGAACAACTGTGCCTGCTATACAAAACGCAGGTCCGGTCATGCATGGAGTATTGCTCGCACCTTTGGGATGGCTCCGCTAGGTACTTACTCGATGCTTTGGATAGATTGCAGCGCCGCGCAGTACGCATTATTGGCAATGGAGAAGTCACCAAGAACCTAGAAAGCCTGCAACTGCGCCGAGATGTTGCTTCGCTCAGCGTCTTCTACCGTCTCTACCATGGTGAATGCTCTGAAGAACTCTTTTCCCTTATCCCTCCATCTCCCTTCCTCCTCAGGACCACACGTGCTGGTTTGCGTTGCCACCAACTAACTGTGGCAGCGATTCCTTCGCGTACAAAGAAATTTGGCGACTCATTTCTTTGTCGTACTACCAAAAAATGGAATTGTCTCCCGGCCCATGTATTCCCTCCTTCCTTTGACATGGGGTCCTTCAAGCGGGGCGTGAAGAAGCACCTTGCAGGTCGGCAAGGTGAGGTTGGCTAGTGTAGTACCTACGTACTGTTTTCACTAGCTGTCCTCGCGTTTGGACTACGCCTCCGCTTACCATCAGGTGGAGCGCAGTCATTTGCCCTCCTTTATATAAAAAAAAAGTCTACTACAATAATATACATTGCTTTGTTCAATAAAGTTCCACAAAATGTGATTGCCCTACCCATAAATAAATTTAAAATTCATGTAAAGAATATACTAATGAGTAAAGGCTATTATAAAGTTGCTGATATTTTTTTTATGGATCACAGCGCGTGGAATTAGTAGCCTTCGCTTTGTTCTATAACAACTAAGTATGTGTACCAGCCTATGCTCCTACAGACTTTGAAAACTGTATTTATTATTGTTAAAATACGTACTATTATGGTAATGACATTATCTATGTAAATGTCATTACTTATGATAAAGAGCTGGTTAGTTTCTTTCGCTTGTTCTTCTTGTCAGCTAATAGACGTCGACGAACGGCCCTACCGTTCGTTCAGGAAAACAATTTGAACGATTCAAAAGTGCTTGTAACACGCTTACTTGAATAAAGACATTTTCATTTCATTGAATTTCTTTCCTTTTCTATCTTTTCCAAGTTAGCAGCACTTAAATAAAATTGAGCGGCATTTTAGGCTCCCGACAGAACTAAGACCATTTAAATGAATTGTGGTTTCTTATTGTCTCGTGAAGTAGTGGTCTGGGATTTCCACAGCGATTTCCAAGCTAAAAAAATTATAAAAACATTGTATTGACGTTGTTGACACTTGACAATTGACATGACATTCACAAATCACAATATTGACGTTTCGTATTTCGGAGTTCGTAGGTTTTTGTCATGTTTTGGTGTTTATTTAAAAATTTATATGAAAATAGAAGCTTTAGGAAATATATTACCGCCGTTGTTTATGTATATTCAAAATTTGACTAATTTCTGACGCTATTTACTATGAATGAAGTTATACTACGGAAACTATGGGTGATAAAATTTTGTTTGAAAGTTATATATCCAAAGTTCAACTATCATGCTTTTCTTGTGTATATGGCGATAAAGTATAGAATTTGGTATCAAAAGAAACGTCATTTAAAGGGCATGAATATCTTCAAAATTAAAACCTTGCCTACTTATATTCAACGCTTACTTATCCGAGATCAAGTAGAATATAATCTACCCATTGTTCTGCATAAATGTCTTATAATATCCAAGGAAGATTTTATTCAGCTTTGTAGTGAAAATCTTTTTTATACAGATAATGGAGTATTATGGTTAGCTCTAAAATTAACACCAATGATGAGAAAAAAATATGAAATTAAAAATGGTAATGATAAGAAGTCAATTAAGCCTTAATTTTGTAACTTCTGAAATTCACAAAAAATTATGGAGTGGACGCACCGAAAATAACTTGGAAAATATCAGGATAGTACCAATAATAGGATCTAAACTGGTGAAAGAAGATACTGCATTTACAACTGAACAAGAACACAGCAATATTATGGCAACTTTTGGTTTGAGTAATAATGATGATATTCAGATTTCATTTCACCCTGTTCCTTCTTTTCAATGCTCACCAAAAATTGCAGCTGCAGCAGAAGTCAGCCTTGTAGTCAATGAATATGATGTATGTAATGATTTTGTCAAAGAAGTATTAAGTAACCATTTTGAATTGCCTAGGCTTATAAGCACTAATGACATTTTTAGCATAGACCTTACACCAAATATTACAGCCAAATATCACTACAAATATTTAGATTTAGTAGAGAATACAGCAAAACTTTATTTTAAATGTACAAAAATTTCTGATAGTGAAGAGATTAATGATAGAGAATTAAATAATGTGATAAAACCATATTTCATAGTCAAAGGTGTGACTCAGTTGAATTTAGGTGAAAATATGCATATGATCAAACCTAAAGATGAATATCTAACTCCAAAAGAAATATTTAATATGAACATGCATCTACTAAGTTTATGCCCAACTGGCTTAAAACAAAAATTTGACCAGATGCAAGAAGCTATTTTACCATTTTTGACTGGTGACATAAGTAAGCATGGAATTCACATTAAATATAAAGTAAATTAAAAAAATATATATATATAATTATGATTTTTATTTTTTTTAATTATAGATGAATTGTCTGCATCATTAACATGTCCTATTATACCAATGTTGTTACTGACCGGATTAAGTGGATCTGGAAGACATACATTGGTCAAGATTTTAGCAAAATACAATGGTAAATATTTGAAGACTTAAATAAATCTCTTGTGCATGCTAATAACTTTTAATTTTATTATTTAACTTTATATTCAGGTATGAATTATATGCCAGTGGATTGTAATGCCCTACAAAGCTCTACTGCCAAACAAACAGAGAGTAAAATTAACTCAACTGTACAAAAATCTAAAACTTCTGCTCCAGTCATTGTACTGTTGGATAATTTTGAAGTATGTAAAGGAAATAAGGTTCAATTTATTACCAAAGTAACCGGAAACCTACTTTATATTTTTTGTTAAATCTTCAGGTGTTTGCTGTTGATCCAGAAAATAATGAAGATTGCAGATTGGTGGAGTACTTTATCAACATTATAACAGATTTATATCAAAATTACAATAAACACCCAATCATATTTATTGCTGTAACTGAAAACCAAGATTTAAAGCCCAATGTCCTAAGATTATTCTTAGAGAAAATACATATACCAAAATTGAACTCGCAACAGAGATATGAAATGCTGCAGTGGTTCACATCTGTCATGCAGCTCAGTATAGATGGGGAGCCATACATAAACAAATGTAATGAATTGATTGAGATCAATGATGCTGATGAGATCATCTTTAATAAACATTGTAGAAATGTTTTGCAGAGGGTGGCAGCAAAAACAGAAACTTTTATGTATGGTGATTTAGACACTCTCATCCATTTCGCTATGAGAGAATCATACTTGAAACAACAAAGCAGTTATATTCAGTTAAGACCGAACCCTGATTTACGACATATTAGAGAAGAAGATTTTACTTTGGCTCTAGGTATTAAAGGACTACTCCATTTATGAAATAAACTATTCTTCAAAATTGCAATCTTAATATATTTCCTTCAATTGAATATTTACAGAGTCTATAAGGAGTTTACAAAGTCAACATTTAGATGCCCCTAAAATACCTAAAGTGTATTGGGAAGATATTGGAGGGTTAGAAAAATTAAAAAAAGAACTTCTGAAAACAATAGAATTTCCAATTAAATATCCTCATTTATTTAAAAATTCTTCACTTAAGAGATCAGGTAATAAAATAAATACTATCTAAATTTACTATCTAATGAATTATGTTGGCGGATAATATTTTTTTAACAACAACAATGTAAATATATTTTCAGGTATTTTGTTATACGGCCCACCAGGTTGTGGTAAGACATTGGTAGCAAAGGCAGTAAGCACAGAACTCAATGTGAGTTTCTTAAGTGTGAAAGGCCCTGAACTCTTAAATATGTACATTGGACAATCAGAAGAAAATGTTAGAAAAGGTAGAGAGCTTAATATTTTTGATTAAAAATAATCACAAAGTTACCTCTGTAATATGTAATGTTTACATTTTTTGTTGTTCTTCATTAAATATATCTTTTTGAAAGGGTTCTTTATTAAAGTTCTTTATTAAATATATCTTTTATAATATGTAATTATAAATGTGAAAGTTTCTTTGTTTGGATGTTTGTCGGTCAACCACGCCGAAACTACTGGACGGATTTTGATGAAATTTGGTATACAGATAGGGTATTAGCTGACTTAGATAATAGGATACTTTTTATCCCACTTAACATTTCCCTAGGGTATATATATGTAATTAAAAAAGTTTTTAAATGGAGTTTAAAAACTGTTTTTTAATTATTTGTATTTGATTCGTTTTTGGTCTACTCAAGTAATTGTAGCTTAGAAAACAAGAAACGTGTGCTTAGATATAGAGTAATTCTAAAACTTCTCCTTTTCCTAGAGGTAACTTTGTCATTTTTGTACTTTGTATTTTGCATCTTTTGCAACAATAGTATGTAATTATTTTGAAAAAATGTGAAAAATACACTTACAAATCAATTATTTCCAAAACTTTCGCTTTCATAGAGGAATATTATGTTGTGGTATAAATGCATTTTTCAATAAATATTCATTGAGAGTGGATACTTAAAAAAATGTTTTCAAGTTATATTTATGACAGTTGTAACTAGTAACTTGTTGTTGTGGATTATACCTATACATATTTGTTTTACTCTCAGTAAAACAAATAGAGGAGCTTCAACCTACAACAATATGGTATTCTATTGGTATAAAGAAATAACATTTTATCTGGCTTTGCCATAATAGAAATGTTGTATTGAATAGTGCCAGAGGTATTATGGGTAGAACAGGGAAGCGGGGCCTCCAGCTGCCCCTTACTTAACGAGATCGCGATCTCCCTAATAGTGCCATAGAGGTATTATGGGTAGAGCAGGGAAGCGGGGCCTCCAGCTGCCCCTCAGTTAACAAGATCGCGATATCCTATCTGACCTAGCTACTAGCTACTTTTTCATTTGCATATTAGCTCTGAAATCGAGTATGAATGACGGTCTGTTTGTAGCTGTCATTTATTGTTCATGCATAAAGTAAAGAAGAACAAGCACAGATCTTATTTAGTTTTCTAACCGAGGGTTGTTTCCGCTTACGGTCGTATATCTTCTCTACTCTACCTGTATAGCGGCCTAGTAAGTTCCCATTATAAAGATTTCTATTATAAGAATGAATTCGATGTTTCCGAAAACTTTTTGGATGACTGGTGTTGATGACGTTTACAGTATTCGAATCTGCGCGCGCGTCCTCACCTTGTATAGTGTTTCTGGACGAGTTGGACGCTCTAGCGCCGCGTCGGGGTGCAGCCGGGGACTCTGGCGGGGCCAGCGACCGCGTCGTAAGCCAACTGTTGGCAGAAGTCGATGGGGTTGCCAGTGGGGACGGTATAGTCAACCAATTATTTATTTATTAATGACAAATAATTTTCAATTTTGTAATTAACAGCTTTGCTTTGCTTAGGGCGCAGGTGCTCGCAATTTTTATAATATTAAAACAAAACAGACAGCACTTTGATGTGAGGCGTTGTCCTCGGTCATTTTTGAGACTGACCAGGCATCTAGTTCTATTGTTGATCGAATATCATAGATTAATCAAGGTATACGTTAATCACGTGACGTGCGCAGTTACACTGCAATACACTGCAATAGCCTCTATGTTCACAGATAAGCTTGTCACTGCAATTGCTGTGCGATTTTTTTTCTTTGTGACTGAACAGGCATCTTCGTCCACTAAGCATACAAAATCCTGTATGCTAAGTGTATAGAAGTATTTGTTCGTACTTCGCCGCTAGTAATATAAATAAAATAATTTTATTATGGATATCGTGATTAACAAAAGTCTAAGATATACAGTATGGAATTATGTCCCATAGTATTTTTTTTATTTAAGTGTTTATTTTAGATCAAATTGATGTGACATAATTAAATTTATCTATCTATCTATATTCTTCAATTTCTTTAATGCCAAACCCTCAACTCATTTCGTTAATTGGTATAATTTCCTTTAACCAAAGGTTGCCTGAGAGAAATTGCTTTATAAGATATAAGGGCGCCTTTTGTGTTGTTATTGCTTGTTAATGTTACTATATAACTGTAATAGTGCACAATTAAGTATATTGGCTTCAGCTAGGGACTGTGTCTGTCAGTTTTATTCTTATTCTTGTATTTATTTTATCCCTAGAGAGACATTTTATGGACAGCCTTATATAAAGTATATTAAGAACTGTAATTAAATATTAGCATATAAAAGTCGTCGCTGAATTCACAGTGCAGTAGTATTTTTTACAATCGATTGCTTCTTTAAAGAAATATTTATGTGTGCAACAGAAGCAGATAGTTCGAGTTTCGTGTTTATAATGGGCGCGACTAATAGACCAGACTTATTGGAGCATTCACTGTTGAGACCAGGGCGTCTCGACAAACTGATTTACGTGGGGCCTTACTGCGGCCTTTACGAGAAGACCTCTGTGCTTAAGGCGTTATGTCGGAAGTACGTTTATTGCAGTGCTATTAATAAAACGCTAAACCTGCACTTAGTATTAGTCAAAATTCATATTAAACAGAGACTTAGCGAAGGTTAACCTAGTACGGTTCTACGGTAGCAATATTTACTCTCTATAATTTGTACTTCGATTAAAACTCAAATTGAAATTTCATCGTAAATTTACTCTGACGCTAAACCTTGTTTATTAATGGCACTGAGTTTGTGTAATGTCCAGAGGTCGGAATTAGGTAGAGTTATTTATGTACTTGCATCGAAATGTTGATATTAATGTGGACCTTCCAGGGATTTCTAATGGACAATCTTGGACATCTTTGGACATCCGATGTCATTGATGTAAGTTTGGCAACGTCGTGCGTGCAGTAGTTTAAATTGTGTATAAGTAAATAACTTTTTATTTAAAAAATCACGGGATTTTTTCTGCTCTTTAAAATTAATCTCGGGATTTTGAGGCATATCCACTTTATTCTTTCGCTGTATGAAATCAGTGTAAGTACATGAATAACTCTACCTAATTCCGACCACTGGTAATGTCTAACAGAAACCCAAGAATATTTATCATAAACTAACCCAGAATTTATGTGAATATTATTTTAAAATTTATGCGTACATCACGAGTTGTATTATATTAAAATTTACTATAGAAATATGAGTCTCGAGTTAATTACAGTGATATTTTGGTTGACGTAGAAAAATTTCTGATGGTGAAGAATATACAGGAAAATTAATTAAAAACAAGTTTGATGATGTAGAAAAATTTCTGATGAAAATTATATTACGCATTACTTTTACTAACTTTATTACACAGTCATACGATGAGTTTGAAATGTATGACGATATTATAAACAGTTTGAAAATATATGTTTGACTATACTGTAAAATTAATAAAACTACGATATCTGTCGTAGGAGGTGTAGATTTATTATTCTTACAGCCAGTTGCACAAACGTTCGTTAAAATTATCATTAGTTTAAAGCGACATTACCTATACAAATTTGACAATCATTAGAGCTTAAAGGCGTCATTAAACCTTAATGGATGTTTGTGCAACTGGCCGTTAAACAACTAGACAAGATGGTTATTTACAACTCGTACGAATTAATATGACAGCAGTGCGATTCCGTAAAAATCTGAATTCGAATTTATTCAAGTGTCTGAATTCACTTCGAAAGCGACATCTGCTTAACCTTGAATTTGTATTAACATTTCGTGGCATAAGTGAAGTTAGTTTCGGAATGACATAGAGATAGAATATTTGAGATACGTAGTTATGAATAAATAAATCTTGTTTTGTATTTTGTGCAAAATTGGAATCAATAGAATTTCTATACTAATATAAGTCAAGCGGATGCGCTTTCGAACTGAATTTCGACACCTGACTGAAGTCGAATTCGGGTTCGTTTTTTGACGGAATCGCTTTGCTGAAGGTCTATTCTATTTCTGCGATAACGACATTTAGTATATTTTCGAAATGATAATACGATTCTGAATAAACACATCTTTCGATAATATGTGACGCAAGACAGATAGTCTTTATTTTAATAAAATCATACATAAGAAAAACTGGAAATTTTCAGAATTTTCGTTTGAAGGCAAATAGAATAGGTCTTCAAGTGTCATGTTAATTGGTATGAGCTATATATTGAAAAAGGTTTTGTATAAACAGTTACAAGATGACCGAGGAAGTGCGCCTTGAAGATATAGCGGCTTCGTTACCCGAGCGATGTACTGGCGCTGATTTGCTCGCTGTAATAGATACAGCGCGAGCCGCCGCCGTTAGAGCCCTAGTACACAACTTGCAAGCAGGTATATTACCACTCCTGGTGACTCGATCACGGCTTCCCAGGTCTCATTCCCTAGCAGAGGGTACATCATCATCATCATAGGCTCTTTTTTACGTCCCCACTGCAGGGGCTCAGGCCTTCCTTGTGGATGGCTAAGGAGGATGAGCCATGATCCTCCACGCTGGCCCAATGCGAATTGGAAGGTATTAACGTCTGCAAATGCAGCCGGGACTAACGGTTTAACGTGCCTTCCGAAGCACGCATAATTTTTTGGTCACCCATCCTGTGACCGACCATAGCGAAAATTGCTTAACAACAACGATCGCGGGTCGCGGCGCTTATCCACTACGCCACAGAGGATATACTGTAGGGGTTTTGGAGGGTGAGGTGACAGAGGAGAGTCCTACAACAAACCTTGTCGCTTTTGAAACTTTCTGCAATTATTATGTCTACATAGTAAACTTGGTAGGTGGAAGTATTCGGTGTACCGCTTAACTATTTTTATACAATGATTTTGCTTCTAAATCGGTGATGTGTCTCGGAGTTGTTATTATATTCGATCGGTTTTTTTAACGCAAACAATGGTCTCTGAATGGTGGTTCGGTATTATTGGAGGTTGCATACTGGCTGCTTTAAAATATAATCTGCCACATTGACGGCTTTTTGTATTACTGTCAAAAGAATAACCGATGTAAACGTTGTATTGAAATCTTATGAATAAATTATTAAAATTAATAGGTATCTATCCAGGGAACCGATGCTTGCCATGTCTGTCTTTCGATTACATATATGGTCAAATGTTTTATACTTATAAGTAATACAGGTAATGGCTTCCAGTTTACTTTGATATAAGCATAATTATTGATTCTATTGTATTTCATAGTATATAGATATTGATATTTTGGATGCCGAAATAAAACGTATGTACATATTTAAACCCTGACCGACCGCTCTCACTAGGACGCTCACAGTCGGTTTACGGCCGGTTTCTGAATTAAGAAAAGTCCAAATCTTAACTGATTTTTCTGAATAATTACGCTTTGCAAGTTAAAAAGTCCTAGTTATATCAAACTGCTATCAATTGATCTTTTTTTAATCAGAAATGAAATCGTGTTTAAGTGACCTTTAAGATGGCATAAGTACGGTTTGAGACGTGCTTTACTTTTAATTCTCAATTCAGAAATAGGGAATCAAATCGGGTGTTAGACTTTTGTTTCGTCTTGTCATTTGCGTAAGAGTAAATACGCTTCTACACAGAGTTCCTACGCTTTAGCGTCTACATATATTCTCTCTCCTTTCAGGTCTAGTAAAAGAAAGTGAGTTCAGTCAGGATTCTGTGATACTTGGTGTACCAGAGTTACGGCAAGGAGTGGAGTCCTTTCGTCCATCGGTAACGGATGAAGAACTAGCGTATTATGAATCCTTACAAACTCAAATGTAATAAATAATAATCGGGTGATAGGTGCAAATAACAGCCAAATAAATTAAATTATACAAACATTGTGTTTCCATTTTAGTGTAGTGTTTTATTTGTGTTAATGTAATTTAGTGTAGTTTACGACTCTTTTTGTTTTTCGAATTCGACGGACAATGCAGTTAAATAACTAACTAACAACAAAATGATATGGACATGCATAAATATTTTACATAGTAATCGAACAAAAGAATCTTCCATAAATAATAGTTTGTGCATATAACCAGACAGATAAAGAAATAATTTAAAAAGATCAAAAACAAAAGAAGACAGAGCGCTTAGTGTAAGTTTTTTTAACGTTTACGTTCACTGTCGATCGTTAGCGCGTTAAGATTTTAGTATGGAATCTGGTACAGCGCCCCTAGCGGTAACTACCAAGAACTATAAATCTCCATACAAATTCTTAACGCGCTCACTAGTAAACATGTTAGCGTAAAACTTACACTTAGCACTCAGAACACAGCGTAAGTATTACTAATACAAGTATACCTAATGTAATCCAAACAACAACCAACAGGCCAATCCTGCTAATAATGTTTACGTTAGGTGAAATAGCATCTCAATATAATCTCATTTACTTGTATTTTTTTTCTATCATCCTTTTTTTATATCACATTGTACCATCTACCTGAAGTCCGATATTATTATGAGACTGTCACCATTGATGTGTGAGGAAGACATAACACGTTAAGCCGTTGGTACCTGGTACATACGGCCTGCGTAGTGGGTTATGGCTATATACATCCTGTTCAGAACGGGACCGTGCCTATTTTCGTTTATCTGTCCCAGAACACAAAAATGTCTCGTTTTCGAAATAGTGAAAAAATTTTGTTGGATGCAAATTTACACACACAGAGGGGAAGGCAGATAAGAGTGCATTAGCTATGTATGTAAATTTACTTGTTTTGTCAATTTTTGATTATTTGAAATATTATATAAAGAAAAGTATGCACCCCTCTGTTTTCTTAAAAAAGATATCCTGTTACGATTCAAACAAAAAATGCTTTACGTTAGTTATGGGCCCATTGATCCTATTCGATCTCATCCATAGGAAAGAAATAATTCTTTTAATATACTTTCCCATGCAAACGAAGTCGCGGGCACAACTACTGTGTACATACAATATGAATTTATATCAAAGAGCAAAATACATATATACTAGGAGTTAGATGTATACTTTTTGGGTAGTATACTCATACTATTTAAACTATACTTTTTGGTCGCATGTTTGTAAGCTTGAAACATACATAGTATCTGGTATCTTCTTAGTCTGTGCTTGAAACATTGAAACAGATTGAAATATTTAAAATGCGCATTTGAACCATTACCAAAGAAAGAACAAAGGATTAAAATACCTACGGTCCTATTTATAGTTATTGATAAGAAAATAATAGAAAGGGAAATTATGTATTTGACTTGGGCTTCCTTCAATAATATCAGAATGTTACTAATGGCATGCATGCCTGTAATTATTTTTTATCTCATATGGTTAGTTAACACTTCTGAAAGTATAAGAAGTGAAGAAGGAACGTTATTGGATCTCGTGTGTTGGCCGGACGGCAATGCTATACCTGTTATTATTGCAAGTGGATCTGTTATTGCAGTAGTAATAGAGGTAAGTATATTATGCTTTTTTATAATCTAGTTTATAGATAAAAAGTTATACAAATGTATCGAGATATTACACACTCATATTGAAGCATATCTTTCTATCACTGTTTGTAATAAAAAATTTATATTGCTATATTAAAATTATGCATACATATACTAATATAATTTTTTGCGCTTACTATCTTTGTCTACGTCTATTTGTTTAGTTGTATGGATTGTATCAGTTATTCAAGGCTGGACTTCCGAAGAAAGAATACAACGTAACCAACGGCTTGTATTATTACATATGGTCGCTGATTGTGATGATAATCGTGTTCCTTGCCATTATGTTTTATTCAGGTCTTCAGTCAACAATAATACGAGGTTTTACATTTTTGCTTATTTAACTATCGACATTACGGCTAGAGCACAGGCGGATACTATTATGAGATTACTCATTACCAGTGGTCGGAATTAGGTAGAGTTATTCATGTACTTACACTGATTTCATACAGCGAAAAAGTTATTTACTTTTACACAATTTAAACTACTGCACGCACGACGTTGCCAAACTTACATCAATGACATCGGATGTCCAAGATTGTCCATTAGAAAATTAATATCAACATTTCGATGCAAGTACATAAATAACTCTACATAATTCCGACCTCTGCTCATTACATTACCGTCGCCTAATGCCTTGATAGGTACTTATACCAAAAACTTATTATTTCGAGCTCCTTGTTTCGGAACACCAATCTGCAATGGGCCAAACGGTTGGTCATGGTTGATCAAAGGCCTGTGCCCCAGAGGTGGGGACATAATCGGCTAATCGGACATTAATGAAGTATCCCATTATCTCATCGATTAGAGGGCTGCAGGGTTAAGATATTAGTGTATTTCAAAACAGTATATTTTTGCATGAAGGTAGACGATTATTAAAATTCATTTAACGAACGTTTTTGTTTCTGATGTTGGTTATGTAGTCCAACGAGTTTGTTGATGTTTTACTTAAATTGTAATATCGCGTACTCAACTTTATGTACATATATCATCACCTGTTTTGATGTAACCGCTTTCAAATTTGTAGCAAAAATCAAAGGGGGTATAACGAAAGCCATGCTGCGTTATGCCAGTCACCTGCCGTCCAAGGTAGCCATAGATAGACTTCAGACGAGGTTCCATTGCTGCGGCCGCGTCAACTTTCAAGAGTGGTTTTATATACCATGGTACACGACTGGGGAAATTATGGACTCAAAGATTCTGTTAGTTTCTCAATGATTCCTTTATTTCATTTTTCATGGAAAATTAACGATTAAATACAAAGAAAGAAAACTTAAAAAAGAAAAAGTCGGAAACCTTGGATAGATACTCTTTATTATACACACAAAACAAAATACAATTAAGTATAATACGATAATTGGAGACGTATAATAGGCGGCCTAATTATTAAATTTGATCTCTTCCAGGCAACCTTGAGATGGAGGTAAATATAAGACTTAACGATAGGGTAGCGGATGAACCTATAAACAATTTGTAAACAAAGAATTAATACCATAATAATTATTTTTTATAATATTTACACTTACATATACTTAATATATGCAACCTCGTTTACTCACTCTTCTCTTTATAGCTACCTAGATTTATTATGTAATACAGTTTCATGTTCATTGGTTTTCTTATATTTTACTATGGCAGCTAAACCATTCTGTGTTACAGTGTTAATCGTAGATTCATAGCAGACAATGTTCCGTATAGCTGTTGTTCTATGGATACGATGTGGCCGTGTATTCACCATGGTGTCACGAAAATGGGAGCTATCTATAAATATAATCCTGCCGTAAGCGTACCTATACTGACTTTTGGGTATTGTTGTTCATCGCACCATCACCAGCCCTTTTACGTCCCCACTGCAGGGGCTCAGGCCTTCCTTATGGATGATTAAGGAGGATAGGCCATGACCCTCCACGCTGGCCCAATGCCTAATTGGAGGGTATTAACGACTGCAAATGCAGCCGGGACCAACGGCTTAACGTGCCTTCCGAAGCATGGACTAGCTCGAAATAATAATTTTTCGGTCACCCATCCCGTGACCGACCCTAGCGAAAGTTGCTTAACGACAACGATCGCGGGCCGCGGCGCTTATCCATTACGCCACCGAGCTACTCAATTATTGTTGTTAAATTAGTTTAAATATAGAAAGTTAAGTTCATAAATATTATGATTTTGGAACAGAAACAACTTACGATATGGAAAGATGGATGCGAAGAGAAACTCATTAACGAAATGATGATTGTTTCGTGGCGTTTTAATGCTGTGATGGCTTTGATTATAATAGCAATGGTAATTAAATAGATTGTAAGAAAATTCGTTCAGTTGCACAAACGTCCATTAAGGTTTAATGACTCCTTTAAGTTCTAATGAATGTCTAATTTGTATGGGTAATGTCACTTTAAACTAATGAGAATTTTAATGAACGTTTGTGCAACTGGCTAATAGACATCTTAGAGCAGTGGCGGACTAACCTCATCGGAGGGTCTGGGGCAGCAATAGGCCTTGATCGACAACTTTTTCCAACCAGCCCTGCGATTCTGTAAATCCAGACCCGAATTCGAATTCACTCAAGTGTCCGACGAATTCACGTTATTTATAGTGGAGAAATTCTATTGATTCCATTTTTTTTGTATAAAAATACAAAACAAAATTGATTGAATATACATGCCTCAGATATTCTATTCCTATATTTTTCAAAACTCACTTCACTTTTGTCACGAAACGTTATTACCGATTCAAGATTGAGCGGATGTTGTTATTTGAAGTGATTTCAGACACCTGAGTGAATTCGAATTCGGGTTTGGATTTTTACATAATCGCAGGGCAGGGCAAAAACTTGATATTGCGTTTACATAAAAGTATACATTTAACTTTATTATACCTATAATTATGGTTTTGGCGGACCCCCCCCCCACCCTAGTCCGCCACGTAGTAAGAAAAACAATAAGGGTTAGTCTACAATCTAGTTAATATATACTAATATTATAAAGAGGTAATACTTGATTATTCGCATCAAATAGGCTCCGATATTACTTGACCAATTTTAAAAACTCTTTCACCGACGGGTAGCCACATCATATGCTATTATTTATGCATGTAAAGTCACGGGAAAACAGCTAGTATTATATAATAAAAGCTATGCATTTAAGCACATGATAACTATATCCGTAATATATGAAGTGGTTTCAGTTACTTTTTTAAAATATCACATTAGCAAGTATCCTTTAGGCACTTATATATTTATAATGGGTGTTATTTAACAGGTTAGCATAGTATTCACATTTTTGCTAGCAGAAAAATGTATTCTGTCAGTTGAAATATATGATTGGTCAGCAGACAATGGCTAGCAAACAATATCAACTCAATCGACAATTTTTTACATTCTGGACGGCTGTAATTATTTTTTATTAGCATAATAATCATATAAGCTGCAATGAGTGACGCATGTTAAATACAATTTTGAACAGCACTTAGAGGGAAGCAACTAATCTAATTTTGTGAAGCATATAAAAATAGCAATAATGACTGGCGCAAAATGGGCGCATTCCTTACAAAAACAATGAATGGGTATTTACAGTAAACTAACTAATTAAATTAACTGCCTCCGTGTCCTAGTGGTTAGAGCGTTAGGCTCTCGATCCGAAGGTACTGGGTTCGATTCCCGGTGGGGACACTCTCAAATATTTCTCTGTGAGTTTTTCCCAGTTTGTTTAGGACATTGCAGGCCTGAATCACCTGATTGTCCGAAAGTAAGATGATTCCGTGCTTCGGAGGGCACGTTAAGCCGTCGGTCCCGGCTGCTACCTACAGTACTCATATAACACTCGCAAAATATCAAAATTCACACTAATTAACATAAAACAAGTTATTATCACTGTAATTTGACAGCTACTAATCGCCGCATAGACACCGAATGACAATACACGCACGCGATTGGCTACTAGTATCATGCGACTACTCTTGCTCTGCCCACTTTTAAGGTACATTGCAGACTTTTCAATAAAAATGCAAACCAATTAGTTATTCTTCTAACCATGCTTTAAATACGCAAACCGATCAAATGAACTGCTAACCGGACAAATATTTCTTGCTGACCAATCCTGAATCTTTCTGATCAAGTAGTTATTTTGGGGATAGACTGTTTATTTGACATACACATATTATTTTAAGCTGACTGTAAATGATTAAATTACTGATCATTATGAAGATTATTTGCGAAACAAGGATTGCCGATTGTTTTATTTTTCTTGCATACAAAATCTTTAAATGCTGATCAAACGATTAAAATACTGATTTTTGTGGCTAACCAAATTTTTTTATGGCTGACCTTTTAATTACTTCTCATTTATAATAGTAACAATGTCAAAATTGGCAGAACGTTATTTTTGCCTTATTAAACCCCCATCGTTTATCTTTTACTAAGTACCTATTTATCACCGAAATGTCAAAATTAGCAGAACGCTATTTTGGCCTATATTCATAAGCCCCATCATTTGTCGTTCATTCTAGGTACTACAAGTAATGGCCGTGCGGTATCTCCACACAGCATATAGGAATGGTTTACACGCAGGAAACCATGTTACTTGTAAAGCGTATTTATTGCGTTCACTCACTGACACCGAAGCACACTTTAAAAACTCCTTGAAGAGGAAAGCGTTTCGGAAGAAGAAGCACGTCAGAACTCTGCAGTGGGTGACCACCGCTTACAAGTCAGCGAGGACATCTTCAGCATCAGATGCGAATAGCTCTGATGAATTGTTGAAGCCTATATATGAATAACATAAGAGTGCCGTCGGATTCTTGTGGTTTCTAGATAATAATTATAATGCCAATTACCTGCTTAAAATATTTATTTTGAATAAAAATGTATTGAAAGCACCCATTTTCATTATATTCTCTATCTAATGATAATATACATTTAATTCATAATTTTATTAAATATTTTCACTTATTTAAAGAAATGGACTGCCCGATTTTCAGCACTGACTGCAGTAATTGCTTTTAACTAAAGGCAGAGGGTTTTTTTAACTTTAGATACATTAAAAGGCGTTAAAATTATGTACTTTTTTTTAAATGATTCAAACTATGAAGAAAATTAGATCCTTCAAAATCAGTGTACGGCACTGCTTTTGTGGTATGGCAATTAGCAGTGGTTACAGAAAACATAATAATTGGATAATTAAAAAAATATTAAATACAATAATAATAATTTTAATAATCTAACGAACATAAGAGCTACCTTTGTGTCTTTGCTGTTCTTATAAAATATTGAGAAATAATATTTTGCAGTAAACCTTAAAGCTAGGTTTTTAGATGCGAGTCTTCATAAAACTGTATAGGACTCCTGTCTCTAAACAGAGTGTATACCAATAAAGTGTTCAGTCAAGTGTCTATATGATGATAATAGCGTTATGTTTTATCTATTTCTCAGTATTGAATTTCTTAATTTTATCTGGTTCAGCAATTTCTTTAAGCCGATGCAAATTGTCCCACCATAACTTGAGTCTGTGCCGGCGGATCATGTTGAACCATGGAGTAATAGGCCCCTCTAATGTTGGTAGATACCTGTCAGGATTATATTTTTAATGTGAGTCATAAAAAAAATATATAAAGTGCATTCATAGTTTTATGTGATGAAAAGTTATGCGGGATTAGTTCTGGATTTGAATTGTAGTTTGAGCTCAATGGTGTGATAACACTTCAGAGGCTAATTGTCACAAACGGTAATTTTTATGAGTTAACAATAGAAAGAAAAGTTCTATTATAATGTAACCTTTCATATCACCATGTGGTTGAAAACACAATGAACTAAACAACATAATACATAGTAATTAATAGACAAGATTTTTAAAAACAGGCATAATTTACAATTATCATAGGGGATCAGACATCAATTAAATAAATATTCAATTGTGTTTGATTAAAAAGTTTTGATATTTGTAAATCAATAAACAAGTTTATAATTTTTCAATATTTGTAGTCTGTGTCACGTCAAACGAAACATCAATGGGAACGCGTGACTTCATTAGTGGGTAAATTGGGTAGAATAATATTAGTGATTTACTGAACTTATAATTTACAAGGGCCATATTCGTTTTTATTTGTGTGTTTGAATATGATCCATACTTTCTATTTTGGTCACAGAAAATCCCTTTTGTTACCTCAAAAATGATGTCACGTTTTCAGAGTCGCTGTTTACGCGGTATTTTAAACATAGTTTTGGGTACTTAATAAGGATTATTTACTTTTTATTTGTGCAGAATAGCATCCATATTGATAAATTTCAATTTTTTGAAAGTTGTCCGATCACATATTGGTATTTTCACTAAAATGAATTCCGTCTGGAATATATTACCAGTCCGTTTGATTGGTAGAGAATATCTACTGGCATTAAGGTCACCAATAGTGATGACGACTGGGTAAAAAAAGAATGCAATTCTATTTAGTCCGTCAGTCAGATAATATAAACATACTAGATACGTATTTTTTTACTTCAATTTAACAATAAATAGCTTAGATAACAGGCATTAAAGTTGAGGAGTGGGTGCTCGCTACGTCACAGTTTAGTAGAAAATGTACCATAACTTGACGTCATGCGAAATTTCAACTCCATCTATCGCTGTAATTTTATGATTACGAAAAAAAATACGTGTTTAATATTTTTTAACACTCTACCTGATGGACAAACAAACAAAAATTTGTCGTCATCACTATTGTATTAATTTTTGAAATGAAGTTTAAATAAACAAAAGTCCAGGCAGTAGTACTCACGCATTAAATTCATTCTTTGGCACGTAGCAATATTCTGATATCTCGTCAGAGTTGGGTTTGATCTTGACGTCCCCTTGGAAGATAAGGATGTGGTCTATCTCATGTTCGCCCCACACGCCATCGCCGGGGTCGTGATAATGTACCCGTGTCATGGGTATGAACAGTTCTGGGTCCATCTGTATATAAAACGTGTATAATTTGCATTGAAAATGTTTCGAAAATACTAGACAGATTTAAAAAAATCACCCATGGGAAGCACCAAGGGCAAAGTCGTAGGAAAACAGTTGAAATAAAACACATTCACATGTTACTTCTATGTTTTTACTTTACCTGATCCAATGGTATGCCAAATTCATGATTCAATCTGCGTCTTGCTGCTGTAATAACATCTTCAGCTTTATTATCTATGTATAAAGGATGACTGCAACAAGCATTGGAATAATAATCGGGATATGTAACCTGAAATAAAATCAAATAAATTTTATTATTTTTATGTTTTCATGGAACTGTATATATATTTATATGAACCATTCTACATTAGGCTCGGTGGCGTAGGGGCGTATAAGCGCCGCGACCCGCGATCGTTGTTGTTAAACAACTATCACAAGGGTTAGTCATCACATAGGATACTGTAAAAAATATTATTTGAGCTACTATGTGCTTTGAAAGCCATGTTAAGATGTTAGTCCCGGCTGCATTTGCAGCTGTTAATACCCTCTAATCTGCATTGGGCCAGCGTAGAGGATTATAGCCCATCCTCATTAACCGACCAAAGTCCCTGCAGCGGGGATGTAAAATGGCTGATAACATGTTTGTTACTTTATGACTGGATCTTCTTTGTAGAAGCATATCTCCTCGTTTGTTGAATAAAAAGACACTGAAGGCACGGTGGAGCAGTATGTTGCCATCAGGTCCAACTCTGTGACAATCTCTTTTGGTAGCTGTACCAATGAAATTATCCTTCTCATCCACCAGAAGACAGATGTCTTTGTTGAGATATTCTGCCTAGAAAGTTGAATAAAATAATAATTTCATTTTCAATCAGTATTATACATGTAACTCATGTTTGTGGTATTAAAGCTATAGTTCATAAAAAAATAAATGTAAAAAATAGAGGTTTTGTGTATGTTATTGATAAACCGCTCGACTCATAGAAGTTTTGTGAATATTATTTTTTTATATTTTTTCCTAGCTCCATTTGTTAAGGCTTGTTAAAATATAATTGTTTTTATCTTCAAAACCACAAAAATGATTAGAAATAGATTCAATAAAAGATAAATTTTTGAGATACCTATCTTGGTTGCAAGAAAAATGTAGACCAACACAGGCATACTTACAAAATTAAGCATGTTTAAAAGCCTATTTAGACTTAATATGTTAATATTGCATTATTCTAGCCAAATTACATACATGAATTTTATAACATAATTATTACCTGGATAGGATCTTCATTGTCTATAGTTTCTGGCTGAACTTTTGCTGGGTCAGAAGCAAAGCATCTCTTCTCTATATGTAATGTTTTCCAAAGAGCTCTAGACAGATTTCGAACAAGCATCTTTAAAGAAAGAATCAATACTATCATTCAGGCCATCTTAAATACTGTCATTTTAAATGATAATGTATAAGGTGATCTTATCTACTTTTATTTGACATATGACATTGGTATAAGAAAGCATTAATATAAGCAAACTTATTTTACTTTCAAATTGAATCATCACAATGGTTTGAGACTAATAAATGTACATGTTATTATATTTGATCAATTTTGCTTAAAAATCCACTAATTCCAGGTGCCCTGAGATGGGAAAAATGTACATATGTTTGTGTTTTTCATTTGATCACGTTTTTATGGTTTAGTAAACTAATTCAAGTTTACTAAACCATTAAAACATGTTTATGTTAGAAATTTGTTATACAAAACTAAGAAATAGTGTTATTTCAACTATTGAATGCTTTTATATTTAGAACAATCTTAATTAATGGGATATATAACTTATGGGAGTAAATTACAAGATTTATAATTGTTATTAATCCTTTTGGAAGAAAGTATATACTAAATCTAGAACTTGTCACAAACAAGTGAAACTTAGTACTCGACTAAGCGGGTCTGCTTCTTGTGACACAAATAAGTAAGGAAAGAGAAAATGCTAGCGGTTAGTTTCTTATCCTGAATATGTACAACGTTAAAACGTCATTGCCTTAATACGATTAAAAGGATATGACAAAACACTATATTACACGTTATTACCTCAAGGTGTGATATAACGTAGATTTTTAAGAAATAAAACACGAATAATATAATCGGAACTACTTTAAAATTAGTATATTTTAATCTATTATAAGCCGACCGAACCGGATCGTGACAAGTCGACAACGTCAAAATTTAGGACATCATTGTCAATTTGACACTTTTTTTTTAAGACAAAGGGATATTAATCATCTTGATATTCAGGAAAGTAATAAAAAGTAGCTTTTATGTTAGGCGTAGAATGAGGAAGTATTTAAAAAAACACAAGTTCCCGAAATTAAACTAAATGTTGATATGGTACGTTTTTGATTTCTCCATGACAACCTTTCCGGTTTTCTTTTATGTTTAAAAGTCAATTAGTTTTCAAAACTCAATAAACAAGTCATATTTTATTTATACTTTTACGTGTTTGTATTGATATCTAAGTTCCCGACTTTCAAATTTCAGTTTTTGAATATCTTATTTAAAAGGAACGGAAATGACTGTCTATGGTCCATTCGTTTGCTGCAAAAATCAACTTTTGCTAGAGTCGCCATCTAGTGGAGGTGCTTTTTTAGTGCTTTCGTTTTTTTTCATTATCCGTTTAGCAAATTTTATAAAGGCGTAGAGGATAAGCAACTTTCACAAGGCTCCGGCCCGGCTACATTTGCAGTCGTTAATATCCTCCAATCCGCATTGGGCCAGCGTGGAGTGTCATGGCCACGTGCCCCTGCAGTGGGGACGTAAAAGGGCTGATACCAAATTTTATCGAAATCCGTTCATCGTATATCCTTACAAACATACGCATTTCTATTAGTAGGATGTGTGCAGTCGCTCCTCGTACTGTGGATATAATAATAATGGAAATTGAGAGGCTTTAATTCAAAATTTTAAAGAAAATATTCTGGTATGGTATGCAACAAATCCACGTGTAGGTTCTCTTCATCGTCTGCCATGTTCGACGTTGAAGCTGCAAATGTAAAAGATTGAATCTAGTTTACCGTATTTTGTACGGGATCACCACTTTACCGCATTTTGGGGTGTCTATTTATAATATACCAATATTTGGTGATATTTACCTTATTGGTAAGTTGACTATCTGATTCTATTTGTACGAAGGGTCAGTAAAATGAATAAATATGTTCACAGGTTTGAATTTACTTTCAGACTGTTTAAATGTTGAATGACGACTTACAAATGCATATTGTTTATATTACAAATGTCATAGATTACATTGCCACAGAGAGAACGACAAAGATTATGAAAGAGATGTACTGCCACACATATATTATTGTAATGACGTTGTTTTTTTTTTTAATAATAAAAAGCTATTGAAAGTTTATGTTCCATAGCAATAGAACTGTTGATTTTTATGAATTAGATATAAGAGTTTGGGGCACTTGGTGGTGTTAATGTAGTGTTTTTAAGTACTTTGCTCATCTTGTCACGCCACAAGACCTTCAATATGTGACAGTACACCCACATTTCGAAAGCCTCCAGTTTATTGAGAGCATATTGTGTTAGTATTTAAGACTCAACCCCATACAGCAGTACTGAGTAAATATAATATCTGACTATACAATATTACGGCATTTGCGATATAAAAACAAAAACCAAATTGGTACACAGCTAAAATCATAAGTAAGTTTTTGTCGATATCATCTAAAACATAGAGAATATAAAAAACCGGTCATCTGCGAGTCGGACCCGCGCACGAACGGTTCCATATCTATAAAAATTGCAAAACGAAGAAATACACAAATATTACCTAACGATTCTTTTTATGATTTACTAAATTTTGCGGAATTCGAAAACACAACCTGTAAGATTATGTGTTCGGCTTCGAGTATTTTTTATTTGTTTACTGTCAATCGAGATTTAATACGTTATGTTTATACAACGATTTGAGTTTTAGCACTTAAAAATTAGAGAGTGACATTTGGGATTAACTTTCCTGTTTGTGGTTAATCCCGAGCGTAGATCCCTCTATTTATATTTTGGACTATAACTATCCAAACAGCAGGAAGTTTGTTGACCAAAATAACTAGTTGACTGTGTCGTTTTGCCGCTGAAAGTTGCACCTCACACGGGTGTATTTTACGCATTTCTATTGTAATTTATATTTAAAAAGTTTATGAAAACGAAAAGAGTTAGTGAAATAAAAATAAAACTAGTAAAATCTTATTTTGTGTTGAGAAGTTATTTATTAAGTATTGTTAAGTAGATCAGTGAAAATGTCAAATGTAAAATTAGGAATAAGGGTTCGCCCTTTTACTGAAAGGTAATAGCACCATCTAAAAATAATATGAACAACAAATTACAGCAATGTTAAGAATTTGGTTTCAACTATGTTTTCAACTATTCGATGCAAACATACATATCGTAAAAACATAAAAAAGGTTCCATGGTCCAAAGTTTCCAAAGAAATAAGTCTCAGTCCTGAACCCAATCATGGGGTCTGGAAAATTGCAAGATCCAAGTCGACATTCAGTTCATTTCTGACCCGTGGAGGATCAAGGGCCATCTTCATCTTTGAGCATTTGCTCCAGAGTCCTCTCTCGACTGGTATTTGGATATCCAATCGGTCGTAAATTCGTTCTAAAAATCTATCTATATTATAATTTTTAAGTTTCATTATAATTATGCACGTTAAGGTTAATATAAAAAATTCAAATTTCACGATCGATTTCAAATTAAACTGAGTACATAGAGTACATCATTTTAATCCAGTTAGATGACCTCACATTCTGTGGATCATACAATTAATTAAGTATTCTTTATTTGTTGCAGGGAGTTTAAGTCGGATAAAGACCGTACACGGGTCGTAAATATAGTCGACGAACACACAGTCACAATAACGAATGTAAAAGTAAGAAAACACTGTAATACTTATGTATTTTTGGTATATCATTATAGAAGTACATACATAGGTATTTGTTAACATAATAATCATACGACAAGTGACATAGAAGAAGAAAAAGGAAGTAAAAGATTACTTAAAATCCAATCGCAGTTTAACTTTGTATTTGTAAAGTTCTGTACGACCTTAATTAAATGATAACAAGCTATTGTATAGATACATATAACAATATGTGAGTTATGTATGTATTACGAAGAAAACGCGTTCTTTCAGGTGAGCATATCTGGTGCCGGTGATAGTAGGACGCGAGTGCGCACGTACTCCGCTGACTACGCATTTGACAGCGCTTGTTCCTTTACGAATCCTTCTTATGCATCCCAGGAGAAGGTTTGTTGTGTTTATAATCATTTACGTTTCGAAATTAACTCGTGTATCATAGGTAAATGGCAATATAACAACTCGTACCGCCAGCGTTACGCTGACGCCTCGTCCCATAGATTTTTAACACGTGGAGATTCTATCCAGGTGTACGACACAATAGGTCGGGAGGTGGTGGAGTTCGTATCCCGCGGATCATCCGCGTGCGTTTTGGCCTACGGGCAGAGCGCCACTGGCAAAACTTACACCATGATGGGCCCAGATACTGATCCCGGTCTCGTACCCAGGATCTGCCGAGCCCTGGCGACGGAGCAACCGTTAGAAATCACAGTCAGGTTCAATGGGTTTAATGTTCCATAATTATATATTTTTTGTTTGTATAACCATACACTAGATATTTAAATAACACCTATATGGCAATGTTTTTATTGTGCAGAGTTTTAATAACACTATTGCGTTACGTTGTTGGCTTTCTGAATTAATAATGGCGATTCAAATATAATTGATGTTCAGATAATTCTGTTTAAATTAACATATGATAATATAAATAACATACCATGTAAATTATCGATGAAGATAATTTCTATATACATTTTAGTTGAAACTAACAACGTCATGTTATTTAAATACGAATAATGAATTAAACATGGCAATAGGTTAGATATAATAATAGATTTTACTTTTTGATGATAAATTATTACAAAGTGAAGGATTTAGGGGAAAATTATTAAAACGGTGTTAAGTTTTGGATCACAAAAATTATACAGAAAAAACTTTTTAAATCGTGGTCTGTTAAAATACTAAATACCCATGTTTTTCTGAATAAGGATTCTTGCTTTTGTAATATATAACTTCATATAGGCATTCCGTTTTAAATTATTGTCTGCTTTAAGATGCAAAGTAGGCATTTGTTGACGCTTTTTTTTACATATTTTCTTTATAAGTTTCCTTACAAACAGTAACATTTTCAAAAAGAAAACTGACTAGAAAAATACCATCAAAACCTTACAATAATACTGAATATAAACAGTTGATAAACTAATTCAAGGAACTCGATAATATTCATTAAAATTAGGAACCATGCTTATTCTAAATTATTTTTTAAGAACTTTTTTGAATTCTCAAAGTAGAATATAATATGTGATTGTTTTTGTTGTGCATTTACATTTGTATTTTTGTTGTGCTTTTTAATTTGATAAGCAAATGCAACTTTTTAATTCTGGTTTGGATTGGCTTATAACTAGATAGGGTCCTATCCTCTACTAATCTGCATTAGGTCTGTGTGATGACTTATTTATTTACCGTTCTCCGTACCTACTTGTTCAATAGCGATAGGAAAAAATATCTTAGTCTATCTCATTGCATTCAGTTATTTATTTATTTATTCGGCAACCAACAAGAATATACACCTTACATGTTAAGTTTACAAAATTATGTCGTCAACAATTATTTGGTGTTGTCTTAATAATAGGCTGCTTCGAAAAGTGTACTTTTTAAGTTAGAAGCAGAAGATTTATTTAAAAAAAGAAAAATATATTATTGTAATTACTAAATTATGAGCGGTGGGTTTATTAATGCAAATTGAGTTCATAACATCGATACGGACAGAGAATGGTGAATTAAGTTCAAAGGGTCTAAAACTGATTTAATTAACTTAATTAATGACTCGCAAAATTCGCAACCCATTACGATAAATCTATAAAAGATTTTTTTATAACGTAAGTATAAGTAAATTCTTTTACACCTACCTACATAGTTTGTCATTACAGACTTGCGTGAAGAAGCTATAGGTATTTGGCACGCGATGACACTAGCGAATAATGGGGTACACTGATACGATACACTGTTTCTCAAACTATTTGAGTTTTTTTTTCCCTGTGTGTAAGCTATGACAAATGAATAAAGAACCCGGCCAAGTGCGTGTCGGACTCGCCCACGAAGGGTTCCGTACTATTATCACCAAAAAAAGGTAAAAAAACACGTATGTTGTTTTCTATGGAGTTGTTCGAAATTTTCGTGTTAATAATAATAATATTTATTTCCAAAATTTACATGTGTTATACTCAATATTACAATTGAGTAGCTTCTGTGCCTGAATGAGGTTTATATAATAAAATGAATTCCCTCATTATACGGTCTTAGTATAAGTATACAACATTCGATGATAAAAAGTAATCCATAATTGATCCATTTTAGTTTCAACAATAGGGATGACGACTAATTTTTGTTAGTTTGTCCGTCAGGTAGAGTGTTAAAAAATATTAAACATGTATTTTTTTATTTTTTTCGTAATCATAAAATTACGGCGTTACATGGAGTTGAAATTTCACATGACGTCACGTTATGGTACGTTTTCTACTAAACTGTGACGTAGCGAGCCCCCACTCCTCAACTTTAATGCCTGTTATCTAAGCCATTTCTTGTTAAATTGAAGTAAAATAAAATACGTATCTAATATTTTTCTATTATCTGACTGACGGACTAAATAGAATTGCATTTTTTATACCCAGTCATCATACCTATTATAAATTATCAATTAATAACACCAATCAAAATAATAATCACAAAAATCAACATATTTTAAGCTTGAGTTTGAGTGCCTAATATAATTGGGCAATTATCACTCATAAACTTGTAAAACTAACTAAAGTGTGATAGTATTCTTTTTTACTTCGTTATATATTGGTTATAAAATTCAAACGTTTGAATTTTTACCTATGATCGTTTGTTTGGTAGAGGGTGGGAGACTTGACTCTAACGAAAATTAGCTCTTTCAAATTTAATAAGTCACAAATGGTTTACTAAATCGAAAAACGGCCTTCCCACGCTATGGAAAGACGAAAAAAAATATTACCAGCACTTATATGTATTTCATTTTTTTCAAAATTTTACTTTACCACTCTGTCGGCGTAATTAACGTGAATACTTATGCCAAATTACAACTTTCTAGTACCAATAGTTTTTGAACTAAACCGTGGACGGTCGATGTACAGATGGACATGACGAAACTATAAGGGTTCTTTATTTACTACGGTACCCTAAAAAGTAAGTGTCGGACTCGCCCATGAAGAGTCCCGTGGTAGCAAGTCTGGATTTTTTTTGTTGTGTTTGATGTTAGCTGTTTTCTAAATGTAATGTAATGGGCTCAGTATCTTATACGTCTAAAATGATATCTTAAAATCTTTATTTACTTTAAACAACTTAAAATATTAATAAAAATGTATCTCTAGTTTTTCGCTATTGAGTTTGATATTTAGTTATATTATAATTGAGTTAGCCACTCAATAAAAATAAAATATTAACCAGGTCACTACTTATATTACAGAATTATAATTATTACAGATATTTGAAAGTAGCAGCAGTATCTATAGTTTTTGAGTTTATCCATTGCAAACAAACAAAATCGAGTGTCCAGTGCAATTGTTTTATGTATTTAACTATAAATATGTATGTGTTATGTTAATAATACTTTTTTTTGAGAATCGCTTTCTCGCCAATAATCAATTCAAATAATGTTGTGTCGGCATTGATAGGCGAAATCAGATAATTTTGAATGGTTGATATTATCTTAATATAAGAATAATAAAATCAAATAAAAAGTTTTAAGTACCAATTTTGTGGTTATGTCTAGTAGTATGTAGAGTAGTCTACGATTATAATAACATAGCCAGGACCGTCTTTATCCGGGGGTGCAAGGGGTTCGGTGCACCCGGGCGCCTATCGGGCGCTGAATATTTAGTTATTTCATGGTACTTAACGTCATTGCACTAGACCCGCCTTTACCTATGGTGCCCTGCACCTCCTGGGGTGCAATGCAACCGGGCGCCGCGCCGATGATGGTCTAATCTTGTAGTACCTACTCATCGATTGCTTCGGTAATGTGCCCCAAAGTTGTAATTTCCTTTCAATTATTTTTATATCTTTCAACCGCTGAGGCTGAACAACGAATCTTGAAATATGTATATATATATTTATCTATATAATGTGCATATATGTGTATATATGTGCGAAAAAAAATTTGCACCCGGGCGTCTGTTGTGCTTAAGACGGGCTTTAACATAGCTATTAATCAATGAGCTTTAAAAATTAAAAGAAAACATATACTCAACGATGATTATTCATATTTTTTTTGACTTTACCTCTATTTTATCTATTATAAACGTTATTTAGATATATTATTACTCCATCTCGCACCTCTCTCTCTTTTGTTTATTATATATGTAGGTAGGTTATTTTATCTTCCATCATGGGTTGCCTGGAATGCTACATAGCAATAAGGCCGCCCTTTGTATTGTCTTCCGTTTTCTAGTTTCTCTGTTATGTGTTATGTGTAGCGTGCAATAAAGGAAGTTAGCATTTGTGTTCTCCGCAATATAGGGATGGTAGAACAGCCTGCTTCGATACTTTAATATCCTAAGCCCTGCAAAAACAGACACGTTTAGCTAAATGGTAAAAAAGAGACCCCAATAATAAGATTTCGCTGTCTGTCACGAAGCTCATGAACCATATATCTCTAAACAACAAATACTAAAAACAGAATAAAGTAAATATTGATAGGGCGCTTTCCTTAAAACAAACGTGTTTTTTTTTATTATGTTATAGATAATGTACGGAATTCTTCATGCTGGAGTTCGACTCCCACTTGTCCTTTTTTATTTCGATTGCCAGCAAATCCATTACATTTTATCGTTTCGCCGACGTTAAACAATTATATTGCAGGTGTTTGATAGTGTTTTGTGGAACAGTTTTATTTATTTGTCTACTGTGCTCGTATTAAGTTTGAATGGCAATAAGGGAGCGCAAGGCCAGGGCGACACGCAAGGTTCACGCCTGAACCATAGTATACCGGAGCTATCTTTACTAATATCTCCTTACATCCCCCATTGCATGCATTATCAAGCGTTATGTGGAAATGTGTTATAGTTTATATCGACCAAAGTCAAGGCTGGATGAGTATTGATAGAGAATTATAGTTTTCTAAGCAATTTAAATGTGTTGGGTTAAATTATTGGGTAAAAATATTTATTTCTTTAAGTTTTAACACTAAACACTTACTGTTATTTACAAATAGCTATTTATTCTCGGTGGAGTAATAGATAAGCGTCGCGGCCCGAGATCGTTCGCAAGCGTCGGTCACGGGATGGTTGAGCAAAAAATATTACCTCGAGTTACTCTGTGCTTTGTGAAGGCATGTTGAGCTGTTGGTGGAACGATCAGCCCTTTGACACATGTGATAGTTTTAAAAACCTGATTGTTCGGTGACAGTCTCATCTCAACATGTGAATAGACTGTTTTTCCATAAATCCCGTAGCATATAATATAGACTGAATTAATTGAGTAGATTATATTCTGTAAACTCCGCGTACGACGTTAGCTGGATTTCATAGATTTTTTTCCCGCTTATTATTTCTAGCTTAAATAACCTTAGTGCAAAGTACTTAGAGCTACGTCAATTTTAAAATATAAGGTACTATATTCGAATTAATATAAAGCAAAAAGCATCATTTATAATGGTAATTGTTTAACATCCTCTTTAGTACCCTTTCACCTAGTTCATTAGCTTAAAGCGACATTTACATACAAATTTGACATTCATTAGAGCTTAAAGACGTTATTATACCTTAATGGACTTTGTGCTACTAACCGTATATCGTTCTGGAAGAGGACGTCATATACTCGCTAGATAGTTTTCGTTCAATTTAATTAGGAGTTTTCTTCCATTAGCCTGCAGCAGCATTATGTTTATTATATGTATATGATTTTTTTTACTTTTATTTATTTACAATGGGCTCACTCTTGACCTCAAACTTGCCTAAGGACATAGATGAGATCTACGGTGGGACGAGCTTGCCCAGAAGGAACCTATTCACTCTTGCCTTATATAGGTCTGGGTTATATGCACTCCGGAATATAGACGCCGGCAGGGAGTTCCATTCCTTGGCGGTGCGCAGTAAAAAGACGAAGAAAAGCGCTTTGTGTGGCATCTTGGGATATTAACTAAATGATGATGGTATCCCGCCGTGCGTCTAGATTGCCGATGGTAAAACGGTAAAGGCGGAATGAGCTCATGCAGCTCCCGAGCACACTCCCCTTAGTACATTCTATAAAAGACGGTCAGGTAGGCGACATTACAGCGATGGCTCAGGCTGTGCAGCTTGGATTCGACTAGTTTTATGTCGTGAATGAGTCTCTTGGCTCTGCGTACCACCGAGACCAGTGCGGCAAGCTGATACTTGTATTTTCGTATTCATTAATAAAGCATTCGAGTTTCGGATCGTAATCAAAAGATCTGCAGTCATTGACTTTTAAAATTTTGTATAATATCGATTGTATTTACTGTAATAAAAAAAATAAGACAGTAGCACTAATATTATGGGTATCTGAAAAAACGAAGGCAACGAAACATTCAGGTCCGAAACAATATAGAAAAGTTTACATTGAATCAACTGGAAATCTTTGAAACCACGGGGGTATAATGGAAATATTTTAAAATTAATAAGTTTTGTATTGTGTGCCTTGAAGGAAACTGAAAAACCTATTAAAGCGAAGTTTATGTTTTTATGTCGCTGAATTAAAATATAAAGTTGTTAATGCAATTCACAACTATGACAGTTAGTGTGAGATTTAGATTTTCTATTTTGATTGTACATATACTTAGGTGACATATTGTGTACGTCTCAGTGAATAGTGCTGGCTGGTAATCGTTCGTAGGGCTTCACACTTCAGGCGCGATCGCTAGTGATACAACGTACCGCCCGCCCAAGTGCACGCTTCCCACCATTTGCATTTCATAGAGGTAAGTTTTTATACGTGTGTTAAAAAGTTTTGTTGTAGGTAAAATACTTTTTGAAACATTAACAGTCTTTCAAAAAAGGTTGTTAAAAAAAGAAACAATTATTATAGGACGTGTACTTTAAAATTGCAAATTATGTAGGTGCTTGAAATATAAACTATCGCTGACATTTTTCAAAAAGGTTTCACGATAAATATTTTTTTAAGTATGTTTAAGAAATATAAACACATTCTCAATAAATATTAAAGATCAATTTGTTTATGGTTATGGTGGTAAACCTTGCGGATAAAAGGTAGTAGACAAAGAAAATTTACACACTACGCAGTAAGCATTAGATTTTTTTAGTATGAACGTCAATATTATAATATATTTTTATGAGTGTATGATCATTTTTGTGCTAGATAAAAGTTGAGAATAAAGCACTGGAGTTGAAAAAAATACTATAAAATTTTTATTACTCGAATGGGTATATTTCCGTCAACAATTGATTAAATATCGGTGACTTTTTAATGGAAAAAATAGTATAACAATAGAGAATTTAGTTTTTTGAACTTTGGTAATTTTTATCAAATAATTTTAATTACATACAGCAGCACATAAGTTTATCACAATGTGTCAAATTTCCGCAGCTGATTTTGAACTCTACTTTCCATTAATTATTATGAAGTTTAAACTCAAGTGAATAAAAATAGTTTAACTTGACATGCTGTTAACTGTACCTAGACCTAAACTGATTATATGTAGCAATGACGTTTAATGGAATGGTTTACATTGACGTTTAATTTAATGTAATGGCATAGAGTCACGTTCGTACCGCGGTAACATTAACTGGACAATAAATTCAATATTAGTTTTTTAAACTTCTATAAAATATTAAAAAGTATTAAAATTTTAATTTCAAAAAAGCTCGTTTAACTGAAGAACATGTTCCCGATATCTATCTACATCCAGATATAATAAATGCGTTATGTTGCGACCGCATTTAACGTAAATCTAAAATTGCAAAAATGTAAGCGCATGCATTGTAGACTGTAAACGTGAATCGCAATTGTTGTGTGCTAAGGAATTATTTAAAGCGAGATAATGGAACAATATTTTAATATTAATTTTGGATATTATTTTATTATGTATAAAATGAGATATACCAAATTCTTTTGTTGATTCCTCAACGCCTCTATCGAAAAACGAATTTTATAACTAAGGCTCGGTTACCCGTACGTCCCTCACGTCGTTCGCAAATTATATACTGCAAATTGTTATTTTGCTCGCTGTTTTAGTATGTACAATTGTGAATTCTCTGATATAGACCTGTTTAACTGCTCTCTTAGTAGCGTTAAGTCCCAAATCTTTACTAAAATAGTATAGTAAGCAACTAAAATAGCCTCTCGAGTATAATTTTTTTTCCCGCCAATAAGTTATCCAAATTCTGGAAAAAGTAGAAGTCTGTAGGCGCAAAGTCTGGTGAGTACAGTGGATAACGGAGAACTTCCAACCCCAGCTCTTGTAGCTTGGAGACCATCTGCTGTGCAGTATGAGGTCGCGCGTTGTCGTGCAGAAGCAGTGGAGTCGAACGATTGACCAAAGCTGGTTGGAGATGTGCGAGCTTCTCCATCATTGTGTTCAGTTCTTCACAGTACACATCTGTAGTAATGATCGTCCAATTCAGTAAGAAGCTGTGATAAATTACACCCGCGTTAGACCACTAAACAGTGACCATCACTTTTCTAGGGGTAAGTTTTCGTTCTTAGCATTATTTGGGTTCTAAACCAGGGTCTATTCAACTTGCTGAGCGCTTACAATTGTTGAACAGGATCCATTTCTCGTCACAAGTAACAATGCAGTTCAGCATTCCTTCATTTGCATGTCTGTTGAGCAATGCAAGGCACGTCTCGACGCATCACGCTGGTGATCATTAAGTTCGTGGGGTACCCATTTGTCAAGCTTTTTTACATTGCCAATTTGACGCAAATGCACCAATATTGTTTTGACGCTAACATCGAAAGCTGCTGCTAATTTAGCCATAGATTGAGACAATCGCCTTTAATTCGTTATTGTCAACCAAAGTTTTCGGACGGCCTCGGCGTTTATTTTTCAGGTCATCCAGAACGGAAGCGGGCAAACCAATAACGGGTAGTGCGTTCGTTTGTAGTATTCGCTCCGTAAACGTCGTTGATGTTGTGTTCCGCTTGTGCCGCTTTGCTGCCACGACGGTACTCATACTCTATAATTACTCGAATTTTTAACTTATCCATGACGACGATAAATATTCGAATACGTTGAAAATAAAACACTAACTATTAAACAAACTAGGATTTTAGAAATTTTTTTTATTTTTTTAATAATATTAATTTGAAATTAGTATTCGAAATTTCGTTTTTGGATAAACAGAGTAATCCTTCTAGTGTGAGTCCCATAGTAAAAGTTATTCAGTAAATTTAACTCAATAACGTCAAAAAGTTCTGGCATTACACCTTATATTAAGATTCCTAATATTACCTTATAATTTATATTAAGGTGCGTGTTGTTAGCTCGTCTTGTCTAACTATGGTAATTATCTGTCTACTTTAGTTCACTACTTATAGTTCCAAATGTGATGTTTCATTAAAAAGCAATCATTGGGACCGTGATAAACAGTTGTTAGTTTAACAATAAGAGTTTATAGTTTAATATTAGCGTCTGGAACATTAATAACATGGGCTATAAAATAAAATTACAGCTAGGTTCAGGGCAAGCATTAATTTACCTATATCTTGATGAGCGAAAATTATATATTAACAATGAAATATTTTTAAACGTATTTTTTGTCTTTTTCCTTTATAAGGAAAAAATATATCCCATAGAAATTACTATGCCGATTAGCCGGAAAATATATTTATTAACGATTTTATTATGCTACTTTTTCTTTAATAAATCCACTCCCACATTTAAATAGCTCGGATGCCCTAGTAGAATAACATGACATAATATAATTCCAGTCTATTTATTCCTACGTCTTTAAAAGAAGAGGAAGCTCATTACTTGTATGGTGGTTGGTATTAGTAGGAACTTATATGGGGCGGCGAAAATATTATATACTATATAATCAAAGATTCTGGGTTTCAATAAAATTGCGCAAAGGATGTTAAAAGCATTTTGTGATTTTACTAGCTGACCCGGCGAACTTCGTACCGCCTTATACCCGTTTTTTTAAATATTATATACAAACCGTGTCATGAATCGTGGAACATGTAAAAAATGGAAACATCCAATTTGGTGCAGTCGGAACTGGAATTCGGAAGTTATGTTCGTATACGTTTCGGCGATTCATTTTTATTCATCGATATTTAATAGCTGGCCCGGAGATTTTTATTTTCTAACTTATTTATTTGAATAAGGATTAATACCGTATTGTTAAAAATAGGTTCGTAAATAACCCATCATTTTACTGTTTTAAGTATACGTAAAAAATGGTTATTGAGGGTTATCCTTGGAATATATACATATACCAACGCGGACTTTTATAAATCTATTAAAAAGGTACAATTTCACCATAAAATATTTTGTTATAACTCAAAAGTTTTTGGCATCGTTTTCGAGGAAAGCTACCGATCGGATTTATTTTTTCCGACATATTGAACTAATATAGTTGGTAATACCATCAGTTTGTATAAAACCTAAACTTACTATACATTATAACCTTCCTCGAGAATTGCTCTATCTATTGTTGAAAACCGCATCAAAATCCGTTGCGTAGTTTTAAAGATTTAAGCAGGGATATAGGGACAGAGAAAGGGACTTTTTTTTTATACTATGTAGTGATTTTGCATTTACATTTCAACGGTTCACTCAGCGGCACAGAACATGAACCCAGTACTTGATTACAAAAAAACTGAAGTTAGGCAAAAAAATGTTAACTTCAATGAAGATGACTAAATTCTTTAATTTAGCATACACGAAAGTTGGTGTTACTTTTAAGTTTTTATCGAAACGGGTCGTTTCAGTGATCAAATTCCATTATCTTTTTTGGTATTATGATAATGTAGCGTTCTGTTAATGAAATTTTGTTTGTGTTTGTGATCGTCTGGGGTGCGACTCCCCTAATTTTCTAGCCGCTAAATTATGACTCTAGGCATAGGATACGTCATCATAGTTTTGTTATGGCGACATTTTATTTTATTTTACTACTTTGACACGTACTTTGATCACGACGAACGAATTATTAAGAATAATTATAGATTTGACAGCAATGTTACCGATTTTGTCGTTTATCCACCAAGAGAGTTAGGCGGACGCACTCCTGGTATTTAGTCATATCTCAGTGAATTTATAAGTAAAGAAAATGTCATCAACACCAGAACAAATTGCACAACGCGTAGCTTGAATTAATAAAAGTCTGACAAAATTCATGGGAGCCATTTTACCTCCTCGCTTTTACAATAACTTTTGTTTTTACAGTTTCTTAGAGATTTATAACGAGCGCGTGCATGATCTACTAGCCGGCGAATCAGCTCCACCGACATGTCACTCGTTGCCCAGGCGCAGGGGTAATGCACGGAAAGATCTACGCGTGCGCGAACACCCTGGAAAAGGACCATATGTGCAAAGTAAATGCTTTTTAATAATATTAGATACTCAGATGAGTACTATATGAGCGCTTTTCATTCTTTTCAAAAATCTACTTCGTCCAATTTCTTAGACAATAATTGCAAATCTTTAATGAACTTATGAAAGATACTTCATGTTCATGTAACAGATAGGGTTTTAATAAAACTGATTTTGGTATTGTAAGTTTTGAATATTAATTAAAATTGTATAAGCTATACAACAGAAAGTCCACTAAAATTTATACTTAGCATTAGAAAGATAGACGTTGATAGTGGATTGATAAGAGAAGTAGAGTCCAGAACACCTCACCTCACTTTTAAGTACTCGCAGGCTTCACCTCACCATGCCATCAAATGGAAGTTAATTTGCATTCAAAATCAAATTTAAATAACATTAGAAATAAATATGAATATTCGAAGATTGTCACTAAATAGTATAAGAGATGTCATATCATATAAAGAATCGACAGCCTGAATGAGTATTTCTTTGTTACCTATAGATCTTCGCAGAGTTGCCATCCACAGTGTAGATGCTTTACTTGCATTGGTGAATGAAGGTGCGAGACGCCGTCGTACTGCAGCAACCAGACGTAATTCCACATCCTCGAGGTCCCACGCTCTACTAGAGCTCGCCACCAAAAACGCCACATTACATCTTGCTGACTTGGCCGGCAGGTAAAATCAGAGTTCTGGACCATCAGCTGTTAGTGCTAACATCAATGACGCATTATAGTTAGACACATCTTAAAAGAACATTACTGCAATTCAAAATTTGAAGTACCTTTATACGAGCGCATACAATACGCATGAAACCTTTTCCGTTAAAGTGTGTTGTGCCCTGTCATATTACGTAAATACCTAGCGCAAACCACCGCACAATGAATGTCATAATTTTAGACATTGTTAAATGCCATTAGGTGGTTCCTAGTCATTAGTGAAATGCATTTTGGCCTTAGGCGAATACCGCTCGTTTTCACTAAACCTAGGAGATGCTCAAATCTGTTACCTAAATATTTAAAAATCGCCTAAGGTGAAAACGAATGCACCAATGACTAGGAACTACCTGATGACATTAAGCAATGTCTTAAGTCTTGTTATGAGGTGCCTTGCGCTAGGTATCTCCGTAATATGACAGCTCACAAATGTGTCAAGAGATAAAATAAGAAAAAAATATATAGAATTAAACCCATTTCTTTAGACGATTCATAAGATTGGCGTTTACTAGATAAGCTATGCCTTGTTCTAGGTTAGTGAAAACGGGTGTAAATATTTTGGCAACAGATTTAGGCGACTCCTAAGTTTAGTGAAAAGGAGCGTAAGAGAAACTCGGGCAATGCCTTACTTTTTAGCAGCAACTACTTATAAAATCTAGTAACGAATCTAAGTAAGTGTTGATTATATCCTTGGTACATACTTTTGTATGTAGGTAGAGTCATATGGGGCAGGAGTCTTATCAACGGAAGCTAAGAAAGCTCTCGATTAAGTCATCACTATTCTCTTTCGGTGCGCTTTCATTTGAGACCCCACTCGAGTATATTTGCAGACATTCGTTTATTCTCCCCATTTTCAGACCCCACTACATTTAAAAGGCTCAACCGTCTAAGATCATCGCCTTTAATAAAAAATAAAAATAAAAAAAACTAAACCGAAATCGACCCGTTCAGGAGCTAAGACATCACAGACAGATACGTTAAACTTATAATACCCTCTTTTTGCGTTGGGGTTTAAAAAAAGAGAAATTACTCGCTATGCTTATATTATACCTACGTGACTACAAATCTAAAGCAGTATGCCCGTGGGGAGTTCTCCTAATTCCCTATAGTCATTCAAATGAAGACTATGTTTCGATGTTAGCACCAGCTAATCCTTTTAATATTTCTCTTAGTCGTTTAGTATCATTACGAATAGCCTACTTAGAAACCTTTTAAGTACATTTGCGTCGCAACACGAATGCTTGTGTCATGTAACATTAAGACTGCTGGCAGAATATACACTCACAGGCACAATTAACCGCCCCCCTGTGTCATTCATCATCCTGTTTGGTTCCGTCAACTATAGCTTATCAACAATTTTTTTTTTTAAGTGGGTATTCTAGCAATAAATAAAACACTTATACCATTATTTTCTGTCTTAAATTTGTGTCATCGAGGGGTTTTCGGAATATAGTCGTTGTTTTACATTGTTGCTGTTGTATTACATAGTTAACATTTTCTGTTATTTTCTATCATAGTGGGTGAATATTGTTTAATTTTAAATTATAGTGTTTGCTCAATGTTTGTGATTGCAAAAATGCCATTCGATGCAACTGATGTAGCTAGAGCTGTAGCTAGTGGTTTTTGCTGATGCGGGCCAGCGTCACATCGCTCGCACACTCTGTGTACGTTGAACAACGGTACGAGATGCCATCAGACGATTTCGGGAGACAGGCTTTACACCCGCAGGCCAGGTCAAGGCCAACATCAATGCACTTCGACTCGAGATGACCGATTCGTTGTCACCAATGTGTTGAGAAATCGCTTTTCAACCGTTACTGAAGCTCGTAAGCGTTTTTTTGAGGTGAGAAATGTCACTGTCAGTGAACGTACCATTAGAAGAAGACTAGCAGAAAGTAATTTGAAGGCTTTTCATCTAGCTCGCGCTCCGCATCTGCTCCCATCGTATAGCTAGGTAATAGTATAGGGAGGTATCTCTTATGAGGCACCTTCGATAGAGGACGTGTAAACCCACGTTGCCATACCGCAAGATCCGTCAGTGAGGTGAGATCTTAATGAAGTCGGGATTGAAGTTTTACCATGACACGCACGTAGTCCCGATCTTAACCCAATAAAGCACATTTGGGTTTTAACATTCTTTTTATAAAATATGGTCTAAGTTTGGTGATTTCTGCAAATTGATAGAAATAGGTGGGCGTTAATTGTGCCTGAGTGTAGTTGTAAATACGCGTAATTTTCTGACTACAGTTTTGTATATCGTTATGTGATAATTTCAGCGAGAAAGCCGGTTGGGAGGGTTGCGGCGGAAGACAGAAGGAAGGAGCTAATATAAACAAGTCGCTGGTGGCATTGAGCAATGTCATATCAGCCCTAGGTTCGTATTTTTAACAGATTTTTTTAAAACGAAAAGGACGTTCTAAGTTCGACGAGTATGATTTTTCATGTATGTTTACAGATTTTTAGGAGATGACAATTTCATATTTCTTTATATAGTATATTAAGTTACAAATGGCATCAACGGTTCTACGAAAGGAGTCGAGAAATTTTGAAATTTTTTTTGGTTCCATATTAATACATTATATTGTAAATATTTCATTACAGTGAGCGGGGGTGGACGAGGAAGGTTCGTCCCATACCGCGACTCTGCGCTAACATGGCTTCTTAAGGATTGTTTTACTGGTGGAGCTACTACTTTTATCATAACAAGTAAGTATTATAATTATAAGGAACCATCCGAATCGGTTAATAATCAGACGAGTAAACTATACGATTCTGTCTTGCGATGGTTTACAGCCCTGTGATTCTGTAAAAATCCAGACCCGATTTCGAATTCACACATGTGTCCGAATTCACTTCACAAGGCGTCATCCGATCAACCTTGAATTGATTCGTGGCATAAGCAAAGCGAGTTTAGAAAAGGCATAGGAATAGAATATCTGAGGCACGTATATCCAATATTTTTTTTCTTGTATTATTATACAAAAAATGGAATTAATAGAATTTTGACACTCAATGACGTGAATTTGGACACATGAGTGAATTCGAAGTCGGGTCTGGATTTTTACAGAATCGCAGGGCTGGTGTCCTAATGATCGCATTATGCCTATCCAACTAATACTAATGTGGTATTGTGCGGGAATCAGCTGTGTCCCCTAGCGTCGCGTGCTACGGCGAGTCTGCGTCGACGTTGCGGTGGGCGGCGCGGGCGCGTCAGTTGCCGGACTGCCGCGTCACGGTGGCGCCGGCGCCTGTCGCCCGCGCGGTGCTGCTGGCTCATTACACGCGGTTGCTGGACGAGCTCGGCAGGAACTTTATACGATACGTAACTACATTCTATTTCATTAATTAATTCCGAATCTGCCTTCGTAAATTATAACCTATGTCGTTCGACTATGATGGAGCTTCCCGAAAGATTTTTGTGATTGGATCAGTATTTTCAAAGATTATAAATATACAAAAAAAGTTAGAAAATTTACCTCTTTATAATATTAGTATAGGCAAATTTGACTATATGAGTGACTTAAAGACTATTTCAAATTATTTTATTTTTATTTATTTATCAAAAGAAACGCTTTACCTTCGGTTAAAATATATTTTTTGTTGTAGGTTCCTGAAACAGGAAAAATCTCTTATGATATAAATCATTGGACATTGAATCCAAGAAATGACGACTCGCAATTGACTACAAATAAACTCGCCAACATAGGGAACATTATGAATTTATTGCATCCTAAAACTGACGCACAATCGGAATCAACAGCTTCGTCGGTAGCAAGCGGAAGTTCGGATGTAATTAATAATACTACGGATAAACTTACAAATATACAAATAAATCAAGATATTGACAAAGATGGTAATAATTTCTTTGTCCCTAATTTGGAAAGAACTCAGAGTATCAATGATTTAAAAATAATAGCGCCTTTGAGGCACAAACGTAGACAGTATAAATCGCAAGAAATTTTACCAATTGACGAGGCAATTCTTATGAATCAGCGACCCTCGAACGCATTACTTAAACATGATGCACATAAAAATAATTCAGAACACAATAAGGACAAATCGAATATTTTACAAACTTCAGTACTATATGATAATAATCAAAGAGCAGAGATAGTCGCATCCGTTACAGAAAGACTATACAACAAAATAAAAAAGAAAGAGGAAGCTGCTGCTTCAAAAATTGAATCTGTAATAGACAAAAAGATTATGGAACCCCTAAGTGAGTTACGAATTTGTACGAATGCTCGCCAACGTCTGGTGGAAATAAGTCAGAAAGCTCTTAGGAATAAACGCAGAATAGGTATACCTGCACACACGCAGACTCGTAAAACAGTCACCCGAGTTAGAGACCAAGGAATCGATGCACAGACGGATTTACACACTTATTTTTATAAAAATTGTGATAACTACACAATCAGGTGCGATGCTGCAACAGAAACATTGCCATTAACGCCTAGGTGTAAAGAAGTAGCTGTTGGATCTAAATATGGTACGATAAACTTTAATGATAAGTCTACACTAACTGAAGAAAAGAAGATTGTTAATAGAAATTCATTTGTAATGACTGACGTTGCTAGAAAATGTGATAATTTCACACAAACGCATATAGTACCACCCCCTAGGAGAAAAAGGCGTGGATGTTATTGCAATTGTTCGAGAATCATCTCGCCTGCGACTTTTCATGCAAATGATGGAAATGCTTCCCTAATAAGCATCAATATATCTCAAACTAATCCCATGGACTCAGAAACGCAAAGTTCCGATGAGGATTCTGAGAGTCAGACTGAAAGTTATGAAAAACCATCTTCAGTGAATATGACACCAGACCTATTGACTAATCATAATACATTAGATGTGAGATTAAATTTTGACAGAGATGTTAAGGATGAAACAAATATCAATATTGCTACTAATGGGGAAACAGATATAAAAGTTGACGACACACAAAGTAAATACAATAGTGATTTTTCTGATTCAGATGATTTTGTTTTACCACGTGTAAAAGTTGATGGCATAAGAAAAACTAAGTCGCAAGAAATTAGAGACATGATTTTAGGGCGTAACGATAATTCTTATCCATATAATATAATATTATCACCACCGAGAGATAGAGATCAATCAAAGATATTAGTGAAATTCCAAGAAAGCGATATTCCAAGAAAGCAGACGACTTCTGTGGCATCACAAACTTCATTGGATAAACATAGCCGTAATTTGATAAATGATAACACTGGAAATTTTGTAGAAAGAAATAGCTGCAATAATGATCGTTCCAGCATTAATTCAAATTCAAGTGAGTCAAAAAAAGATTCAGATTCATTTGTGTGGCAAAAAGGGATTATGGATGATATTAACTCAAAATGGACAAACAGTCTAGGGCGAAGGTTTACACCGGTTTATAAATTAAAAAATTCAAGGCCCTCTAAATCTAATAACAAATTATACAAAAAATTCCTGGATTTAAATAACGAAAAAAAGGATAATGAAAGTAGTTCAAACTCTTCACTAATAAATAATAATAAAGACATAATATCTAGCGATAGTTCAGATTCACGTGATATGTTTGTACGGAGAAGAGATTATTTGGAAAGCATGTTGAATTTTAAATCTGAACAAGACTGTTTTACGAGTTGCGAACAAGAGCTATTGAATTCTTGCAATAAATTACAAAAGTCTGTAGATAAGTACGAGAGTTATATTGCAAATTATCAAAACTCTATTAAAACTCCGAGAGGTGCTGCTTCTATACGTACTCCGACCGAATATTTACAGCATTTAGTACAGTTGAGAAGAGAGGTAGTAAAAGGGAACTATGAAAGAGAAAGTTCACTTGGAAATAAACTTTAACAGTTCTATGATAATAATAAACAAGGTTTAGCGTCAGAGTTAATTTACCCTAAAATTGTAATTTTAGTATTAGTCCAAATTCATATCATACAGAGAATAAGCAAACTACCTTCTAGGAGTAAATATTACTCCCGTAGAGCCTCATGCCAGGTTAACGTTTGTTAAGTCTCTGTCTAATACTATGAATTTTGACTAATACTACTAAGTACAGTCTTAGAGTAAATTTACTCTAACGTTAAACCTTGTTTATCAATAACACTGTAATAGTATTATAATAATAATTATAAATAAATTACCATGAATAAGTAAACAAGTAAAAGATAATATCGTATTTGTGTATGTGCAAAAAATATGTATGACAACAATTTGTTTTAATGTTATTAAAGTATGAAATAATAAAACCTTTTTTCCTTATTTCTTCACATAATTATAAATGACGAAGTTTTGAATATTGTATTTTTTTAATGAGTATTTATAAATAGAGGAATGTAGATTTTGTTTCTATCTTTTATTTTTCACTGCTCAACACTTCCACTGGACGTTCAATTATCTTGTTCTAAGAGAGATTAATATTGAAAATAATCATATTACTTATTGGGGTTTTGTGATTTTCTCATTTTTCAAGGTATTTAACTCGTTAAATTAGTAATTTTATTTTAGTATTCACGAAATGTGCGGTACGCGACACGAAGTAAACCCAACTGTGGAACTTTCGTATAGATTTCTGGAGACAGTAATTTTTTTTATTATACTTTAAGTTTCTGTGCCGACTTTACTTTCGAGTTGGTACTGTTGTACTTTCAAGATATAATGACGAAATAATAATTTGGCAACTCGCTCAGAATATCTGTTTGAGATTTTGAATTTGAAATAAATCGTCAAATTTCAGAAAAGAGAAAAAGCTACAACCTAGAGCTGAAGCGGCGTCTATAGCTCTAGTTGTAACTAAATAATTTACATGTCGAAGATGTTAAGCCATGTGAGTTATGTTGTGTGTTTTTGTCATACCAGTACGTTCAAAAGCATCACCAAAATATAACATTGATTACCTCAGAACAGAATAACGAGTCCAACGAGTGAGTGACCAAGTTTTTGCAGTGGCGAAATGTTTGTGTAATTTCGTCACGTCTTTGATGTGTAACTTGAATCGGATTAAACATAGTACTATTACAAGACGTATTTAGTTACAATGAAAGCCTTTTTATTGGTGATTATAAATTATCAGCATTCCTTGACTATGCGCTGACGATCTTATATGGGGTGCAAGTTACAACAAATTAATTTCATTATCTTTATTCCCTGGTAATAAAGTTGAGGCAAGACCCTAGTGAATATCTATACATTTTTCAAACAATGATCTTTAAAACTACATAATGAATTAATAGAGTGACATATTAGGAAGGTTGATATGTATAATATAGAACCAGATGAGCGAAACGGCTGGCGGAAAGCTAGTAGAGATTAAAATTAAGAACCTTTGTTTCTATATAATTATTTTATTATTCAAGTCTCGCTGACTCTTCTATTTTGTCAAGGCTCTGCATGTTGTGATACATTTAGAATCTGAGTTATATATGTAATGTTGTTTAATATAGTATAAGAGAACAAAAATGTTCAATATGGAAGCGTAAGGGGTCACTCAGTACCCATTGTGGTAGTCAAGTGCTGGAAAACTTGTCCACGTCGTGTTATCTACATGTCATCTGGTAGCCTGGGCTAAATCATTGATATATATATTATGTATGTTTAAATATTTGTATTTTCTATGTTTATGTTGCATAATAAAGAGCTTTCTTTATTTTTTGATGTTGTGGTAGTTCAATAATTAATTAATATAGTAGTTATAAAAGGAATTATTAAAATAGTATTAATAAAGTGGAGGGTCATTGCCCATCCTCCTTAACCATCCATAAGGAAGGCCTGAGCCCCTTCAGTGGGGACGTAAAAGGGCTGATGATGATGATGATGAAAGTGATAACTGTTATGGTAGCATAAAGCGGAAAGCAAATGTAGTCAGTGTTAAAGAAAATTTGATTTGTATGATAAAGTAATAGCTTTTATTCTATAATTAATATAGTAATTTCATTCAGCAATAACGTTCAACTCCTTGTTTTTTTTTTACTTTTTCCAAAATATTGGAATATGGCTCTGTTGACCGGCATCGATCACGCATAGGTTTATAGTAATTCGAAGCTGGTTTTGTTAAAATTCCTTAACGTAAACTATCACGTATGTAGTGACCTCAGAGTAGTATATTTTGAAATGTCGAATACACTGCATACCGCATGCGCTCAGAACCTTCGCGGTGACCAGTTGATGCTGTAGGCGGCGCGAACACATTGCATTCTACGAAATAATGAATAAATTCGCTCACACATATTATTTAAATCTAAATAATAAAAATTAACAAGAAAATAAAGTGATTTTTAAGTGAAGTGAAGTTTCATACGACCATGTCGGTTATCGTTATTTTGGCAGTTTGCATTTTTATTTTAACGTACGTTTGGTATCAATATAAATTCACATACTGGTCTAGGAAGGGGGTTTTTGGTCCGAAACCGATATTTCCATATGGCAACATAAAAGATGTCATAACGAGAAAGTCTCAGTTTTTCCAACCGTACTGCGATATTTATATTAAATATAAACATCTGCCGTACGTCGGCATATATTGTTTCCATCGTCCTGTGTTGTGCATTAACGATTTGGAGTTGGTGAAGCATATTCTTATAAGGGACTATGACCATTTCGAATCTAGGGGCATCTATTCAGGAGGCGAAGGGGACAGATTGGCGGTAAATCTGTTCAACATTCACGGGACCCGCTGGAAGAAGTTACGACTGAAACTGTCCCCGAATTTTACATCGGGAAAGTTGAAATCGATGTATCCCATGATAGAGAAGATAGCGAGCGACGCGCGTGGTTACGCGGATATGTTGTGTTCGAACGGTGAATCGGTGAATTTCTCGGAGCTGTATGGCCGGTACGCTATGGAGATAATCGCCAATATAGGTTTTGGCGTTGAATGTAATGGTTTCAACAGTGAAAAGTCCGAGTTTTTCGATAGGGGGCGCGAGTATTTTGATCCACGGTCATTGTACTGGTAAGTTTTTGTTTATTTTTTAAATTATAAGTGCGTTATGCACATTCACATTGCAAATTTTATTAATTGAATGTTATTTCAAATATATGATAAGGGTTTTGCGTCTGAGTATAACTAATTAAAAAATATATATGACACTGAAGCAGTGACTAACTCATAGTGGTCGTATTTAACGTTTCTTGGAACTTTCTTTAATGATGAGTATTTATAAAAAAATGTAGTTCTCAAAATCGAAGTAGATGTTGTTACTCGTAGATCTACATCTACGGACATATTTCCATTTTCTTTCTGACGTAACAGAACTAAAGTTTATTACGAAAATTAATAATAACCATTGTCATATTTTTCAACTTTACCAACCTAAGTTTTGAGAATTAATTTCATTTTTTAAAACACATGGGCTTACGTGTTAAGTATCGAATTCATCTTATGATATTTAGGTATATTAGTATTTTTTTTTATAAAATCTCTTCACAATAGATAACAGAGATAAATTTATATCAATACGCCTGCTATGCGTTAGCGATCAAATTTAGTTAATGTACGATCGCAAACTGCGAGGTTGCATGCTCTGCCGGGTAACTACACTTGCATGGTCATTCGGCTTTTATTACCTGACCCATCAATGATCAGGTAAAGAGCGTATAAAGTTTTTATTTTAAAGTTTGAAGCTCGTTTTCCCTAGGCCGTAGTTCGTAAAACGTCGTACGAACTCCGGGAACTTCGCACAGCTAGAAAAGTTAGTACATCAATTAGTATAGGTATCTAATCATACACACATTATAAAATAGTATGCATCCAAGCATACTATTTTATAGTATTTACTAATTTTTCATACATTCGATTCAAAAAAATTTTAAGGTTACTCAATATGAAACAAAAATGCTATTTTTTCTTTTTATAATATACAACTCCTTTGATAATTTTTTTAAAGATGTCACTTAGTATTTACGTTTCATACCTATCTAGATAGATAATAATGATAGCCAAAATATTTTAATATAATTCTTTCGGATCTAGTACTAAGCTAATTAACATACACGTGTAATGCGTTGATGTTTTTTTTTTATTTCTATTTGAAGATACGTAAGATGAAAAAGTACAGATTTTTGTTGAAATCCTAATAACTAAAGTTTTGTGCTTGTGTTTAAGTTTAACTGGTAATAAAATGGTTAATTCATAAACGTATTATAGCAAGCGTAATCCTTCAGGCATTTTTATTCAATCTTTGGGAGATGTTTTCTAGATATCAATTAAAGTCTTCGAGCCTATTGAAAAAAATGGAAATATAGTAAAAATGCATATTTATTTATTGTTAGTTTTAAGATAAAATATGAAACAACTATTGAGAATGGGCGACATATGCAACTGCATATTATAATTCAGTCTCTACTCGTGACTGATATGTATTATAGCCTTGTTTAGCAGTATAATTATTATGATGGATTTAGTGTATGTTTATTCTTAGCAATTTTATATTAAAAGAAAAGACTTTAGCAGTAAATTAGTTGTAGACATTTTTTAACAATTGAATGACATGTCATAACTGTTATGGTTTAATATTAACAGTGGTTTACTGAATGTTATTAGTAACACATACAGTAGATAATGGTTACCTTGTGGCATTCTAATACGGCAAGAACGAGTGTAGCCTTAAAGTTAGGCCAATCAGTCTTCACGAGGTTTAAGTCTACTTGCGCGTTGTTCACTTTTTGTTTTTATGAAATCCGAAGTTACGGGAATTCTCAGTTAAGCTACTTTCATTCTGAGGGTGCAAAATGTATCTTCTAAAAATCAACACGGTTTCAGAGAAATCGGATATCTTGCCGTTTTTTTATTAGGTAGTCTTGGCCCAGACTACATATAATTTGGTTTGGTACATCTCCTATTACACATTTATTAATTTTCAGGACAATCATAAGAGGTTTTGCTTTTTTTGCTCCGGATACTTTCGATAAATTGAAGTTGAGGCGGATAAGCTCGCGCATTGAGAATTTCTTCTACAGTCTCGTCAAACACACAGTTGAACATAGAAACAAGTATGACTATAAGAGGAATGACTTTCTACAGGCTCTCATCGAATTGAGGAGAGAGCAAAATACAACAGGTATATTATTATATTTTTTTAAATTACATAATTAAATAATTTTTAGGAAGATCGACAGACAAATATTAATATTGGGTTACATAGTAAATTATACATTTGCTTATTACAAATAATTAAATCTTATTTTTTGCGTTTTTGTCTGTTATTGTCATCATTTTAATTTTAAATGTGTAATACGTGTAATAGAACTGACGTGTATAAAGTTTCGAATAATTTAAATAACATTCAAATAACAAATACATCCGTATTTGAGATATTTTTTATTTTCAACGATTGCATAAAAGTATAAACGTTTGAATTTACTGCATTATTAATCTGTGTTGATGTGGCTGTGTATGATATTTTGGCATTTATCAAAATTTTTGCAAGTGCCCCGGAACTTATGTTTCTTTTATATATGTATAAAAATTACGACTGGAAGTAATCTTTTGCAAATATATATAATTAAATCTAAATGTTATGTTTTATCGCGCGCTATTAATATAAAACAACTCTTAAACGACTTCTGTGGGTTATCTTATTTGTAATTTTAATACTATTAGTTACTAGACAATGACGATAATTCTTATATAATTTATATAATAATCTCTTATTTAATTTGGTTTTGCTTTAACGTTATTAAAGTGATATGTTTATTATCAAATTAATAGAATAAGTGTATTCCAGTAGAGCTATTCACTTATAAAAATAGCATCAAACTCAACGTTGAGGTTAGCGCTGTTCTATCATAGAGATTCAATCAAAATGAAGCCTACTCCAAAAGGTAAAAAAGGTTTTATTTTATGGAAACTATATTACCACAGAGCTGCGTTCTCGGCTGTTGTTTAAGAGAGTATATAGTATTACACTAGTACGGTGGCATAGATATTCCTGTACATTTATTTAGATAACTTTATTTCTGCTATCCAGTTATTTATAGGGAAACAGTTGGATAGCACAACTGGATAGCAGAAATAAAAACGCAGTTTGACTGGATACAAACTAAAATTAGTGTGGATTATGTAACAGAGTCCATCTTCTTTCAATCAAACAATCAATCAATCAATCAATCATTTATTGCATAAAATATGGTGTAACAGGTGTCATAAAATAAGCGTATCACATATTTACTGTTTGACAGTGTGCAATAGTTCTCGCATCCTATTATCATGGGTAATAATTATTAGCGCTTTTAAAGAATCCTATCGATCTAATAAAGATCTAAAAAGTTAAAACGTCCCTTTTCTGTTGAATTTCTTTCATTAATTGATATGGTTAGTTCACAATCTCTTGTTATGATGAAAATAATATTGCAAGGTTTTTGGGGGCATGACAAGTTTTGAAACAATTCTACTTTCTATAATTTGTAATCAAAATAAACAATTAAATTAGTTAAGTGAATTAGGCAGAAGAACACTGAAGAAGAAGTAATAATAAACAAATAGTCGATTAAACTATTAGGTAGTAAAGTAATATTTAAATAATATTTATGTATATAAAAGTAGTTTAGGTATAAAAAATAGTGACAGAATTTAGATTTATTTATTTATTTAGATTTATAGATTTCACTTTAAAATATTTATTGATGCTTCGCCTTGACACTAGACAGCGAACATTCAATGTCGAATTACTGTAGTTAAAATCTAAATCTAAAATTACCTAGTGAAATATCGTTATCAAATGAATTTAGATTTAAGTATGGTATGATGGGGTTGGCATGTTCTAAAGAATAAAAACCCCTTAAAAATTAAAAGAATTAAAAAAAATCTAAACCAAAATATGATTTCAATATAAATCGACTATATTAGTTTATCTTGTAGGAATGAAAAATCCACACGACTTTCCTTTCGACATGACCGATATAGCTGCTAATACAATGCTATATATGATAGCTGGATACGAAACTTCAGCAACAACAGGTAAGCTATTTTTTGTACTTGAATGAATGAATAATTTATATAACATGAATGCAGTTCGATTATGAACAAATTATGGAAATTAAGAATAATAATAATAAATTAATAAGAATGATAAAACATTGAAGTAAGTAGCAATATTCTAAAAACTACTTAAATTCTATTATGTCAAATATATGAAATCATTGCAGTATTTAAAATTTATACACTAGCATTTACTTAAGCATATATGTAGTTATACATATATTTGACACATTAATTTAATATTTTAAGATTAAATTCAATGAAATTATGATTGATCTAAGTCAATAATAGCCATATAATTATAAACGAATATTAATATATATGTCGGCGTGTAGTCAGAAGGGCCTATTACGAAGCCCAAATAGATCGTCCATATCGGAGGACTATCTTTAAAATAACACTGCAGGCGTGTATACCAACGTGGATTTGTTCCATTTTATCACTTTTCATACGAAAATATAACGAGATGAGCGTGATGTCGTCGGATGTCTTTACTCCTCGGCCTTCCGAAACAGAATGTGTGCCAAAAATGGCGGCAATTAGCTTTTGTTAACGAACTGTCAAAGTCAGTGTCACCATTCTAATAAAATTAGAAGTATCGATGATCACGCTCTCTCTACAATCGAGTAATTAAGTAATCGAGTAACTAGCAATTTAAAAAAAAAGTAACTAAATCAAGTGATCTTCGTAAAGATGATGCGACATATACATTGATTGAATCAATAAAACGTTCTTATAGTTATGGCTAGAGTCATAGCTCATATGGTCCAGTTATTCAACGAATTCAACTCCATTTTCTGTAAAACTGCATCGAAAAATTTACAATTTGGACAGTAGTTCTAACATGATACAAATAACAAGCCTGACTTTGTTCCGAAATGCGCTTTTACCGTGGGGTCGAATGCCACCCTATTTCGAGGGCGACAATTAACAAATTAGAAATAACATACTGGGGTTATGTATTATAAATATATACGAGTATACAAGATAAATTTATTTTGAGCATAAATTAAAGAATAAAGTTTTTCCGATAAGCTAATAGTTATCAAGTTATTCGCGATTGAAAATGTTGAGAAAAAACGTTGGAATTTTTTTTAAAGTTTTTAAGCATTATTCTTTCGTATACACTCTAAACGCTTCTATTCACAATATTTCAACTTGTACGCAGACCATGTATACATATTTGATCAATTTTACCTGAACATTGATGAAAATACAGAGTGTATTTTTTGAAAAATTCATCAGTCCTGTTAGGTCCTGGGTAGCTCATCGGTTAGGGCAATAGGGATGATGACTGGGTAAAAAAAATGCAATTCTATACAATAAAAATTAGTCATCATCCCTATTGCCCGGATTGCGAAAGGTCGTGGATTCGAATCCCATCTCAGAGAATAGGTATATCAACATGTCATTGGAATAATTTGCCAATGTGATTTTCAATTCATATTAAAAAATATTTTTTAAACCCACATACAACTATAGTATTTTAAATTGAATCATTTTTATTTCTACTTGAAATGCTCACTTTTATTATTTGGCAATTTGATTTAAATAAATGAAAAATCAAGAAATTTCTGAGTCAATGTTAAGTGAATTGACGTACCACATCATTTTTAATTTTTGAATTAAAGTACTTCAAGCTCTCGAAAACATTTTTCCATAGATTTTAATTTAGGGCTTGAATAATTGAAAAGAGTAATTTAAAAAAGTATTTCTACTTTAAAAATATATTTTTTATATTTAAGACAAGAAATCAAAAGTTTAATGTTTTTATTTCCTTATGCGGGGTAGGTTTTTAAGGGTTGTTATAAGTAAAACATCAAAATACAAACTCTGTTATATAAATAATACATAGTTAACATGACTAGAAATTAATTACAACCTTTCCACTGGTTCAACATATTAATTTCAATTTGTTAAGGGTTAGTTTTCACCCCTCAAAAAAGAAGAGCGCAATTTGCTACTAACAAAAGCCAGGTTTGAAGTGGACGGTAAAACGAGTTTTATTCCAAAATTTCAGACAAATCCAGGCAGTTTTACAGAAATCGGAGGTAAGCCACTATTTTATTATTGCTATTCCATGTTAATTAATTATGGTGTACAACAAAGAATTATTCATTCATTAAATGTATATATGTGTAATATACAACGTGTCGCAAAATTCAACGATAAGCAGGCGCCAAGAGGTACCCTTGCTCATGTGTACTTATGGAAAAATAAGAAAAAAATTATATCTTATCTTTTTTATTATAAAATTAAATTCGAAAATTTACACCTTTTATGATATTTTCAACTACCACGACCACAACTTCTCAATTATGTTCAATCTTTTTTTGGTATCGGATACCTAAGTAGCACTACTATTCGCTACAACTCTTTCGAAAATTTTCGAATTTTATTTTATAATAAAAAAGATTAATAAGATATAATTTTTTTCTTATTTTTCCATAAGTACACATGAGCAGGTCTACCTCTTGGCGCCCGCTTATCGTTGAATTTTGGGACACGTTGTATATAAAATTACACATTATTCATGATAGCTGGTATAAAAAAGTAATTGAAGGCCTCTCCAAGATGCAACTTTGTCTAATCTAGTGCTAATGATATTAATTATGATGTCATTAATGCTATGCAGGTCAATTCGCAGCATATCAATTAGCGCTAAATCCCCACATTCAGGATAAAGCGAGAGAGGAAGTCAATAGAGTTTTGAAAAAATATGGCGGTGAATTCACATACGATGCTCAAAATGAAATGGTGTATGTGAACATGGTACTTGAAGGTATGTATCTTTAAATAAAAACGGCCAATTGTAAGTTCGATAGTTGTGTATGGTTAAATTTTAAAGCTATGGAGTTATTACAGGTTTTACAAGATAACCTGTACTATCCTGTTTTATCTGTAGGCTAAGGACTTATTTTGGATTTTAGGGTTTTACACCCAAAGGGAAAAAACCGTACACTATTAGCAAGACTCCGCTGTCCGACCGTTTGTCATCGGGCTTTGATAGTTAGAATGTTGAAATTTTCACAGATGATGTATTTTTGTTGTCTTTATAACAACAAATACTAAAAAATAAAATTAATATTTAAAGGGGATTCTATACAACAAACGACATTTTTGCTCGTTTCCTGTACGGAACCCTTGGTACGTGAGTCACCGTCGCACATTACCGGCTTTTTTTTCAATTTTATGCACAGTCGTTGAGAAGCAAATTACCTATGATTAATGAACAAAGCTTCGATTCTACTAATGCTATTGTAATAATGGCACTTCAAGTAATTGCATTTTCCATCTGCATTATCCATTTAACGGCAAATATTATAAGATAATGGCGTCTTGATGAATCAATGACGACAGATTATTTTATTATTTTGCGAAATTAAGCGAGAAATTATGAGAGTTCGATTTATTATACATTGTACGGAATTCTAAAAACTTGTCTTCAAACACGCTGTCATACGTTTGCGTAACGTAGATTTTTTTTTATTTTTGTCAAAGTGAGAGTAAAGAGTTCATTGCCAATATTAATTTAACTGTCCGGCACAATCTTGTTCTGCGGTCGTCAAAAGGAGTCGACCTTGTATTTAGTGAGCTTGTTAGTCACAAAATCGGTATACTACGGTAGATTTTATGGTAATTAGAAACATTTTTATAAATATATTTTCAATTGGGTTAGAATGAAAGGACCGCTAAAAATACTACTTAAAACAGCATTTGTATATACTACCACATTATTCAGGTTTTGTAGTGTGTCTGTACATTTATGGTTGACAATAACTTTATTAACGACTAGTTCAATGTTACGAGCCGGCCTTACGGGGTTATGCACCTCCAAACATTTACAGTTTATTTTTAATAATACAGAATTATATACGGATATAAAAAACTATAAATAAATTGATAATTTATCCAAGTAGACCAAATTTATTGAGGAAAACGACCCTGATTTAATCGAATACAATTACGAAATACGTTGACAGGTTTACTGTCCTTTCTGCTTATTCACTATCGAGTATGTAAACTATCGAGAGGTGTTTAAATAACATTAACATAGTTTTACCATTCATCTATATCTTGATCCTACGATAATATTAGGACACAACGTAGTATTTTTTTATTCTACCGAAGCTTTTCATTCTAGGACACTTTTTTATATTATTATAGTAAAGAAAGTAATGTTAAGAGTGTGACTTACCGATTATAAAAATCAATAATCGTTTAGGTTCTCTTTTAGTAGTTAATAAATACTTTATTATTAGGCTCTTAATATAAGAATTTAAATATTCCATATCGTGTCGAATTCAAATGGCTAAAATTAACACTAAATCCATAGAAGAGTTTACAATTTCTTTGTACTTGCATTATGTAGTGTTCTAAAAGAAATACTCAAATTTTAAGTTTTTAAACTCAATGTTGTTTTAATATAAATAAAATATTCCTAATTTGATATTAATTATAGAAACAATGAGGATGTACCCATCGATGAGGGCAATATTCCGACGATGCACCAAGGACTACAGGATGCCAGGCACTGATCTGCTCATAGAGGAGGGTACAATGGTGTTCGTGGCATGCGAGGCAATCCAAATGGACCCGGAGATATTCCCGGAGCCGGAACGATTTGATCCGGAGCGGTTTACGCCGGAAAATAAGGCGAAGTTACATCCTTGTCACTGGATGCCGTTCGGCGAAGGACCTAGGAAATGTCTAGGTAAATAAAGGAGATGTTTTAATGTGTTTTATTCAACTTTTATAGAGAAATTGCTGTTCTATGTATTTATTAAGTGAAACCACAGTACCTTCGTGAAGCTCATTTTTTTTACTTGCATTCTTTTACTTCAATATTATTGGTAATTTTAAATTGGTAATTTTAAATCAATATCATTGATAAACATAAATACTATGAAGGTATCATGAAATCATTTGCTTAAGCCTATATACTAATAATAATAATAAATAACTATTTAAAGTATAATTAAAAATATCTAGACAATTGTTTTATATGATAGAATATCATGAAATGGGGTACTGCAGATTAATTTAAAATTCTGTAAAAAATAATCAGCGTCGACTCAAGTTGAATACAACGCCGTCAGAGCAATAGCAAAGCCTATGTAAACCATTAGGCTATTGTTTACTATTGTTTGTTTATATTGACTGATTCCATATCATTAAAATCGCATTAAATATCGGAAAACTCAGTGGAAGATGTACATGTGGTTGTGTCATAAATGCAATTTATGCCAATTATAGCACTATTATAATCGTTGTTTCATTACACAGACCTTCACCTAGCGATCTTAACGCACCCGATGATGTGTTGTGTGCCCATCGATCACTTAACACAGAAACGAAGCTATAAACTTAGTTCAAACTAACACAGTAAACTGCAGAATCCATTCAATCATTTTGATAACATTTGATGGCTTATTTCAATGGAAATAGCATGGATATAGTGCCTTTATTGACACTTTTACACGACTATTACATTATTAATGAAATCTGCAATGCTTTATAGTGTAATAGAATAAAATAGAACAAGAATTGATTTTTTTTATTACACCAATTCAGAAGACGTTAAATTTGATGTTACATATAATTATCTATATATATAAAAATGAATCGCAAAATGTGTTGGTAAGCGCATAACTCAACAACGCCTCGACGAATTTGGCCAAATCTTTTTTAAAATGTTCGTTGAAGTTCAAGGATGGTTTTTACGGCGAGAAAAATAGAATTATTGCTGGAAAAACCCTAAAAATAGCCCTTTTCTTTTTCCCATACAAATGATTTGTAACTAAAACGTAGTCAATTTGAGCTTTATTGCTATGGTATAAAGTTCATATTAAATTACAAGCACTCACTGTTGTCTAAGCAATGTAGGTGTGTTCCTAACGTCAAAGATCATATCTATCAAAACAATGTGCGTGTGTGCGTTGGAGCATGTATGTTGCCTGTTCCCGTGTTGGAAAACCATCAGATTTGTTTATCTATGCGCCAGGTAATCAAACAAAAAACATCGTATACCACAAAGCACTACAATGATAATAATAATAATTATGATTCACATGATTAACAATAAAGCGATTACTTACTTTTAAATCCTTATATATGTTTTATTTAATTATTTTTTATTCACAATGCCCTATCACCAGGGTGACAGTTCTGTTCAGGAGAATTTTTTTAAATACGTAGGCAAAAAAACTGCCACATTATAAATCTTTTTGACAGGACGAAGTCTGTCGGGTCAGCTAGTAACATATAAAAATTTAGGTTAAGCTACTTTACCTACATATTTGCTGATATTGTTAAAATGTTTAAGTGTGCTATTGTCTTTTTCGTAGGTATGCGGCAAGGGTACATCCAATCAAAACTAGCGCTAGTAAAGATCTTACAGAAATATGAACTATTATTAGATCAGCGGACGCTGGTGCCGATGAGGCTCAAGACTACAAGCTTCGTGCCCCAAGCGGAAGGAGATGTGTGGATAAAGTTAAGAAAGCTAGATGAAATCAAAAGTGACGCGTAAAGCTCGGTGTTGTTATGTAGTATTTAAGTTATGGTATAAGTCATGGTTTTGTACATGTTAATTAATAAAATGTAAAACATTCAGTGTATCTATTATTATTAACAGACTTCAAAAATTTGTGTTTGTCCAGTGATTATTCACACCGTTATTTGGAAAAAAAAAACATAGGTGGTTCTAAAAATAATCTCGAAATAAAATTAGCAGTTTTGTTATTATGACTGAAAATTACTTTTAAAACCTAAACAATCGTTATATTTTGCTTTTCTTCATGATCTTTGTTATATTGGTTTATGTATTACTGCATACAAATAAGGAATAATAGTAAGATATAATCCGCTGGATGCGGGAGGCGCAGGACCGATCACACTGGAGATCTTTGGGGGAGGCCTATGCCCAGCAGTGGGTGTCTCTCGGCTGAAATGATGATGATTATGATGAGTAAGATATAACTAGTGTGCCTCACTGATGCACTCGCGAGTAATGCTAAATTTCTAAGTGCGGCAAACATCGACCAACCCATCGGGCTTTCCAATAACCACGCGCCTGGCCCCCGCTGAGTGTGAGAAGGACACAATTAAATCAGTTATTGAAAGGACTCTCTATAAATAATACTGCGTTCAGTCATCGTCGGAATTGGTACGTCTGCTCTGCTTAAACTGTATAAATACATATTTTATTTTAACTCTAATATCTTCCTGAAATAGGGTTGCTTACAAATTTTCAGCGAATTATAGTATTTTTTAAAATGCTTATAAAATACAAGACACTTCAAAAAATACCTACCAATCAAATTACACGGGAACAGAACATTAACACAAACAGATGCGTCTGTCGTAATGTCACAGCAAGACAAATGCGTTAAGATTTATACAGGTTATGAAATCAAATTATTTTTTATTCAAATAAGCTCATTGAAAGCAATTTTAAATATATTTAATTTTCTTGTCACACTTTCAGGCCTCTTTTGGCTAAGAATAAGAACAGATGAAAGGAACGTATGAGTTCTTAACATAAGTAATGAATTTTACACAAGCTATCTATTTAAGCTGTCGCATTAATCAAAAGTTAATGTATTAGGTGCCTTTATAAACGAGAAATCCATTAGTTAGATTTCGATGTTGAAAATATTGTATTAATGAAGAAATATATATTTCTCCAACAGTATAAATTATAGTGCGGGTGGCAACCCTATCCTTTATTTTTGTGGTCCCAAAATATCCTTTGAGGAGTCCTAGAGTTTCGTGGAGCACAGTTCGAGAAACGCTTTTTTATATTATTAGTTACATTTCGTAATACCTAAATAGCAATATACTGTGATGCAACTTGTTGGATGATCATAAGAGTATAGGACAAGGACATGGCATCACGTTTTAAATTAATTTATTCAACTTCGAAGCATTTTGAATGCCTACAGACAACATGCATAGATTTATATATAATGTAATGAAGATACGTAGGTTAACTGACATAGACACTGTCAGATTAGTATACTTCAGTTATTTTCATAGTGTGATGTCGTACGGAATCCTATTGTGGGGCAATACTGCCGACATACAAACGATTTTTGTACTTCAGAAAAGAGCAATTAGATCAATTTATACTCGTAATCTTAATCATAAGTATCATAAGGATTAGGGACTCTTTAAGGGAGAAATTTAAGGAAATAGGCATAATGACTGTTGCTTCTTAATACATATACGAGAATTTAATGTACGTTCGTAAAAATATTGGTTTGTTTTCTATAAAAATTAATGTACACAATATTAATACAAGAAATAAAAATAAATTAACAGTGCCTGTCACTAGACTATAAAAAGTTAATAACTCATTCAAGGGTCTTTGTGTGCGCTTCTACAATAAGGTCCCAAGCAAAATACAACAATTAGATATCATGCAGTTTAAATCTACTATTAAAATAATACTTATTAAAAAAGCTTACTAAAAGGATTATATAACAGATAAGAATACTTGGACTTGAGATGATCCAGCAACTGGATAGGTGGTTACTTCTTAACTCATTATATGTATATCAAAAATTATCTTGCTTCCATTATTTTTAAATGATTATGTTATCATTATAAGACCATAGTTTCTTTTTTTTCTCTCTTTATTTATAATGTATTCATCTGGTAATGGCATGGTTTTTGTAAATGTCATTACTCCTATTACAGCTGGTGAGTTTCTTGCTCGTTCTTCTTATCAGCCAAAAGACGTCCTGAACGAGCTGTAGGGGAAAAAATGTTGGACGATTCAAAAGTACTTTTAAGAAGTCTATTTGAATAAAGATTATTTTGACTTTGACTTTGACTATGTTAAGAAGTAGTTTTGACAATTAATTTTGCTAAACTATAAAAAATTATATAGTTTTACGATTTACGTATTTATGTTATATTTTATGAGACAATATTACCGTATTTGCTAAGTGTATCAATAATTTTTTTTTCTTAATTTGAGTCGTGTGTCGAAAAACTTGAATGTTAGTTAATTGCCGACTTTAAATTAAACATGTTATGATAACTAATCAATTGTAGTGTCAAATAAAATCAAAGTGAAACGAAATAATCTTAAGGCTCGCTTACATTGGTCGCTCATTGTTTTATTGACCAACGAGACGAGCCTGAGAGAGGTCGCCTGTGTCGATCATTGTAACTGAACTATAAGGCACAGTGCATGTAACGTTATAACCTCTTGACGACAGTGGCTGCGTGGCTAATAAGCTGATCTCAAGATGCCGCCATCTCTGAAATTCCAGGTTCATTCAGGTCAATGTAGAAAATTAACTTTTCTATATTATCTCGGGTCTGGGTGTCGTGTAACCCTTCGTAATTTTAGATTTCCGGTGTCCAAGCGCATAACTTATTTGATTAGAGATGTAATTAATGTATGTGTGATGTAGTCACACACACAATATATATTTATTATTTATTCAGCTGTTGAATTTTGAATAGATATAAATTAGATTGCATATAATTCTTAACATACTCTCACTAAAATAGAAATTAAACGGCAAGCGGCTTTCAAATTCCTAAAAATACAAAAAATTGTTGACAGTTTACAATTCATGTAACTTAATTTGAAGTGGGGTTTATACCAATCAACTACAAAACTGAATTTTATATTTTAATTTCAACAAAGTTTTAATATTTTAATTTCAAAAGAAGTTTACAAATGTTAACCGCTTTTTCTAGATAAATTATTTCTTTTGGTTGAAGTCAGTTGTTTTTATTTATTGTATACTTGCAGTGCATTGAGAATATCTTATTACTCGTATAAATGAATAATTTTAGTGCTATTAATTTTTATAATTTTAAGCATCAACATAAAAATAAATGTGCAATACTAGTAATATATCAATAAAAACTCATATTCAAAATGAGTGAAAATAACAATTATTTCGAGCCATTATTAAGCTGACCCCAAATCTGTTGAATAAGAGTTGTGTAAGTGAGTCAAGTTCACGTCCGTCCGCCGCAAACACATCTTGCGGTACTTTACGTAATAGTTTAGCAAAATAAGCGCGTTTTTATGCTAGCTCGGCCTTGAAAATGGTATTCAACGTTCCCATTCTACGTTCCCATTCTATTAAAGCGATTATAATCGCTAGTGTAGTCCGATTAAACAATACTATCTCAAATAGTGTCAAATAGTTTCGATAAATAATCGCGACTTGCATTACTTACACATTGCTAATATTGTTTTAAGCTGTGAAATTGAGTGAATTATACATTAATCTTGCTTTTCTTTGTTTTGGGAAGTTTGAGTTTCTTTATCCACATCTTGCACAGTATCGGTTGAGCGATTCAAATCTTCTGGTTCAGTAATTTGTACTTTCTGAGAACGTGTATTTGCACGTTTTCTATCAGTTTGAACTGATACATTTTTTAAATTTGATTTCTTCACTTTTTTTTCTTCAGCAGACTCAGTTTCTGTACTTGTAGAAAGTTTAGCATCAAGAATATGTTGCATTTCTTTATGTAAGTTGAACAGAGAGGACGCGTCAGGAATGATTTCCTTGTGATATTCAAAGATCTGTTCATCCAATTTCTCTTCTATAAATTTCCTTATGTCTTTAGCTATGTCTTTGAGTTCCGATCGTTCTACAGATGAAGATTCTTTGTTTATCGTCATTCTACCAAATTGTCGAGCAATCGCCACAGTATCAGTATCTGATATTGAAGTTTCCGTTGACTCCTCCGGGGATGATTCTGTGTCATCTTGTATGTATACATTAAGAAGTAAATCATAAATTATCTTTACAATAAAATGATGGTCCTTTGGTAAATGTTGGCTGGCCGCAATATGAGCTAGCTTATGACTTTCCGATGGCACTAACGAGTGTTCAGACTTATGCTGTCTAGTTTCAGAGACATATACTAAATCTGAATTGTATAGTTCTTCAATATCATCGTCCGATCCGTGAGAGTTAGTGAAGTGCACCGTATGTACTGGTACAGCCATGGAAGTTTCGGAGCCACTTTCATTTAACCATAGGTCCGGTGAAACAGTGCGTATTTGAGTTTCATGGCGTTCCTGTGAAACAAAAGACAACAGTTACTAAAATATAGCTATAGCTTTTGTGAGTTCTTCACAATACTATATTTTCACTTTTAAGGTCAAACCATAATTAAGGAAGCAAATGTTAAGTAAAATAAGTATATATATTAAGCACTTCGTTCTCCGTTTGTCAGTCAAGACGTATAACAATATTCCGAGGTAACAATACAGAAGTATAAGGACTACATGTATTGTTTGTAATTATTTTCCCCTGCCCCAGGAACGGACTATAGGAAAATATTTGAACGACTGTCTGACTACTATATTGAAATATTATGTTGTTCTATATCGATTTTATGTTAAGTCAATACGAACCAGTATTTTGTCGATGTCTCCGACTAGGGAAACGTTGATGCACACCAGTTGAAAGTCCACTGCGAGCGCTACTCTGACCAAAACCAGAGCGGCCGACAGGAGCCAGCACATGGTATGAAGCCATGCCGATATAATTGTCAAACGGATGGCTTGGTAGACACCACGGATGCGTCGCTCGTAAGCTAGTGTTGCTACGTTTACTGTGTATGAGCAGCTGTTATCATAATTTATAAATTACAACGCCTGTGAATTAATTTCATTTCAACTTAGTTTCATGTAAATTAATGAAACTAAGCACAATAGGCAAAACACTGGAACGAGGTCCATAAAAAATAACTACAAATAAAAGAGAAATGTGCCGATTAAAGAGTTTTCTTTTGATAATTACAAAAAAAGCCTTTAGTCTGACAATTTTGTTTTCTTTTTGGATTCAAGATGAAAGAACAAAAAATTTCAACCTTTTTTAAGGTATTGGATGGCTTCAAATAAAATAGATAATGCCTAGCCGCCCTTCAAATATGAGCGCGCTAGGCAGTTGGCTAGTTTGCCTATATGGACCAGCCCGCGTACCACGGAAGAAGGTTCTGGCAGTGAGTTGTGTGACGTTGACCGTTGTTGTCCAATAAACTGTCTACTTAAATTAAACTGTCATAATATTTAAGTATTTTGTCGATGAAGTAATCCATGAAACTTTCTCAGTTACTTATTTGCTTTGCTTATTTGCTTATTTTATTTATTTACTTTTTTTTGTAATTAAACTTATTAAGATTCTGACTGCCAGTTGTACAAACGTTTATTAAAATTGTCATTAGTTTAAAGTGACATTACCCATACAAATTTGTCAGTAAAAATCAGCGCTTAAAGACGTCATTAAACCTTATGACTATAAAAATGTATCTTTCTATGGCTGTGTTTTTTTTTCTTAAAGGTTAAATCGTCAAATTGACAAACATGAGAGATAAATATTTATATTCAACATAAATCACTACAAGTTCGTGAAGAAATTTACTTGTCATTTAGTTGTGTTTCGAAATTTCAAGTTGACGGCCAAGGTGTGGACGGCATTCAATGCGGTGGAACCCACTTCTACAACTAAAATTTTAAGGTTATAATAGCTTGAAGCTCATCGGTTTCAAGTGAATTGTTCTTGACGCAATAATCTATACATATATACAAAGAGATGTCCTGACATACTGATTGACAGACAACGCACAGTCTAAACCGCTGGTCGTAGAGACTTGAAATTTGAAGGTACATTCGTCTTATTACGCAGAGGTATCCTAAAAACGGATATTTGGAAATTCGTACCCAAAGGGAGTCAAAAAGGGTGATAACGTTTGTATGAAATTTCTTTGTTTTTGGACCTATAACGATGGAAATTGGTATTTGGGTAGTTTAAGGTCCTAGGAAGGTAATAGGTTATATTGTATCTTGAAAACTAGCACTTAAAGGGATGACAATGGAAGTGATATTTTTTATGGGGGATTAAAACGTTACCATTGTTTATTTGAAGTGGCTTCAGTGGCTTACTGAAGAGATTAATTCATTAATGCATAAAAAGGTGGTTGCTAAAACTAGATATCAATGACGTCCAAATTATTGGACTCAAGAAATTTACAAAAGAGGCCTACAGTAAAGCTCGAAATTCATTCTAAACAGTAAACTCGTAATGATCACTAGAACTTGATTTTATACCTAATACGTTGCTATTAATGTTTAAAATTGTTTGTGAACTTTAGTAATTTTGTAGGAAGATGATGTGATGCTGTGTGTTGTTATACAATACTCTGTGTGTAACGTAGATAATGACTAGTGTTGGGACGCTGTCAATATAAATGAACTAGAAACTTTTTTTATACAGTTGAACCAAAACAAGATGTACTTTTTTATTTTTATTGTAAAATATTTATTCTGTTTCTTGACTATTTTGCAACTAGTACATAAGTGCATACACCAAAAATAACTCTTTGAATCTGTGACTGAATGAACACTGTCAAATGGTTTAGTATCGAGAAATAACGTTCAAATATGCTGTAATTCAAAACGAGAAAACAACATAGTATTTGTCAAAATGCGTAATATAGTATAATTTTCTCTATAGAAAAAACTTTTTAATATGAACAATTGATTTTCGTGAGACAATGTGTAGGTTTTAGAGTAATAGTTTTTTCAGAATCAAAAGAAAGATTTTATCACCACCTCTATTTAAAAAGTCATGACTCATGATGCATAACAGAATAAAACTATCTTAAATAAAGATCTCTGGAAACTGGATTTTAGGCAATTCAGTCCAGATTAGTTTAATTCCAAATAAATATTTTTTTTCTTTAATGCCTTGACATATTTATGACCTGTCATATACGCAAACGTCTAGCGCAAGGCGCTGCGTAACGAATATCATAAATTTAGACATTGCTTAATTTTGTTCGATGGTTCCTAGTCAATGTGGAAATCCATTATTACCTTAGGCGATTCCTAAATAGTCAGGTGACAGATTTGGACGACTCCTAAATTTAGTGAAAACGGGCATTAGGGACGTCCTATATAGCTGTCAAATTAAGTAGCGTCGCAACTTTGTTTAGGCACTTCTATACAAATATGTTTATCTTATTCTAACAAGAGGTATGCTGAAAATTCTGATAGGGAGAGAACTATTTTTGATTTCTTCGCGCCCTTTTAAAAGTTTATGTTGTTTTAAAACGCGATAATGTAAAATATATAAATAAAACGTCATTGTTTGAAACCGATAATAAAGAAACGCGTATCGATATCCATAATACAAGGGTATAATGCTGTTTAGCTTCGATTAACTACATAAATTTATATATGAACAAACTGTTTTCCCGCGGCTTCGCATGCGTAAATTATAGCATGTATCGGCTCATATTAGCTTTCCGGAGAAAGACTCAGTCACTCAAAAATCAGTCAGTAAGTATCGGTGCTTATTAAATGTAAAGAAACAGACCTCTTTTCTCTTTATAATATTGGTATAGATAGCACTCCAGTTTCTTTGGTACAAAGTTGATTCTATAATTATTTAGATTCCACCCTCAGGGACAAAAATGAAGACATAGGGGACATTCCACAGGGCGTCAATAGATTAGCAAGCATTTAAAGCTACTCATAAACTACAATAGGTATAAGAATTAGTAAACTGATATAGACTGCCACTGTCGAAGCAATTGCTATGCACTGCAAATTCATTAGGTATTGTTGAATAATTCAAGATCGTCGACATAGGGGTCCACCTCTTGTGGCATGTAACTGAATAAATACAATTGTATTATAAAATTACCTTTTTTTTTGCACCGGTTGGTAGCTCGTACCCTTTTATTTTCCATTATGAATTTTCAAATTAAACGACTCCAATAGTAGGGATGACGACTGGGTAAAAAATGGATAATTCTATTTAAACAGTTAGTTAGTATTTTATTTTTGCTTCAATTTAACAAGAAATGACAGAGATAAAAGGCATCCAAGTTGATTTGGGCCTGCTACGTCACAACTGTGTAGAAAATGTACAAAAGTGTGACGTCATGAGAAATTTCAACTCAACATATTGCCATTATTTATTGATTTTAAATTCTTAAAAATTTACCTGACGGACAAACGAAAAAATATTAGTCATCTTCCGTAACACCTACAGAATAAGATTCCTCTTCTTTTTTTATTGATGGCTTATCTACGCATTTCGCACAGTTCTGCCAATGTCAAGTGAAATAAATGAATTTCTACGTGTAAAATGAAATTAATGAAAGATGGCGCTGGACTCCGCGGAAAATATCACCTATGTATCGTTCTTGCATTGAGTAAGATTCCCTATGTACCGTTCTTGCAATGATTGTGATAACACTGACGTTTCTTTTTTTTTTATTCCATATTTCATGTTGACAATTCGGTTGAAAATGGTAGCTTGGTGGCGTAGTTAATAAACGTCGAGACTCGCGATCATTGTTGTTAAGCAACTTTCGCAAGGGTCAGTCACGGGATGGGTGACCAAAGATAAATTATTATCTCGAATTACTCCGTAGTTCAGAAGGTACGTTAAACCGTTGCCCCGGCTGCATTTGCAGTCGTTCATACTCTCCAATCCCTTTTATCACAGCGTGGAGGGGATAATAACAATTTTAATGGACGTGTGTGGGACGAACAGTAAGCCATATATAAATAACGCGAAAGTTTCATTATAATAATTTTAGCAAATTAAAAACTGATGTAAAAAATTATTAATTTCTTTGATTTTGAACTAATGCACTGCTTTAGCGTTGCCGTTTACAATTACTTACGTGGTACTGCCAGTGATTTCCCCTAACTTTAAGCACAACTCATTAAGTCCGTAGTGAGTGACCGTCGAAGAGTAGATGCAAAGGCTACCCATTACCAAGGAGAATATGAAGACAGGTGGTAGAACTCGCCATGGCCTCTGTAGACTGGCAATACAAAAGAAATGTCAAAATAAATATAAGACAACATCTCACACAAAGCACTCAACTTTGCTATTCTGCAACAATACAGCGTCGAACGCAGCGTACACTGCCATAGTATTAGAGTTTCACATAAATAAAATGTTTATTAATTGTTGGACTAGGTATTTCAGCAAGATCCCTACTGCTGAGGCATAGACTTTCCCTGTGGAAAGAGGATGGAATCCAATCAAATCGAATAGGGAGAATGCGTCATGGACTATCACGCGAGGCCAGCGTGGATTGGTTGAGTCTTTTCGGTGCGTGGCTTATAATAATAAATACGTAGTTAACAAATTATGAATTCGATTTTCAGAATATTGATATATGATTCGTCTACTAGATACGCTAAGTTACTATAAGGCGCTTTGGGGTATTACCGTTATTTTAATATAGGTAATTTTACTAGATAAAAAATCTTTTGATTACAACTAACATATGCTTTAATTTAATCATCGGAATATCCCCATTTTAAGAAATTTTATTTAAGAAATTTAAGAAAGAAAGCTAGGCTATGGACAAAGACCCTTTAGAGATTATTTTAAATTTCTGCGCTTTATTTTTTAAAACGAGTTTTATGGCTATGCATTCTATTATTTCTAGGCAAACCAAAATCATTTTTACAACTTAATTCTCTAAAACAGGATAACTTTCAGGCCTGAAACTTTGATGAAAGATTGAGTCTAGGTGCGATGATAATTTTCTTTATAGTGGTTGGATTTTTTCGGAATAAAGTATCAAAAAAAACATTCCCTTTTTCACTAGTTAAAAAGTTAAGTCAATGCCTTATTCCCCTTATTGAATAAATATTAATTACATTTTATTATTTTGCATTCACAACGCTGTTTGGGTGGATTGCCTGAACACTGATGGAAACACGCACTGTAGTAGTGAAAAAGTAACAAGTGCTTGAAAAATTCGACAGTCCTGTTAGGTCCTGGGTAGAGGTCAGTGGTTAGAACAGTCGCCCGGATTGCGAAAAGTCGTTGGTTCCAGTCCCATTTGAGAGTACCTGGCGCAAGCGGATTTTTTAAGCATTTTTCATTAAAAAATATTTACGTACTATAATTTAAACTTTGCATTGTTCATTTTTTTTCACCTATTTACCACTTACATAGTATTGTTTGACTGAAAGTATGGGCGTAGCAAACTAATTTGCTTTCAAAAATAGAATTTACCAAATCAATCAATCAATGCTAATTTAAAATATACATATAGGTAAATGTATACTTAGTAGTAAATTTCGTCTCTCAGATATGATTTGTTACTATGGAGCTCTTTCGCAAACGTTATTTTAAAATATTTATTTAGTTCATTCACTAGTTCAATATCAGTTTTTTTTTTCTAAAATGTGCTATTTTAATATATAAATAAAAATTTTATAAGATAATTATACCATTAAAAATTAAAAATTTGTTAAATTCACTAACTAAATTAAATAATATATTTGATTTATATTAAAATTTTTGAGGTCGTGGGTCCATTTCGAGCCGAATCAATTTAAAACACGAAATTTTCTATATCGACTCGTTCTGGATGTTATACTTTCGTTGTTTCAGACACTTGACAAACGACTGCTATTAGGCTCTGCAGTGTTATTCTGATAAGAATACAGCGCTGTCAGAAGTATTGATCAAATAAAGCTAAATTTAAAAGGTAACTATATATTTTAATGAATTTGTAATATTGCTACAGCGCTGTCATCGACGCTGTTATTTTACGGAACAAAAATTTTAATGCTGTCTAACATTTTTTTTACAATGTTTCGGATTTTCATTTACCTAATAAGTACAATGATCAGTATAAAATTAAGTTTATTAAACATTATGAAACTGACAAGGACGTTGTGATGAAAGTTTAAATAAAACCTGATTTTAATAAATTAGGTATAACATGCAATCAACGATGCGGCTGACCTTAACAATTATACATTAATTATACTTATTAAAAGGTTAAATTTAAAACCTCAATGGGACTGTAGGAAGAGGTCCTTGCGAAACCGACATTTTGTAAGATACGTCGACAAGTCCCACCCAATATTTGGTTTTCTTAAATTAATGTAGATCATTGAACTTGATATTCATACATAAGTAGTTTCTTTCCTTATTTTAGTTACGTAGTGCATTCGTAGTGAATAAATAGATTAGTTATCGGGACTTATCTATTTAGTTGTCTTATCTAAGAACAGGGTAAATAAACATTAGGTTTGGATTTTTAAGGGTGAATAAAATTAAAACAATAATTTTATTCGCAGAGAATTGTTGTTAACTGAATAAGATTATTGTTTCAGTTCTTTTATCACAGTCTACGAAATAAAACACTTGCAGTTGTTTTCGCATCTTTAAATAATAAAATTTGTTACTAGAGCAGTCCAATTCTATTAAGAATAAGGAAGACAGAGGAGGTTTTAAACATAGGTATCTAATTTTGAGAAATCAGGGTTTTATAACTCACTTTATTTTAAAAGCCCAAATACCCTTAGAGGTTCAATGAAATAAAGTAATAAAACTTGTACTTGATTGAAACCCTTATGCTGCCACAGCGCTGTATTCGATGCTGTATTCTGATAGATATATGTGCACCGGTTACAATTTTTTCGTGTATAATGCGAATGTTCAGTTTGGCAAAGTTTCATTAGTAAAAAAACATTATATTACAGAAATAAAAGGTAATGAATCTATAAAAAATTATCGAATGATGAATTCAGTTTTTTATTCTTATGGACGGATTTATGTTAGATATAATACCCAGTATGCGTCCGTGTGCCGGTGGAGCACATGAGAAACATCGTGGTCCACACGAGGCCGAAGATGCCAGACAATAGCGGCACGTACGTTGGCAAGTAGCAGGCGCTTTTCTCCACCCACTGACTGCTAAGAAAGTCCACCGGTAGCACTGAAGATCATATTCCACCATGAGAAACTACTACGACAATGAAGTACGAATAAAAAGATATTTTTTTTAGATACATGCACGTGACATTTTTGTATGTACTCTAATACTATTAGCGATTTGCTTGACGTTATCTTCTCCGGTGATTTTTTTATTCTGTTATAAAAACAACCTCGAACTCGTCGTCGAGCGCAGCGCTGTCACCTAATAAAGATACAATCAAATAAAACCTTCTTCAAAAGGTTATAAAGCTTTTATTTTATTGAAGATCTTTGAGGTGACATTGTTGCGCTGAATGACACGTACGCGGCTGTTTACGAATTGAGCCAAAGAGTTTCAATTGTTTTGTCATTTAGAAAACTATAGGTAACTATTCGAAGTTTGTATTGATATTTCAGGAAATGAACGTAATCTAAGCAAAAACTACGTATGTATGGAACCACCTAATCTTAATCAAATAAAGAGAGTGTTAATAACGCTGGTCAGCCTTGGTAATAATTATGCTTCCGTACACGATGCACCAAAAATTGCTAACGTTTCTTTTGTATTATAAAAAACCTCTAAATAAACTGTAATTAAGAATGATAAATTAACATTATTTTAATGGTTTTGTCACAGTTAAAACATAAATTATAACGTGATAGAAAAGTTTCACAAAATAACCCGTGACATTCACAAATTATTATTTTTTTTAATAAGAAGAATTGATAAAAACGATGCACTTTATTGCAAAGGCTTTTTCGGACCACTTGTAAAAAACATATTTAAGGTATTTTTGACCTATTTAATTATATTTAGTTTAGCTTATGACGTACCTTACGTAATTCTCGTGTTGATTTCGTTATGTTTCCTTTTTTGTATTTATGCCCAGCCTCAAGCATAATGATGTATTAAATTAAGATGCGAATTGATATTTGTTTAAGGACTTTCTGTATTGGACTATATATTTTAAGGAAATACCTATGTTTATCAATAAAGCTGATAATCATAAAAGTTTTGTGTAAAAACTAGATAGGAGCTTAAGATAACAGTTATCATACTAGATATTTTTAGCACCATTAAACTACTATTGTATTTTTTTATGAATTCCAATGTCTATAATAGCTCTTGAGTTTTCCGTTTATAGCGTAATATAGAGACGTGTCTTTAGGAACAACTAAATAATTCTATCAATATAGAATAACCAAAGATTTTGTGAAAACAGAAATAAATTCTGATTTGCTGTGTTAGAAAATACGTCAGATTACTTATCCTAAAAAGATATTTTTAAAACGGTTTACGATATTTTTTTAAACACAATCTCCATCTAATACTACTGAAACATTCCACCTTAGTTTGAATCATGCAATTCAATACACAATTATAGTATATAGTACTACATTTGACTTTTTAAATTTCCTTGACTTTCTTGCTTGGTATGTATAGGTCATTGAGTACGCTTTAGGTGATTTTCCCATTGTCACCAGGGGAAATCACCTAAAGCATATGCTCACGGTAATTTTTTATTAATTGATAACAGATACAGATATAAGGAGGATATATAAGGTGCATTTACATGGCCAAGATAAAAGATATGTTTCATGTTAGAGCCCGAAATTCCACCATAATTTTATGTTACTAAATCTAGATTTACAGGAAAAATATTAAATATCTAGATAAGTCTATACTAATATTTAGAAAATAATAATAAATAATAAGAATTTGTACTAATATTTGTTTGAAATGAATAGGTTCTGAAGCTATTGGACCGATTTTAAAAATTCTTTCACCTACGAGAAGCTACATCATTCGCGGTACACGGGTGATATATAGCTATAATTTACGCGGGCGAAGTCGCGGGGAAACAACTAGTTAGATATAAACAACATCGGACACTGTCATGTAAAAAATATATGGTAATTCATCAATTACCAGTTTTGAAAACTGGATCCCTATACGGAAGCATAAAATATTACCTTCCGCAGGTGCGAGTAATTTCCGTAGTCAAAACGACAATGAATTTTGTTGATCGTTGTTAATAGTAAAAAGGCTTTTATTAATTTTATTTTGTTTCAAAGTTAGTTTCTGGTAAAACTGAAAAATGAGTAAACTCACGATCCGTCCGTCATTAAAAATATTAAAATTAAATACTTATTTCATAACACTAAAATCACCTTTCAAATTACATATTAAGCAGTGTGAGTAGCTCGGTGGCGTAGTGGATAAGCGCTGCGGCCCGCGATCGTTGTTGTTAAGCAACTTTCGCAAGGGTCGGTCACGGGATGGGTGACCAAAAAATTATTATCTTGAACTACTCCGTGCTTCGGAAGGCACGTTAAGCCGTTGGTCCCGACTACATTTGCAGTCGTTAATACCCTCCAATCCGCAATGGGCCAGCGTGGAGGGTCATGGCCCATCCTCCTTAGCCATCCATAAGGAAGGCCTGAGCCCCTGCAGTGGGGATGTAAAAGGGCTGGTGAGTGTTTTAATTGTTTCTTATTCCAAAGTACTTACGGAAACTTACTAAACAGTAAGCTCAATAACAGTAAAGCATCAATCTTAAGCTAAGTCAACAGTGAAAAAATTCATACTGTCCGAAGTTTCTTTATCCATTGGAAAGAACTCATAAATAACGTTGTGCTTTAGCGACGTCAGCGAATGGAGTTTCGGAAACAGCACGCACTTCTCATCGAAAAGATACATCAGCATGTGGAAGCAGAACGTGCAGAAGGAACCAAACACGAAGGCCATAAAGAAGATAAGTAGGTGGACGCCTGAAAATAGGAGCAATAGATGTCTGATCTTTATATCTTTTAAGCGAAAAAATTGGCTTGTTATATCAGCAATTATACTATTGATTTGTCTTTGAAAGTGTAACATACAGACAGGCGTTAACATAAGCGTACAGTTGGGCTCTTAATTATTAGTATTGATCTTTCGTTATTTAGATTTGTTTGTTTACAATGTCTAGAAGGCTTACTGAGTTTCTTTGAAAACTTAATTTCGTCTAACACGCTTATATGACTTCAAAGAAATGCATTTTGCATGCACGATGCAACGGAGCCAGGGCAAGTCCTGCCTCTGACGTACTTATAATAGGGATAGATGATTGGGTAAAAAAAAAGGAATTTTAGTTCCATCAGTCAGATAATAGAATAATTTTATATACATCTTTTTTTACTTCAATTTAACAAGAAATAACTTATATAACAGACATTAAATTTGAGAGTGGGGGCTCGCTACGTCACCGTTTTGTAGAAAATGTACAAAAGCGTGACGTTATGTGAAATTTTAACTCAATGTATATTAAATGATTACGAAAAAAATACGTGTTTAATATTTTTCAACAATCTATCTGACGCACAAACAAACAACAAAAATAAGATGTCATCCCTATTCTCAATTATATGATTTTTACAAAATTATAAGAACGATTCAAAATTATCACAATTTTCGTTAGGGGAAAAAAGTGTATAGACCATCCTGTTAATGTGAAAAAAAAAAATCTTTTAAAAAACTGAACTAGGCACGTTGAATAGGTATTTTTAATCAAACACATAACTATCTTTTATTGAGCATGCATCGATGACCGTGCTAGCTCCATCACAATAATGAAAGCGATAAGACCTTAACTTAGATAATTCGTTTTTAAAATAGTATTATACTATACATAATCGGTTATGCCAATGACCTTGTCCATTACAGAACTGCAAATTGAATAACCTTCCATTACAACTGTTGTAAGTAAGAACTTTGACCTCAGTACACCTGGCCACTTACAACATTATGTTAAGATATAATTTGACATTGAACGATGAACTTCAAGTTGATTACATACTTACAATCATCATGGTGCAACATTTTTTTGGATGATGCGTTAACATTGATATATAATTATGCTATAACATCTCGTAGGTGCCTACTGCATTCTTTGTTAAATAAAAAATAATTGTATTATATTGTTTAAAACAAAATGTCCTACCTAGTCATGAAAATATATTTTAAAAATTCTAAGACATGAATATTTAAAATTATAAGAGATAAAGGCGGTTTTAAACCTAGTTAAAAAAGTTTTTTGATTTATTCAGTATGAGGTCATTTTAGCTTTTTTTGTGTAAAGCTCAATTGTTATAGGTTCTAAATGGATTTAGATTAGTGTGTTGTGTAATGATGTTTTTTTGTAGCATTCTTACGTCAAAGAACTTATATTATGGGCAAGGTTGTTTCCAGTAACTGACCCGAACGCTTGGTCAAAGGACATTTTGCAATAATTAGAAACCAATTAGAAAACGTATCGTGAAAACGTTCGTAATCGTAATATTTTTACATTATAAATAGTAACTAGCTTTATACCTAATACCTTTCCAAACACCGTTTACTTGACTTTCACTTCGTTCAATCAATCTGTATTCTTGGAATAATGGTATTCTATCCATATTTAAAGTACTAAGTGGCTAATATAGTAATATTAAAACTTATAAACAATTATATATTTGGTATTTCACTTCAAAATCAGATAGGCATAGAGAAACTGTTATCAAGTCTGTCAAATCTGATTGAAGATTGTCTCCTCTTTTTATGTATTCTATTTTGATGTAAAAATTGTTTGGTTGAATTAATGTTTTTAAATCGTGCAATGTTGTTGAAGTTGGCAGCATTGTGGTGACGCAAAGTGCCGTTAAAGTTAGAAGAAGAAGAAGATAGAATTGATAACGCTAACTAAAAAGCTAACTTTGTGCCTAAAAATAAAAATTGATTACTAAAGTTCTATCGAAACAACTTTTTATAGAATTTTAGTATTGCAAACTTTCGCGCAACTAAATAAAATCAATAACAGCCATAACAGAGCTAGTATAGTAAATAATTGACAATACATTCGTGAAAAAATAATAACATTGCTAGTGTATTTATTTGTATTGTATATCACAGATTACGTATATTTAAATAAGTTCAACAACCACCCTATACTGAAGTTTGACTAAAGATTATAAACGCAACTAACGAATATATTTTTTTTTGTATAGACCTAAAACAGGGTCCTTGCCGTCATATTTTTATTCTAAAATCCCAACATTAAAATTAATGTCTCTTTTTGCTTTAATTTAACAATAAATGCCTTAGATAAAAGCCATTGAAGTTGAGGAGTGGAGGCTCGCTACGTCACAACTGTGTAGAAAATGTAAAAAGACGTTACGTCATGAGACATTTCAACTCAATGTATCGTAATTCATTCATTATGCAAAAAAGAAAGTATTCAGTATTATTAATTTATCTATACAGTCATCACCCCTATCATGGTACCATAAGCAGAATTACATCAGCGGTCATTAACCCACCACCCACGTGTTGACCCACTGCATTGGTGGTTTATGGCCACATAACACAGAAGGGTGTATGGCCATGTCTATAATGTTCTCTATATTCCATTATGGGGAAGACTAGTGCCGGTGCAACATTAATAGGCTGATGATGAACTCCTATATTGGTATGAAATATTTTCACTAGAATCTTTATATTTAGTTCTTGTCATATCAAATAAACACGATGCGTTTGAATAATAACATTATACCTAACATTTATCAATAGCGGGCTTATCATGTCAGTTTTGTAAACAACATACAATGGTTCTATCAGTAATTTTAGATGCGAAAGTCAACTCGATGTGTAGGTACAGTCGATAGCTCTAAGATTATACAAAATTCAAATATGTTTACTTGATTTTATACCTAATGCGTTGCTAGTAATGTTTAAAATTGTTTGTGAACTTTAGTAATTTTGTAGTAAGGTGATGTGATGCTGTGTGTAGTTATACAGTACTCTGAGTGTAACGTAGATAATGACTAGTGTTGGGACGCTGTCAATATAAATGAACTAGAAACTTTTTTTAAAACAGTTGAAGTTGAAGTGCACACACCAAAAATAATTCTTTGAATCTGTGACTGAATGAAAACTGTCAAATGGTTTAGTATCGAGAAATAACGTTCAAATATGCTGTAATTCGAAACGAGAAAACAACATAGTATTTGTCAAAGTCAAAATGCATAAAAAACTTTTTAATATGGACAATTGATTTTGTGAGACAATTTGTAGGTTTTAGAGAAAGATTTTATCACCACCTTTATTTAAAAAGTCATGATGCATAACAGAATAAAACTGCCTTAAATAAAGATCTCTGGAAAATGGATTTTAGGCAATCCAGTCCAGATTAGTTTAATTCCAAATCAATATTTTTTTCTGTCATCCCTTGACATATTTATGGCTTGTCATATAAGCAAATGCCTAGCGTAAGGCGCTGCATAACTTTAGGCATTGCTTAATTTCAATAGGTGGCTTCTAGTCAAGGGTGAAATACATTTTTACCTTAGGCGATTCTTAAATATAAAGGTGATGTATTTGGGCGACTCCTAACTTTAGCGGAAACGAAAAAAAGGGTTTGGTAACCGGCAGGGACTGCGCCAAGCCCAGCTTCCCTGGTTCATGCACGTCTACATTAATAAATATGTATAAGAGAATACCAACAAAAATTTTGTAGTTCATGACTCTTCATCTTATCACTAAAGAGCACTATTCCGGCAATTAAAAACTTAAAATGTCGTTAAAAAAACATTTATATAATTTTAATTAAGTTGAAAAGAAAATTAGCAGATATAAATATATACAAAATCAATTCTAATTACTATAAACATTGAATATCGTTTAATTCTTTTCTATCGATAAGTGTTCGGTGCCGACCTGTTATCGTATACGTGTGTACCGAGGAAATGGCCAGTTGAAGAGGTCGCTCAGTATAATGTGTTCTAAAATAGAAGAATTCAGTATTATTTCGTTTAATACTAACTCAAGTATGAAGTCATTTTTAACAGTAATCTGCGTTATTTTATTATTTAATGGAATCATTGATTGTGTAAATGTTGAAATAAGTTTGGATTCAAAAAATGCAGCTTGGACATTAGAAAATAAAAATGGATGTAAGTAAGTGAGTGTTGACAAGCGTATTTTATAAGTTTTATAATTGATGTTAATTTATAATAATAATATTTCTGCTCCTAAAGCAGAGATTTTGTTGTGACTAAATCGAGATTGCTATTTCTATATTGTGATAGAGTTTCCTATGTTTTTTTGGATATACTCCGAGAAGGAAGAAACTCTTGGTCTCCCAGCTTATTCTTTGTTCTTCTACAGCTACCGACATTACAGGACGATATGCTCACGATTAATTTATGACTGACTCTATCATTGAAGTTGTATCTGATATTCCTCACGCACTTTTATTTCTTTCTCAAATCCATCACATTGACACGTTAACAACAGCTGGTGTGTGCTGTGTAATATCATAGTAATACTGATGATCGTAAATATTAAAGTTCCCTTTGAAAAATGTAAGAAAACACGGATAAGGTAAAGTATGTTGGTATATTACATTTAAAATAGCAAAGTTACGAAAATTAAAAAGCATAGAAATATTATTAAATGGCGTTTTCAGTATTTTACTTTGGAAAAGTCGAACACACTCACTCAGCGTCTTGCTGTAGTTGGTTGGCGGTTTTAATTGTTGCCTGGAAGAAATTGCTTCTTAGCGATAAGCCCGCCGATTGTACTATTTGTCCTATATTATTGTTACCTATTTTATTTATTGGTGTTTTTGTACAATAAAGAATTATTCTATTCTATTCTATTCTATTGTTGTTTTGTATAGGTAATAAAGTCCATAATTAGTATTGTACAACACATACGCTAAAATTGTACTACATATTAATACAAAACATTTATAAATATAAGAAATTGCTCTCGATTTCGTTTTCGAAATAAATAAATAAGTCATAATTAGGTACTTTTTCCCATCTCTAATCAAATTTAAAAAGTATCGTAATATCGTAAGTAAGTAGAAAATATGTTTAAATATTACCTACATTATATCAAGTTAAAGACATAATGTAGGTAACACTTGACACGTTGTAGCTATCAGGGTGCCTGGTTCGGTTCCCGGCGGTGTTTATTCGGACCTGATGAAGGCTGGCGTCATTGGTGACATTCTGGCGGGTTTCAACGATGTGCAAACAAGATGGGTCGCCTATGACACATGGACATATACCGGAAGGTTTAATGGTAAATCCTAATGGAAGTTCAAACCCAATCGGAATAATTAATGACAAAAGTCACCTTTCGTTGTTTGTTTTGTTAAATTTACATAATTTAAGAACTTTTAGCTCAGATTAACTCCTACGATTTGGGTAGTAAATTACATATGATATTTATCCCAGAATTTATAACTTTTACGCTGAATAGTAGCAAGTGATGTGTGTGTGCCGCGATGGTCTTTTAAGGACTACTTAACCGATCATATTGATTTCATATGCGGTTTCATCGCATTTATGTTCAGTTTTTTTTTTGCTTTTCGGACCCTTTACAGGTTCCGTGTTCAGACTAAGGTGTTTATTGTTTTTTTAAGAGTATAACTACCTTCAAACCAAAACCATAGGACACATTCGCAATATAAAAAAAATGATGGCAACGTTTACATTTAAATTATTTAAAAATAAATTTAACTTATTTATTTACCCCTGGTATTTCAATAGGTGGCTTCTATTTTCTAAATTATCGTGCTCTACCACCAGTTCCAAATTTAGGAGTCTTGTCTGAGAAGAACTGGCGAAACAAACTCCAAGAAGAAAAGTGAATTGCTCCCTTTGATTTAATATTTATATAATGAACTAACTGTATCTATTGGTTTTGCAATGTTTAATCTGAATAGAGATTTTATTCATTCTTATTCGCGTATCACTCTAGGGATGCATTTTTGGTCAGCCGCAAGTATCATGATAAAATTTTGCACAAGTTTTGCACACAAAGTAATGTAGGTAATAAAGTTTTTTATGAAATTGAGAAAGTTGAAGATTTTTTTTTTGACTTGTTATTAATTGTACTCATTATAAAAATTACAGTAAGTGCAGATGTATTGAGTTCAGCAGTTGCTCGTCTAGTCTTTTATGGAATTGACACGATTGCTTATGTGGAAGTTAACGGCATTCCGGTTCTCACAACTAATAACATGTTCGTGAGATATGCCATTGATGTTAAAGAACATTTGAAGGTAAATCTTGAGAAGAGGATATTTTTATTGTTTATTTTCTAATCATACGGTTCTTGAAGGCGTTCTAATAGTATATATTTATTCTTTGATGTTGTAAGAGTAGAGTTGAGTCATATTCACACGTTGAATTTCAAAATCACTTTACTCGAGTTCAAGAACAAACAAAGCTTCAAAGCTGCCTATCAGTTTGACCACATTAATATATCAGAAGACGACAATTCAACGTTAAAAAAAAATTTGAGGAACAGTTTAAGTGTCCGCAATTTCTGAATTTACTACATTCAATGCGTTGGTTTTTTTACTATCCGAAACGTTAAAAATGTGATAGAATCATATATGGCGAAAATTCTATTTCTTAATACGTAGAAGTACCTATAGGAAATAATTATTTTATTGTAATTTCATAAATGTAACCACACCATCGGCTTAATGTATATACATGCCTAATTAAATTCCAGTTAGGACCAAATGAGATAAAGCTAAGCTTCGAGTCTCCTGTGGAGGCTGCTAAGCATCGATCGGAGAAGCATTTCACGTTACCAGCGTGCGTGCCGAAACAGTATAACGGGGAATGCCATGTAAACCAACTCAGGAAGATGCAAGCTTCCTTTAGCTGGGACTGGGGTCCGGCGTTTCCATCTGTGGGTCTTTGGTAAGGATTTAGTGAAACAATATCTTAAATTAGTGTCAAATTGTAAAACAGGATAACTTTGGAAAGGATTAAAAGGAATAAATTTTAGATTGATGGTTTTCTACGAGATTGCTACCATGTATCTTGTATTCAATAGGTTCCCTATATTTGATAGTGATCATGGCGCCGAATGTCGGGAACTGAATAAATAAAAGGTATATGGTAGCAACCACACTGAAAACTATCATTCTACTGGAATAAATATTATTAATGTGTTGCAGGAAAACGGCAAAAATTCATTTTTTTGACGTTGCTCTTATAAAAACAGTAACGACACATACCAAATTGAAAGATAATTTATGGATTTTGGACATCAAAGCTTACTTGGAATCTAGTAAAAATGTGAAGACTATGACGTTCCAAATAGAAGCCAAAATCAACTTGGAAGCGGATCAATCGAAGACTGTAGCGCGAATTCAAAATGTAACTACAGCTACCGATGGTTCAGCGGAAATTAATATACAAATGATACTGAGTGATGTAAGTATAAAAAACGGTGACACATAAGTCTGTGAGGTACACACTAATTCCTGTGATATAATTTTATACATTAAAAATTTAAAAAGAGCCAATGTAGAGACAAATAGTCTTCATTTTCTACGACTCTGAACACATTCATCGATAACTGCGTTAATATAATTAGGTAAATTAAATTGATGGAACTGCCAGTGTTTAGAGGTGCGTACACACAAAATCAATAACTTTCAACTGCTTTGTACAAAGATTGTTTCTTTAGATTGTTGGACTAATTATTAGTTGTAATAATTAATATTTTGAAAGCTACCCATGTTTGTAAGGACTCTTTCACAACTAAAACGTAACCATGACAAAGACAGAAGAAAGTTTAAAGATGTTCTATATATATTATGAATGCCTTTATAGCCATGTTTTGTTATCTGAATGTAGAGGTATAGTTTACATCATGTTTGTTAGGAGTCTCTCACAGCTAAAATGAACATGTATAAAATTTTCTCAGTGGAGAAAATAATCAGAAAGTTACCTTGAACTTTTTGCACATGTTCATTAGAAATCTACAATAAGATGATCATGTGAATATATGTACATATTTGTAAAACTTAGTAGAAAGTATGTGAGAGGCCTGGGGGTTTACCATCATCTTATATCAGGAACAATAGTGGTGTCGGGTTAGGCCCTTGATACTTTATAATAAGTAGGCAAAAATATCTCTTTACAAGTTTTTATTTCCAGAACGTTGTGAGGTCTTGGTGGCCGAATGGTTACGGTAATCAGAATCTTTACGATCTCGACGTGGTACTCAGTCAGGAAAACAATGCAGTGTCCAAGAAACATGTGCGCGTCGGATTTCGTACGTTGGAACTGGTACAAGTAGATATCTCTGAGAAGTTAAGTGAGTGTTCATTGCGTAATAAATAAAGCATAGACACGTTAATATTTCAAAAAATATACGATACTAACTGTTTTCCCGCGACTTCGCACTAGTAAAGGCGACCTTAAATAACAATTTTCTTAAAAATAATAATTAATAGTCTTAATAATTTTATAGGGGATTATTAACTAATTTACAGGCTTTTTCTATAACATAGAATTTCTTATTTTTAGCCAGACATCATCCAGTCAGTATAAGACATAAATTGACACAATGCTATAATAGTTTTATTATTGTTAACTGTCATTTATTAACATAAAGCCGGAATTATTTGAGGAAGTACGTACTGATTGATATAAACGACTGTCATCGTTTACAGGAAATGCGACGTTCGGTCAAGGTCTTACTTTCCATTTCGAGGTGAACGGTTATCCTTTATTTATGAAAGGCTCCAATTGGATTCCGGCACACGTATTACCAGAGTACGGTTATGACAAAGACAGAAGTAAGTTTAAAAATGTTCTTGAGATATTATGTATTAAACAATAATAGGTTGGTTATTCTTTGTATATTTTGAGCCATATTTTTTTATCTGAATGCAGTGGTATAACTTACCTACTGAAATTTGAAAAGGTTATATTTTGGATATCCTTTAGTTAAGATTGGTAGCTTAAATTTACCTGTATCTACTACAGATAAATTTTATCTTTACGATAAATCAAAATTCAAATGTTTCTTTATGATAAATAAAATTGAAAATATAACATGTCTCATTATTTTGATTAATAAAACATTCTTCTTGTTGCAGTTGATAATCTTCTCCTCTCGGCGAAAGAAGCGCACATGAATATGCTGCGAGTGTGGGGTGGTGGCGTGTACGAAGATGAGTACTTCTACGATCGGTGTGACGAGTACGGAATACTCATCTGGCAGGATTTACTATTTGCCTGCAGCATGTACCCTGTTGATGCGGAATTCCTAGAGTAAGATTTGTTTTATGCTGAAATTATTCGGTTATACAATTAGAAATAATTGGTATGCTGTCAGTCTAAGCCTTTTTTTTCCAAACTTCAGAAATTGTGTTCTCTATCCAATAAACGAACTATAACTAAGGGTTCAGTTTTTTGTTTTGAAAGATGGACATTAAACCTATTTAGAAGTTTCACTTGTTTGGTTGAAGTTTTCGATTTCTAGATAGATTTGTAATTGGAAGTTGATTTGTTCACAGTATTTGGTCAATAAGTATCATGCACATTTTTGATGCAGATTTTTTTTGCAGAAATGTAAAGATTGAAGTAGAACAGACTGTTACTAACTTGAAAAGTCATCCGTCTATAGCGTTGTGGGCAGGGAATAATGAGAACGAAGCAGCGTTGACAGGCAACTGGTATGGTACAAAGCAAGAATTTGAAAAATACAAAAATGAATATATTAAACTTTATGTGGATACGATACGACCGATTGCAGAAAACTTGGATGATAATGCTTATATTGTCTCAAGTCCATCTAATGGGCTGAAGTCTGAGATGGATGGTTATCTATCAAGCAACCCTTATGATCCAAGATATGGCGATACTCATTATTATAACTATATGGCAGACAATTGGGACTTCAATATTTACCCGAAAACTCGATTCGCTTCTGAATATGGATTTCAATCTTTGCCATCATTGGCGACGATGCGACAAGCCACCCGTGATCCTAAGGATTTCGCAGTAGACAGTCTTTATTCTAAGCATAGACAACATAGTCCTGGCGGATATGAGGCTATAGAAAATCAAATTAATAGACATTTACACCTGGATAGGAATGACTCTAAATATTTCGAAAAATTTGTTTTTTATAGCCAAGTGAGTATTTATCTACTGGAAGTTTTTTTTTCTATTTTATAATTGTAAACAACGTATGTATTTAAATGATTAATATACCAATGACTAAATTATAATTTTTTTAAGATTTCTCAAGCTATGGCGATAAAAACGGAGACAGAATTTTACCGACAAAGTCAAGAAGAATGGTATACAATGGGCGCTTTGTACTGGCAGTTGAACGATATATGGCAAGCGCCTTCGTGGTCGGGAATAGGTTAGTACCACGTATCTACAATCTGTGTTAGATTTATGACAGGTGAATCTAACATTCATCAATATTAGTTTTATTATAATAGACATCTAATACCAACGAAAATGCATCATCTGAAATACATGGATATGGGTTTATTAGTATTCTTTTTTTATGAACAATGTTCCAGTGGCATTTTTTATTACACATCTCGTATTATTTGGTTTAAATATTTGTGTTTCTTTGACAGAGTACGGAGGTAAATGGAAAATGCTACATTATTTCGCCAAGTCGTTCTTCGTTCCAGTTTTGGTATCACCCAGGCTTCTCGAGACCGGCGATGTCGATGTTTATCTTATTAACGATAGATTCGTACCTATTATTGACGCTACGATTATTGTTGATGTATTTAATTTCACTAGTTTGGTACCAGTTAGTACCCAAACTTATAAAGCAGACGCACCTGCGTTGAGCTCCAAGAAACAGGGTTTTATAGTAAAGTTGTGGAATCAACAGACGGATGAGATATTTTTGAGGTTTTCGTTGCGAGCAGACGGTGTGAAGTCATCGCCGTACAACTACGTTTTCCCGAAACCCTTAAAAACTGTAAAGGGATTGTCTCAAACCAACATTAAGGTAAGTTTTTTGTTAATATCATTGGTCTTTTTATACAGTTAGCCAATGTTGAATTTCGAACTTTGCTATATGAATGGGAATTCAATAGGAAGAACTTTATAATGAGTATGTCAGGCTTAATCTTTTGTAGGTAAATAATAACTACGATAAGCATCCATTAAAAATTTAACAATCAATTACAAAAGGTTTTTTCTCAGTAAATTATGAAGTACTTATTTCATATGTTCGTGCATTTTTATTTCTTTGAAATCAACATATATCTATAATTATAGATAGGCAGAATCAAATCATATTGTCAGTCTTATCTGTTACCGAACCCAAAGCAGCCTAACATAATCTTTAGAATTTACCATCCTATTCGGGCAGCACATGGGTGAATATTTCATTTCGTGTAAATTGGATGTCCGGCGATAAAGAAGTATGGTTAAATGTGGATTCTAAAATCAGCAATTCACAAAAAGTAGTATTAAATTACAAAATAAAAGCCGCAAATCTCATTACCAGTCCCTTTTCCCAAATTTAAAGACATTTAAGAATATTTTTTAAAATTTCCCCCGTGAACTACCTACAATTTTATTCGATTATAGGATACTATAATAGTTCAATTAAACCTAAATATTTATTGTTTACCCAAGAACATATTCAAAGAAATCTCGTACTTTTGGACTTTGTTCGTGCAATTTTCTCTCATTACCGTTCCATAATATGTTAAGCAATTTCTTTTCAATAGTTACGTGTCATTGAGCATCGGTTGGCTTGCAATGTGTGATCTGGATTAAATTTTAAATGACTAATTACTGGATCCCAAACCAGTGGTTTATACCAACCTTCAACTTAAAAATACAGATGTTTTTTTCTGTATTGTGAATGTGTCCAATAATATTGGTTTAAAGATATACTCTTAATTAAAAATTCAATGAACACCTTAGTTTTATTATATGATCACGGAATCTGTAAAGGGTTCGAAACGTCAATTAAACTAAATAAAAGTGCGTTCAAAAGTTAATGGATAGTGCGCGTGAAATTATAAGAAATCAATACGGAACTTATATCTTTTGTATCAAAAATTTACTTAATTGTTGTGTTTGGTGTAAATATTATTAGGGACTGCATTCCATTGCAAGTGCATATCTACTAAACATAACGATATACAATTGAAAATGTTTATAAACCTCATTACCATCTATCACATTACCATTGATTACCGTTCCCCTTAATAAGAATGGTAATTAAATAAGTGAAATGGTAATGAGGTATTATGATTAAATATTCATTATATCAGCCTGTTGTAGTCTAATAGTGGACGAAGACCTCCCCTAGAGTGACCAAAAACATGATCTTCATATATTCAACCGGTCACTGCCGGCCACCTTTGAGGTCATCAGTCCACTTCATTAAGGGATGTCTGGCACTCGATTAGCCGTGACGTAGTCTCCATTAAAAACCCGAGAAACCTCTCGTCCGTTCATGAAAGTGACCAGCTTTACTGTCATGTCCATCGTATTCCAACTTTCAAATGAACTACTGAATGATCTGTCAGGTTAATAAATATCCTTTCAGCAGACCTATGTGGAGTGGTCAAGAGATAACTGACTCCGAAACACTCTAATGGATAAAAAAGTCTACAGAAATCATACTTTCCAACTAGGACGAAGATGCGTGAACGGAAATTTTGGAAAAAATGTCTTGTTTTATGTATGTGATAATCAGAGGTCGGAATTAGGTAGAGTTATTTATGTACTTGCATCGAAATGTTGATATTAATGTGGACCTTCCCGGACTTTCTAATGGACAATTTCTAATTCTTTGGATATCAGATGTCATTAATGTAAGTTTGGTAACGTCGTGCGTGCAGTAGTTTAAATTGTGTAAAAGAAAATAACTTTTTATTTAAAAAATCACGGGATTTTTTCTGCTCTTTAAAATTAATCTCGGGATTTGAGGCATATCCACTTTATTCTTTCGCTGTAATTGTAATAGGTATAAAACCTATTTGCGTATAAAAGTAAGTGATACATAATGTTATGTCCAGTATAGAAAGAGAAAACTGAAAGCATGGTTGGATTGTTTCAATTTTGCATTAGATTGATAGTAGAAATGTATAACCAATATAAGAATGAAGCTTCGGTGAAAAATAAGTCTAAAAAAATAACTTGGGAAGATAAAAGAAACTGACGTAGAGCTGTCGATTCGAATACCAAACTCTTTCGGAAAGAGGTAAATAAATTTCTATGTTACGCGTCAGTGCAAAAATTAGAGAAGATGAGAACTAAAGCTGGGGAGATGTTTGCAAATACTTATCGCCGCCCTAATATATATAGTGTACAATTGTGAAGAAGATTGAGATAATAGTTTGAAATTATTTTCAGAATATTGATTTAATTTGTAAATGATAGATTTCATTGGCGTTAGAACGATTTTTTTACTCCCTCCCCTCCCCAAAATGGCAAAAAGGAGACAAGAAAACTTAAATTAGGCGGAGCAAATAAATTATATTAAAAAAGTTTTGAAAAATTTTTCGTCAACCTATTAAATAAACTATGAAAGAACGTTTTTGAGCACATTTTGAAACGGTCGATTTGCACGTAATGAAATATCCACCCACATTTCTGACGGACCTTTAAGCTTCTGTCGGAAGTACGCTGCAACTCATCAGTCTAAACTTAAGTTAAATATATGCCAACTAATGGTATACCGAGTCAGTAATCGTAGGTGATTTATTGATTTTAACGCCTAAAATATTAACTTAAACATAACATCATATTTAAAAATCAGTTTTAATTTATACTATGTTACAGGTAACAGTTACTAAGCAAATAAAATCTATAAATAATGAATATAGATATACAGTAAGAATACACGTGGACAGAATTGTCCTGTTCTTGTGGTTGGAAGTTGATGAACATATAAAAGGGAAATTCCAGAACAACGGGTTTATTGTGACTACACCTAATTTAAGGGTGAATTTTATAAGCAGTGACGACATCCAAGCTCAAGAGTTGCAAAGGAAGATTACGTATCAATATTATGTCAATTAGATATTAAATTATGTACTTGGGTAGTAAATGAACGAACATTTATATAAACCGACTGATGTTTCTGATGAAGCTTTTAATTTTGAAAGAATAAAGAAAACTTATTATTCAAAATATTGGACATTATTTATTCCACTTTTTATTTCTATTGTATATTAGTTCTATTGTAATTATTTCTATTGTCCATGTTAGGTACAAGGAAAAAGGCGGGTCAACATACTGTGTCATTTGCGAATCTTACTGTCATTTGCATGGATACTAGAAAAACTAAAAAAAAATAGTACTAGAAAAACAAAAAAATGAGCCTTAGCACAACAAAATTATCGAGCAATTAATTAATATTCGTTAAATAATGATATAAAATGGGTTTAGGGGTATACAATCTGCGTTTTGACTAGCCTTCGTGCGAGTACCTGTGGACTGAGTCCCACACACCCCTTTTCGCCTGTCAAGCGGCATTGCATAAAGCATTCCCCCTACGAGGCACAAAAAGCCTTTTTTTATTGGGACACGATAAAGTGACTGCAATACATCTAATGGAAAGTGATATTATAGTCCACAGACTAAGAAGATGTTATAGTCTAATAATAGTAACAGCTATCAAAAGTAGAAACTTGTGCCCGCAGCCATCAGTATCTTGTCGACCTGCTAATGAGCCTGTTTAAACCTCTTTTAAAGGACCCAAGGTTGAATGTTTTTTATGTTACGAAAGAAAAGAGAAAAAGAATTGGATTCACGTGGGATGGGCGTCTGTTCCAGATTTAATAGGCTTGTGTCCTACAAGTGAAACGACAAATATAAGATTTGAAGATTTTTTTCGTATGAGATGATATTCCGTCTGTCGAATGTGCAGGGTTGAATGTCAGTTGTTCCGCAATCGACAATACACAACGTATCTTCAGTAAAATATGTACCGACCATTTTAAAAATTCTACCGTAAATTCGTACTTTTCTGAAGTCCAGTCCATCAGAAAGCGTAGCATGACGAACTCGAGAACATTTGCGTATTGACGTTGCTACGCGTGCAGAGAAAACTTCGTTCGTTGACCTTTATGCCTTACTGCATGATATCGTAAACATTTTCAGAGTTATTAATAAGCAAAGTTTAGTGTCGGAGTGCTGAAAATGCTGCACATTAGCCAAAATACGTGTCATTAAACAGAGACTAAACAAACCTACTAACACTATGGCGCTGCGGTGCTGCCCAGTGATGGTGTAAGAGTTTATTGTTACTCTAGGATGTATAAAAGAAACTGTTCGAGGAGCTTACGAACTTAGATGTGTAAGGACATGTATGATGACTGTGTGTGTGTGTACGAGTGTCAAGGTTGTGTTGATTTTAAATTATAAATAATAATCCCAGTCCAGCTGTTAAGAACATACAATTGGTTTAATTCAGGAAAACCTGTAATTAGCTTTACTCTTTGTTAATATTAAGTCTCAACTATTCTAATTTTGTAAAAGCCGTTGGTTTTCTTACAATAAATAAATAAATAAACTTCTAGGAGTAAACATCACTTCTGTATTAGCTTAAAATTTACTTAGTCGCTGTATAATAATGTGAATTTTGAATAATAGTAATAATAATAATAGGCGGTTTATTGCACTCAGAAAATACAGTTAATATCTCTTTACATAAAAACATCACATTAGGAAGAGGAGTAAGCAAAAGGCGGCCTTATTGCTAAACGTCAATCTCTTTAAGGCAACCTATGGTGAAAAGCGTAAATTTAACGATAGGGATGCAGAGGGGGGTGGGGTGCAATGTTTGGAAGGATAAATTGATAAATGGCGGATATATGTTAAGATAAATATATAGATATACAGAAAGAAGTAACAGTTCTATAATGGTTATAAATATATTAAATTAAGAAGAGTGTTTTAAGATAAAGAAAGGAAATGACTTTTAACTTGAACGCTGAAGGAGTTGAGTGAACGAGCTTTACTGATAATCTCCGGAAGAGAATTCCAAAGTCGTATAGCATCCACAGAGAGGGAATAGGAAAAGAAAATCTGTCGTGTGACGAGGACTCTCGAGAGTGAGATTGGAAGAGGGCCACAAGGAACAAAGAGAGGAGGATGAGCGAAAAGAGAAAAAAATCTTAAGATTAGGTGGAGGAGACGGGAGGAAATGGATAGAATAGAGAGCCGTTAGAGTATGCAAGTCCCAGCGCTGGCGAATAGGAAGCCATTATAACTTAGAACGGAAGTGTGATACGTGGTCATTATTTACGAAAATAAATCTAATGCAAACATTCTACAGACGCTCAAGGGAACTGAGAAGCTCCGCCGATACATCTGTATAATATAAGTGCAAGCTTAAGCACAAATTTAGTCTGATACTAAACCTTGTTTATTAATAATGTAAGTAATAATGTAGGTGTAAAATGTGTAACGCCGGGTATTTGTAGGAAATTCTCTGTTTGGTGATCGGACTATAATATTATCTTTCTAAAAACGAGTGGCGTCATTTATAGATTGGTACTAAGTTTTTTTTATTGAAATAAAACAGATCTTAATAAGCAAATCAATAACTTTATTTCTGTTCATATTGCGAGTGAGCGTGTAAAAATTAAAACTAATTAATAATACATAAATCTAAATTATTCAGTATACTAATAGTGCGTTTAAATTAATCTTTGGACGACATTTTCAGAACTGGTAAGGGCTTTGTTGAATTTCCATACCTATTGTGTATATTTTAAACGTGATTAGATTTACAGTTTTAATTATATAAAATACAGCTTTTTACTGAATATTATATATATTTTAAGGTTTAGACAGTGTTCACTGAAAGAAATAATTTGATATTTTTACATAGAAAATAATAGTATATAGTATGTATACATTTATATTACTTTAAAAAAATAACTGATTTATATACCATACAGACTAATTTTAATAAGAACCTAAACACTTGATGTTTAATACATCAGCAATGTTATTCTGCGACAGCGTCGAGCTCTGACACAGCATCGAGGATATAATCAATTAAAACCTTTATTACCTTTTGAAGTAGGTTTTATTTGATTAAACTTTTAATGCGACGACAACGCTGCATTTTAATAGAATACAAATATATATTCTGTTATGAAAAAGAAAACTGACTAGAAACGAAACTATTAAGAACTACGACAGGAACTTTTTATATATCTAAAAATGAAGTATAAAACACTTTAATTGTTTAAAATTGCGTTTTATTGATTAATTAACAAGTTAATTTTTTAATAGTTCGCAACATAAAAAAATATTATTTATAATAATAATTACATAATTTTATCACAATTTCTGTCATGTTCGGCTACAAAAATAGTTATCAGCATAATTTGTCAAATCAAAGTTAGTAAACAATGTTTCATAAAGAAGGATAAATACGAATTGTTTCTAATGCCGACCGTATATACTTTAATCTACTACAAATATATAATAAATCTTGTAAAGTCAAAGTCTAAACTGCGTAAATATAATAATTACGCCAAACAATTATATGGTATAATTAATCAGAACAATATTGTTCTGATTGTACCTATATACAATCAAAATGGTTTTTAACCTGGAAGCATATATATTTCATTTATAATGAGCAAACAACAAACTTCTCTTAATTAATAATGCAACTGAAGTCTCTAAATAAGACATAAGACCTTTGGCATCTCAGTTTGTGTCAGGAGCACATAATATAAACAAATAATATTCGAAAACGCTTCTGAAAGAGTAGGCTTGTAATTGTGCGTCGTACCACCGTTTATTTCGTCCTAGGTCCTTAAACAGTACTTCTGTAACGGTGCGCCATATCATTGTTTATTTGGTCCTAGGTTTTCGCATGCGAACTTTTTGTCTTTGATATTGAACATAATTCATTTTTATTATTCACTTTTCCTAATTTGAATTTTTGAGTAATTCAATATGCTCTATATGAATGTCAGTTCGTGAAAATTCCTCGAGTTAGAAGCATTACATACTTAATTTCAATCAATAGCAATTTGTAGTAAACTGTTAAAATTCATTTATTACCTGTTTCTGTTATGCTCACGAGATTGAACTCAAGAAAAATGTAATAAAGTTAATTTACATACCAAGTCTGAAGAAAGAGTTTTTTGTTTACCCTTAATTAAATCAAGTTCTCAAGCTTAGTCAGCCTTTTATTCATTTGTCTAATCGAACCGAGTTTTACTAGTGTAAAGAGTTCACGACAAAAATATGCAAGAGCTTTCTTAAGTTTGATATTTCTGTGTGTTTAAGTTTTAAGGGTTTATAGCGCTTAGTGCCCAATACTGAGATCAAGTGCTGGTACACCTGGTGGCTTCTGTCAATTTAAGGCCAAACACAATATCCAACAAACGTTAAGTGGTCATGCAATTTCAAACACACTAGTTCGACTTAAACGTACCATCAAGCCCAGAAATAAACGGATTTAGGTCAATTGCAATGGTATTATTTTTTATTACTTATTACAAAATCATCGAACTTTTCGCAGGGCTTAAAATCTAATTTTGCATCCTTTTTGTAATTGTAAAATAAACCAATTCATTACCACTTTAACGCATCTTACGTTTTTCAAAATAGAAAACCAAACAGTTTTATACATATATTAGATGCTTAGGCCAGCAGTGTATTTTTTACATTTTTTTTTTATAATTTAGCTTATATATATTCGTTTCCTTTACTGTTGATATTCTTTGTCTATGAGACTTGTAAATTCACAGTAAACAGACTTAAACAAATAATAAATATTACATAAGTTATGTACGAAACCTAGTTTCATAATGTTTGAATTAATAGAAATATCACAATATAATAAATATGGGGTATTATATCTTTGAAAATTAGGTTTATTAATGTCTATAAAAATATAGACCCTAACTTTATTGACTATCTAAAATATATCAATTCGAAGTCATTGTCATGTAACTTAAGTTTTTACAATTTGATTTCATTCCAAATCTGTGAAACAGCCCAACATCGTCCAACAATAATTTAATTATTCAGCTTAGTTTTAATTTTAATCTGTCAATAAACGAAGTTAGTATAAAAACAGGAATAGTATAAATTTTATAATAAATAAATAAAACAGTAATGTGCTCATTATATCAGCACAAGCAATTTATAGCTCTTTATCAAACTCCAATAAGTTTCATTTTTCTTTAAAATGTCCTTCGATTGTATCGTAAGTTGTAAGATTATTTTCTTGGACATTCAGATGTAATTAAAATACTATATAATTTATGAATAACGTATGCTGTATATCGAAAATATATATAAATAGTTCTCATATATTAGTTTATTACCCGCTTCACAATAAATAGATGAGATTCGCATATACTGCAAGGTAACACATAACAATAAAATAAAACAATCATATTTGGAACACAATGGGAAGGCAACTGTCAAAATGGCGCTGCCGTAGCTTCATCCTAAAGACAAAAACACGAAAATAAAAAAAATAGCTCTCTTGACTTTTAGTCGGTAATGCAAGCTTTTTTCAACGCCATCTCGCAGTTTTGAGAAGTATTAAGGGTGTGCTCGACTTGATGCCTATGATTAGTTGTTTATTTAAGATTGGACTATGCAACGGCAGAAGCTGCGTCAGCATCATCTGCGTTTAGCATTGACCGGCCATCCCCATTCGGACGACCTATTTTAAAATCTTTTATTGATTAAAAAAAGTATCGAGTGCGATTCTAATTCTTATAGAGCACTCAATTTCTATTTCTGTAAAGATATTTTACAACGCCACTTATATTCGTAAAGAGAACTAGGATATTCAATATAAAATTGACATAACTCGAACAGTTTCAATTAGTGCTCGATGATTATTCACGCTGATAAATCGACAGAGACAGAGACATAAAATGGAAAATATCAGTTATATTATTTTATATATTCTACTGATAATATATTTATGTTACTGTCAAAAACAAAAACAACGTGTTTATTGACTCAGGTATGAAATTGTAAACTGGAAACAATGTTTATGTCTAGTTGTTCTACTTTCATAATTAATTGATTTGTCGTTACATATCCCCATAATCTGGACTTTAATATAATTACAATATGAGTAATTTTAGTATGAAAAAACATCGTTGAATTAAAATAAACCTTTCTAGGAGAAAACGTTAATTATTTATTATAATATTTTATATAAAGTTGAGCACACTCATTGAGCTACCAGAAAGAAAGAAGTACAAAATGGCAATGTTGCCAACAACGAAACATAAAAAGTGATACCAGTTAAAGTTATTAAATATTACTTAACAATTATTATATGTTCATGAATTGAACAAACATCGAGTACGAATCGAATTAAAGTAGAGCATATAGAACGTTTGTGTTGAAAACCTTAGTTCCAATTGCGGAGATAGATAGTACAAATTGGGATCGACACAAATCCGATCGGAATTCACTATATACGATCACATCAAAATACCACTTTCCCGTGCTCATTGGCTATCTATACATTTGTAGTCTATGGTTTTATCACAAGCTGTACCATAGAACAACAATCGATTCTCTGCAAATGCATACCTACCTACCTAATGTATAATATAACGCCGGTATGTCTTATTTTAACCGATTGCTTTATAGAATTGACACTCATACAGTTAGTTGTTCATGCAAGACGATCAGAGATAAGCACCGAGCCTGCAAAGAAACATCCAGTTGTTATAATGGAGTGAGTAGAATGATTAAATCAAATGACGTATTATAATTGAAAAAAAAGTATGATATGACAATCTTCCTTACAATCAACAATACATATATGATATATATAGATGTATAAAGTAGATACATACATAGTACATCGAGAATTTAAAGATATTTTTAATTAACAGAAATAAAAACATGCACAAGAAATGTACAAATGTGAAATATGTATTACATATGTGCTATAGTATTAAGCATTATGGTACTTATAAAGTTTGGTGTTATTTTTCTACATACGATATTATTAAGTCTTTGTTTTTTATACTACTGTTGTTTCTAATTTTCATGGCATATGTATATATATGGCATATGTATGTATATATATGTATATATAAATATATATATATGTAATAATTTTCATGGCATATGTATATACATGGCATATGTATGTATATATAAATAATAATAGATATTGTACAATATATATATTCAGTAAGTAGCATTATTAGTCTACAATACAATGACAAATAACACGTATCGCAGTACCAATGAACCAAGTAACATGCATTAACAAATTATTATGAGGGAAATTATTATTATTTTTCCAGTAGAGCCCTGCGATTATGTAATAATCCTAACCCGAATTCAAATTCCCACGTGTCCGAGTTCACGTGATTTAGCGAAGAAATTCTATTGATTCTATTTTTTGTATAAAAATACAAAATAAAATTGATTGAAATAACGTAACTCAGATATTCTATTCCTATGTCATTTCGAAACACACTTCACTTATGTCATTTCGAAACACACTTCACTTATGTCATTTCGAAACACACTTCACTTATGCCACGAAACGTTATTCCCAATGCAAGATTGAGCGGATGCCGCTTTTTGAAGCGAAATAAGACACCTGAGTAAATTCTAATTCGGGTTTGCATTTTTACAGAATCACAGGACTGGTATTTATTTAACACATGCAGTACGGACAGCAAACACGAACAAAACTTATTCCTATAAAATGCAACTCCTATAAAATTAGTACTTAAACGAAAATAACAAAGAAAAAATAAAAGAATAAAGAATTACTTAGAATTGTGTAATCCTAGAGTGCTTAACATATTTTATTTAAGCCGCCATTTCAATGTTAGGTATGCGGCCAGGTATATTTTATGTTGACATCTTTATATGTACATATCGCACTCCCGGTGCGACACTGTCACTTATGCAAAAATTTAGTTTTTCAGGAGAAGAGTTTTAAACTCTGCCTCCTCACAAAACAATGACTTTAGAGGATACAGATGAGATGAATCATATGGAACATAGTTCCGTATGATTCATCTACAAAAGTAACATTATCGCACCAAGTAAAGGGAGCTTTAGGACAATTATAACATATTTAACTAATTTTTGTATTTTTTGCAAAAGTGACAGTGAAAGTATAAATATTTTGGTGCGATATGTATATATGTTTATTGAACGCCAACTCAGGAAAATGAAAGTGTGTAAGGGCTCTAATCATCATCAATAAATATTTTGGTTATATTTTACCTTTGATTAATTTCATTTTATTAGTAATGCTTTTTTTTTACATACAAATTGCTGCAGATACGTACTTCAAAGTTGGTATTTTCAGTCTTCGCTGGAAACAATGGTTTATTCATTGGTCAAAACACTCATATAATATTACGCGAGTCTGAGGGCCTCTGCAGTGGGGACGTAAAAGGGCTGATGATGATGATGTGATGATGATTAATAAATGTGAATCAAGCATAGATATATGTATTATGCGTGTATATAAAAAGAAACACCAAAATATTGAACAACACCAATAAATTTTACTTATCATTAAACCAGTGGTGGTACAACAGCTAGTTTCCATATCGATAGCTCGACCTTGAAAAACAACACCAACGATAAGACTATCGAGACCGTCGGCTTTTTAATAGCGTTGTCAAAATGAGGGATATTACTGTCGATACTATCGACAAAATTCAGTTATATCCGTGAAATTGTCTACACGATTAGTTTGATATATTTCGTGTCAGGAGTTTATTAAACCTATTTAAAAAGTAAAAATAATTTTAAAATGCCCGCAACGGTAACGATGATGGCTACATGATGTACTATTTCGAACTTTTCATGTCATCTACTCGAAATATATTAAAAATATAGTGTTGACAATTTTACGTGTCAGATTTTATTTAGTTCTTTTTTGTGAACTAAACTCAATTTTTCGCAATTAGTATGGTTCATTATTTCAATTATTCATGGTTCATTTCCACAAGCTCTCCGGCTCAGATACTTTCAGTATTGATCAAGGTAGACAGTTTCCACAGGACTATCGATAGTTGGTAGAATAGTTTCTCGAGAACATACTATCGATATGGTATCACTATCGAAACAACACTGGTATCAACCAATATATAGCTGATAAAGCGAATTTTGCATAAAACAATTCCGACAAAAGTGCGCTAAAAGCTTGCAAAATACTGGAAGCAAATTACAAAGTCGTACACACCTTATTATTTAAATAATCCCAATAATGACCTAAATCAACAGAACACCATAACCAAATGAGTAATAGAAACAAATCCTATATGATATTAATCACATGTTATAAGAGTATTATTTACATAAAAAATGCGTTTACGAATGAGATATTTTAGGACGGCTTTTATTGACCATTTAAGTAAATATCATAAAACAATAAAAAAACTTTTAATAAAATAAAGTAATTAAAATCTCGTTAGATAATTTCTCATTCGTATTACAAGTAATAAGTAAATATTAAAAGGGCAAAACAAACCACACATCTGACAAATTAATTGTAATTTACATGTTCACGTTTGTATCACTACAAATAGTTTGAACTCAAAACTCTAAAAGATAAGATCTATTTCACGTTAACAGATAATTTTATTTGTATTAATAATGCTTCATTATTCATTCGTATTAGGGTCGCTAATTGTTCGACTGTGAGTGTCGATTATTTTGTTATTTCTAACAATTAGTAATTTGATATAACTTATTTGGATTGATCTTTTTTGTTTTCGTAATTAATAGAAAATACAGTGCTGTCTACTGAAAATCAAACTGTTTTGAGAAATATAGAAAACATTGATTGGAAATGGTTCAATTATTCAAACTTTTGCTTTTTGTGAAATACATTGTCTTCAAATGACTCTTAATAGACGTTTCTCGTGTTGATATTCAGTTGCAATACTCTAAATGTTCTTTAAAGTATCAACAGATGTCAAAATTGGTTTTTATGCTCGAAATAAATAAAAATTTAAAACACGATTTCGAATAGTTGAGAAATGCAGGTGTCTATCGTTTTTGTTTGTGTGTTTACCTGACGCGCGAGTGTAGGGCTGCTCTTTCTTCAGAAGGCGTGTCTCTCAGGAAGGTGGAGGAGAGATTGAGTACCACCATGAGGCAGCACAAAAGCAGCGGCCCCAATATAGCACCCTCAGGGCCTAGATAGAATATTCCGCCCGCTATAGCCAGCCCCGTCACGTATGGGTGCCCACCGCTGAAATAAATAGCAATAAGTATTGTTTTTTTACTATAAAATGTGATTTTTGTTGTCTTTGTGCTTGGGGGATATGGAACTATAACTAGCTTAGTTTTACCAAATCCTAGTAAGCAGGTTATCTACTTAGGTAGGGTAGGTAGGGCAGATATAGCAGTTAATATTTCACTACCAAACGGCGTATCAATCACAGCAGCAGAAGATAAACTGTCGTCTTTTCTTTATCACATTTGATTACACATCTGTACTCAGGCTAGAAGAAAACAATTTCGCTTCCAACGATTCAAAATAATTATAACACCGACTAAGGTTCACTAGGAGAGAATGGTATTAACAATAAGTCTGCCTTTTGCACAGTACAGTGATTTTAATAAACAGGGTTTAGAGTCAGAGTAAATTTAGGCTAAAATTGCAATTTTAGTATTAGTTCAAATTCATATCATACAGAGAATAAGCAGACCTGCTACTACCTTTTGGGAGTAAATATTGCTGCCGTAGAACCTCGTACTAGGTTAACCTTTGCTAAGTCTCTGTTTAATAATATGAATTTCGACTAATACTAAGCGCTAACTCAAACGCAAAACCTTGTTTATTAATTTGTATTTATCAACATGTGCGTATAGTTAGAGGTAAATAATAAATTGTATAACCAGCATCGTCATCCACAAAACAACTGAAAAACCTATGTAATTTATCTCAAGAAAAGATATATAGTTATAGTATTTATAGTATAGTATATATATTAACAATACAAGTGCCTACTAGCGACGATGAAACTAGGACATTCAGAAAGAAGTAAGACTTGTCTTTAATTGCATTAGTGAAATAAAAAGTTCTAATATATGTGGACCGAAAATAATAAATACAGTATTGGTCAATAAATAAATAAGATAGCGCTGAGTAAGCGCTAAGCAGCGTTAGTGTACGAAAGAAACGATTAGATATAATTTTAGCCTATGTCATTCGCGTGTGACGTAGCTTCCTGTAAGTTTACGCAAAAATATTAGTGATCGGATCAGTATTTCGGAAGATTATTCTCTTTGTTATAATATTAGTACAGATCAGGACTCACTCTTTGATCTCAGCATAGACAGCGGCATCGAGGAAGGCGATGGGCGCTGCTTGCGCTATGGGCAACAATAGGGCAGACATGGGCCGGCCCTGCAGCCACACATCCAGGGCCGCCGGCAGACCCGCCAGGTACGGACCGAGGAACGGAGCCGCCCCTAACACCGCAGCTAAAACTGCAATCACGATCGATAACATCGAACAATGTATAAAGAACGACCTTTTTTTGCATGCTATTGTTAATGGCCGAATAGACGATAATTGTATTACCTTTTACATTTCTTTTGTATACCCTATTCAAACCCAAATATTTATTAAAAAAAATATATATATATATATATAAAAAAATAAAAAAACAAATTAAGTCCCGCCCTTCACCTTCGATGCTTATATTTATATTACGAGTATGTCAATTTCTTTATGCAAGAATTATGCTCGATTGCACCATATTAGCAGTTAAAGTTAAGGTTTATGTCAAATTGTCTCACGGCCTTATAGTGCGGAATGGACTATAAAGTGCATACCGCCCAGCGAAGTTTAGGCGATTATAGTTAAAACCAGTTATAGCGTTATTCATTGCCAAATGGTGCAACTCATTATTTGCTTAACCACCGGTGCTTAACATGTCTGTTATTGTCAAAGTAAGTAGGCGGATTTTCTTTTCTTAAATAGTAATAATAATGATAGACTTTACATACGATACAAACAAAAAACAGAGTGATAAAAGGTTGGAAAATCATCTCCAGAGAACCAGTGGAGGAGAATTATAAGAGACATTAAAAGAATACACGACGAACAAGATAGATTAAATAAGAATGCGAATAAGTAAATAATTTTAAGATACGAAAATGATATAACTTTTAAGTCGATCGCCAAAAAAACCCAGTCATCCTTAAATGGTCTGGGTGAATCCAGTAAACTATTTTAGCTTATACTTAATAAGACTTGACATTTATAAAGCTGAGTAAATTCTAAGTCAAATGTTTCCAATGAAATAAATAAATAACTCTTAACGTGTTATGCAATGGCAATTTATGCAACGATGTCGATTGTAGTTTTCTAGAGCTTGGATAATAAGCTCATTTAGTAGCGTAAGTGTAAGATGTGAATAGGAATTGCACAGCAATTGCATATCAAGCGTGTCGCACTAATAAATTATAATAAAAATTAATTGTATTAAAATAAATTTATTTCTAATAAATATTAAGTTTTCTTTTTCTTGACATCACTTGGATTCGGTGACCGTAATTGAGCATATAGGTATTTATAAAAGTCTAACGCTTTCTGCCTGTCGTACGCTATAGTGTTCCTGCATTGATTTCCAACACAACGGCTCGTATGATCATCTCTCGGTGGAGCTTTAGATGTTGCCTGTGGTTTACTGCGTGTACCCGTGCTTCTCAGCGTCTCCACGAAGTCTTTAGAAGAATCAAAGTACACTTTGATTGTTGTTCTGTTGGCCATATTTAAATTGCTATCTCTTAGTAGGTCGCCCTTGTCAATAGCCGTCATAGCAGCGCTTGCGTCACCATTTGGCGAATTAGCTTGTCTGATCAGATAGAACGTCGGCGCTGGTTCAGTGACCTCTTCATCTTCATCAGTAACCACTTCATTGTGATTATTATTAGACTTCCTATCGTTGTACAGCAAACATATGACACGAGGGTCAAGGTTTAGTTGACACATATTACTCTCTAATAACAGCTTTACCACTTCAACAGGTAGCGTGCATGGCGCTGATACACAAGTATTATTATTCGAAACGTCTAGTATCATACTGTTTAGTTCTGTGGTCAAGGTCGACAGACTAAGATATGAAATATTACGACATTTGCAATCGATCTTGTTTTGACTGACTCTAACTGTTGTACCAGCAGATTTACAACTTTCGAAGTCGAATGACAACGAATGTGGCTCAAGTGTTTGTATCTTATTGTTTGAGAAATTAAAGCGTTTTTTGCTTATCCTTTTTCTGAGGCATTTGACATCCGCCATTGCGTTACTTTTCAGTAGATTTATAATATTACTCGTTATTTCTGTATTTAATGATTTCAACATTAGTCCGTTGGAGTAAACATTATTTAACGAGTTCCCACTAATATGTAAATGATCTGACGTTATGTTAATAGCGTTCGCAACAATATCGCCAAATGTGGTACCGTCTATTACAACAGTTTTACTTCGCACAGTTATTCCTTTCGAACTTAATTTTTCGATTTTGCAATTGACCATAGAAAATAATGAGTTATCATTTCCCATAATAGCTTCGATGGCTTGTTTTTGTACATTTATAATAGTGACATTTTTGAATTCTATATTTTTTATACCAGTAACATTAGAGATTGTTTTAGAGTTCAGAGTGTTAATTTTGCTGTTTGCTATATAGATCTTCTTTAAAGAACTCGTACCTAAACATTTTAATTCTGTTTGGGTAACCGGAGACTTGAACATTTTACTCGGAAGAGATACAATAACTCTGATATTTTCCATAGTAACCTCAGGGGGAGTTTGTGACAAAGAACTAGAAGACAAAGTGACAAATTCGACTCTATCGCAATTCTTGATTATAAACCGTTGAAGATGCGAAGGTCTTTGTAATATAGGGCAGTCCAGTACAACCCTGACGTTTCTGCAATTCTGCATAGTAACACTGTTTATATGATCCGTATAGTAATCCTTTAAGTGAATTGTTAAGTCCTAAAACAATAACGGCTTTGTTTAATTGGAATTCAATTTCTATTAATTATAATCACAATTTCAAGCAGTACTTACGTTATCAGATAAATCTGTGCATGTGTACACGATATCATTGGGCACATTGTTTACACAAGTCCATTGATTGCTTTGGCAATCGGTGAAGTTAATCCTGACACCGATAATCGCTTTGAGAAAGAGCAAAAACTGCAAGCACTTAACGATTGTCATATTTTTTTAAACAGATATCAATACATTTTGTCTCTGGCACAGATTCTGGCGTAATAAAATATGGCATCGAATGCGCATCATCCCGAGATAATACTTCTAGGAATAACAGCTATTATTACGTTATATAAAATCGTACCGATTTATCTGTTCGGACGAAATTAATAGTTCGATGAACCTCGGGATATCGTTACACAGTGACTTCATTTCGTGAATTTAATGGACTTTGATTATTTAAAATATTTTTTTGGGATGCATGTTTATCATATTTTTTTCATTATAATGATATCTTATGAGTTATGACCTTTAGATTTATAAATAATCGATTAATTAAAATAGAATTGCAGCGCTTTGTGATAAGAACAATAAATCCTTGGGAACAGAATAAAAACAAAACATAAAGAAACTCTTTTTACAAACAAACTTAGGAATCTTAGAATTTTGTAAAATTTAACACTGTTACAGTTAAGTAAGAAAAAATTAAGAAACTGCCATTAAAATGTCAAATCAGTGTAATCCAACCTGTAGTTTTAAAAAAATAAGTGGAGAAATATATAGAAAAACATAAACGCATAACACAACAGTTTTGATTGATTATTTCTTTTTTTGAAGTGGACTGTATATTTGTTGACGTCAAACAATTAAAATTCTTCATACATCTGAAGTACTTACCCGACGGTAGGTAGACAACTTTCGCCCCAAAGAAGTTATGCACCAACCAAGTCCACAGACCATAAAAAAGGGCCATTTTAAACGAAGCTCTGAATACCTGAAAATAGTCCGCGATTAAAGAAAACCAGATTAATTTTCATTTTATTGTATTTGATGTTACGGCATTTTTACCTGATTTATAGCAACCGATAGTGCTATGCCGAGCCGCGGTCCAAAGTTGGGTTGTATTTGAGTTATCACTTCAACTGGTTTGTAGAGGGCGTTACTCGACGCCAGCAAGTAAAAAAGAGTAGTGAAAAATACGATCTGCCAAAGAAAACAAACAATATTATGGTTTTCTGTGACCGTAATATTATAAAAGGGAAACATTTGTTTTTTTTTTTTTCTATAGAATAGGCTTCAAAACCGACTGTTTAAATAAATATACAGTAACAAAATAGAATTAAAAACAATGAAGATGTCACAAAAAAAGTCTACTTTTATTTATGATACCACGTATCATTGTAAACTTAATGCTGGTTATACAGTATTTCGTAAAGCAAACGTAAAAATACCTGTTCATTCTAAACCTTATGCTTTCTATGAGAACAAAACAAAACCGCCCAACTGCTGTTCTCTCTTGTGCACGTAGGGTTCCGTACCGTTATTTATATAAAAGAAACGAAAAATATCACGTTCGTTGAATGGGAGCTAAGCTTGGAACCTATCTTTATTTATTAATGTAATCGTATGGCAGTCTGTTACATAGGCGAATACATATTCTTATTTAATAATTATCATAAGCCTAAATTCAGTTTTTAGAGCCAATTAGCTGCGTCTTGAGTAAGGTAGATGTCTTCAATGGGTCCTAGATATGAATGGATCGGGCATCGCTGTATTATATGATACATGGTTTAAGTCTCTTCGCTGCAATCATATAAATCAGAATTTCGCCATGCCGAAAGGAGTTACATCGACCATGCTGAAATCCTTAAATATTGACAATAGATAGGACAGCGGAGTCTTAGCGACAGGATTAAATACTTTGGGTCTGGAAACCCAAAAATGATTTATGAAACGTATTTTGAATTTGTTAGAAACGTCACTAAAGATTCAACTCACCAGGTTGATAAACATGTTGATGATGGCGCCACCGCCGCATAGCAATAGTGATGTGAAAGCGCCAACGGAGCCAGCCAGTAGCGACATGTTGCTAGCTAGCGGAGCCCACACACTCGTTGCTATAGCGCTCAATGTGCCCACATTAGCTTGCACCCAAGCTACTATACCCGAAAAATCGAATATTCCTACAAACAAATTGAGACCATTATACTATTATAGTAAGTAAGAGGAAAGTTCTGTGGAAAATAAAAAATTGGACCGAGTGCATTTTTTTATAATTTTTCTTTAAGAATATTTTCAGTATAGCATTGTATATATATTATGTTCATTTATACGCTGGATGCAGTTGCATACTAGCTTTTAAGTGTTGTCGTTTCTTTATTACCTACTAATATTAAATTATAGTTCTGTTGCTACTGACATTTACTATGGAGTCATATCTCTGAAATAAATATTATTATTATTATTGTGAATGCGAAATTGATTAAATATAATAATTAGAACAATTTTTGATCTTTATCGTAAGTTTAAATATTTGTAAAAATATTTCTTTTGGCTGTTTGGGTGGATTGCCTGAACATTGATGAGTATACGCTCTGTAGTAGGGAAAAAGTAACAACTGCTCGAAAGATTCGTCAGTACTGTTAGGTCCTGGGTAGGTCAGTGGTTAAATCAGTCGCCCGGATTGCGAAAGGTCATGGGTTCGAATCCCATCTCAAGGTGCTAGGGACTAAGTAGATTTTTTCAGCATTTTCTATTGAGAACAACAAAATTTTCTTTTTAATTGGTAGGGTTAATAAAACTGATAAATATTTTTTTCATCCTTATCTAAACCGGGTGCAAGAAACTCAATAATATTTAATAACAGTAAAAAAATACACAAAAGAAATTATGTTTAACTTAAAGCCCTTCAGAAAATTCACCAGCCCCGAGTTGTAGATAACTGGGACTGGTTAATTTTTTTAAGCATTTTTCTTTAAGATAAATATCGATTGCAATATTTAATGCGACATTTTTCAAATATTCTTGAAATTTTGTTATTACTACAGCAATTTGAAAACTACTCGAACAGCTTAAGTTCATGCATTTATCTACGTCACAATCATACACCTTAACAATACATGTTTAATAGTTCTGGAGATAGTAAAGGAGGATAATGGTAGCTGGAAAAGTGGGGAAAGACTTTTCCCCACTATCGATTGGCCTTTTGTCACACTCAATAGATACGAATTCACGCGTATCGGAAAGTTATTTCGCGAATACAAAAAAATATAAACAACTTAAATATCATTTCCTTTCTTTTTATGCTCACCTGGTGTATTAGAAACATTATTAACAAAGTTATCCCAGGAGTCCTGTACGGCGGTGCCATCGACTTGAGGTCCGGTACTAGAAGCAAAGTGTCCAGACACCCAGCTTTGGTACACACGATCCCATATCTCCAGCATCTGTTGTTCCACACGACTCACTTTCTCGGGATCCCCTTCTTTGAGAATGCTTTTCACCTAGAATAGTTATATTCAGAGTTTGAACACCACAAACTTATATCGTACTATCGTCGAAGCGTCAACTTACCTTTTAACTTTTGTGAGTCTTATTACATTTGAAATAGGAGTTAAAACGGCGACGGTTCAAAAATCAAACATGACAATGACACATACTACGATACTGACCTGCTTTGAGGTTTTAATTGGGGCAGGATCTTATGAGTCAATTGCGGTTGGGTATGGATCTCAAAACATTATTTGACTCACAAAGAAATTTTCTGACACGGAATAGCCGCATTGCTTATAGAATACTTAGTCTTATGAAGAATTGGCATTAAAGACAGTCCTGGTGATTATTGATACAGAAATGAAACCGCATAACTTAAATTTCAAGAGAACTAGACACATTTATCTCTGACTGACTTTCATCCATTTATGGTGAAAATATATTTTTACTACTCTAAACGTCCGTCAATTCATTAACCCATTCCTCCCCTCTGTCATATTTTTAAGACACCATTTTCAACATTTTTTTTATATCTTTTAAATCATTTATTTTTATTATTTCAGATAAAATTCGTATTTTTACACTGTATTTCTGGTATATACATATTTTTTTACTGCAAAAATGGTATCCATAAATTTAATGTATTTTTTTCAAATTGATCATTTTGTTGCCTAGAAAAAAAACATTATTTTCTGATTTTATATACCATAAAAGAAAAAACTTGCCAACTCCAATGTATATAAAACTGATTCTTAGACCTCTACTAAATGTATACAAAATTAAAACATAAACAAAACATGGCTTCAAAACTTGTGGTATTCTTTCAAAATAAGCCGTACTATAAATATGACACTGGGAACATGTCTATACATTTTGCCGCGACAGCACGTTCGATCTTGCAACGCACTAGTTCAAACGTTTCAATTGTTTGTCTCTTGCGTGTCTTGTGTTTACATTACTCGAAAGGTTAGTTCCGAACACTTTACATGTCGTGATATAATTGTGATTTATTTATCAAACTAGAGTTCAAAAATAGTGATTACGCAGAAGGTTGTGAAAAGGTGAGTTAAAAATATTTTAATTTTGTACAATATACCTATTAGTTGTTAGGTAAAGGTGTAAATTATATGTTTTTATTCTTTATAGATCATGAATCCAGTAAATAAAAAGCTTTGAAGGTGTCCGAAATCACAGACTATCTTCAAGATTTAGAAGATTATCGAGATGAGGAGTTGGACGACATTGAAATTGCCATATTACCTCCTGACGAAGTGGACGAAATGACTGACATAGAAGAAGGTCCTGACGACGATATGGGAGCTAATGAGAAAAGCTAATGAGTCCTTCCGAAAGTTTGGAATATTTGAATCCAATTTAGCCGTTGATGAGATGATCGTCAAATACTTTGGTCATCATGGGATCAAACAATTTATAAAAGGTAAACCAGTGAGGTTTGGATACAAACTTTGGGCACTGTGTGGAGTCAGCGGATATTGCTATAACTTTTCGCTTTATACAGGCAAGGAAACTCAAATCTCTGATAATGGTGATGGTTTGGGTTCAAGAGTGGTGAAAAAGTTACTTGCAGTATGTACAGATCCCAGTGCACTCGTAGTTTACTTTGATAACTTTTTTAGCAGCATGCAATTGTTAATCGATTTGAAATCTCAAGGGTTCAAAGCTACAGGGACGGTCAGAGACAACAGGCCTAAGAAATGTCCTATCATGACTAAACAAGAAATGAAAAAGAAAGACCGTGGATATTCCAATCATCGTTTTGATAAAAATAATGAAATATTATGCGTGAAATGGCATGATAACAATGTAGTATGTCTTTTGACAATTTTTGATACTATAGAACCTTTTGTAAAAACTAATAGGTACTCGAAAACAGAGAAAGCAAAAGTAGCTGTGAATCAGCCAAAGCTTATTCATAATTATAATAAAAACATGGGAGGAGTGGATAAACATGATTGACTGATTTCTAAATATCCGATTCGCTTTAGAGGTAAAAAATGGTATTGGCCTGTATTCATTCGTATTTTAGACATGTCCCTAATAAATGCATGGATTATTTACAACGAGGTAAATAAAGAAGAGACCATCTCTCTACTAGATTTCAGGCGTAGGGTTTGTTTTGCTTGGATGAATAAATCGGAAGGCAAGGCAAGCAAACCAGGCAGAGGAACATCAGACGTAGGGTTTGTTTTGCTTGGATGAATAAATCGGAAGGCAAGGCAAGCAAACCAGGCAGAGGAACATCAGAAAGTCTTTTACAATCTATCGGGTTTGACAATATTGGTCACTATATGACGAAAAGAGACAAACAGAGGCGTTGCCAGGGACAAGATTGTAAAAAAAAAACCTCTTACTTTTTGTGCTAAATGTGAAAAAAATCTCTGCAGTGATTGTTTTATACCTTATCATATAAAATAAGCTCTTAAAACTTAACATTTAAAACTGTTTATGGTCATAGTTTTCAAATACAGTTGATTTTCTTATAATTGATAACTTTCATTATTTTTGATCTCATGTCTCCACTGTCATATTTATAGGACAGGCTGACTCAGCATTAAAGGTAGTTAATATTTTTATTTTTTCTTCATATTATTTTTTCTAAGCCTATTATGAACTTAATTTCAAAATTTGACCAAAAAATTCCAATGTTTTCGATGCTTAGGAAGTAATGGGTTAAAGTGTACCAAAACCGGGCTAAAATAGCGTTTGTCGCATTAGGGGAAAAATATATATTCAAAATCAAGATATCGACTCGACTTATAAAGACTAATGAGGGAATGCATTGTGATTAATTTAAAAAATAAAATAATTGGTGTGATTTGTTTAGTTACTCTATTTTTTTTAAGGAAAATAAATAAGAAATGGATTTTTTTGGAAATCGAAGTGTAAAGTAGAGTGTAATATGCGGCGCTGAAATCCATCATAACTCTGCTTTTATAAAACTACCTCGCATATAATGGGTCATATTAGTCCTTGTGTAACAATTTACTATTAAGAGTTCTACTCACACTTTATTACATACTATTAATAAGTAAATATGTGTAATTATACATAAAAGTAGACTATTTGAACACTAAAACTTTATCTTCTAAATGTGCACGTCTTAATGCATACATAGTGATATTCGAAACATGTTTTCCCAATTCTGCTGGATAGGATAGGTTTTGTGATATTTGAAACATTACAATTTACTTACATATCTCTTTATCTGAAAGTGCCATGTCCCATTGTCAGCATGATAAGTAGTAAAAATTACTTTCAGTATATGGATTTGTTGTCAATAAATAAATCACACTTGCTTGGGACGCCATTTTGTTCAATTTACATCTAGTAAGGTCCTAGATAGCTATAATTTATATTCAGTATAATCTTTGTTTCTTTAGAGAATAAAATCGTTAAATAATTTCAGTAAATTATACACAGAAAAACTATAAATTTATTTTCTTTTATCTTGAGGGGTTTTATCTTTCATCATTTAGAATGGTTGTCAATTCGAAGCGAACGGCTTATTACCTTATAGTAATAGGTTTCACACTCACATATTTATGCTGGTTTGTACGAGTTTTTAAACATTTAACTTTTTTTTAAATTCCATATGAGTATGCTATGTAAGTCCTTATACCGCATAAGAAAACAGTGTTTATAATGATAAACTTAACTTGTTAAGTCATTTTAATCACTTTATATATTAAAAAAAAAAAAATACCATAAAGTCTAAACGACAAAAAGGCTATTTAGACCCTTATAGATAGGATTTACTATCCTTTCCTTCAATAAATTATAAAGTTTTCAACACTTGATGGTTACAGATTAGAGATTTCTTATGGCAAGTTTTTTATTTTTATTTAAAAATGTAATCAGACTCTTACCCCAGTGGAAATGCCTTCTCGTCCATAAGTATATGCATTGTCTATGAGCGAGTCCAGTTTCTCTTCCCAACCTTCAGGCAGGTATGCATGCAATTCACTATTTTGTACGAAAGTACTATTTAACAGACTACCGCTTAGCTGAACCACCACAATCGCTTCTGAGTAAATCTGGGACATACATTTATTCATTTATTAATACTTTACACTTTATTATAAGTAAATTAGATGGATTAGATATATATATATATGAATCGTATTTATATCTACTTTTTATATCTTACCTGTATACAAATAAATATAATAGCCACTGTGAGGAACAGTATAAGGCCCAGAATGACGATGCAGCTGGAAACGGTGTCTACAGAGTCATAGGCAATATCAATGATCCTGCTGTTGCATATTGATGCAATCTTGCCAATGCCGCGAATGTGGGCCGGAACTAAAGCGGACTGCCTGTAATGTGGTGGGATGTGAATGTCTAGATTAGATTATTTAGAAAGTAGTAAAAATTAACAATCGAAATAGAGCACTGCATGAGCATTAACGAAGGGTCGGCTGTTCGTATCCAGCTTGGTATCTGAGATGGTTTTTTCAAAGTACTCTTAGAATAAGTCATAACAATCTGAGCAAATAGTCTTGATTGTGTAGAAGGAAGACCACTAACATACATGTTACAACATTTACATAAAATGAATAGCAAAATTTTTGTCACATTGAAGCATCAGTCACTAACATCTAAAAGGAAAATAGGGACAAACTGGCGACATTGGAAAAGATACAAATTGTGGATGATAAAAATTGTATCTATTGTGATTCATGTAAAAAAAAAAAATACAATTTATAAACTTAATTATAGCATCGAATTTCATTATTAATTATTAACTATTTCTCACCTGTCTCCCCACCACTTCTTAATTCTGCTCATGATGTTATTGTAATGGTTTTCAAAGAACAACCAAACACCAAAATAGTCTAACAATTTCTTCAGAACATGAATAGATAAAAAGAACAGCATCACTGGTAATAACCAAATATGTTTCCAAACAAGCATACAAAAGCAACCAAAGAACAAAAGTTTGAAATACAACGCTGTTTCTTCATCATTATCGAAGTTGTTTCTCATGTAGTTTTCGTCTAGTGATCGCTGCTTGAACGAGGCAATGAGGCGATTTTCGAAAGCAGTTTTTGTCTTTGTACTTGATAATGGCAAAGCAGAAAGTGTTCTGGTCTTGTACAACATTTTCGCATGCCTTGGTGAACTTTGTATGGGTTCATTTCCAGTCCAGCTCCCTCTTTTCGTAATGCTGTCAGGTGTTGTTGGAGAGTCTTTCTCAGGGGTTGACTCTTGTTCGTTGGTAGACTCTGACACCTCTATAGGCTTTTCTTCAGGCACTGTGGTTTCTTTATGGTCTCCATTAGTGATAACATTGTGTATTGCAACTATCATTGAAGCTTCTGGGTCTGAAATATTAAAAATAAATAATGAAATCATAATTCTACCAATACTTATAGTCTTAGATAAATAATAGGAAAATTTACATTCATCTGTTATTTGATTGTGAAAAAGTTTATGGGTAATATAACATGTAGATTAATAAAATATACTTAGGTTGCTTGACTAAATCAGGGGCCCACACATTAAAATGGTACTTTTTTTAATTACCTTTCCCTCTTTTATTGATGAAAACATCTTAGTGATGGCACTTGGTTTAGCTAAGCAACTTATGTGTTTTTCATTAAGAGCCCTATTACAAATTTGTTCAAGGTCACGAGTCCACAATACTGTGTTAAAACAATGACCAAGCTATTTCGATACTTTTCCCCAATTTTTGTACATTGATTAATTTTGCATTCACAATGCCATACTGAAAATTATTCTTGAAATCATAAAATCTTTAATGCTTATGAAGTACATAATCATTATTCTGGTATAAATTTTGTTCAATAATATTATCGTAGTTAGAAGATATTGACAGTTAGCTTCAAGAAATTTTACGTTTTTTGATTTGTTTTTCTATATTTAATCAGTGCTATTTCAAAATTTCGAGGGCATTACGAATTACACGACTATATAAGAGATATTATACTATTTTTAAAATTAATTTGTCCAGGAGCTTAATAAAGTGGCTTGGCGCATTTTATGAAAATCTTTCTCTGCTATTTTGGGTTTCATTAAAAAGATAAGCACTATTCCCAAAAAGTAAGGTCACTACGAACTATGGCAAGAATTATTCTGCACTATTCAACAAGTCAAAATTATTTATATATTTTTGCTTCCAGACTCGAGAACGCCAAAATTGACTATTTTATGCTAAAATCATAGATATAATAGGGCTCTTAATCTCACATATGGACTTTGTAGCAATCAAAAACAGATGAGGGTTAATTTTTAAATATTCCATATCTTGAACTATTATCTATCAGACACATAAGTACTGTGCATGGAATTATAAGAAACATTTTATTAAAATTATTATTACAAATAGTTAACAGTTTTTACTAATTTATTTAGATGACTTACCAACCTTTGGCTAGCATCCGTTTATGAACATCTAATATTTCCAGGGCAAAGCCAACAATGCAAACAATTTGTAGAAACACAAATGTATACACTTGGATAGAGCCTGTTAGACTAGCAATAAAACAAGTGATGATCAGCCAAAAAAGCTGAGCAGTGAATCTAAAGACGCCTGCTCTTTGTGGGGTCCACATAACATACACACTTATGAAATATGCCATGGCTATTGTGAGAGTCTGAAACATTCAAGAAATTAAGATATTGTAAAGTGTTCCAATTTGAAATAGGTAGGTAATCGAATAGCTGCTTTGCAATATAATATCAACATTGAAATCCTTAGAAGACATTAACATAATGAACAGGCCCGGCTCTACATTTTTTTTCCAGGGCAGAAACTTTTAATAAAGTTAACAAAGTTAAGCTAAAATTAGGGCTTTAAACTAAAACTCCATGTCCTAACAATAGATTTTTTGCAGTAAGTCTTTTAATGAAATAATAATTTATAGTAGGTGCCACTTACTATATATGAAGTACACAAATTAATGAGCATTGTGGTTGAAAAACTGATGAAGCTGGTGGTCTGCCAAAATATGCAAGAAAAGCTTCTCGGTACAGAGTTGTACAGCCATGGTAGTATATAAATTGCAGACAGTAACCCAATCACAGTCTGGAAACAACCAATTTTACATTTATGTAAATACCTCTGCAACACTATTTATATATGTAAATGTTTCTGTCTGGGGTCTGCAACCTCTTCCATGTATTAAATTAATATAATAAATAAAAAAAGCCTCATTATTTTATACTTCCTATGTTACTTAGCATGGTGAAGTACACCAACAAGATAACAACTTACAGCTAGTTGCACTAAAATTAATTAAAATTCATTCATTCATTTTTTCATTAAAATAATTATGAGTTTAAAGTGGCATTACAAATTTGACATTAATTAGAGTTTAAAGGCTTAATTAAACCTCAATGGACATTTGTACAACTGACTGTTAGTGTAACTAGCACTTACTTAGGGTTGAAGTAAAAGTAAAGGCATTCAATAAATAATGTGAATTTTGAATGTTTTTTATTGATAATCATTTTTAAGCCAAAATACCAGTTTTTAATTGAATTATTAAAGTCAGGGTCGAGGGTGGGATAAGTATCCTACCTGTTATGCCACCATGGGTAAGCCCACTAGTAACACCAATATACATTACTTTTATAGCAATAAATCAGCACCAAGTATCACATTACCATATATGTAGGTAGTTTTTTAAATTATCTAAAGTTTACTGCAGTTTTTTTTTTGTCAAAGGGGTTCATGAAACCGTGCTTGATTTTCTAGGAATATGTGAATTTTGATTACAATTTCACAACTTTGTTTTAGTTTCAACACCAGTACAGAACTGCTTTAGTTCCCATAAAATAGCTACAGGCTCACTTAACTGCATTAATGTTGAAATAAGCTTAATAAATAATATTAAAAAAATATATACTTACTTTATAGTGCTCTCTGAATTGATGACCAACTGTGTCAGACACAGAGTTTACAACATTCACAGGAATAACTATTAAACCAACAATCACTGAAGTGTTAGATTTGTTTAAATTTTCAAACCATGTTTTGATTTTTTTTGATAATTTGTACTTAAACGGGTGGAGTATAGAACCAACTAGTAAAGCCCAAAATAACGGTTTGAAGAAAGGCTCTAGTATAAGAAACAATACATAGACTGCTGCACAACAAATGGTTAGAATAAACAGTGCGAAGGCATTATAGAAACCGTGTTTCATAGGCTTTTCGTTGCCCTCTGTTATTCCGCCTATTATATTGAATATATTTTCGAAAGGTGATTGCTGCATTGTTAAAGGCGAAACATTAACGCCGAATTACCTTGCACTGTGACTATAAAACAGACTTCCGTAACCTATGAGATCATACCTAAATATCTATTTCGATTGCAATAATTTCGGAATATTTTGGAGAACCACCAACAAACTATTTGACATTTTCAATGTCACTTTGATAGATTATTGTTGTTTTTTAATTAGCCTAAGGCAATCTAGCTCATACAGCCTATTCTTAGGTAATAATATATTTTAATTATACTTGTCTAATAAATAGCTCATAAAGTGGGCAAAATTCAATTTAACTTGGTGACTATGGCGCTGGTATTTGGGGAGCGGCAGGACATAATGTGTGTAAATGTTGCTCTAGTTATTTGAACCAATGGAATACTTTAAATCATTTTTTTCTTCTTTGGGCATGTGTCTATATCCGCGCTATTCAAAAGTATGTATGTATAAATTTTTCAGACCAGCAGTACCTAAGGAGTTTCGTTTGTCAATGTCAAAATAATCGGTGTACTACATTCTTATTCAGAGACTTCATTAGTTGAAACGGTGTGTTGGTTGATACACGTCTTTTTTGTGTTCTGATTATTTTAGTCATTTTGCTTGCTCTTTGTTGTGCTATCTCGCTATTTTGTTGCTGTGGATTATTACCTGTTTACGTTTGTATATTTATTTAAGTGCTTAATTAATATTTAATTTTGTTTTCTGTATAAGCAATGGACCGGGTTCCTCCGGATCCTCCGGATCCTCCTGATGGAGAGTTGGAGTTGACTCAATCTCCGATGGAGCTATCACCACCAATATTTAGCCAATCCGGCACAAAACGACGTATTGAATTCGAAAATCAATGTGAGCCCATTAAAAAAGTTATTACTGATTCTTTGAAGTTGCAACAAAATGAAATTAACATAGTTTCAACATCAACAAGTCAATCAGTATATACACACCCGTCATTAAAAGAGGGTCATAAGTCTTATTCTGATCTTGATAAGGGCCCATTTATTATACACGTTTCAAAGATTGAGTCAAATCCTTCAACTGGAACTACTATTCGACCAATTATTTTCGGGCAATTCCTAAAGCAAAACAAAATCACCAATATAGTTAAGGATGGTGTCAAAAAAATTGGCCGCAACCGTATTGCTGTTGAATTTAAAACTGGTAAGGATGCTAATAACTTTTTAATAAATCCTTTATTAGCTCGTTACAATTATACTGTAGTAATTCCTACTTTTAATGTTACACGCATGGGTGTCATTAGAGGCATTCCAACGGAAATATGCATGGACGAGCTGGTCGACTCTTTAGTTATTCCTGATTACTGTGGGATGGTTCTAAAAGCCAGACGCCTCAATAGAAAACGAGTTTTAGATGGTCATGCTTCTTGGATCCCTACCCAATCAGTTGTTTTAACATTCAAAGGACAAAATCTCCCTGAAAGAGTTTTTTCTTTTTATACCTCTATTCCCGTTATCCCATATCAACTCCCAATTATCCAATGCAACAATTGTTGCCGTTTTGGACATATTAAATCTCAGTGCCGATCTAAACCGAGATGTTATCGTTGTGCGCAGCCGCATATGGGAGAGAGTTGTAATGTTACAGAAGATATTGCTTCGTGTTTATACTGTTCTGGTAAACACTTTGCTACGAACAAGATCTGTCCTGAACAGTGTCGCCAAAAGTCGATCAAAATTAGAATGACTCAAGATAATATTTCTTTCCAAGAAGCTTCTGCTTTATATCCCAATGTAAGAAGGTTGTACTCTGAGTCAGTAAATTCTTCGACTACAACCGTACCTCAAATTGTGCATTCTCAACCCTCACCTCTGACTTCTCGTTCTTATAAAAAGACTGTTTTCCTCTCTCCTCGACAACATTCTGCCCTGGGGAAGGAATATGACAAGCAGGCTCACCAGGACATAATTAGGAATTGTCCTCCAACTCTTCCTAATGGATGTGCCCTTGGTAATTCGAGTACTAATGATATAGTTCCGAATGACGATTGTCTTGATCTTCTGTGGTTGCTTGTTGCTAATATTTTGTCGAAATTCAGTGACGTACCATTACCGCCCAACGTAGCTCCGAAAATTTTACCTCTTTTAAATTTATTAACCAAAAATGGCTCCTCTGAATATAATTCAGTGGAACAGCAATAGTATTCGTTCTAAAAAGCATGAAATCCAATATTTTATATATAAGTACTCTCCTCTTATTTTTGCCATTTCGGAGACGTGGCTTCCTAGGAATATTTCTTTCAATATTCCTGGATATCTATGTCTGCGCGATGACAGAGATGATGGTTATGCAGGAAGTGCTCTCATTATTAGTAACTCCCTACTATTTACTCAAGTCCCACTTCCTGTTCATAATAGGGATCTAATTAATGCTGTTGCTGTTAGAATAAATAATATTTCTTTTCTTTCGTTATATATCCCACACCCAAATGTATCTGTTTTATTGGAACTCCGGGTAATTATTTCTGCTTTACCACCGCCTGTGCTTATTTTGGGTGATTTCAATGCTCATCATGAGTCATGGGGCTCCTATCACTCCGATACCTTTGGCAGTTTAATTATTGATTTATTAGATGAGCTGGACTTATGTGTTTTGAACAATGGTAGACCTACAAGGAGAAACTCCCCATCACAGAACCAGAGTGCAGTTGACTTATCCATTTGCTCTTCGCGTCTATCTTCTCTTTTTTTATGGGATGTTTTAAGTAGTACCTTTGGTAGTGATCACTTTCCCATTCTTTTAACTTTACCTGACCGTACGCTCACAACATTCAGTAGTACTCCCCTTTTGAAATTTGATTTAAATAAAGCTGATTGGACATGTTTTTCTTTAGAAGTTAAAAATAAATTAAATTCATTACCTGAGATTTCCAATGCAAGTTGTTTGACTGCATATGAAGCCTTCACGGAAACTCTTCTCAGTTCTGCCAATTCTCATATTCCCACGAAATCAACGATACGTAAAAGAAATTCTCCACCATGGTGGGATTCCGAATGCACAGACATTATCCGTAAGAGAAAGGAAGCAGAGAAGAAATACAATCTGTCTATGACTGAAGAAAACTTCTCTCAGTACCAACAAATAGCTGTTCACTCCAAAAAATTTTTATCTCAAAAAAAGAAACTTGGTTGGACTAGGTTTTGCGAAAGCATGTCTCCTCGCACTTCCGCAGGCATGGTTTGGAGACAAATGAATCGATTTCGTGGTTCTATGAGGTCAAAATCTGTGTCAGCTAACGATCCATCAGGATGGGTTACCTCATTTGCTGATAAACTCGCTCCCTCGTTTGTTCCGAACTGTGACTATCTTCCTATAAAAACATATGACATCATCCCATCTGTTGGTAATTTAGATAATCCTTTCACCTTGCGGGAACTTGACTTGGCACTTGGAGGTCTTAGAGATACTGCCCCCGGTATAGATGGTATTCCATATTCGTTTCTTGTTAAGTCGAGGGAAGAAACCAAACTATATTATTTGAAATTAGTTAATACCTTTTACCATTTAGGTATCATCCCTGAATCCTGGAATAAGCAACTAGTTATCCCTCTGCTTAAACCTGGCAAAGACCCTTTGGACTATAATTCTTATAGGCCCATTGCGTTATCGTCCACCCTTTTCAAAGTGTCAGAACATATGATCAGGAATCGTCTAGAGTGGTTTTTTGAGAGTCAAGGTCTTTTGGCTAAATCTCAGTTTGGTTTTCGAAAGGGTTTCAGCACTCTGGATAATTTAAGTATACTTACGACTGATATTCGTATAGCTTTTAAGAAAAAGCAATATGTAGTTGCTGCGTTTTTAGATATAGCAGGCGCCTATGATAATGTCCTTCTTCCAATTCTCAGACGTAAATTGATTCAGTTGAGTGTTCCTGAGAAGTTGGTTCGATTCATAGTTAATTCTATTTCAGCTAGGTCTATTGAAATCAAATGTCATGGAGCGCCTTCTATAGTCAGGTCTGTTTGGTATGGTCTACCTCAAGGGTCGGTTTTGAGTCCCCTGCTATATAGTATTTATACTTATGACCTAGAGAGTGTTGTAGATTCATTCTGTCAAGTCTTACAGTATGCAGATGACGTAGCCCTCTATATAAGATCGAATTCAATCGAGGAAGCTTGCTTTCGTCTCAATACTGCGTTAAGTTATCTTGGTGATTGGCTAATGGATCACGGCTTGTCACTATCAGTTTCTAAATGCTGCAGTGTAGTGTTTACCAGAAAGCGTAACATTCCTACAGCTCAAATAGTTTTTCAAGATGTCCCTATTCCCATGAATAACCAAGTAAAATTTTTAGGCGTTATTCTAGATTCTAAATTATCAGGAACTCCTCATTTCCATAGTGTTGTAAATAAATGCGAGAAAGGGGTCAATGTTCTCCGTGCTCTTTCGGGTGTATGGTGGGGTGCTCATCCATTCACTCAAAAATTAATATATAATGCCCTAGTCCGCTGTCATTTCGATTATGGTTCCTTTCTTTTAGACCCATGTAATAAGTTGCCACTTGATAAAATTTCTAAAGTTCAATCTAAATGCTTGCGGATTATTATAGGTGCCATGAAATCGTCTCCTATCAATAGTCTCCAGATCGAATGCGTTGATCCCCCTTTGTATCTGCGTAGGCAATTTTTGAGTGATCGATTTTTCCTTAAAGTTATACAACGTGCATCCCATCCTTTACTTAAAAAATTAGAAATATTGTTGAAAGTTTCTAGTACTTCCTCCAGTTCATCGGTAGGTGTCTCTTGTATCCTCCATAGCTACAAAAAATTCCATACTCCTTCCCTTCCCATAGAACGGTATTCTCGTCTTCCTCTTTTTGAAAATAGCTTTGAATCACTTATTTTTGAGCCGATCATTCTTCTTGATTTTGGAATCGACAAAGACTCTCCATATGCCATGCGTACAATGGCACGGAAATTAGCATCGGAATATAAAGGCTGGATTTCTATGTACACTGATGCGTCCAAGCAGCATGTTAATGATCCAGTTGGATCAGCAGTATGGATTCCCGCTCACAGATTAGTATTAAGTTTCAAAATTCCCTCTCTCTCTTCTGTATTTACAGGAGAAGCTTTAGCTCTCCTTGAGGCCATCCTATTTGCCGAATCTCATAACTTTAACAAAACTATCATTTTCACAGATTCACAGAGTTGCTTACAGTCTATAATATCACATCCGTTTCGTTCTAAAAATAAATTTCCAATAATATTTAAAATAAGACAAGCATTGCATAGGTGCCATCTTAAGAAGCTGCTCATTACCCTCGCATGGATACCGGGACACTGTGGTATTCCTGGGAACGAGACAGCTGATGCATGTGCTAAGCAAGCTGTTATAACTGGCTCTTTAAAATATTCCAAACTTTTTCATCACGATCTCTTTGTACTAGCACATGAACATTTAATGAGGTCATGGAATGTTGATTGGGAAAATACTAGAAATAGAGCGGGAAAGTATTATTTTGAAATTCAGAGAACTATCCCCAGTACTCCCTGGTTCTTTAAGGAAAAGCTTTTAAGTAAAAAAACGATTTCAATTATTTGTCGCCTGAGAATTGGACATGTGTGTACGCCGGTTCGACTTGCCAAATTTAAAATTAAAGACAACCCCCTCTGCGATTGTGGCATTGAGGAAGGAACTACGGATCATATTTTATTTAATTGTTCAAATTTATCCATTTCGCTTTATGATTTGCTACCATCAAAAGTTCCACGTCCAACAAATATAAAATGTATCTTGAGTATGGAGAATCCCAGCCCATTCAAAATTTTAGCAAAATTCTTTGCAATCAATAATAGTCTTAATTTATAAATATATTTGTTTTCTATATACATTCTATTTGTATTATCTTTAACAATGTAAACAGATAGACGCGCTCAGAGCTATTTTTTTTATTTTATTTAAATTCAAAATTTTACATATTTTATTATTGTTTCTATACGTGTAAAGACCACAAACGTGACATTGGCGGAATTGTGTAAATGCAAATAGGCCATGAATTAAAAAAGAAAAAGAAGAAGACTTCATTAGTTTTTTTGCTATGATTTTTTATGCTCATCGTTCCAATGTTTTACTTAAGGCACCATGTTTCTTTAGGCCGGCCCTGGATAGAGTATTAATTGTTCATTTATATTGGGCGGAGGTGGTGGTCCGCATCGGGCATCTGGTCCTGTGGGTCTTTAAATCGGTTGCAGCCATCCAGAAAAAATATTATTAGGTATATAATAAAATTAAAAATATGTCGGAGGTAGGGTAGGGGGGTATGGCGGTCAAGTTTCTGCACTAGTTGAAAAAAGAGAACGATGTGGTTAGTCCGCTACTGTTTTCAGCCCATCAGTCTAATATTTTTACTTTTCAAAACTCTGTGACAGACATGTACTTAGGAAGCTGTGCATTGAGCATTACTCCCTTACACAAATATTTACATGTTTACTCAGCTGGTAAATCTACAGAATTAGCCCTCCATCAGCTAATAGGTAAGATAGAAACGGCCTTCCAAAAGAAACTCGTTATCTTGGCACTTTCATCGACATTGAAGGTGCTTGCGCCAGAATAACTTCAACAGTGGTGGCTCAAAAAAACATTGAACAAAGCCACAACACACTGGATCATGAACATGGGGCAATACGGGTGGTAGGTGAGGATAGTAAACGGGCACTGGTTGCGCGGGAACGCCCTCAAGGGGAGTTTGCTCGCCACTTCTGTGAAACCTGGTCGTAAGCGACTTGACTATCTGTCTGAATGCTATAAAGTCATTTCTTCACCATAGGGTATGCCGATAAAATTATAATACTAATTCTAAGCACCCACGCTGGTATAACCTGCAATATCATGGAATCGACATTGTGATTTGAAATAAGTATAACAAATGATTAGTGAAATGGTCTCATTGTAATAAAGCTTTTATTTCATTAAAACATTTAAGCTCTATGACGTGACAGTATAACATTAAAACATTGTTCGAGGCTGTTTTTAATCATCTGTTATTTGATTGTGACAAAGTTTGTAAGTTTGATAGCATGTATACTAATTATTTAAAACTGGGTTGCTTAGCTAAATTAGGGACAATCGCTGTGAAATAATGTTCCGTTGGTTCCGAGTCATATTCATAACCAACTATCAAATGAAGAGATATTTTTATTAATCATAATTTAGACTGTATAGACTTTTTTGATGCAGCTGCTTTTATTAAACAAGCAAACTAATACTATGTACATTTGAATTTACACGAGGTGATTCCCCTTAGGTAAAGTACCACGTTGACGTTCAGAAAATATTCCGAGGGATTTTTGAATGTTAAATGCACAATTAAGAAATCAATTACGTTAATTGTTTAATAAAATTTAGATTCAATTATATAAGACTAGAAGAGGGAAAATCTGGGAAACTTGAAAAGGTAGGTGGGAGATATGATCCACAAGACAATGCATTGTTGCATGCTTTTTTATTATCAGACCTTCCATGCTTCGCTATGTAGGCGATCCAGTTTGATACATATACGTGGAAGGTCAAGTCTATCGGATTTCCCCTACTTAAATTTACCACATTAATTTATGTGTGTAGATGATAGATATATTCTTAGATGTGGGCGAAGTATATTATATTAATTGTTGTTGAATAGGCTAGTTGACAACTTTTTTTTTATTTCATAAATAAATAGTCCATTAACATCTGAGAAATAATGTCGAAGTAACATCATGTCTGCGATTAATAGTTTCGGAGATACGATGCTGTATTTGTAGAACTGCTGCTAGTTGGCCGAAAACGCTCCCTACAAAATCAAGGCACTCTGTGACGTCACACGGTGCTACAGTAGCGAAAAATGTATGTGCGTCTGGACATTTTTTATAATATCTTTGTTATTTGTGCGTTTAGGTTTATAGCTGTTATAATGAAGGTCGTTACATTTTTTATATCTAATTTAATGCCTTATGTATTTTAGCAAATTTTTGTAGTAGATTTTCTCTACTTTTTTCAAGTTTTCAAAGCGTAATGTTTTCCAAATCAGTGACTTAAAATGTGTTTTATTAAATATTTATAAGTTAAAATGGTTCATAGTTTTCGATGATATAAGAAAATCCTGTATTTTTACTTGTAGGACACAAGCCTATTATTAACCCGCCATTGGTGACGTATATGTCTGTGATACCGGGTAGTTTAAAAACAAAGAATATTTTTTACACCGGTTATCGAATTGCGTTGCGATTTCGAGTAGCTGCCTTAATGCACGCCCTCTACCATTAGTCCACCCCGCGGTAGCGACGCGGGCGCACGTTCCTGGTTTTTGGTGCCAACCCGGTCCGTGAGACCGGTGTCACCAACGAAGTAAGTCAAATGTTTGTTGTGTATTTTATATTTTACTTATTTTGATAAGACTGTTGTTGTTATTTATAGTGGTAATTGTAATATTTTATGTTTAGTTATCGTTTCACGCGTTTTTAAGATATTTTACTAGATATTATGAGATATATTTACATATTTTTCAAATAAATAGTCTTTTTTTTGTTGTTTTAGTATGTCTTATGAACAGAACAGAACAGAACAATTTTGAGCTACAATGATACAAAGGGTGGCGTCGAAGTCGTAGACGTATGTGTGCAAATTATAACTGTGCCCGACCGACAAGGCGTTGGCCTATGGGGGTCTTTTACGCTATTATGAACGTCAGTACTATAAACAGCCAGGTGATACATACAGCTAATAATCAAGACTCGAAACTTTTACGTCGTCACTTCATTGAGAATTTGGCTATGGACCTGATTGAAACACATATAAGAAAACGACAAACACAGTTGAACTTGCCGCGATCATTGAGACAAAGACTTTCGGAAATTTTGAAGATCGATGATGCGCCTGGGGTAGCTGGTTAAGGAATGGTCGTTGCTTTGAATGTGGATGGCAAAAAAACCGAAAAACAAGGTTCACTTGCCGTAAATGTAAAAAATACTTGTGCCTTGAGCACCTAGTACCTACTTGCTCAAATTGTTTGGCCGTTGACGATGAATGATTTTAGTATTATATTTTGTGGAAGAATTAACATTTTTATTTTTTTGTTTTATGTTTCCAATGTCATAAGACTGACTAAGGCTGATTTCATAGTTATTATGCCAAAATTTGTTTCTAGGTTTGTAAGTTTAAAATAATGTTGCCGTAATACCTTATAATTATAATGCATCCAAAGATATTGTCTAGTGCTAATAAAAGAGATTTGATTTATATTTTTGCCTTTATTTATTGATAACAAATGTCCTATTTTATATCCTTTTTAACTTAAAACAGTATAAACAATATTAAAAAAGAAATACGAGGTGCCTAAAACCCCGGTGCAGTAGACCGGGGTCACCGACGATGTAAGCTAAATAGACGTCACCAATGGCGGGTTAATGTTGGTGGTGGTATTTTTTACTCTAGCCATAGGTTATACATCTTAACGATGTTACGGCGATATTTGTTTCATTTTATTAGGTGTTTTGACGTGTATTTTAGTGGATAAACGACTGTCAGTAACTCTGCTGTCAAACCCTTAACTCTTATTCTTTAACATTCGTTTGTCGTTATTGAAGTAGGTATATGTCAAAGTAGTAAAATGAAATGAAATATCACTAGAGTCATGGCTGGAAAATTAGGTATCGCACCCTTGAGTGTTAAAAAATATTCGATGTGAGTGAACAAATAAGTAATGACACCTTTGTGTAAACATCGAGTAAAATTAGTTGAAATAATTTGATGAAAAAATTAATTTACTTGTTATTTGTTCCTACTCAATTAAGCCGGAATGGTTGTGAAATATGATATGACATTGTCTGCATAGATGAACTTAAAATTCACAGGACTTTTAAGATTCTCTAAAATGTTACGTATATAAATAATAGTATACTAGTTTAAATTCCTGTCTGTACTATTTACTTGGGTCACTTTCTTAAGGATACCTATAAATTTTAACTTAATTGTTTCATTAATTTCGGAGCAAATTAGCCGTTAGAGATGGACAGACAGATAGACACAGGACTGATCCTATGAGACTTCCGTTTATCTTATGGTATTGCCGTAACTACGATTTCCTGTCCTAGATAGAAATCGTACTTACGACCCTACCATAAGATAACTGGAAGTCTTATAGGATCAGTCCATCTATAACGGCTAATTCTTCCACGTATCATTGAAACATCATATTTACCTACTTAAAAAGTAGTAAGTAAAGTATATGTTAATATGATGTTGAAATGAGCGGTGCCCAATACACACTTAGATTCCTAATATTCTTTCACCATTAGTTTCCATTTTGAAATAAAGAAATTATTGACATACAAAATAACCTTTGGTTAGCTATTACTAATGATTATGTTCATTATTTATTATCAGTATTTTATTATAACTCGACACAGGAGTACGTACCTGATAAGATCAACTGAAAAAAATTAAAATGCAATACCATCTTGTACTTCTATTATCATATTTGATAATAAATATTGTTAAAAGCGAGATGACCGATTATTTTAAAATCATACAAATTGACAACAAACTCAGTGACTGTATAGAGAATCTTATAAGACAAGTTCAATTAACAAAACCCAAAATAGATGTCACAGTTGTGAATTGCCAAAATGGGGCTCCTACAACTATGTTTACCAAAATTAACAATTTAACATACATTTCCCGAACTTTTCTATGGCTCGAAAATCCATTGAGGAATCCATTCTACATTATTAATAGCGACAATTATGTTCAATTAAGAAACGGGATTAACTCACTCAAAAAGGACTTCTTTTGGAATCCGAGAGCTAAATTTATTATCGTCATACAAAATAATATAGATGGGAATCTAAACACGTTATCAAATCAATTGTATGAAAATAATATGTTTAATGCAACTGTTATTAGCAAAATAGTAAACGATTACGATATTAAGACATTCGATCGTGATGTAGATGCTTGCGGTAGACCAGTTATTAAAGTACTACAATCCATCACACAGTGCTCAAAACTGACTCATAATATTAAAGTTTTTAATGTTAAGAAAAATACTAATTTTCGAGGATGCCATATCAGAATGGTGACTCATCACTTCTGGCCTTTCGTCAATTTCAATAACTCTCAGAACAAGTCCTATCCAGTTCATAAGATACTTAAGACAGATATGCTTTTATATGGTGTCAATGATTTGATAATGCAATTATGGTGCGAACACGCAGGCGTGACAGTTGAGATGCTGAGATATGAGAAGGATCAGATGTATGGGAGAGTTTTGAGAAACTATACCTACACGGGAATGCTTAGTTGGATAGAAGAAAAGAAATTGGACGGTGCAACGGGTGGATACACTATAACATTTTCTCGAGCTAAAGCTTTAGATTATACTTTTCCGTTCCTTATGGATCAGGAACTCGCAGTAGTAGCTAGAGCTCGTATGCTTTCCAGCTGGGAATCTGTCTTCGTACAATTTAATTGGTATACGTCTGTCATTATTTTGATGTTCCTTATTTTCTTTTGTTATGTTGTAATACATTTTTCTATTTTCACTAGAAATAAGAGAGACGTGTCTCTTGGCATTCTTATTGTTATTGGCTATATTTGTGGTAATATGCGTAACCGATATATGAAAACTGACAGCGTGTATCGTTTTTTAGTGGCCTCGTTAATTTTATTCGTGTATTTTCTTACGTTTCTGATTCAGGCGTTCCTTTTAAGCGCAACAACTACACCGGTTAGAGGTCATCAAATCAACAATTTGCAAGAGGTATTAACAAAATGCAAACCTTTGATTAGTTGGTCGTGGCAATCAGTTTTTGGTACAAATCAAACATTAGAGTGTCAGTCTGTCCTTGAATGTTTGATGAAAGTAAAAGACAAAAAGAAAAATTTATATACTGTAACACCTGAGATAGCGTATCAAACATATTCGTGGAAAGTAACTGACGAGTCTGGAGAGCTTCTAACATATCCGATATCAGAACCAATAGTTGTTTTACAAAGGGGGACATATTTTCGTCGAGGTACACCTTTTGTAAGTTCCTGTAGTAAAATTATTGAACTGTGTGCAGAGAGTGGTATCATGAAGAGACATTTCTCTTTTATAATGTTTATGGACCGTCTTAAATATTATAACACATTAAATGTACATGAAAATTCAGAAACATTGGCTGAACTGATGGAAATATTTATTGTACTTTTAATAGGCTACGTTTTAGCTGTCTTAGTCTTTATTTATGAGTGTAGAGCTCTAATTACTGCATATGTTAATATAAATCAAAATAATATTAAGTTTAATAATTAAGTATTAATAATTCTGAATAAATATTTGGTTCAAAAAAGAAAAATCCTATCCAACCATGAATGTCAACGAAGCCCGTCACCTTGCACTGTTCAATAGCCACATAAATGCAAGAGTTTTGAACCACATGAAAAATGGTGTTTGACTGCAAGCGCTCAACTAATTGGTTAGATTCTGGTTCAGCACCTAAATATTGGCCTAAACGGAAACCTCCCCAAAAAAAACGATGATCACTGTTTCGTGGCCTAACGCCGGCGTAATTATTCAAAGCGTCTTACGAAGCTTGACGTAAACGAGATGAAAATTACTTAAAAAGTATACTTAAAAGATTTGAACACAATGATGGAGAAGTTCGCTCGTCACTAACAAGCGTTAGTCAATCACTTAGCTGCGATGGTCCTACACAACAACGCGCGACCTCATAATGTACCGCAGACTGTCTCCAACTTATAAGGGATGGGGTTGGAAGTTTTTCTTCATCCACCATACTCACCAGACATCGAGTTTACGAAATTCTATTTGTCCAAAATTTGGATAACATCTAGGCAGGCAAAAAGTTATATAGTCGAGAGGCATTACAAAATGCTTTTGAAAAATGTCTGCAGTCCGTCCAGATCAATTCTTCAAAAAGGTATTCAACGTCAATAAGCTAAAGATCTTTTTCCAAGGATGAAAAATTAAGAAGATATTCTTAAAATATGTTAAAAAATTCACTTTGTCACTGGTACGCTGGTTAGAGTAGTCGCCTGGATTGCGGAAAGTCGTGGGTTTGAATCCCATTTCAGAGTACCAGGGACAAAGTGTATTTTTAAGCATTTTTCATAAGGGATCTTTTCCAGTACAGCGTTGTTAATGCAAAATTGAGCAAATATAATAATCAGAACAAATTTACATCTTCATCGAAAGTTTAAAAATATTTCTTTTGGTTGTTTGTTTGGATTGCCTGAACATTGATGAAAATACTCTATGTTCGAATTACATCTCAGAGTACTAGAGTACAACGATTTTTTTAGAAGTTATTTTTACATTTAGATTATTTTCGAGTATAGCATAGTGAATGCATAAGTGATCAAATATAATAAAAAGTGTGAAATATTAAAAAAAAGTAAGAAATAATACTTTTTTAAAGTCCTAGCGTAGGGTATGTTGCAAGCAAAATATCTTTTGTATAAAGATGGAATTTGGGTATTATTTACATTTTGGACAGATATTTGTAACAGTTATTTTGATAAAAAAAAACTACTTATTCTATTATCGAATCTAATAAAAGAAGAATATTGAACATATATAGATAACAAGATAAATCTTTTTCGGTTTTGATGTCAGTTAAACATTTATGACTATTATGAGTTTTTATACATTCGACGTTCTATCATATTGCATTTTATTTAATTTTTAAAGGAATTTTCGTGTTAATCTAAACAAACGTGAGACTTTTTAGAAAAGTAGTGACAATTTCATATCTGCTAGTTTTATCTGTAATATTAATTATTACAATTGTAATTCGTGTGTGGTTAAAGTAAAATTATATTATATTTTATGAAAATAAAAGTTACAAGCTTTTACTGCTACTTGAAGATGGGAAGAATCTTCTGCCATCGCATAAGATTCACAGTTTTCCCCAATGTAGATCTTTTGAGCATAGGATTATTTCTCCATAATTAGATTAACCTCTTTTGTACTAGAGCTTCTTTACCTGTTTACTGGTGAAATTGAGTCGCAGTCAGATTTATTGTTTTTTTTTTTTTTACTTTCAGTTGTTATAATGAATTAACAAGGAGATTAAAAAAAAAAACTGAGGTTGAATACTAAATAAAATATTTCTTTAGTCGTTGTCTATATATTTTTCTGGATTGTAGTCATGATTTAAGTAAAATGGACTTAAAATATGTTGTATTATTTTATTTTTAAACCAAACCAAACGCCGTTGAACATAAAATGTTTTGATGCAAAAATAGAATTGTGTTTTGTCATACATATTTTTTGCACAAATTAAATTAATAATTAATAAATAAAAACAATTTATTGATTAAATCCTTCTTTTATTTTTATTAAGCCCATATTTTTGTTGTGCTCTATCATCATACATATTATTTTAATATTAATATCCTTTTGCTGACATTATTTAATATTTTTTATTTTATTTTTTTAGTCATATTCGCCAAACTTTTATAAGAAGATTTTTTTGAATAGATTTTATCTTGATATTAGTTTGTTTTAATCACAAACTAATATCAAGATGTTTGTTTTTATTGAGTTTTTATCACAACAAAAACTGATCTGGCCTCAAAATATTAAAATTTTGGAATAATTTATTAGATGGTACTTATTACTTTTATATAGAGTCCACAATATATCAGGTAAGTATAAGACTCTTAAGTTTAGAATTCATTGCAGAAAGGTATTTAATTTCACCTAACGTAGAGCTATGCTGTTCTGTTAAAACATAACTCGAGCTCGACATCGAGCTCAGCGTGGTCTTGTCGTAGAGCTTCAATGAAACAAAAACTTTATTACCTACCTTTCCAAATAGGTTTAATTTTATTGAACTTCTTGTCTATTGGCAGTAATAAGGCTGCGTTCGTCGAGAATTTTAAGCTATTTTTGAAACATAACAAGCTATTAATGCTCATTTATAGTATATCAACTATAATAGTTGATATCAGAGTACTTTAAGGGATATCTGAAACAACGAAGATGACTACTGACCACAGGTATTTAAACTTCATTGATTGACAGGAGGTTTCTGATTGACCTGTTAAAATGGAGTCCTAAATGATAAATCAAATTGACAGATCATTCAGATATTAGTTTGATTTGAAAACCGAAACAGGATACATGGAGAATAACGAAGTAGAGCCGTGGGAATGAAACTCAGGACCTTACCACGTTGTTGTTAACCATACCACGAAATGGTCCTATGAGCTTATGACCATCATGACCGCGGTCTATAGCTGCCTATATCGATATAATAAACTATGAAATCTCAACTAATACATAGGTTAATTGAATCTTTAATCTGTAATATAATACACATTTATATTTAACTACCTTCCGCCAGCGGCTTCGTCCACGTGATCTAGTTTTAAGTCCAGAAATAAGAAAATTCTATCGTTTTTATAAATTTAAAAATTCCATCTTAGTGAGCATCTACGTCCTAAAAAAAACCCACATGTAAAATTTGAAGCTCCTAGCACTTGTAGTAACGAAGTTTTGTAGAAAATTTTATCTCCTAATTTACCCCCTTAGTGGGGTTTAATCTCATAAAAAAAACCATCCTAGCGAGCACCAACGTCCTAAAAAGAATCCGCATGCAAAATTTGAAGTAAAGAAGTTTCACACTTTCATCTCCTAATTTACTCCCTTAGGGGTTGAATTTCATAAAATCCAGTCTTATTATTTGTAAAAACAGTAACTTTATTGTCTGGTCCTAGGAAATTATTTAAACATTTATATTGGATTCGTTTTCCGCCATTGCATCTGCATGATGCGAAGGTCGCGATTGCGTTCTTTGAAACCGACTAAATCTATCCATCTATCTTTATCTTCACCCCGTATCCCTTGCGGGGTAGGCAGAGAGGACCGAACGCCACAATGTATGGTCCTTACATACATCTTTCGGCTCATCCACTTTCATTACACTTTTCATTAATACTCGCCGGTTTTGTGGCTGACTTATATACTCGCCAGTTTTTTGTGTGTTTGATATCACCTTTTTTTTATGGGATAGGGGGCAGACGAGCAATGAAATGAAATGAAATGAAAATATCTTTATTCAAATAGGCTATTACAAGGACTTTTGAATCGTCCAAAAAAAATTTTTTTCCCCTACCAATTGTTCAGGACGTCTTTTAGCTGACAAGAAGAACAAGCGAAAGAAACTTACCAGCTTTTTATCATAAGTAATGACATTTACATAAATCATGTCATTACCAAAATAATATGTATTATCACAATAATAAATACAACTTTCAAAGTCTGTAGGACATAGGTTGAACATATAATTAGTCTTTATAGAACAAAGCGAAGGCTATCAATTCCATGCATTGCGATCCTTAAAATAATCATCAACTTTATAATAGCCTTTACTCATAAGTATATTCTTTACATGAATTTGAAATTTATTGATGGTAGGTCAATTACATTTTGTGGAACTTTACATGCATTACTATACATTTACCCAGAAATGATCTTCTGGTTTTTTGAAGTCTGAAGCTTGGAACGGCAAGTTTATTTTTACGAGCAGACTGATCACCTGATGGTAAGTGATTACCGTCGCCCATGGACACCTGCAACACCAGGGTTGCTACAAGGGCGCTGCCGGTTTTTAAGGGATGAATATGATCATAGGGAGGGAAGGGTTGAGGGGTAGAGGGAAGGGAATAGGGAGCGGTTGGGCTTCCGGTACCCTCACTCACACGACGAAACACAACGCAAGCTTTGCTTCAAGGCACCTTTTGAGAGCTAGCGCTTGATGTGATTGAATCGTGAAAGCTGTGTTGTGGCTCGACTTCTGCATCCTTCCACTTTCGCATTGTATTTTATTTTGTATTTGTATTTTATCATTCTGTCATCCGCCATTCCTTCTACATGACCGAACTGGTTGAATCACGCAATATAGGTATACACAGTTTTACGTCACTGGGTTTCATAACTCAACGTCAAATGTCTCATCACGTCAAAACAAATGGGAAACAAAATGTTCTCAACTGTGGCTATTTTAACAAAATTACCAACTTGTAACTAATTTCAGAAATAATACCCAAAAAAGGAGTATTAATGACAAAACTAGATGTATAAGTGCACGTTGCCAAAACGTCCATTAAAATTGTCATAAGTTTAAAGCAACATTATCGATAGCAATTTTTTGGCATTAGAAGACCATAAACCATATCTTAATTCGCGAAAAAAGGATAAGATTCAAATTTGGATTTATCAAACAGTAGAAAAGAAGTAACTATAAAATATGAAATTAGAGTTAGATGTAGGTTAATGTACTAACTTAATTAAAATTGTAACTATTTAATTTAATTTATTTAATAATAAATTACTACTAAAACTATAGTCCGTGCTAAGCTGTCGATAATTGTAGTAAAATATAACGAAATATCGCCATAACAACGCTAAGGCTAGAGTCATGGCTCGAAAGTTAGGTGGTCGCACCTCTGACGTCTGTCCCAGTTACGTATATAGTAATATAAAATGTATGATGTGAGTGAACAAATAAGAAATTACACCTTTGTATATATTGAGTAAAACATAATTCGATGAGAAAGGTACTCGTTTCTTTATTTGTTACCGACTAAAGTTAGAAGGGTAGAAATTTTGAACCAGAGTTGCTGTTCATATGATCCATAGAATATCTAAGTTCCATTAAAATATTTCGTATAATTCCTTTATGTGTATTTCCGATCCTTGTCTTACATTTTAACTTTTACTCAATTGATCTAATAAATTTGGATGCCAATTATCCGTTGTATATGGACGGACAGCTAGACTTCTCTGTTGAAATACGAGTATGTACAATTGTATAAATATACAAGCTACATACATAGCTTCTGTATTTTACACTTAACTTCTCCTTTTCGGTTGTGTCCCTGTTGACAATGCGGTCGTAGTTACATATGATCTAACACCATTATTGGTGGTTGGTATAACCTACCTTCTCATAATCGTTTCGTTCGTTTTTGCTTATTCTTCAAAAACTCTATTTACCTATAAATAATAAGAAGTACTTCACAAAAATACTAAACTACCAAAATGAAGAAATAAATACAATAAAGTTACAACACAATTTCGAGATTTATTAACATTTTTATTATTTATTTATTTTTGTATAATGGGTTATAATCTCAGAATTTTCTAAGCCAAAATCATAGATCAACACTTTTCGAAAAGAATCCAACGAGACTTTATGATTTCTAACTTGATAGCACTCGCCAGCTCTTGTTTGCAAATTAGGTTGAATATTTGTCTGAAGATGGGCCCTATCATTATATATTATTTAAAGTCGTCTTTCTAAAAAATAAATAAGATATAAATTGTGAAAACATCTCCTGTTTTTTTTAAAAAATAGCTATTTGAATCAATGAACTTGTTTGAATACCTATAAATATTGGTATTTCACAGTTCAATTGTTATACATTTTCATTAAATGGGTCATGATAACAAAAGTGCAGTTTTTTATTATAAAAAAGTCCGACTTCCTTTTTGAGTACCTAATAATTATTTGATAGTTTTAATAAATATACAAAACGAAATAACAGTCATGACAAACAATTATGTTTTAGGTTCCCTAATATATAGTTTTACTCTTTGGTTTTAGGTCAGAGTCAAAGCAAAGAGTAAAGTATAAACATATAGTTTCTCTATGGGTAAATTTTTTTGTTAAGTTGATTATATCATCTATTTTTATCGTGTTTTAAGCAATTAAAAGAGATAAACATATAGAAGTGAAGTTTATTCTATTGGGGAACGTAGAACTGTGGTTTAAATTGATTTGACTTGTACTGACGTTTTTAATTCATTAAGGTCTCTGCTAGAGGCACTACTGTGAAATGTATGATAACGTAATTAGTTTCAGAAAACTATAAAAACTCGTATTAGAGACTTATTTTATTTCTCCGATAATTGAAATGCTAATACGACTCTAAAGAACCCCTTTTTTGGAAAATTTATGATGCAACGGAGGTAGGACCTGACACTGCCTCATATGCACAAATAATCTTCACATATATGATTTTAACAAACGATTCCAAATTTCCCGAATATTAATCGAGGACAAATAGAATAGGCTCTCAGGTGTCATATTAATTCGAACAAGTTAAAGAGATAGCATACATATATCGTGGCTGAGCTATTTCTGCATTACTACATTATAACAAAGCTTATCATTATGTACAAAAGTGTAAGTAAACTTGATATTACATATTCATAAAATATGAAATGATAGGCTTCCGATATACCTACCTTTGATTCTGAATAGTCTTTTGTCATTAGTTACCATTTTGAAACAAATAAAGTATAGATACACAAAAGAACCCGTGGTTAGCTATTAATAATGGTTATATTCATTATTAGTACTTTACAATACCCCGTTACAGTGACACGTATATGTTAAAAAATACTAAAACCTATTATATAAATTTAGAATGAAACACAATCCAATATTTCCCTTATTATCTTTGATAATAAATATTGTTAAAGGCGATATGATCGATAATTTCAAAATCTTACAAAATGACTACAATCTCAGTGATTGCATACAGAACATCATTGAACAAGTACAATTAACGAAAAAAAAAATAGATGTGACAGTTGTGAATTATCAAGATAGTACTCCAACGACTATGTTCACCAAACTTAACAACTTAACATATATTTCCCGAACTTTTCTATGGCCCGAAAATCCATTGAGGAATCCATTCTACATTATTAATAGCGATAATTATGTCGAATTAAAAAACGGGATTAAATCACTCAGGAAGGACTTCTTTTGGAATCCGAGAGCTAAATTTATTATCGTCATACAAAATAATATAGATGGGAATCTAAACACGTTATCAAATCAATTGTATGAAAATAATATGTTTAATGCAACTGTTATTAGCAAAACAGTAAATGATTACGATATTAAGACATTCAATCGTGATGTAGATGCTTGCGGTAGACCAGTTATTAAAGTACTACAATCCATCACACGGTGCTCAAAGCTGTCTCGTAATGTTAAAGTTTTTAACGTCAAGAAAAATGCCAATTTTCGTGGATGCCATATCAGAATGGTGGCTCATCACTTTTGGCCTTTTGTCAATTTCAATAACTCTCAGAACAAGTCCTATCCAGTCCATAAGATACTCAAGACAGATATGCTTTTATATGGTGTCAATGATTTGATAATGCAATTATGGTGCGATCATGCAGGCGTGACAGTTGAGATGATGAGATATGAGAAGGATCAAATGTATGGGAGGGTTACAAGAAACTATACCTTCACGGGAATGCTTAGTTGGTTAGAAGAAAAGAAATTGGACGGTGCAATTGGTGGATACACTATATCACTTTCTCGAGCTAAAGCTTTAGATTATACTTTTCCGTTCCTTATAGATCAGCAACTCGCAGTAGTAGCTAGAGCTCGTATGCTTACCAGCTGGGAATCTGTCTTCGTACAATTTAATTGGTATACGTCTGTCATTATTTTGATGTTCCTTATTTTCTTTTGTTATGTTGTAATACATTTTTCTATTTTCACTAGAAAAAAGAGAGACGTCTCTCTTGGCATTCTCATTGTGATTGGTTACATTTGTGGCAATATGCGTAACAGATATATGAAAACTGGCAGCGTGTATCGTTTTTTAGTGGCTTTATTAATTTTATTTGTATTTTTCATTACGTTTTTGATTCAGGCTTTTCTTTCAAGTGCAACAACCACACCGATAAGAGGTCGTCAAATCAACAATTTGCAAGAGGCGTTTACAAAATGCAAGCCTTTGAGAAGTTGGTCGTGGCAATCGATCTTTGGTATAAATCAAACATTAGAATGTCAATCTGTCCTTGAATGTTTGACAGAAGTAAAAGACAGAAAGAAAAATTTATATACCGTAATACCAGAAATAGCGTATCAAACATATTCGTGGAAAGTAATTGACAAATCTGGAGAACTTCTAACATATCCAATATCGGAACCCATAGTCAATCTGCAAAGAGGGACATATTTTCGTCGCGGTACGCCATTTTTAAGCTCTTGTAGTAAAATTAATGAACTAAGTGCAGAGAGCGGTATTATAAAGAGACATTTGGGTGTACTTTTGTATATGGATCGTCTTAAATATTATTACACAATAGATGAACACGAAAATTCAGAAACATTGGCTGAACTAATGGAAATATTTATTGTACTTTTAATAGGCTATACTTTAGCTTTCTTAACCTTTATTTATGAGTGTAGAGCTATATTTAATTCATATGTCAATACAAGTCAAATCAGTTTTAAGTTTAATAGTTAAGTTATAACGCTATGTTTATTTTTTCTGAATAAATATAAGGTTTTCAAGTAATTCCTTAAAACATTTGCTACTTAACAGTTAATGCCACATTAAACCCTATCGTTAAGACGTGCTGACTGATGTGTCGACTTAACAAGCACACAGATAAGACATTTATGAACCGTATTGTTACCCGCTAAGAAAAATGAAAATGGCTTCTTGACAATCACAAGCACTCAGCAACTTGGTTAGATTCTGGTTCAGCACCTAAACCAAAGTTTACCCCTAGAAAAGTGATGATCGCGGCTTAGTAGTCAACTCCGGTGTAATTTCTCAAATCGAAATTTTAATTCATTAAGATGGGGTTGAAAGTTCGCCGTCATCTGTGGTACTCACCTCGAAAACGTTGCCCCTATGGACTTTCAGAATTTTAATAACATCTTGGTAGGCCAATAATTCAATAGCCGAGAGGCCTTTGAAAAATGCAATGATTTCTTCAAAAAAGGCATCATTGAACAAGAGCGCATCAATTGAATCGGTGAAAACTTTGATTAATAATGTCAAAATAATAAAAAGAAAATCTATAATAATTCTTTTGATGAAATCGTCAATATCATTGGATGAGACCTAACTAATATTTCTAATATTCATATTATTATAGTGGTAAATGTATGTATATGGTAAATGTATCTAATTTAAATATAGGAAAAAACCTGTATCACTTTAATTAATGATCGATGCAAGTGTGACGTAACACAAAGGATAAACTGTCAACAGAAGGACTTTGATTGGGTGAAGCAAGTCTCCATCGTCCTCATCATATTCGTATATAAAACTGTGTGACTATTTTGAGTTTTTATTAGACAGTCGGCGGTGTACCTGATCGCATTTAATTAAAATTTTAAAGAATTTTAGTGTTAATCTAAACAATGTATAAAATGGTGTCATTTTTAAGTCTGCTTGTTTTACCTGTAATATTATTTGTTACTATCGAAAGTCGTGTGGTCGAAACGAACCAATCGAATATAAGTCAAGAAGGATCAACTGTCGAAGTTATAATAAAACCTAATCACGACGAAAATACCGATCTAGATTTGAACACAGTTAGACAGAAACGAAATAAAATACATAACGTTGAAGTTCACGATGAAATCTCGAAGACTGAAGACAAAATGCCTTTTAACACTACAACCGCAAGGACTATTGTTTTATCAAAACTGGAGAGTCGTACTGGCGTAATTGTTGTGGGAAATTGTCCAAAGGGCTTCATCGCTACTGGTAATATTTGCATCCTAGACTATGATTGATTGTTTTGTATTTGGAGAAACAAAAGTGTAAAGCTGTTTGCAAGTTACAATCTTCTGCTACCGCGTAAGATTTATTAGATTTCCCCGATGCTGGATGAGCATAATGTATATAGTGTTGTGTATTTCCTCTGTGATAAGATTCAATTTTCTATTAGAGCCTCTTATGCATGTTTACTGGTCAAATTTAGTCGCAGCCGGATCTTTCTAGAAACGGTCACAAAATGAATTAATTAAGGTTTTTTTTATTTTATTTTAATCGTATATCAAATGTTTTATAATTGTATAACAAGGAGATTGATATATATATAAAGAATTAATTTTTTTTAGTTTTGGATATTTTTAAATATTTTTATTATGATAACGATTTGTGAGGTCGAATAAAAATTAAAATATTTCGTTAATATTTCGTTTCGTTTTAGCATTTAAAATAGTCCAGTTTATTCATATTCAAGGAGGTATATATTTTTTTGGATCGTAGTCATGATTTAATATTTAATTTTTATTCTTCAATTATTATATTAATAATAGAAGAATAAAAAATTAATAAGAGAACTCGACGTTGAGCTCAGTGCCATCACAGCGTATAACTTGAATGAAACAGACGCTTTATTAATTTGAGGTTTTATTTGATTGAATCTCATGCGGTAACAGCGCTGCGCTCGTTGTTGAATTCTAAGCTGTTTTTGTAACATAGTATAGTATTTCTGCCCATACCTATTTTAGTGTAATCACTTTAATATTTGTGACATCAATACTTATGCTAGCGAAATCTAAAACTAAGGCAATAAAAAACTCGGAGCTTCAGAGTTGTAATTTGTGAACCCATAACCTACATCGATACTGGGCGCTGATTTAAATAAAGTATTTTTACTTAGAAAATAAATTTATTATTACTTAGAAACAAACTATATAATCTCGACTACTATATACGTATATTGAAGCTTTAGGTACTCTGATAGTTGTGTATGTAATCTAAAACATATTTATACTTAGTTTACTTATAACAATGACAAATTCCGTAGGAATTTGTAAAAACAGATATTTTATTGTCTGTTTCTAGTGAAATGACAAACATTTATATTAGATTCGGTATTCGCCGTTGCATCTGCATGACGCGAAGGTCGTGATTGCGTCGTTTGAAACAGAGCGAATCACGCATAGGTACACATGATTACGTCAAGGGATTTCATAATTCAATGTTAAATAAATGGGAAACAATAATGTTCTCAACTAAACAACATCTCAATTTTTTTATTAATTATAAAATATGATTTAAAAATTACATGTCTACGAGACTAAAATGTTTTTACTTTGGATTTATCAAACGGTGGAAAAGAAGAATGTACCAAAATATATTCGAGTAAATTAAAGGTTAATTTACAAACTTTACTGATTTTAACTATTTAATTTGTAACAATGTAATGTAATTTCAGCACTGTATTATGTACATTTCAATATTATGCGATGAACTTATTCATTCGTATGAACCATAGAGAGAAAAAACAACTAGTGAATATCTTCTTGGAAAACATTATTCTTAGTATATGTATGCATTAACCGTAGATATTTTAAGAAGGTTCAATTTGGAGTTTGTGCGATAAAAGGCGATGTCGGATATACACTAGTAATAAATCCCATTCAAGGAAATTCCGGACTGTAACAGACGAGTCCTCCAATAGTCCAAGGTGTCTCCATGGTCATGTTATTCTATTTAATAATAAGTCACCATAAAGTGAATTCCTTACAAAGCCGTTAGAGAAATTATACAGAATAAATTAACCGATTTGTTTCATAAAACATGTAGCTACATTTAGATGAACTCCGCTGTGATTTTTTTTAAGAGGAACATAACCAGTTTGAGAAGATTTTAATATGCACCAAGAATCATACATTCTTGTAGAGCAGGTTTTACTATAATCAGAGTGCTCATTTCGTTATTTACTATTTACTAATTCTCATTAATTATATCTTTACTTGTAAGGATTTTATGCTGGTAGATTGGGTTTTAATCTAATAAGGAAGCTGTCGTAAATGGTAAATGTTTATATTACATATTTGTATTACTATTTAGAGTATTTTTTTTCGTCACAGTGTAAGAGGTCGTCGTAAAATCAATTCAATTTTGTTTATTATACAATTTCCAAAAAGAGGACTGTAACAAATCTACACGGAAAAACTTTTTAGTTTACAATACTACAAAACGTATAGGTTAAGAGAAATACTGTAAAGATAACTATAATTTTGTACACGAAAACAGAAATATTGTTAACATAAGTTGACATTTTGTAAGCAATTCAGTAACAGTTCTTTTATTTCTGAAATTGTAATCAGCTCTGAAAGTATATTAAACATTACAAGAAAAATTGTATTTTAAAAATCTACAACACGAGTTATGATGAGTACTGAAAATACGTTTGTAATTACAATACAATTAGTATAGAGAACAATCAGTGATGTTGCATTTGCAAAACTTCGCGCGCCTTGGCGGCGATCGAGATGCGGGGGGTGAGGGGCAGTGAACTTATTGCATCATTTTTCTTTCTTTTAGTCGCGCGCGCAGTGAAGTGACAGTGATAGGATTACTATTATTCTATGGGATAATCGCCCGCCGATCGCCGCCATTACGCTTCCTAATCGTGTTTTATTGCTTTAAAATTGAAATGGACGAAGATGTCAGAAACTTACATATTGCTTGGGGTCTCAGCGGTTATGTGGATGTGTTCTCTGGTAAGTTTCATTTATTTAATATGTACTCATCAGAAATGATATACGCCTGACTTTTTAGATTACATACATAGATACTTATAATCACGCCCATATCGGGGCAAGCAGAGCCCTACGGTGCATTTCACACTAGCGGCCACGTTTGACGAGGGGGCTAGATGTTTTTATTGTGTTACTGAGTAGTGATATGATAAGTGCTCAGCAGCCCGTCGCCTCAATTTGTGTTAGTTTAGATCTAGGTGTGCGATATATTTTTAATTTCAGAAAACCACATTACGATGGACTGCTTAATGCTGTTGGACTCGCATATTATTAAGGAGCTCATACCACCAATTGGACATATAGTAAATTTTATTAAAAATTTAAACAATTGGAAGACCTTGATGGATTCTGAGAACGACAATCAATCCAATCAATCACAAGTAAGAATTTTAATTTTAAAATTTTAAGTAATTCCATGCAGTTCTTTTTGAGTTTAGCACGGACATACAAACAGACAGACAAAAATTCTAAAAACTTTATTTTTGGCTTCGATATCGATTGTAGATCACACCTCAAGTATTCTTTTTACAAAATATTCAATGTACAGTTTTGACTTTCCTACGATTTTATTATATGTATAGATATTTGCTACCATCTCCCACTCCAGGGACATTAGGCATTAATCTGTCGGTGCCAAGTTCATGAATCATATTATATTTTCAGAAAATATTCATAAAGACCTTGAGTGGCTTAGAAAATCCAGCGAGCCTTGGAAAACAGTTGAAGAGAAAAGGAAAAATACATCCAAGATTAGACTTGAAGAGACTAAAAATATAACAGTATCTGACTACATGAATGAGTACCTTGTTTTAAAAAAGCCGACAGGGTATCAGCTACTTCTAATTGATTCTACGTTTTAATTAATAAAAGTGTTGATTCTTATTATTGTTTGTTTTTCTTTTATTGGCATTTTCTGCGGGAACTGTCGTGTATCGACGTGATTGCTTAAAGTTCAGAGCTTTTATTTCTCGGAAAACTTAATGAATCTTGAGAAATAAAAGCACATTTTAAGCAATCACGTCTTTACCGACAGTTCCGGTGGAATAAGCCAACTAATTTCCCTGGTCCATTTACAAAATAAGAAGTTACCTACACAATACCTATTGCTGTCATTACAAGTCATTTTGTAATGTGAACGTATCATTCTGTTCCATTTATAATACAATATTTGTCAGAGGTACACAACAAATCGTATTAGTAATTTTTTTGTAGTAAATAAAACTACAAAAAATTGACAATTGACATGACATTCAGTAAATTTAATTAAACGTTTATATGTTATTTACAAAACTTTTGATTAACAACACAAACTTTCTTGTTGGTAGGACAAAAAAGGATTGCGGACCTGAAAATTAAATAGTAAAATTAACAATACCAATGTGACAACTTCAATTCATGTTTAACTAGACTCATTGTGTAACGCTTACGATACGAGTGGTCGTCACATATAGAGTAATAAATATTGTAATGGTAACCAGAATATAGTTACACATACCAGAATAATTTTTCCGTGTATACTATAATAAAAACGTAAGCGATCGATGTCTGTACATTGAAGATATATGAAAAAAACTGTTATAAGGGACATTTATAAGCGTAATAGAATACAAAACAATGATTTTTATTTTTTTTGTCTGTTTGTCTGTGCGTTTGTGCACAATAATTTCAGAAACGACTGAACCTATTTAAATGCATTTTCACTATTATGTCGCGGCATTCTTCCGTTAACATTTAATGTAAGATTTATTACAATCGGTTCACAAATAAAAAAGTTATGTTAATTTGAAGTGACGTGGTCGCCAAAATTGCTATGAAATATTTACTGTTTTATAAAATTTTTGTCTTTGATATATTGATCATCGCCTCAGGCCTTTGTTTAATAATTTTTGATCACCCATCCCGTGAACAACTCTTGCGAAAATTGCTTAGCAATAGCGATCGTGCGCAGCGGCGCATATCCGTAGTGCCACCGAGCTATGAATTAATATTATCTATGAAATGATAATTTGCATGATGACAAATAAAAAAATAAGATTCCAAAATTTTAATCCCAAAGTAAGTTGACCTTATTTATATATGGCCAATCATATTAAATAGGGTTCAGCTTATAATGGACTTTTGGTATACGATCACGCGAGTAGGAGAACAAGCGGAAAGAGCCTTCCGATGATGCAATTAAGCCTCGAGTAGTTTACAGTGAACGCATATTTTTATCAGATTAGGTTCACGTCGTCGTCGGGGCCAGCGGAGGTGGTTGGCAGCCGCTCCCGCATTGCACAATTTCGTCTGTCTGGGAGAGGCACTCGATTTAGCCGAGTCTCTCCAATTTTCCATCTGCAAGGGGATCAATGGTCCAATACTTGAGTATCCTGGTGACTCGGCCATAGCTTGCCGGTTTTCATTTCCCATGAGAAGGTGTAGAGTACCGGTTTTAGTGGGTAGGCCTTCGGGGACCCACCGGGCAGCTCACTGTCGGGTTCACGGAGGAGAATCCTACTCATCCCTGTTGCTTGCCAGGTAACAGAAACAATGTCAGAAGTTTTTCAACGACGTTAAAAAACTTATATTCACGTCAACTGAAGTTAAGAACGTAAAGACAACTCGAGTTATATATATTTTTTCTCTTATTACTATTTTTTTATGTTAATACTCCTTTTTTTACATACAAATTGCTGAAGATACGTACTTCAAAGTTGGTATTTTCAGTCTTCGCTGGAAACAATGGTTTATTCATTGGTCACAACACATATAATATACGCGTGTCTGAGGATCGGTTCAGAATAGCTTGGTGGCGTTGTGAATAAACGACAAGGCTCGCGATTGTTGTTGTTAAGCAACTTTCGCAAAGTTCGTTGACAGGATGGGTGACCAAAAAATATTATCTAAAGCAACTCCAAGCTTTGGAAGGCACGTAAAGTGATTGGTCCCGGTTGTATTTGCAGTCGTTAATATCCTCCAATTCGCATTGGGCCAACATGGAGGGTCGTGGCCCATCTAAGGAGGATGATCCATAAGGCTCCTGCGGTTGGTGACGTAACAGAGCTGATGATGATGATGAGGGCCGTTCATATCTGACGGAAGCTCAGTTAAGCACCTCTCGGAAGTATGTGTTAGTAGACGATTTCATTCGATTGTGGAAAGTCGAAATTAAAATATGTATATATTTTTTTATATCAATAAATAAAACTCCACGTATCTTCCTTCAGATATGTACCGACCAACTTTTATTGACAAAGAAAGAGATCGGACGGAAAGCGCTCGGTCTCAAAAGACACCTTAAAAACGCGAAACGTATTTCATACGTTCATTCGCCTGGCTCATGCACTATAAAGTTGAATCTAAAGCATCCATTTCGCCACGCCCTATCATTAATGTAGTATCTACAAATATGCAACTTTACAGGAGAGCGGTTTAAAGATTAAAAGTTGAATAAAAACGATATTTTAAGGGTTAGGATTACGAAATTAGGCATGGGTGTTTTTTATTCTCTGATACATTAAACAAATATAATAGATTAATTTATTTTACTTTATATACGTTACAATGTCACGTGAAGCTATTTTACACGAACATATTTTACTATATATTTTACCTGTAACTTACGCTAGAAAAATAACTAAAAGTAATATAGATTATTTCCATTATTTATTTAATAAGGACTTCCTCATTTTAAGATCACAAATTGTTAACTGTGTAGACCCAAATCTAGGGATGGAAATTCTATTTGACGCAATAAGATATTATTACAATATGGCTTTTCCTAAAGTTAGAAGATTTTCAAAGAATACTTCGAAGAAATGGACAACGAAAGGCATACAGATTTCAAAAAATAATTTGGAAAAACTGCAAATATTACAAGACCATGACCCAAATGTTGAAACACAAATAAAAATAAAAAAATATAAAAAGATATTAAAAAAGGTTATGATTGGGGCTAAAAAAATACAATACTCTCATAGAATTCAAACTTCCAAGAACAAAATTAAAGAAACCTGGAACATAGTAAGTGAACAAACACGAAGGAAAACCAGGTGTAGATCCACCGCGGCTCTTCTATATGTTGAGGACTGTCAGGGAAATAAAATTGAAGATTCCAAGGCTATTGCTAATTTATTTAATGATTTTTTTTCTGAAATTGCACATATTTTGACTAACCACCTAGATACCGACGTTCAAAAATGTTTACAATATTTTGAAAATTGTACTAAACCATCCACATCAATTAAATTTGACCTTATTGATTATAAGGAACTATGGACTATCGTTAAAAAGATTAAACCTAAATTAACAACGGATATTTATGACATGAATACAAAAACTATAAAAAAACTAATACTTAAAAATCCTAAAATTATGCATTTGCTGCTTATAGTGTTTAATAGATGCTTAAAAAGCGGTGTATTTCCGGACTGTTTTAAAATTGGCAAAGTTATCCCGTTACACAAAAAAGGAGAATATTGTGCATTAAGTAATTACCGACCGATTTGCATTCTGCCAACATTATCAAAAATATTAGAGAATATAATAAAAAATAGAATTGTCAAGTATTTCGAGGAAAATCAACTTTTTGTTCCAACGCAATTTGGTTTCCGAAAAAATAGGTCTACTGAGATGGCAATTAGAAAGGTCATTTATTTTGTTCTAGACTCTTTGGACGAGTCACAGAAATGCGCGAGTATTTTTTGTGACTTATCCAAAGCGTTTGATTGTCTTCGCCATAATAACCTTATTTGTAAACTTACATATTATGGTTTCGAGGATGTAGAATTAAATATGATGAAATCTTATTTATCAAAAAGAAAGCAAGTTGTTGTAGTAAATGGTGTATCTTCAGATTTAAAAGACATTGATATAGGGGTGCCACAAGGCTCGATTTTAGGGCCAGTGCTATTTTTAATATATATAAATGACTTAGTAAACTCGGTCCCTGAGTGGGCATTCACCAGCTTATTTGCTGATGATACTCATCTCGGAATAAAGGACAAGTCGCAAAATAAACTCGAGCAAAAAATTGAGATAGCTGTGGATATTTTGAAGGAATGGTTTCAGGCTAATGGCATATTACTGAATGCTAATAAAAGTACAATAATGCATTATCAGGTTAGAAAACGGCTATCTGAGAACGTACTTGTTACAAATAATACTTTTCTAGGTTATACCTTAGACCATACTATGAGCCACTCTTATCATATAAACAAGCTATGCAAAAAACTAGCCAGTGCAAACTACGCACTACAAAAACTGAAGCCCGTAACCAATAAAAAAACATTAATGACAGTGTATTATGCTTATGTGCACTCCCTATTAAGTTATGCGGTGACAGTCTGGGGAAATGCTTCTGATATAAATCGTGTACTAAAATGCCAAAAAAGGTCATTACGAATTATAAATGGTTTGCGCAAGCGTACGTCAGCCAAACCTTATTTTAAACAAAATAAAATAATGACAATTATTTCTTTATACATTTATAAATGTTTAATAGAAATACACCATGATCGGGATTCACATTTGAGAAAGATGGACATCCATAGCTATAATTTACGTAATAAGGAACGATTGTGTTTGCCTAAAACAAGATTGGCAAAGGTACAAAAACAAGGCATGTATAATAAAATTATAATGTATAATAAACTTCCCCTCAGTATAAAAAACATGAATGATGACGAATTCGAAAGAACAATTAAATTTTTTTTTATTCAGCATCCCTTATACTCTTTAAATGAATTTATGTCTATGCGTTTGGATGAATATTCATTCCTACATAAAGATGGGTGAGATACGAAATTGACTAGATCTCTATGGTAGATGACAAGATAAATAATCATCAATATTTTATGACATAAATTTTTATATAACCTATGTTTGTATAATCTAATTTGTGATAATGTGTATAATTTAATTTGTAATGAATGATGACGAATTCGAAAGTAATTTAATTGACTGTGATATAATTGATTATTAAGGACGTAAAATAACCATTTTGACATTGTTAAGATACTTAATTTATTTGACATTCTTACTTACAATGATTTGACCTGCATGATTTAAATCTTTACTTTTAAATTTAATATGCTTATTGTAAAAGACTTGCCGAGTGTAACCTTCTGAGTTATATGGCCAATAAATTATTTGATTTGATTTGATTATCTTACGCAGGATGTGGTAGATCCAACTTTTTTTGTTGTATAAAATTCTATACTACGTGTCGGATGTGGCACATTTAACATTTTTGACTAGATTAAATTCTGTACAATAAGTCGGATATGGTAGGTATGAAATTTTTAATCGGAAAACTAAGATACGTTGTTTCTTATACTCAAAAAAATGGAAATAATTTGCTATACAAAATTATAAATTTGAAATCTATTATATTAGATACAATATGAGTGGCAAGTCTTTATAAAAAGTTAATAACTTTGTAATATTACCTGTATCATTACATGCACCATTTTCAACAACTGCGTTTTTTGGTAAAATAAGGCTTAAAATCCTTGAGGATCTGCTTCTTTGCGGTCGACCGACATTGTATCTTTTGAAATCAGAGTGTATGTAATGTTTCACAACAATTTGGCGCTCCAAAGACCTACGTGCATTTTTCCCGACATTAATATGTAACTGGCAGATCGACGCAAGATCGACACATCCACTCGTCGGTTATGTCCGATCAAAATTGACTGTAAGTGAGTACCTTCATTTTTGTACGTACACAAGCGACACTACCGACATTAATAACGTAATTATCTTCGTAATTATAATAAAATCAACAATTATTATTTTGTGATATTATTCCTTACACCCTTTTATGAGGTTTTATACAAAAAAACAAAAATCGTTAAAATGCAGATCCCACATTAATGATAGGGCGTGGCGATTTATCGAGGAAGGCTTTAGGCTATATAACATCACGCTTCAACTATTAGGAGCGAAGAAATAATGGAAAACGCGGACAAAGTCGCTGGCGGCCACTAGTTATTAATAAAAACTTAAAATAGATAACAATGTCATAGATTTTTGCTTTAAAAACACTGTCAGATATTATTTACAGAGTGGCGAAATAATCACGCGGGTCTTGGTTTTTCACAAGTGTTTATTCGGGTAGAATTACCCCGTAACAAAACGAATAGTCGAATGTCCAATCTTCACCGAGTCACAACCTTTTACATGTATTCGAAAAAAAAACCCCCACCGTTAAAAGCATTGACAATCAAAAATTAGTAACTACCATCAACTTACAAGATCTTTTCCACAGACTATAACATTTTAATGTTTAATGAAATATTAACCACGGAAATAAATTTATGGAGCCTTATTTAATATTTGTAATTGTTGGCGGAAGTTCCATGGACGGAGTATGATGTCCCACCGGAAGCTGTCTTTAACACTCGGCCATCCTGCACTGGTCGTGTCCCACGACCATCGTTCATCTCAAAATTCCTATTGGAGTTCTGAAAAAAAAATAAAGAGGACACAGTAGTCTCCTGATATAACACTAAATAAAATCTACTATCTGATATCGTTTAATTTCCTCCCTTTCCCTTTTTATTCTTTTTGTGTTTTTAGTTAAATGTTCTCTTTTTTTTTTTTTTTTTTAAATACTTAGTTTGATATTTCTTTTGTGCTTAGTATGATAATTTGATCACACAGCCATTCTAAGTAGTAGCAGAATGTAGTAATTATATTAGAATTTGATCACACAGCCATTCTAAGTAGTAGCAGAATGTAGTAATTATATTAGAATTTGATCACACAGCCATTCTAAGTAGTAGCAGAATGTAGTAATTATAAGAGAATTTGATCACACAGCCATTCTAAGTAGTAGCAGAATGTAGTAATTATATGAGAATTTGATCACACAGCCATTCTAAGTAGTAGCAGAATGTAGTAATTATATTAGAATTTGATCACACAGCCATTCTAAGTAATAATCCATGTAGTCACACGAAAACAACCCTGTATCTTTTCAGACTGATTAGACTGCAGCTAGCATATACTGATGTGGACTTGTTCACACAGCCGTCTTTTGTTTCACAGGGAGTAATTTAGTTTATTGCAGTGGTATCACTTCCACTATGTAACTTTTGTGCTGACATACTCAATATAGGTAATAATGTACACTATTTTTAAATATAACACTCAGTCGCTCTAATCAATTTATTGATATAATATTCATTACACGATTTTTATCTTTATCTACATCTTCAAATCATACCTACTAAGGGAATAGTATTTTTCACTCATCTGGTCTGTACACTTTTCCGTTTGTGATTACAATATATTTAATGATGTTATTAATCAATCCTTTTAAATCATAACAAAATTACATGCTTTTATTTTAAACTATGAGTATGAAGTTTGTTCAACTTTCAGTATTAATAACTAACTACTGCAACTGATGTTATAAATTTCTATGTTGAAAGACTTACAAATGATTACATATTAGGTTGTCGATTTCTTATTATATAGGTAAGTACAAACTTAAGCAAAATATTATAATAAAAATAAACTATTTGGTTTCAATAATAAGTATTGTGAGTTATCTGTCCCTAACGTTCCTATAAATCGTGCACTAAAACAAATTAACTTTCTAACAGGTCAATCAAATCATCGCGATCTACTTCGTGGTCACTACCAGAAGTGTCATCATCTGAAATAGTAGTTTTGTAGGGCCGAAGGGATTCGCCTGTAACAACTGCACTAAATCGTCTATAACCCTTCATACCCTTGATGCTGGTTATAGTGTAACGATTTAACAAATGATCGGATTTACATACCTTGTAAGGACCTGTATATAAACCATCGAGTTTCCTTGTGACTTTAGCAGAGGTATCTCTAGATACTCCCCCTTTCCATAAAACAAGTTGTCCAACGTTATATTTCGTACATTTCTTATGTCTTTTATCGAACCTACTTTTCATGAGAGTCATATTTCTATCTATGCGCAATTTAGCAGTTTGCCTTCTATCTTCTAGATTATGTCTCTGGGATTCTGAATCTAGAGGAGCATCTATGGGATAGGCCGGGAAACGTGAATTATTATGACCAAACATAAGAGAAAACGGAGTAATGCCCGTAGTAGCATTGGGAGTATTGTTAATACCCCAGACAACGTCAGGCAATTTATTATCCCATGTACATTCGCTTTCTGTCATTGTATTTAGCCCGTTCAATAAAGTGCGATTGACTCTTTCCACTTGACCGTTCGAACGGGGACTCGCTATAGCATTTAAAATATGTTTAAACTGCATCTCTTCAGAAAATTGTTTGAAATAACGGCTTGTGAATGCTTTTCCTCTGTCAGTAACTACTCTTGAGGGATTTCCGAATTGATAGAAAATTTCTTTCATAATTTGGATGCTTTCAATCGAACTACAGTTTTTAGCAGCTTTCGCAAATACAAACTTTGTAAAAGAGTCTATTACTACCAGGACATAGGCGTTTCTTTGGCGGGTCTTGACAAATGGGCCTAGATGGTCCGCATGCAATGTATGCATAGGGACGGCAACCTTAGGAATAGGATTGAGCTCTCCTTCTATTCTACCATGGTTACCTTTTCCAAAAGCACATTGTAAACAAGAGTTGATGTACTTGCGTATGAAACGGGTCATTTTGGGAAACCAAAACTGTAACTTAATGGAATTTTCACATTTTCCAAAACCCGGGTGCCCTATTTGGTCATGCATCTTTTGTAACAACCCATACTTAGCTAATTTTGGAATTACAAATCTCTCCCCGTCCAAAGTTTTTCTAAACAAGATACCATCTTTCTCTATGTAATTAGCTCTGATATCCGGATTCGTTTCTGGATTACGCAGTTGGGACAAAATACTTTGGATGTTTTCATCCTGCATTTGCAAAGTAAGTAACCAATCAGAGTTCTCAATAATAAGTACTGAAGGTGGAATTGGATTTCTACTCAGAGCGTCAACGTGTTGCATACGTTTTCCAGGCCTATATTCTATCTCTAAATTAAAATCTTGGATTGTTAGCCACCACCGGGCGATGCGAGGAATTAGGTCCTTTTTTACCAAGGTAGTTCTGAGGGCAGCACAATCTGTAACTACTTTTACTGGTATTCCAGTTAAGTAAATTCGGAACCGTTTAAGTGACTCCACTACTGCAAGCGTTTCGAGCTCATAACTATGATAGTTCTTTTCTTCGATAGAAGTGACTCTACTAAAGTAAATAATTGGTTTTAAACTACCGTCCCTCTGCTCCTGCAAAAGTATCCCTCCTAAGCCGTTCTTACTGGCGTCAGTATGAAGCTCTGTCCTAGCATCCTTATCATACAGCCCTAACACCGGCCTCTCTATCAGTCGATTTTTCAATGACTCGAAAGCGACGTCTTGATCTGGGCCCCAGTGCCACTCAACTCCTTTTTTTGTGAGTTCTGTGAGCGGGCGAGCTATTTCAGCGAAACCTTTGATAAATTTTCTAAAATAGGACGTTAAACCTATAAACTGTCTTATTTCATGGACATTCCTGGGTCTTTTATAATCAGCAACACATTTAACTTTCGCTTGTCCTGGTTGTATCGTACCTGCGCTAATTTCATGACCTAAATACGAAGCAGTAGACTTTAAGAAAGAACATTTTTTTAAATTTAGTTTTAAGTTTGCTTCCTTTAATAACTGCAAAACTCGCTCTAATAATTTTAATCCCTCTTCTACACTTAGAGACGGGATCATAACATCGTCCAAATAAAGGGCTATTTCATTGCGAACTTTACCTAGAGTCATCTGGATGAGTCTTGAAAAAACAGCCGGTGCGTTCGCCAGACCGAATGGCATTTTTAGAAATTCATACTGCCCTGACGGTGTAACGAACGCAGTTTTGTTAGTAGACTCTTCACCAATCGGGACCTGATAGTAGCCTTGGGCAAGGTCTAATGCTGTAAAGAAACATTTCCCAGACAACCGAGTCACTTGGTCTTCGATGTGAGGTAGTGGATAACGGTCTTTCACTGTTCGCGAATTTAGGGCCCTATAATCGACACAAAGCCTATAATCTCCCCCCTTCTTCTTGACTAAAACAACTGGGCTAGCGTACTCTGAAAATGATTCCCTAATTATGCCAGCGTCTAATAGATCCTTCACTTTTTCATTTACTATTTCGTTCTCCTTATAGGATAGTCTATAGGGCTTACAGTAAACAGGCTGGTTAGTGTTAGTCTGAATATGCATTTCAATCAAATCTGTGCAACCCAAATCTTTAGTATCCCTAGCAAAAGAATCAACATATCTATTAAGCAACTGCAGTAGTATTTTCATTTCAAAGTCATTAATGTCGCCCACATTAATATCTGACTGCCGAATGTTTGATCTACTAGGCTCACCCTTACTAACCATACAAATGTTAGAACTTATTTTAAAATCTTGACTGTTAATCAATTCCACCCTTGCTACCAGCCTATTAGCTTCCCATATAATGTCTTCGTCCCCTACATTAATTATTTTTAGAAAAGGATGATTTAATTTAATAATAGTCTCTGGAATAAAATATGACATATTCCCTAATTCGAAATACACTGCATGAGTAAGACACGTAAGCTCTGGATCAGTATTGTTGTTACATTCTATTACCGTCTCAACAAATGCGTGACTGCGCTTAGGAATTTTAACCTTATTTTTTAAATATACGGGAAATTTTGTAATCATTTCATCTTGAGTCAGCTGAAATGATGGTAACACTTCCATAACATTGCTAGAAGGAACAAAATTCGCAGAGGTAGCCGTAGTAACTAAGCTAATGTTATCCTGATTTATCATTGTTTGTCCAATTATTAAGTCTATGTCAGCTATACTGCAATTTGTTACTTCCACATTACCTTTCAATCCTATACCATCAATCAATACCATAATTTCGCATCTGCCTAGTGATCGTAAACAACTTCCCCCAAATCCTTTCATTACTGTGGCTGACGGCTGAATTTTAAGTTGTAAGTTCTTCGCGGCACTAATTGTGATAATATTAAGCTTACTGCCAGTATCAATATAAGCAATTAATTTTATCCCATTTACAACCACTATGCGCTTGTAAATATCTAAATAAATATCATAAGTGATATGTAATATATCGCTAACCTGTTGTACTTGTTGACCTGAAGAACCCGGAGCGAACCAGCAGGATGCCGTTGTGTGTCCAACACGGCGACAAGTCTCACAGCGCTGCTGGAACCTGCAGTCCCGTGCCTCGTGCCCGCCGCGACGACACACGAAGCACACCCTCGGAGCAAGCTGTGTCGTTGTTGCAGACGAAGAATTTGCGTTTCCTCTCTTCCATATAGTCTTGCGTGATGTATAAGCTGCATCCACCCGTTTGAAATTTTCTAGCGAAGACAGATATCCAAAATACAGTTGTTCAGGCGTTTCACACTTATAGGCCTTTGCATTATTTCGTAGCTCTGCCGGTAGTCCTCGAATAATGCATGAAATGGCGTCTACTCCGTCGATTTTGCACTTTCTAAGTAATGACAATTTATCGTGGTAATATTTTGTCATTGCTTCGTTATCCGCTTTTGATCTGGATAACATATGTTCTAACTTGTCAACAAAGTCTGTAGATCGAGGGAACGCCGTTTGCAACGCTGTTTTCCACTGCTTCCAAGTCAGATTGTAATCTTCTAAATCTTCATACCAATCCCTCGCAGATCCACGCAGGCGTAATTGCATAATAAACTGCCGATCCTTACTGTTCCAACCATAAATATCACCAAGTTGATCAATCTTATGTAACCACCCAATCACGTTGTTGTTTTGTTCTTCTGGTCGGTATTTAGGTATTAATTCTGCGTCGGTTGGGGTGACGCGGCGTTTTTTATAAGATGTTCGAGAGCTTCTATGTAGACTGGATGAAAGAAAAAAATCTGTATTTTCTTCTTGTTCTTGACTGCCAGCTTCTATTCCATCTTCAGTGCTGATGGATTCCGTAATAAGTGATGAAATATATTGATACATTTTCAATTTTTTGTGTAAACCTAATTACATTTTTATACGGTTGTCTACTAGTAGTCTCATCTCATTCTGTCGTCCCAAGCTGCATGTTCATTGCTTCTATTTATTATACCTACAGAGTCGAGTACATAAAAATTGGAAACCTACCGGTTGGTCGTTAATCCACATAATAACTAAAGTTTAAAGAAATAGAGTTTTTCTCAATAATTAATCAAAATCTCCACTTCCCTGAAGGTTTGGGACGGATTTGAACCTTATGAAATTGTCAAAAATACAAAATTGTAACCAATTAATAATAATTTAGTGACATTTAAAATAATTTTTATCTCAGAGTAAAAAAAATAAACTTCGGTCCCAGTAAATGTTTGAGATATGACATAATAATCAAATAAAATTCACTACTAGACAAATATTGAAATAAAAAACCTTTATTTTGTGAGTATTGAAAAGTTATAATTACATTGATAGATATCATAGTGTTATACTTAATTATTTTATAATAGTTTACTAATCAAATAGAAAAGTAATAACGTATATAGATAATCTATTCTCCAATAAAAAGCTAACGGGAACTGAAAAAGAAACAAAAGTTTCATAATAATATATTTAATTTACAAACTAACAAAATAATAAATAAGTACTTAATTAACTAAGGACATGTTAATTTAATTAATCGTAATCTGGGAAACAAAATCCACCTCTAGCTACATAACCGGCTGGACAATTACCACCCCTAACTGCAAAACGATCTTCTATACGAGGCACATCACTATCTTTCACTCTAACCGTCGATGGATGCACAGGAACATTAGTCTTGCGATACACTCTCCTTCCAAGATCACCGTGAGGCTCTTCCGCAAAAATGTCTGGATTAGGACCAAATAATTCCTTGTCCCTTCTTTCCGATGGAAAGTCCCTTGCAGGCATATCCACAAAACGACAGCTCACTACCACAACAAATAAACACAGCACAACGATCCACTTGACGGCCATTTTGGCTGCGATGTATTCAAAGCGCACGTTCAAAATGTTGTTGATCTACCAAGCGATACTTTATATATGTAGCGTTGTCTTAGTAATAAATTTTAATGTAAAATACCGGTGTATGTGTCTACGCAAGTTCCCTTGACAAGTTCTGAGTCAGATTGCGTGACGAAACAATAAGTGAAACATTGGTTTTAATAGCCTGATTAAATTGTTGATATTAGGGGAAAACCTGTCTTATTCTATGTTTCAAAATTAGGCGTGTGCCATCTGTGTTGCCTCGTGTCCGGCGCCCACTACTATTATGAAATGACTTCAAAATCGAAAAGCAAAAGTCTTTGTTACAGTTGTTAAATTTTAATTTACGACGGTTATGTATTTTTATAATCGCTGCCCCCGAAGTACAACGTGGTAAAGCTACATTACGACGTTTTTAAGGTTTTCCCATTTTTGGCTTCTAGGATGCCAATACTATCATCTAATTTTTTTTATTTATTTTTTTCTAATAAATTGGCATAATTATAAACTAAGACAACTTTTTCTAGGGATCACTGTTAAAAAATATTTGATGACAATAAAATAGAAACAAGCAAGTACAATGCAAATGTTTCTATCTCTGTTAAGTATTAATTGATTTGTCTGATTTCACCGATTTTTCTATTGTCCCAATTTAAGTATTTTATGCCTTATTAATCGTTACAAATTTTAGTCGACCTGTTGACGACAGCTTTGTCTCTTTCGATAAAAAAATTAACATATTTTTATTTGAATTTTATATGAGTTTATCACTTAATGTTTATTGCTATTGCTATCTGTCGTCTTTCTTGTTTGTTTGTACGTATTTTGAACAATTACAAATAATTTACTTACTAATTTATCTCTTTAATTTAAATAAAACTACAGTCTACGCTCCTGCTGTCGATAATACAGCCTTCATTGTCATAAAATATATTTATGTATGTTTGTAATTAAATTGAGCACTTATATATTTTACTAGCTGTGCCCTCAACTTCGTCTGCGTGGGAAGTATTTTGGTAGAATTCTTTTATTCCTATGGATGGAGTCGAATCAAATAAGATCAATGGGCTATAATTTAATGCGGATCGGTGGGTGTTAATGTTGCTGAAGCAGCCAGGACTAACGGCTTAACGTACATTGTGCCAGTGTTGTGCACAGTGCTCAGGATAATAATGTTTTGGTCACCTATCCTGTCCTTACGAATGTAATTTTCTATCTTTTTTCTTGTTTCTCGCGCTCTGGTTGTCGCTTGTGTCTGAGAATTTTATTCGTACCTTGAAACTGTCCTTCTTTTGTTTTTGATCTTTTTATTATTTATCTTGTTGCATGCACAATCGGCTATTTGTTGTCCTTTTTTCCATGTAATGCAATTTAAACTGCAATTTAAATCAAATGCGCTAACCCACTACGCCATCGGACCTTCTTATAACTAAGATATACTAATAATAACAAACAATCAAATCTTTCAAAAGAGGAAAGATTTGGTTGTTTGTTTGTTTGCATCGAATTTGCCCAAAAACTACTGGACCGATAGTTTCAGAGCGATTCTATCTACGGGAAGTTACATTACGGATGTTACATAGGCTATAATTTTGCGGCAAAATCGTGGGAAGACAGCTACTTCATTATACCTTATGAAAACTTATCTGCGATACGCCTGTGGAGTATGCAGGCAACACGAGTTGGCGATAATCGAAACTACTTTCTCGATCTCTATTGTGCAAACTGCGAGCTCTTTCCGAGACCAAGCGCATTTCTCTATGAAAGGAAGTTGTTCACCAAACTTAACAATTTAACATATATTTCCCGAACTTTTCTATGACCCGAAAATCCATTGAGGAATCCATTCTACATTATTAATAGCGATAATTATGTCGAATTAAAAAACGGGATTAAATCACTCAGGAAGGACTTCTTTTGGAATCCGAGAGCTAAATTTATTATCGTCATACAAAATAATATAGATGGGAATCTAAACACGTTATCAAATCAATTGTATGAAAATAATATGTTTAATGCAACTGTTATTAGCAGAACAGTAAATGATTACGATATTAAGACATTCAATCGTGATGTAGATGCTTGCGGTAGACCAGTTATTAAAGTACTACAATCCATCACACAGTGCTCAAAGCTGACTCGTAATGTTAAAGTTTTTAACGTCAAGAAAAATGCCAATTTTCGTGGATGCCATATCAGAATGGTGGCTCATCACTTTTGGCCTTTTGTCAATTTCAATAACTCTCAGAACAAGTCCTATCCAGTCCATAAGATACTCAAGACAGATATGCTTTTATATGGTGTCAATGATTTGATAATGCAATTATGGTGCGATCATGCAGGCGTGACAGTTGAGATGCTGAGATATGAGAAGGATCAAATGTATGGGAGGGTTACAAGAAACTATACCTTCACGGGAATGCTTAGTTGGTTAGAAGAAAAGAAATTGGACGGTGCAATTGGTGGATACACTATATCACTTTCTCGAGCTAAAGCTTTAGATTATACTTTTCCGTTCCTTATAGATCAGCAACTCGCAGTAGTAGCTAGAGCTCGTATGCTTACCAGCTGGGAATCTGTCTTCGTACAATTTAATTGGTATACGTCTGTCATTATTTTGATGTTCCTTATTTTCTTTTGTTATGTTGTAATACATTTTTCTATTTTCACTAGAAAAAAGAGAGACGTCTCTCTTGGCATTCTTATTGTGATTGGTTACATTTGTGGCAATATGCGTAACAGATATATGAAAACTGGCAGCGTGTATCGTTTTTTAGTGGCTTTATTAATTTTATTTGTATTTTTCATTACGTTTTTGATTCAGGCTTTTCTTTCAAGTGCAACAACCACACCGATAAGAGGTCGTCAAATCAACAATTTGCAAGAGGCGTTTACAAAATGCAAGCCTTTGAGAAGTTGGTCGTGGCAATCGATCTTTGGTATAAATCAAACATTAGAATGTCAATCTGTCCTTGAATGTTTGACAGAAGTAAAAGACAGAAAGAAAAATTTATATACCGTAATACCAGAAATAGCGTATCAAACATATTCGTGGAAAGTTATTGACAAATCTGGAGAACTTCTAACATATCCAATATCGGAACCCATAGTCAATCTGCAAAGAGGGACATATTTTCGTCGCGGTACGCCATTTTTAAGCTCTTGTAGTAAAATTAATGAACTAAGTGCAGAGAGCGGTATTATAAAGAGACATTTGGGTGTACTTTTGTATATGGATCGTCTTAAATATTATTACACAATAGATGAACACGAAAATTCAGAAACATTGGCTGAACTAATGGAAATATTTATTGTACTTTTAATAGGCTATACTTTAGCTTTCTTAACCTTTATTTATGAGTGTAGAGCTATATTTAATTCATATGTCAATACAAGTCAAATCAGTTTTAAGTTTAATAGTTAAGTTATAACGCTATGTTTATTTTTTCTGAATAAATATAAGGTTTTCAAGTAATTCCTTAAAACATTTGCTACTTAACAGTTAATGCCACATTAAACCCTATCGTTAAGACGTGCTGACTGATGTGTCGACTTAACAAGCACACAGATAAAACATTTATGTTACCCGCTAAGAAAAATGAAAATGGCTTCTTGACAATCACAAGCACTCAGCAACTTGGTTAGATTCTGGTTCAGCACCTAAACCAAAGTTTACCCCTAGAAAAGTGATGATCACGGCTTAGTAGTCAACTCCGGTGTAATTTCTCAAATCGAAATTTTAATTCATTAAGATGGGGTTGAAAGTTCGCCGTCATCTGTGGTACTCACCTCGAAAACGTTGCCCCTATGGACTTTCAGAATTTTAATAACATCTTGGTAGGCCAATAATTCAATAGCCGAGAGGCCTTTGAAAAATGCAATGATTTCTTCAAAAAAGGCATCATTGAACAAGAGCGCATCAATTGAATCGGTGAAAACTTTGATTAATAATGTCAAAATAATAAAAAGAAAATCTATAATAATTCTTTTGATGAAATCGTCAATATCATTGGATGAGACCTAACTAATATTTCTTATATTCATATTATTATAGTGGTAAATGTATGTATATGGTAAATGTATCTAATTTAAATATAGGAAAAAACCTGTATCACTTTAATTAATGATCGATGCAAGTGTGACGTAACACAAAGGATAAACTGTCAACAGAAGGACTTTGATTGGGTGAAGCAAGTCTCCATCGTCCTCATCATATTCGTATATAAAACTGTGTGACTATTTTGAGTTTTTATTAGACAGTCGGCGGTGTACCTGATCGCATTTAATTAAAATTTTAAAGAATTTTAGTGTTAATCTAAACAATGTATAAAATGGTGTCATTTTTAAGTCTGCTTGTTTTACCTGTAATATTATTTGTTACTATCGAAAGTCGTGTGGTCGAAACGAACCAATCGAATATAAGTCAAGAAGGATCAACTGTCGAAGTTATAATAAAACCTAATCACGACGAAAATACCGATCTAGATTTGAACACAGTTAGACAGAAACGAAATAAAATACATAACGTTGAAGTTCACGATGAAATCTCGAAGACTGAAGACAAAATGCCTTTTAACACTACAACCGCAAGGACTATTGTTTTATCAAAACTGGAGAGTCGTACTGGCTTAATTGTTGTGGGAAATTGTCCAAAGGGCTTCATCGCTACTGGTAAATATTTGCATCCTAGACTATGATTGATTGTTTTGTATTTGGAGAAACAAAAGTGTAAAGCTGTTTGCAAGTTACAATCTTCTGCTACCGCGTAAGATTTATTAGATTTCCCCGATGCTGGATGAGCATAATGTAATCAATCTATAGTGTTGTGTATTTCCTCTGTGATAAGATTCAATTTTCTATTAGAGCCTCTTATGCATGTTTACTGGTCAAATTTAGTCGCAGCCGGATCTTTCTAGAAACGGTCACAAAATGAATTAATTAAGGTTTTTTTATTTTATTTTAATCGTATATCAAATGTTTTATAATTGTATAACAAGGAGATTGATATATATATAAAGAATTCATTTTTTTAGTTTTGGATATTTTTAAATATTCTTATTATGATAACAATTTGTGAGGTCGAATAAAAATTAAAATATTTCGTTAATATTTCGTTTCGTTTTAGCATTTAAAATAGTCCAGTTTATTCATATTCAAGGAGGTATATATTTTTTTGGATCGTAGTCATGATTTAATATTTAATTTTTATTCTTCAATTATTATATTAATAATAGATGAATAAAAAATTAATAAGAGAACTCGACGTTGAGCTCAGTGCCATCACAGCGTATAGCTTGAATGAAACAGACGCTTTATTAATTTGAGGTTTTATTTGATTGAATCTCATGCGGTAACAGCGCTGCGCTCGTTGTTGAATTCTAAGCTGTTTTTGTAACATAGTATAGTATTTCTGCCCATACCTATTTTAGTGTAATCACTTTAATATTTGTGACATCAATACTTATGCTAGCGAAATCTAAAACTAAGGCAATAAAAAACTCGGAGCTTCAGAGTTGTAATTTGTGAACCCATAACCTACATCGATACTGGGCGCTGATTTAAATAAAGTATTTTTACTTAGAAAATAAATTTATTATTACTTAGAAACAAACTATATAATCTCGACTACTATATACGTATATTGAAGCTTTAGGTACTCTGATAGTTGTGTATGTAATCTAAAACATATTTATACTTAGTTTACTTATAACAATGACTAATTCCGTAGGAATTTGTAAAAACTAGATATTTTATAGTCTGTTTCTAGGAAATGACAAACATTTATATTAGATTCGGTATTCGCCGTTGCATCTGCATGACGCGAAGGTCGTGATTGCGTCGTTTTAAACAGAGCGAATCACGCATAGGTACACATGATTACGTCAAGAGGTTTCATAATTCAATGTCTAAACAAATGGGAAACAATAATGTTCTCAACTAAACAACATTTCAATTTTATTATTAATTATATAAATATGATCTAAAAATTACATGTCTAAGAGACCAAACATCAAACGGTGGAAAAGAAGAATGTACCAAAAAAGTATTCGAGTAGATTAAAGGTTAATTTATAAACTTAACTGATTTTAACTATTTAATTTTTAAGAATGTTTTTTTAACATTGCTATTTTCAGCACTGTATTGTGTACATTTCAATATTTATACGATGTACTTTTTCACTCGTATGAACCATAAGGAGAAAAAACAATTACTGAATTTCTCCTTGGAAAGTGTTGTTCCTAGATTATTAATGCATTAACCATAGATATTATAAGAAGGTTCAATTTGGACTATGTGCGATAAGAGAACGATGTCGGATATACTATAGGAATAAATCCCATCCAAGGAGATTCCGGACTATAACAGACGAGTTATTCTATTTAATAATAAGTCACTATAAAGTGAATTCCTAACAAAGCCGTTTGAAAAATTATACAGAATAAATTAACCGACATTTAGCTACATTTAGATAAACTCCGCTGTGATTTTTTCTAATACGAACATAACCAGTTTGAGAAGATTTTAAGATGCACCAAGAATCATACATTATTGTAGAGCAGGTTTTACTATATTCAGAGTGTTCATTTCGTTGTTTACTATTTACTGATTGTCATTAATTATATCTTTACTCCTGTGATTATACCCATGCAGGAAAACTTAAAAGTTTAAGTAAAAATCGCTTTCAGACAGAATAAGGTAAAAATAATTTGTTTCTAAGGGGATCCTTAGAAACTTTTCTAAAAGTATTATATTAGTAAATGGACAACGTGGGCGAAGCCGTTAGGTACTTATTAAATGTTAATCTGATATGCTGTTAAAAAAAGAGACAAGATCTTGTTTGAAAATGAGACTGCTGTCACCAACATGATATTGAAGATGATCACCAAATGTTGCTTAAAGAATTTTCTTAATTATATTATAATATATTGTCATTCGAGTTTTTCCTTCTAATTTTCCAAACGTAAATACATTAGATTTTCCTTATAGGTAAGTGTTCTATTTTAATATACTCGATGACATTGAGTCATTAATATGTAGTAAGGATTTTATGCTGGTAGATTGGGTTTTAACCTAATAAGGAAGCTGTTGTAAATGGTAAATGTTTATATTACATATTTGTATTACTATTTAGAGTATTTTTTTCGTCACAGTGTAAGAGGTCGTCGTAGGTATAATTTTGTTTATTATACAATTTCCAAACAGAGGACTGCAACAAATAAAATATATAAGTGCTCAATTGAATTACATTTAAACATACATAAATATATTTTATGATAATAAAGGCTGTATTGTCGACAGTAGGAGCGTGGACTGTAGTTTTATTTAAATTAAAGAGATAAATTAGTAAGAAGATAATTTGTTTCGAAATACGTACAAACACACAAAAAGACGACAGACAGCAATAGCAATAAACATTAAGTGACAAACTCATATAAATTCAAATAAAAATATGTTAATTATTATCGAAAGAGACAAAGCTGCCGTCAACAGGTCGACTAAGATTTGTAACGATTAATCAGGAATAAAATTCTTAAATTGGGACAAAAGAAAAACCGCGGAGAAATCAGTGAACATATCGCTGCCCCCACAGAATAACGTGGTAAAATTAAAATGACAACTTTACAGGGTAAAATAAAAACATTAATTGGTTAATATTTCAAAAAGTACAGGATCATAATAATTTCTTTTGATGCTAAATTAAAATAGATTTTTTTCTCTAACTTTTACAATAAACATAAAATAATTTAATAAGTTGTTCAATAATAAGAAAAATATAATGTACCACATATATTTTCTCTGATTCTGAATGCAAGTGATGTGACAACGTTATTTTACATTTATATCCTTTACGACAAACTCGGCAACTAAACATAACAACAGTTTTCAATGTATTTTAACGTGTATTTCGCCGTGAGTAACAGCTTTTTACGACTTTTTTCTGGGAAAGATTTAGAAAAATTCATAACGTAATAAAATGTATGTTCTTATTCCCAGCTTATTTTGTTTAAACCAGAGGATGCATCAAATTAATACAATAACATAAAAGTTTGTATGGGCACTTTGGCTTTGAGTGGACATTATCTACAGTTATAAAAAACGTTATTTTTTAATATTTCATATCTTAAGGAAGTTAACTGTTGTAATATTTTCACGGGAAAGTTTAAAATTGTATATATATAAGCATGTGTAGTATTCCATTAACGATGTAACGAAAAGGTTATTTTTTTGTAACATACTTTAATTACCTTATCATCATATTAATTTATTTATGTTAGAAATAAGAAACAGAGATGTCTAAATAAAGAAATTGTAGATTTACACATATTTACCTTTAATTTGACAATACAATTCTACAAGCAAAAGACAGTACTTCTAAATACACATATTTATAAGAATAGACTTTACATAATCACTTAATAAATAAATTACACTGCTCATACAGTTTCTCTTCAGCTGGAGGCTGGCATTTGGGCAGTCAAAAAAGGCAGCTACATTTATATAAGTTGGTCACATGACGTCCTAATCTTTGAATCTTCCACGGCCTCTCCTAACGTGTGCTCTCCCTCAAACAAGACTATTCTCCTGATTTGTGCTCACCCTCAAGCACAACTCTTCGGCTAGGAGCGGCTGTAGACTCACATTTACATCTGCGCCTATTAACAGAAAGGACTATTTTAAAACACCTATTCAGTACATTTGCACATAACTACTTAATAATAAATTAACATTAAATATTGAACAACTAGTTAATAGTAGCAGTATTAATAGTATATCATTCTGATGAAAGATGTAGCTTCCCAAAGCAAAAGAATTTTTTAAATCAATTTAATTTTAACTGAAGGAACTCCTGTTTAGACAGACCTTCAAAAGTGCATAATGTCTTCAGTCATTCCTTCAATATTGTTAAAATCCATTGTAAGATTTCTTTTTTACAAATGAAGCAAAATCTTGTATAAGTTCTATAGTAAATGTATGAATAGTTTGCATGATAGACAACCATTCAGCCCAATTATTATAATATAAATGAGAATTACAGTCTACTGGTTTTTGGTACATAAAAGTTAAAATCAACAAACAATTTTACCTGAAGCCATCTGGGAACTGTCAGTTGCTGTAGTGAGTCTCAACCCGGAACAAAACATTATGCTTGTGAATCAGATGCTCTTTTAAAATCCGGCAAGGTAATGTTCTGTATAGGTTCTGGAATATTAGAAGGAACTGTCTCTATCTGCTCGCTGCCAACATGGATGACAGATGTGATCAGATCCATGCATCTAAAAGAGTATAGTATATAATTAAATTATTTGTCAACAAAATGTTATTTAACGATATGGTAGCGATATATTAATGTTTTTCATGTCATAAAGGAAGTTTAATTATAGTAATCATTAATAAATAAAAATAACTATAATCCTACCTGTCGTGGGGATATCCAATCAATAATTTCATTTCTAATGTGTGTTTCTCTGTCGGATATTGTTTGCAGTAGATGTGATCTAGTACGTAATATAGATCTTTCACAATTTATACAAAGCTGCCGACGATATTACACGATTTAAATACATTCATTAAACCAAACAATTTTGAATTACCAATTCTATCTTTCTACATGGATTTACCAAAAACAACACGTTAAACGATATTAATACGTTATTTAAGGAATTATTTTATATAAACAATCATTTTAATAAGAATTATCACTCAAACATATTTGTTGACAAAGTGAAAAGGTGCTGCCATATAAAAATCATTAATCGATTAGAAAGTAATCGATTGTTAGTGTAAATTAACTTATATCTAACCGAAAAGGATTATTTGTTATGTTTTTAACATATTTGATACATGATTTTGCAAAAGATCACCTATTGTATATGCATTAATATATATATACTTTAATTACTTTCATTTGTATTAAAGTTAAATCTTATCGATTAATCGATACTATTAGTAATAGTACTTTAATAACATTTATTGATATGGAAACACAGTGAAACATATTAACAAAACACATCCGAATCCAAAAAATTCTTTTAAAAATAATATTTTTAATGTTTAGTTTCCCATGACGAGAGTATAAAAAATATTTTTTTCAGTTTTAATAATATTTTACTGTTAACATAGTTTTTACTAATTAGCTTGTCCACCAAAAGCCAAAATTGAACAATTCCCTTTGCAATAGGTTGCAATTAAAAATATCTATTTTTTTATTGCTATTAGCAATCTATTATTTCATTTTTAATAAGGTTATTATTATTAAAATCTTATTATCTCATGTAAATATTAAACTTTATAATTTATATTTTTTTAGTTCGCTTTACCATAAGCTATTATTGTACACTTTTGAACATTGCACTAAAATTCTCTTTCATGTGTATTTTTATTTCATTTTATTTTATCTTATTTTATTCGCAATATTATCAAACTAGCCTTCCGCCAGCAGTTTCGGCCGCGTAGACTACACGATGGTATACCACGGGAATATACAAATTGTATAACCTATATTATTGTATAGTTTCATCCAAATCCGTCAAGTATTTCGTGTAAGCATAACATACATATACATACACCCATCCTTACAAACTTTCGCATTTATAATAAAAGTAGGATAAGGCTAGACAGGGGTGTTAAAAAACCGAGTATTATATTATAATTAAAATACAACAGTAATAAAAAATTAATAATTAATAGAAAAGTTAATTTTATGAAAAACAACTAACCAAACAACAACCAATTTATTTCTAGATCTATCAGTTATTCATTAATGGCACTTTGAAATAATAATAACAACTAAATACTTCTGTTTGCAGTCTTTTCTATTTTCTTATTAAAATACTTTCTTTAATAAACTATATTTGTTGACAATATTTATACTTTGGTTTTTTGGATCTTCTTCCACATGTTTATTTAGAAAAAGTTTTTAGAGACTCAAATTCGGATTTCGTATTTACAAATAGTGTATATCAGGATCTATGTGTTTTATTTTTGACCACATTACTTTGTTACCTTTAAAATCTCGTAAAAAATATCTTTTGTCTGCGAGCGCTTTTATCTCATAAAAACATTTTTTACCTTGTATTTTAGAGTTTAACAGTGTGTTCGTCCTCGATGAAATTTAAAAGACAACCACCGATTTCGATAGCTCCCCTTTCATCTATTTCATAGTGCCAAATGTAGCAGTATCTTTGAAAATTTTAATGTTAATTACGGTAAAATTATAGATAGGGACTTTCCTCTTACAGTATTAAATATACACCTACGTTTGACTGCGGGATATTTAAGACTTGCTCGAAATCAAATATATCAACTGTTCTTTATATCTTGTACTATTTCTTTGATCTTGAGGTGTGTTCTATAAGTTTCTTTGAGGGTAACCTTTCTTCATCAGTTTCTTCATACAACGCATAAGTAGCACATCGATCTTTCTTGGATTTGAAAATGAATAATTAAAAAGTTTATTAAATATAGTTTCATACTGTTTTTTGGTAGCTTCTGTGTACACCGATCTGGATGATCGGTTTTGTGATTACTAAACCACTCGTTATACAGGCGATACATTTTAATTATGTTTTAATTTTCTGACAAACACAATCTCTTTGATTGTTTTCTTGTGTAATGATATTTTACTACAAGGAAGAGCTTAATGTGCATTAAAATGCTATGTTTAGTCGATATATTCATTTTACGTGGCCTTTTATGTATGGTTTCGTCATTCTTACTCTTTTCTATAGCTGTATAAACATTTTTTTCAGATATGCTTCATGTGTTCAAACAAAAAGATTTACAAACCTAATCTTTGGTTCCATTTAATGATAAAAAATAAGTTATTGTCTGTAATCAATTAGCTTTTTTCTCTTTTTGCCATTATCTTCATGCTCACGAATTCTCCAATAAGACTCAAAGATAGCTTTTCTATATTTATCATTGAACTTTTCGCAGCATTTCTTTTTGCATTACACACACTTTTAGAACTGACCCCGGTATAAGATTGCCCAGAATTTTTAAGCAATTCATTCTTCTTATTTTGCGATTCATTTGTGTTTCGTTTTCTAGTCAAAATTTTACTGTAGCTTTATATATTTTCTTCTTTTGACCCATTTCCTTCTTCTGACTTATTTTCTGCTACAGACTTGTTTTTTTCTTCCGTTTGTTTTTCTTCTTTATTTCCTTCTTTGGACTTAGTTCCTATCTTGGATTCATTTTTTTCTTCTTGTATTGAATTTCGAAGCTTTTAAATGTCATCTTCCTCAATAGGCTCTCCAACTGACTTTGAGATACGTTCTGTTTTTATGCAATATTTACACCGTAGTTCTGACTTACTTCGTGGATGTTTTCTAAGCCAGTGGTTTGAAATATAATTGTTGAAGTATTGGACTCACTTGGAGTGCTCAGGTTGTGATCATTTATGTCATATATAATCTTCGAAATCCAAGAAAGTTGTGCTGTTTATATTATCAATACATTCATCGTTCACTTTAGCTTTCTCATTATAATTTCGATCAAATTCTTCTGATAAATTGGAAATCGTTGAAGGTGTTTTTATTACATTGTTATTTTTATTTAAATATTTTTTTATGTAGGGCAAAACTGATCGTTCTATAATATTATCGAAATTATCTGGAGATAATTCTCTTCGAAAGATTTCACAAGTCCGAATTAATTTCTTGTCGCGGGATATTATTCAGTTAGCTACTATCACCATGTTTGAGGTTTTCAATATCATATTTTGATACTGAAATGAGAATGCAAGAAGTGGTGTTGTTTAATATTTTTATATAGTAACAGTTGCATATTCTTCTATTATAAAGAATAATGGTAAGTTAAATGTACGACAACACGACTCAAATACATGGAGCGGTAAATTCAAATACGGCATATAAGGCGTATATTTTTTATCAGAAAAAAGTCGTAAAATGGTTAACTGGGTTCGCACGCATGACAATGTTCTGGAATAGTGTCGCAATCGATTAATACTTAACACAGATAGAAACATTTGCATTGTACTTGCTTGTTTCTATTTTATTGTCATCAAATATTTTTTAACAGTGATCCCTAGAAAAAAGTTGTCTTAGTTTATAATTATGCCAATTTTTAGAAAAAAAATATAAAAAAAATTAGATGATAGTATTGGCATCCTAGAAGTCAAAAATGGGAAAACCTTAAAAACGTCGTAATGTAGCTTTACCACGTTCTTATTCGGCGGCAGCGATATAAAAATACATAACCGACGTAAATAAAAATAGAACAATTGTAATAAAGATTTCTGCTTTTCGATTTTGAAGTCATTTCATAATAGTAGTGGGCGCCAGACACAAGGCCTCACAGATGGCACACGCCTAATTTTAAAACAGAATAAGACAGGGTTTCCCCTAATATCAACAATTTAATCAGGCTACTAAAACCAATGTTTCACTTATTGTTTCGTCACGCAATCTGACTCAGAACTTGTCAAGGGAACTTGCGTAGATACATACACCGGTATTTTACATTAAAATTTATTACTAAGACAACGCTACATATATAAAGTATCGCTTGGTAGATCAACAACATTTTGAACGTGCGCTTTGAATACATCGCAGCCAAAATGGCCGTCAAGTGGATCGTTGTGCTGTGTTTATTTGTTGTGGCAGTGAACTGTCGTTTTGTGGATATGCCTGCAAGGGACTTCCCATCGGAAAGAAGGGACAAGGAATTATTTGGTCCTAATCCAGACATTTTTGCGGAAGAGCCTCACGGTGATCTTGGGAGGAGAGTGTATCGCAAGACTAATGTTCCTGTGCATCCATCGACGGTTAGAGTGAAAGATAGTGATGTGCCTCGTATAGAAGATCGTTTTGCAGTTAGGGGTGGTAATTGTCCAGCCGGTTATGTAGCTAGAGGTGGATTTTGTTTCCCAGATTACGATTAATTAAATTAACATGTCCTTAGTTAATTAAGTACTTATTTATTATTTTGTTAGTTTGTAAATTAAATATATTATTATGAAACTTTTGTTTCTTTTTCAGTTCCCGTTAGCTTTTTATTGGAGAATAGATTATCTATATACGTTATTACTTTTCTATTTGATTAGTAAACTATTATAAAATAATTAAGTATAACACTATGATATCTATCAATGTAATTATAACTTTTCAATACTCACAAAATAAAGGTTTTTTATTTCAATATTTGTCTAGTAGTGAATTTTATTTGATTATTATGTCATATCTCAAACATTTACTGGGACCGAAGTTTATTTTTTTTACTCTGAGATAAACATTATTTTAAATGTCACTAAATTATTATTAATTGGTTACAATTTTGTATTTTTGTCAATTTCATAATGTTAAAATTTCCTAACTTCCGTCCTGAAACCTTCAGGGAAGTGGAGATTTTGATTCATTATTGAGAAAAACTCTATTTCTTTAAACTTTAGTTATTATGTGGATTAACGACCAACCGGTAGGTTTCCAATTTCTATGTACTCGACTCTGTAGGTATAATAAATAGAAGCAATGAACATGCAGCTTGGGACGACAGAATAAGATGAGACTACTAGTAGACAACCGTATAAAAATGTAATTAGGTTTACACAAAAATTGAAAATGTATCAATATATTTCATCACTTATTACAAATTATGCATTCTAAACTTTTTTAAGGGAAATTGTGAGACGATTCTATTTATATATGATTGAACTTATACTTATCCATTCTTAATTTCTTCATAAAAAATAATCAAGAAGTCATTACAAGAAAAGGTATGGTGTTATTAGAAGCACAGTGCACAAATCTTAAAGATAAGATTTATATGTAAAAGATGAGAGCAAGGAAGTCGGGGACCTGGTAAGGCAGGTAATAAATGTGTTGTTGTGACTCTTCATTAAACTTAATTAATGCAGATAGTTAAAAATAGAATTTAAATTCATAAAGCTGTTGGCCATGCGATTTTTGCGGTCTAAAAGAAGCCTCGATCCTATCACGTGATCTGCAGGCATAAGATAATAAGGTAAACCGGTTAACATTGATAAATATAGACCACGATCTATTTATTTTACATATTGCTGGTGGAATAGCAGGTATGTTGCAGCTTGTAGGCAACTATATAAACTATATTATCTAGGTGAATGCTAAATTTGAAGTTTTTAGCTCATCTAGAAGCGGGTTAGGTTTTTGATGAACATATGAATTGGTCAGTGAATAGTAAAAATGCCGAGTTTGATTCTCTCTTTGAACTTGGTTTGATACGCTACCGCGTGTCTTATTTTTTCTTTCGCAAGCGCTGGTTATTGGATGAGTAACTATGAAATTTATTATCTCGAGCTCCTTCATCTTTCGGACGGCACGTGATCCTGGTTAAAACTACAGTTATTAATTTGACACTTGGGCGAGTGTGGTGGTCTATAGCCTAGTTTGATGATTGTCAGCAAAGCCTCGAAGCGGTCGAATTGACTATTAAAGCAACTGGCGGGAAATATATATCGAGTAGTGTCCATAATTTTACGTATTTATGTGTACACCTATCAACTTCTGATTCCGTCATTTATGATGTATCTATCTTATCTTTTATCAAAAAATAAATATTTAAAAAAGTACCGTACACATTTTCTAAATGACCTGAAATATCGTGTTAGTTCAATAATAAATATTGTAACATTTTTAGCACAAACATATTTCATTCCATGTTAACGAAAATATACAAAAACACATTAGGTACGTGAAAAAAATTGGCGTGAATTTAGTCGACATACATCTATAATATTAATAATAATCAATTATTACAAGCATTGGCACATATCATATTACATATATTCACATATTGACATATATTCACAATCAAATTAGTATATGCAAATAATAAAATTGAAAATTAAAATATGCAATAAATTAAAACAAAACATAATCATAGTTTAAACATAAATTCATTACACTTAACACAAATACATAAAGTCATACGACGTATCATTAAAGGTACCACAACAAATAATTAAGTCAAATTAGTACAAATTCATTAATACATTCCATACAGTCGTAAATTGATAGTAACATTTTTTGTTGGTATTTCTGATTTGATCTTTGAAAGCGGCAGTCTTTTTCTTATAATTGCAAAGGAATCATCAACCCTATTTTCGAAGAATATGCCAGAAGCACTTCACTACCATGGCAGGTTCAGCATTGCTCCAAAAGCATTATTATCGAATGATAAGCTCGCTGCGTAAAATTGGTCCACAAAGTGACTTTCACAGTTTAACTACACTTAGAAAATCTACAAGCCAGCATGTTACTTTGAACAGCAATACTTCTTTTTTGTCATTCCATATCATCATCATTACTTAAATCGTCTCTTATTATGTGACTTAAACATTAAAACTTGCTACCCTGTTTTATAACTGAACCGTTAAGGCAAATTTTAGGGCTAAAGTTATTTATACTGTTTTGTCCAAATATCATAAACTCTGTCTTGTTCACATTATATGACAATTCGTGTATCTTGGCATATTTTACACAAATATTTATTCATTCCGTTGATGGAGGGACTTATGATGTTATATAGCCTAAAACCTTGCTCGATAAATGGTCTATTCAACACAAAAATATATTTTCAATTAGAACCAGTGGTTCCTGAGATTAGCGCGTTCAAACAAACAAACAAACTCTTCAGTTTTATAATATTAGTATAGATTAATTATTCACACTGTTCAATATAGCCACTGCCCATACAGCTTAGTCAGATTCTTTAGGTTTCCCTGCGCTAGGGATTCCCTAAGTATTGTATTTTGAGGTTCACGAAACGAAGTGCCAGAATTGATTTATCTTTGGTAAGTGTTGATTTGCTTTTGGATTTTGTTTCACGACTTCCCGAAAAGAATATTCACATCAATGTGATATATTTATTTATATAAGTGTAAAATAATTTTTAGGCATTTTGTATTTGATAAACCTCAGAAAACCTATCCAAATATTCAAGCAATTATTATTATTTATCAACAACCGTGGCTGAGAAGTTCGCACGCCGGTTTCAAGCTGTCGATATCTCTGTGATCCTTGGGGGCCAATTCTACTAAATAAATTTTGTTTAAATTGAATCGAAAACTTATCGAAACCGAACGCAACTACAGTTTTAATGGTTTTTCTATTCTTCTAAGAGACATACGATATAATTCCAGTATAATTGGCCCCCTGGTGCGATTCTCGGTCGGGGCAACGTAAATAAAATGAACTTTGCTATATTGTTGGATTTCTGGGTGTTGTGGTATGTCTCATATACTCCATAATAAGGTTAAGTTTAAGGTTAAAGGGGCTTTAGCTACTCATATTGGAATCGGAGCAATGTATATAATGTTGTCTAATTTATTTATTATTTAAATTGGACATCAGAATGATGATGAAATAGCAAAAAATCTGATGCAAAACAAGTGTCCTACAAAGAATATAATTGCACAGCCAACCAACTCCGGGTTACTGCAGAAGATCCTTCCGTTTTAAGCCTTAATTTGCCAATAGTTTAGTTCGAAATTAACGGCAGCGGCCTTTTGTAAACTGAGGTGCCGCTGTGTGTACAGTTCTACAGAAAAAATACATCAACACTTTACTATTTGACCTCAGTAAAAACTTATAAATGGAGAATCGTAACGAAAATGGACATGGTTTTAACATCACTTCAGTATGAGAATGTACTAAGTACCCAGTGCGGATGTTTAGTGTTGGAACACCTGGTGTGAAACAAACTTCAACACTGAAAAGGCAGAGCTCTTCACACAGTACATGGAGGTGCAACTAGAATTGAGAGACAGACCTTCGATATATGAGGTTCGAAGACCTACACTTGCCAGCCTCGAGTTGGAGACAGGCACGAAACTCAACCAGAAAGAGAAAGACAGAGACGAAGGTATACAAATAAAGATATAAGGGAGTAAAAAGGATAGTAAAGGGGGACAGAACGAAGACAGGCAGAGGTAGTGTTGCCAGGTCCAATTTATTATTAATCGGGACAGCGCGTGTAATTAATCGGGATTTGGGGTTGTAAATCGGGACAGACAAAAAAACAAGTATTAGTACTAGTTTGGTAACTTTATTGCTTTCAGACATAGATAAATATAATTAGGGGCTTTCAAAAATGGATTTGACAGTATGAAAAAATATATAATTTTTTTTAATAAAAATACTTGATTTTTCGGGACATTTAGCGTTCCGATTAGGTACAAATCGGGACGCTTCCCCGGACCCCTGAAAATCGGGACGTCCCGCGTAAATCGGGACACCTGGCAACACTAGGCAGAGGTAGCACGTGGTACGTGATCAGCATGGCACGCAATATATATACATATATGTATATATATATGTATATGAGGTATATATATAAAATAATCGACAAATACTATATGTATATTATCTATACTTATATATATTTATATATTCACCTAAATATAAGTACAATAAAGATATGGTCTTTTTTTCATCAAAATCTGGAGGATGATAAAATTACTACTCCATTATATCATAATCCAGAACAAATCAAATATTTAAGAACAATTATTTAGGATTATGATAACACCATTCTAAAAACTTAAGCCCGACTAGTTGTATCATAAATTTAATATCGGCTGTTACAAGATTTAGAGGCGGAATATAAAATAGCTTGATTTTACGTAAGCGTTGATATGGGATCTAAAAATATATTTAGGATATAATTACTTTATAAATGCTTCTAGTGATATGTTTCTCAGACTGTCCGTCTGTCTGTCGGTTTGTATAATACAGAATTTTATATTAACTTATATTTGGAATTGTAATAGGTAGACATTTGAAATATTTATAGAATAAATGATAGTAAACGCTGTTATAGTAATAATAAAATGAATAAGTTTAATCTAACGGGGTATCCCCGAGGGTAAAACTATAATATGCATTTACTACAGCACCGCTTCGCCCACTTTTGTGTTTGTGTAACAGATGAACAAATAAAATGTTCAGTGATTTCATCATCTTAACAAAACATCGGTTTGTGATAAAAATGTTTTTTTTTCCGATGATATGGAACCGTATGAGTTTATTTGTTTGGTTAACCAAATAAAATTTTTATTTTATTTTAAAAACGTCGTATATAGTTTCTTAACATGTTGTAATCTTCAATACGACTAACCGAAATATTATTGGAAGGGTAGCTATAATTTGAAAATTCATTGTATTTTTTCCTTGTGGATAATATTAAATTCTATTCTATTATATCATAGACCAGCTAATTTGAGCCATAGGCAGCCGGGGTTACTAATTGAAAAATTGCGTTTGAAATATTTGGATATATGTCAATAAAGTTTTTTTTTTTAATCTGATTGATAAGAGTTTATATTATTAATATTAATTCTGTTTAATCTAAATAAAAAGTCTGCAGCATTGTTTAAATAAAGATTATAAATTCTAAAGCTCATTTAGTAGTTAATAAAAATAATAATGATAATGACAGTTTAGTTAATTAATATGTATATATTTTTTCCACTATGAAAACTTTTGTTTGATAACTTGTATTTTAATTCGGTAGTCTCATATTAATAAACTTTGAGAAACACTGATATTTCTTGAAAAGAAATAAGACAATTTTATAATACAAAATAAAGAAGAGTTTTCCTTTCACTTATAATAAAAACGGACCAGTGCGAAAACCCAGTTTTTTTTTCAATTCATCCATTTCTTCGTAATTGCACAAAATTACGTTAACATTGATATTGACCTCACGCAAGAATTCGTGTATAAACCTAAACATTATAACACGTGCCGAGCGTTGAACTTATTACGCACTGTGAGAACCATGAGTCAGCGTCGCTTCGGGGATTCTGTGGCGTAACATGGGGAACTTTGCGCGCGCGCACCTTTTCATTAATACCGAGTATAAAAGCTTTATACTCCGAGGCAGAGTGCCAAAAGCTATCTGACTTCCTTAAGGACAACGTCTTTTTGAAATCTACTTGATTTTGTAGACATAGAAAAATCTGCTGAATTTAAAATAATTATCATATACATAATTCAAATAGAAGTTTTTTTTTTGTGAATAAATCAAGATGGCGTCATATTTAAATCTTCTCGTTGTCTGTGGGTTGTTATTCGTTACAATCGAAAGTCGTGTGATTAAAACGAAACAAATGAATATACCCCCAGAAGGACTGACTGTTGAAATAATAATAAAACCTAATCATGATGGAGATACAGATCTAGAAGTGAAAACAGTTAGACACAATCAAGATAAATTGAGTAAAGTTGAAGTTGGTGATGGTATCCTTAAGACTGGAGACAAAATTTCTGTTCAGACTACGACTGAAAGAACTACAGTATTACCGAAACTCGAGAATCGACTTGGTATAGTTGTAGGAAACTGTCCAGAAGGCTACGTAGCCAGAGGTGGATTTTGTTTCCCAGACTACGATTGAGAATGCGCGTGAAGGCAAAGAGAAGAAAGAAACCAAATAGACCAGTCAATGAGGCAATTGGAAAGAGGGATATTGTCCGAATTAGAGCATCGAAAAATACTTATAACCATTGATTTCCGCAAACTGTTAAGATTATTGTAAAGTTCTTCAATATTTCATCTGAGTTATAGCTGATGTAAGCGTGATACCAATAATGGATATTTTCTATTTTCAAAATTCTTATAGTGCATTTTAGAGGTCATTTTCCTCGATAGAATTATCGAGGAAATTTAAACCCAATTAATTTCTTTATAGACATATGATGTAGTGTTCCCGATATTGGCTTCATTATATTTTTACTCTTTTCTTTTGCTCATAGTCAATTTAAATTAGTGAATTTTAAACGTCTTCTTATATACCTCAATGTCTATTATAAATCTAGTTTTAATGTGATATGCTATGTTTTAAATATTGTTGTGGTTGCTAATTTATTAAAGAATGTTTGTTATTTAAACCTTAGTTTTGATTTTTTAGCATTAGGTCCCTATGGAATATTTCCCAACAATTAACAATATTTATGAGAACTTGCTGTTCCCACATTTCAGTAACTTATGTCCTTAGTCTATATTCTTTCTTCATGAAACTGGCCTTAATCTATCCCTATATCAAATTTCGTCACAAATGACCCATTGGTTATTAAAGCGTTCTAGACAGTTACATTCACTTTCAAAATATTAGTAAGGATAGAAATCACAATACCAATATAGTTTAAAAAAAACTTTAAACAGAAATATTATTGGTAATTTAAATATTATTGGTAACAGTTAGTCTCTTTTATATATTATTATCGAGTAGTATTTATTAAACCACAAATTCTGGAGAACTGTTGTGTCGTCAGCAAGTATTTAAGTACAAATTCATATGTATGGATTTTATGAATTCCAAATAAATTTTAAATGGAACTTTGCATATGTACAAATAATAGTTTATAATAATCAATATAGAAGTTTTAGAACTACATAGATAAATTAGCAAAAGTATATGCACATAAAACAAATACAGTAATAGAACACACATCTACTCTCTGCTCTCTGCTACAACTCTCCGGTTGACTGGTAGAGAATGCCCCCATGGCATTAAGTCCGCCATTTGTACATTTAAATTTGTGCAATAAAGCTTAAATAAATAAATCTACCATACATATTATTCGTATATTATCAATTCAAATTTTAAGCATATGAAAGTTGTTTAAAGGTTTTTAAATATTATTTTTCCCTCAAAGACTCCCGGCCGGTTTCCTTATCCGGTTCACTTTTTACATAGCAAATGGTCCTAGTTCTATAAACTGCTATCAACTTATCGTTAAAAATATAAAAGTCATAAACGACAACCTGTTTAATGTGACGTTTGAAATGGTTTAAGTACAGTTTGGGACCTGATTAACTTTAGTCTCAATTCAGAAACCGGGTGTTAGACCTTGAAATTTTACAAGCTACCTTTTGGATGCTAAATTTTAAATTGTATTACATTAACAATACTTTAAGTTATTTTTAACCAAACTGAGGCGGTTCTATATTCGGTGCATGATTTTTTTTGTCACATTCTTTATATCAAGTTAAATGACGTGATGACTAAACAGATTGGAGTATATATCTATGAATTAAATAAAATAAAAAATACAGGATGAATATATTCTCGATCATAAAAAAGATTATTTCATACTCTGAGTATGCGGTCTAGGTCAACATACGTCCTGATTAATATTACCTAATGGATGACTGTACCCTGGCGTAGGAATAAACTGTCATCATAGTGACTCAAACAGGAAAATTTAACAATATATAGTAGAAAATGAAGTAATATAAAAGGGGCATCGAAATATCTTCGAACTAATAATACTTTAATAGTGAAAAGGATAACATCATTTTCATGAGTTAATAAATCGATTAAATTATTATAAATCCATTAAAATTACTATTATTTAGTGAAGATATTAAAGGTAAACAAATGGCGCCAATTGTTGCTATTGTCATATTGTGTTTCGTAATAGGAACAGAAAGTTACATAGTAAAAGGCGCTGAACACATAAAAGAAGGACATACGATCTCGGGTAATACTGACAGAAATGAAGTGTCCATTACATTGGACAACGAGAAATTTCTTCTGCCACCGTTGAAATTAGAGGCTCGAGAAAGTATCGTAAGTGGTCATTGCCCTGTAAATCATACACAAATATTAGGCAGATTCTGTTTGCCTGATAAAAATAAAGACTATGAAGACTATGAAGTAGTCAAGCAGTGAGTACGAATTGCGACGTTGGAACGTGGAGCAAAATGGAGGTAGTTTATGTTGTGGATCAATCGAACAAGCAATGGAGTATCTACACAATTACAATGTATTTTACATTAAAGTAGCCATTGTGATTTGAGAGTAACTTTTGGAGTTTCATATATTTCTTTTAAATAATCAGAATAAGCATATACCTTCATACACACCAACACACACACGCACACACACCAACACACACACACACACGATCACGGGCAATACTGACAGAAATGAAGTGTCCATTACATTGGACAACGAGAAATTTCTTCTGCCACCTAACCCGTTGAAATTAGAGGCTCGAGAAAGTATCGTAAGTGGTCATTGCCCTGTAAATCATACACAAATATTAGGCAGATTCTGTTTGCCTGATAAAAATAAAGACTATGAAGACTATGAAGTAGTCAAGCAGTGAGTACGAATTGCGACGTTGGAACGTGGAGCAAAATGGAGGTAGTTTATGTTGTGGATCCATCGAACAAGCAATGGAGTATCTACACAATTACAATGTATTTTACATTTAAGTAGCCATTAAAACCCTATGTAGTAAAAACTTGTTTAATTTTATCATAAACAATAACTAAGTGTATACAATATAAAATTCTTGAAACACAATGAAGATAGAATGATATCACAATCCATTCACAGGAATAAACGTTTGTTTTTGGTTATAGAAATTGTTTAATTAATTAATTTTGAAGTATTATTTTGTCAAAACAATTCATAATTATCATTTTATGAATTGATTAAATAATGAAACAAGTTTTAAACAAATAAGTAAATGTCATATTGTGTAACTAAAGCCTTGTGCCAAAGTAATCTGGCAAAACGAAGGTATTACAACACTTGGAGCCAAAAAACAAGCAAAAAAATATATAACAAAAAACATCAAAGTTTATCCCATTGTGTATGGGTTTGATTGATATAGTATAAATGTTTCAGAGGCCATTCCATTTATCGAAGATCTTTTTACGGGCGAGCCTAACGGGCGAGAAGAAATGAATATCTATGATATTACTGAATTTATTTACTATCTTACAAAATCTTGCAACTGTTGAATTAGACCAGAAAACAGTCTTACGGAACGGTGCACTTAGAGGCGTTATTGACTTTTGAGGATATCGAGATGGGACATGCATCTTAATTCTATCCAGTAACGGAGGACAATCCACACAGTGACTAAGAATTTTTGAAATAAAACACACATCATTAAGAATTCCATGCTTTGACAAAGCGATTATGTTGAAATGAACGTTTGACCGATTTTTAATTTTATTCTCAATATCACATACCTCACGTTATATCATCAGTCATCACATACCTCTAACGTTTGATTCATTCGATTTCTTTTAAATCCTTTTTCCATTTTGATTTGTTGCTTGAATCCTTCGCGGTGAAGCCGAGCCGCTTCACTTACTTTTTTATTTTCCGAATTATCTATTGATTGCCCGAAGAGCACACCACTAAAGGAATATCTGGTGTGCTTTCGGTGGTCTGCTGTTCAGTGTCGTCGAAGCAGGCACTAGGAATCTAAAAACAGGTTGCGTATACATTCATAACCTCACCGCAAACCGCTTATACGCCATGACGGCATTATTAAGAAAAAACTACATTTGTCTGTAAAAAATATTCGCCTACTTATTTACCTACCTGAATGTTCAATACAAAGGGAAATTCTGTAGGTCCAATGTGTTCCTGCTTGTATATTTATATTGCGCTCAAATATAACGCACTATACCTTCCGATCTTCATTATATCGCCTGCATAGGGGTGAATAGTTTTTTCAGCCGAAATTTAAAGAAATATTCTTTATTATCGGCAACAATATTTTCGATATTTCTTTAATCTATCAGGTTACTTTTCTGATTTTTATTTTTTTATGTACAATATTGAAGCACAGCGTCACCTATTCGCAGTTCATATTTTTAACTAGAGAAAGTAAAGTAGCCATCTCGACATTGAAGTATTATACTAACTCTAGATGGCGTTGGCGTTATGAATGTAACCAATTCATCTAAAATTTTGAGGAAAAATTATTTAAATATCATGAACATATAAAGTTCAAAATGTAGTATTTTAAACCAATACTATTCATTTGTCAAGAGCTTGTTGGAGTCACAAGAAATTATTTCGCACAAATAAAAAGATAAAAAAACTCTTTTAATTTTTCCATTATAAGTAAAAATATATTTCTTGTGATACAGACCTATAAATCGTATTTTTATTCAAAGTTTTAGGCCCAATACGTTAAGTTCTTTCATTTGATTTGAAATAGAAATATAACTAGCGAAACTTTTAAATCGTAATACACGATTTACCTCCTAAAAGTGAGTGCTGTATTTCAAATAAATTTCTTTACGATATACGGCCCTCTTAGGTTTACATAAGGGACTAACATTAAGTGTATCATATTTTAATTCAACCAGTCCAGCAGTTTCGCAGAAAATCGGTTGTAACAGTATGACGAGCAAACACGAGTGATGCTATAAGAGTTGCAATACTCGTATTTTCCTTTTTTATACAGATCCATAAAAAAGGTCAAATATATTTTTGTACTTGTTTTAAGATTAAAAAATATAAATTATCTAAAAGTTTATTGATTGCGATGCGATGTCCTATCGTATTTATCGCTTGAGCAAACCCATTGGTCGAAACGATTTCACGGTCTGTTGGCAAGGCGTCGTTACGTCACCACTTTTAGTTTCACCATACAGATAGCCGTTTGACTCAAAATGGTGTCCTGAAAACTTAATTTTATAATGGTTGCATTGGTAAGTAATCTTGTGACCTTACTCTGAAAGTATCTAGTGAATTGCGCAGTATCAATGACTTAAAACAGGAATTAAAAAAAATATCAGTAATTATTAAAAAAAAAGTTAAATAATTAAAAAATTAGGCCATTCTTCTCTAGGAAATTATCATATATCTTTAAACTATATTACTATTTTTTACAGCGCAGAAACGATACTGAGGTCTGCAAACGTCGGCACGTAACGTCCTCTATCGTCGCTCACATATCTTTGTCATTGTCTGTTTTTTGGTCTGCCTTATACGAGTATATAGAGAGTGCATTTATTGTTCTTAAATTATAAGTTATTATTGTAGTCACCAAATAGTGAAAATCTCTCTACAATTCTTTAATTTTTACTTCTTTTTCTCTCTTACTTTAACGATATTATTTACAAGAATACCTACTTAAATATTTTTTGTTTGGCTAGGCCAGCTAGGCTAAAAGCTAGGAATCCAATGAAAATCTATTTGAAGAGTGAGCCCAAATTCGATTTGGTTTAGTATACAATCGAAAAAATACATTTACATAATTATGCATAATACAGGCATCTTCTGAAATTACGTGAAAACAAAAAAAAAATCAACAGAACCTTTGAAACTCAATAACCGCTGGGTAAGGAATTATGTGCCGTCTTATTTCTGTTTAAATGAAGTCAAAAGGGCCGTTATGAGAGGCGGCTCTTATATTTATATTTTTGTCTGACAGTGACCCGTTTCAGCGTCTGAACAATCGAAGGAGTTTGGACAAAAGGATTTTCGGGGAAGTCGTTCTATTTGATTGAAATGTTATTGGCATTGTTTTAGGGTTTCAGAGGCAACCATATTGATGAATAAAGTTTTCGTTTAAGATAATTGATATTGAAAAATTGAGGTACCATTAAAATGAAATTGCAGAATAGATTATTATTAACTGTAAATATACGAAAAAGAGACAACATAAATATAAAAGCGACCTTTATAACTGAAGATCTTTTTAACTGATTTTAAAACTAAAAAAGAGGAGTTGTGTTCGATTAATATGCTATTTTTATGTAGGTATATTTTAATTGAATTGCAAACCGATTTTCAAAAGTTCTTCGCCTAAAACCTTTCGAATAAAGATTATAGATAGCAGCTTGGTATTTATGACAAGTTTAATTTAGGATCTAAGTCTTAGATGATATATTCGGGTCGTCGAAGTAAACATAATTTTGTATATTTTACTTACATCTGATTTTATGTGCTAACGTGAAAATTTATTTTTTATCTCAAAGAGGTGGGTGTTTTGTGTAAGAAGTTAATATTAACCACTGGAATTTATATATAAGTTACTAAAACATTTGAAAAGCCTTTTAGATGAGTGTTGATTTTTTTTAAAGTAGTCTTTTTGTTTAGTTAATACTCGTATTGTATAAAATTATTTTTCTATATGATGTTGAGACGGTATTGTGTTGTATATTATTTATTATTATATTATTTCATAAACATTGATTTGTCTTTATTTTTATATACTCTCATAGCAAATTTATAAATAAACCTAATAGGTAAAGAATAAATATTTTAACTCTACTTTGATTTGTATTTATTTTTTTTATACACAAACTACACAATAACATTTATTAATATATTACAATTGAAAAAAATATTTATTTTTACGTTGAACACATTCCATAAACATAAAATGTGTTACCTAAATACAATTTATCTAACACTTGTTGGTTACGTAGAATAGGAAACTGGACCGATTCATACATATTTGATTATTTATTTGCATTGCATAGGCTTCAATATACTAGACCGATTTTAAATGTTCTCTCACCTACCGGAGTTACATCATACGCGGGTGACGTCATAGGCTATTAATTTACGCCGGCGAAGTAGCGGTAAAACCGCTAATCAGATATATATAAAAAAAACTGTTTTTTTGCATGAAATCACATTAAAATTGACATTTGTTTTTGCATGCTTTTGCGTGACCTTGCGAGTGTCGTTACAGTAATTATTTTAACAAAGACATTTGGCTGTCGTTGGCATCGTGTCAACCCCGACATGCATATTAATTAGAACACCGGTGTAGATGCAAACGGATACATTACAAGTCTGTATTATTTTCAAACTTACTATTATTTTCTACTAGATGGGAACCCAGCTTCGCTCGGGTAAAATGTGATTCATAATACACTTCTAGGTGCAAAATGTAGGTAGATATTAAAGGTATAAGCAAGACATAGATTCGTATAGCTTCGTTCATTGTGTTTAATAAATATAGTAAATAAAAACTGCAAAAGTTTTTGCATGAATTATTTGAATTTTAAATCAACATTTAAAATAAAGGAGCATAACTTAACAACACAAATTGCAATGAGGTACTTATAAAGGAATATTCTCCATTATACATCACAGGTTAATTATCATAAAATTTCTCTACATATCACATTTTTTGTTAAATATTTATCACCTTTCAAGCCTTGTTCAGTGGTATTGATAATTTTTTTAATTTTTAAATCATCGAATCTTCGAATTCGAGAGAAGGCAACATAGAGCTGGCCATGGGTGAACACAGGATTAGGTAAAAATATACCGACTTTGTCGAAAGTTTGTCCCTGGCTTTTGTTTATTGTCATAGCGAATGCTATGCGAATGGGAAACTGAAGCCGACTAAATTTAAAAGGCAGTTGACTGTTAAATGGCTGGAGACGAATTCGAGGAATATAAACTCTGGTTACCACATGGCTACCACAAATAATTTCTGCATCAATGACACGTGAAGCCAACGCTCTAACAATAAGACGGGTTCCGTTGCACAACCCAACAGTCGGGTTTAAATTTCTCAAAAGCATTATTATACAACCAACTTTTAATTTTAGAATGTATGGTGGTAGTCCTGCAGGGGTTATAGAATTTAAGAATTCTACAGGATAGTTTAAAACATCGTATATCACTATGCAAAACTAAATGACATTTGATTTATGGTTAGTATTTTTTTTCTATGACTGTTATCGTAATCGGCCAATCTAAGAACAAAGAGTATATCATAAAAAAGTGTCAAAAACAATATTTTTGCGAAACGTCAATGACTGAAATACGTTTATTAACTACCCAAGATGGCGACTGTGATTCGCATGTCAACACATTTAGAATTTAACAAAATACTCGATAATCCGAATTTTGCGGATATATGTTATCGACTCAAAATCAATATTTTTTTATGTTTTGTTATTTACATAAGATTTCAATCGAGTCTACCGTACCCCTGTACGAGGTAATTAATATAGATTTGTAAACTACTCGCTGCTGTCCCGCGACTTCGTCTATAAATTACCTATAGCCTATGTAATCTACGTGTGATTTACTTTCTGTAAATGAAAGAATTTTAAAACGGATTTGAGGAGCCTATTAAATAAACAAACTATAAAATCTATCCTCTTTGTTATATTAGTAGGCAGCTATTACTATACTTTTCTTCTTTTAGATTGTCTTTTTGAGATTGACTTCGTCATTATAATTAAAATAATCTATAGTAACTCTGTTAAATCACCAGTGTACTAATGTCTCTACTGTTGGGGCTCAGGTTTTCCCTATGGATGGAATCGGATCAAATGGAATAGGGAGAATGGGCCATGACAAGCTGGTTAATTGGTAAAATACGAGACCACTTAGGTAAACTACGCCAAGAATACTGGCACACCCTGGAGACCTGCAGGCAGGTCAAACTCGAACTAGCCGAGTAAACGCTCGTCTCTCCAAGGCCTTTCTACAGCTAAATAAACCATTATTGCGCCTGGTAACATGTGCTATCACTGGTCATGGCAACTTTAACAGGCACCTTTTTAATCTAGGTGTCACTGCCATTTGTGCTGAGGATGAGACCATCGCAGACGTGAAGACGCTAGGAGCGTTTCTGGCAGAGCTGGGCTGGATGCAGTAGTATCCCGCCACACACCCTCCATACGCTAAACAAAACACATAGCGCAATATTGTCGTCGAGTTGGGGAGACGACCGTTAAAAGAAGAAGAAGAAGAAGAGAGATCATCATCATCATCACCAGCCCTTTTACGTCCCTACTGCAGGGGCTCAGGCCTTCCTTATAGATGGTTAAGGAGGATGGGCCATGACCCTCCATGCTGGCCCAATGCGGATTTGAGAGTATTAACGAGTGCAAATGCAGCCGGGACCAACGGCTTAACGTGTCTTCCGAAGCACGGAGTAGCTCGAGATAATAATTTTTTGGTCACCCATCCCGTGACCGACCCTTGCGAAAGTTGCTTAACCACTACGATCGCGGGCTGCGGTGCTTATTCACTACGCTACCGAGCTCCTCAAGGCACGTTAAACCGTTGGTCCCGGACCAACGGTTTAACGCGCCTTAGCCTTGGGAAGCACAGATGATCTGTCGTATAAACTTATATTAAAAAAAGCATTTTAATCATGTCAATCTGCGTTTTCAATTCTATTAATAATCGAGATAACGCAAGAGAACCCTAGTCGGCTAGTTCGTGACAAAAATGTTCAAGAGCTTTTGAAACTTAGTGTTAGAATTACTTAGCTTAAAACTGAATAGGGTTGGTAAAAACCGTTGAAGGATTTGTAATTATATATTATGAGGATGAAAAAGGAGCGGGATCGTTACTATTTTTGGAACCATTATGCTGTAATGAATAAATGGAAAGTTGTTTTAAATTTCGCATTAAAATGGTTCTACGCCCTTCCTAATCCACGTTGTTCAATGCTTCAATTATCATATTGTGTTACATTTTAAAACACACGATACCAATTTTATACATGATTTACACTGTTTTTAGGGTTTCGTACCTCGAAAGGAAAAACGGATCTTTTATAAGATCACTTTGTTGACCGACCGTCGGTCAAGACGGTTGGAGGTATCACTGAAATTTATAACAAATACTCAGGTCTACTGTCAATGTGTTAAAAAATGAAATTTCTAAGCCAACTCAATCAAAAGATACAGTCGTTTATGTCGCAAATTACAGCAAAATTTCGAAACTCCCAAGGGAATCAAAACCTACAAGGTACTTCCCGTGAACTAAGAATCTTGAAATTTGTTACGAAAAACGACTTATAGTATAGATAAAGGAAAAATTGCGAAGACCGTAAATTTTAAGTTACAATAATAAAAAAAATAATAATAATTCCAAAGTTACTATCTCTTTCCTCATGAAAGCGTAGAGGTATTTAATTGATATTGATATCAATTACTCAGGTTTATAATATCTTTAAGTTGTACCAAAAATCAAACTTCTATACATTCTATACGAAACAATGTTTTGTAGCACACTTAAAGGAAAAAATCCAAAGCCTTACATTTTTAGTTATATCACAACATACTTACAATTTTGTACGGAACTCTTGGTGCGCGAGTCCGACTCACAATTGGCCAGATTTTCTTTTGCAGTTTAGCAACTGCACTACCACTACCGTATAGACTTGATTTTGTCTAAATACCGTAATAAACGCCATTGCCGATAATCGAAACACGAAATACGAATTGTCGAGTTTTAATTCTTATTTTTTTCGCCCGTTCCATTCTGATTGATTTGCATTTCCCGATACGTATATGACATCGTTTCCAAGTGATAAAAAAAAAATTCCGTGACAGAGTTTCTAGGTATGGTCAGGTGCGTCTCCCGGTCGGATCTATATAAGAAATAATTTTTTCTATATTTTATTACTTGTACAATATTTATATTTATTTATAAAACTTTTCAGCATAGTTTTTTATGCAGCACAAAAAATTCCACATGTTATTGCTATTAGGATGAATAACAAAAAGCTGTTCAATATCTTTGGACATCTTCCAGAGAACTATTCTTATTAACAAGTGACTCGAACAAATCAGGAACATTATTCACTCCGTAGATTTACCGGAAAATACCGGTATTGTTATTTTAGGAAACTGCACAATAAAGGCGTGATCAGTTTTTGCAATACTTTATTTTTAACAATTTATGCTGTTTTCCCACGTTAAATACGTTAAAAGCACGTTAAAAGCTAGAGGTTTGTTTAAATTACCCATTTTTTTTCAAACGGCATGGAACCGTTAATAGAACTATCACGATTACTTTTTAATTTACGTAGTCAATTTTGAATGTAATATCAAAATATTACAAAGATTTAAAATGAATTGGCAGTTTTGTAAAACGTAATGTGCTGCTGATTGTACATTAATTTGCGTCGTCGATCCTTACCCTTGTCTCGTAGCGGCGGATAGCATTCTCGTGTTTGTCTTAATTATTTGTAATTGAGTACTAATCTAGAGAAATTCGGGAACTTGAAAAGTCCGATAATCTATGTAGTATAAAATTTATTAGGTTTTGCTTCTAAATTCACTGTACAGTTTTAGTTAAAGTACAGTTGTAATGACAACTTAAATTGACTTAATAACTATCATTGACCAGTAAATACTGTTCGCTTATACATCATACTATCTAATTTATAACTTTGTCTTTGTGGCTTTGTGGGATAACAAATTGATATAGGTAGTTTATAAAATTATAGTTTTTGTGTAAAACCCTGTTAAAACTTCATAAATATTTTTCTAATCATATATATCTCTATAGCTTTGCGATAATATGGTTACATACATAATGACAAAGTAAATACTCAAATATTTAAATTTATTTAAAGTACTTTAGAATCGTCCAACAATTTTTTTTATCTGCCACAGGTTCAAGAAGTCTTTTGTCTAATAAGAAAACTTAGGATATTGCCATAATACTTTGATTTTTTATGAATGAAAATACCCATATTTTGTAGTAATATTACTAATATTAGATGAGTCCCACCATTTCGCCCGTTTAGCCTAATCACCCGGGTATGAAGTAGCTTCCTGCGACTGAAAAAAAAATCTATCTAGTAGTTTCAGAGCGTAGTCAGTGCAAATAAAAAAAAATCTTTCCTCTTAATAGGATAATGTTTTTTTACGCTTATGACACAATATTCTGAACGAATCTGTGATAGTTTAATTAAATTAACTGAGTACTATTTATACTTTCAAACTTATTTTTGAATAAAGTTTTTCTTAATCTTCAGACTGGTAATAGTCATTTGTTTCAAGTTCACGTTTGCAAGGTCATAGGGACGTCTCGTTTCGTTATTAAACGTTTAAATAAGGTTCAAACAAAGTTATATGTAAGTAAAAGTTAGTTATCCTTAGATAATCCATAAGTAAAAGTTTTCCATTTCATGGAAAGATAATAATTATTAAAAGCCATGTCTTATTTCAAATTGCCGTTAAGGAATTTAATAAACTAAAATATTACTGTTTTGTTATTCAAAATAATAGTACAACATTACAATTTCGGTTCAATTTTAACAGCAAATAGTTAATATGACTATTTGTACATGCGTTAAACTAGCCAATAGCCATAGTTTAATCATTTGTTTTTGAGATTAAATAACTCTACGGGACCCTCACTTTTAAAATTACAGTCTTTTCATGGTTATTATTTAGTTACAAATTTTGAAATATTTTACTGTATTTCAATGATGTATTTATTTAAAAGAGGTAATATTTTATTTATATATATATTTTTTTAAACTAAAGTGTTACTGGCACTTTCCTTAATTATACCTCTTCTTGACTAATATTGATGCATGTTACTTAGATTCCACTGAGGTGTTATTTAATAAACTCGAACGAATTCAAAATTTAGCGATTAGATTTATTTATGGTCTTCGTAAGTATGATCATGTGTCATATTTACGTAAAAAGCCAATTTGCCGGCGTAGAAATGTCAGTCAGTTTGCCTTCCGTTCAACATCCTGTATAATCCCGTCTATCCTTCCTATCTGCGCGAGCATTTCTCCTTTCTCCGTACTCCTGATGCTCTTTGTCCGTTCTTCAAACTCCTTCTCACAAAACAGATTTTGCTTCGTATTCCTTCACTTTTCATGCTGCTAGATTCTAGAACTCTACTAGCGTGATCTAGAATCTAGCAGCATGAATATATATATATACGTGACAGTTGTACTATTTCTTTGTTCAAAAAAGAGTGAAGGGTCATTACCTTTCCTCTTGTTGATATTGGAGAATGTAGGTATTGTTAAACTTGATATATAATATTATTATTTATATAATGTTTGCACACTAATGTAAGTTTTTTTTTATTTTTCTCTTTTCCAGTATTTGTATTTGTTTATATAATCCATATTAATTTTATTAAGGAGGTACATATTGACTACCTTATTGTATTTATTTTTCCTGTTGTGATCCAGCTGGTAGAAATTTCAATTTGAAATAAGCAGAGCCCTTGTAATGATATCTGTTATATTTGGCCATGTGAAATTTTATGTGTGTACAATATAAATAATTATAATATCAAATTGACGAAAATCTTTACAGGTATAGAAGTTAATGCTGAGCAGAATAATATTTACTTAAAAAGTTAATATTTTGTAGCAAACTTATAATAATAAATATGCAGATAAAATATACATTTTCAGTAAATGGGTTAATTTTTTTATTTTTATTTAAATAACAATAATTTCTCAATAAACAATAAATGGTCGAAATCACATAATTATAAGAAGAGACAATGATATGAGTATTTTTTTAAGTCGTTTCTAAACAAAATATAACAATAATATAATAACTTAGTCAAAACAAAAGACATGTTTATTTTTTACAAACTACAAAAAAAAACTAACTTTAAATATTAAATATATAAAAGTGCTCTAGTATCCGACGTCCACTCAGTAATTCAATTAGGTAGGTTAGTCTTAATAAAATTAATTTTACCGCGTAACATTTATCATTGTAAACTACAAATGGCGAACAACACATTGCTTATACTTAAATATCTACATCAAGTAAAAAGCTTAAACGAAAGATAAACAAAGTCTGCCCTTGGTGGAATTGCAGTGGGCCAACCGTTGGCGCCATTTGTCAATTGATTCCCAATATAATGAAGGGTACATTGGTACAGAACTGTCAGGGGGTCGGTATAGATTTCTGGTGGGTGTGAGTGAAGGAGGCTGGGGGGTATCGAACGCTGCGTGCGCACACAGCATCATGTCATCTCACTCCCGCCACTACTCTCTCGCGTGTGCTAAATTATGATAGCCAGTAACTTGGTTTTGTCACTAACTTTTGAAAGTGGAACATTCTTGTGTTCCAATTCATCTGATCATAAAAAGTAGAGAATGAATACGCTCTAGTTAGCGTTCTAGATGACAATTTGATGCTTCTTGATTGTATATAAAACCTTTATAAAAAAAGTCCACATTTGTATTACGTTAAATAATAATATTTAATTTACGTCATTGCTAAAGTTTTAACAATTTTAAGACTTCACTTAGTACAGAGAAATCATATTGACTTAAAGGCTACTTTACCAGGCTATCATATCAAATGTAGTTTTAGAACAAAGGCGGTATGAAAGTAGGGTACTGTTGTGATATATATATTACCGACATTGCGTGCTGTTTGATCAGATGACACGCGTCTGTGTGCCCTTGTTTATATTGGGCTTGATGCTACTTTAAATTGATTAACACAGCGACACCTTCGATTTCTTATGACGGTTTCGTCTGACGGGAGGTGTGCTTGTGGAAAATCCTCTTATCCATTTTCGGGATAAGGGTTACGATATAGTAATTGAGACATTTGTTCGAGATCTTTCATCGTTTTATTAATTAAAACAACTTATTATAAGAACGAAATAAAATAATAGTTCAAAGTTGTTTTAGATTATAAATTTCGTTAACGTCAGATTTTGAATGACCTTGAAAATTAATTGAAATAATTTAACAATACAAAAAGTCCTCTTCAGCAATTAATTATTTTATTATCCTAGTTTTTGTGTAAACCCACATACTGTTAAATGAAACGGCCGATTCAGAGGTACGCTAAATGTTTACCTTAACATATTCAGTAGAATCAATTAGGGATTTGATGAAAATAAATAAAGAAAATCCGCACGTCTGTGAAAGCGCCCTATAGAGAGTTTTCCCAACTCACTAACACCTATCCGGCGATCGTAGCACGCAACTTTTCACGCACACACGCGTGCGTAGCAAAATAACCGACTGAAATTCTGAACGTTACCGAGAAACATGTCTTCATCCCGTTCTCTCGCAGCATCCCGTCCTATTTCAACAGGTTTCGTCTTTCAGCAGTTGCAGTGTGGAAAGCGTGCCTCTAGTAACAGAGCACAAACAGTACGAGGTACACACGTCGCACCGGGAAAACGAAAACACAGTTCCACTGACAGCTTCGATATCACCTGACATTCATAGACGTGCTCTACGCGGACGGAGTCGGGAAACAACGAAATGGGCCGTCACATAGACAACTATTTATAAATAAATAATTTGTGGCGGTGAGATCGGTGACGGCTTTCAGTAGCGCGCTTATCCCGCGGGATCGGTAACGTGGTTGTGCACGTGCGAGCCATGGATATCGCCGAAAAGTTTCCGGCGACCAAAACTATCACATAAACCCTAATCGAAATATGAAGAACCCCGCGGGTGCAACCTCTGAGTGATGTAACTGTGAATCGTAATAGTGACCTCGGCGTGACAGTTTCCACAATGTAAATTGAATGTAACAAATGTTTACCTCTTTAGTGTTGTGAATGCCTAGTATAATTAATAATAAAGAGTGAGCTATGTAGTCAAAAGACGTAGAATGGATGACATTAGACTATGATTATATATTTTAATGGTTGTGATATCGTAGAAGAAACACACGGAATGCTGTACGTACCCACGGCAAAAAGACTTATCAATAAAAATGTGGTTGTAATCTCTCGTATGTTGTGATTAAGTGTTAAAGCAAATTATAGATTCAGTCACGATTCTATGACTAGTCTTTTAAGTGTTTATGTAAATATTACTGTATGTTCTGGTTTTTCATCGGAACCTTCGTTTTGTGTACTGGATGAAACTAAGTTTGTTCCCGCAATTTCCCCTGAGGTTGTGAATGGCACGGTAAACTGAAAAAAAAAGAACTTAGATGCTCCATTATCATTTAAATGTACATGTGGCATAATGGTGTAGTTTACATATAAAGTGGCACAAGAATGGACCAGAACTTGCTAGAGTTTTGTTTGCGCTTTTCATCGAGGAGTGACACGAGTTTTGATGAAAAAGGTGAGTGCTAAAGAATAGGCAAATGATTATTAACAAAAAAACTTACTTTCTTTGTTAAAAGATCACTTCTAAAAACTAGTTCCCAACAATGGCAAATAGGCAAATGTTCTGTAATATTTTGGTGTTTGAAAGGAAAATTTCAAATAACATAATATTACAGAAAAATATAGACGTGCATTCGGAATTACCAAGTATACATAAAAATGCATGATTTGATGCAAGTTTATTTATTTTAGTGTAAATATTAATTCTGTTATTTACGTTTCTGTTATTAATAAGTAATTTTGTTTTCTTTTATTTAAACATTTTAAATTGACACTTTTCTTGAAACAAATCAATCGGTAATTAATTATGAAATAAGATATCAACTTTCAAATATTTTTTGGCTAAATATTTAAGGCCAAATATAAAAAGTCTATTGCTACATCTCGAAAAACACAGAAGTTTACTAACAATAAACAACACTGAATGATTCTCATCTTGAAATATGCCGAGTGTAAAATGGCTTCGTTTCGAATAAACAATGGTTATGAATATGGATGGGCGATGGAACTCAAATTCAAGTGTAACTACAGCATGGCGAACTACATGATAAGCGTATAAAATTGGACAGAATGTCTGTTATATTGAAATCGTTGAAGTACTATTCTTTATATTGAATCCTATTTTTAAAGGAACAAATAGAGACCGAAAATCAAACAGGCAATTAATAAATCGATAATAGTATGATATCTGAAAGAATGTTTATATTGAACCACAATTCTTTCATTTTTCATTGTGTTTCAGAAAAAAAAAATAGGAATCGAAACTCGAATAGACAACTGAAAAATCACAAAACAATGAAAATATCATCACCTGTTCCTCATAGAGATTCAATGAAATAAAAGCTTTTTATTACCTTTTGAAATAGGTTTTATACTATCGAACCTCTATGTTTTAATAAAATAATGGCACTGATATTTAAAGTTTTAGGACAAATTGCCAATAACTCATAATAAACGTAACTGGGAGAAATGGGAAAATAGTAGAAAAGAATTATTCATTTAAAAGCTTCGTTTTAGAGCAAATCTAAAAATCAATTGTCCAAAAGTCACAATAATAATAATATATCTATGGTTTCAACATTTATGAGAACTTGTTTACAGACGCTTTTGATACTTCTTTATGATTTTTTGACAATCTGTAAAGAAAGTGTCAGAAGGGTGGTAATATGCATAATATTTTTTTTATCAACTCAATGTATTTCTAAGCATGAGTATTAAAAACTAAGCATTATGCATCTCAATATAAACTATAAATGTTCCAATTAGATACTGGTCGGTCCGCGCTACTTTCGCAAAAAGGAGTGTAAAGTTTTTGTTTCGTATATTAATTTATTTAACTTTCTATATCTTCTCGATGTACCCCAATCTCTCAGCCATAAATAAGTTTTGGAAGGTGAATTGGTCATATGTTAGACTTAAAGAACCCGGCATTTGTCGAAAGCTCGCTCATCCCAAACTTATTCTGCGAGTAATATCATCCAGAGCAAAAATTTATTTTTGTCCTAGAAACAATTTCCATGTTAACTTTTCCAAAATTGTATAACTTCTTGAAATTTATCTTATGTATAAGCATAAAAAACAATCTCCAGAGTTAGAATGATGAAAATGTAAAAAAAATGTCACCCCTAATTCATACCTCAAATGTAATACCATTAATTGTATCTTACAATGAAATTCCATTTTTTTAAAGTGACAAAAACTACCATGAACTTAGATTGAAACACATTCAGAGTCTGTTCATGTTCAATTTCAACCATTGCGAACAATCTAAAGCAACGAAATCGAACAGACCATTAGCTGGTCTATCTCGTCACTTCTTTGGTATGAAGTTAAGGTTAATTTTGACGTTTGGCGCCTTTTTTATTGTTTACCCAGCCGAAGTTTATACGTCAAGTAAATTCATGCTAAAAATTAACATACAATTGAACAATAGTAATGTTAAAATATAACCAATTTTTTTACAACTTGCTGTCCAATTAAACCAATTTACTGACTCTAAACAAATATAATAAATCATTGCTAAATTCCTGGCACTCAATTTTAAGTGCTAACTCGAGTTTCAATGAAACGTAAACAGTAATAAATTATTATATAACATTGTCCTACCTAAGAACTAGAAGGAAGAAAGGTAGAACCTCAGCATCGGAATGTAATCTACACTATCCAATCGGAGTACTAGCCACTCAACCATAAAGGTTGTTATACAAAAACAATAATTGTTTTATTCCTGCTCCGAATGAACAAATGATTTAGTGTTAGCGTTTGTTTCCGGTAGAACGGCGCCAATGTTTTAAGCTGCGTTCTCAAATACTTGTATAATAGGTAAAATAGATTAAACTATTATTTTGCATTTAAATTCTGTATTTACTGTTAAATCACACTAATATATCATGGTAGCTGAATAAACGATACATGCACAAAGAATTAGTTCTAAATTAATTTGAAATATTGAATTTAATATCACTAGTGTACTTTTAATTATTCTACTATTTTATCACTGATAATATCACAAAACCTTGCACAAAGGGGAATACCATTCAACGACCTTAGAAAATATTATTGATGTTATTTATTTTATCGATGACACAGGAAATTAGTTCACATGCTTTTCCATATTTAAGAAGCCTATATACTTGTTTTTTACGAACAAAGACCCATTATAACGTAAATTACACAGGTTCTAAATGAATCTAATGGATTTGTGGCTATGCTGCAGTTTAATACTGTTTTACTCACTATTATTTTATAATTAAATTCTTAGCATACACGTTTTTTGGCCGCTTAGCCAAATAGTCGTTGCGATTCTCTTTTATTCGCTAGCAATGTGGTCACGTACTTTAAAAACAAAAAGTAACTTTATTCGCGTCATTACGTGAGAAAAATTGTTATTCTTTAATTGTGTATTTAATTATAATAAATTGGTACGAGTAAATATTGTATAGCTCGATAGACTAGTAGTTAAACAAATTTCGGGTAGGTTGGTCCATGCCTTTTTCATAGAACTTCCAAATGAATCAACTTTCATGTTATTAACTATTATAATGCCTTTCACAAATAATATTATTATAAGTTACAGAATTAACTAACACACTTTATTATTTATTAAGTGTTATGAATGCAAAATTGCAAAGGGATTTTTTTTTGTTATTTTATTTATTCTCAACTTAATTCGAATTTGTTTCTTGAAGTGTAATTTTGAAATTATCAGTGAAACAGGATCATTATATTTCTGTCTGAAATAATCTATATTTTTTAGTTATCAATTGATTGACTTGCTTTTTTCTATAGTTAATTTGCCTGTTATTTAAATAAATATTTAACTCTGTTCATGAATTTTATAAATGCCTGCCAATAGTTTTAAAGCTCAAATGATTTAACACGCCATAAGTTATACACGTTTAGATCTAAAGCACCATCAGTGTCCGAGACAGAATAGATATGTCATCGATGTATCATCAGAAACTAGTTTAATAGCCCACTTCTGGCAGCGGAAACTATTACTGACTCGAGATATTTATACAACGACATATTGTAATCAATACTTTCATACTAATTATTATTATAGCGAAAGTGTGTGTTTGATTGTCGTTTTTTTTTAGTCCCAATGGAAGAATGATTTTCTAAATCTCCACCCAATCAAATTAAATGATTAGTTGAAGGAATAAAAGAGATTTAGGCTACTTTTTTACATAAAAATTGTTTACAAATAAAATGTATTGCGATGAATTGAGACGTAAATTTATAAAAGATTCATCTTAATTTTAATTCTGAGAATACAAACAGTTGAAAGAATAAGACAGTAAAGTTTCACTAATAAGACTTGGCGAAGTTTAAGTTAGAAACACAAATGAAAAAGGCGTTAATATTAAAATGCCCGATTTTAATGATATTAGTAACTAGACGAAATCGGAACGAGCAAGAGAGAAAACAGGTGTACAGGGTTTAAATCTCAATCACTATTATAAAATAGTAGTTTCCATGATTAATGAACGAAACAAAATTATTTCAACCCGCCGATTGTTTCTCAATAAAACGTCAGCGTAATTTATCGTTTGCACATGTCCATTTTAACGGAGTCACGTTTTAAAATATTCTCGGACAATTTTACAAGCTTTTTTTAAAGTAACATGATGACAAATGAGTACAACAACATTGATATAAAACTCAGGGGAATTGTGGGATATTTTGTTGAAAATATGCGTCATGTTTTTAACCGACTGCAAAACAAAAAGGAGGAGGTTTTCAATTCGTCTGTGTATATGTTTTTTAATGTCCATAACTTAGTGGTTATTCCCCTATATTGTAAAAACCAATAATCAAGAGTTATTTAAGTAAATGTCATCGAAGTAAACAAAACTGTCGTACGTTTTAATTTGCTGTTCAATAAAGGAAAATTGAAATTATTTATTACAAAAAGGTATTAAGATGAGAAATTACCACTTTTTATATAAAAATTAAAGATATGGTGCATTGTTTGCAAATAACAGAAACAGAAAGGGCTTACTTTGTTAGTTACAACGCTACGCATGACGTCACCAGCACGGGACTCACTCATAATTAGCTTATCTTTATCTAAAATATGTACTTTTAAACATACAAATAATTTGCGACTAGAAACAGTGGTTATAGGGACTAATTTTTTCACATGTTTGCACTCTTTGATACAGCAGTAAACCCATATTGTCAACTTTTAACTGTTTTCTTAAATGACGCAGGGAAAAAATTAATGAGTGATTTAATATTTTAGAAATAACCGACCAGCTTGCGTGACACCAAATAAGCTCGGTATTTTTTTAATCATATAAAGTCGCTTTATGAAAAAAGCATGAATAAAAGATAATATGAAAAATGTGCTCAGGGACAAGTAAAAACAAAAAGGTTTTGCATTATCAAAGTTCTGCATTTGAATGAAAAATATCGGAATATATCAATAAATAATTGATTTCATTAATTATTAATCGAATGAGTGCTTATAAGTACCGATATTGTATTCGTCTTGGATATTTAAATATACCAACCAACAGATACTTATATCCGGGGATTAGATTGTAATTACATTTCTGTTACAAAGGAATAGAAACACAGAAAAAGTGAATTTTTTATAAAGAATCTGCTCTCAAAAAATGTAAAATAAAGATTCAACTTTACGTAACAAGATATAATCATTTCTTGTTTTTCTGTAGTAAAAATCTATATTTATATAATATTCTAGTTATTTTAATATAGTTTTATTTATTAGTTTAGTTAATCTTAGTTTTAAGGAAAATAAAAAATATTGAGCTTTTAACTAGAACCAGATTAAATGAACGTGTTTGGTATTTAATGTGACCATCAATCACAAAGTTTTAGATCTATCTTCATTAGTGAATAAAACAAAGCATATTCATTGTATATAAAAAGTCAAGGCCGGGAGTGAGTGTTGAGAAAAAAAATACAAACAGAATGTACTCGTAAGAAATTTAAGGCTTCCATCAATTCAAAAGATAGAATTTTTTGTATGTAAAATGTTTCACAAAGAATTTATGTAACTTTGTTTTTGGATAGTTGTCCTCATAGAAAGATAGACGTTGAAGTACCCGACTTGTTTAACATTAATTTCAAATCTTTGACTACAGAATGTGTTCATAGGAAAGGGAATATTATTATTATTAAATGAAATAGATAAATATAAACAAAATGAAATACTAATAAAGTTTTATTAAGCCGGTAAGTATGTATGGCTTTCCATACATACTTACCGGGCGGCAATGAAAGTGAATAAGGTGAAAGATGTATGTAAGGACTGTACACCTATAAACTAGCAATACCTGTATAGATATACCTATGTATACCTATAAACTAGCTGTTTTCCTGCGATTTCGCCCTCGTAAATTTTAGCCTATGTCACCCGCTTATAATGTACCTACATAGCTTCTGTAGGTGAAATAATTTTTAATATCGGTCCAGTAGTTCGGAGCCCGTTCAAAACAAACAATTAAATCTTACCTTTTTACAATATTATTGCATATTTTTGTAATCTATTTACTCGACTAGTTTAGGTATGATTATATTCTCACGGAAATCGTATATGTGCCCCTAAATACGGCACTGTTTAAACAGCATCGGTGAAATACTTTTGTCATTCGTGCCTCGTGCGCTCGCCGCGAGTAATCAAATGAACTAATTAGAACGAACGAGTCACTGCGGGGAGTTAACGCTACGTCATTCAACATTACAAAGAGCTTTCGGGTCATGCTATTTTTGCTAACCTTACTATTAATTGACAGTGGAAAAAAATAACAACGCTGAGAGCTGTTCGGAAATTTGAGATGGCACACAAATCATGATGTTGATTGGTCCGTCGGAACTGAGATTAAACTGTTAACAGGAATAATCTTGAGATATCAAATGTTAAAGGGCAGGGCAGGCATGTATTGTAAGTGTACATATACATATGGGTGATTCTTGGGAAATTTGTTCTCCGTGTAATTTCCACGGCATTTTTGAAATCGCAAAATTATGGTGAATTATATAAATATTTCGAAAACTTCTGCAAATTTAAACAATATATTAAAATTGGCCACGACTGAGATCTATACTTTTGCTAAAAAAAAAATGTAGAAAATTGGCGGACCATGGAAATTACAATAAAGGCAATGGAAATTACACAGCAGATAAAATTTTGCTAAACACCATGTCATATATGAAATTAAGCTGTCATATTAGTTAGGGTAGTATTAAGATCTACCTACATTATACTGAAACGATATACGATGGTACTTACTCAAAATTGGAACGAAACGTAAACACGTTCATGTTCTCAAAAAACAAAATATATGCAACGTGTTATGTAAATAGCGCAAAACCTCTCAGGTAGCTCAGCCCATAAAACCGAACAACTTTCACTATGAGACCAACATTGAAATTTCAGCATCTGGCAAATTTTTCGAAGTAACGTTACATCGGACAAACAAAAGTCGGGCGTCGAAGTAAGATATGCGATGTATTGAAACTTCGAACAATGAAGGCTTCGACGTACTTGTATAGTTGTCGATGTATCAATTATCGAAGAAACGTGTTTCGAAGTGACATAGAGAACCCTTTTTCGAAATGGTTATTTATTTTGTCAATTATCTTATAAAATACGCATCCTACGTCAAATATCAATAATTAATTTATTGTAAATTTAATTGGCTTTCATTTAACACCAATTTGGTACCTGTAGGGCCAGTGGTTTTCTCAAAAACGATAGATAGCGAACACCGGTCATAAGTAGATATTAGGAGGTTATTTCAGTCAAGATAACCCCCTTGGCTATCTATCGTTTTTGAGAAAACCATTGGCCCTACAGGTACCAATTTAGTGTTTAATCAAAGTAAATTTTTACAATAAATAAATAAATTATATAATATGTTAACTTATTCCGGTGATATTTAAGACGATTTAATTAAAAAAAATAACCAACATTCAACATTTAAGTCTGTATTTGGCGATGGCATGCATTTCATTGAAAACAAACATTGAACATAACGTTTGTTTTTTTGCAACCAAAAAGAAACAAGGTAATTTCCATGGGTGATACGTAATTTCCATGGTGTTTTATCCATGGAAATTACACCATGGAAATTACCAAAAAACATATATTTTGAAATTACTCTGCATTGAAAAGATATAACCGGCTAGTTTTTTACTGTTTATCTACATTATAGAGCTAGGTATTTCACCTTAAAACCCATTTTCTAGAAGAAGTACAATTATATTGAAAAAATGTGACATGGCAAAGCCGGATAACTGAGAACCAAAATTTAAGAAATTGAAGAACTTATTCTCGCTACGAAAGCGCGGGAAACAGCGACGTGGCCACCTCACCTGCTAGCTGCGGCGTAAATGACGATTCGTAAACACCAATCGGGGTTCGTCTACGCCTCTCCAGCTCAGAGCAGTATCTCGCGCAAGGCGCGCCGCGAAAATTTTGCTAAGCGTGTGACACGTATACTTCTGACCATAAAATCAAAAGTTTCCTTCCGATTAATTTGAAATTTGATCAATATGTAAACCGATTTGTCTTTTTTAAATTTGTGTAACAAACTGATTAAAAACGTGGTTAATTTCAAAAATATTTGCGATTGCTCAAAAGTCGGCGCGCGTGTGACACGGTAAAATCGTGCAAAATTGACCGGATTTGAGACGTTAAGGGTAAGTTACTCCGATCTGCGTCGTTTTTTATCCGTGAAATCTATATGACCCGATGCTTAATGAAATGAAGAAACGATGTAATAGTAGTTTTTATCATAAAAATTTATTTTTATAGGAGGTATGTCCCTGTGACACTCAAAAATTGCTTTTTCAAGAAATACCCATATACATGCGATGCTAAAACAAGTTTTTATAGGTGAAAAAAAGGTTTGTCAGTAAAAACGATATTTCATAGTTTAAGTTAGAACCTTTACATTATTACTAGCTGTTTTTTTATGACTGCCCGCAAATTATAGCCTGTAGCCTGAACTAGCAGCCCCGTAACTTTGTCTGCACGGTCGTGAAGATTTTCTCAAAATCCCGTCTTAGGTTGCATTTACGTTCTAAAAAGAATCTCCATGCGAAAATTGAGCCAAACTTTGAGAAAATTGACGCCAAACAAAACTTTGCAAATCCCGTTGTAAGGTCCTTATATATCAAATTGGCGTTTTGTCATACTGGCCATTTTAATCACAAATTCCTCTTCCTTGGTTGGGTATTCCAAATTCAAATTTATACAGTCATTTACACATGTATTTGTGTTTTGTTAGGCGGCATTAATTTGTATTTTTTCTAAATTAAAAAATATTAAAAAATATTCGACTTTTTGTTCATCCCATACCAAAAACCAATTTCATATGTAAGGACCTAATATTTACCTCATTTTAAGCGCGTTTTAAGAAGAACGCGTTTGTAAAAACGCCTAGCATTTTTATTTTCTGAGATTTCGTAATGTGTGAGTCAGTTAGTGACTTCTTGCTTTATATAAATATAGATTTCAACCATTAGGCTATGGAGTTCGTCATATTAGTATAGATATAACGTAAATTAGTATTTGCTTATGCTTTTATAAATGATGTGGTTTGGTATTTATGCGGTATTAATTTCAATATCAGTTTTATGTAAATCGTTAGGTCTTTTTCAAAAGAACGTTAACGTCAAGGCAAAACCGAGACAGACTTCCATAATTGTTTTATAATAATACCTCCTTACGAAGATTTCGTTCACGAATTTCACTTGTAAAATCTACTCGTGTAATGTATGCAATTGTTGCTCAGCTAATTGGATTGCGTCTCGCAAAACTAAAATTTGAACATTAAGATATTTCAATGGAATTCGTAACAATGAACACTGTTAAACTTGGAAAATAGGAGTACTCAGTACTTTACGCCGGCTTATATATTTAAAAAGTCGGTCTTCATTTTAAAGAGCGACATATCAATCGTAATATAACAAATTATCATTAACTTCTTTATACTATCATCCTTAACCTACGCTAGCCAAACCAGGGAGCTCACATATCGAACAACAACACACATAAAAACATGTCTGAGAGATATGGAAAGGAGTATTTTACAAATTAAAAGAATCAGAAAAATATCACAACAGATTATTAGAATGAAAAGTGACCGACCCTCTTTATAATTGTAAAAAATTGAAATGGCGCTCGGCAGGCCACATAGCTTAGAATAATAGATTAACACACAGAATTACATATTGGGGCGCACCATCGGACCCTAGGAAGAGAGGCTGGCCATCTGCCCGCTGGACATAAGACATCGTGCAAGTGGCAGGGAAACAGTGGATGAAGACAGCGAAAGACAGCGACGCTCGAAAATCTCTAGAGGAGGCCTTTATCATCAAGAATGAGGGGTTCTTACTACCTTGAAAACTTCAAAAAACTACAAAATAATGATTAATATTTTTTTTTTATAAAATTAAGATAATATGCACGTTATATAAGTTGATGGTAAAAAATAAAAGCCAGTTTTATTTATTTACTTAAAATATTCATTTTGGTGATAAAATGTAGTTAGAAATATTACTTTTAACCCAGTCTTAGTTACTGTGAGTTTGTATTGTCGAAATTTTTTGTATATTCAGGAACAGGTTAATGTTATGGCGATAATTCGTTTCATCTTACTTCTTTTAACTTACTGCTTACTTTTTCTAACATACTCTAACACGAATGGGGAAAAATAGATTATTTTAGTACAAAATCAAATGATTTTATCAGAGTTACTGTTTATCGGAGGAGGATAATGAATATAGCTTAATATTTTATGTATATGATGACCTTATATTCATTATATATAGGGGCGTTCAGGGATTGTATGACATATTATTAATAATAAGATCCATTTCATACTTTCCCTAGGTAATAAATGCTAGGGATTAGGCAGGTATAGAGTACCTGCTGTTCCGCCGGCAATGTGTAAAATAAATAGATCTTGCTTTATATTTATCTACCTTATGCCTGTAAGTCACTTGATAGGATCGAGTTTTTTTTTTATCAAACTAAAGAACACATGACCGACAACTTTATGAATTTGAATTAGTTTTTTTAATTATCTACTATTATAGAGTCACATAAACAAGTTTATTGACTGCATTTTCTGCACTGCTTCCTTGCTCTCGCCTTTTAAATACATTGTTGTATAAAATACACAAGGAAAGTATTATAATACAGATTACCAAATATAAACTATAGATTACGGAAAAATTTCATTAAACTTGTCGTACTACAATGTAATAAGTATTAATTTAGTTATGATTCGTTAGTTTTAATTGTTTCTCGTGTTAAATGATCGATGCAATAATAAAACGATAGTAAAAGCTTTAAGCGTAGCATGTGGCAGCGAGTAAACACATCGTTAACTGCTGTAACGGCGCTGAAATCACATACTTATTAGCATCACGCAACGTCTCGTTTCTAAACGTTATTTCTTTTTTAAGAGATACCTATTTTACCGCTCACAAACATAAAATTATGTGGGTAAGGTATGCACAACTGGTGATGTCAGAACTGAGCGTCTTACTCTGTACCACTTAAAAATACGCGAGTGTCCTTAATTTATCAGTCTCTTTCATATTAATTTAATTAATTTTATCTTTTTCTAGTTCAGATTCTAGAGATTTAAGCAAGACATGTGTTCTCTGGCCCCAGTAGCACAGCAGTTTACCACAAAATATTAAATTATATAAATTAAGTATTTCGAATAATTCCAGACATTTATAGGGTAGAATAGAAATATTTTATTGAAATTCACACACAAAAAAATTGACAATAAATCTAAGAAACTATCGATTGGTTTGTTATTATTTCAAAGTCAATTAAACCTTTACGAATGACCTATTTTCAGTATTAAATTTAAAGTTAACCAAATATGGAAATACTATTTGCTTAAATAAAAGTTTTATTAACTAATTTTTTGCGCAATGCAGTATAAATTGATAAGTTAACATAACTGTTGCATGGTACCACACGTGAGACCTCGTAAAACTATTTTTATGACGTACGATGAAATTTGTGTTTTATAACTTTTCCGCGTTGCGTTCAGCTTAATGTATTTTTCGTACGCTAGATCAATATTTTATTGTTCAGTTAACATTGCTATTGGGCATAAATTTTTAATTATGATACAGTAAGTACTTTTTAGTGGAATAAATTGGAATAAATATACCTTATATTGTTAGAAGCGTATATTAAATATCCTAAACTCCTTATTGACATTTCCGCTAGTGAAAGTACAGACATATAAATTTCCTTATTAGGTAGCGCTTCCTAATAAGGAAAGAAATCCAATCAAAATTTAATTTACCTACACTCCTTCCTATTAGTTAGTCAATCACAGTTGCAGAAACGTATTCTTTTTTGGTTTTTAGTACTCCAGCTTCTAAATACTTTGGGGTTTCTTAAGCTTCACTACTTTATAGGTATATAATTTCTAAATACGTAACTTATTTTAAGATAATAAGCCAGATAGATCAGTATTTACTTTTTTCCATTATCGGCAAATGTTTGTTTATTACTTTATATATTCTAATGTATTCTATACGCATATTTATTAAAACATAATGATATTTTTTAATGATATATTTAAAAATATACAATCTCTTAATTTATTAAATAATGTCAAAGACATAATATATTACAAAGTTCTCTCTTCTTCGTGATATGAAGTATACATAATGTAACTATACTAATATCTGGAGCTTTCAAACACGTCTAAAACATTGTTCCGTAATTGGATGCCACGTGCCGTCTGAATGGCAGACGAGCATTGCGTAAGAGACATTCATCACGACACGGGCGTAGCGAGCGTTCTGAGTAACAACATAAATCATTAGTACACCCACCCCCTCCCAACCCCCCCCGAACCCCCACCACAGTCACAGATTTAGAAACAAAACACGAATTAATAAAAACAACAGATTCTCATTTCGCTCCACGCCAAATCGGTATTGTTCGAGCGAGCGGTATGAGTAATCACTCGGACGCGTGACGTCGATTCGTTTCAAAAGTGTCCTTAATTTATGATAAGTGACAGACAACGGGAAATTATGCTTCTAATATTAATAAATAAATATTAGACAACAACACATACATTATTCACCTTCCAAGATAAGTAGCAAAAGCCCCCATATGAAGTATCTTAGACAACTGAGGTACTGTAATGGTGGGTGGTTCAATGAAATCCTTGTGCAATTCTTCAAACTCTCAATTTATAAATATACATCAAATGACTTATAACTAAATTCTAAGTTACTGACTCTATTCCGGTCTCGATCAGAAAATACTATCAACCAGCAAAACGCATACACGCGAATTCGAATACGGAAAAAGTAATAATTCATAATATTAGCGGCCAGCATTGACCATAGATCGGACAAAGAGTAAACAACACCCAAATCAGAGAAAAACCGGAGATAGTAAAGTCCATTTTCTACATTGACCCGATTGGAAATCGATCCTGGAACATCAGAGATACTTAAGATACCTATCTTGAAACAGGCGTGCGAATACGGTGGAACTCGGTTACTGCGATATTAGTACTGAGCACAGACCTAATCATTTCTCATTTATAAAAGTAGATTTTACTTACAACTGTTAATACTGTTGTTTTTTCGAAGGACTATAAATATTTTTATTAATTATAATTAACATAAAGACCCTTTCCAATGAAATTAAAGCGATCTGACATTTGTCGACATTTGTATTACAATCATTACAACATATGCCAGCTAAATATTATAAAATTAAAGAAACTGTAGTAGTACTATTTTGTTATAAAAACAGACTCGAAATCATCATCGGACGCAGCGCTATAGCGCATAGAGTTTCGGTCGAATAAAAACTTCTTTATAAGGTTACGAAGGTTTTATTGCAGCGCTGCCAACGTCAAAGAATTCGAGATTTTTAACAGAACATCAATCTGAATTGGCTTTTAAAGAACAGATTTAATAAAAAAATCTTATTTAAAGGACGATCGGTCTCATACCCATACAGTGACAAAAAATAAAAGACGATAGTATTAATCACATAATTACCCATACAGTGACAAAAAATTGCAATAAAAACTATTATGATATCACTCAATTTCAACCGTACTTTTGAAATTGAGTGATCAGTGACACGTTCCAGGGAAAAACGTAATTTATACCCGTGAAAAAGCTAATTGCTTATAAAGACACGTTTTTGAAATAGGGAAACATATCAATAAAATTTATTATCTACAGCACCAGTTCTTAAACCTGTTTGGCGATGGAAACTTTTTAAGAGCTTGTTTCGAAAACAAAGAAAGTTTAATAAAATTTCAAAGTTTCATTATTGTATTTCACTGTCGTTACTAAATTTGAAATGTAAAGGATGTTTATTTTAATCTCTGTAATGGTTAATCAGCATAAGGTCCTGCACTGACCCGCATCTCGTGTGACGAGGGTAGCTATGCAAGATTTAGTGGAGGTCCTTATGGCCGGTCCGCCTCTTGGCATATTTATCTTTCTCCTGTCAATTTTACTCCTGTTATTGAAAATTTGAATAAGGATTCATATGTTTCTGGAATATGTACAAGTGCGGCTGGCACGTTAGGTTACCACAATATGAACAATTTCCGCAATATATTTGACACTCTGACCTCAATATATAAAAGGTTTAAAACCAAGTAAGGAAATTTGACAGTTTCCTATAATCTAATATGATGTTGACTGTTGGTTAATATTCTAACATTAACTGTATAGGTCGTACAAATCAACATGACACCCGAGGGTATATTTTGTGCTCAAACGAAAATTCGGAATCTAGAATCTCTGCCAAGATTATTTGTGCATCAGAGGCAGATATCAGGTCTTCTTTCTGCAGGAGATGGGCCTTTCATATGATGGTTAAGAAGGGTGTGGATTGAAGGGTATTAACGACTGCAGATGCCTTCGGAAGCAGATTAGCTCGTGATAATATTATTTTTGGTCATCCATCCTACTACCTACCTACCTTTAAGAATGTTGCTTGGCAACCACCTTGGCGCTTATCCCGTACGCTACCGAGCTACTCACAGATATTAGAATACAATGGTAGAATAGAGGAATAAGCTAAGAAACATTAACCCTACTTCAACATTGATATGTGAGATTTAGTTTTTAATTCCTTACGGTGGAATATTAAAAACATACTTGATAGAAGTGTAAACATAGATAAAGAGTAGTCATTTATATTAAATTTAGAACTGTGACCAGACCTAATGATTTTGTGAAGGAAAAATGTGTCAAAATAAACAACCATTAGTTTATCAAACGAAACATTTTTATAGAACTCAAATGCTGAAAGGAGTTTATGAAACGTTCGTTTTAGAAAAAAACAAGTTCTATAAATAATAATTTGAAGAAAGAATTTTCGTCAAACGTCGTTTGTTTGTTCGTTTCTAGAGTCAAGCCGATTGTTATAAAAATAAAAATTAATTCGTTTTTGTCTCTAAATAAAAAGAAATGATATTCCACGTTTCAAACATTAATTTACTTTCAAGGATTACTAAAATGATTTGATATTAATCATCGTACGAAATATAGCACTACACTTTTGAAATGTTAACTTTAGGCAAACAAATCAATGGTTTTGACGCTTTGAATCATAAATAATAAAACAAACAAATTAATAAATATAAACAATATCCTAAACTTTGTATAAACTCCAAGATGAGATTTAAATTCAATAGCTAAAAATCTTAAAAAAAAAACAGGAATGGAATCGGTTGTATGCCTACACTACTTTTTAAACTTTAAAATGTTCAAGGTTTCCTATTGTCTTTTATAATAGTAAAAACGTCAAAGAGTTATACATGCTCTACTTAAAGACTTTATATTGCATTTAAGAGCCCAGTAAATACTTTACGATCGTAAATAAATCGAAATTGCGCTATAACTAAACGTAAAGTATTGGGAATATAATGATCTTCGGAATCAACAGTTGAATCAATCCGTGAAGACTTTATTAGAGGCCTATTATATTATTAGCTCCAAAGTTGAGAAAAAAGATCTCTTTCGATTTGATACTCCAAACGAAGCTAAAGTCGTTGTGTATTATAAACACTACATTGACAAAGCATATTCATGTTTTAAAAATCATTGGTTAACAAAAGTAATTAATTTAAATACATATTAATTAAATAATTTGTATTGTAGTGAGTTTGTAAAAATATTTAAAGAAGAGTAAAAACTAGCAATAAAGTTTTTAAATTTATTTTTAAAAATTGCCTAGTTGTTAAATCAAAATATATATATATATTTTTTTATTTCAATAATAAAATTTGGAAGTCTCACTGCCCGAGTTAAAAAGAATTCAGTCAAGCGTGTCAATACATTTAAGCCACATTAGCGAAAGCATAAATAATATACATATTTATGTTTATGAAAAATGTATGCACATTGGGGGTAAACTTAATTTTGCATACTGTTATTCTCATGTGACGAAATAGGTCATCAACTTAATGCGAATAATTGGTAATATTTTCTTTAAATTTCCCCCCTACGTTTATTACTTTGCCCTTGACATGCATCTTGAGTTTCAACGGAAATACCTTAGAGATTTTAATTCCCTTGGTAATATAATAAGAAGCGGCATAAATAGCATCATCTTTTGACTGTGTTGAATAAGAACTTTGAACTTTATTCATACCTCCAATGGATTGCAGCTGTAATTATTTAATATTAATTTCAATTTGGTTGTTCTGTACATGATCTAGGTAATGTGCCTTGTCAATTAGACATCGGTTAAGTAAGCTTACACTTAGAAACTAAAAACAAAAGAAATTTGTACAGAATCTTTAAGTTCGTAAATTAGACTAGTACAATCGAGGCCAACAAGATTATCAATATAATATGAACCTAATCAGTAATAGCAAAATCATTACGGACGTATACATAATTTCCAAAATACACTGTCAATGGGAAAAATACGTTAAATGTTCAAGTGATGTATTTGGCATAAGATAAAATAATATATTCTTTATAGGATTACAAAGCTACCTCTTAAGTTCAGTAATATTTAATTCTAATTTTTGAGAGTTTTTTTTATATTTAACATAATAATTTGTATGTAAGTATAGTAAGAATAAACCAAATAAACTATGTGTAATACATAGTTTATTTGGTTTATTCTTACTATATTTACCATCATCTATCGAGCTATGCCATTAGCCCATGAGATTTGATCTCGTCTCCTTTTCTCTATGCGCACTTTCTTCAAGAATTACCCAAGTTCAACATTTTTTAAATCAAACCATAAGTTTTTATAATTTTCATAATGTAAACAAAAACTACAAAATCACTTCTTACATCCTTCGTGAAATAAATCTTCTAAATATTTGAAAGATATCTACATGGGTTTCTTTGCATTTCTCTGTGGTATTACGGTGGGAGCTATATATTTTATTCGCATCGAAGCCGCGATGGGATGGCACCTAAATCGCGATGGATATAACATATAGCTCTCTCTAACAGACAGTGTTTCCCTTGAGACATCCCTTTTTATTTAGAAATGTTTGCGTTAGAAAAGTATAGGAGATTAAATAAAACCTCGAAAGCTTTTGTTTAAGAGCTGCCTTAAAACGTAACAGGTTGTTCGGTACTTTTGCGATTACGATGGAAATGTGAAAAAGAATACGTTGGTATATTACGTAACACAGATTTGGTGATGAAGATTATGAAATTCTATTGTATAAGTTCAGATAATTTTATGTTTATTTGGACGAAAAAATAGTGTCCTTTTGTGTAATTCGTGAGCGAATTATCTGCCAGCGCAATCAATCACTCAAATTATTTGTTATACAAGTTATTTTAATGAATACACTTTCACAGTCTCCAATATTTTACTTTACTTTACCAAACAGGTACTTTTTTTGCTCTTGCTACTGCTCGAACAAATAACTTACGACTTTATTTGTACAATGCAAGTTAGTAGTTTTGGTTTTGGGTTCCGCAACACAATAAGCATAATATAAAATGTATAAGCATAATATAAATTTAACAATGTTATTAGAATTAGGAGTAGGTATCACTATGTAGGAACAGTAAAAGAAGAAAGTAAAGTGTTAAATAATTATTTGACTTATAAAATTTTCACACGAAAATCCTATCGCAGTAGATGCAGCCATATTCTTTAAGAGTTTAAAGAGGCCTCTAGATGATCATGCGGCTTGATGTGCTCTCATGCATGCATGATCGTGTAATTGTATTAATTGCACTATAGTCTAGGGATCGCTTTAAAAATATCTGGTACGTGTCTTTACACGACACTAGAGATCCTTTGATCTGACTACTTTTATTAATATCTGTGATTCTACTAAGTACAATCACGACCACATTGTATGTAAAAGATCAATAAATTACGCTCCTATTCAGAGTGCCTCGGGCGAGCCGCTTTTCACATTTAAATATGGAATCCTAAAAAGACGAAACGGAGGCGCGAAGCCTTGAGCAATAGCCGTTTTGCCCGTTTTACGGACGAAACAAGTGCTCGCTCATTTTAATATTTCCAACTTTCCCCAGTCCATGGCGTCATTAGGCGACGGAAAGAAAGCGCAGCGGGGGAAAGTGGGCCAACGGGGATCTCCCTTAAAACCCGGCACTCCATTGTTATATTTTTTTTCTGTACCTCGCTCCAGCTGGAGGTACAAAGAAATTCACTTGTTATAAGATTTTCGGTGATTTATTTTTGTGTAAACGCAGCCTTAGATTGTGATCCGTGACACATCATATTATTAATGTTCGATCTACAATAGAATTCGGCGGCGGTATTGGAGAACACTTTCTTAAAAGTCCCATCGGTTTTTTATTCTTATTATTAGGCAGAAAGTAACTTTTAAAGAGAAGAATAATATATAAGTATATATTTCCTTAATATAAATTCAATATATCCTATGCTATTTAAATAATCAATTTTTTCTTTATTTATATAAGCAACAAAAACAATGGTATCATGGTGTCGCCATGTCTGAGGTTCGGGACTCTATTCCCGGTCTTTTAAATAGGACTTTTATATATTGTCTCGGGTCTGTTGTGGTACCCTTCGTTGTTTCAGATACTCCATAATAAGAGGACTTTAGCTACTCATCTTGGAATATGAGCAATTTATGTGATGTTATTTAATATTTTTTTATATTTATAAATTATTCTTAATTCTACTTAGTAATAATGTCACGTCTAATGTTTGGAGTACCCGACTAAAATATTAAAAGGCACTTTGTTTATAAAGCCTAGACTAAGCCGTCAGAAACTAGAATAACAATAGATCATATTTAAACGTATTGTAATCTACAAGGCATCTGTTTTTATGTCAGTAATCTGACGTAACTCTGCCCAGTTCCTGTGTTTTGTTGAACAATGCCCCGTTGTACTACCACGGATTCCTTCATAAATCAGTGAGCTGTCAAACTGTGTCCAGCTCACTCCCCGATATAAATTACGGAGCTCTGACGTTCCGGTGGTGCGGTTCGTTTTGAAAATGTAGAAAAAAAGTAGTCAAGAGTGAGTGATCTTCGATTAATGATTGATTTATTTTTAGAGCTACATCTTGGTTTGGAAGCGATTGAAAAATTGCGATTTCGAAACTTTAATTTTGCGCTAGTCGCTTCAGGGTTATATAGGGTATATGTATTGAACTGTGACGTAGGCGATATTTTTTTTTCAGCTCGACTCACCAAGGAATATGAGGGTCTTATGTATGACAATAAACAGTGAGTAAATAATGAAAGTTCATAGTATACAAATCACATTTAGTGACAATCTTTTGACATGTAATTAAACCTATTATGAATCGTATTTTTAGTGTGCCTGCTACCTAAATGTCTAGCTAGCAGGCACACTAAGATATTCCAATAACTATCTCTTAAATTTTAGTGTCACTATGAATATGCTATGTATTACTATTTGTTATTATTTATTCACAATTTATTAACATACATGTGAACCTCAATTTTTTTAGTGTGCCTGTTACCTTAACGTATACCTACGTGACTATGATTCGTTAAAAATTACAATCAGGTCTATACGTGGATAAGGAATCAGTTTTCTAAGTCCCCATGACACACAAGATTGTGTTGATGTAATGATGTAATAAATGTATGTACCCTAATCTATGATAATATCTGGATATAATCTGGATAATATTTATGAGTGCTATATATAAGAATACGGGCGGGTTAGATTGTAATTCCAACTTCAAAAAAATCGAAAGATAATATGTACTTACTTTTAAAGGAATTACCATTTCAACCGTATTTAAAATTAGTATAATTTTTTTATGAAAATTTTATTGAACAATTTACATAATCACCGATAGACTTCCACTAAATTTTCATGAACACATGAACTGCTTTTTTATTTCAGTTATAGAATCTTTCGATAAAAACAAAAAGAATTCTGAAAATAAGTTTACAATTTAAAATAACAAACATACAATTAAGTACCCGTCGAGCATAGAACCTCTTTCTTTTCAATTGTGAAGAAAAAATAATAATATTTTAATAATTATAAAAATAAAAGTGCTTTATAACAAGATTAATTAAAAATGTTATTTCAAAATTAAAATAATACTATGCACTGAAGTCACCATAAGCATCCTCGAAAAAAAAATAGGTCGCGAGAGAAATGACATCGGATGAAACGTAGGTTACTTGTAAAGTGCACGGTTGATTAAAAGTCTTGTATTTTTTTAAATAATAACAGGCATGAAATGAGTTGTCATCATTGGCACCTGACGGACGTCATAACTTAAGCTGTCAACTATAACCAACTTCACAGGTTAAAGTTATTATTTTACTATGCAAATTATGAGGTAGATAATGCAACGCATCCCACTGTCAACGTTAAAGTCAGCTTGACAGTTATTGTCAAATTTGACATAAACAATAACTTTAATTGCTTTCATAGTGCAAACCAGCCTACGGTTGGGTATGGTTGTAACCATTATAATTAAATTACTGTGGAATAGTTTCAAATCATATCTTACCTATATTTGTCTTAAAATGTTGTTTTAAATGTATAAATCTAAATCCCATATGGTTTGATAACGTCGAATATTTAAATATCCCAATCCCGCGAGATGATATTCCGTATTTTACAGACTTATAATGATACTAAGTACAATAAATAGACTTTAGGTAGATTAGGTAGATAGTACAATGGTAAAATGCTAATCGTTGAGTGAGTAAAATGCAAATTACGTTAAGATTACCAGAATTGGCCTGTCGGTACTGCTGAATACTGTTTATCAATGGAGTTTTATAATTCACCAGTAAAAATATATTATAATCCATTTTTATTACTAATCCCGATGAGAGCACATCTCGAATGTATTTCTATATGGGCTGTAAAATGTGTAAAGCTTCCCGCAACTTTTAGCTCAGTCTCGTTACGTATTTAATATCATAAAATCGTAAACGTGTAATATTTATGGTGGATATAAAATGCTATTATTGGATAGGCCTATTGCAACTGGAGTGATATCAATGAAATTTTTTTTATAAGCAAAAGTATGTTTTACTTTGATAAGGCAAATGGTGGTCTACTGTATCACTAGATTACAGCTTAAATCGGATTATCCAAAAAACACTTCAATCAGTTTTTAAACTAGAGGTCATCTAAACTTAAAAATTGTTTCAATAACTAAACGTTTTTTAAATAGAGTTAAAATTATTTTTTGTATGAAAGAAAAACGTAACGAATCATCTAAAGTCATAGAGCAAGCGTTGTTTGTAATGTTATCAGATATTTAGCTATCTAAAGTGCCTGGGTCTTATGACCTTGTATAAGAGACATGCATTTCCCTAAAGTGACGTGGTGCTGTGTGTTTTATAAGCAAGCAAAACTTAAGATTGACTAACTAGGCAGCAACGTCTTTTCCAGAGTGATCTCGGGACCAGCGGGCAATCCATTTCTAACACAAGATCTACAGTTTTACTGAAATATAAAAAAAATATAATTACAGTATATATGGATATTATTAACAATTATTAATCAGCATTTGTAAAGTTCTCTCTGTACTATATTGATCAAGAAATTCACGAAAAACAGAAGGGCTTCGTCCCATATTAACCAGTAAAAATCAATTAAGCTCCGTTTGGGTTTATGTAAATAGCCGTATTACCTCTCTTTAATTATATCTTGGTAAAATATGTACTGTATATTCTCTATATACCTATATTGTACCTATATTGTAATCTGTTTTGAGAAAAGTAAACCTTTGAGTGTATTCAATGCGTGCAGACGCTTTTTTTCAAATACATTTCCATACAATACGCTCAGGCGAAATCCCGATGACAATTTACTTACGAAACACAAAAAAAAATAAAATAAACCGAACGCGAGTTGTGTCGGTCTATGTGGGCGTGTTCTAGACTTCTTTGTATAAATCCAAGGACGATGCGTCGATATGTGATGACGACTAGTAGATTATATTAACATCAAAGTGAATTTCTTTTATGTCGTATCAGCTCTGGATGTTGTGGTACCTTCATTGGTTCAGGTTTAGGGCTTTAACTATTTAATTTGGCATCTAAGCAAATGGATGGAAGCAACTGTGTCCTCACCAGAATATATTTTTACGACTTCTACAAATAGCATGTCGTGCGCCTAAATTTACTAGTGTCTCAAATAACATACTTAGTACGAGTAATTTTTGATGTACAATGGAGAGGACAAAAGGATGGCAGGTGTTACAAAAGACGGAATACTACAAAATATCAAATTAAATAGGATCGGAGCAATCGATTTTATTAATCACTCGAATTAATGTGTGTATATACTGAGCAATTCTGAGGCATTATTCCTAAAACTAATTTCTTTTCCCCACCCAAACCAACTGCATCAAAAAACATAAATTAGAGTACGAAAGAAACAAAACAGTCCAGAACGCCTACTCTGTTGGTTCACGAACAAAAATTCGGAATATTTCAAGTCGTGTTTAAGATTTCGTTAAAATTATGTTCAAGATTATCGGTGCCTCAGAGGCAGTGTCAGATCCTACCTCCGTTGCCTCTTTAATAATCGAAAAGTGGGTTTCTTTGGAATCATAAAAGCATTCAAAAATAGAAGAAAATTCGAATTCGGTGAAACAGATCTTAATGAATTATACTTTATTTATTTAGATATATTTGAAAAACGTAATCATCATAGCAGAGCAGACATGTAATATTTGTATAAATATTTTTGTTGTCTCTTTAGGAATCTCGATTGAATATCAAAATTCAATAGTCGCGCTATATACTGAAAACACATTGTAAAAATGTTTAAGAGTTTTATAATGGTTGATACTCGTATATGTGGAAATCTTAAGGGTTTCTTACACTCACTCTCTCGAGTGGAGTACAGGTGTTGGAACACCTGGTCATGGTCTGCTGAATGAAAGTCTGAGTATTTTTTTGTAAAACTAAATATTTTTTTGTAACTACTGAAACGTGCTGAGTCATCGTTTTTCATGATGCGGTGTAAATAAATTATTCTATAATTTAATACTTATACTATTTTTTTCGCTATATTTCAAACAAGCAAACTATTTAAAAGATGTGTACAATTTTATGTAATTGTCAAGGTGCATCTTATCATCAGCTGTTTCTAGCATCTGCAGTCTGATTCCATTAATTTTACGTAATAATTGCATCTCAATAGAATCTTATTGACTTGAATTTTCTACTTAAAGTCTAATATAATACATCTGTCACCATTGATTGACTTTTCTTGATTAAGGCGCTTTTGAGATAAGTATTATTTTTCTTTTCTTTTTAAGTTTGATGTCGGTTTTATATATTTTTTTAAGTTTTTACGTAAACATTATCAGAATTATCCTCCTGACCTCCGCACGGGGTACTAAACCATTTTTAAACATTAAACATTTCAAAACCATCGCATATTTTTGTTACGAACGCTTTACCATAAGTTGGTTATTTGTATTGTCCTGGAGAGATAGATCACTGGTGCGAGTTTATACGGGTAAATGAGGCATTAGCTTTTTTTCAAGTCTTTGTGTAACACAAATTTTAAGAAAGCATTGTGCGGGCCAGTGACTAAATTGAATAATTAACTTGCATATGATAACGCAAGTATGCCGACGTCGATGACGTAAATTATTGATGTATTAGTTAGTTAGTCAGTACTAACAGTAACACTGTTAGTGAATTCGTTTACATGACGGCTACTGACATCAACGTGGTATATATAAATATTAGCATACCTATGACGTTGATTGAGTTGCAATTGTAATATCCCCTTTCCCTTATAGGTAATTCAATACTTTTGATACATTGAATTTCCTAACGCTATGTACATATTTAAATGATTAAAGCAACAAATATGTACCTAGTAGACTCATAAGGAAAACAAAGACTCGTTAAGAGAACATAAATCAAGGCAACGATAAAAGATTGTGAACAATTCTAAAATAAAAAAAGCTAATCAAATTCAAATAATCTGTAATTAAAATAAGAAACTTATCATCATTATTATATGGTAAGGGTCTCTTATTATTATTATTCATAAATGTAGTTATTATAATGATCTTGTGATGTGTATGATTTTATTTTTATTTCGATTAATTTTGGCCAATGTAACATTTTGGTTTTTATTGTTTGTAAGTAGGTTACATATACACATAGTTTAATATGAGATCGTTGCATATTTACATTGTTACAATACAAATGTTGAGCAAAATTAGAATTGGACACAGATTGCCCTTACATTTAAATGGATTTTTATGTTTTTTTTTGTCTGATATCTGTTATTGTGCTATTATAAATCAATAAATATACCAAACTGAAGTGGCATCTAATGGAGACCACGTCTCTTGAAACTCAGTGTTTGACACCCCCCTATAATATGGACTGACGACTTCAGAAAGATGGCGGACATTAGCTGGGCTACATCCACATGAGGATTGGAACAGGCTGATATAATAAATACCTTAAACAGTCACGCTATGTCTTTCACAATCTGTGTCACACCAACATGAGACAGAGTCCTGATTGATCTCTTTTTTAATATGTCATTTGTGTACTTTCTCATTATTTTTCTTTCTCTTGTGTATCATATCTTGTATTCTTAATGATGTATGTTCTTGTTTGTCATGTGATTTCAGATCAATAAATGTTTCTCCTTCTTCATATAAACTTTTGAGTACAAAAATGAAGATATCTCCGTTTCGTTTTTGTAAAACATAAAACAGCACGAGTTTTACATTACCTTTATAATGATTACAGATAAGCGAAGTCATTAATAAAAGGTTTATTAGTTGGCCTAATTGTTGTCGTTGTAAGCCGTCTGTGATATCTTGATATACTCCCCCTGGGTAATAATGATCGCTCATTGTTACCTCAGTAATAAATTACCGAGACATTAAGACTTAATCACACCATCACCGTCTAATACCACCGCTGATACTGATACTATTGTGAGACTCTGTGAAATAATGTATCAAAGTATTGGGACTATAAGACAGATATTCCGTCGCATATTAACATATACTTCTGTGTGAAGCTCGATGGATCTTCCGTCGGGTTTGCCCCGATCCTTATTTTTATTGCTTTTGTAATTTTTTTTCTTTCAATAAAAATTGTGTATTGCCTCTACCTTTATGTTTTTATTGGAAATTATTTATACAATTCAAAGTAAATAGGGCATGAAATATTTTCTAAGAAGTAAACAACTTGATCGACATTTTCTCAGAAATAAATGAGCCTAAAAAATACAAGTTATAAGCAATATGATTACTTTATCAGAACGATTTAAATTGTAGTGGTGCAGATACCTACTGTAATTACTTTATTATATTTTGATTAATTTGGCATTCACAATGCCATACTGAAAAATATTCTTAATACAAAATGCTTACAAAATCCACTTGGTCCCTAGGCACCCAGAGATGGGAATCGAAGTATTTTATCTATACTAATGTTATAAGGATGAATGATTTGATTGTTTGTATGTTTGTTTGTTTGCATCGAATAGGCTCCGAAGCAACAGGACCGATTTCCAAAATTCTTTCACCGACGGTTAGTTACATCACACCGTACGTGGTCGACATAGGCTAAAATTTCGACGTCGCGGGAAAACAGTTAGTTTTATTCATCATCATCATTTCAGCCGAGAGACGCCCACTGCTGGGCATAGGCTTCCCCCAAGGATCTCCTTTTGTGATCGATCCTGCGCCTCCCGCATCCAGCGGCTTCCCGCGACCTTTAGTTTTATTTTACGTTAGTTTTATTAGAAAATGTTAAAGGCTCATCTCACTTACATTAATCATTTCTTAGAGTAACTAATGGTCTGTGTCATCTACAGCAAGACTTTTTTATGGCGATCTCTGATGTCGCAATTGGCTTTCCGAGTTTCCTGTGTTCCGATTTGTTTCAGACTTGGTTGTTAACTATCAAAATTTCACATTACAAGACTTTATAAGTAGGTACATCTTTATAATATTTATCCCGACATTCCCTCGGGGGTATCAGATCCGTTTATACCAAAGTTGCTGTTAATAATTGATGAACAAATTTTAATATTGAAGTAAGAAAAATATTACCGTTTTCCCGAATTTTAGAAGTTGTTGAACCTACTCTTAATTTTTTTTTATAATAAATTATTTCCGCAATATTAAAAAAAATAACCATACTTCAAAAACGTGTAAAATAATTCTTATCGGAAAATTCTTTGAAGTCGGATTGATTAGTATTTGAACTATGTAGGTGTTTGATATTAGCCGCCTTAATGGTTTTTTCATTCAATATAGTATTTAAAAATTAAATTGAAAGGTTATAGTATTTAGGATTAATAAGCTCATTAAAGTTTTTTTTTGAAAAGTACTGTAGTACATCGGTATAGAGAAAGATAAACTTGATAAGGGACAATCAGATAGAAAAGAATCTTGACACAATTTATAAGGTAGTCAATTTAAATTACTAAAAATGTAATACAACAAAATGTGATAGTCCTTTGGTTGGAATCTTTTTTCCTAATAAATTTATTATTTCTAGTCACAAGATTAGATTTTGATTCCTTCCAATAGCAGAAAAGGTTTCAAAAGCAATAAATTATAGCATAAAACAAGTATGAAAAAGTTATATTGTACAGAATATTGATTTTAATTTGATGTCATACACTGCGTAGCCCATTTCGATTGTTTGGTTTGCAGTAATTAAAATGAGGAGAAGAAAGAGGTCAAATAGCATGATGAATCACGATAAACGTCATTGAATCAGTTTTATATTCTGTATTTTTGAAAAAAAAAAGAAATCTATTAAAACCAGTTACAAAAAGTTTTAATTAATGAGTAGTGTACGTGAATATATTTTCAGCAAATATTTATTATAAATGCAAAAAAATTGATAATATTCCATTAGCAATTGAAACATACGATTGCTAATGACGAAATAAATGATGAATCAGTTTCTATTAAGTGTAAAAATAGTTCTGCCGTAAACAGATTCTCATTTAAATCAAATAAGTAATAAAACGAATGAAGGTGCTACAAATTTCGAATTCATTAACCTGTATAATTCGTCGCCGTAGAGTGGAAAGTTGCCATGTCGAAATACTCTGCTTCATAATGGGTTCGGGATATTTTATTGCATGTGAATATTGAAGTAGCTAGAATTTGGTATAATTGTAAAGGAAATTATGAATAAAACTTTTTACTTATCACGTCAAGCGATGGAAGATTCAATTTTTTAAATTTCGATTTACAAAAACTTACAATCAACGTACAATGTCTGAACAGCCAATCCTTCAGTAAAAAAAAAATTCATAAATTTTCACTTTATTAACTTTTTTCGATATGTAACAAATATAGAAAGAAATGCAGCCAGGATCAACTACTTGACGTGCCTACCAAAGCACAGAAAAGCTTTCGATAAAAAGTTTTTTGTCACCCATCCTATGACCGACCATTGTGAAAGTTCCTTGACTTCGAAAATGCAGACTAGACACTCTTACTCTAACTCCTCTTCCTATCTAGAAGTCGTAACCACTTAAATTACATTTTAGAGTTGAAACTTTGCCTTAAATCACCGTAAGAGGTTTCATTGTCGAATATAATTCATACACACTACAACATCATAGTGAACGTGTTGCGGTCCCGATTCCGTTCAAACCGCATTTGTAAATCATCCACGTCGATGCCACACTTCGCATCGTGGTGCGGTCGTACAATTGTCATCGTACTCGCGCTGGAAGTTCACTGAAATCTAACTCCATAATGACCGTTGGTAGAGATAAATCGCTGTCGCTGGTACAAAATGGCTCGTCGTTAATTGCTGTGGAGTGGCTGTTCTCATTTCAAAATACACTAAATTAAATTAAGGACCACATATTTTTGTAAACAGAAAGAAAAATAATTTTCATTCAGTTACTGCTTATTGGTTGTTGTTATTACTTGTAGTACGAGTACTATTAAGGTATATATTTATTTAATATTTTTTCTCTTTACTATTACAGAGGGTTTACATTAATTAATTGTTATCTTCGAATATTGACTATACTTAAACTACTATTTAATTGTATTTAAATCTAACTGATACTGAGAAAGTAGCGCTACGAAACTTTTACCTCATATGTCAGTCACATATGAGGTAAAAGTTTCGTAGCGTATTAAATGCAAACAAATAAAAAATCAGTCCTTTCCTCTTTAAAATATTGGCATACAAAAAGCACTAGTTGGAATTTCCTATTTAATAGATTATTCATTTTAAGGAAAGTAGATTCTTGAAATAATCATGCGTAATTAAGTAGATAACATTGTCTATGACGCAAAGAAAATAAAGAGAGTTCATTGTCATGATTCTCTACACCACTCTATGTCTATATAGATAGAAACATTAATCCTATGGGTGCAAGTCACGTTCTATGGTTTAGTTTAGGCAAAGACAGTAAGTCCCTCTAAGCCAATAGAGGGCGCTTATTATAGAATTTTATTTGTACAGCAAAATAGATTTGGGTCGCCCGCACGTTTGTGCACGACTTGTTAGGGGAATACTTCAAGGGATATATAAGTACGTATGTTTAATACCATTTTATTTACGTTTGTTTAAATATGCTTATTAAATAAACTTTATTATGGTGCTCAATCATTTATATATATATATTAATTCATATCAAATATGAGGAGATGGAAAAAACGTAAAAGAAGTCATTACCAGAGGTCGGAATTAGGTAGAGTTATTTATGTACTTGCATCGAAATGTTGATATTAATGTGGACCTTCCCGGGATTTCTTTATTTCTTCTTTCTTTATTTTTTTTTTTCATTGATGTGAGTTTGGCAACGTCGTGTGTGCAGTAGTTTAAATTGTGTCAAAATAAAAACCTTTTTATTAAAAAAAAACACAGGATTTTTTCTGCTTTTTAAAATTAATCTCTGGATTTGAGGCATTTCCACTTTATTCTTTCGCTGTATGAAATCAGTGTAAGTACATGAATAACTCTACCTAATTCCGACCACTGGTCATTACACAATAATAAATAAAAACTTATGTATCATTTATATGTATTGTATATAAGTAACATAAATTAACTCGTTCGTAAAATAATTTTGAAACTATTAAGACTTATCTTAGATATTTTTATTGATTTAATGACGGATATTAATTGCTCTTTAAAAAAAATGATTCTTTTTGCACAAATAATATACACACTTCTAGAATTTGTCTCAGTAAAAAAGCCAACTTCAGTAAAACCTCGTCATAGTGTAATTTAAATAAATTACACACCAAACATTGGAAAATATTTGTGGTCAGGATACTTTTATATTCTATCAATGAATCGCAATGAATTCTATGGAAAGAGAAAGAATTACATTGGTAAATAACTCCGAATGGCCGTTTATAATGTTTTCTTTTATCGAAATAGCAAATACATTGGTTTTATTTACTAGCACCATAAATTCCCATATTTATTACACAGATCTATTAAAAACAACATTACTAGATATAACCAGTAATATTTCAATGCGATGTAATTATATTTCCTAGCAATACAATTTATGGGATAATAATTCTGATATCTTTATTAAGATATGTAGCGGATTTTTCTTTATCATCTTACGTACTTTTTTATAATCTTTCTACAAATTAATTATACATACATACTTAATTTTAGTCATACACAATTGTATGTGGAAATCAATATTTTTATTTGCAGCTTAAGCGCTGAATCAATAGTGATATGTATTACTACTACAAGCGTAAATACAAATTTCTGTTATATGTTCAGAAAACAGGAGCCATTATAATTTATAAATTTATAGCAAAATATTATATTTTACTAATTTGTAAACGAAAAAAGGGGAAATATATTACAAAAAAAAATCTAAAATACTTACATATGGCAATAAATTAGTTTCATAAATAGTAATAACTACAAAGATTGTCCAGACGCCTATACGTTTTTCGCTACCGTAGCAAGGGGTGAAGTCACTTCCTGGCTTGAAATTATAGGGAGCGTTTTCAGCCGACTAGCATCATATCCACAAATATGTATAGCACCATATCTTTGAAACTATCTGAGACATTATGTTAGTTATACAATATTTATCAGATATTAATAGACTTTTTAATTATAAAATAAAAACGTTGTCAAATTAGACAATTTAACACGGGTAATGACTAATGTTAGCAACACAACCTGTTATATATTGGGTTGTAATGTTACGGGCAGTATTTATATTTTGGTAAAAGTAATATCCTATATTTAATTTTTAATACATTGTATAGCTGAATCATTTCTCTAACCAATATAATTTAATCACAAAATTGATTTTTCAAATACCCTTTTCGGCCTTTGAGGTTGTAGAGTAGTTAAAACACATACTTAAATAGTGCGGATATAGTCGATGCCAAAAATTACTCCTCCGTAAATATCGTAATTATATACCTAAATTAATATAATTGTTAGCAATTACTTTAACAATATTATAGTAATCTACTACTATTATTTATCTGATAATGATATTATAATATTCACATTGCAGTAATAGGTTGTGTTGTTAACATTACCCGTGTTTTGCAAAGTTTTCTCAGCCCATAAGCAGTAACTAAATTCAGATTAAACAAACAACAGCTATTAAGGGGCGATGTAATAACATTGTTTATATATGATATTTAGTGTAATAGCTTGTTTGTGCCAAAGATACCTAGGCAAATAAGAAATTAACCGCGATTCAGTATGCGACTACCAGACGGACGGCGTGTTATTGCCAATAACGATTACAAAGCGGGACCCAAATTGAAAATATAACTCGAACATGCGACCCTAAGAATGTGCAAGTCGAAATCTATAGCTACGTTAGTCCGCCCTTCGTGAAATTATTGCACACCCTGCGAAAATGGGTCAATTGCGTGCGAGCGAGACACGGTGGTCCGCGTTGTGCGAAAGGGACAGAAGTCTTAATTCGTTCAGGTGACGTCACGAGGGTTTTAACGGGTCTCGTTCGTTTTCTTTTTGCTTGCCATTGTTTTGGTTGATTCGAAAGCTCGAACGCTCTCTATCTAGTGGGCGTATTTGTTCTTGGAATCGTAATGTGGCCCCAGTTTAGTTTATCGTTCCCCGTCCTTCATTTTTCTTTTTTTTTTTATTCCTGGTGTTCCCGAGCCGAGGGCGGAGTACGAAGGAAATGAGTGAGATGACACAAATGACGCTTTGATGTCGCGTTTGTTTATTTTGTTATAATCAACGGAAGCCACTCTATATGGCTGATGAGCTCTTTGTACACCATCTCCTTGTAATTTGTGGAGACGACAGTCGATCGACTCAAGGATTGTTATGATTGTTTCCTTAGATACCAGAAAAACAAATATTTACAGCGCTCTCACGATTGTAGTATTGCTAGAGTGAAATGTTCAATGATGCGTTTGATAGACTGAATTTCTACTTATATGAAACAAAGACGACAAAAATAGATTCTTATCAATAAAGTTTTTCTTAAAAATTACATGTCCGAACTCAGTTCAAATACAATTTTTAAGAGCATGTTGAGGATCGTCAGCTGGACCGACCTATTTTTATACGTTGTTTATTTTTTCATAGTTTTTTTTAAATATATCTTAATTTATTTAATTTTGTTTTCAATATTGACTTATGGTTCGAACGATTGATTGATTGTCTCGTGCTTTGGCGAGGACTCTGGCTATTGTGGATATTAAATAGTTTTGTGAAGATTCTAAATTGGGTTTATTTTCACACCTGTGCCACACCAATTCCTCGTCGCCCGTCGTCGATAACAGAGCAAATAAATAAATAGTAGACAACATGACATACATGCTCGGATACTAAGATAAGTAGTTGGAGTCCTCGTATTTGAGACAGTCCAAAACCGACACAATTAGAAAAATGTTTTTCTTCATATACCTACTACTCGATTAGGAATGGAATCCGAGACGTAATAGATGATAATAATGTGTAGACAGTAGCTTATATTACATTATTTATTAGGATCGTCGATAATAGACTGGTTTTACAATTTTTTTATGCTTATAAAAGTATATAAACATTAAAATAGAAGACACCACGTTTTATAGCCGCGCGTTTCTAGCGAAACGCACGCAAGGCAGACGCAGCCTGTAAGTTTGTACCTTTGTACACATGAAATTAATTTCTTTCTTAATTAATTGGTTCGACTTTCTTTACTAAACTTTAAATATATTATAAATAAAGATACTGAGAAAGTATCGAGACGAATAAAACTTTTAAAAATAAGATTGTAATTGTTTTTGTAAGTTCGAGTAGTAAAAAAACCAAGTACCTTTTGTGTTCAAAGCATTTTATTGTGTGCATAATCAAACTTCCTAGAAAATGGGGAAACATGAATTTTATTACCGAATATTTAATTATATTAAAAATCTCCGAGTGATTGTAAAATTATTTAGAATAGGTTTTCAATTCTAATTGTATCAATCATTTGACAAATAATACTATTGCACTAATAATATATAATTTAGTGAACAATACAGCGGTAAAATAAAATTATTAAAATTTTATTGAAGTGTTACTATTTCGTTTACATTTATTTAGTTCTTTTTTCCATAGAGTAGAATAGGAGAGAATGCCTAAATGTTAATAAAACCGCGATTAATACAATTCGAGTACACATCCAAGCGCGTCTAAGTAAAATAAATATATGTAATATGTGCAAAATGAAAACTGTATTTTCCCTGTTTTATGTCAAACCAAGTTATCGCTTTATTAGTACATATGAAGTTACAATATACTTAATACAAAGAATACAATTAAATCGTATTTAGTTTAGCAGAGATCATCAAACATTGGATCCTTCCTATCAGTTTTGCATCGTTCCATTTTACTGTCCGATAGATACGCTGCCATAAAACTTTTACAGCTATGGTGTCATAAAGACGAAGAATGTTGAGGCTTACCAATTAATCCTAACAATGTACCCCATTCTCGTATTTATTTTCCAAATTTATATAAGAATAGCCGTAGTTTATTATAGCCTTTGTCACCCAGATATTATGAATGTTCGCACCCACATAACATAAATTATATATAGTGAAAGAATTTCAAAAATAGGTGCAGTAGTTTTGGAACTTTTTCAATGTTAATAGCCAAAACAAGTTTATCCTCTTTAATATTTATATGTACTAGCTCTCTCTTCGCCTGCTTGGTTTCCATGATGACACGATGTACTTTTATTTCTAGGGAATTATTTAGTGGTATAAAAAGTAGCACCTATGAATCCAGGCTTATATCTTATTTAATACATATAATCAAATTCCGTTCATTGATTTTTGTAAGACGTAATAAACATTCAAACCTACAAACTTTAAGATTAATAATATTAGATTATTAAAAAAATTTAAACTATCGGAGTTACATGAAAATCTATTTAATGACGAAAAAGAAAGAGTTTATTTTTATCATTTACCGTTCAGATGCGTCGCTGTCAAATGATTAATGTTCTACGCTGAGGTACTAAGCATTTTCGAATGCAGAAAATATATATGTATATTCAGGCCAAGGTCACAGAAATACGGTGAGTTCAACTGTTTTTTTTTTTCTAATCATAATTGAGCGTAGCGGTTGACTTCATGAAGTCATTTATCACAGAGATAAACAATACAGAGAAAAAAGGTTAGGACTCTTACTGTGTTTCTTGTATCGAAACCGGCACAGCGCCTCTAGCGGTAACTACCAAAAACTACAAATCACCAGTGAACGCGTTAACCTAAAACTTACATTTACCACTCATTCTATTAAAGAAGGTTACTGCCGTAGATTTCAGTACATATGAAATAGTTTTTATTTCATTGTATCGTTACACGAATAAATGATGTTGGTTTCGCATTTTGAATTCAAGGTCGCAAGGTCGGTTAATATGTTTGCTATTATAATACTAAGAAAATAATAATAGAAAATAATAGGTACGAAAATACTAGGTATATACAATACCGAACGATACATATTGTCTAACCTGTGAACCTTTGGTTAAAGATTTTTCGACTTCGTAGAGCATCACATCTATCGCGCGAAGTACTTCAAGTTCAGATAAAAGTTTGGTAAGAGCTGTTAAAACAATAACCAATGTGAGATAAATACAAAGCGAACGAAACCAAAAAAATCATTCTTTCCAAAGATCGATCTGTAATATGTGTAGACACTTTGAACTTCTTTTTATGTAAACGCGGGCGGAGGAGTGTAATAAGCAAAGCTAAAGTTGCTAATATAAGTTTACAATGATGCATGAAATATACTAGCTTTTGGCTCGCGTGGTTCTATATTATACTAGCTGACCCGACAGACTTCGTCCTGTCAAAAAGATTTGTAATGTGGCAGTTTTTTTGCCTACGTATTTAAAAAAATTCTCCTGAACAGAACCGTCACCCTGGTGATAGGGCGTTGTGAATAAAAAATAATTAAATAAAACATATATAAGGATTTAAAAGTAAGTAATCGCTTTAGTGTTAATCATGTGAATCATAATTATTATTGCAATGTATTAATAGTAATAGTATTAAATATAGAAAAAAGAGATTTTTATGATCATAAAAACACATTACACACAACAGCATTATAAAAGTAAACTATTCGAATTAAAAAAATATATAAACATTCTCAAGGAAAAATGCTGGAAGAATCCATCTACCTGTACCCCGGAATGGGACTCGAACCCATTCGCGATCCAGGGACTGCTCTAACCAATGAGCTATCTAGAACCCAACAGCTTTGCTACTACAGAGCGTATTTTCATCAATGTTCCGGCAATACATGTAATGACGTGGAAACTGATGCATTTTATCTCGCGTGCCGAAACTAATACAAAAGAAACGCGAGTTTCGGAACGCGACTTTAAACTCCTCCAACTATGTATTCTGTGCTCCAACGCACACACGCACATTGTTTTGTGATAGATATGATCTTTGACGTTAGGAACACACCTACATTGCTTAGACAACAGTGAGTGCTTGTAATTTAATATGAACTTTATACCATAGCAATAAAGCTCAAATTGACTACGTTTTAGTTACAAATCATTTGTATGGGAAAAAGAAAAGGGCTATTTTTAGGGTTTTTCCAGCAATAATTCTAATTTTTCTCGAACATTTTAAAAAAAGATTTGGCCAAATTGGTCGAGGCGTTGTTGAGTTATGCGCTTACCAACACATTTTGCGATTCATTTTTATATATATATAGATATATAAACTTTTCCCTTGAATTACTTAATCCGTATATTGATGAAAATCGCATTAGTATCCGTTGTTGTGTTGTTTGTCTTAGTAGTTTATTTTAGAAGTTCTTATGTATCTGTGGTTAATTAAAAGAACTGATATAGATGAATCAAAAAAATGAAACTTATAAAATGCTTGGGATAGATAAATAGATTCTCTTTCATAGTTTATACTATTTAAATCATCTTAATGTGATTTTTTTTTATATTTTCATGTAATATTGACTTTTAATTTTATTAATCTATTTTAATTATTGTTTCCCCGCTACTTCGCATGCGTTAATTATAGCCTATGATGTAGTTACCCGTGAATATAATGTGAAATTTTAAAATTAGTTCAGTCATGCGATTCTGTAAACGCATTTCGAACATCGGAAAGCTGAATTCTTGGTAAGATTCAAATTTCGTATTCTATATAACTCGAAAACGCCGTTAGCGCCTTACTGTCGGACGCGGAGTGAATTGAACTAAGTTGAACTAAGATAAGTGAGATTTTGACATTATATGCATTGAACCTCGAATTCACTTGTCAAATAAACAGTTGTAAAGTACTGACAGAATTTACGGTAAAATTCTAAAAATGTATAATATCTCGTTAATTTCTTTTTCTAAGTAGTTTGAAAGAAGCATATATCTTAAATATTAATACCAGTCGAAATTTTCAGGCAAATTACGAATTACCTATGAGATAAGGTAAATGTTTGAAATATCCTATAAGAAATAAAGCAGTATATTTATTATTTTTGTCGGCGCTACGGATGTTAAGCAATTTTCATAAGGGCTGATCATAAGATGGCTGACTAAAAAAATTTACTACTACCTCAAGGTCCTCCATGCGTCGGAAGGCTAACGTGCCTTCCATTACAGTCATTACTTTTTTACGTTAAAAAGTTTATTCCTTTCTTTAAATCAAGAAACTGAAAACTTAATAGAAAAAGAAATATATTTGGGAACAAACTAAAATCGCATTCCTAATTTGACTTTCCACCAAAATTATATCATCGACAAAACAACAACAAAACGTATTTCAACCCAGCCACAATTTTTTAATTTCACCATAAATGGCATTGGCGTTTGGCCACAAACTACCTTAACAATTCATTTCTTTAATGTTTTATAATAAACAATGTAGGTTATACTATTTCATTGAGATATAAATTTGTAGAATATTCTTTTGATGCCGTATTTTATTTAAAAATACAAATCAAGATTAATCGACTTTAATATTTTATAATAAACAATGTAGATTATACTATTTCATTGAGATGTTTTATTGGAGAATACTCTTTTGATGCCGTATTTTGTTTAAAAATACAAATCAATATTTTTTATCCCTAGGTCTTTTCGAACCTCACTTCACTTGTGCTACAAAACGTTTACAGAACAAGAATAAGCGGTCGGTCACCCGAGTGAATTCGAATTCGGATTCGTACGGAATCGCTCTACAACACAATTTGATTATATATATATTTACAAGTAACATCAAACATCGATGTAACAAATACCTAATGTAGTATACAGAACTGTAATTATTAACTTTGTACAATTATTGAATTTCGACCGCTAGGTGTCCAATTGTTGTTTTATTTAACTCAGCAACATCATATGCTATATATAATTTATGTATTCGAAAGATTTTATATGCAGTCCTTGTTTATTTATTATTTAACTATTGCCAAATTAAAGAAAATAATGCCGAGAGCATTCTATACCAGTTAACAGAAAATTCGTAAGGATGGCATGATGCGTTTTATAATGATCACTTTTTCATTATACCTATAATTAGAGTTTAGCATCTTAAATCAAGTTTCGTTTGCAAAACATCTAGGTTATTTATTGCTATGAAAAGCGGAATTTGGGAAATTGATTAATTGGTTTCATGACAGACAGGTTCCGTTTGTCAGTTCCAAAGACCCAGAGTAAGCCCCCGGGGCGTGGAGGAAATGGAACTTAGAGCTTTGACAAAGTTTTAATATATTCTTCGGCGAGTTGCCGACTGTCTCGGGGCGAGGGTTATGTCGTGTTCTGGGTTAGGGATGCTCAATATTATTTTTAGGGTAAAAGGTACTTTATTTTAGCGCGAGGTAGAATGTATTACAATTGTACGAATGTCGAATGTCGATTTTATCAAACTAAAAGTTTACCTCTGTGACCAAGTGGCTCGCATGTCAGTTTCAAGGTGTCGCTAATATTCCAAGTTCGATTCTACGCTCTCGGGTCTGGGTGTTGTCATACCTAAGTTGTTTTAGATTCAGATTTTCATAATACAACTGCTTCAGCTACTTAATTTATGATCTGAGCGATATATGAGATATTATCTAATGTCTATTTATATATTATAATAAAGTAGTAGGTATATTATGATAACATTAGACTCAAGAATATTTTATCATATAGTACAACTAAATAAAGACAAAACAAATATGTTCGTTAGGATTTTAGGTTTAAACTATTAAACAGATTCACAAGAAATTGAGTGGAGATAGTATGAGACCCTGGAAAGGATAGAAAGAGATTTAATCCCAGAAATCATTTCAGGAAAGGGTGAAAAGAAGTCTAGAAGTTTGTATGGGGAATAATTCATTTGCTTACAATACCATCAAGCGTTAAAATCAAGATTAATTAATTTATTTAAACAAAATAAAAAAATGTAGATTGACGTACAGTGATAGCATATCCGTGCAAAAACAACTGATTCCAAGGGATCAGTTAATGGCTCCTGGTACTACTAATTCCAAGCAAAGTCACGAAATAATTCCAGATAGTAATTGAATGTTGTTCATTAATGTTAACTCTCTTTCATTCGCATTCATCATCAGTCCTTTGCTGCGGGCGCTCAGGCTTTCCTTATGGATGGTTAAAGAGGATGGGTTATGACCCTCCACGCTGGCCCAATGCAGATTGGAGGATACTAACGACTGCAAATGCAGTTGGGACCAACGGCTTAACTGCCTTCTGAACTTCCGAAGCTCGGATTAATAATTTGTGGTCACCCATCCCGTGACTGACTTTTGCGAAAGTTGCACAAAAACAACGATCGCGGGCCACAGCGCTCGTCCACCACTCCACAAAGCTACTCAATACGTGCCACTTTATTTGCATTGACAACCCTGAACTTTTAGAATCAATATTGTAGCAATGCACATTTTTATTTTCTCTCCAATTTAGAAAGGATTTAATTACTAACCTAGCTTGTAGGTTTACTGCGTGCGTTTGATTTGGTTGTCATTGGATTCAATCAAAATGCACTCAACGTTGAATACTGTATCAATACTAAACATCGAGAGCATTTTGATTAAATTTGATGACAAGATAATCGATTTTAGTTACTAGGTGGATACGCTGCCGCCGATGAATCTGCGTGTTTCATTATCGGTTACTAAATATTTTAACATGGGGGTCTTGGCTCGTGTGTTTGAGAATATCAATCATCACCGGCCTATTAATATTCCCACCATTGTGTTATTCTGTCAAAAGAGCCTCAATCTTGTTGTTAAAGACAGCGTTGTCACATCTTAGAGATTCAATCAAACCCTTCAAAAAAAGGTAATAAAGATCATACTTCATTGAAACTCCACGACAGCACTATGGCGCTGTATTCCAAGACTAGCTAGTAAGTCTTCACTCTAGATAGAACTAACTATAACTTCATAAAATAACCCGGGTTGAGTTTGGATTGGTGTATTAAGTTTTGCAGGTTTGAGTGTTAAGTATTGTATACTTTGCAATGTACAGTTTCTGAAATACGTGGAAACAGAGAATATTTTAATTGACATTATATACACACTGAGCAAAAATAATAAGAAGTATACGATCAGTACACGTTGTATTCTTAAAAATTTATGAAGGCAGGAACACGAAAGAAGATTTATAGTAATTTGAAAAGATGAAACTAAATCTATGAGAGCATTCATCCAGTATTTTAATCTCACAGCTACTGGTTCGACGGGAATTCATTCAAGAAAAATAATTAACCACCACGCGGACCCGTCAAAAGCAATGAGCCGTGAAGGCAGATTTTTTTTAAAACTTTTATCGTTCGAATGAAAACGGAGTTTCATTATTGCAGCGCGATTCCGATTAGATTTTCCGAACAATTTTGTTCAATTAGAGAAATGAAAATGTTATTTGAATTTTTTTCTTTGGTCCAAAATCCTATGAATCAGACAGTGTTTGATGTTTAATAATCCGGAATCTGTTTGAAATATTGGATTTCGGCAAAATTATGACAAACAATTTGTGTTTTGGCCAAAAGTTCGAAATCAATAAGCGAACAGGTAAATAGTATTTCTTAGCCAAAGGAATTCTAATTATTAGCTGAATTATTCAATTATTGCTTTTTTCACTTGCAAACAAAAATTAGCATTTGTTTTTAAACAACTTCTACTAGAAACGACAACCAAAATCGTCGTAGAATCCATTGAAGGCGGCTCCCAACAGTTGGTGCTCTAACCTAGTTCGCAAATGATACTGCACTCAAAACTATGTTGAGTCACCTAGCGTTCCAGACAGTCTGACAACCAGATATCTATCACTGTGTGACATTACGTCGTTACGCGCCCAACAATGCTTTGATTGCTGCGAAACGGGGACAATCCACATAGCCATCCTTGTCCCTCATTACTATGATCTCGCACATCTCTGTCGCACATTCGACCTGCAATCACTCGTCTCACTGTTGCCCCAATGATATTTGTGTTCGATTATAATTAAACATGCCCTCTTTCTTCGAAATGTCAAGCTGTCTTTAATTAAAAGCGACTGGTAATAATAGATCTGTCCTTTTTGACTGAAAATTTGGCGAACAAATAAAACGAAAACTTGAGATGCCTTTCGGATGTCACTTAAATATACGCAATATTTCTGTGGAAATCTCGTTTAGAGGACAGTAATTATGGAACTAGAATTGTGTTTTAAACACCTACTAATAACATTTCGAGTAATTTAGAATTATTTGTTTAATAAAATACTAAGTACTAGTACACACTACCAGTTCACAATTTGCATGAAGAAAATTGCTCGAAGTCTTTTGTTTATATTAAACAAGAAATTAGTTTTAAAAACAATTTTCCTTTGTTTAATCGACACGTGAAGTGATTTTATGTCGCACTACAACGGTTAAATCAAATGGAACCTTTATTACCTTTTGAAATAGCTTTTATTAGTTGTTTTAAACTTTCATAGTCATTATCATACGAATGATTATTCATAACGAGATTATTTTTTAGATTGAACCTCTAAGTTCTACTCGCAACGTCGTGCGTGGATGATTTTTTGTGATTAGCGAAGCAGGTCTAAATGATTTATTTATTATTTGGGAAACTTAACAAGCGACATTTTACAAGTAAAAAGAAAGCTGTTTTTAAACAAATTAAAACTAAAAGCTACATATACTGGCTGAAAAATAAAACGTGACGTCAGTGCCCTAATATTTTTGTACCAAGTATCCTCTCCCTCTCTATAGGTATATTCGAATGCTACCCATGGCCGCTGGAACAAACAACGCACCGCTTGGCGAAAACAACACAATTTATCAAGAGGGTTACCAGTATCTCAGCAACTCTTTTGGTTCGGGAACAAACTAGACGATAAAAAGTCACAAACGATTTTGTCCGATCCTATATTCCAATATAGCGAATAAACGCTCTATGAAGCAGATTCACATAAAACCTCACCGAATTGTTTAATCGTATGAACTTGAAATGATAGTAATTGAATTTAATATGAGTGGTTATCCAAAAACTTAGTTCTCGTAATTTATAACATGATGTAGCTTCACTTAGGCACAGATACAAAAAGTTGAAAGAATTTTTAAAATCTGTCCTGTTGTTTCGGATCCTGTTCAATGCAAAGAAACAATTAAACCTTATTGCGTTGCATTTGTTCGTGGATGACATGATTTAACCTTCTTTCTTATTTATATTAGTAACAGAATAATTATTTAATAAAATCAATTATTATTACAAGTTATATCTACTTATAAGATCCAAATTTAAGCGTTTATTGTTACAGCAATGGAGCACCAAAGATCAGCGTTACATTCTAAAATTGACTCCTGAAAATGGATTTCGAAAATTCCATGCTATTTTGCGCGAATTCCGTTGTCATAAACCATACAGATGATGGGTATTTTCGTTGCATATTGGTGTTTGGAGGCATCGAATGAAATTTATTTTGTTTCATCCGCTCGAATCCGAATGCCTTAAAAAATTTCGACAAAAAATTTATTCATTTATGTGAACAATCGAAAATTGTAACTGTTAACATTATTAGATAATAAGAATAGGTACTAATATTGTGAAGAGGAAAACTTTTGCCGTTTGTTTCATAACGAGCTTATTAATATCCCCGCTGGTGGGGCTCAGGCCTTCCCTTTATATAGAATCGAATCAAATAGCGCCCTGACCCACCCAAGTTACATCATATACGGGTAACATAGGCTATAATTTACTAAATAAATTTTTTAAAATGTCAAACTTATAGGGATAATGAGTGATGACGATTTTTAAAATGAGTTAATTAGTGCAGGGTAAAAATAGCATTATCAATATCCGTCAAACAGCCAATAAATAATTTATTTCCAAATTTTACCAACGTATTCATTTCCTATAAAGCTTTACCAATTAGTTCAAATTCGCAATTCTCGATTCGTTTAACTTATTATATTAGTTAATTAACTTGCAACTATAGCAAATGTTAATTTTAACGGAAATTCATTAATTTGCAAAATGCAAATCTGCGTTATGATTCGCTTCGTGATATCCCTACTCTGCAAATTATAATATCCACCGCATATCCATATCCTTATATAAGGTCCTTACATATGAAATTCGTGTTTGGTATGGGTGGAACAAAAAGTCGAATATTTTTAATGTAATATATTAATTTAATCAAAGTATAAACCATAGTTATTTTTGCACGGAATCAATAGAATATTTGAAGACAATTTGTACTGCCCCATCGGAGTTGATTTTTTTCCCTTGCAAGAAGCTATCCAAATTTCAAAAAAAAATGGTAATCTGGTCCGGGGAGTACGGTGGATGTCTTAGATATTCCAAACGAAGTTCTTCTAATTTGGTAGCCGTCTGTTGTGCAGTGTGTGGTGTAGCGTTGTCGTGAAGTAGCAGTGGCGTAGAGCAATTGACCAGCCTCGGTTCTTTAACAGCTAGTTTTTCCAGCATGATTTGCAATTGCCGACAATAGACGTCTGCGTACTGCGTGCGACGTAATCATCTGGCCAGATTTAATAAAACTGTAATGAACGACACCGGCACTAGTCCACCAAACGCTTACAAGTAACTTTTTTGGGGTCAATTTTCGCTTGGGGTAGGTTTGGGCTGGCATGCCAGGGTCCAACCATTGCCATGAGCGCTTCCGTTAACGTAGAGAATATTCATCACAGGTAATGATTCGATTTAAAAACCCTTCATTATTGTGCCGGTTAAGTAATGTAACGCAGCAGTCGAAGCGCATTTGCCGGTTTGCTTCACTCAATTCGTGAGGCACCCACTTTTCAAGCTTCTTAATCTTTCCAATTTGCTTCAAGTGGATTAAAACAGTTTTTGTCACTAACACCGCAGCCTGCAGTCTTACTCGGACGTGGTTTGCAATGGAACTGCTTCCATAATAGCCTTCATATCTTCATTATTAACTCAAAAATTTATAACTTAAACTTAGTTATAGTGCCTTAGAACGTCAAAGTAACACGTCACGGTCACAATCGCTCTCACATGATAAATATTTTTCAAATTTAAAATTGAAAAGGATATAATTATTATATATAGATTTTAAAATTAAATAAATCGTCATTTCATTAAATATTTATAGTCTGTGAAAAATCGTCATTTTTCACAGACTATGATAAAAGCATAGAATAAATTGAAAAGTCTAACATTGTTGTGTAATTTTTTTTCCTAATAACTATCTCTAAATTAAATTACAAACATTCCAAAATGATCTAATATCCATAAACAAATGAAATAAATAGACAATAATAAGAAATACGAGTATATTAATATAAATATAGCGTCGTTCTATTTCATAATATTATTTGATCAAGATTATTGTCTAAAATTAAGTAAATTTAAGAATTGCATCCTATTACAATTGGTTTTAAAATGAGTAGCTACTAATGTAAGCCAGTAATAATAACCCAATAGTTGTATGTCCGAAGAGGGAAGTTAGTAACTTACTAATAATTTTCAATACAATATTTGGCTCATACCTAATGCAAATTTAAAATTCAATGTCATTGATTCAGTCTAGGCTGGTGAACAAGCACTTGTGAATGTCGATAGCTATGCCATCGTTCGCAATTTTAGAAAAACCGGCAAGAAACTCAGCAAGGGCAGCTTTTTTTTCATGTTTTATTTCCTACAGAGATGTCGAATCAAAAGGTCACGTTATTAGAATATGAAGTCTCTTTTCATTACATAAAATTTTACAAAGAGGGATATTTTTTCGTTTATCGATCAATATGCCTTTTTTTTAAATGTTATCGCAGTGATTTGGTCACTGTATGCCATTTTACAATCATAATTCTCTGGGAAGAATACAGCCTGGAACGTTCCCTTGTATTATAATAAAAACAATGAGTGTGCGGGCAACCCACGCTTGGATGTTTTAGTTATAACCCTTGCGTATATTTTTACTTTTTGCTCTTTAAATGGCAATACAGAAAAAAATATGCAGTGGATTTTTCCGCCAAGAGTTTGCAGTGTACATGAAAATGTCGAATATGAAATAGAGGCTGCGATGTTTTTAGCAAAATTAAATACAATGTAGCCCAAAATAAAATAAAATAAGCCTTGCTAAAAGTCGTAAGGTAACTCCTTGTCATTAGGAAAACACATTTCCATCGTAGAAGATGCCCAAATATTTAGGTGTCAGATTTGGGAGACTCCTAACTTAGACGGGCATGAAAGTTATAGAACCGTGCGCGCTTTTCGATATGAATATTTGAAATGTTAGAGCAGCTTTGATATTCGATAACATTTTTTTCGAACGCAGTGAACACAGTGCTGTCGCTCCAAAGAGGTAACATATTAAAACTTATTACCTTTTAAAGAAGTTTTTATATAATTGAATCCTTCTTCTTTTTATCATTTAATGGTTACTTTGTGTCTATCATAATTCTGCCTACTTTATGTAGATGACCATTACACGATGTAAAGGGCTGTGACAGCGTTAAGGCTCCCCCAAACAGGCGCGCTATTATGGGTCGATAATATCGCATGCGTTACTGCGATATCTGTTACCAGTACATTTTGTATTAGGATGGTCATGTACACACTGCTGCGATAATAACGCCGTAAAAAGTAGGACGTTGCGTTTCTCCGTCCTGCGATGTTTCGATATGAGTTCTAGAATGTTTTGTATCAGGACGCAAATGACTGTACACACACCTGCGATAATAACGTTAGTAAATAGTGGACGATAAAAACGCAGCTGTGTGCAAGGAATGTAAGGAATCGGGACGCATTAACGCAATGCCGCACGCGATATTATAGACCTATAATAACGCGCCTGTGTGGCGGAGCCTTTATACTGGACGTTGTGTAGGACGTTGATTTTTTACAGAATAGCAAAACAAGGTAGATGTCAAGACAGTTATTAAAATATGGAAAACTCATTTCAAGAGTAGAGAGACGTTGATTTTTTACAGAATAGCAAAACAAGGCAGTTATTAAAATATGGAAAACTCATTTCTAGAGTAGAGAACTAGAAATTTGCATACAAATATGGACAAGTAATTGATTTTTTATAATTACACCCAGTTGCACAAACATTTATTACTGTCATTAGTTCAAAGAGATTGCCGACATAAATTTTTAAGGACATTACCTTAATCGACGTATTATATCAACAAATCCAAAAAGTGTTATTTTCTCTGTTGATAATCTCCGTAACTTTAACTGTATTATAATCATCATTATCTTACTACACTATTAACATTGTATATTTGCCTCGCAACATTGATCATCCCTCGGCTTACTTTAGAGGCCACATTCCAAGACCTTCACCCTAACAAATGACCGGTCATTAACCAGAATCACCCATTTAGCTACACTTTGCCTGATAATAGCATTAGAAAATTTTAAGAGTGCCCTGAAATGTTCGTGATAACGGAAAATTTTCCGCAAAGATCATTTTGTGTGACCAAAACAATACTAACTCTTTGGAAATCGTGATAGTAATCATTAAATGGGTGATCTAGAAAAGTGATTATCAGTATGCGATTTTGAAGGATTATTAATTAGCTATTTAAGTAATTTGTTTCATTTTGTTGAAACTTGGAGGCTTAATGTAGATATAGCACGGATGGGACGTCTTGAATAAAAATTTATTGGTATCTCGCATGCAGTGGTTATAATTACACTATCGGCTGACATATACACTAGCGTACTCGCTAGTGTATATGTCAGCCGATCAATTGGGCGGCTAACCCTATGAGTGTCACGATTCAATTAACGAGCTAACTTCCAATCTGCCGAGTAGATGAACGTAACCTTCTACAATTCGCTTGAACAAAGGTCAGCCAACTAATTAACTGTTCATATATCGTGAATACCGAAAATTGGTAGGATTAAAAGAAAAAAAAAGATATTGTAGTGAGTGATTTTAAATAAAACTCAACAAATATAATAAATTAATTGGGTGTTAATATAACATCCATTATTTATTATAATAAATTAATTGGGGTGTTAATATAACATCCAATCGCAAATAGTAGTTTAGCTAACGTACACATAATAGCTAACGTACAGTTACAGTACAGTTTAGCTAACTTACACATAATAACGTACACATATTATCTTTTTGATCAGTCTTGTGTCTGTATCCATTAGAGATGTAACAACGAATTTTTGAGTTTTATTTAAAATCACCCACTACAATGTTTCCGTATGTTAAAATATAGGAAGCTAACGTACACATAATAACGCAAACGGATGAAGCTTAAACTTTCATAATAAATTCTTAATACTAAGCAATTAAACAATGAGAAGTTATACCGCGATTCAGATGGCCGTAGCGCCATCTATGGAAATGGGAGTAAGAATGTATCTAACCGGTGATTGTTTAAGTATGTTTATTACGATTCCGAAGTTTGGTACTAGAATAGTCCTGTAGAAAAATCCAAATATCATAATGATTTAACTAGAAAACTAGGCGTCCAGTTAAATGGCGCCATTCAAATCGATGGTTAGCCGCCCAACGACTGTTTTAACCAGTTGGCTGCGACATATATACTGTGATTGTCTGGCTAATTGTATTTAAATGTGTGTGTGAACAAATAATGTCGGAGAGAACAAATTGGCCTAGTTAGCTTTGACGAAAATTGAAAATGGCATTTCCTGGATTGTAACTTCAAAAATACAATTAATTTTAATAGGATAATGTCCTAGAATGCAGTGGTTAGTACGATAAATTTGTAAGGTCATGAGGCTAATACTCTAATCTTAAAATCTATGGCAATCTCTTTCGATGTGGAATTTGAACGATATTCACGAACATGACGCTACAATTATTTGACAGCAATGGCGACATTTTTTTTTTACCGATAATGTTAATTTGTTTAGCTAAGGCAAGCGTCCAACGCTACTCAATTAGAAACTACTGAGAAATGTTATCTGCAATCTTTCAATCTGTTAAGATAAGTTTATATTGTTTCTTGATCATAAAAATCATCAATCGGTCGAAAAGCTCTAAGCGACTTTAAATTAACATAATTCCATGAATCACTATCGCAATCGAACTTTTTAAATTACACAATAAACCCGCTGGTCATTGGATGGTGGTAGATAATAAGAAGCGTTAATTCATATCAAGCTTTATACTGTTTTATTTACACACAACTGCCCTGCGATTCTGTAAAATTTCAAACCCGATTTCGAATCCACTCGGGTGTCCGAATTCACTTGAAAAAGCGGCATCCGCTCAAACTTGAATTGGTAATAATGTTTCGTGAAATAAGTGAAGTGAGTTTCGAAATTATATAGAATTAAAATATCTAAGACACGTTTAATCAATCAATTTTGTTTAGTATTTTTATACAAAAAATGGAATCAATATGATTTCTATACTAAATGGCGAAAATTCGGACACATGAGTGAATTCGAATTCGGGTCTGGATTGTTACAGAATCCCAGGGCTGCTTTTCATCTAAGTGAGTTCTGTAAATAATTATCTCGTCTTCATTGGCCGGCTTGCTATTTTCTGTTATCATCATCCGCATCAGGTCTCGTTTCGTACCAGTCTTGAATAGAAATGACCTAAAGGGGTGCCTACATGCACGTCACGAACCAACCCCCAATAGACGGGATTGGCCTGCATTTGTGTAAGTAATCGTTTGTTTTATTTTTCTTCCTTCCTCCAAATTTTTTATGTACCCCATATTTGCGTGCGATGTTTTCAAATGCATTCTTTATTTCTTTTCCTTTTCTTTTAATATTAACATTGAATTAACCTGCAGTCTTTAAAAACTTAGTATTAACGTTTATACTACCTAATAATTTGAATTGGCTGATTAAACTTTCTATTTGGGCTATAAAGTGCATTTTCGTTTTGTGTAAATGAAATGAAGTTTTAACCGAACCTTTAAGCTTTGCTTCCTGTATTACTTACAGCGATGATGTCAGTGCATGCATGTCGATTTGAAATCGATTAATTCGAAAAATCAATTATTAACAGTAAAATAATCGCATATCAGATCGATTTGGAATACTACATAGATTCTTGAATCGATCCATGAACCCCTCGAATCAGACCCATTCAATTCAATTCAAGAACTAGCAATATAAAATTCCTAAATTGGCTACGGTTTTTTTTATATTTTTTTTAATATTTTGCTATTGTCGGACGTCGATATATTATGATAATGTCTATAGAAATGAAATGAAAATATCTTTATTCAAGTAGGCTTTTTACAAGCACTTTTGAATCTTCAAAAAACATTTTTTTCCCCTACCACTTGTTCAGGACGTCTTTTAACTAACAAGGAGAACAAGCGAAAGAGCTTACCAGCTCTTTATGAGAAGTAATGACATTTACAAGTCATGTAATTTACAATTTAATATGTATTATCACAATAATAAATATAACTTTCAAAGTCTTTAGGTCATAGGTTATACATATAATTAGTCGATATATAACAAAGCGAAGGCTATTAATTCCATGCATTGCGATCCTTAAAATATCATCAATAATGCTCTGTCTATATAAGGCATGTCTGATTGAACAGTTCGCGATTAATCGAAAATCGATATTTTAATGCTCGATTCAATCGAAAATCGATTTTAGTATGTTCGATTAGAATCGAAACAGAGATCGATTTTTTTTCAAGGGAATCGACATGCCTGCAGTGCAGTACCTTGGTACCATTACTGATCTTAAAATATTTGTTTTTATCGCTTGTACATGTAAAATACTGTTTTGTTAGATGATATGCTAAAATTTAAGATGCTGAAACACCGTCAAAAATCGCACATTTGCATGTAGATTAATTTAATAACACCTGTTGTTGGTGTGGTGTGGTTGGTGTGTTGATTAATAACACCGAGACCAACGGCTTAACGTGCCTTCCGAAGCACGGAGTAGCTTGAGATAACAATTTTTTGGTCACCCATCCCGTGACCGACCCTAGCGAAAGTTGCTTAACGACAACGATCGCGGGCCGCGGTGCTTGTCCACTATGCCACCGAACTACTCCTACAAAATTCTCTGGTTGATTTTTAATTCTACCCTCAAAATATTAAAGTTATAAGAAGAAATTTAACTTTTTATAACCTGACGGGCATAGTCAAATTAAATTATACCAAAAATATTTTAGTTTTAATTAATGAAATGTAACAAAATCAGTCATGGTTTGATTGGCAGCTACACTACGTTAACGTTAAAACAGTATTAATTAAATCTAACATCTAGCGAACGATCAGTCATAAACTCGAATAAAACAAAGCAAAAGATTATTAAATGATTAAACCTAGCTGTTTTCATAGAATAAAGTTATCATAATATATCTAAATATAGAAACTTATTTCTGAAAGCAATATTCCGCTTGATACATTTGAAATCTAAGTCAAATATTTATTCAGAAGCATTTTCTATGCAGAGATCTGATTATGTGATTTATATTTGTTAAAATGTACTTGAATTCCTTCTTGATCATGTTTTGAATTAATAAATTGTTTACAAGTTTCGAGTGGGGAACTACTTATAAATCTACAATGCCTTTGTGTGAAGTTGCTAAACAATAGGCCTAGCTATTTGCAGCAATAATTAATTAATAATAGTTCAAAGTTAGATATTTCTGTTCACGAATCACTATTCATTTTATTACCTTAAAATTCTATTTTACTTTTTTTTATAAGAATTTGTCGATTAGGTTCTCAAATAATTTAGTGTTTTTTCATCAAATAGTATTTTCTAGACTTTAGCAATTTTGCGTATCTTGTGTATAAATTTTCGACTAAAGGGTAATATTTTTTTAAAATTATGTTTATTTTAAATGAATTGTCCAGTTGCCGCTACAAGTTGCGAATGCGTATTTCACTTTGCAATTCTTTTACGTTTTGTACCCTCGTAAGATAATGACCAAAAATAAACGGTTAAATAAGAACTCAAAATAAGAACTTTTGCTCTACTCGTATTATACAATTTTCAACGACGTTTCAGGTTTTACTTCCTACATCACACACACCAACTATATCGGTTGAGTACCATGTACGAGTTCTAGTATTAAAATATATATGCTTGGCATTTGTACAGTCAGGTTATACAAATCTGTCAAATTTCTCCACTTGATTTTAAGCCTTAATCAACAGGACAAATTTAACATATTGTGGAAATCTGACTTGACATCTGACGTGAAAGAAAATAGCGGTTTAGCTATCATGTATATTCATTGAGATTCTGGCAGTCACTCTATCGAAACAATTCCGGTAACCTAACCAAAGATAACAGAATTAGAGAAAACTTGTTCATTGGACACGTTATTTGCGCAAAATAATAATAAATTTTGTAGATATAATTTTGAGTCAACCTTCACAAAATCTACTCTCAGCCCCCTCAAGCCAACCCCAAAGCGTAATCCTGGCTACCTCTGCTTGTTTTTGACAATAAAATTAGTATCTATGTGAGATGATTTTTAATTTTAAGTTTTTCGTGCAAATTTCTAGTTTGAATTATGTATACCTACATAAATATTAATTGTTTAGTATTAAAAATTAAAATATATCATAATTTTACTTAATATATCACGTAACTATCCGCCATTTTTAAATCTCATAAATAAAGGTACCCTTTTTATAGACAAAAATAAATTAAATCTATAGCATCATAACGAATTATGTCTTTATTTTACAAAACATTTTTTGATAGAAAAAAAAATAAAAAAATAGAAGCGTACACCACCAAAAAATGTGGGTTTAAAAAATAAGTCTAGAACAATATTTTGATATCGATATCTATGTACGAATTGTAAACGTGTAAAATTAAATAAATGAATGCCCTTTTTTTCGTAACAAAAAAAAATTAAGCGGATCAAATTAGCTTAAGTCTTGTTACAACACAAATGCAGACTGTTTTAGTATTAACGTCACGCTGGTTATACAGATGCCGGGACAGGCAAAGCCGTGATGCGGTGAAAATTAAAAAAAATATATTGCCGTCACGTGACTGTCATGAGATTAGGGCGTGTTGATTTAAATCGTAACTTTTTTTTAGATGACTTTTCCTCGTTACCTTACTGCTATTGATTTGAGGCGGGTAAAATGTAATTAGATATATTTTGTGTTAAGCAAAAAGATTTGTGTGTGTCAATTATATGATATTAGAATAACGTAATAATAGGAAATTAGTAAAAATTATCTATTTTATGTTATCAATAAATACTTTGTAACTATAATAAGATAATAATATCACCCCAGAAATTCTTAATATTCTCAGCAATAATTTGATCATCTATATCTTAAGAATCAATAACTGTTCCGCCATCTTGGGTGGTGTAAAACTAATATGGCGGATTATTTGCTTAATCGGCTGTAGATAGATATTAAAGTATAGTGTTGAGAATAACCACCACCTAAGGTTAAAACCAAGATTTGATGAATATACAAAAGATTTATTATATTTTATAATAATAGTAATAATATTTTTAAATATATATGAGACCTGAGGGCCTATTCTATTTATCCTCGAACGGAAATTCGGAAAATTCCTGAGTCGTTCTAATAATTTCCTTAAAATCTTATTCGTGAAGATTTCTGTGCATCGAAGGTAGTGTCAACTTCCTGCGTTGTGTCGTAAATAATGAAAAATGCGTTTCTTTGGAGTCGTATTAGAAAATAGATGAAAATTTTGGTTTTAGGAGAATTATAATAGCCCTTTACCTATTACAGTCTTAGTTAAATACATTAATATAAACCCGTTAAATATATATATACAGCTTATTCGAAGTGGCCTCTGTTAGTCGAAGCCAGCTATCAATAGACGCACGCACTATTTCCATGGGAAAATTCTTAACGTAGTGTTATTAAGAGTCTTAATTACCTTCTTGAGAATGGTATCTTGATACAACTGTGCCGATATTTTGATGCCTTTTTCACAAAAATATGACTCTGTCACTTATCCATAGCTAACACATCACTGAAGTCCGATAATGCCCACGTTGTACTCTGTTGACTATGTAAAGGATTTTAAGAGCTTTGAGAATAAATATGGTCATTTTGTTTTTTAAAATATTGCTTAATTGTAAAAAAAAACAAATAAAAGCTTCTTCTAAAATTTTATTTAAAATTACTAATATTGTACCTCAATTGAATTTAAACAGAATATTTTTACGTGCAGGTACGTATTTATTTTGTAAAAGAACTTCATTTCAGCCAATCTTTTAAAGGTACCTCTTAACACTAATTAGTAGCTTCACGATATTATAATTAGTGCCGCTAATGGCGTGCTGTAAGCAGATTGTGCCGCGCAATCGCGGTTTCCAACTCGTACAGCTTAGGGAGTAGCATCCTCATTTGCTTTTACATAAAGACATTTAATATTTTGAAGTTCCTCGAACAACCTTGCGTTGAATAAAAATAGAGTTCCTTCTCCTCTGATTTGTGCTACGTAGTTAATATATTTCAGTGTTTCAAATTAAGTGTATTTCTATAGTCTTTATTAGTTTACACCACCACCAGCCCTTTTACGTCCCCACTGCAGGGGCTCAGGCCTTCCTTATGGATGGTTAAGGAGGATGGGCCATGACCCTCCACGCTGGCCCAATGCGGATTGGAGGGTATTAACGACTGCAAATGCAGCCGGGACCAACGGCTTAACGTGCCTTCCGAAGCACGGAGTAGCTCGAGATAATAATTTTTTGGTCACCCATCCCGTGACCGACCCTAGCGAAAGTTGCTTAACGAATACGATCGCGGGCCGCGGCGCTTATCCACTACGCCACCGAGCTAAGGCTATCAGTGACATAATAGAAAAATATTATATACGTATTTTTTTCTTTAGATAACAGGCATTGCAGTTGAAGAATGGGGCTTTTTACGTCACGACTACGTAGAAAATGTACAAAGGCGTGACGTCATGCGATATTTCAACTCAATGTATCGCTATAATTTGTTGATTACGCAACGAATAAAAAAATACATGTTTAATATTGGTGAATAATCTACCTGATGAACGGACTAACAATTTGTCATCATAATTTTCAAGTAAACTTTACCTAAAGACGAACATAAACCATTTCATTAAAAAGCAATGACTAAAGTCAGCATAACCATGGGCCACAAAAGCAAATTGGCAATGACAAAAAAAAAGTCACATTGAGGCGAGTCGACTTATTTCGGTCGGATAATGGTTTAAGGCGAGTAGCTCGGTGCCGTAGTGGATAAGCGTCGCGATTGTTGTCGTTAAGCAACTTTCGCAAGAGTCGGTTACGGGATGGGTGACCAAAAAATTTATATCTCGAACTACTTCGTGCTTCGGAAGGTACGTTAAGCCTTTGGTCCTGGCTGCATTTGTAGTCGTTAGTACCTGCCAATCCGCATTGGGCCAGCGTGGAGGGTCATGGCCCATGCTCCTTAACCATCCATAAGGAAGGCCTGGGCCCTCGCAGTGGGGACGAAATAAAGGGCTGATGATGACGATGATGAATGGTTTAAGCCTGGTGCTAAAGTTACTCCTCGTTTTATGTTTAACTAGCTGTTTTCGCGCGACTACGCATGTATAAATTACATTGTATGTCAACCGCGTATGATTTAGCTGTATTTCTTTTTAAATCGGTCCAGTAGTTTCGGAGCTTATTCAACAATCAATCAAATCTTTCCTCTTTATAAAATTAGTATAGATAAGTCACTCTCATTCAGACAAGGAAAGAAAATACTCTCACTTTGACGATCTAGAGAGAGAGAGCAACATCGCGCAGGAACAAAGAGCTTATATAGTAGAATTAGACAGCTAACAGCATGTAATAACTCATGTTCTATGACTTTAAAAAATTCGGTAACACGAAGGCTTGAATTATTAAACTAAGCATGTAGGTTCTTCAAACGGCTCGTAGCGTAACGTTATCTTTTATGAAATCTAAATTATTTATAGTTAATAAAATTATGGTGCTATTATAAATAATGTATGGTTTTTTACTGTTATCTTGTTTGCCAATGGAATTAAAAGCGCAGTTTTGAAGGGACTGTAACTGAAATTGATTTAGATTTGTGCAGCTTTCTTAAATATATAATTAAATATTATATTGAAAATTCATTTTTGTTCAAACAATTAAGTTTGAGGCTGATTTTTTAACAAAACAGCATAGTTGATTATAAAAGATGGGTAGTCATTTTACAACAACCTATTAATCTAATTAATCTAATTAGATTAATCTAATCTCAAGTTTCTTATTTTATCTGTAACAAATCCTATTATTAATATTAAACCTATAGTAAATATTAATTAATTTACGTATAGAATCGTCAAGCCCAGGAAACTTTAAGTATGCCTACAAGAACCTTGAGTTAATACTATAATAGATAATATTATAACAAGTAGGCATAGATGGAAACTTCAAAATGAAATTCAGAATTCGTCTAAATATAGACTTGTTTAAAACGGTTTTAATTAAGACTTTTGGTAGTAAACGATAAAATATATTTTTGATTTATTTTTAGTAGTAGCTCAGATATACGTAGTAGTAGTAGCAAAAATAATGAAGAACAAATTTAATTATGCAAGAATTTAGGTCTTTAAAGGTCTTATGATATTCGATAACCACACTGTTACTTGGGAAAATTTAACTCTCAATTATTGCGTAGTGATTAGCGCGTACGTTCTGCGATAAGCAACTTTCGTAATGACAGGATGGGTGACCAAAATTATTATCTTGAATACCTCCGTGGCATGTTTACCCGTTGATCTCGACTGCAGATTAACGCACACCAAACCACACTGGGCCCGCGAAGTGGTTCATGGCCCATTCCGACCACGCAATATTTATAGCGAAGGTTTTCTTCAGATAAAACAGATACTGTAAAAATTATGGTAAACTTATATATTTTAAATCTACAAAGCTTTTTGGTATACCTACCAATTACGTCTTCAATAGTAAACAAAACCTTGCAAAAAAATTGCCAGTTTTTCCTTTTCACTTTCTAAGATTCATAATAGAAAGTCACGAATTAGAGTTTCAATTGTAATACCTTTTTTTCTGTTTGGAGAATAAATAAAGTCGATAAGTTCTTCTGTCGTTCGCTGAGTCCAACCGGTAATTTATTATGTTGTTTCTTTTACGTGCCTGCCTGTACCTGGATAAATAATATATTTCATATGATCATTAGGTATATAATCGTATTTTTCTTTGAAATTCGCATACCGATTCCATTTTATTCAGAAATTACCTAATAATACTTAAAATATCAGTCATCTTCTGCTTTATAATATAAAAATTATAACAATGTGATTGGATTTGAAATCAAAGATATTATCGATACGATAATAACATTCAGTAAATGTCCTTGATCATATCATAAAATCAAATCTTAAAACTTATTAAGAAAATAAAATAATTACTCTTATAAAGTTTTTCATTGTTCACCTTTAATGACAAATTATTTTAAAAATACTTAAAAATCGGAATCAAAATCAAAATTATTTATCCAGCCTAGGCTATTACAAGCACTTGTGAAAGTCGAGAGCTACGCCATCGGTTCATAAATCTACGGCGGGAAACCTTGTACCGAGAAGAACCGGCAAGAAACTCGGCAAGGGCTGCTTTTTTCTCCCTGTTTTATTTCATACAGAGCGTCAAGATTGAAAAATGACTTCATTAAAATATGAAGTTACTTTTCATTATATACTTATTTTAGGTGACCCCATAGATTTTATGACAAAAGATTGTAAAATATTCTACTATAAAGATTCTTATATATTTTCACTTCCACTGATTTCAATTTAAGAGAGAAGTGAGACATATTTAACAGAGGTCCTCAAACCCAATTGTTAAAATAGTTTTGTATTTTTATATTACATTTGTTTTAAAATGGTAGATGTATACTAGTCAGTCGCGCAGTTTGAAATGTAATTGTTTAGTCTTTATATAGCAAAATTGTTTTCTAACTTTGTATGATGCGTATACAACTGCTTGTTTAGCCGAATCAAATAAATTGTAGTGGGAGGACCACACTGTGGAATATTTTCATAATCTAGTTTAAACGTGACAGTTACAGTCGTAAGTCTTAGCCCCGTACGGAGCAGAGAGCACGCCGGGTGACACACGCTCTATTTCTAGACGTGCGTTTCGAATGTGATCGTACAATATTTTATTTTCAGTGTGTACTAGTGTTTATTCGTAGATGACGTGAGCTTGAGTAACTGTAGTCTAGGGGATATGATGACAATCACAATTTTTTTGTTGTTAATTTTAACAAATATTTTTATTTTTTTATTTAAATAATTCGAACGACGCTATAAAATATTTCTTCAACAGAATTTTTTTATTATTTTAGTCTAACTCACAGAAATAACTAAAATTAGTTTTATTAAAATTGCAAAATAAAAATAAACAAGAAGTAATAATATTAAATGGGCATGCTAAATTTTAATGCCAATTTAATTGAATTGTTTGTAAATTTCGACATACACGTGTGTTGTAACTACTGTTTTCAAAGATTTAAACGGTATAAGAATACTGACATAAAAAATGCATTTCCTATGACAGATTCACTATGACAAACTTTAAAAACTAGATTAACCAAAGGAAATTTATGCAGCTTAGCCCCTGGAGTATCCAACGAGCCAATATTTAAAATTATTCTGTGACAAGATTCCATTTGTTCATCTTTTGGAATGACGGCCCGTTCGCGTTACATTGAAGGTTATGTTTAGACGTGCGGATTGCTTTGTTTTATTATTCCTGTGTAGTTGAATGATGCCATATGGACATCTGTTCCGTGTCCAGTTTCAGACGTTTGATCACTGATATATCGATGATTAAATATTCTAATTATGATTGTAATAATATTTAATTTTATTTTCTTCATTGTAAACACTTTAATAATGGGTATGGGTAAAATGTTGTGCATTTTTTGTTATATTATAACGTATGAGTCCGGAGACATACATCATTATTCCAATAAATCTTTATTTATTGCTCGTTTTTCAGTTTTCATGTTATTTCATGCATACCACCTATCCATAGTTCATTCGGCCATACTTTATATATCATTATCCATATTCATAATAAAAAAAAATCGAACCTCAAAGTTACATTCTTCAAAAATAATGCAGAAATAAAAGTTGAAATTTAACAGTTAAAATTCTAATTAATTAAATACAAGGTTATTATTAAAGCACTCCGTTTTTTCCTTTCCCTAAAACCTCTCCTTTTAGTATGAATAGAAATTTAACGTAATTAATTTTGTTTGGCAGGTAAATCATCAGTTGGAGATTACGTCTCTCGTCGAGCTGTGTAAGGTTCGATACAACAAAGACAGAAACTTACAAAGCCTCGTAGGCGGTCGACTGTGAAACGAAATAGTGATGTAACGTTCGACTATTTTCTCGAACTTAAACAAAAATTGTGCTTTCAGCATTTGATAAAAAATTGTTTACCTCTCTATTTATAAACCTATTAAAAGCTATTGATAAAAAAAAGATATGAATAGAGCGAAGACTTTTCAACGAAGACAGTTTATGGTTTGTAAAAATAGTGCATAAAGTAAAGAAAGTGGGCTTTGGCTCGCGTCGTTGATGTTCAATGCTGAAAGTCGCAACTTCGCCGAATGAGTCTCTTGTAGACTATCCTTATCTTGCCTTTTCTTCTGTGGTGTAGATGATTTCCTAATCTGTGGTGCTGAGCGTGGTACGGATCTTATCTGATCAAGTTTGGGGATACTTCCTTGTAGTCTTCGTCCATCTATTTTGCCTTTCAGTAATATTTTATTAAGATTGTAGTTTTATAATTCTGACAAAAACTAGCTCTTATCTAAAATGTAAATTGTATTGAATGAAGAGTTTTTTTGTATAACGTTACAACCAATACCTCTTTCGCTCAAAATACAGTCCTGATACTATAGCTACAGTAATTAGGTACATAAATATTGTTATAGTTTTCGAGAAATATCTTCCTAATTGAATTTTGATTTTAATATCCATGGTGTTTATGAAATAATTATGTTAAAATCTCTTATTTTATCGTTAATTGTATCTATTTTTTTAATCCATTAATCGATTAAGCTGGATATACTCAAACCGATAAAAGTCAGTTTCAAAAGTCGAATCGTTACATCACTAATAACAAAATAAAACTGAGGAATTGTGAAGTTTCCTACTCAGGTTTGTAATTTTAAGTCGGAGAACGGGCTGTCGGAGTGTAGGAATTGCAAATCGTCTGACGCTCAGCCGAGCGGAAAGACAAGGATGTATTTAAATTAATTTCGACGCAAACAGTTGGGGGGTTGCAAACGGTAGCTTTCAACCTTCACCGAAACAAGAGCGCTTCCGATTCCGATGTTATGACATTCAGCGTTATTATGATGCATGTGTTTGTTTTTCTCGCCGGATGCTTTGTCAAATGTGCTTGTTATTTTTCTTAGACAACAATTTGACGGGCTCATAAATAATTGTACCTACAAAGAAGTTAAAGATCAAAAGAATAGTTTTGGATTACTCATACATAGATTTCATGGAACCTATAACTATAACCTATATCTTTTGCACAACTTTCAAACATTTTTTAAACAAATTTGATTAAAATTACAATGTATATTGTATAGAAATTGACGTTACTATTTCTATCTATATTTCTTTACATAACAGAAGTCTAAATAAATTTGAATGAAATGGGGTTTCTTTAATATTAATATTTTATAATTGGTTGAAATGCTGTAAACATTGAGGGGTGAAGATTAAACGACGAAATCATCTGACGATTTTGTCGTCATGACATGATGACACCATGAATCATCGTGACATTTAAATATTTGACATATTCGCTGATTGATAAATACTGTAAAATCAATTTGTATACCTATGTTGCTGCACCGCAACATTGCTAGTTTTATTACACTTCTCGTCCCCTCGACTAGTCGAGGTTTGGTCGCACAGTCGAATGATGTCGTTCAATCAAAAAGCTAGCCATATAATAGCTGTTTTAACCAGTTCTCTACGACATATTATTTAAGTTTCTCAAACAGATTAGTTTGTCTACGTAAGTTTCGAATTTGGACGGTGTTGTACTAACTTAGGAGCTTATTCCGCTTAGCTCACATGTGCTGTTTGTGAAGATAGGACGTGTACACAACAAGACTTGGTAGTTTAACACATAATACATATGTACACTCATTCTCTAAACATAGCTATGAGTGTAACACAAGGTTTCAACACATCAAATATACAGTGAATTTTACGGTTAAAGTATCATATTACCTATAGGTTAATTATTTTTCAATAATCAACATAATATGATGTCAGCAATCTATTTTTTTTAAACAGTGAAAATGGATAGTTATATTATAGATAGTTAATTTATTTGATCACTCTTTTCTTACAAGTTCCGAGAGGAGGGATTTAGGATAAATGTAGGTGGTTCATACTTCTTTCTCATTAACAAAGGAAAAGTTTACAGAAAATTATTTAGTTCTCGAGTGGGCATATGCACTTTTATCGCTGATAATGATTGCCAAACAATCTTTGCATCAAAAGAGATTTTATTATATGTGGTGTAAAACAATTACATTTTAATATCTATTACGTTATAAATGTTCTTAAATAATAGGACGATGTTTTAACACAAAATAATCACTTGAAATATCACAATTCAGGGCGATATATAAATAGCCTACTAAATTATCTCGTAAATATTGAACTTTCATAACATATTTTTGCTTCTAAATAAACACAACGAATTGTTTACCAATGAATAACAGGCACAAATAAGTCTTATATGTAAATACTCGTAATATTTACTCACGCGATGTGATTCCAACATATAATAATCTAATATGTTTGTATGTACACGCTAATTGAATTGCCAATATACGGCACGGTATGGAAGTAATAGGCAATTATTGTAACGAATGAGATCTAAATTTGTTCAAACGAAAAAGGATAAATTTTTACTGCAAATATACTCGCGTCGACATCGTTTGTTTGTTGATTTTATCGATGTTTTAGGGTTAAACGGAGAATAAAATAAATGCAAGTTCATTTTCATTTTATTAATTGTATTTTAATATATTTTTTTTGTTTGGTATATATGGCCACTTCTTAGTACGATACGTCTAAAGTAGATGGATATTATTAAATTTCATTTTTTTAATGATAATATTCTAATATGTTTTAAAATATACCCTACATTTAAAAAATCTATTGATCACGTCAAAGACTCTCCTCCTATTATGACGAAAATTTTGGAGTGTAGTTAAAAGACTTTACTGACTACTAGACTTTTTTTATTATTATTTGTAACACCTTTATTTTTAAAAAATCAAAAATATTTATATCTATTATAAATTCTGATATTATTATTGTATGTATTCACATAAAAGTAATCAAGTTTTATATTCTAGTTTAATTTTTTTCATACGAAAAATAAATCGCTTCCATGATTTTAGATTTGTGCGTTATTTATGTTACATATACATACAATATGTGAGTGATCAAAGTGCGACATCCTATTAGATCGGTGAATATTCAGAGCGAAAAGTACACACCACTCTACAAAAGCCTCAAAGCGACAGCAAAATCAACGGCATAACAAATCAAACAGAACTGTTTATATTAAGCGGAACACATGATACGCCAATCCAATTGACACAATAATTTTACATATGTTTTTTGTCTATTTAGTATAAAAACCAGGCCAGAGACACACAGGCCATTTTCTTTTGCCCACAGAAGGAGAGAAAAAAGATATTTTGTTAAATAACTTTAAGACTGTTTATCTTGGAATCTGAAAAGAAATATATAAGGGAATTAAATATTATGGGTATATTTGGGAATCTCATAATCAGCCCTTTCCTTGATATTTTCAACTCCGTCTTATTATAAAAGGAGGTCCAAAGTTAGCAATTGGTTTAAACCATTGGCCGCCTAAAGCAAAATTATTGCCAATTGACAAAAACAGAAAATTTAAAAGTAGAGAAGATAATATTGATCAATTTTGCATACACGATGGTATACTGAAAAATATTCTTAATGAAACATGCACTTTGTCCCTGGCACTATGAGATGAGACAAAAGAAAGACAAAAGAACTAAGATAGTATGCAAAATTGATCAAACATAAGAATAAATTTTTATCTTTATCGAAAGTTTAAATATTTGTAAAAATATTTATTTTGGCTGTTCGGGAAGATTGTCTGAACATTGATAAAAATACTCTTTTGTAGCCAAAAAGAAAAAAGTGTTTGAAAAATTCTTCATTCCTTCAAGTCCTGGGTAGCTCAGTAGAGAATATATCAAACTAAGATCTGTTGACTTATTTTGGTCGGCTTATAGTTTCAACCTGCACGCGCAGCATAATAAACTCGAGATATGCTTTGTCAACACCAAACGTCATTTTTCTCCGATCAATAGTGAGAAATCAAGGGCACACCCGAAAAAAGTGACATTTGGGTGTAGAAAGAACGTGCTCGAGTTCATCACGCCACGTGTGCTGATCGCCTAGCGTACGTTTTTTTGACGTATACGTCGATCGTGAGCGTTTCGGATCTGTGAGCGAAATGAACGAGCCAGCGACCGCTTGCAATCCTTTAAGTTACAGTTTTTCCTTTTGAGGTCTAAGTAGACCCCTAAAAATGGGCTATTGCCTTCAACTATGTTTAGAGGGAGCAGGGACAGTAGCTTATCAAAGAGGAAACGTAACAAAACAGGCTATATGGGTCGACTGTCAAGTTAACAATACAACCACGAAACAATAAGCGGGGCTTTGTGAGCTCCAATGGGCGGATAAAATGAATTTTTTGACAAATTCCTTTTGTTTTTGTTATCATTAGATATGCTCTTCACATTATTACTGGAAAGGCTTTTGATAGGATGCTGTTTATAATGGTATTGTACAGATTGTTTTTATATTTACTAAATAGGTGAAAGATTATGAAACAATAATATAAATATTATAATAATATTATATTACCAATGTATAAACACTGTACACATTTCTATTAAAATCTCATTGTCTTTATTATTCACTCAATTTAAAAAAAAACTTAATTATTTGGAAACAATACAAAATATTTTATTTTGTATGTAACATGGTACAATATACTTAGATCATAACATTAGGTCATAACCGTTACAGCATACACCAATTACACTTACAGGTAAATTGTAGATTGATATTATTACTTGTCTTTGATTAGAACAATATAAATACTTTTATAAGTATGTTTTTGCATATTCGTTAAAAAACTTATTAATAAACGTAAATCACCACTCCATTGCTTTGTTTTAACATCTACCTATATCTTAACGTGGAACTACTTACGGGGACACACGTCTTTCTTCTCATCAACGTTCATTAAACTTTTCATACATGCTTCCCAGTTTTTATGGCTTTAGACATCATCTTCCAATAGTTCTGGCCTTCCCCAGCTTCTTCTTTCCGTTTTCCTTTTCCTTTTTGTGTTTGTGTCTTTCATTCGTTTGCCGAACATTATTTCCATGTCTCTGAACCCAATTAAAAACACCACTATTAGTCAGGTTTATTATCTCTGCATTACGTCGCAATCTGCAAGTGTTGCTCCGAATATTCCACGTAAGGTTACCATTTTGACCGCTTTTATTTAACTCACAAGCACCCTTTGATATACCAGCTTATGTTTCCATACATATACTTTGGGATCAGAACTGAGTTGTGTACAGCAAGCTTTGCTTTTTGGCTTAATATTTTGCTACCAAGAAATTTTTCCAACCCTCCATGTGCTCTGTTTCCAGTATTAATTCTTCTCTCTTTATCAGTGGTGCATCTTCCATCCACGCTGAAAGCGCATTCGGGCATAAAAACTCCTTTGACAAAGTTATTCATTAGAACCGTAAGATTTATCTTACTGATCCATAGTTTATTTTCAAATATTTCAATCATGCCGTACTTAACCTTTAATATTACGATGTCTCTTTTCGTCATATTGAAGAAATGACATCGCAATCTTGAATGTTTGACTGAGACGTCTGCTTATAAGTGATTTGTTATAATAATTATATGAACTGTTCTAGGCTAAGCAGAGATTCTTGTTTCCAAGTCTCTTGAAAGGAATTGTTTGTTCATAATTAATTCATCAAGTTATGGCCAACTAAGATTCTTGTTATTCTATTTCGTGTAATCTGATCAATTTTGTACTGTTTACAAATTGTTCTTAGAAGTGCGTAAGTCCTTAGATTAAATAACTATTTTGAAACAAATGTAATGATAATATATTGGATTGTTTTTCTTCTTTTCGTTTACAACTTATTGATGCGTATAAATTTCCCAATGGATTATATAGTTAACCACGTGAGGTCTTAAGGTTAGGTATTTTGGCAGGTGTTAGCGATTGTAGATAAATAGATTCTGGTCTTGTTAGACATGTTTTTGGAAGCATTGAGGAGTTCGAGTTAATAAAATCTAGGTCACTGATCTGATAATTGGTCCTTGAAAGTGATTAAGCGACGAATTCACTAAACGAACATGCTCGCAGATAAGTCTGGATTCTCGCTGGACCTCGATACAGGCTAATGAATGACTGCGATGGTCCTACATTTGCAAACATACACTGATTATTATAGCGAGGTCCGCCGAGCAAGTCGGCAGATTTACCCGCAGGCAGGTCCGTCTAGTGAATTCCTCACTTTAGTCTCTGCGATTCCAGATCGAATGCGAACAACTACGCCTTAAAGCTCCTCTTTTACTTGCAGCATTATGGTCCTATATATGTCATATTTAATTGAATTATTATTTGTGGTGTATTAGTTTACTTAAATTGAATATTTATACTGTTTGATAAATTTTGCTGTTGTTAATAATTCCCGAGAGGGGATCTTACTGTAAATAATCATCATCATCATCCCTTTTACGTCCCCACTGCAGGGGCTCAGGCCTTCCTTATGGATAGTTAAGGAGCAGATTGGAGGGTATTAACGACTGCGAATGCAGCCGGGACTAACGGCTTAAGTTGCCATCCGAAGCACAAAGTAGCTCGAGGAAATAATTATTTTTTGATCACCCTGTAAATAATAATACATCACAAATAATGAGGACTTTCAAATTGGAATTGATATATGATGAATAGGTATCAATACAATTCTCAAGAGAACGTCTTCTAATGTTCTACTAATCTACTAATCAATTGGAATAATAAACAACTCTGTAATGGTACCCTTAAAGCATTTGATTTGTACATTTTCATATTTTTTAAGATTATCTGCATAGTCTTAACTATGAATTTTGTTTATTGGACAGCTCTGCGATTCTGTAAAAATCCAAAACCGAATCCTAATTCACTCGGGTGGCCAAATTCAGTTCAAAAAGCGGCATCCGCTCAATTTTGAATTGATAATAACGTTTCGGTGCATAAGTGAAGTGAGTTTCGAAATGACATAGGAATAGAGTATCTGAAACATGTATAATCGACCCATTTGATTTTGTATTTTTATATAACATATGGATTCAATAGAATTTCTTCACTAAATGACGTGAATTCGAATTCGGGATCGGATTTTTACAGAATCGCTCTGCTGAATCTGGAGATTATTAACAAAGTTACGTATGTTATTTCTCGAATCTCTAGGAAGATACGTAATTTAAAAGTTTAATAGATGTCATCATCTCAAGAAAGTACCGAAAGAAGTTTCTAGATTTAACATGGGAAACAAGAGCGACATAACAAATTTCAATTTTTATTATTATATTTGATCGGTTTTGCATTTACAATGTTATACTGGAAAAGGAAAAATGCTCTAAAAACCCGCTTTGTCCTCGAACCGATGACCTTACGCAATTCGGGTGACTGCTCTAACCACTGAGCTACCTAAGACCTAACAGAACTGACGAATTTTCCAAGAACTTGTTACTTTTTTGCTATAACAGAGCGTATTTTCGCCGTTTTAGAGCCGAAAGAAATATTTCATTAGGAATATATTTTGTATTTTGCATTGGGAATGCAAAATTTATCAAAAAGAACAAATTTTCATCTTTCATGAAAATACGCTCAGTAGCAGCGAAAAAAATAACAAGTGCTTGAAAAATTAGTCACTATTGTTAGGTAGCTCAGTGGTTCCGCGCGGTGCATGGCCTCCGGGCCGATCCCGCGCATCGCCCACCATGAGAGGGACATCGCTGAGTTTTAGTGGGTAAACTTCTGTTTCTTGTCTAGCCCCTTCGGGGGTGGGGCCACAGGAGGAGTCCCACATCACCCGTGGAGCCCGCGCAGGGTGAAGCGGGTATGCGTAACGCATTTTTCAGCGTCAAGAAAAAAAAAAGGTAGCTCAGTGGTTAGAGCAGTATCGCCCGGATTACGAAAGGTCATGGGTTCGAGTCCCATCTCAGAGTGCCAGGATTTTTTTAGTGACTTTTCATTAAGAATATTACTATTTTCGTATGAATATAAAGTGGTTTAACGTGTTTTTTGTTTTGTTTTGTGAACTGTTCTAGATTTTATGAAGTGAGATGTTTAAAAAAATAATATAATCGATGATAAAGTGAAATTATAATCAGTTTCAACAGTTTACAACTACATCGAATGTCTAGTATTTGTCAAAGTCAGAATTATCGTTTGAAATCTTTTGAAAACACAATTACAATGTTGTCCAACTACATAGTGGACGCGCTGAATAACTTCACGGCTAAATAACTGACAACGTCGACTTGACCGACATAAAAATAGAGCTGAATTTATACGATTGTGCATTGAAATTTTATCTACCACGCCATCCGCTCGTACAAAAAAATAAATTTCATCTAATGTACGACGGTATTCAACAGTTGCCAACAGAGGTCGTTCGCTTGGTAAACGTTTACAATAAAATAGAAGACAACATTCCATGTTATTTTTGGTAAATAATAATTACAGAAATTATTCCTATCAAATATTTAATACATAAATTATATATTTTGTCTTTTATATACCTAATATTTCCGAAAAATTCTTTCACGGACCGACAGATTGACAAACGGATAGTAGGGTCTCAGTAATAGGGACCCGTTTTACCCTTTGAGTACGTAACCATAAAACCACACAAGGCACAGATGATTCACGCTACTAAAAAAAATCAGGTTACCTCCCCAATGTTTACAAACAGGCATTGGCAATAAAAACCCAACAACTAGAAGCCGAACAATGTAAATAACGTACGTACTATGTTATGACATGACCATCAAAAATTAACTGCGCCATTAAGCTGATCAATAAAGTTATTTAGAGTACCGTACTGGAGTGGCCATCTTTACGATCCCAATAGCGGCTATCTTTGTAAACGGATATTGCAAAGTAAGATACTATGTCTCCGCAATGGAAACCCCCATTTGGGTCAACGGGTTACGACTTCTCTGCTCTCATGCGGTCCGATGTCGAAGTCAAGACACATCCGTTTTTGATGGAAACTATGTAATAAGAAACTTTAAGAGAAGTTACTGAAATAGTAATAAAACTAATGACATTAGACGCTCACTTTAGTTTAAACTATTTTGTTTAGCATATTATTTATTAAATACAATTGAATTTTATAAAATAGATATAAGTACGTTTAGTGTATATATGATGTTTGAATTTCGTTTCATTGGTAATTAGTTTTGGACATTCGATAAATAGTAATGACAGAGATTGACTTTGGGCCCGGGCGGCTCGTGCGAATTTTGGAACTTTACCTCTTTATAATATTAGTCAAGATTATAAATTTTTTTAATCCAAATTTATTTCAATATTTTTTTAATAATAATAGATAATAATATATTTATTTTTAAATAAGTGAGGTACGACGCAATGATTCATTGTTTAAAAAGATGACAGTTTAAAAATAGTGGAATCCATTAAGTGTTTCGAATTTTTTCTACCAATTGTTCCCGCCTCCTATGTGAGTTAGTACGTAACAGATGCGTGGACGCGCGCATTCCGTATACCAGAATAGAAATAGGGATGGAACTAAAAGTAAACTATCGACTCGACATTAATAAATGAATGTTTTCTAAAATTAAAAAAATATTATATTAATATTTTTTGAAGAACAGTTGACTGAAATATTTCTTCAATCCGAATTGAAATAATACAACAAATAATTGAATTTTTTACAATATTTTCTTTACAGCTTAATGGTTTATATATTAGTCCACAGGGTTCGCGAAGTATGGGAAATTTTTATATTCTTATTTCATTGGTCGATGAACCAATCCGGACGAAACCGCCTTAACTCTATATACGATACTAAAATCGAACAATGTAAATGAGTTATAATTACTGCTGAATCTTTTAAATGTATCTTCATTGAAAATCCTCTAATCACCGAGCTACCCAGGACTTAATAGGACTGACAAATATTTCAAGCACTTGATACATTTTCGCTACTACAGAGTGTATTTTCATCAATGTTCAGGGAATCCACCCAAACAGCCGGAAGAAATATTTTTACAAATATTTTAAACATTCGATTAACCTGTACCGGTACTGTACTGTACTGTTGAGTACCTAAGACTAATTTATTTTTAAGCATTTTTCTCAAAGGATATTATCCAATGTAGCATTAAGGATACAAAATTTATCAAATATAATCTTTTGATATACGAAATGCTTAAAAATCCACTTGGTCCCTGGCACCCTGAGATGGACCAAGTGGATTTTTTAAGCATTTTGTATTAAGAATAATCATTTGATATAGTCAAAGCTACTGGTGAAATCAAATATCCATTAATTTTATTCTTATAACTTTCTTCATTGATTTAATTTTAACTGTTGTTGTCCAATTTTGTGATATATACCTAATGTTTTATCACGGATTATAAAGTACAAAAAATGACGAACGCCATTGTTGTGTCACTATAACGTTAAAATAAGCAAAATTATGTAGTAGAATCAAGGCCCAGGTTGTTTACTTAGTTATTTCATAATATTATGCTATTAATTATTTACTAAGAAATCTGTAGTTACTTTTCACTCTCGGAGACTATATTAATATTTTCCCTCGTGACAAACAATTGCCTATAATATCAATTTTCTAGAGAAAGCTAATCTAATTCTAGACATCTATAACTTTATGAGAATTTTTAATACAATCATCGCCTGTCTATTCTCTCTACTAAAATACTATTAAGTTGCATGAAAAAACTTCCTAAGAAAGCTTATTACGAAGTGTCGGATTATTAATAGATAATTCTTGAACTTGAAGTTGTTTATCAGCGTAAAAACAGAAAGATATTGTACTATAGGAAATCACATATCCATCAGAGCCGAAGGAAAGGAATGAAACGAATTTCTTTACACCATGCAAAATTAATAACAGTTGGCGTTAGAATTCTGAAGAATCGGCGCGTACATGTTTGCAATGTTGCATGTTTTCTAGCATATCTAGCACGAAACGATGCGGTATACTACGTCTATTGCGTCAAAGCAACGGAGTGCTATAAACGCATGGAATCCATACAGTTTTTCTATCTTTTTGTTAGTTCTTTTTTTTATTATAACCATATAAATATATAAATTCACACTTACTCCTGTATTTTAAATTCGAACTCACGAATATCCTTTAACCGTAGTGTTGCAATACCCGTTCGGAAAGCTCAGAAAGTGCCAGACAAAAATGTATTATTTGTATTAAATATTACAAGACGATCATTTTGTTACCAACTAAAACCACGCCTTTCTATGCTGCGAAATATCCTTATAGCGTTTTGAATTAAGAAACATTTTGATAGCCTCTTTGATTTACAATAAATTTGTGTAGGTAGTAGGTACTATTCAGGTTTCAAATTGTTGTTGGATTGTTAACATGTAAATCGATAAATATATTAAGCAGTACCACGCACGCAATATTCTATACAACTTAAAGCAAACAAAAAAAATGGATTAAAAGAAGTATTTAAATGCTGCCACTTAAAAATAAAGAAAATTTCGTATACACGTGGCTGTTAAAAGTAGATTTCGCCTGTTTTTATTTAGAGATGCCCACTAAATACTTCTTAAGCATCATCTTTACGCGACTAGAAATAAACTTAGTCACGAATCTTCTTATGTATGCACAGATGACGTTAATAATTTACTCACAATCTGGCAGATACCCAGAATGTGACGAAAAATACAAAAGCGAGATTCAGCTGACGCGCGTAGAACATAATAACCTGTATCGTCACTTAATGTTTTATTTTGTAACCCTCTCAATTCGTGCGTTATAAATGTATATAAGATTATTATGTAAACATAAACAATAAAAAAATAATCTTTGTCTCTTGATTACCACAAATGGTCAATCTAGCTTTATGTTGGCTCAATATGCACCATACAGCCATAGCACAGGGCATCTAAGCGATGTTATAACTATATTTCATATCTTATGTAAATAATAAAATTAAAAAAGAATTGAATAAGTCAAAGAAAGATATTTCGAAACCTAAAATAAAGCAAAATCATTGGATTGGATGAATAAAGAATAGAAACATATTACTCACTGATATTATACTATAGATATTACGAGTAGATTGAATAAGTATCTTCTACAGGTTATAAAGCTTTGGGGTAATGTTTATATAACCTTTACATTATATTCCTATTGCACAAGGCAAGTGATTACAGGCCACGTATAAAATTATTTCTTTTTAATTTTGATTTGAGAAACACGTATTGAAAATTCTTTTTAGTTTTCCGCCGCGTCTAACCAAATTACGCTTTTTCAATAGATTTTCCTTGAGCATTAGAGAGTTCCTTATTTAAAAAGAAAACATCTGCTTTTCCTTAAAACCTATAATTGAAATTGTCACGGAAACATAATATTCCTTACAATGAGAAACCATTATATTACTTTGTCAGAACATATTAGGAATTAATAAGACAAAGCTTTTTGTGAACGTACAGTTATTGTTATTTTAAATGTAAATATATAGATAAAGCCGGGTGCCTTACGGATCCCGGATTTAATTTTAAAAGGAAGTCATTTTGTAATTTTAAATAATTAAATAAAAAATAATGGTATCAGTACTCGAGTCGAGTTTATATATTAGTGTTGTTGCTCTGCAGTCTGCAGTACTATTATGTAATAAAAACGAAGTCTAACGCAGCGCTGTAATAAAATACATGATCATCAAATACATTACATTTCAAAGGTATTTAAAGATTTTTTTAAAAGAAGCTTTTATTTGGTTTATTGTATTCTATAAGTTAAGCCCTTTCATTTGTTACCCATATTGGGTGGTTGTTCAGAAATATGTATATCGCCATTTTGTTATTTAAGTCGGCGGCCATTTTGGATTAGTAATAAAACCGATTATATACAATTGCATTGTCATCAGAACTAAATTTATAAACAGTGATTGGGATAAAATTTAGATTTGATTACAGAAAGACAAACATCGGACAGGTGAAATTAAATAAAAGCTTTTAAAAAATGTTTTATCAGCTGAGATTCGAATACAAGATTTTACTAGGTTTCAAAGACATTTAGAAAGTAGAGTTAAATAATGTATTGATCTTTATATAAACCGGTATATGTGCACCCACTAATTACATTAATGGAAAATACTCGAATAAAGGCACTGTACTCTTTAAATTGATAGTCATTAGACGCGAAATTAATTGTAAGAGTACCTGTACGTTTTAAAATTGAAAAAAGTAATTTCAATTCCCAAATAGTTATTAGCTGTTACCAGCACTTGTAATTTGTCATTAGTCTAAAGCAACATTTCCGATACAAATCTGATATTCTTTTGAGCTTATAGACGTTATTAAATCTTAATGGACATTTACGCAACTGACCGTAAGTCTAATATTTGTACCTATATGACTTGGCACATCACTAAAATGATTTCTTTAAATAATATTAGATTCTATTTTTTTTCCTGTCATTTGTATTACGTAGTTCTGTATTTAATAGTTTTGACGCGTTCTATATTATGAAGCTTTGATTTTTGCAACAGAAATTAAATCTCTTTGAAATAAACATGCTTATTATAAAAATGAAATATAAACAGATTCTCTTGACAGATTGAAAGATTTAATAGCAAAGACCTATCTTCGTCGTAAAAATCAAAAGTAAAGAGCTCTTACTTAAGCCGATAAAATAAGTGACATAAATAATTCCGCAACGTAAAAACATTGTGGGCTCGTGCACTATACACAGTATCCGAGGAACCCTTTATCCCATCATGGATAGCTAAGATCGCAGACTTTTCTCTACAAGGAGTAACAATATTTGGAATATGTAACCTTTTTTTTTACTTTTACTTACAAAAATAGAAAATATCCGAGATTTTATCAGGCAGGCGAAATGAAATGATACCTGTTATGCAAATTAGAATTAGTTTCATATGATTTAATTAATGGGATATTCGGTCGGCATCTAGTCTGAAGGTTTTGGCTGAATACAAATAGTTAAAAAGTAGCCATAAACTTTAAAGTATGTACTCTTTATATATTTAAAGTGACTTCTCATTTATTTTTATCCACACAGTTTTAGTTACTTTGCAATTTTGAAAACGCAAAAACAAACATTATTAATACCTGGGTACATGACGCTAGTGTATTGTGGAAACATTTTTGATTAAAACCTTACCATGTCACGTTCATTGTTTCAGATTCCCATAATACAAGTCCTGTATAAAGCTACTTTATTTGGGATTTGAGTAATATGTTTCAGTATAACACTGTGAATGCCATTATTGATCAAATATAATAATTAGATTAATTTTTCATCTTTATCGAAAATTTAAATATTTAAAAAAATATTTTTTTCACCTTTTTGGGTGGATTGCCTGAATATTGATAAAAATACGCTCTGTAGTAGCGAGAAAGTAACAAGTGCTTGAAAAATTCGTGAGTACTGTTAGGTCCTAGGTAGTACCTGCGAAGTACCTGCCCTTTTCAGGGCGGGCCGAAATAGGGGCGAACCGCGCAGTGTATAGCCTTTGGGCCGATCCTGTGCATCGCCTTCCATGCGATGGACATCGCTGGGTTTTAATAGGTATACCCCTGCTCTTTGACTAGTCCCATTCTGGGACGGGTCCGCAGGGGGAGACCCACATAACCTCAATTAAGGCGACCCGGGGTATGCAGTAATGCATTTCCCAGCGTCGAAAAAAAAAGATGGTCCTGGGTAGCTCAGTGGTTAGAGTAGTCGCCCGGATTGCGAAAGGTGATGGGTTCGAGTCCCATCTCAGAGTGCCGGGGACAGATTGGTTTTATTTAAGCATTTTTCATTATTAATTTATGTAATGTTGTATATTTATTATTGTGGTATATTATAAGGTTATTGTTAGTAGATATAAAGAGTACTAAATTTCACTAAATGACAGATGTGTAAAAATCATTAAGTTACGTAGTAGATCCGCTGAGAAATTTAAGTTATAAAATATCGATGCGTATTCTATGTGATTTTATTGGTAATTCTGTTCTAAAAACAATAGTAGAATAGTAGCACCGAGTCTAATTCTTGGACTGTACAAGGTAATGACCTGGGCACGTCGCCATGTAGACAAAATAAATTTGTCATCGGTCTTTTCTAGGGATTACAACCACTTGATCGTAAATGTCAATCATAGAAAACATCAACATTAAAGATATGGTCAATAAGTAATAGTTTATTAGCATCGTATATTTCTCAGAACACAAAAACATGGTAATGAGTACTCTTTATTGTCCACATCTATGAAAAAACTATAATATCAATTCTTCTTTTTTCATAATTGACTTCTATAGGAATATTTAATAGTTGAGGTTTAGCTCTCTCTTCAGTTCCCTCACTAATGAGGTTATGACTCTTGATTTCGTCAGCCGCTTACAATCGCTCCGCTCCGCGGCCCGATCTATCGCATCACTACGCAACTGACACCATCAGTTCCTGGAATACTTGATCTGACCATGACAACCGCTTGGGAATTCAGCCTCTAAGTCTTTTTCCTTCAACTTTCCCTTTCACCATCAGACGTTCCAAATTGTCATCTCTATGAACAATATGATCAAAAAATCATAAAAAAACAAGCATTTTATGAATTGATTAATGAAAAAAGAAAACATTTTACTTAATCATACATACATATCAAAATAAAGACAATATTAATGAAAAATATCTCCCAAAAGCCTTAATAAGGAAAGACCCAAATTACAGAAGCAAAAATAAATAAGGTCAAAAGGTATTTGTTTTTAATATCAGCATCAGTCAATAATACAAATACCAAAAACAACTAAAGGCGTATTTAGACGTTTCGTACATCCGCAGGGTCCCCTCGTTTACTCACGTAAAATATATCTATTTAGTTGATACCTTTCAATTCGAAGTAGATCCGGATTTACTTGCGTACGTTCATTTTGTATTTATTAGTTTTCGGTGAAGCCGAAACACTCTGTGCCTTTGTTAAGCTATTTTACGACCACAATATTACTGATATTTATAACGAGTTTGTTTTCTTCTTTGTTTATATGGCCTTGTTTCTGTCTTTGTAAAATATACCTAAGGTTTAAATGTAGGTTTGCAAGCGGTAAACACACGAGGTATCCTCATATATGACATTAACATTATGCATATGTGTCTATTAATTTCTGGGTGGCCGGACGGTGAACACTCGAGGACAATGTACAGTAACACTAACACACAGTAACACAGTAATGGCTCTGTAATAGATTTTAAAACTTTTTGAAAATCTTAAATACTATTAAGTGTGCATAGAAGTTGCTAAATTCATAATACTATAATGCGTTTGGCCCCAAAACCAAAGTGCTTATATATAAATTAAAGTGCATAACTCAAACAATATCCACTGATAGGACCAAATAGTGAAAAGTCTTTGAACATTATTTGGCCCAAAGTCGATATTCGTAGCTTAAGATTGAACATGTGTTTTCATTATACATTATTCTCCCTTATTCTAGAATAAAAAAGGTCCTGTCAATTATCAAATATAATAGGCAACTTCATAGTTTAATAAATTTTTCCGGTTGATAAATGATAGGTAACACTACTGTTGCAACTTTTGATTCATTGCCAAGTACCCACCTAATTAATCAGTGTTATTATATAACAAATTGTTGTAACAACATCTAATTATGATAATAAAAACTTTCAACTATTGATGTTAAAATTTAACACAAAAAATAAACGACTGCAAATGCAGCCTAGACCAACAGCTTAACGTGCCTTCCGAAGTACGGAGTAGCTCGAGATAATAATTTTTGACCACCCATACCATGACCGACCCTTACGAAAGTTGCTTAACAACAATGACCGCGGGCCGCGGCCTTTATCCACTACACCACCGAGCCACTCCATATTCCATAGTCATTATCGTATGTAGGTAAAAATGAGGGTAAAAAAAATATAACTACATTCTTCTATACGATAATATGTGTATTTTTCTGTCATCTTAGTTATTTTGTCAATCAAAAACAGTTTATTTTTAATTCAAAATGCTTAAAAAATCCATTTGGTCCCTGGCACCTTTCGCAATCCGGGCGACTGCTCTAACCACTGCGCTACCCAGGACCTAACAGGACTGACGAATCTTTCAAGCACTTTTTACTTTTCGCTACTACAGAGCGTATTCTCATCAATGTTCAGGCATCCACCCAAACAGCCGAAAGAAATTGTGTTACAAATATTGAAACTTTCGATAAAGATGAGAATTTCTTGCCATACTGAGAATTATTCTTAATACAAAATGCTTAAAAAGTCCACTTGCAAAATTATTCAAAAAATATAAAGACACAGTTTAACGGAACTAAATGTAATTTTAGTTTAATTGCTACCATCATGTATACGTTCATGATTGTTCTTATTTTAAATGAAATGTTCCCACTGCTTCTATTATTAGCGGCGCACAAATCAGTCACGGGACATTGTTGCATTAAAATTATTGGAACAGCATCTAAAATTTATTGTTAGCTCGTCGTATAATTTCCACGGCACATTAAGTCATGAACGACGAAATTATGTCGTAGAGGCACTAAAAGCCTACATATAATCAAATGACTTAAGATCATTTTAGAATATGCTTAAAACTGTATACCAAAAGCGTTAATAGTACATTACAAGTTATTTTATTTATAATAAAGATTTAATTATTTGTGTTGCTACGTTGTTATCAGTATGAGCAATGAAACCTGTTAAATTTAGTAAACTATATATTTACATGTAAAAAGTTACAATAAAACTAACTAAATACAATAAAAAAGGAAATAGAATTATACAAATTTTAGCTAGGTAACGTATTTAGACTCAGGGTCGTTATGCTAGGGTTCTTTTTCTGTAGTAGTCATCAACTAATAGTATAGAGAGTGTGGCACGATACTGTCCTTGATGGTGGTCGAAGTGGGTGCAGGATGTGGAAGGGAAAAAACACAAATAGCAGGACAGCAGCAGCAGAATAGGGAACAAGGGAAGGCAGAGTGAAATTCTTCGTTCTACTTTAAGTCCAGAACTTGCTCCCTAGAAATTCGAGTAGGGCCGGTGTGAGCATGATGATCAGTTACCACCTTGACTGCGCCATCAGATTTGTAGTTGAGGGGTAACATGCTATTGCGTAGGATTATATAGTTATCAATATGAGGCAGTCAAGATGAACGGCAACATAAATCTGTTTACAATATTGACTATGTCTTGTAAACTTACTAAGAACACTATACATTATTTACAAAATATGTACAACTTACCCGATTACGGGGATTAACTAAATGCGTAGTTAATTTAGTATAAGCGTAGTTTATAGTAGTAAGGTATTAAATTCAAAAAATATTTAAGTATAACTTTAGTGTACAGCTTATTAAATAATTTATCAGTTCTGTACAATCAACCAAGTGGTTTTAAGTACGCAGACGCTAGCTGACAAGGATGCGATGTCGTTCCTTTTTTAAAAGTCGCGCGGTTTCGGCGGGAGCTCGAAGCGCGGCCAACTAGATTTCATGTTCTTATTTTTTTTTATTAGAGTGCGTTTTGAATTTGCCAGTTTTTTTATTATGTTTTGTTTTTATATATTTAAGTTATTTACTATTAATATGTAGATTCATTTTTATAAGTCTTTATTTATGTATTTAATAATTATATATAAGGTTTAAAATAATTTTGTTTTTAGTGTCACGCTATACGTGCCAGTGTGTGTGTGTTTAATAGGCTCCGAAACTATGGAACAATTAAATCTTCGTTCTATAGAAAGAACACTTAAATCTCCGATTTATTCCTAAAATTATAAATACAATGCGCCATAAACCTCACTATTATCAAGGTACACATTACATATGTTTGGAATTACATATAAAGGCCTCTAATTTGATACCTTATTGCTGAGATTTAAAAAAGTATTTTTATTTTATATTAAACGACATCACACAGTCGCCACACATAAAAAAATCCCGTTCATATTTTTTGATGGAATAAAGAAAATTCGAGATGACGTAATATTACTAATGATACAACATACATTGGAATCCGCTACGTCATTAAAGTTATGGTGATATGGGAGACTCAAATTTATAAATATTAACAATAAACCTAAATACTCTATGTTGGGCAATAGTGTCAAAATATAAAATTTCATGGAATCAAGAAAATATATAAAAAATGAAAAATTAACTATGATGTAATTAGGTACCGATTACTTATTTATGTGAGTATCAAGATCAGCAAGGACAGCGCAACTTACAATTCATACCGCAGCTCATATATTCAGGAACTTAGAAACCCTTTCGGGGCCCAAACCAAACTCGTGTATTAACCCTCAGTTGTAATGAAAATAGAACTTTTCCTGCGGATTATTTGACCGGACGAGCGGGTAGTTTTGCCAGGATTCATTTTTTCGCAGGATATATTTGAGTGCAAGAAAAATATATGTAAATATCAACGACGTTTATGATTTAAGAATAGGGCAACATTTTATTTTGGTTAAATAAAAATGTTTTTGAAAAAAAACGAAGCAAATCTGATAGTTAGAATAAAAATCCATTTGAAGCACAATATTAATAAAAAAATATATGAGAATATAATTCATAAAAAACTTAAAATTAGATATTAAAACCGTTATTACACGTTTATTTGTAAACTTATGTTCTGAAGTTGTCGTGACAAATATTTTTAACTTCACGAGTCATTCGTTGTTATTACATTTTAATAGTGTTATCTGTCCTTAATTTAGTCGCACTATAGTTGGCCACTGTAGGCACACCCCAGGTGAGTCGGTCGAATTGTATTCGGACCCATGCTAGTTTCAAACTTCCCCCGAAACAAACAGACCTTACATTAAACCATAGATTAAGCGAGTTGCAAACTATTAAAACTCCTTTTGATTTCCATTTAATTAGCAAGTTGAGATCGATTAGAGTTATATCAATAATGAAAAATAATCAAAGTTTTGCTCTCGTTGCTTTGCTTAGATGAAAGAATTTTTAAAACGAGCCCGGACGCCCATTTATCACTTGAATATTTTCCGAAACGCGTTTTTACACGGAATATCTTAGGGAAAGTTTGGCATACAATCTGAATTAGTGTCACGTTTAAACTAAAAAGGTTATATGTAAAATAACATTATGTAAAGAAAGTTATATGTTCCATTTCGATATTTATTCTGTTACCGATTTTATAATAATTCAAATTCTATACAACTATGGACACATAATACAGAATCGTTAGAATTAAATCCTTGCCTACCCAACATTGAATATTGTAAAACGCTTTTAAATATAACAATATCAAACAATATTGTAGTAAAACACCAACAAAAAAGATTTCCCCAAACTTGTTACATGACACGTTAGGATATAAACAAAAAAAAACACACAGCAATATAGACTATAAATTTTATTTAAAAAAAAAATCCATGCAGGTTTTTCTATGAACTTTTTATTTCTTTGTTATCAGCAAACAATAACTGCAAAAATCTGTGTTTGAATTTGGAATCATCAGCCGCAGACGCTTCGGTACCGGTGCGTTTTGTAACCCGAACATCAATCAAATCCGCTACTCTGAAAATAAATTCCATTTCACCGGCACGAAACATAATCCGACGAACAGGTGCGAGTTCATACGAATCCGTGAATGTTACAAATTACTGAGAAACTTCTATTTTAAACACTAAAATATATCAAAACTATAATATTCGTTACTAAAGATGATTTCTGTTTATTAATTTATGAATGATGTGTTTGTGTAATACGTCTATGAATTATTGAATGAATATTCTTTATTGCAGTAAAATAAGAAATCATATTAAAAAAAAATCTCTTTGTATCTAAGACAGATTAAATCTTAATTAATTAGCTAACTCCTCTGTATCCAGCGGTGTTTCCGTAAGTAAACACTATCATAATAATTTAACTCACCATTGCAGTTTCACAAGTTCAGTAAAAGCTAAATCGGCTCAGTCCGGCTTGTTTCCCCACAAGTTCGGTGAAACCGAAAACTCAGCGGTACCAAAACGTTCTGTTTACTTGCGCAAAGTTTGACTTACGTTGCATTTAGCACAAATAACTGGACATATCCTTTGACTAAGTTCCCTTTGGAAATCGAACATACAAACATTTGTAATTCCACCAAGATAAATTTTAACTTCACATCGAACTCTTCGGCCTTCCTTTAAAGTTCTCTTTGATGTGAAAAGGACTAAATCAAATTGATTATACGAATTAAGTTCAAATAAACTGTTATTAATTAAACGAGGCATTAGGAATGATCGCAGAAACTCTATTTACTACGTCAGTCAGATATTACTTTTTGCTTCAATTTAACTAGAAATGGCTTAGATCAGGTGTGGGTAACTTTGGACATGTTGTAGGCCAAACTTTAGTGTGCAAATACGTTCGCGAGCTGCGTTTAAAAGTAGTACATTTTAAAGTAGCGTTGTAGTGCTCATAATTTTTTTGCGATAGATATCAGACACAATATAATACGACAATGTTATTATAAATTAGGTTTTTCAAAATGTCTCGCGGGCCGCATCCGGCCCGCGGGTCGGCCATTGCCCACCGTTGGCTTATATCATAGGCATTAAAGTTGAGGAATGGAGGCTCGCGACGTCACGACTATTTAGAAAATGTACAAAGGTGTAATGTCATGCGACACGTTAAATCAATGTATCGCCATTATATATTGATAACGCAAAAAATACACATTTAATATGCTTCAATAATCGAAGAATCGTTTAATATACATCCATAATGTTGAAATACGCTAGATGAAACAGAGAAATTGTGAAATTTTCTCTATATCTAAAGATTGCAGTGCTTCTAGTATTCGTATTTATTGAACTTTCGGAATTATATAATTATAGTGAAAGTCGATAAATCTGTCATTTGGTTAGCTGATACGAGTAATAAAAGAACAAATTCGTAGTGTGAATTATTAAAAAAAAAAAATTGTCATTTTAATCTGCTCAATACTCCATTTATAGCCACGTTAATTTGTCTTGATTTTATCTTTACTAATAATAAAAAGAAGTTGATTGTTTGAGTTGAATACGCTGCGTAACTACTTGACAGGTTTTAAAAATTCATTCTATTCTACTAGATGACACGACTAGTTATCTTAATGTTATATGATGAAAAATGAAGCCCTTTCGTGTGACATAATATATATTGAAGATTTTATTTATTTACATTATTTTATAATTTACCTCCAATAGAGTTTTCAAATTCATTTATATATGTTATGGTCCGACAATATTTATAATACCCGGTCAATTTGATTATTTTAATAACTATTATAAAATTGCTCTCTTCGATTGGGCATTTTTTATAATGACATTATATATGATGCGTAATTTACCACTTGGTCCATAACGAATACGTTATATATACGATCGTTATTTGATCACCGACTTAGGTATAAAGGTTTACAGTTCAATGTTATCGGTCCAATTTTTTGGATATGTTATCCTAAAAAAATACTGCAGAAGAATAAAAAAATACTGCAGAATGGGGATAATGACTAATTTTTATTTATTTGTTTGTTTGTATTTTATATATATTTTTGTGTAATCAATAAATTACAGCGATACATTGAGATTGAAATGTCTTATTTATTTATTATAACGCTATGAGAAACATCCAGCATATAATCTTACCAATAGTTTGTTACAAAAAAAAATACTACAAAGGCCAATAAAGTCTCTACAATTACTTAAAGAATTTAAAAATAGAAAAAAAGGGAACAGGAGTCCACAATAGTGATAACTGAAATACATTACAATTTGTTATTTAATTTGCTAAATAGACTTTTTATACATATTAATAGACATGTTGAATAAGTCGAAATCCAAATATCTATCATTGTAGCAACGACATGCACGAACCAAAAATTTATTTCTTGCATAATTCGTCTTACATAATGGCAACGCGTGTAGGCACATGCTTCTCGAACTCCGTATTGCACATCTAAAATGTGTATTTTGTAGCAGATAAGTGGAATAGATATTATTATTTAAAAGTTTGTAAAGAAATCTGATCTCGATGTGATCTACGCAATTCAAGGGACTCAAAAGTGACATTATCATTTTTGCCAAATTTAACGTTGTAGCCTGTAAAAAAATTTTTTTTGGATCCTTTCTACAGTACCTTTATGTACTACGTAATCAGGATACCATACTGTAGATGCGTATTCAAGTAAAGGCCGAACCAATGAGTTAAACAGAGTGCCGCACGTTACTTCTCTCAGAAATACACGGCTCTGTCTTAGGACGAAACCTAGCATTTTGTGACCCTTCTTTGTTATGTATTCTATATGAGGTACAAATGATAATTTATGATGACACCTTTGTACATTTTCTTTATAGTTGTGACGCTGAGAGCTCCCATTCCTCAACTTTAATGCCTACTAGTTAAGCAATTTCTTGTTGAATTGAAATTTATAAAAGACTTATCTAATATTTGTCTATTATCTGAAAGACGGACTAAATAGAATTTCTCTTTTTTTTACCCAGTCATTTACCTATTCTAATATTTTACACAAATATTGACTTGTGTTTCTGTAATAAATAAATATACTTATGATGTGCCACGATACCAGTTCGTATTACAAAGATGGATTGTTTATTGCTGTTGAAAAGTAAATTTATGTGCGTGCACAATCGATAACACGGAGCAGGTGTGTTACACACATGTAGTGTTATACTCATCACTCACCAGGTGTCACGCGTCGGTTTTTTTTAGCAAGGCAAAACGATTACTTTTATTTTTCCCACCTCTCATATATAAAAGACGCTCTATAACGCAATAGCACCGCGCTCGATATGTGATGCGGTTTAGCGACTTTCGCAAAGACTCACAGGGTGGGTGATCAAAATTTTATTGTCTCGAGTTACTCCGTTTTCGAAGGGACGTTAAGCCATTGGTCTCAACTGCATCTGTAGTTGTTAACCAAACCAATCTCCATTGGGCCAGCAAGGTTACGTTCCGTTCCTTAATTCTCATGTTGACATCGCACGACGTTGTTCAAAAAAACTTTATTAATTAATATAAACAAACGTTACTTAAATTAGTTATTCAAAATAACTATTTTATTACAAACTATTAACCAAACTGCAGCAAAATATTTTGGTGGATTACTAATAGAATAATCTAATTTGTCAAATAATTTAAATGATCTCTGTAGTAATGTTAGCGACTCATTAAGATAATTAATATACCTACGTGCACTAGTGAACTAATTTGATGTGTAATTTATCTATTAAAATATTAGATGATTTCATAATGACTATGTTACTTATAGATAGATAATATAAATTTAAATTCTGTGGTATTTCAAATGATCCAGTTATGTATATGATTTTACAGTTTTCTCGATAAATATAAACGGTTGTTGTGAACAAAATAAACAGTAGCACAGTAGCATTAATTTATTATATGTGGTAAAACTGATATATTACAAAACAATAAACTCCATAGGCAATATGAGTCTAACAGGCAAAGTAATTAGTATTTCATTGGATATAAGAAAATTATTAGATTGGATTACCAGATGTGTTTTTCACAGTACGCAGATTTCATATGTGAAAAGAAAAGAACTTTAAAAAAAATAGAACCGCCTTCAAACTTATAGAAAATAAGTGAAAAATAATACTTATTTCCAAAGTGACTTATTAATTAAACGATATGTAGCCAACTTCAACATTTTATTGAATAAGTCGCTTTAGAGATAAGTATTATTTTTCATTTATAAGTTCATTATTTACTTACATCAAAAGACATGTCGATATAACATTTTCATCAAATATATTGAGAGCTTACTCTCCGCGAAGCAAATAAACTATTCACGATTCCCCTAATTTTTCACGAAGGTCTTCAATAGCGTCCAGACGAGTTTCGAAGCAAATGGCCGAAACCCATTAATAAAATTGAATTAGCGGTCGTCTGACGACAATGCCACTTTTGCTACATAAAGAACTGTAATCCGATACCAGATAAACTTGCCCACTTTGATAATTACTCTTTTTGTAAACACGTGAGTAGATAATCTTGTTCGAAAATTGTTTGCAATGAAAGTCTACTTTGGACAGTGCACAGTCATATTATATTCATAGCTTTTTCCTGCGAATTTGCAGCGTTAATTATAGTTTATGCCACTTGCGTAATGATGTAGCTTTCCGTAAGTATAAGAATTTTTCTAATAGGCATAGTAGTTTCAGAGCTTATTAGATAAAAAACAAACAAATAATAATAATCTCTCCTTTTTATAATATTAGGTATAGGTTAATTGTCATATTCATCACCACCACCAGCCCTTTTACGTCCCCACTGCTCAGGCCCCTTATGGATGGTTAAGGAGGATGGGCCATGACGGTCCACGCTGGCCCAATGCGGATTGGAGAATATTAACGACTGCAAATGCAGCCGGGACCAACGGCTTAACGTGCCTTCCGAAGCACGGAGTAGCTAGAGACAATAATTTTTGGTCACCCATCCCGTGACCGACCCTTGCGAGAGTTGCTTAACGACTACGATCGCGGGCCGCGGCGCTTATCCACTACACCACCAAGCTACTCGAGCTAATTGTCATATTATTAGAGTAAATAAATCGTTGAGCGTTTCAGTCGCCATAAATAGTTTAGTGTCTGTGATAATATACTGAAATATTTACAAGGAGTTTTGTTGGCTTTCGAAAAGAACATATGTCATTAGACGAGTGAAATTTTAGTTGAATAAACTCATTTTTGTATAATACCGGAGGAAACATCTTTACATTTAAAGAAGTTCTCAACTCGGAGGGAACAACGGCACAAATTACATCAAGCCTGGCATACGTTAAGCAGGCGTTGTTTGCCAATTTGCCGCGGGCGGAGCTTGCAATCTGCCGTATTCTTGACGTATGTATGAGGCGTATTTTAGCAGACTTTTGATGGTATTTCATGCTGCATATGAAATTGAGCTTCATTGTGCAAGTAAGTTATTCTTAACTTTAAGAAAAGAAATTGTGATGAACACAAATGAAGATGCGCAACAGAGTTCGATCATAATTTAAATGATGAAGTAATTTCAAGAGAGTATTTACTCTAAGGCATTTAACGGCCATTATTGGGAAAACAACTAGCTACCGATGGTTTTCTTGCTCAATAAAACATGAAAAAGACGAAAGAATTACCCATCGAGTCGTGGAGTCTGTGGAATTGGTTCGAATACACATATCAAAACCTGTTCTTATTTACTTGAAGTCAACCTTCCTTGGTCTCCGTTTCCACTGCTCATGCTTCAGAGTCGTGTTAACGTCAATTTGTGCATCCTTCAGTTTTTTTTGCACAACTGGCTTTGTGAGGACAAGCTTTACAATGTGATCGTCCAACATTTCGACAGCTAGGGAACACAATAAGTTATTTCACACCATAACAAGATGGCGCTAAGGGTGCAGTGTATGGAAACAGTCGAACAGGTATCGTACTTACAATTTTTTTAATCAGCTGTTGTATGTATTACATACAGATTCTTTCCCGAATAAAAAATATTCTTCGAAACCGTCTGTTTTTGCATCTATTATTTTGGTACCTCTAAAAGTATTTTCATCATTTATGAACAACAGGAATAGTCAATAGTAAGTAGCCAATGGTCCGGAAACAAACCGTCACGTCAGCCGGTGATATACACCCGGTATTGACACAGGTATAATCCCCGCAAATTGCTAATGCGCCTGGCCGCCATTTTGATGACGTAATTGTGTTCAAAAGCAGTACCGTTAGCAAATAAACACTGGTTGACGAGTACCCTTATTGAGTTGGGTTGTGTTGAGATCACACACAATGTTTCTGTTGGTTTCGATTGTTTTGTTTTGTTGTTATTTGTCATGGTTGACTAAAATAGCAATTTAGATTTTCATAATAGATAAACGTAATTTCACTAAAATAAATATATCAATTAATTATTACTTTTGATTATGTTTAAAAAATGTCCTTTCCGTTTGTTATCGTATTATTACGAAGTAAATGTTGTTTTTTTTTTCATGTTTTCTTTATTTTCTATACACCTCAATATTTACATATAAATTGATTCTTTTCCAAAATTCATGCAATGAATTAACAAACAAAAATTAATTAAATTATTATACCTATATTTTGGAGGATTATTCATAAATATTTCAAATATAAATTAATAATTTATCTCTTGCCTTTTGTGCTATCTATACTTTCTATTTACGCGGGTGTTTTTTAGACAAGGTTCCAGCGCATTAGCAATTTGCGGGACTTATACCATTTTGATGATTTAAACTATTATTCGGTCAAATGAAGTCAACACCTTTCAATTCGACGTTTTCTCTTTTGTCATTTTAAACGGCCAAAGGTTTAAAACTTAATTTCTCGTTTAATTATAAAGTCTTTAAAATTGCGCACCTTAGCTTCGTATATTGATTAAGTATTTGGTGTATCGATCAAAACTATTAGTATACATAGATCCAGTTTAAAATAAAACTTGTATGCGGAAAAAATAATCACTAAAGGCTTCCTTGGCAATAAAAGAGTCAGCGAGCGTACGACTTGATTTGGATAAAAGCCAATAAAGAATTCAGCGCGTAACACACAGTCGGTTGTAAAAAACAGCGCACTTCTATTTTCCATGCAGCTGTTCCAAAAAGGCGGACGGGGAAAAAATGGCGGGAAAACGTCCACGTTTGCAGAATAGCGCATGGCGTCCGTCGTAAAACAACGTTTTATTGTGATATAAACAGGCCTCCGCAGACACCCATTGACGCGCTCTCGACCTTACGCCTCGTAATGAGTACTTTTATGCCTGTACGTAGATAGTATACGCTGGAAGCGTGTAAATTGAAGAGAGCTTCACTTTTTAACGCGTTTCATTTAGCGTCGAGTACGAGCGCTAGTTAAAAGTGTGAGAATTTGTACTTGCTTATTCAATGTGTAAATTGCTATTAAACTTTTATTGAAAAAAATAATTTTAAAATTATATGTTTGATTGTATAACGACAATCAATCGGTTGCGTATACAGGTGGCCAATTCTACTTAATAAATGTTGTTTAAATCGAATCGAAACCGAAAGAAACTAAAGTTTTTAATGGTTTTTCTATCCTATTAAGTGACATACGATACCATTCCAGCTAAAATAGAACTGGAATTGTATCGTATTTATTCCTATTTATTTAGTAGAATTGGCCCCCTGTTAGGGTTTTAAAATCGATTGAACTATTGATAATCGACACTATCGCCCTTGCTCTAAAGTTAATATTTATTGATTGGAAAATATAAGTTGGAAGCACGATGGCGCAGTAGTTAGCGCATTCGGTCGCCAATACAAAGGTTAAGCAACTATAGAAAAGACCAGTCATTAGACGGGTGAACAAAAATTTGTTATCTCTAGATTCTCCGTGGTTCGGAATGCTGCAATCTTCATTGATCCCGCATGGTGGGTCATGACCCATTCTCCATGTTAAGTTGGATTCGATTTCATACATAGGGAAGGTCTTAGCCCCAGCAGTGGGGGGGCAGTAGGCTGGTGATGATGAAGTACGTATATAAGTTTGCTGATATTTTTAACAGACTGTTGCAGAAATACTATTGATATATATATGTTCTAAAATATTAAATTTCGATAGTATAGTACTTAAAGCTATCGATACTTTAAATGATAACTATACTTTAACAAGTAATCAGGGGTTTATGTGCTCTTGAAACCAATTTTCGATATATCTTTAACTTTATCATACTCTGTCCTAATTTATGATATTAAAATAGATACATAAGTAAGATCAGCACTGCGATTCTGTAAAAATCCAGACCCGAATTCAAATTCAATTATGTGTCCGGAATCACGTCATTTAGTCTAGAAATCTTATTGATTCTATTTTTTGTATAAAAATACTAAACAAAATTGATTGATTATATGTGTCTTAGATATTTTAATCCTATATCATTTCGAAACTCACTTCACTTATGCCTCGAAACATTATTACCGATTCAAGTTTGAGCGGATGCCGCTTTTTGAAGATTTACAGAATCGCAGGGCTGGATGGACGATGAAATCATGCACGTTAGTTATATCGAAATTAAGAGTACAGAGTTAGATTCTAGTATCCTATGAGCTACAATCTATGAAATTTGATTGTTAGAAGTTCAAATTCTTATATTCAAGAACAAATAATTTTTATCATTTGTCTTAGTCTATTTTCAAAGGTGCGACGTCACTGTAGCGTCGTATACAAACGATCTGTTTCCGATCGCTTGCCAAAATGCATTATTATTAATATATACTTATATGATTAAAAGATAATACAAATTTTACATATTACAGCCATGCTCTGCGAAAGCTGAGTACTGACTATAAATTTATCTTTTTGTATTAATGATCTGTTAATATGTACCGTAGTCTCAAATCTAGCACAATAACAGGAAAGTTTTCCGATGCCATTAACTCGATTGTTACAACGTATACTTTACGCAGTGTTGAAGCTTAACTGATCACTGTAGAATAGAATAGAATAGAATAGATATTTATTTGCCTTTAAATAGGGTACAATTTGATAGGAATTAATTAAAATAAAATTAGAACTTAAAACCTATTTAGCCATACAAGGATAGCATGCAAATATTAAATTTAATTAATTTTTCATTTCCGGTAAAAACAATCAAATTATTATCAAAATTATACAAAATTAACAAAATTATACAATTTTTATACAAAATTAACAAATTCACTAAAATTACCATAATCATTATCATTTTGAAGATAAAATGTCACATAAACAATAAATTAAAGAAAAATTATATAGCGGTAACAACAATAGTACAGAAATGGTGACAAAAGTCGAAAAAACACTTCTTAATGAAAAATACTTAAAAAAAAACCACCAGCCATGTGAATTCTAAATTGATAAATTATAATAATATAAAAACACCTTCCAAAGAGGCTGGAATTGTCGTCAACAGACACAATGGCCGAAAAAATTAAATAACATACAGATATTTTAGACTTTCATTGTTATGCGTAGACAGACAGTAATTCAAATGTTTTTGCTTAGTCAAATACAATTATTTGACTATTTCATATTTACGATGTTGCCATCTCTAATGTGCAGTACCATGCAGTAAAAGACAAAAAAGTCAAAGCCAAATTTTATTGTTAATTACAAAGAACAAAGAGTGAGGTGGAGCACTTTCCAATATTTAAGAGACTAGAATCGTTTTCTGAATGGACAAAAGTACAACATCTCAACCGATAATTCTCAGTAACTTTTTTTTTTGAGATCAGAATTTGAGATTAAATTTCAACAGATCATTAAAAAAAACACGAAATCGCAACGAAATCCTGTTTAAGTGATGTTTTAGTACAGTTTGAGATGTGCTTAACTTTATGTAATACTCAAATCAGAAACCGGGTGTTAGACCATATTGTCAGTTTTCTATTGTCTCGTGTTTTGGACAACAAGGAATATACCACACCATCAACTGGTATTTGGTAGCGGATGTTATAAGATTACAACAGCAACTTTTTTTAGACGACTTATTCTTTCTTACTTTAATTGCTAATTTTGGAATTCTAATGACTAATGTTGAATTTAACTAATAATAACGAAAATTCTACTAAACTTTTATCGTATAAATGAGCACTGAGGCTTGAGTTCAAGTTTATTAAGTAAACCTAATTCAAGCATGGATACTACTCAATAGTGAAATTGATTACGAAATATGTAAAATAAAATTATATTATTTCAATACGACCCAGCAGTCATAGTACCTGACCGCGTTGTGCCCCGAGAGCATATAACCTTTCATATAAACTTTAAAACTCTTTCGAACGGCTTACTTCTGATTGTAGCTTAAAATAAAACTAAACTTAGATAAAAATATATTTCAAAATAAGTCTAACTTTATTTTGTTTGTGAAGAAAGGGGTGTTTCTTTTTTTAGTAGGCCCCCTTATACCCCCTCTTTCTGTATACACCTAACGTCTGAAGGTGAAAGATTCTGGTTTATAGAAGGTAGTTTTTTTAGGATTACGTGGTTTGAAGTTCATTCTTATGTTATTTATAGAAATATACATTAAAGAGTTTTATATCGAATCATCAAAGGGGCTTATTTTGATATATCCAATTGTTATCAATGTCAGACACCAAATTGTTGAAAGTCAACTGATGTTGTTGTATTACATAATATTAACTACTAATATGAAAAGTAATTTGCTTAGCACTAGGTGTTGAAAAATCGAAATTTAATGAAGCGTAGGAAAATTTACAAGTTTGTCAGAAAATTTTCAAATCGTTCTTCAATTTGAATAATTTGAAAATCATAATGAAAAGATAAAATTATTTGAATTCGTTGATTCAACTCTTTCGTTTTGATTTTTTATAGATCATTACATAAGGACATTTAAAAATGCGTGAGGTTGTACAATTTGGTAAAGTATTTCTCCTTAAAACAAGTAGCGAGTAAATGTAACATAATTAATGCTCCAAAGGATTTAATGTGGGATTTATTCATTTTATTGAAATATATAAAGTGAGATTTGTTGCTTTCTTTTATTTGTAAAGAAAACCAGTGAGCTACACAAATCACCTAAAAATATTTTTCAAAAGTAATATTTTTTTATCTCCAATCAAAGCACAACATGAAAGATATAAAATGAATCGTCATGCCTGATTCGGTTACGAAATATCACCACCAGAGCGCCATCTGTGCTGCGTTCACGAAATAATAACCGATCGCTCCGCGTTCGAAATTTCTCAATGAAGTGACAATTTTAAAGGTAACGCGAATGAGTGGTTATTATTTCTGTGCATGATGTCACACGAACGCTCCACATTTTCTCGGTTGGCTGTCTGGTTAGTAACAGATAACGCGACCCGTTGATATTCTACCTCTTCGAAAACATAAACCCGCGGCCACACACTTCATTCAACTTTATGTCCAGGTTTGGCTCCAATTTGAAAAGGCCAATATTGTACCAACCTACAGTGGCTTGAATACCAACTGTGTAGACAGACACTGGGATACATACAAATAGTATTGGACCACTCCCAGTTGCGGTCGTAGAGTGAAAGAAAATGGACGAAAACATACATATTTATACTAGTGGCTTATACGCATATGGTTTAAAAGAGGTTAGTGTTACCTATGTTTATTTATCTGCATCTTAACCTACAAAACTATTTTCAAAAAAATTACGTGTGAACATGTGAAGTGCGCGCGCATTGTTGTGCCCAAAATGCCCCAGCGCATATCCCTTTCCTTTCCCTCTCCTTTGATCTTGTTACAGAAACCGTCATAGTGCACGTCGGCATTGTATTGGACACTCATTGGATGCAATGTTCACATTGTTTCCAAAGCCCTTTCCATCTCTTGGTTTATTGGCTCCATTATATTACATTGGTGCAAATAAGCGCAATATGTAGCTGTGACTTAAGATTCGCGCAATGTTGTATTTCGGTGACGTTATAATGACATAAAAGCCTTTGGCACGCGCCTGGGTGACACGTCAAAGCTACCGATTATTCTTGTAGATATGTTGTTTTCGTGCGATGTCGTATTACTGTCCCGGGCCAAGAATGTAATCCGTTTAATGGATTCTTAAGCATTGTATCAACATTTTTGTGCCTTTTCATATTTTGTTTATTTGTTATAAAAGTGACGTAAACTAGGCATTTCCATAGCAAACTCTGTCATGTTCAACTTTATGTCTGTTGACGCATACCTTTAGTACTTGAATAAATACTTACCATATCGTGAATCGTCAACGAAATTCATAAATATAATATTCTTTATTGTCGCTCTGCTACGAAATAGCATAATATAATTTAAATAAAAACAAAATATCATCGGTGTGTATACCTATCTTTAAGATTATTTAAAAGTATAAATGATGCTCTGTAAGTTTCTATATTCTCCGTATGTTAAGGAGTCTCTGGCTTACTTGTATTGATGGGTGTTAACAACTGCAGATGCGCCAAACACCAACGGCTCAGCCATACCATACAAAATACGACGGAACTTGATACAATAATTTTTTGACCAGCTTTTTAGGAAATTTTATGACAACGCTAACCTCTGCGTCGAGATCCTCACAATAATGATTGTGATCTTAATGCGTAACAGTAGGTATAATAATTATTTCGCGTGTCGACTTAAGTGGGGCGAGTACGCCAATAGAGATGTAAATTTGTGCGAGTTATTTTAATAGCGAATAACGTTACTGAAAATTGGCATCCGTTATACGTTTTGGCTCGGTTTCTATGCACCAAATTATACGGTGTTTAGTTTTATTAACAGCATTATCGGTTAGTGCACATTATGTGTAAACATTTCAGTGTAAGTATAATAAAATGAATAGTTATAATCTGTGAACAGTTATTTAATTGTAATTACAGATATTAATAATAGTCTTAAATATATTATATTATTTTTTAAGGTTATTCAGGTGTTTCAAACAGAAAGCGTAAGCTTATGTTAGCGACTCAACTACAGTCTGCCATGACTGGCGACTCTAAATATTTTCTCATGTAATTTTCTGTGTTTTTATATGATAAATTTTAACCAATAAAGCTTTGTGCACTAATTTAATACAATAATTTAGATTTTAGTTTACCATAAAATAAAAATTAACATGTAATGAATTATGTAAAACATCGTTTAAATAAAACTTTATGGATTATTGATTTGAAAGGGAAACACTTAGGCAAAGCTGGGGTATTTTACCACGTTTCAATCACAACTCACTAAATAAACCGAGTTTCTAACTTACAAGTTGGAGTTGAACAAATAAAGGCAAAATTCTTCATCTCACGAATATTGCTTTCCATAAGTGATAAGAAAAATCTTCGGTAACCTTGCGAATACTCGCGAGGCGCCCTTAAATCGTGAAAGGTACTAGACTCCTTGAACTAGGGATGGGCATCGATTCATCAATGTCAATAAAAAGATTCGAATAAAATTTGCACTTCAAAAGTTATTATTCTGCAGAAAACTTTGTTGGGCAGTAAAATTTATTTTAATACAAATACGTTACCGCGATTTTCTCAAACGTCAAATTTGACAGATAAGTAAAAGTCTAATGCAATAGGTACAACAGTTACAGAAATATTTTTACTGTTCTTCGTTCTCTTCTAGATAGTAATAAGTTAAGCCATTTTATTAGATGCTTATATTACAAAAATATGTGAAAATTTAATTAAGTTTCACAATTAGTATTTTAAAAACACAACATAAATAATTTTATTTATACAATAAATAAATATAGACTAGACCTCCGTAGCAAAGTGGTTTGCAGGCCGGTTTCAAGGCGTCGCCATCTTTGAGGTGCCGAGTCAGATTCCTGAAAGAATCTGAGCAATGTGGGTAATGTTGTATAAATTTTTATTTATTTTATTTTTTATGTATAGACTTTTCGTTCAACTTCATTTAAAATTAGTAATGTTAAGTATTTTGATTGATCGATTAACTATAGTCAACTTTTTATCAATCACTGAGAACTTACATGGTAGTGTACTGCATTCATTATAATCTGCTATACTTATTACTTGCAAGATGAACATGGCGATGACGTTTTCCAGCTGATATTATAAACTTCATGACACATAAATAAAACACTAACATATTTAAGATATATATAAGGTTTTTTGTTTCACATAAACCAATCATAAAAAAAATCATTATATTCTCGATAACAACTTTATAAAAACCGTTTTCATTTCTAGTTTTTCATTTGAAAATGAACTTAGTGAATAAATTTCGACTGATCAATCAAATAACTGTTCGTCAATCACTGACGATTGACAATCACACCACTACTTCTGCGTAATAACTGGAGACGTTTTCCCAAAGTTCTCCAATTCATCGTGCGTGATCGGTCGGGCTCTGGCTCAATAAAGTCGGCGCCCGCTATTGTTTGCGAATCTAGTTTAATATCCGTTAATATATTTCAAGGTGGTATTAGCTTAAATTCAGCTGCTTCATTGGAATATTTTGTAACTTCACATTGTTCCGAGGTGAATCTCTGTTGAGAAGAGTTACCGATTTTGATACTTAGTAAACATAATGAGTATTGTTTGGTAAACTCCGTCAAATCAAAGTTGTTTGTTTTAGAACTACATTCTAATAATATAAGCCGCGTTTTGTTTGTGGAAATCTATCCTGTTGGAGACACAAATACACTTGCTTAAAATTGCGTATCTTAAATAAATTGAATATCGCAAAGTTAAAATACTTTGAATTATTTACTAGATGATGTTAAGTACTCTGTTTATTTTATTTATACTATGTATTCAAGATTAGTAATATAAAAAAGCACATCCCTAAGATGTTTCACGTGTTTCTTGTGGCTTCCGGTGAACCCTACTGAGGTGATGACATGATAATCATAAAGTAAATATTTTGCAATCATTATTGTGTTACCTAAAGTTCTACCGCGTAATAATTTAAAGGATAAGTAACTTACTCAAAATTATATCATTCATCAACATCATTCGTCGTCATTATCATTCATCAACCGCCGTACGACGCCCACTTCTGAGCGTAGGTCGAGCAGTTGTTAACGTTCGTTCTTCTATGAATCTCTCCCGTCATTCATGACTGAAAAAATATAATCTCGATCTCCTTTTTCTTTTAAAACGTAAGGTATGCAATCTTAAACTTACGCGTACAAACATAGTCTTTTATGAAAACGCACTAATTACGACTTAAAAAGTTTATTTTCACTTTCAATTTTTGACCATGAAAAACTACGCATTATTTTCATTAGGCCACATTCACATTCATTGCCATAATATAAAGCTTATTGTTTTTTAATTCTCTATTCTCTAGAAATAGGTTTAAATTACATTCATGATTTGCGAATATGTATAGTATCTATCGGAAGATTAATATATTTTGAGATAAAATGTAGTAATAGGAATATGATGTTTTGAGTCGAAGGGATTCAATCTGATTGTCAAATGAAATAATAGACAATAAAATCTTTTAGAATAAATAACAAAGTAAAAAAAAAACTAATAGCAAAGAAAGAACAACTCACTATTTAAATTTAACTCCATCCTTATTTTGTTAAAAATCTTTTTAAAGATCTTAAGCCTTGTTTAAAATTAAAAAAAAAGTTAGTAAGTGAATAACAAACACAGCCAAATAAAAGGCAGCTTACATAATGTGATTGATGTTCGACAGTCGACTCTTATACAGAACGCCATCTAAATTTTAAATCCTATTTATAGCACCTGTGTTATGTCGTCAACAATGCAATATGAAGCTTAATACTCTCGCGCGGCCGCCTTACCCGACTATATTAAAAATATGATGAGAATGGATCCCATTTTTAAACCTACATAAGCTAAGAAGCGCTTGAATAAAGTTGTCTATTAGTTTAAAAAATAAAAAAATATTTAGAATAAGAACGCAAACTCCTTAATGCAAGTGAGTGAAAATTACAAAATATTTTGTATTTCATTTGACTATTGTATTTATTTTGTATTTTACTCCACAAAAATATAGCTAACGCTTTATTTACGTTACAGGCTAGTTTTTGGGTGACTTTTTTAGCAATGAACTCGTACACTATTTTGCAAACTGTCATCATTTCTAAGGAACCGGGTTTGATTCTTTTTCGATTCAATATAGAAAATGAACTTCAATGTCTCGGTTTTGACTGTTATAATATCATTCAAATTTCCTAATACAAGTGCTAAATGCTACTGAATTTGGGCTCTGAACAATGTTTGTGATGCTGTTTAATATTTATTTAGGTACGTATATTTTAGATGCCTAATATTATAATAAATAGGTAGTAGTGATAGGATTTTGAAAAGAAAGGGCTCAAAGCCAAGGAAATAATATAATAATAAAATAATTAAAATATATACAAACTAAAATACGCAGCTAACTTACATGACAGCAGAAAGAACAAAGAAAAAAAAGGAGAATAAAATGTCAACAAAAAATATACTTCTCAAAATATCTAACCGGCCTGCTGGCCAGTTCGTAACACCTAATTTTAACTTATTCAGCATTATGTTTTAGTTACACTGTTAATTTTGAAATAAATTATTAGTGACGGTACACAGAACGAGTGACCGACCTTTTTCCATCATTTAATACGTATATTTTAAGATTTTATAATATTTGGTTTTAAAAATTTATTCGCAAAACACTACCTTTCTTATATCGACTAAATAAATAAATGAACCACAAGAAAGAAATCTGTTTCTACTACAATATTGGCATAACTGTTCGTGCTGAAATAAATTACAAAGAGCAGAATGATCAGTAGCACAAAACTGTCAAATTACCTGTCTTCGATCGATGTTTGCAGATGTCAACGCCAACCAAAGAGGCACTATGAAGTCTAACAACTCCTGAGCGCTCATCTGAAGCAAAATCATATATTATTAATTATCATCACTTGCTTCTTCATATCCCAATTATTTTACTTTAGTCTTCATAATAAATGCTTAAAAATCCACTTTGTCCCTGCCACTCCGAGATGGGACTCGAACCCATAACCTTTCGCCATCCGGGCGACTGCTCTAACCACTGAGCTACATTCCACAGATTTTTTGAAATACTTGTTTCTATTTCGCTACTACAGAGCGTACTTTCATCAATATTCAGGCAATCCACCCAAACAGTGGAAAGAAATATTGTTTACAAATATTCGATAAAATATCAATTTGTTCTAATTATTATATTTGATAAATCTTTTACTCTAGGTTTAAGTATGCGACGGGTATTTTAAAAGTATTTTCTATAACATATATAAAGTATATTACAGTCAGTAGATTAAATGGATTTATCACAAACTCACTACTTAGCAATTTGCCAAATTTTTATCAATACTTCCGGAGCAAAATGAGCTTAAAACTTTAAATCGAATAAAGAAGGGCGCTTAAAATTTTTCTTTTATTATACAGAAACCTATGTTATATCTACCTACGTAGCCATATTATATCTATAGATGACCTAAGCCGGTCGGAACATCAATCTTGCCTACTACGCCGGCACGGATCCGCTGTAACAAATGATATTATAACTCTCCCTTGTGGCAACCCTGAATGGTTTTATAAAAAGGTATTTATTTTTAAGCCCGCTAAGCGGCATAATTAAAAATTATTATTTCACTTTATTTCTTTGAAAATTGAATATATAAGTATAAGTTTCTAATCCTCGTTTCACTAATAAGCATGGTAAGGAGTTATATCAGTTTTTAAGATGTGGTTTGTAAGTATATTTTTTATTAGACGTCTAAGAATACAAATTGTAAAGTAGATTCTCCAGTTCCGACGTTCTAACATGTACTTTCAAGGTGTCACTATGTTTAAAATGAAATCAATAAGGAAATAATATTTTTTATGATATCATCTTCAAATCTGGATATGTATTGTAATACCTTCGTTGCCATGAGTTGCCAAAATTATGTTAGGTATTTCTTTTTTGCCACGTGGGCGAAGCCGTTGGTAACAGCTAGAAATTAAAAGCTGTACCTATAGTATAGATGTACTGTACAATAACAGAAATATATAAGTCATTAAATATATTTTGATAGACTAAGCAATAATAAAACTGAGAAATCAAATTAATTAACTTCGAAAATTTCTCCTGGAATTGCAAAAATATAAACTATAAAAGAAAAAGTGAAAAGGTCGATGTTTTTAGATATAATATGTTAAATAACGTTTTAAAATTTCTATTCTTATATTTCTTAAATGTAACTATATTAATATCTTAGAAAATATTAAATATGTTCAATAATTCACCAGTCCCAGGTACTCGAGATTGAAATCGTTTCGTAATTGCCACCTACTGTAATGTAAAATATGAGTAGTTCATGTATCTAGTTCTATCTCCAGAGATCTTATCTATCTCTAGAGATAGAACTTGATACATCAACTAGACAGAAACTGGATACAATATCTTATCTATATGTAAACTTTCTATCTACGATTCGCTTGATACCAAAGGCATCTTGGAACGATGTGAGTGTCAGTAGGAAAATACCACAGAAAACACAATGAAATTTTGTCCATAAAGCCTGGTTATCCATGCGTCGGTTTTTGCTCTCATTTGTATTTAAACCTCGGTCTATTTTTCAAAACTTATCTGGAACAAATGGAAATAAATATTAGCCATATTCTTCTAAGCGATTTCGCACAACATAATTAATAATATCATTGATTATTTTTTTTTTATGAATTCAGACAATAACATGGGAATCGTTAATCCACATTTAGGTTTCTATCTTATATTTTCATAACTTCCCCTAGCCCCCTCTGTTGATATTTCTTCTAGGACTTTATCTATTTCCATTGAGCCCTCAGTAGAAACGTTTAAGTCATAGTTTTTACATTCTCCGCCATACTCTGTTTTATTTATGCCCACACGTGCACGTATTGTACTTCGGAATGTCCGTCTGATTCAATTTTATTAATGGACTTGGCCGTTTGCCCCACTGACTGTGAACGCTACCGTTCTATTTGTCGCGGGCGTATCTCATTGCTACCACTGATGACTGACTTTGTGACTTACACCACCGCGCTTGGTTTGTATTTCGTCTGGCATCGATTCTAATTTATATTGTGTTCTACGAATAGGGATGTCACGGAAATAATGACCGCTTAGTTTAATTGGGAGACAGATCACTGTCTTTGTTACTGGTTTTAAATCTTCCTGCGTCAGACCGTTGAAATTTAATTCCTGCAATTTTTTCGAACGACTTCGTAAAAAATGTTAAGGTAAATAAAATTCATTAGTGTGATGTATAATTCGAATTTGAAACGGGAAAGTTATTATCGATATTTGAATTAATCTTCCGTATATAATTCAATTCCGATATGAGAGAAGCTACATTACCCAATTCGGAAATTAGTCGTAAATCACCGAGTGGTAGAAATGTGATATCTATTCTAGTAATATTATAGAAGTTTTTTGGCAGCCCTGCCGCATCTGCGCTGAGGCTGCACTGAGTCAGGCACATACAAGATGTCAAACAAGGCCACACCGCTTTCAGAACCATTTGCGTTATTGCTTTGAACTAATTTACTTTACGATTGGTTTTAACGATTGCTATAAAAGAGGACAAAGCATTTGTTATAAAGTTTCTATGGATTAATCAATAAAATGAGATAAAGCTTGTTGTACTTCAAATCGAAATATTGTAACAAATTGTGTAAGTTGTCAAAGAAACTTCTAAAAATGTATTTATTAGATATTCAGGTTTAATTTGTTGGAATGACTTCGCAAACTACTTTTGTATTTACAAAGTATATATTATCCTATTTATTCTATTTGGTAAATTAATTAATGAAAATTTTATATCTATAGTAATATGTATTATAAAGAAGAAAGGATCGAATAAGCCCCGAAACTAATAGACCGATTTTTTAAGTCTTTCAAGAAAGGGAAGCTGCATCATTAGCGAATGTCCTAGGCTAAACTTTACGTGAGCGATCGATGTGTCGAAAAATCAGCTAATAAAAAAGGCAAAGATGAATGCCTGATATATTAACGCACAGTTACTGGATGAATCGGGAGAGATATAGCAAAGGTTCACCAAGGAAGGATTTTGTCAAAATGAAACTTGTCTGTAAAAGTATTAAAAAATAGGGGTTTTTAAAAGCATATGGTCCACGCGACGAAAAGCTAGTAAACAATAAAACTAAAATACACGGACGGATAACTTTTTCTTAATTCTTTTGGTATTGTTATTTAATAGAACGCAAAGGAAGCTTGCCGATAGATCCTAAACTTGGGTGATATATTCTTTTTATATATTTAAAAGTTTGGTTTCAAAATTATATATTACAGTAAAAAAATTGTTACAGAATGAACATGTGGGCGGTGTAGCGGCGCCACTCGCGTTCCGATGGCTGCTGTAAACTCGGTAAGTTTAATTTTCCTCCAGGGAAAAAATTTCATGTGAAATTTTTTCATACCAATTATATAAAGACATTTTCCCATACAATATTCAGTAATCCTACTAATCAAAATAAATAGTAAAACGCTTTCAGACAACTCTCAAAATTAATTATTTAATAGTAAAATTACTAATTTCAAGAACCGTTTCATCATTTTCATGAAAACATTAATTCCTATAGTAACTCTCACAGCCAAATGTATCAGAGCATAGCCTTTTCGATAAAACACGTCGTTACACTTTCATTCAATTGAATATAACTGTAAAGAATATATTATAAGCGCCAGTAAACTCTGAAATAACACAAATACACCTGTACCTTTTCCCCGTAAATTATTACGGCCAAAATGAAACAGTCTATAAATCCGGACTTAACATTAATAGCGTATAATTCAATGTTATTACGCGAGACTACGGCCTCATTAGCAGAATTCAATCTTTCGTGAAATTCTAGCTCATTATCTACTTGATAATTGGCACAATTTCTACCTTCTCCCTCTATAAAGCGAGCCTTTCATGTTACGCTTAGATGTTGTCTTATTACCAAATCTGGAATAGTCGTAATATATGTTTAAATATTCCTATATATAGATTTCTTAATATCATTATAATAGTAACGACAATTGCGTGTATCAAACACGAAGGTAAACAATATGAATCTATTAATAGGGTTATGAGTTTAGTATAACTATTGTAAAACCCACTTCCTTATCCACGGATTAATTGATACATTAATAATTATGCTACTCTATATCTAACAATAAAGTAATTTTTATTCAATATTCACCTATTAAATTCAATAATTACAACAAAAGATAATAACAAAATAATTTCCAGTATTGAAAAAATGAAATGACTGCAATGAGAGTTCCGATTCGTTGTTGTCAGAGTTTAATTAATAATAATAATTTATTTCAGATTTCTGCATCCATTTGGTGTTAGTAACAATTAGACTTAATTCTACCGTTAATAAAAATAATGATATTAGGTTAGAAATTAGAAATCTATAAATATTATCCTTGATTAATTTTATATTCCGCATAATTTTAATTAAGAGGGCGCAAACACCAACAGTACAGTACCAACTTACTTTCAATTTCTTTTTTATTTATACTGATAACTATTAATTTTGTGTTGTTATTGTTTTCATAGATAAAAACATATTAGTCTATAATCATAGCACGTATGAATAAGTAACTTTAGCTCATCAAAAGTGCATTTATTATTATGAATAGACGCAATAAGCAATACTTCCAATTTCAGATATTGGAAGCAATAAAAATGTTGGCGTCATTTCACTAAAACAACGCCTGCTAAGGTATTGTGATCGCTATCAAGCGTCCTTTACTCAATCAACTACACTAAGCCGCTCTCTAAACTGCCGGCCTCTGTTTTATCTAGTTGAAGCCGTTTTTTTTCTCGGCTATAAGGCATCGTTTAAAACCTAACAGCCTCCCATCGAGGTACGTTACAGCGAGTTGGCTCATCGCTGTTCTCTCACAGGTATAACGCGACCAATTCAACTTGAACCCCACAGTTTTAATCTTACATCAAGTATTGAAAGTAACGATACGTCTCAGGTTAGACCGGTGGGTGTGTAATGGCACCTAGCGGCGGTCGTTCCGACATGGACTGCTTCCAAATCACATCACATTTGAATTGCTGCACTTCAGCAATGGTCGGTTAATGACACCCGATGATCTATTTTTAAGTATTTAGAAGCATATATCCTGTTAATATAGTAAGTACAAAAATTTGTTTACATGGTGAAGTAAGTAATTAACTACCTTTGTAATTAAAAATAGATCGCAAAATATATTGATAAGTGCAAAATTCGAGCACTGTTGGGCCATTTTGGCTATTTGTACTATAATTTTAAGTCCAAGGAAGATATAACGTGCCCCATTAATGACAATAGTATTAAAAGCACAAAGGTTTGCGCTGCAAGTAACTGACGTGACAATTTCACAACTGCAAAACGTCACGTTTTCAATATTCCTGATGAACAGCAGCAATCAAGTTCGGTTCCGATTTCGCTGACAAACGATAGATGCTGCAGACATCATCTATCATTAATTACTGAACAAAATCACATAAATACTACGTAGCTAATTCGTTTCTGATAGGAAGTGTATTGATATTGATGCTTTTGACTTTTTGGTATATAATAAGTATGTCAAAGTCTTTAAATTCGTCATTTAAAAAAAAAGCCCCATCCTATTTACTACCGGCAAACCATTTATCACATTTCAAGGCAAATGAAGTAAGTAAAAAATGGAATACCTTCATATTTCAGATACGATTAAAATTTTACGGATTTTCTCGTTAAACGACATCCCATGGGATTAATACTATACCCGAAAAGAAAACAAAATTATTAGAGTTCTAAAAATAAATACTAGAAACTTAGTTTCCGAAAGTTGGCGTCGCAAGACTTTGAGAACTAATTCACACGAAGGCTACGGATATCTTTAAAACATAAACTCGTACAAATTTAATATCAAAGAGCAATGAATTCCGGTTATGTTCATAGAAGATATAACGTCTGGAGACGGTGACAGATCCATGGTGCTATCTCGACTCCTTTTATTGCCAGAGTTGAGCAATACCCACGCCTGAATGGGGTGTTTTGCGCGACAATGTTGTTTCGGGACCTGCTAACGCCCCGCGAACTGTCGCTAAACACTTTATTAGGTTGAATAAAGCTGCCCTATATTTTTGGTGGGCCGTTTCCATATTTAATTGAGTTTTCGACGGGAAATTGCAGCGTGTGTGTTTGCGTAGGATTTGAGTAGAAAGTCCAAAAAACAATACGCCGTTGAATTAGATTATCGTCTGTATTGAGCATGTTTAAAAGATTGTTTTTCATTTGTTTGAATTGGTTTTGTTAATACATTTTTTTACTGAGAGATTAACAATGGGATCATTTTAAAGTGCCTCCGCTCCAATAGCCATCATTACATCAAACAATAATTTTAATATAACAAGAAGGTTCATATACGAAAAAAAAACTAATAAAATGTGTTTAATCTTCTTCATTGTCTTAAGCTCTATTTTTTGCATCATAAACGTATACCTTATAGACATTTTAAATACCTATCATCATTGAGTTCGTGTCAATCTCAAAATTATATTATCCGAAATAATATGGATAACTTTTATATATTTGATATAGTACAGATTATATTAGCCAAATTACACGTATCGAGCACTAGTAGTGGTACAAATTTTTTATGTCATGTACTTCTTATACATTCTTATATATTCTTATATATTCTCATTTTTTAATAGTGAAACTGATTATATATTCTTCAGGGTGTAACCTCAACATCTGCTACAAGAGTGGGATCTAATTTTCCGAGCCATCATCTGTTTCTATCTAACTCATTAATAGAAAGCAATTTTGTTTTGTTATCTTATGAACTTAAACCACACTCTATACATATTTTTCAATCTTATTACTTTTATCTTGACTACTAAAATTTCTACTGCACAGTAGACTAGATTTTTTGTCAAAACATGGGACTAACGCTTTAAAAGCCTGATTACGCCTAAAAACTCTAATGACATGCATTTGTAAGTCGGCCCACGATTTTTCTGCCTTTCCAATTTGTTCGCTAATCAAGAGTTTTCAGGGATCCTTCAGTCTTAAATTTAAATATTTATCCAGGACTTCAGGTAAAATTTGTTTTTTTGCATAAGAGAATAATAATAATAATAATAATAATAATAATAATAATAATAGGCGTAGGGATGTGACGACCCCATCGCCCACTGATGCGGCGAGTTTAGTGAGAGGATTTGCCGTATCAGTGCAATTAGTCCGCACCTAAAATGTTACTCATAGGCGAGAAGTGTTGGTCCGTGCTTCTTTTCCATCTGCCGTCATTGTGGGTGCAATCTATCTTAACGGACCCATCAGGGAATTGGGCGACCCCTGATGTATCAAGCCTATTGTACTATGATGAGTGGAGTAAATAGAGCGCGTATAGGGCCGCTGCCTGGGGGTCGCCAGGGCTCGCCCGGAGCTGGCGCCGGGCCGAGCAGAATGCGAGCCAGCCAACCCCGAGGGCCGGTACGACCATCTCGCCGGCCCACTCCACCATCACCACCAGCTGGCTTGGGTCCGGCAGGGTCTTCACAGACCCAGCAATCGGTCCCCGCCGCTGGTGGAGTACGCCGCATGAGGTGGACTACTCCACAAAACGAAAACATCATGCGCGCGTACTACAGGGCGACAGAGACAGGTGTCGGCGGGACGGGTTATCGGGCAAGATTGCTTGCTGCGTTTCATACCCTGGAGCCTTCGCTGTCCGTTACGGCGCAAAATTTGGCAGATCGAGTTCGCTTTATTCTTCGGAGAGAAATCTTTACTCCAGCAGAACTCGGTCAACTACGACTCGAGGTTGTGTCGTCTATGAGTCCCGGTAGCAGAAGGCGGAGCAGAAGGCGGAGTAGCATTGCGCGCAGCACCATATGCGACCCCAATGCTACAGTGGCCAGTCCTGCTCCTGATGAAACGGGAAGGGTAGACGACGCAACCGCCCAGAATTTAGAGCAGATCAGGGGATTACTTGAAGAGGCGATTCTCGAATTTCGCGAGCTCCCACTTGAGGAGAGGCCGAAAATCCCGAGGATACCCCTAAGTCGTAAAAATCGGGATGTCGTTGAGGCAGTAAGCCAAATGCTTCTTCCATACTTGGAAGAAAGCGGCAGTCTCAGCGATACCAACTCGATCCTATTTGGCGCCGCATTGGCGGTCTGTCGATTCATCGGCGCCAAAGTGCCCACTGGGAGAGCTGAACGGCATACCAATGCCCGGCACAGCGAGACTCCGGCGTGGCGTAAGAGGATTGAGAAACGTATTGCTGAGACCAGAGTTCTCATCGGCAAACTGATTAGTTTCAGGTCAGGCAATACGAGGCCGAGGGTGATGCATTTTGTACATATGGCAATGGCGGGGATCGATTTCAGTCTTGCAGACCCCACCTTAATGCGAAAAGTGTCGGAGCGCATCGATGACCTGAAACAGAAAATTGCGGCTTGGGGAAGTCGGATACGGCGGTACTCCGAGAGAGCGGCAAGGTTTCGCCAGAATCGTCTCTTTGGGAGTGACCAAAAGAAGTTTTATCGTACATGGGAGACACGAGCTGGCCCCTCCACTGTCCAAGGACCGAATGTCACAGATGTCATTGCCTTTTGGCGGAACATCTGGTCCCGGCCTGTGGAGCACATAGAGGGCGAATGGATGGCGCCTATAGAGGAAGCGTGTGCATCGATAGATGCGATGAACCCCATCACCATAGAGTCGGATGACGTGTTGGCTGCGGTCCGTAAAGCTCCGAACTGGAAAACTCCAGGGATTGACGGACTGCACCACTACTGGTTGAAGAGTTTCCGCTCGTGCCACGCATTCCTGGCCCGCCAATTCCAAGACGCCCTAGAACAGCGATGTCTCCCAAACTTCTTAACAACTGGGGTCACTCACCTAGCTCCAAAGTCCACCAATACCGCGGATCCGTCACAATACCGCCCCATAACGTGCTTGTGTACCACCTACAAAGCACTGACATTCATTCTGAAGGCTAAAATTGATGCTCACGTTGAGCACAATCATATCATGGTGGACACTCAGAATGGATGCAGGGGCGGGAGCCGCGGTTCAAAGGAGCTTCTCCTGATCGATGCGGTCGTGGCCCAACAGGTCAAACGCAACCGACGCAACTTCTCTGCAGCCTGGATAGACTACAAAAAAGCGTTTGACTCGGTTCCCCATACGTGGTTGAAGAGGGTCCTCGAGCTGTACAAGATCGATTGTACAGTTCGAAACTTCCTCGAGACCTGTATGGGGCAGTGGAGTACGCAGCTTAGTCTGTTCGGGGTGCAGCTGTCGGATGCGGAAGACCGAATAAAGATTGAGAGGGGTATATTCCAGGGCGATTGTCTGAGTCCACTTTGGTTTTGCCTGTCCCTAAATCCGCTTAGCACTTTGCTGGATAAACCAGGGACAGGTTTTCAGTTGAAGAGAGGATTGTTCAAAATATCACACCTCTTCTACATGGATGATCTCAAGTTGCTTGCCCCAAATGCTCAGAGGCTGGCGGAGCTGCTGAAAATCACAAAGGATTTCAGTAGCTCCATCAGCATGGAGTTTGGGCTGGACAAGTGTGCGGTTATCCATGTGGATAGAGGTCGGATAAGTGATTCCAACCAAGTGGACCTACCGGATGGATCCACCATCCGTACCCTCTCCGAAACTGATACATACCGGTATCTGGGTATGTCACAGAATCTGGGTGTGCATATGGCGGACGTGAAACAATCCGTTAAGGAGGCCTTTTTGGGACGCCTGACTAAGGTGCTTGAAAGCTACCTATCAGGCGTCAACAAAGTCAGGGCCATCAACGGTTGGGTCATGCCAGTCCTAATGTACACCTTTGGCATACTCAGATGGACTCAGACCGAATTGGACGCCCTGGATCGGAAAGTCCGCACAACTTTGACACTCCATAGGATGCACCACCCGAGATCGTCAGTGATGAGGCTGTATATCCCGAGGAAGAGCGGCGGTCGTGGGCTGCTCAGTGCGAAAACCCTGCACAACCGCGAGATACACAGTCTCCGTAACTACTTCCTGGCGAAATCGGAATCCAGTGAGTTGCATAGAGATGTCAAAGCATGTGATGTAGGACTAACCCCTCTCTCTTTGGCCACCGAGCAATGGCGAGAACCGGCAGTACTTAGCACCACTGACCGAGAGGCCATTTGGAGGGAGAAGGAGTTGCACGGTAGGTTCTACAAGGCGCTACACGAGCGTCATGTGGATCCGAGAACCTCCGTGCATTGGCTGCGCTTCGGGGACCTCTTTGGGGAAACCGAAGGTTTTGTCTGTGCAATACAGGACCAGGTCATTATGACCCGAAACTACCGGAAGTATATCCTGAAGGATGGGACAGAGGATGTTTGTAGAGCCTGTCACCAGCCCGGTGAGTCACTCAGGCATATTACTTCCGGTTGTCCTGTACTGGCTAATACCGAGTATTTGCACAGACATGACCAAGCAGCCAAAATACTCCATCTCGAGCTAGCCTTCAAATACGGCCTCATAGGCGAAAAGGTGCCGTACTATAAGTATGTGCCGGAGCCAGTTCTTGAAAATGACCGCGCTCGATTATACTGGGACCGGTCCGTCATTACGGACAGGACTGTTCCTGCGAACAAGCCTGATATCGTACTGATGGACCGGGCGGAATCTCGGGTGTTCTTAGTGGATGTCACCGTCCCATTCGATGAAAACCTCGTGAAAGCCGAATCAGATAAAAAACTTAAATATCTGAACCTGGCGCACGAGGTTACCGATATGTGGCGAGTGTCATCCACTGAGATCATCCCAGTCGTAGTGTCAACGAATGGCCTAGTCCCGACTTCTCTTCACGACCATCTGAAGAGGTTGGGACTCCGTGACGGACCAATGATTGCGAGGCTCCAGCGGGCGATCTTGCTCGATAACGCAAGGATCGTCCGCCGTTTTCTCTCTTTGTCGCCCTGACCCCCGGCCGTCTGGCCTCCTCTGCCGGGGGGAATCCTCCCTCCCCTCGAATCGTCGAGGGGTCGGGAAGAGTAAATTATAAATATATTTAAATAATAATAATAATTCTTTATTGAGTAACTACATAGCGTAACAAATCAATTTGCCCTGTCTCCCAAATTAGGTTGCCCTGTGTGTCAGGAGTCAGTGCTCTCTTAAGTATTACATTTTGGCTTATGCAGACTAAGAAATGAAATACCAAAGGAACAAGAGAGATAAAATAAATAAATAAGACTTTTAACATTTACAAATTATTCTATTAGGTTAACCATGCTAGAACCAGGTGTGTGTGTGTGTGTATGTGTGTGTGTGTGTGTGTGTGTATGTTTATGTGTGTGTGTCTGTGTGTGGGTGTGTGTGTGTGTATGTTTATGTGTGTGTGTCTGTGTGTGGGTGTGTGTGTGTGTGGTTGTGCGTGTGTGAGTGTGTGTATTTTGTATGTTAAAATGGATATAAGTGAGTACCTATATCGTTGGATTACATTGTAAATGAATGTGCCTAGTATTATAACTAACTTTTCCTAAACCAAGACTAGATTTTCACATTCATGATAATCGAAATCTTTCAGCCATTTAAATACTTCTGCTTTAATGATGTAAGGGTTATCTGTTTGGATTTTGACAGCCTTGATGAGTTTATTATAAAGACGAGGACCTTGGAAATTATAGTGACGTTTGGCAAAAACAGTCTTAACTAATGGTAATTTAAATAAATTATTTCTCTTGTTTACATTTAAAGAAGGTGTTGTCTTGTGATAGCGAGTTACACATTTCAATATGTAGGACTGTCGCACGCTTAAAACTTCTATTTTATTGTATACATCAATCGTAGGGTGCCTATAAGGTAAGGATAGTGAAACCTTCAGTACTGCTCTTTGTGCACGTTCAGCTTCAATTAGGAACGATTTGCAAGCACCACCCCATGAACAGATGCAATAGTTGATTAAGCAATGACACAGGGCGTTGTATATTTGTATCAGCTGTTCATGTTTTAGAATGGTTCTTAGGTTTTTGAACACAAATATAAAACGTCTAAGCCGGTTTGCTAAAGTAGATATGTGTTTGCTCCAATTTAATTTGCTGTCAATGAAAACCCCAAGATACTTAATGCAATTTAAGTTTTCAATTTTTGAGCAATTACAATCACAGTGTTTGATGTTTCGAGTGTATTACAGGGATGAGTATGTAAGATAATAGAAAAATTTTTAGGTGGTGCAGATCGAGCTGTTTTGTAAAAACATACACATTTAGTTTTGGAACTGTTGATGGTAAGTAAGCTGTTCTCCATCCAATTAGTGACTTTACATAATCCCATTTGGACAAGATGTTGTACAGTATCCCAATTTGATCCACTGAATAAAATGACAGTATCATCAGCAAACATGAGCAGATCCGCATTTGACAGTTTAATTTGACATAATTCATTTATATATATTAAAAACAGGCTAGGTCCAAGAATGCTGCCTTGAGGAACTCCATAACTGCAAAAGGCTGGTCCACTCAGATGCCGATCGATACGTATTTTTTGAGTTCTGTTAGATAAATAGTCACTAAACCAAGAATGAGGTACTCCTCTGATGCCAATGTTATGTAGTCGAGTTAATAGCACAGGAATCGAAACCGTATCAAATGCCTTTTGCAAATCAAGAAAAATACCAGCACATTTCATGCCTTTGTCTAGGTAAGCTGTAATTTTAGTTGTTAAGGCAAGAACAGCATCCTCGGTGGAGTTATTTGCTCTGAATCCGAACTGATTATTATTTAAATATTCATTTTTTTCAAGATAAAGCATCAACCTTTTATTAGCTAATTTTTCAAAGATTTTTGTTAGAGTGGACAACAGACATATCGGCCTATAATTATTAGGGGAAGTAAAATCACCTGATTTATGAATAGGTATGACAATTGCTTGCTTCAACAAGTTTGGAAATATTCCTTTTTCGAAACTTAGATTACATAAATGGGCGATAGGTTCACATAGATATTGACTACAGATTTTAAAAAATGAAGCAGATAAGTTGTCCCAGCCTGGTGCACTCTTTGTTTTTAAATTTTGAATAATAATCCTCACTTCTTCTGAATCAGTCATAAATAAGGACATAGAGGCTACTGGGCCTTCTTTAGTGGCAAGTATAGCTAAGTCTGACTCATTTTTATTTAGTTTCAGAAGAGTGGTGTTAGCCAAGTTACTACCAATAGTTGTGAAATAACTATTTACATCATTAAGAGCCTCAGATGGTGTATTATTAATTTTAAGTAATGCAGACGATGGTACTCGCATTTGATTTAAATTACCGATTTCTTTAATAAGATTCCAAGTTTCTTTTATATTACCCTTTCTTTTAACAAATTCTCTTTCAAAATACTGTTTTTTTAAGGTTTTTATTATATTATTACACAAATTCCTGTAGTTTCTGTATAGAGCTCCTAAATCTTGATTAAGTGGTGATTTTTTAGCCTTTTGATGTAGCATATTCCTTTTTTTAATTGATTTAACAACGCCTCTAGTAATCCATGGTTTTAATGGTTTATATCTCTTTGAAATATTATTGGTAGTGGAATATTCATTAACTAATTCCTGAAGTTCCCTGACCAAAACATTTGTAGCATAATTGACATCCTTGATGTTGTAAAACTCTTGCCAATCTTTTTCTTTTAAATAGTGTAGAATGAGTTCATAATTAAGTTTAATTAAATTTGTTGACTTATAGCTTTTTGTAATTTTTGCTTTTTCTATATACAACAGTATAGGACAGTGATCGGTGAATTCGTCAAAAACAACCGTTTTAACAGATTCCCGACATTTGACTATAAAATGATCCAAACAAGATTCTTTTCTTGTTGGGATATCAATGCACTGTCTGAGCCCGTGATATGCCAACATATTAATATATTCAGCTGAGAACCCTATTATTGATTGATTGATTGATTGAATATTCTTTATTGCACTATGAAATACAGTAAGAAAGGTACATAAAACTAGATTCAGTAACACAAAAGGCGGCCTTATTGCTAAGGTAGCAATCTCTACCAGGCGACCCTAGGCTAAAGGAAATGATACCAATAAAGAAAAATTAACTGCGGGTTAGTGCAATAGGGGAAACAACACACGAGAACGTATAAAGTGCAAATATATAAATAAAACTTACGATAGTAAAGTAATAGATTGGAAGTTCAAGAGGAATAGTCCAGATTGAGGAAATATTCTTTTATCAATTTATTGAATGAGTTCCGTGATTGCGCGCGTCTGATATCTATAGGCAGAGAGTTCCATAGTTTGATTGCTTTAACTGTAAATGACTTGGCTACGAAATCAGTATTGTGGGAAGGCATGACTAAAGATAAATTATAGGAAGACCGCAGATCTCGGGTAAGATTCGTAGAGTGAAAGACGAAGCGCTCTTTGAGGTAATGCGGTGTGTGTGGGTGAAACAGGATGGAATATAGGAGTGATAGGATATGACAGTCTCTTCTACGAGAGATAGGTAGCCACTGAAGTTGGGTACGATAATCAGAAATATGATCATACTTACGTAGACCAAAGACAAAACGGATACACAAATTCTGCAGTCGCTCAAGTTTATTTAGGAAAACGACACTTAGGTCTGTATAACATGAATCAGCGTAGTCAAGCAAAGGGAGAAGAAGTGACTGAGCAAGAGTGATTTTAGTCTTAGTCGGCAAAAGATTCCTAAGTCGCTTAAGTGAGCTATATGCACCAAATACCCTCCTACTAACCTCTCGGACATGAAGGCTCCAAGACATATTGCAATCAAATATGACACCAAGATTTTTTACAGACTGAGTGAAAGGTATACGATTGCCGTTTATTAAGATAGGTGGCAGTGTATCATAATTTAACCTAGCCTGATACCAATGACTTCCAATGATGATCGCTTGAGATTTTAGAGGATTGACTAACAGACCATGACGCCGACTCCAATCAGATATATGTTCAAGATCATTGTTAATAATGGTAATTGCAGTGGGTATTTCTTCCAACGCACATTGGCTATAAATTTGAAAATCATCTGCATACATGTGATAGGAAGAAGATAGAGGGAGGGCTATTGAATTAATGAAAATAGAGAATAGAAGCGGAGACAAAACGCCACCCTGTGGAACTCCGGATGTTGTAACGCACCAATCTGAGAGAATATCTCCTACACATATGCGTTGCCGTCGCCCATACAGGTAACTACGAAACCAACCAATCACCTGTGGAGATACATTGAGAGAAACCAGCGTTGCTAATTATCGGGCATTATATTAATATTGATATCTCCTGTTAAAACAACGTTACTGGTGTTGATATTACATAGTATGTCATGAATAGCATTTATAAATTTAGTGGGATTTCGATAACAAGGTGGTCTGTACGTGCATAATATAGAATATTTATTATTAATATCAAGAACCAGATAATTTCCTTCATCGTGCTGGGGCTCATAGCAAGTAGCAGTTAGGGTATTTTTGACGTAAGCAATTACCCCATCATTTTGGTTCAATTGACGTGTCGTTTTGTAAGAGTTATATGAATGCATAAGAGAATGAAAAAAGCCATCTGTTATTTATATAAAAAATATCAAATTTTAATTCGGTATTGTTAATTTAATATAACTTACTTCGCAAATTAATAAACTTAGAATAAGCGTAAATCCCAAAGAACTGTAAAGGTTAATAATTTGAATAAAATATTTTTATATGTCATATCCAATGGAAATAAACTTTTAGAAGCAAAATTTTTTTGATAATGCAAGGGAATGTCAAGTTTAAATCCGGAAAGCAAAATTAGGGCCTCGTCCCTGACCATTACCCGGCCGTGGAGGTAATCTCTCAGTGAAAAATAATCACGTGGTACCTTTTTTAAGTGACATTAACTTTGATACAGCGTCGTACACAGCGTTGTCGCAGCATTACAGATTCAATAAAATAAAGGCTTCAAAAGGTTATAAAAGTTTTATTTGATCAAGCCTTCACTGCTGTGACAGCATCGCAATCGACGCTGTTAACAAAACAACATAGCTATAATCGAAATAAAGCGCCATTAAAACTACTAAAGGTTGTCGAATCTACTAAGTAAAATATTTCATAGTAACATATCCCAAAACCCACTCGCATTCTTACTGTAAACGGGCCGTGGGTAATGGGTGAAGCATTCAAATTTTCTAGTGCTCCATCAGCTTTTGTAACGGGTAATAACGAGAATTCTAGGACAGGGAGTGGACCCGCCGGAAACTTAATCCAAGGACCCTTTTGTTCACCCCTGAGGACGTCGCCAAATATTAAGAATGAATGTTTCGGTTTAATTGAAAACTCAGAATGTTTATTCTGTTGAAATGCTAATTCTAAAGCTGATGAATCGGCTTTAGTGTTGATTTCTATTGTTTCCTCTGATGTCTATTAGATTTTTGCTTCTGCTTCTGAAACCGAAGCTCCTTTTTCACATCACGTTCATTGAACTTGCTAAATAGTTCCTGGCAGACAATGTGACATAATAATTATCATTGGATACTCATATAATTTAGAGTTTAGTATGTAATATAACCATCTGCTTCGCCTGCATGATCCTATTTTTATACTTTTAAGTCCAGAAATGAGAAAATTACATACATACATCCCTTTCGGGGTTGAATTTCTCAAAAACCTTTTCTTATTGCTCACTTACGTCATGAAAGGAATCCCTGTATCAACTTTCAAGGTACAGTAGTTACGGCTGCGCGCTGATATATAAATCAGTCAGGTTTGCCTTATAGATATAATATAATGTGTTTTCCTCGTAAGCCGTATGGAAGTTTTTATTAAATATTCAAATCATTACTATTGGTGGTATAAGGGTTTTATTTGTTGAGACATAATTGTTGATTTTTTTTGAGACATCTAGCTTCGCATGTGTACAGCTCACATATATTTATACATAGTACAAAGTAGCTTCCCGCTGTTTGTAAGAGCTGAGATCTTTAAAACTACATATGGGATTTCAATGTAATTTTCATCATAATAGGCAGAGTGATTTAAGGTTTATATGTTTAATAAAGAACCACGTGGGCGAAGCCACTGACGGCAAACTAGTATATATTATATTACATATTATATTCTTATTTTATTTATAAGCGGTAAAGCTGCGAGCCGTCTTCTTAACGAATTGTTCACAATAATTATTTAATCTTGGTGGAAGTTTTTCGAAACACCTTTCGACATTTTTTTTATTTTAAGGTGAGTTTGTGGGAGATGATTCTTTTTATCATAATTTTTAGAAAAAAATCCCTTTGCACAATCATGACATAAGATTATAATTGTCGGATGACAAGCTAATAAGGAATATGCGTCTGATTCGAAACTGGGTTAAATATATTTTATTACGATCATTATTGCTTTATAAAAAAAAATAATGAAAATATTTTTCAATATATTCATTTTCAAATATAAACAACAGATTAAAATTAAATTTATGTTTTAGACTTTTATTTTTATTTCAGCAATTAAGTTAAATTATATGATTATTAAAAAAAATATTATACTTCAAATAATGGATCGGTTGTTAATCGATTTGGGTAATTGAATAATAATTAATCGCTCAAAATTCCTATTGATTTAAAATGTCACATCTCTAGTCATGTACTTGGACATCACGACAAGCGCGCCAAAAATTCCGGCGTATAACGTATACATTATCATATGAAAACCTTTTCAACAAATGTGCATATTCCGTATAGCTCTTTGAGCAGTTTATAAAAAATATAAAATTATGATTTGATTTATTTTTATTATCCAAATATCTAATGTTTTAGATTAATATTAATCACTTAGTTCCTATAGTAATCACTAGATGGGGTAAATATTAAAAAAAAAGACAAAAGTATATCGAATCGTTGCATGAATAGACAAATTTAATAATAAAGAAAATTAATAAATAGATATATTACTCGTATTTAAAATAAATACTGTAACGTATAATATTATATATACTGTAACATATACTATATATAATTTTCTAAGTATTATAATCTATTTAATGTGAAAAGTAGAAACATGTGTATCCAATTTTCAGTACAAAAGGTTATTTTTTTATTATAAATTGTTTACCAGTTGGCTGTGACTACATTAACGCTTAAAGATCACACGTTCCGTTCATTTTAATCACTTCATTAAGAGTCCTGATAGTAAAACTTATATTACAAAATATAAAAATGTTTGCCACCACTCCTTAAGGAACCGAAACCCTTCTCTAGGAGTATTGGCCCTTTTACCCTTTTAACGAATTTGTACAATAACAAATGCGGGCCGAACGAAAACCCTCGAAGACGAGAATACTTCAATCGTTTAACATTCACTGAAATAAACAATCATTAATCACGTAATTCAATATGAAAGATTGTTGGAATTTGTATTTTTGTTTCAAAGGTCCACTGAACCTTTGAAATTGATTTGCAATGACATTGCATTGCATTGTTTTATTATAGATCCTGAATAACAGGAACATGTGAGTGAGAAGCCTGTTGAAACTGTTACAAACTGCGATCATTGCAATGAAACAATCGAAATACCATTCATTTTTATTCTCCATAGAGGAACGGACATAACAACCAGCGTCAGATCGTAGTTTTTTTTTCATGGGTATATTGCCGACTCATTCGCTCTATAAGAGGTGGAATTCCAAGTCCTAATGACAGAATTCAAGCTCAGCCCGCCCATTAACTGAACGGTTCAACGCCAGATTCTTTTATCGTTCAAGTTCGTACATAACATTCCATAGCAAAACGTGTCTTTTGATACAAAATAAATGGGGACGCGGGTTAAGCGAGTACAAGAGATTTAGATTAAAACATAAGTATTTAAAATATACTTTAGTTAAAATATTGGTTTACTTGTTTGGAACATTTTCTTACTAACAAATTATATAAGTTATTGTATTTGATCAATCTCGCATTCAGAAGGCTATACTGAAAAATATTGGCACTCTAAGATGGGATAGGCCAGGAACCAAGTGGACTTTTTAAGCATTTTCATTGAGAAAATGATATAAAATTCAGAACAGTTATAACAAACCAAATCTATAGAATTAATTACGTGATACGGGCAAAATGTGCATCAATTATCATTAAATATAACAATGAAATATTCATTAATTCTAATGAATAATTGGAGCCTTCTTAATATTGAAAATTAATGATAGTTACTATTAATATAATGTTACTACACCACCAGCCCTTTTACGTCCCCACTGCAGGGGCTCAGGCCTTCCTTATGGATGGTTAAGGAGGATGGGCCATGACCCTCCACGCTGGCCCAATGCGGATTGGAGGGTATTGACGACTGCAAATGCAGCCGGGACCAACAGGCTTAACGTGCCTTCCGAAGCACGGAGTAACTCGAGATAATAATTTTTTGGTCACCCATCCCGTGACCGACCCTTGCGAAAGTTGCTTAACGACTACGATCGCGGGCCGCGGCGCTTATCCACTACGCCACCGAGCTACTCATGTTACTATTGAATGTTTAATTGTGACCTAGATGTCTGTCGTACCTACGGGCTAAGTGTCCTGTGATACCTTACATGCTCTGACATATAGCTGGCTCTATTCCAACTAGTTTTCGGCAGAAGTCGACTAATGTCGAGACTTGTCGGCCGAATCAAACTGTCACAAGGGACGATACTAGTGTTCCGATGTTAACTACATATGACTTCAGCTCGGTCTAAAGTGGCAGTGTATCTCACATGCTCACACTTACACAACCTACGTACACGCATTATTATATTCACATACTTAATAATTACATACACAGTTACATGCCGTACTATTCTGAGGTGATGCAGTGAGTACTTCCCTAGATACTTACCCGGGGACTTACTTGTTGTACTTTTCTGTTGGCTGGTGCGACACCGGAACCTCAATAGCGCCGCAGCCGCAACTCGGTTACAGGAGTTGTGCCCCGATTACTGGCTTGACTTGCCCTGCCCGCTCTTTAGAGCTGTGGAGCAGCGTGATCGAACTGGACACTAGAGGGCGCATCGACCCACGGGGGAGGATCCACGATGTGGTTTATAACTGTGACTGCGGGACTGGGCTAGGATTGGAAATGCACAATTACGCAATTCCAGTCTTTTTTCAGTTGGGGGCAGTTCGGCCGGTTTGCGCGTTAGCCGGGCATTGCATGGCCTTGCCTTGTCTAGGGCAAGCATCTCAATTATCTCTGAGACATACCCCCAATGAGACATACCGTATGTGGTGGGCCACAATGGAGGTGAACGACGCGGGAAGTGCTCTTCGGGCTGTCCTCGTGCATCGCCTCCGAGAGGAACATCGCTGCATTTAAGTGGGTATGCCCCCGCTATTTGGCTAGTCCCATTCTGGGGTGGGCCCGCAAGGGAGAGTCCCATATAACCTGCCATCCCCGCGCAAAGGGGGAACGGGTATACGTAACGCATTCCCAAAACAATGACAAAAGATCCATAACACGTATTAGCAGTAGTGTACTCGAATTCCTAATGCATCATCAGTTACGTGCGCAGGGATTACTGTCTTCATCCACACTTCACACACATAAAATAATAGACTACGTCACCCGCGTATATTTTTTTTTTATTTTAATTTATTTTTTTAATTCAGTCCAGTAGTTCCGGAGATACTTAAACGCAAAAACAATTAATTAGAAATATGTGTATTGTTGCACCTGTTACTTTACCATCTCCGAAATAAACATTTCTATGTTCTATTTTTTTGTGAACGGTGATGTCGGTAGCCAGTACAGAAAATTTCTATAAAATTGCAGCATCGATGCAGTGTCGCAACGTAGTGTGTGCATTGACTTTTATATCATACTGGTTTCCTAGCGCACATTTGTTTCAGTGCAATAAAATGAAACCACGAGAAAATCAGAGCTCAGTGGCGCCTTCGTTAGCGCCCCCGGCCTACGATGCAGTTGTTAAGCAACTTTTGCAATGGCTGGTAATAGAATGAGTAACCAAAAATTTTTTCAACCTCCTCCGTGCTTCGGAAGGCACGTTAAGCTGTTTGTCTCTTGGTATCAGCATTCGTTAATACCCACTATGCGGCTGCATATTTAATTCGAACCGATTTCATCGATAGAGATAGCCTAAGCATTCAATATTTAAAAATATCGTTTTTCTTTTAATTATTTGAAACTAACATATCATATCATATCCTTAACGTATGTTTGAATCTCACTCTCGCAAAAACTACTGAACGAATTTTTATGAAATTTGGTATACAAATAATTCTAAGCCGGAATTAACATGGCACTTTTTATCCCACTTAGCGGTTAAAATAAAGCTATTATAATAATATATGTATTTAGATCTTCTAAACTAATAAGAAATCGCACTTATTGCATTCTTTTGGAGTTATCAGACAAAATATACTCACAAAAGCGGATAACGGACCAGACTCGGTCAAATATTAAAGAAACTTTCAATTCAGTTTTTGTTATTTTTTCTTTAGGTTTAGGTATGATCTTTTAGGTGTCATCCGTATATAGTTCGAAAGAGATAAACTAAAAAATTTTGTGCACTTGAACTATATATATTAGTTACACAGTATACATGAAATATTACGCAACAGTCTACATATAATATTCAGTACAATAATTTCTAAAGTGACCTAGCGAGGCGGACGACTGGTTTTGCTGAATCAACACTTTAATTTTGTATGATCGCTAAAAAATTTTTATCCATGAAAGTTAATTCCATCTGTAATGATTTTAGAGCCAAAAGTCCGGCACATTATTTTAGTTCCTAGCCGTTTTGCTTTGTCGAACAACAAAATTATTAGGGAAAAATAATGAAATATAAAAGTGTACCTAACAAAGTATGTATTTTTAACGTATTATATATTACTCTCGAAACTTCTACCCCAATCTGATATTTGAAGTTTCTAAATACAAACCTTGAGATAAGATTCTAAAATTTTTCCTCCTCGATATTACTTCTTGTCAGATGTGACCGGGCAAAGAGAGAAAATAAGTAGGAAATTAAATCTTTTCCAAGTGTTCATTTATTTTCAGTAAACATAAACATATAAAAGAGAGAGACTGGAAAATAGGTACATACATTTTTTACTACCCTACTATTAATGAAATAGACTATTGCTTTATAATAAGCTTTATATAACTGAGACATTTTTTTGCCATTCCAGTAGTTTTCAAGTTAATTCTAATGCCCTTTGTTTGTTGATTATAAAGATATTGTGAAACCCGTTATGTCATGTCAGTAAACAGATCATAACGTTTTATAACTAAAAATATAAACAAAGATCAAATAACTTCCTTTTTTTCATAATAATATAGTCACAGTATGTGTGTAACAAAAACTATAATGATTATTATATTTCAACAACGTTATATTTTATTATCATCCAGATCCTAAATAACCCTCAATATTAATTGGTATATATCTTGAAAACAAATATTTATCTTATATATATATTTTAAAAAAATACCGGTCCCACATGTCGTGAAATATATATACGATGTATGTTTATATTTCTGTCCTCTTCTTATAGTAGTACAATAAAATAGGAATTCATTCGTTCATAAAAACTGAAAACTATTGCAAGCACAAGCCAGTACCGCGCATTCACTTGATCACGTCATATACATACATGACGTGACGTAACCATGACGAGGGTCTTACGTGTCACCTTTAAGTTGAACCACGAGCTGAATCATTAATAATGTACGCGTTGCGTTCCGTCATCGTTCCGTTGAATATAAATGGCGTCTGTCGATTAGTGTAAAGAGGATTTATTTTATATGCCAAATATCTCTGTAAATGTTTAATTTGAGGAAGTACTGTAATTTATTTTCAAGCATGTCTTCAAAATTCACTAACAATAAATACTTTTATAACAATAAACGCAAGTTTTAGATATAGTAAGTTTTAGGTAAACAAATATTTATATACTATCATGTAATTTTGAAAGGACTCCTGGTTTGAAACCATTTGAATGCCTCACGATAGCAAAGGAATCTAATTTAACGAGCTTCTGCTTCTAAGAAGCCTTCAAATTACTCAGGTTACTGAAAGAAATAATTATAATGCTCGCGATATTATACGCCTCATTCGTTGGTATACCTACTTGTGTTTGTAAGCAACGTTTTTCTTTTTGGGTAACATTTAACTACCAAACGGGAGCCCGTCAAAACATTATTTAATTAAACTGGAAATGAAGCTGAAGCAAACGACACGAGCACGTCAAATAGGCCCAGATTAATTTTGATTCATTTTGTGTTGCTTCCACCTGTTGGCAATTTAATTACGTTCACTGATAAGTAGCGATCTTATTTCACATGATTCCAAGACTCTGGAGTGCTAATTAAATTCTTCACAAGTTACCTTGATAATTTTCAGTGATCATGTTTTGAGAGATCGTACAATATTTCAACCCTTAAACATAAGTATGATTTTATAAGATAGCGTTGCGTTGGTGATTACTGTTGGTACTAAAAATATAAGAGCTTTTACTAAGAAATGTAACGTAATCAAAATTTACAAGTGCTTAACTCATTAAATCTTAAATAAGTATTTGGTTAAATAAAATTTTAACCTACCCTATAAATGAATAATCCTTTAATATAAGAAAAAGCAAAATGAAAAATAACCTTTGAAAACAATTTGTTAGCTTGTTAATTTGTATTTTAATATACAAATCTAAGAACTTTTCTTAAACGTTTCACAAACTGAGTATTTAGCACTAATTAATTGTATCCAAAATATTATTTCCAGAAATCATAAGAATTAATAAAGTTTTGATAAAACGATTTAAGAATTTATGGTTAATTTCTTATATAAAACTAAGCTTTGAGAGTTACATATATTTTATTGGACCGTATCTCTTCGAACTATTGCGGCCTGGTTTTCGATTGGCGTGATTGTCTGATTTTGACAGAAACAGAATTATCTATGTCAATTATTTAGCTAAAGGGAATGTCGGGTTTGTGTCGTGAGCCTTTATATCACTCTCCTTTGTGAACAGATCAACGTATGTAGAACATTCCATTTGCGAGTATTCTAGTAAATTATATGCATCAATCATGCACAATTTTTTCTGCGCGTTCAAATAATTGGTCAATGAAACAATTACTGATCATTGACAGACACTAAAAATAAGCAAATATAATAACTATCAATAAAAAAAATCTTTGTTGTCGGTAAATAGTGAAAAAGTAGAAACATATTTAAAACCAGTACGTTAACTATTTATAATATAACGACAATTATTTTATCACATACACACACACACACACACACACACACACACACACACACACACACACACACACACACGAACACACGCACACATATACTAACATAGACATGCACGTAAACCCACACATAGTATGCACGAAAGTTTGTAACCATATTTCTTTTTTATTATTTTTTTATGATATTCCAACTTGTTTGTACTTAGTACCTATATAATATTGAAATGTCATTGGGGAGATACTGGCTTCTATAATGCAGGTAAAACTAGAAGTCAGGGCCTCAAATATTTATGTAATCGTTATTGGTGCAAAATAAAGGAATTATTATTATTATTGGTATTTCTATGACAATCCTTCCGGTTTTCTTTCATTTATAAAAGTAAATTAGTTTTAAAAACTCAAAAAACAACTTATATTCTATTTGTACTTTTTCGTATTTGTATTGATATCCAAGATTTAAACTTTACAAATTTCAGTTTTTTTATATGTTAGTTAAAAGGAACGGAAATGATTATCGTTGGTCCATTCGGTTCCTACAAAAATCAACATTGCTTGTTTAGTGCTTCCTTTTTTTTATAATTTCTTATTTATGTATAATTAAGAATATAATAACGAATTAAGTATTCTTATACCAATTTCATTTTGTACAAGTAGAAACTTGTGAACTGTCTTGATATGTCTTAAATGCTTTCCAAACATGCACACTGTATATGATTTTTTTTACCTGTAACTTATTTCATTAGCACATGTTCTATATTTATTGACAGTATAGGCACTTTTAACATAAAGCACTGCGAGCATTTATCATAATATGTGTCTAGGTTATAAAAACACAATTATCATATTAATGTTATTTTTTCCATAACTGAAAGTTATATATATTATTTTTATATTTCATCCATGAAAAATATTTCTGTTGATCTCTATACACTTAAAACGATTACTCAAATGTTTGGAGTGGTTGAACCGATACGTTTTATTAAAAGAAAACAAGCAAAGGGAATTGCCAAAATTGTATTACGCAAAAAATATTCCCAATAAAACTCACGTTGGAAACAAAACGTGTAAAATATTTATAGCGTTTTTTTTTTTCTTTATTTTCCATCGTCTTTATTTTCCATCTTCTTTATTTACCATAGCAATCATGTAGATTATTTTGAATCAAACATCTATGCGTTTTCTATTTAATTATGTCTAAACTATTAATCTAAATATATATTATTCTGCCTGCCATAGTGATCTATCAACGCACAGCCCAAACCAATGGATGGATTGGGCTGAAATTTGGCATGCAAGTAGATGTTATGCAGTAGGATTTTGATCAATTCTACCCCAAGGGGATAAAATAGGGAATGAAAGTTTTTATGAAACTTTGTCAATTTTAAACCGATCGGGCTGAGACTTTGCTTGCATAAAGATACTATGACGTAGGCATCCCCTAAGAAAGGATTTTGATAATTTTACCCCCAATGGGATAAAACAGGGGATGAATGTTTGTATGAAACTTTGTCAATATTAAACCGATCGGGCTGTGACTTTACATGCATAAAGCTACTATGAAATATAAATTCCACTCCTAAGGGGATAAATTAGGGGATAAAACTTAATTTCAGGTATTTTACACGTTATATCGTGTAAAATACCTAATTATATCGTTAATAAATATTCGTTAGAAATGCTGCTCAAAGTAACTTTACCACGCGGCCGAAGTCGCAGGCAAAAGCTAGTATAGATTAGAATTGGATCCTTATCTAGCTCACACAACAAATTGACATATTTATACTCAACAATAATTCTATTCACAATCGATATTTTTTTCCAAGGGCCTTATTCTATCAAATGTCATTAATTTTTCAAAACTTTTAATAATATTTAGTGGCGCCATAGATTCAGTCAAGTCTAAGTTATATGGTCTGTGAGAGAAAATTATTCATTTTTTCCGGAACGCTGCCAACTTTTTAAAGTTAATATTTATGTGACTTTAGAAAATCAGCCAGACTGCGTTGCAAAAATCTACTTGAAAGGAGTGATTTTAAATCTCTTTTCGCTTGCATAATATAGAATTTTTAATTCAAGAAACCGCAACTTGACTTTTCGAAATACATAAATGTAAACTAAGCACTGATTAGCTATACTTACAGGAAGTTGCATAAACGTCGATTAAATTTTTCATTATTTTAAAGCGACATTTTCCATACAAATTTGACATTCATTAGAGCTTAAAGGCGTCATTAAATATTAATGTACGTTTATTCAACAAACCGTCAACATTATAACACTGATAGCGTGTCGATCAGAGTCGAAAGAGGTAACAGGTAACATAAGAATTCTGACGATCCAATGCGCTTATATGAGCGATGGTTCATAATTACGTTTGTATACTTTTCTTTCGTTACTTTGGCGCGTCCCATTCTTATGTGCGATCATTGGAAAGATTCATTTTTTTCGTTTATATGGATAAACTCAACTACTGAACCCATTACTAGTAATTTAAAGAAAATAACCAAAAGGACCATTGACGGATATCGCCAAAAGCCACACTATTCAACACATGATAATTCAACGTAACATTACAATATCGTCACCAAAACACAACAAGAAAATTTTGGCAAGCTCCCAAAACCCGGGACAAACAAGCGCGGCCTTTATGACCGCCCAAGGACAAAACTTTGCTTGTTATCAAGAAATATCACAACATATCTCCGATCCTTTATAGGACAACTTTTCAGTGCACGCACTAGCGTATTATATCATTGAACGGACGGCTTCAATTGAAAACTTTCTGTTAAATGCACGTTTAAATAAAGAACTTCGATATCCAGGGAGTTGAAACTAATAGGACGCTTATTGGGGTTTGCTCTTAGTTATTTAAAAAAAAAAATACTTTACAATAATGCATTCGTTGACTCTTTTTTAAATATGTAGACTGTTTCTTAAAAGGAATGACGACAATCGTACGATAGTCGTTTAATCGAAAAAAAAGGAATTCATACAAATAATTGAGTAATAACCCCTTGCTTCAATTTACCTATTGTTGATATTATTACTCTACACTACGTAGCATTTATGGAGAAAAAAATCACTGAACCGTCGCCAACCTAATGTGATGTTTGTCATGCCTGAACAGGGGCCTATTGAAACACCCCGTAATGAAACACTTGTCCCAATTATGGGATGAATTAGGAGACAACGTAACGCTTTTGATTTAACTCTACAAATTAAACAGAGAGAGTAATTCCATTTTTGTGGACAATAAAATTTAAGGTAGCTTTAACGAATCGGAATGGCATTGGAAATTTTAATCCCATTTTATATGTTTACGAGAAAAGCTTGGTTTTAGAAATGGCGATGGCAGGTTCAACGAGCCCGGCAAATTTTAACTAGAAAGAATATTTGAAATTCGCTTTAATGCTTATGGAAATTTCATTTAAAAACATAACATTCTGAATTATCTCTTTGTGGTACTAAACATTGTATTCTATTTAATACTGGTAAAAACGTCGATGGAGGAGAAAGGACGGTGGTACCTTTTGCGGATTAAAAAAGAGGTACTCATGAAGATAGACATAGACACTGTTTATATTTGAAAATCAAGTCATTAATACCCACCAATTCTTTTTGTACATAATGGAATTATAATGTAATATTTTTGCATTTAACATATAACAGCAAATTTACTAAATAAATAACAACTGAATTTCAAAGAGGCACATAAGCAAAATGTTAACTGTTATTTTATGCTGATTCTCAGTCCATGTGCTGTCATCGTCTTCTGTTACAAAGCGGAAAAGGAGGTCCGGTCCATAGAGTATAGCGAAAATAACTTGTTATGAGCTATTTGACGCCGTGAGCATGAGAAATATTAGATTTTATTATTATATTTTGATTAATTTTGCATTCACAATGTCATACTAAAAATTACTCTTAATACAAATCCTTAAAAAACCACTTGGTCCCTGGCACCCTGAGATGGGACCAGGAACAGGGATGGAACAGGGTGCCAGTGACCAAGTGGATTTTTAAGCATTTTGTATTAAGAGTAATTAGATTTTATTGTTGGTGAAAATGCTATTACAATTTTAATCACGTATAGTAAACACCGTGTTAAAAAGTAGGGAAGAAGCGTTACATTACTAAATAAAAAACATTTAAAAAATTATAAAGACGGGCAAATCCTCATAATTTAAATTAATATATTAGATAATACCAAATATCCCATTGACTTAATATTTATACACAATTCGTTATGGGTTACATTCACAAAGAGCCAATCAATATCTACGTTATTCACTCAGTTTCCTTCTCTTAAAAGAGATGTATCAAATTTATACTTTGCCACGAAGCTTCAATATATCTTTGACAAGAAAAATGGATGAGGCAAACGTTCTGTGTAGAACAGTAAAACAGTTTAGCGAGACCGCTCTGAAGCGCTAGCGTTCTTATCACGTATAGCGATAAAGTTGAAATTCAAATAAAACGTGTACCATATATGAGACATAATGATGGATTAATAGCCACCAGAGGCTAAGAGTACTATTTAAACTGTTTCCTGTGAAGGCGAAAAGTTTTTAATGTACTGCAATGTATCTGTGCTAAGTAATAGCGAGTGCAAGTTTCTGTAAGTCTCATACGTAATAATCCTTTTTACGTTCCTTTTGCAACTCTGGATATGAGGGTTTAATGGAAATCTACCCCTAAAATATGTAATAAGATTTGAAGAAGTGCTTTCGAAATTAAATTTTTAGTTCTCTCAACTTCTTTTTGAGTACTTTAGAACGTAAAATGAAATATATTTTAGTGTACGAATTAATAAATTCGAAATCTTTTGATACTTAGACTAATCTTTTGCTTTTTGTTTCAGGTAAGTTAATGGGAAAAGTCGACATCTCAGGAAGCAAGACTAAAAGACTCACAACCACAACTAATGTAATAAAAACTACAATAAAGTGTAGTAGTTTAATGAAATATCTTTTATACATAGGTAAATAAAACAACAAAGTATCCAAGAAAATAGGAGCCTGAAAATAAACGAACACAGCGTGTCTAGAACATTTAGACAAGCGTGAACAATCGGCACTTGCAACTCTTTCTTGCGATTCAGTCAAGTGCATAATAAAATCGAAATATATATACGCATTTCTATAAAAGGGTCTACACGTAATTGTTTTTCTTTTTTTAATTAACTCGTTGTTATTTTATAATACTCAGATGTACTACTAATAATTGAAATAGAATATTATTATTATTATTATTATTAGTACTTAAGGTGTGTATTTTAATTATGAATTCCAATTATTATTTCATTCGCAATGCAATGTTATTTGATTGCTATTGTCATTAAAAGCTAAATTCAAAAATTATATTTTTTTATTATAAAGTCAGGTTATTCAGATAAACATTTTAAATACATAAATATAGACAAACAGTCTGACTATTATTATAAAGGCGAAAGTTTGCAAGTTTATTACTTCTTCCTTTAAAAACCACTAAACGGATTTTAATGAAATTTGGTACAAATCTAAGCCTAGATTAAATATTTAACACTAAATAATTTCCCAGAGACCACGCGGGTGAAGGCGCCGACGGAAAGCTAGTACTATATATTTAAATCACTTTTCCATTTAAAAATTCACATATAACTTTTTTAAATATGAAACACGAACTTTTATATCCGAGTAGAACAAAATTAATAAAGTTTTTTAAACTGACTAACCAGCCGTACACCATTCAAGTTGACACTACTTTACACTAGTTCGCGAGAAAATAAAAAATGAAGTTTCAGTGTAATTGCGAAAGCTACAATTCATTAAACAAAAGGCGTTAATAAAAAACCTTACTGAGGTGCATAATAAAAACACTGTCATAAAGAAACGGTGCCCTAGTTCCGTCGCCCGCAGAGATTCACTTTCGACAATAATTCCAATAGGGGAGGGGAAAATCCCCACCCACTCGTGAACATTGCCTTTGTCATGGGGTTACTTTTGAGGCATTCTGAAACTTGCTCTTAAAATATATTTTGCAGCTGATACCATTCTTTTTACAGCTCCGTACTTTAAAAAGAAACGAAACCATCGTTTCTCAGTATGTATGTTCGTCTACCACAGCCGATTTACTCTGTAAACTACTGTGCCGATTGATTTGAAATTTCGTAATGATAATGGCACAAAGACAGATACACATACAGATACACACAATAAACATAAAGGTCGTATAGGTAAATACATTTAATCAAAAAATACGCGCCTATTTTGAGGGGTTAAATAGTAATAGAGGGGTAATATATAAAGAAGGTTTTTGTAAAAATATAAACTAAGTTTGTTTTTATAATTTTAAACAAATTGCTGACTTGAAAAAAATAATATGCAGAAATTATTCTCTATTAATAGTTTATTAAAAGAAGTCTTTAGTTTTTAAAATTCAATATTTGGTGAATAAGCATTTACTTTTTGACAAGAAAACAAGAAACGGTATATATACACTTCTTTTTTAAATTAACTAATAAATTAACATCTTTTTAACAAAAAAAACGTGAACATAACTTATTCTGAATCCTCGAAATAACAATTTTCAATGAACACTAAATTAAAACGTCATTCAATCATAATTGAAGTAGAACCTTATTTCTATCTGCGGTGAACACATTATTAATATCACACACAAAGAATGTTTATATTTATATAGCAAGAGACGAATATTCACAATTCCGTTACACCAATGGCAATTCCACGCGATACCGTTCACAATATCTAATTCCATTCGAGTAAATAACTTCAATAGCTCGTTTAATTAGGAGTGTTGAAGATAGGTAAATGAAAGGCGGTAAGTCGCTTGGGTCTGAAAGGACCCATTTTAGAGAAGACGATGAAATGACATGGTATCCGCCTCCTCGCATTTTACCTACTCGAATTCGTTTTATTTTCTAAAATTATGATTTAAAAATCGAACGTAGTAGTGTCAGATTATTATTTTTTTGTATTTTTATTCAATATATAATTAACGTCAAAACGCATCAAAGTCAACTTTTTAATCCTTGCAAGAAAAAAAACTATTAAAAACGACCTAACATTTGTAATTCATACGTAAACTTTTCAAATGTTTTTAGACGTTTTGGATTATTATTTTTTAACAATAACTTAAGTTATTTTAAGTATTGTGTATAATGGTATAAGTACAAATGTTTCCCCTTATTAAATAATAATTATTGTGTTGTGTACTTGTCCGATAAATATCAATGTAATTATTTCGAAACCATGGAGGTATATCACAATCTTAACTTCAATGTGCGCAAAGGAACCGAAAGGTTTTAAAAATTCAAGAAGATTGTTAAACTGTAAAGAAAAAAGAAAAGCTTATTAAAGTTGCTTAACTTCTGCATCATCGAGATCTAATATTTATTTAACAATAATGTGATGGCCCTAAAGCGCTCTTTGACATTTCAGTCTTTCGTACGGAATGCTTTGAAAATTGTTTTGGCCTTATTCATTTTATTGAGATACTACACTAATAGTTGAAAATTGGATTTAGGTTAATTCAATTGTCGGTACGTGTAGACTCTCCTCTTAACCTAGTTAAATCCCTGGCGGTAGATCGCTGTAGTTCCAGCCCTTTATTTAGTTTAGATACATTTGTTCCCCGGTACTAGTGGTGTTACAAATTAAATCGTGACAATTCGAGGAGCGAAGATTTTAATTCAAAATCTTATGATCTCAAAGACAATAGAGCTCCGGGGCATAATGTTTTTTTTATCATTTCAATACGTGTTTTTGGAGTCACATAAATATACTACGCAAATGCAAATATAAATATTTTAAAAAAATATTTCAATAATTTATAATGTTTGTTTGTTTCCATATGTTACTGTAAATTCTGTTTCACGACGTTCTAAAAAATCCTAGTTTCGATTTGAGTTTGTTTAAACGTTTTCAATAGTCATATGTAATTATACAGAATATATCATTCTAATCCTGTATACTCAAACAGTTTATTAATAAACAAGGTAAATTTACACTAATATTTCAATTTAGTATTAAACCTACTACCTTTGCTAAGTCTGTGTCTAATAATATTAATTTTGATTAATTTAATTTAAACTAATTGCAGTCTTAGCGTAAATTTACTCTAACGCTAATCCTTGTTTATTAATAACACTGTAATCAAATAAGCTAACATTGTCTTACTTATATTCACAATTAAAAAAGCACTTCAATATGATTTAATCGTAAGGTCCAGTTTGTGCAACAGAATTGCTACTATTATAGGTATAGTGTATTGAGGTACCGGTTGAAATGTTATAAACGGTACTTTAGTCCATCAGTATACCGGTCGCGTTCCAGTAGATTTAACACACGAGGACTAGGAAGTTACTCTTAGTATTCCCCAAGTTTTATTCAGCTGACTTATTCTGAAGTCCCGTAAGAGTTCCTCTGAAATATATTACATTTTTTCACGTATATATCTTATTTATCCATGGAAGATTTTCACACGAGCGTTAAGAACGCAATTTTCAACATCATGGGTATTATAATGGGTTTATGTATTATTAAGTCTCTTTAGATATCATAATTTCACTCACAAACACACAAACACACAAACACACATACACACACATGCATGCACACACTTTCAGTTTTTGTTTCAGCTCATAATTAAGTTATATATTTACAAAATTGCTCATATGGTCATATAAGGAAATTGTGAATGGTAAATGTAATTGTGAATTCTATGGGGATTTTTTAGGGCGCTGTATGCTGGAATACAGGATGTCTTTTCCTATTTTGGCAACAGAGGAGTAATTAAAGTTGTTACGTATTTTTGTAAATTGACTAAGTATAATTGTAGTATTCCTACTTTATATATAATAATAATAATAATTTACGTCTTTGTATGCTTTATATTGTTATAAAATTTATTTGAAAGGAAAACCGGGTGCTAAATATATAATTTTTATTTTTTAATTTTGTCTCGTTTTTACATATTTAACTGTGACAATAGTGTATATGCCAACAGTATAATGTATCATGTTATTATTTTTTTATGTTATTTAAGACCGAACGTAATTTCTTATTATTCCATTGTGTTCGTTATTCGACCTACCAAGCCAACGATGATGGTTCGACAAACGCTTTAACGATTTCAAGTGCATAACTTTTGAAACTATCCAACCGGTCGGGTAACCGGCTTGCCGATTCTTAGGGCAACTCCTGAAGCACCCTCGCGCGTTAAATGTACCGGAATGCGGCTGAACTAACAAACAGTTTGACATTATAATAGAGAGCCGACCTATTTGCCGTCATGTACCCAACACAACGATAGTGCTATACAAATATTGGATACGCCAAAATAATACAGTATCAAAGAATATAATATACACTAATTGATACTAAAAAAGTTTTGGAAACAAAAATATAATTTCATTTTAAGAATCACCTTGCAAAACACATTGGTACAGAATAGAACATAAGAATATAATAGAATTGGTTTTTATTTGACAGCACACGTCATATATACAAGTTGAAAAAATGTTTAGAAATATGACAAAAAAAGAAATACGCATGGAAAATAATAACAGGAACTACAATACAATGTTTTGCCAAGCTAACCACAGCTCAGTAAAAGCAGTAAACGGGGCTTACTGCACTGATATTCTACAGAACATGGACTGTTTTTTGAATACTTAAAATAACAATTTACTTATAAAAGTTACATTGATAAATATAAACAACGACACCTATGTACCGCCAGCATGGTCCACCCAATTTAGCGGATAAGCACTGCGTGGTCCAACAGCGCCTGAAGATGTCCAAAATGTTGGTGCCACTCCTTAGTGTGGCTATAAAAAAATTTCTACTTACTATGGCCTGGCTCATGTCTAATAACGCCCGTGTATATAAGGTATCTCTTAGTATAAAAACGGGTAACATATCTATTTTGAATAATGAAGTTATTTTTTACAGTCACTCGTTCTAGAACTGAGAAATATTTATATAGAGATTCAACTAAGAGTATCGTCTCTGTTCCATATCACCATAAAAAATTATATGAATGAAAAATTCTATTTCACTCATAAAATAAAACATTAATTAAGAAACGTTCTTACAAAAATATCCTTGAAAATGAGAATATAAAATAACCTTAGGAGATATTTCAATATTTATTGATATATCTACACAGAAATCGGCGAACCTGTAATCTTATTAACAACTAAAGGTAGGGCGGCCCACTCTTAGAGACTATACTATAAGAAGCTTACCTTTTGTTCTCGAACGTTCCTCGATTGTAAAGAGAAGGTTTATCTTTAAAAGATGATATTCTTTGAAGTACTGCAGCCATATAATATCATTTTCGTATAAAGGTGAATTTAGTAAAAGAATGACGTCAACTTACAATTTATTTTCTATCACAAAAGAATAACTTTAAATATCAAATTATTAACTTTTAATGTTTCTCAATTAACTTGATTGAAGTATGAACATAATTAGATAGGTACTGGCAATTATATCGTAAAAATAGAATGTTCAAACGCTTTAAAAACAGTAACTAATAATTAATTCAGTGAAATCGCAGAGGTTACGTTTATCAAGAAATCAAGAAACAATCTCAGCTCAGAGCTTCGTGTTAAATGAACTCAATTATATATTTGAAGTGCGATTAATATAAATGAACACGCGAATATTGTCTCATTATATGTAATTAATATTTGTATAACAAAAACCGCCAAAAACAACTAGCATGGAAAGGATTCACAAAAAGATTTAATTTAAAAATCGTACACTTTTAATCGATTTTTTTTTAATATACAGGTAAAAAGCTTTTTCTGTATTTATTTAAGTTCCGAAGTTTCGGAGATTAAGGCGGAAAGTAATTTTATTTTATAATGAATTTCAAATCCAATTATTCTTATTTGAATTACCGATTTACATATGTATCCAAAATTACAACTAAATCGGTCTATAGTCCAGAAAAATTAACGGTAACAGACGGATAGACGGTTCTCTGCCTTTTCGCCGAAAATTGTTTGGTTGATTTTCGCTTTCGAACTAACTCGTAGAATTTTATATTCGGAAAATAATTTTTTAATAACTCAATATAAAATTTCGTTTTATTCCCAACCTCAACTCCCAACTGTACGTTTGATGTGGCCTAGTGAAAAATTGAGAGAAATGATAAATATCCCAAATGTTTATGTCGATTATGACAATAAGCTTAACAATAATTCTACCAAATGAAACATTGTCATACAAAAATTTGCACTCATTAATTTTCAAAGTGAAACATAAGCGAAACGTTGGTTGGCAAGTGATAATCGGCTAAACAATTTTCGGTGAAAAGGCATGGATCCTCAACAATTTTGTCCATCAAACAATTGCAAAGGGATGTTAGAAGTGAGGTCAGGTTCAGATTATCAAGATCTGTATAGATCTTTCTTTTTGATATTATTTTTTACATAAAAAATTGTGTCTAAGTAAAATAGCGCTTAGCTGTGCATAATCATAATATGCAATGCAAGTACAAGTAATTTCGTTGGTTCATGCTCACAAAGCAGATAACGTCCAATTTCCCTGGAATTAACTGGATGAAGAAATGGGAGAATGTACCACGTTTTAATTTAAAACTAAACAATGTATGTACAAGTTTTCCGCTATGGAATATTGGCAGTATACAATCTTAGTTTGCGCTCTCTGTCATTATTCAATTTTCCGATTTCAACCACAGCAGCTCCGCCATTGCAGTTACATAGCAATGTAAACTTGTGGCAGCAAACAGAATATCGCTTTGACATTTCGTAAATATAATCTGTAAACAAAAATATGTCCAGACTCAAAGCGAATTTCGTGTTCATATTACTCTATTTACAATTTGACTGCGTTTGTAACTATGTTTACATATGATAAACATATATGTGCTGGTCTTAGATATATTTCTAATGTAACATTTTTTTGATAGTTGTTTTTTTTTATTTCCCTACTCAAAGCCGCTATGTGAACGTTTTATAATGTTTGTCAACGAATAAGTTTGTCTTTAACAGTATCTTTTCATTTATAGTGATCAAATTTAAATTTTCTAAATAAAAGTTGAAGAGCTTTTTATCAACAAAAAGTCCGCGATGGCATGGCTAAGATTTTTCCACAAAAATAAAAAAACTTCGTAAAAGTGAATTAAAATTTTTTGTCCGTCTTTAGATGTTTATTTGAGTAGGTGATATTGAATCAGTATCTAAATAAATATTATTATCATCAACAATTTTTTTTGCAAATAAAATTGTTTTTTATACCAAATCAATTGGATGAGTAGTTTGGATTTTACTACGATGTTTTTTAGAAAAGAAAAAACGCACACTGCCTATTTTTTAAATAATATTTCATGTGTACGTATCTATTATGATTTAACAGCTTTTTTACATGTACTCGATGATTTTTATATTAATAAGGACTGTAATAATTATATTATTGTTTTTCTAATATTAATAATGAAAGCAATGATGTTTAAGAGAGCGTTTAGTAACAAGTAACACCTATCTAATATCAGTAAAATCGAAGCCAATATCGTCACGCGGTAAGCTTGCTGGAAACCATAGAAAACAAACAAGAGAGAATGTATAGACAATTCATTCAGCACGATGACTTCTTTAAAACCAGACTGTAAGCAAATTAATCTAATGACAAATAAAACTTACCGTGATACTATCGAGAATCATTTAGTAATCCAAGGAAAGTTACGATAATCGCTTTATTCAAAATGTAGATAGATAGATAGATAAAAAGTTTATTTCCTCAGCAACACACAATTACATCACACAAAAGAAACAAAGAGGAACAAGAAACAGAAATATACCTGTGTGCAGCAGTTGAGAAAAGGGTCTAGGCTCGGTGCACTAAAATCATCTAATGCGGATGAAGCACCGATTTTCAGCCATCACCCTGAATGAGATGAGCGGGGACAAAATGTATTTTTTTTTTCATATAATCGAATGAATAGTAGTGTCAACCAACACTAGCTCAGAAACTCAGGAAATTACTTACAGCAGGCTAGAATATATTCTAGGGTATAGGTTATCCACTAGAAATGACAATGTAAAAAAACCGGCCCTGAGATAACAGACGGAGGAACGGACAACGGAGTCTTAGTGCTAGGGTTCCGTTTTCTAATCTTTGGGTACGGAATCCTAATATCAAAAAGCTTCGCTAAATCATACTGTTACAATTCCATCGATAAGGTAACTTATATCAAGGATGCAGTATACTACTTTTTATATTTTTGGTATAGTCTTTTCCTTAAGAAAGCTTAAGAAAGAAAATGACTATTATTCATTTAATATTCAACATTTAACATGCATTGCAGTGAGAAAGAGAATAACGGTACAGGGTTTAAAAGAAATTTTATGCTGGGTGCTAAAAATCCAACTTTTCGAAATACTATCAAAATCAATAAATCCTAGGAATAAACCTTCAAATTAGGATAAAGCTTTTGAGTTTTGTAGGTTGTGATATTTTTGTAATTTTACTTATTTGACCAGATAAGTAGTATTTTTCTTCTATAACTATCACTACTAATAATATAAACGTGAAAGTAATTCGGTTCGAAATCATTTAAATACTAAACAAAATATAGAATAGATTTCATTCATACATAGGTAGAAGTTTGTATAGGGAATTATTTATTTTAATTTTTAATTTAAAACCAATTGGTTTTATGTAAATTGAAAAAAAAACTACTTTAAAGGAATCGAATTATAATTCTTATTATTATAAATTCAAAATACTTAATTTAAATTGGGGCGATGTTTGAATGGCTAATTTTGTTCACGTCAGACTTGAAATGTAATCTGTAATTGAGTTGGTTCGGATGTGTTAATATTTACACGATGTAGTTCATTCAGTTTTTTTTTTTTTATATTAAAACAAAAAAAAATCGTTAAAGTTATTTAAACAAAAAAGTGCAATATGAATACAAGAAAACAGTCAAATTGAAAACCTACTCTTATTTTTTGAAGTTGGTTAAAAATAAATGACTGTAAATACTAATACAATGGAAACGAAGTTGAAGGCAAAAGCTAGTTTTGACTGAAAATAATATTGATTCTAAATTCTAACTTATAATTATTACTACGTAATTACTACGTGTGTAAAATTAAGACAAATATAAGTATATAGAGTTCAAAAACCCATTTTTTATGTTACATTTAATTTGATACTAGTAAACATCTAGAATCTAGTATCTACCTAATGAATATCACGTCAAGCCGCGCATTGACGCGTTCATAGTAAATTAGTGTGGTACGTATAACGCTCCCCCACTAACCTACAGAATTCCTACCCAATAGGCTTGATTGAATGATTGAATCTGATTCGTCGTTGAATACGGCCTAATGAACCGGATCGATGTTTTGTCAGCCGCCGACTGAAACGATAAGCTTCTAAGTCAATCCATTGTAGTACCTTTACCCCATTTGCATATTGATGGTACACTGACTATACTATATGAGGTGTTGTATTCATGGTTACTGGTCAATGGTTAATACTTAAGAGTGATTGGATCATGATATGCAGTAATGTTTAAGGTCAAGAAAGTTGTAATTGGAATTCGATTTTGTATTTAATTAAAAGTCCGTATTCATTTTTATTTATGTATTTTGCGCTTATTAGTGTAATGAATTAGTAGGTTTGTTTCATTCTAGTTTTTAAAATACCATTGCATTGTATAAATTAAAAATTGGTAAAAATAAAAGAAATTAGCAACTTCTCTAAGAGGAATTAGTGAAACAAGTTAGTGGTTTTTATTTAGTAAAATGTTCGATACGTATTTTTTTTACTTCAATTTAACAAGAAAAATCTTAGATAACAGGCATTGAAGTTGAGTGGGGGCGTTACGTCACAGTTTTGTAGAAAATGTACAAAAGCGTGACGTCATGTGAAATTTTAACACAATGTATCGCCGTTATTTGATGATTACGAAAAAAGTAAAAAAAAAAAGTTTTTTATATTTTTGAAAAACTACCAGACGTATCCGTGAACAAAAATCGGTCGTCATCCCTACGATGACATTCTATAAAAATTTACTTAATATCACTGGAATTTTATGAAAAAAAAAGCTTTCTATTCAGAAAGAACAGTCTTTCTTCTCAATAACACTGAGCAGCTCGTACCCATTCCGAAGTTGCCTCGTGCACGGAAATGGGCAATACAATTCGCTTTGAAAAGTGATGTTGAATGGCTGGCTAGGCAATTAGAACTGGATCGTGCTCTGAACCATAGTAGCGGGTACTGCTGTAATTTGACTTTGACGGTAAAAACATATTTTATACTAAGAGAGTCAGCCTTTACAGTATCTAAAGGCGAAAACGCACGTTTGTGTTGTATGTACTGTAGCCCTACAGAGGCATGACTAATTTTAACATTTAGTATGGTTAGTCTTATTTTAAACAAGACCAAAGGACAGTTACAACGACACAATACGATAAACTAAAATATTTTAAACTTTTAGCGACGTTCGTTGAAATATCATTAAATAATTCGCCTTTCGCTCATGACGCTAAGCAAGGTGCAGGTGTAGTAGGTAAATTATCAAAAATATGATAAAATGTATTTAAATTTAACTCACGTAAACTGTGGTTAGATTAAAATTTCAATTTCAATGACATTATAAACTGACTATATACCTTATTACATAATTAACATTTTACATTCTAATATTATCTTGATAAGTTGCAATGTATATGTAAAATAAAACATACGTTTTCTTCCATCAAAAAGTTATGAAACAGGTAGGGTAAGCCTACGGCTTAGCCTTAATGAGATGTTTTTCAACGAGATGCGCCATAATGAAAATTTCATAAGCAGCCTTACTTTAAGATATTGAGTATAATCTTCCAATTGGTATTTAATTTAATGCCCTTAATCTACTTTAGAGTTGCTCGATTTAGTTTAAATGAATATCTTTATTAGGAATCTATTAGTAGATTAAATACTTACATTGTAGTTTAAAAAATACTGTGTTAAAACTTGTAAACACTTTGTGGTAACTAGATATAATAATATATGTTACGTCAAGATCCGTATGTGGGGAACCCACTATACGTACATACAACATTTCATATTTATTTATTTATATATATTCATCACTAACACAAATAAAGACATTTCACATTCACGTAAAGAGTTCATCATCATAATATTATTGAAACACTGGCAATTATAAAAAGAGTAACAAAAAGAAGAATATACATATATCGATATATACTCTCCGATCTGATAGTTTTCTAAATTTGCTTCAATATTATAAAATCTTTAAGAACAGGAAAACTAGGAAATGTGTATAAACAAACTTTATTGAATTGTGTTTGTCAGACAGTGATTGTATTGTAATATTTTAAATTCGTTTATAATTTGGACTAAAGAAATTGTGTTAAATTATTAAGAGTTTTTATTTTCGTCATCACTACTGCCATACGCAGAATATGTAGCATAGAATGTGTCCGTAGTATTTACGTAGTAATAGGGGAAAATATACACACGAGGTGTATTATTATATAAAGTTCAAGTTAAGAGTTCTATAAAATGGCGCGTATATAGCTCTATAAAGATTAAAAAGAAAGTTTGATGGAGGGATAAAAGCAAGTACTTACCGTAAGAAATGGAAAGGGACTTCTATTTATACTTATTTTATATGATTTATTTGATTGATAAGTTAGGATTCTAAAAACATTCTATCCCATTTTTTTGTGAAAAATATATAATAGACATTAAAGTTTCGGTCATCGATTTTGTTTATTAATTCACTATACGACAATTGTGCAATGATAAGACCTTGGTATGTCTTTTGTATTCAATGATTTCAGAAGTACCTATTCATTTATATTATATCAACAAAGCCAGTAACCCAGATGTGAGTAGGTCACCTGGCAAGACATTCCTGCTCGGAATCATCATAAATGGCATTTAACTACCATCAAAAATGTCGTAAACGGTTTTGACGAATAGATATAATCTTAATATCAACATCTTAATAAATTTAAAATCATCTGTTTGAGTAGAATCATATATAATTTTTCTTCTTTATGAATTTGAGGTTTATATCGTTGCCCAGATATTTATTATCAATAACTGTAAAAATATTACAGTCAAAAAAATGTTGGACGAATGCAAAACATTTCATTAAGTTTATGAATAAAGATCATTTTGTTTTTACACCAATAGTCTGTGTACCATACGATAAACAAACATAATTTTGATATAGATAAAATTACGAGTCGCTTTATGCTAAATACTTATTTTGAACAACTCACCGGAAGCTCATATCGTCGTTCGTCGCCTGGTTTCTTTGAAAACGTTGTAGCTTTATTCACTTTGCTTACATCCAATTCAACAAATCGCATCTATAAGCTTTGCGGGCGTGCCCTCGTTCTAAAATGCTAAAATTTTCGTCTAAAGCTTATTTGACTTGAAAATGTTTTTAAGTTCTTTACGTAAAATTCTATTTCGTTGCCAATAAATAGAATTTCTGAAACGGTGAGCTCGTGATATAAATAGTTGATAATATTTGTCCACTTAGTAAATGTGTACGTTTTTTGTATTTTAACATAATTTTCTTTGCAATAAGTTTTGTTTTTTTTTTAAATCTAGGTAATTAAATTTCTGTAAAGATGTTAATGATAATATAAACATATATTTAGAAATATTCTCAATTTTAATTCTGATCAAAAAGCGATTTTGCTTTAAACTATAAATAATTTGTCTACTAAGTCTGGCTGATACGTGTTATGAAAGGATATCTTTTGAACAAGTAAATAATAAGCGTTATATTTAAAAAAAATGCTTGCTTTGTTTGAAAATTATTATCATTCTATAGATAAACTAAATTGCATGAGTTATGAGAGTTATTTGAGAAAAACAGAAGAAAGAATTATACATTTGAATTCAGTTCTTTTCTTATGGGTTGTTAGTTTTACATCATTCTATTATTTCAAAGTATTTACGTTGCCAGCAACAGCATTACTTTAAAATGTTGTCACCACAAGCATTCTCATCGGGAACTGACTGCGTACGACTGCAGAGTTGCAATGAGAGGACACATTATTCATGCGAAAGTTGGACAATGAGTCCCATCTGTTCACTGCGAAGTTGGGCAATAACGCAACCGGGACGTTTACCAGGACGGTAGTGCACACATTAGCAAACGGTATTTATGCCGTTTCATTTTAAAATTGTTCTTTTAACGTTGAAATGAGGATTTAATATTTAAGTGTAAAGAGTTAGCTTTTTATTGGACATTTCTCTCTCACAGTATATCGGAATCAATAGCACATATACACCTACCGCTAGATTACCACTAGTTGATTTTAAACTCCATTCTCGATGAGTTAAGGTTGTAAATCCAGCAGAAAAATTTGAGTTGCTTGTTGAGTTATAAAGAGCACGGCGAGTAAGCATGATCTGATGTTGCGGGTATAGTAAAAATCCCAAAGAAAAGGATATTAAACCTATTTAGGGAATTTTATGGCCAGTAGTGGACGGCTATAGGCTGTTGATGATGACCGGATTATTACAATAGACATATATGTATAGTCAGTTTATAGAAATCTGTCACTCCACTTGATTTTAAACGTAAAGTTATACTAGTGATCATTTCAGGCCGGTGACGGCCATTTTCAATGCTTTGATCGTAGAGTTGAAAGTTAATTACAGAAATTTGACTTATTGTGGCGATCTGATGTGCGCCCGTATGTACAGATGATGTTAGATTACATTTTAAACAACTTTCCAATGCATCATTAGGCTTTATAAAACGTGTGGTATCTTGTGATTTCAAGCAAGATAAGACTTTCAAAATTCTATATTCCACATATGTACGCTGTCATCTTGAATATGAATCGCAGGTTTGAAATCCGAGATAAGTCAACTAACATATCCAGATAATAAAATGTACAGATAAAAGTTTTGCGTTATCTATGTTTCTGATTCCGAGCCATTTTCCTCCTCTTATTAGCTGTTTCATTGCAAAAAGTATCATCTCGTCACGCTAGAGCCCCGTTCAATTGCATCAAAAGCAGGAACCACATATCAATGTGCTTCCTGCTTAAGACCACATCCAATGTCGTCTATTGTCCTCAACTATTAAGTTCGATTTCCATTACACCGCCTCGTAAAATCTTAAGATCGCGCTTAACTATCTTCCACAAGTTAATACTAATTACAGGCAAAATTCCTATAAAAGCGTGCATATAACAATTTTAATAAAGTACGAGTATGTATCGATTTAATATTAGTTTTGAGAAAGCAAGGCGTTAATTTGTTTGTGGTTTTTTTAGATTAATAGAAATTGATCCCGTATTTGGGACGGCTATATTATATTTTTCTTTTAAGTTTATCATGTGAAACATTTTTTTGTTTACAAGATTGTAAATCATCTGTGAGGACCTGTAAATGCCTTCCTTTAGTTTATTTAATTGCTATGATACATCTGTTCTTGCTGTTGGTGTTCCTAAAATAAATACATTCTTTAATATTTAAAGACTTATTTGACCATCTAGTCCTAAACATTGCTTTTTTTTTCTAAATTATCTCGTTATCAGTTCTGCTATAACTTACTTAAGGTATGGTCAAATAAATCTTTAAATGTCAATGAAAGTATTTATTAAAGATTGTATTTATTATTTATAATGCATAAAGAATGTATTATAAGTATACTAGATGTTGCCTGCGAATATGCCCACGCTCTTGCTCCCAAACCTAGTCAAAAATCAATCAATTTTCCAAAGCCTGATTTAAGTTATTCATCTCAAGATTCACCTCGTCACATACTCCGCTTCATCTTGTCAAATATTTTTGTAACAAATATGACTTAAGCTCACGATCTATTTATTTCGATACGCACAAGGGAAATAAGTTAGCTAACAAGCACATAATTAAATGTTATTATCTAAGAAATGCTTAAAGTTAGCGACTAATTCTGTCGTCGGTTTCACAGAGACTATGTCTGGGATTTTTTTAACTTATTTCAATATAAATGTAAAAAGGACGTCTAAATAAAAAAATCACTATGGTACAGTCAACAGCACGTCTGGTTATACAAAACTGTCACATAATTTTTCACCTTAAAGCTGTAGTTTAAAGTCAACTGAAGAAATTTGACATGTGGTAACCTGACGTGCATCCGTGTGTAATGAAGAAATAAATTACATGTAATTAAATTTAACAAAACTTTCAGTGTCCAAAGGATGCGTTAAAAGGTGAATTTATAAAATTATCTCAATAAAACTTTATCTTTTTTCAAAATAACCTCAAAAACTATGAGTGCTGCGATGATTTTTTGTCAACACGTCTTATTGTTTTCGCCTTGTTCCGTTTATTGTTTTGCTTTACATATCAAAAAGAAAACAGACTAAATAAATATGAGTAACATTGCATAATTGAAAAGATACTAAAATCTACCACTATAAGTAGCAAATACCATTAAAATAGATCGAACAGACAGTGTGAATTTTGATAGTTCCACCGCAAGTAGAAATTTATTATGCACAACAATGTAATCATAAAACAAAGTCATATGATCTTATAACTTTATAAGCGGCACCGAGATCGTAAAACTGGAGATCGTTTACGACAGTATGTTGACATTTCAAACGGATTTCGTCAACGAAAACGTATTTAATATATGTTATAAACGTACACCACCCTGTATTCTTGAAGATTACTTTTGGAAATCTTTGTATAACTTACTTAATGCTTGTGAGATTGTTATCCATATATCGTATCCTAGAGAAAATCTCATACAACTTTAATTAAGAAATCTGTCCAACCGTACTAATATAGATCAATAATAAATAAACAACAAAATATTCTCAGTTTCAGACACTATTTCCATTTTTTCCTTACATCTTTCATACATGTATTTATTTGGGTTTTAGATAACTAACCACTTAACGTGCTGACCACAACGCCATCGAACTCCAAATTAGCAAAAATTAATACATAATGTCTGAAACAAAATAATCCGACGAAAATTTGGTCACAGCAGGGAAGCAAAGATAATTGTACCATACGTTACTAGTGAGAAAATTAACTATATCACGCACGAACTCCATTTATCTGGCGAGGTGCCTTCATCTCCAATTCCAATACCGAATACTCGTACACGCTTATTAGCAGAACCAGCTGACGTAATTCCGAATATTTCTCATGTGTACACTGAAGTATAAATCAGTAACTCTGAATACTTCCTTGTTGCAAAATATGTATTAGAAAACATTAGCTAATAAAATTTAATATTTCTTTATATTTCAGCATTTTTATATTATAAAAACAACTTTAAATGAACTACCTATTTCACTTTTATAGTTGCCAAATTTGTTCATTTAAAACGCTACTTTAAATAATTTATCTACTGTGATGAAGCTTTAAGTTATTTTGACACGAGATGGCGTAGCCTATACCTGAATCGTGATCATTAAGTTTCTCCGCAACTTTACATAAATACGTCTTAAAACCAATCTAGGAAATGTTATAAAATTTTAAAAAAATATATTATATGAAAATAAAAACATGAATGTTACTTACCGTAAAGAACATAACAATTAATAGATTCTGGCTGCAAATTTTTAGAACTAAACCATTTTCGGAACGTTGGAATAACCACATTGTTTCTGATTTCTTTTTAAAATGAAACAAAGTAGAAACGGCACGTGTGGAAGTCTGGTAACATTACCGTTATTGTACCAAACGTACTGCCGACCTATTTTCACCGTACGTACGCCAAAAATTACTATTATTCCTATTCTCAGAATGCGAGTGAATTTCCAAGAATTTTTTCTTTCCGTCTTCGCATAAACAGCTGCAGGTTACCCTGGTATGATATTTTCCATAGGGTTGGTACAGATCTTTAAACACTTAAGTCTATCGTTTAATCGATTTTGGATTGGCCATTTACAGTTACCTAATGTGATGTCCGTCTACTATACAAAATAGACTTCAATATGTCAAAGTACTAATTATTAATTAGAACGCTTTCACATATAGACATTTTATCGATAAATGAAATGTGTCCACAGAAATCACCCGCAATCGTCACGAGCCCTGTTGGTCAATATAAACTAACGAGCTTTTTGAAACGCTACAGTACCAAAATCAAAACGATATCATAGATATTGAAATATGTAGTAAAATTAATGTATCACAGTTTCTGATGTAAAAATATTGGCACCCCTTGTTTTTGGTTAGAGCTATGAGCGTGATCCATATATTTATTTTCTTCGTGAGATTATTGCAGCCCCACTTGGTGTAAGCGTCATATACATACAAATATACGTCATATATTAAACCCTTCCCGCCATCTCTCTGCACGAGCCTCCATTTTTATGAACGCAACAGAAAATATCAATTACAAAAGCGAGTGAAATATTCCGTTGGCTATCACTTTCTATGGTTGATAACGTAATATATGAATAAACTACATATATCTACATATTTATCGTATAGAATGTATTTATATAGAATTTCATTTGGCACCTAAGCATATAATATTGAAATAGGTATGTAGGTATGTATTGTTTTGTATTTATAGTGTCAAATTTTCTCAGACATAGTGTGATATAGTGAGGGTGCCATTTTTAACGGTGCTTGGATTAAATTAAGTTTTAATTGATTAAAACTGCATTTTAAACTATCGGCTCTTTACCTACCTCTTCTGGTCGGCGGACTAATAAAAGTACTTTCAAAACTAAAATACATAATCGAAATGGACGCGTTATTAATGTAAATATTATGGAATAAGTAAGAATAACCTACAGAAAAATTAAGCCAAATTGATTAATTATTTTGAATTTAAGTGTTTTAAAGCTGCGTAAAGCTATGTAAAAATATAGAAACATTAAAGCTTATATTCGAAAAACAAATATAAGTTGACGTTAATTATTTTGCAGTACTATTCTGTTATAAAAATAAAGGTTCCACTAAATAAAACCTACTTCAAAAGGTCGATGCTCTAGATTCAAGTGTTAAACTATCAATGAGTATCTTTGATCATTGTTATTCTGTTTTCGTAGACCTGGGTTACTGGGGAAATATGAACTGGAATTTTATTAAAAAAAAAAAAACAATCTATTAAAGTAAATATTTAGTCGACGTAGATACATCAGCTAGAATATGAAATAGAAAATCCAATATTAATACACAAAGAAAGAAAGAAACTCATAAAAATCGTGTTGCGAATGCGCCTTAACACAATTACACATTTTGAACTGTATTGAGTAGCTATAGTTAGTGAGTTAGTTATATAACACTAAAACAGTAAAGGTTCTCTTAACTGTATTGCGGGCCCAAAGTGTAACCGTAAATCCAACGGTTTTTATCGTTCAAGGCAAGTTGGACGGACTTCGAAGTTGTTACAGCCATGATTAAATTCTGGTGAATTATGCCCGAAGAAGTAATCTACGGGGCTTTTTTCTTTAGATCTTACATTATTTATTGGGATATGAAATATGCATTAATGCTGCGAACGATCCGCATAAACAAGGATCGCAAGCCAATATAAGGTTATGTTTTTAAGGTGTCTTTTGAAGATGAAGTTAGTCGTTTCATTAAAGTTTCGATAATTTTTTTAGCAGCACTGAATACTAAATTTATGTTATTGATGTATTTTTCTACTCTGCCAGTATACTTATGTCAAAATAAATATATTATTGTATAAGATATGGCCCTTACATAATTCATTAGGCTCACAAACATCACGAAAATGTCAGTAGTTGTATCAAATTGTGGGTACTATTATTTAATTTTCACTGGCAAAATACATTGTCAATAATAAACCAAAAAAAAAATTTTTAATGACATCGTATTATGCCTATACTTGGGAAAGGGCTTTTACTTTATTTTAGATTAAGGCATAAGTGTCAATTATAAACGCAAGTTAGGGTTGGTTTTCTTCTGAAAGTAAATTGGATATTCAAACTTCTCTATGAATTAGACTCCGTATTTTTTATTCCAATCTAGTTTTGTAATTTATTTAAAAGTTACGCGTGGTCTTATAAAAAAACAGACATGTAGAATTGAGAACTACCTGTGAGTTTTTTGTTAGTTAAAAATATTTTTATTTCTCGTGAGGAATGGCGTGTGTAGTTTCGAAATTCAAAATACGAAAATTGTACAGGAATGTGTGCGGGTTAACTAGAAGTTTTAACAACGTCAACTCTGTTTAACTTTTATCATACGAAGAGTTAGAGTTACATTAGAAAATCAAAAAGTAGTGCAATTTACGACCGTAAACCATTGGATTAGAGGTGAGGTATTGTAAACTTGCTCTTTTGATATAATACCGATATAAAAAAGCAGTAGCACGTCAGTTTAATATAAAATATATATAATTTTGAACTTTAATTTTATCGCATTATGTTTTAAAATAAATTGGTGGTAAAATTACAGTTTTGAATAACTTAATGTTGACTGTATTACAAAACTACATTTACTCGTAACCCAAACGTTGAAGTTACTAAATTTAGCTTATAATGGGATTATTATTACAAGCTATTATTTATAAAAAGAAATAAATCAACGCCAACTATAATTAGATATGAATAAACTCAAAGAAGTTCCATAACTGCAATATTATTTGTTATTTATAAGTATATATTTTAGTTTCTCCAAGAACTTAGTTTGGTATGGAGTGTTCAAAGGAACTTCGTAAACTAAAGATAATGTTATTTTTCAGACTGAAATCGGTAACCAATCACACCGCTGGGAGACTGATTGACAGATGGCCTGTCCGCATAATTGAGACGAATGCGATTGCCTGTCTATCCAGATAAATCTTGAATGTTTTAGCGATAATTTAATGGCATATTTTCCTATATTTGATAGATCTCGATGGACCTAATGCAATTCGTTGTAACCACTTAGAATTATTAACAGAGACGCCGTCGTCTCCGTAGTTTTAGATACTAAATGAAATTTTTAACTTAATTAAGTTAAACATTTATTTTTATTTATTTACCTTATTAGGTAATTAAATTGATATTTGAACATCGTTTTATCACCAGTGGTCGGAATTAGGTAGAGTTATTCATGTACTTACACTGATTTCATACAGCGAAAGAATAAAGTGGATATGCCTCAAACCCCGAGATTAATTTTAAAGAGCAGAAAAAAATTTAAATAAAAAGTTATTTACTTTTACACAATTTTAACTACTGCACGCACGACGTTGCCAAACTTACATCAATGCAAGAAAGAAATAAAGAAATGCCGGGAAGGTCCACATTAATATCAACATTTCGATGCAAGTACATAAAAAAACTCTACCTAATTCCGACCTCTGTTTATCACTATCGATAATGTTATTACACTGCTTTTTTTTATTTGTGAACTAATATTTAGTTTATTATTTTTTAGTTTATTTACTATAGCTCTTTTTCTTTATTCTATAACCTATTAATATTGGAGATAAAATAGAAAAAAGAAGGCTATAAACATATTGGTATTTGTAACATCCCTACTGTATACCCATTCTGTTAAAACCTGTTCGACATTTTTTTTACAAAAATAACTTAAATAGTTTCACCAATTGGTAGAAAACTTTTAGCTGCATCTACCGATAAAACTCATTTTATTTTTATTTGTAGTGTCTTATATATTGCGATATATTAATTATATTAATAATGAAACATTTAACGATAAACATTTTAAATTCAAAATATAATAGAATATTCGATATTTATTCGATATTTTTGCATTTTTTCCCGTTTTATTTCACAAGTTCTCAGAATTAAAATACTCGTATTAAAGTAAAACGTCACAAAAGCTTCAAATATCCGTCTTTTTTAATCAAAATTTAAAAAAGAAAGTATGTATAATACAGGACCACGACGGCAAAGCCGCTAGCGGAAAGCTAGTCTTTCATAAATAAATATCTCGATCAATCTCGTTTATAATTTTGTTTATTTGATTTGATATCAATTTTTTATGAAACAATGTTTCAAATGAATTCTGCAATCAATTTGAATTCTCTTATATCGATATTAAATTTATCGTACGAACTAAATGCCGTCCAAATATGTGTTCATTTAAAATTGCTTAATATTACTTCAGGCATCACGAAGACAAAACAGCAGTGCGGAATAAACAAGACTAGAACCAACTCCAATAAACACCTACAAGTAGTACTCTCTCAAACGTCTACGTCTAGAACAACTTCAATATTTCGGCAATAATTGTATTCATTACGGCTGTGGCTTAGATGTTTATTAGGCCATTAAAAAGTTTCTTTTCTTTATTATTCATTAACATTTTATGTATATTTGAAACCTTGATAAAATTAACGTGTTCTATTTATGAGTGTATAAGTTAAGCAACTTTTGCAAAGGTCAGTCGTTAGATGAGAGACTAAGATTCTCGTTCTCCTCCATACTTTGGAAGATATCTTAGGCCATTGCTCTAAGTTGCACCAGGCACTCAACAATCCGTATATACTCGGCGCATGTGATCTGTTTTTGTGTTGGATTGTGTTTTTTTTTCTATTGGGAAAGCTTTGGTCCTAGCATTGGAACATAATCATTCAAAACCAGTTGAAATACTCAAGATCTTGATATATTTTCTCTTATTTGATCAATTTCGCTTTCACATAACTATACTGGAAAAAGCAGTCACCCAGATTGCGATAGGTTATAGGTTCGAGTCCCATCTCAGAGCGCCAGGGACAAAGGATGTTTTAGCGTTTTTCATTAAGAATATATATTCTCTTAGTCAAACTTTTTAACAACTCTATATGTATTCGATTGTACAGTTGTTGACTGTACAAGTGTACATGAAAACAATCAATCATCAATCGATTAAATAAATCCATAATCATTGATCCGTAAGGGTATTTCAATTTCAACCACAAAGAACAAGGCATGACCCGTAAAATTTAAATACATTAGCGTCAATATATTTTGATACCCTTGTCTAGGAATATACCTATATTAATCTATATAGAAATGTAACATGAATATTCCATAACTCGTGACTTACTTTGAAACCATACGCCCGTACCCAAATGGATGTTCATCCTAGCAAATGGAACGTAACTCGAGTTATGTTCGAATCTAAGTTTAGATTGCAGTTGCAGATAATGGCCAATGATATATTGCAGGTGAAACTTGAGCCTTGGCAACACCGCTAGATTATTACGCTGTAAAATCTAACAATAAGTATTTATATACAATGCAGAAAGCAATAAAATTATAGGAACAATCGTAATAGTAAGAAAATCACATTCAGTTAAAAAAAACCGACGACCACTCTAAACAATTTGTTTCATCTCTTGCATAAATTAGATTATTATGATCTTATACCTCCTGGTTATAAGATATAGATAACATAAACATGTCACGTAATATACACCCTGATAAGAAAGGTATTGTAAAGCTTATGGGTATTATAAGTGGTTAGAGTATCACACTAAAAAAAATATGTATAATAAGGTAAATGAAATTATATCAGTAAAATTTAATTTAAGAATAAGAATTAATAACATTATTTTTAAGATAATTTTTACTAACACTATGGGTACTACCTGCAATAAATGTATAATTATTATATTAAAGCTCTAGGGTGACTTTAGAGATTTGAAGGATTATAAAGAAGACTAGAATTTATATCGTAAGGACATAGTAAATAGCTATCCTCAAAATTAATAATTGCTTCATATTAAATGTTGTGGAGTTTCTTACACTCAGTAGGCTACTACAGCTAAAAAGTCCTTCATATAAGACGAACAAATAAATTTACTATATTAAAGTTATATATATTGAAATGAATGAAACTGTAGTTTTTATGAATCGAGTCGGTTCTTTATGAACACATTCGACAGTTTATTTTGTTTGAAATCTCGCGACCTCTTTAATAGTCCAACTGCGCTGGACAAGCATCGTGGACGAGGACCTACATTTTAAGTAACTTGAAATGACATAACCACAAATAATATAAAAACTGTACCAACTGATAGGACCGCTTGTTTTGCATAAAAGGTAGCAAACTATATTCGGTATGTCGATTGCATAAATCAGTCAGTCAAGCAACAAACAATGTTACCTACAAAAATGGTATCATAAATCCGATTCCAATTCAATACACTATCCACCAGACTCCACTATCTTTAACATAACACAATAACATTGGTCGAACCGGAATAGTGGTACACATAGATAGAGCGACGGGTTACTTTATATTGCATTTAAATGAGATAAGACTCGATGTTACGAATCCAGCCATAAACCTGGTCCGTTGCTTGCATCGCTTACTTAGTTCACAGTACGAAATTCTCATCAAAGTACTCCTCTCAGTGCTGACGTATTAGTTGATTGAAATTTTGTCTAAGTGTTTCGCCCGCCAACTAAATCTTGTGAAAGCCGCATGCACCGTCTGCAGTTCGGAAGTAGCACTTTAGCTTTAGTTTCATGCTGAACAGGAGTTGCACTACGCTCTTAGTCGAGTTCCGCTAAAGTTTCATTTCGTTTATTTTATTTAAAACTAACTTCAGCCTATAGATTTACCTGAACAGAACCGTCAAGTTTTATCTATATATTTTATAGTCACATTTTGTTTTATTGGTATAAATAGGTACCTAGTTTTGGACACTATTTCTATAGTCTGACAAAATTGAAAAAATAAAGCAAGTAACTTATTAATAATACTGTAACTTATTGCAGTTATTTTGTTTAAAACTTTTATGATCAAGAAAGCTGAAATATCATTCAGAATCTTGCAAACGCCATTATCTCTATATCAAATCAAACCAAAATTATTTATTCAATCTAGGCTGTTACAAGCACATGTGAAAGTCGAGAGCTAAGCCAAAATTTTCGTAAATCTACGGCGGGAGAACCTGTACCGAGAAGAACCGGCAATATGGGTATATAGTTTAATAAAATCATGTTTGTTTAATTTGATAAAAACAAAATTAAAATTATGAAAGACTCATTTACAATATTAAATAGACATGATATTATTTAAAAAACCATTTTATACTATAACTTAATATTCATCTAAAACAGAAATGTAGTACAAGTCTTAAGTACTTTCCGCTTTGTCCTATACATAAGTTCGACCACCAAAAACGAACACGCTTCCAATAAACTATATAGAAACTTTACAATTTCAACACCAAAACAAGAGCCGCACAATAGGTATTCGAAGTAACAAGTTAAGCTCATTGCTGTATTTACTAAGTTACGCGTACCATCACCGTAACAATCGCACTACTTGTACACAAGTTCCGGCCATTGGCATTACAAGTTGTGGGGGTGCAAACAACTAACATTCAACGCACGTTTGTCACATTAAATTCACTATTACACAGTGTACTTACTCTCTATTTGAATAGCACGAATTGTGGAAAGTTAATATGCCCCGTATATTATTATGTGCGAGTAATTTTCTGAACGAAGAAAGATGATAAGCTCATGCTTCTTTTGAGAGATACATAAATTATGTTTTGTTCTTTATTATGTCATAATGCGCTCCATCATTGCACAGAAACGCAGCATATGCTAGCCATATTTTAAACAAATACCCGTAACCTTCGCTCTTCTAACTGTCTCTGTCTGCAACTCCTGTCGATTGTTCTGGTTTTGTTTCTTACTCATTCACTCTTACTGTTACACTACTCTGGAAGGAAAATCTATTTAAGAGACTGGTCCATGAACACTATCTCAATCTTGCAAATAAGATTATAAGCCCACTTGTATCTGATTTATTTATTTATGTTTTATATATTTACGGAATTTATGTGTATATTTATGTATACATATTTTTTTTTATCACAGCCATTGTTTTTGCTTATAACGTTTTCCCAATGGCGGACATACTGCTTTCTCTACCAGTCAACCGATACAATAAAGGTTTAATAAATTTAAAAAAGAGGAATACCTAAAAAAATAGTTACATTGGTACTCAAATAATTTATTTATGTTTAATACCCAATCACGTCCATAGAGCGAATTATAAGTTTGGACGTCAACGTCTATGTCAACATAACGTACGCAATTAAAAACCGGCAAGTGCAGTTCAGATCGCGTAGTTAGCGTGTATTATCCATAAAAACGCAAAATAATCACGTTTGATGTATGGGAGTTTGTTGTTATAAAGGCAACAGAAATACGCTGTCTCAAAATCACGATTCATGATATACAGTCTGGTAACGCACATACAAACAGACAAACAGACGGATAGCGCAGTTTTAGTAAGAGGGTTCCCGTTTTATCCTTTGGGCAACACTCAAAAGAGATCAACCAACGATTTTTAAGCTTTCCGAAGCACGGTTTTAACTATCCGAGTATATTTTTTTAGTTTTATATTTGATAAATTTTTGTATAACATGGATATACGATTTAAACGAAGCTTATAAAATGTTGTTTTTTTTTATTATAATTTAATAAAAAATATTAGTTATCCACATTAATTTACTTATCGTAACATTTCAAAGAAAATTTAAAACAAAAATATCCCTTTATTAAATTCTAAACGCATATTGTAATCTGCTTACGTTTTAATGTTTCCCAATCTGTTAATGACAAAATGTGTGTTCGTCTGGGGCACCAATTATTTCTGTTCCCAGCAGCCACCTTCAAAAGCACCTCATACGTGTCGGTAATAAAAAAATATAAACACACCCCGTTTCAAAGTTGCGGCACGGATAATCCCCCAATGTCGACGATAATGCCAAAACGAAAACCGATATTCTTCTCCCAAAAGTGTGCCCCCCCTCACGGAGTCTGCAAAAGCCAGGATTTGCCTTTAATAAAAAATTTGTGTGTCGCAACAAAGCTGTTATGAAGTTGCAAATTAATTTAGGCCTTTTTGGGAAACCCAATTTTCAGTTTATTTCATCCGTCAATATTTACTGAATATCAATTAACTGGTCCTCGTGTTGCTTGTACGACCGTGCAATCAATCTAACGGGTCTTTTGACATTATATTTTGACATCTCCCATATTTAATTAATATGTTTATATTTTACTAAAGGCCCTTTAATAATCGTTTAAATATAATTTTACATTAACACGTTAATTTTATATTCCACTATTAATTTTACATTCTACTATAATTTTACATTTAACTATAATTTTACACATTAAATATACAAATGTAAAAGTACAAAAGCAATAAAAATATACTAACTTAACTGTATGTCAATATAGATCACACCATCTTTTAAATAAATAAAATAAGGTTTAAAAAAAAAACTGTAGAATATTCTTAATGAAAAAATGCTTTAAAATATAGTTTTTACTCGCGTTACTTTTAAGAACTTTTTTAAAATATATAATATCTTATTAGTAATTAACGTTATTATTTTTAATTGGAGGCTATATTATAGAGCTCAATATTTTTTAATAGTGAACCAGCTTTTTGTCGCTACTTAGCCCGCGTGATATAAAGCCTATGTCACCCACATATGATGCAGCTTCCCGTACGTGAAAGAAGTTTTAAAATCGGTCCAGTAGTTTTGGAGTCTATTCAATGCAAACAAACAAACAATAAAAACTTACCGCTTTTATTATATTAATAAAGATAACAATTTCAAAAAATTAAAATGTTTTCTTACCAGAGTAAGCGAATACACTTGGCTTGGTGTTGTCACCTTGGAAGTCCACTTTTCTCGTTATTCTTTCGAAGTTTGGGATATTTATTATTTTAGACTCCTGTATCACAAATTACTTTTGCGTTTACTTATAACAATTCAAAGATACGCAATGAAATACGAGTATGTTACCGGTGGCGAATAACAAATCATCTATGAAAAAAGGCGAAATAAAAAATAAACCAATACATAATCTTAAGTTTCCCGTAGTCCATCAGCGGGGCTGTGTCTTATAAATATTCATGGCGTATCCACATTTACTTTTTATCGAGTTCGCGAGTTCGACCCATAACTGTTCCGACTTTTTGGACAAGTTTCGGCGCGCCTTTAAAGATTCATGGGCAGATGCTTTTGTTTTCGATTGGTTACGATTTTGTGCTATTACCGTTGTTGTTTTAAGTAAATTGTCTTTATATTACTTATTGTGTTTGTTTGTTGACAGTAAATCTTCATAAAATAAATAAACAAAGACTAAATTGAAGAATGTTCAACCATAAAATGATTCTCAATGGCACAGATATACTAAGACTATATCAATACACTTTTCATACCCATAAAATAAATTAATTCACACAGATTACTCAGACCTCAGATTCAGTAGCTTTATACAATTGTATCAGAAAATTTGAAATAACTAAGTTACTACAACGCCCAGCATGCATATTGTGTAAAATGATTTCATGTTTTAACTTTCTTTATGTTTGTTGAGTGTTTTAATCTTTTCTTAATACCTTACTATGCTATTAAAAAACAAGGTTGAGCGTTGGAGTAAATGTACACTGTGACTGCACTTAATATCAGTCAAAATTCATATTATAAAACAGAGACTTAGCAAAGGTTAACCTAGTGCGTAGGTTTGCTTATTCTCTGTGTAATATGAATTTGGACTAACACAAAAATTGCAATTTTAACATAAATTTACTTTGTTTATTAATAGCCCTGTTAGAGAATAATAGATATTCTCTACCAATCATATTCATAAAAAGAAGCAGAGACGGTAACTGGTTAAAAAAGTACAATCTACTTGAAGACTACAAAAAAACACGATCCGGTCCTGTAACGCCCTTTTTCCAATTTAAAGTACGCACCGAAATCAATTGTTTACAAAAACATAACTTGGAAATTTCGTCAAAATATTATGAATAATTAATTCGTCGAGGGCCGACAACTCCAGTAAAATATTAAATATTGTTTACAGACCTGTCGAACTTACTTACTCAAGTTTATAGGTTTCTAATCATAGTACCTATTTCTTGTCTACAATAGAGAATAGTTTAAACTATTATTTATTAACTCTAGCTTCGTTTATTTATTCATCGTCGTTAGAACCCGGTAAGTCAGTTGGTTAGCGCGTTCGATCTGAATGCAGAAGTAAAAAAACTTTTGCAAAGGTCAATCATAGGATGGGTAAGCAAAAATCTTTATAACCTATCTGTTATAATTTTGTTTTTTCTTTTGATTCATCTCCAATTGAAATTCAAATAGTTTCGCGCCGAAAATAATGAAAGAATATTATTTTTGCTTTGTAGCATACTGAATTCAGAGATAAAGGCTAAAATTAAATATAATATAATGAACATCCTATGAAGGTAGATAATTTTTCAATAGAAATATTAGTGCATATTCACCAAAATTAAAAATTATATCATAAATTGGACAGAATTTCATTAATTTAAAGCAAAATGAAACATTAGTTTATTCGAAAACAATTCGGTTGAAGGTATTCCAACCATTCGATCACAATAATATTTTCTGCTCTAAATGAAATTCATCAAAAGTTAGAATTAAACGGGCAACAGATAACAATTGTGAAAAACTATTAAAGGAGGAATAACTCCGCCACTGAACAAAGTGGCTGAATGACTGGCACGCCGTCTCTAAGGCGTCGTATTCTCTGAGGACTCTGGTTCAATTTCTGATCTGATCAATGTAGAAAATGGACTTTTCTATTTTTTTCTAATGATAAAATAATTTTTCTAGTGTGTCTAGTAGTTTTGAAACCTATCTAATACAAACAAACAAACCTCTTTATAATATCTATACGTAATTTACAACAATGCTGCTTCGTGTTATCTGTATGTTCAGATCTTTGGAATTACATAATGAATGTTAATGCAGTTTTCACCAATATACGGAGCCACTAAATCTAAAAATAGTTGAATATTTTATTTATGATAACATTGTTTTATTTCACTATTAGTGGCTGTGGAATGTCGAAAGGCACGTAATATATTAAATTCGAATTTGAACTTCAAGTATCTATATAAATAAATGATTGACATTCTGTATATACATATATGATACAAAGCGAAGGCTCTGGTGGAAAAAATAAAACAAAACAAATTCAAAAGATTAGCTAGTAAAGCTAAATGGGACGAAACAAATAAACAGAGACGAGGATAGCATTTTGCGAAATTTTTAGTTATTTATTTGCAAATAATTAGGTTTTGAATCTAAAAACTACATTTGTTCAGGATTATTGTATCTTCCGGAATGAGCTAGAATTTTTACAAAATCCTATATTAATTTTAATCTTATGATGTTAAACAAAGCCGACATATACATATTTTTGTCGCAAAACTGAAATATGGATCACCGCATCACGATCGCGATCACAGCGTGACTTAAAAGCGCTGCAATATCAATACTAAAACACCAACCGTCTTATTAGAAACCGAGGACTAATGATTATACTCGATTTAAACTATTGACTGTCTAAAGCAAATTGACAATGACAGAAGAGCAAACGTCAAGTTGAGACTTGATTCATTTTGATCGTATAAAGGTTTAACTTGGTACTCAAGTTCTCGTTTTATAACAAGTCGAATAACGTTTGATACGATAACATTACATGTGTACCCAAGTTACGGAAATCACTTGGGGTGCTATATAATCTGCGTCCGGAAATGAGATACATGAGCGTATTGAAATTTTAAGATCCATCATTTGTTATTCAACGCAACAAGTCAAGAAATCAAGTCATAACAAAAACAAGTAGGTGTACTAGCTGTTTTGACGCGACTTCACCGACGCATGCTATTACTCAAGTACAGCTATTTATTTAAAACCAAAATATACACTCAAAGGAATATTTTAATATAATTTGCTTCTATTTAAATGTTTCTTTGATATAATAATAATAAATACAACATATGATACCTATATTAATAGAAAACTGTAGCGCATATTGAATTCTTTGCTATAGATAAAAGATTGGAGTGGATACTGAAGTTTTTCATATGATCTTGTATGAAGAGGGTTGATATATGAAAATATTGTTTATATACTTGTGTTTATCTTTTTCGTAGCTGATATAAATAAACGTATAAACGATGAATAATGATATATTGTGGAACCTTAATTTATCTATGAAATGGGATGGAAATGTTCCACTAAATGGAAACTCCTTTATGAAAGTTACTCTTCAAAAATTATTTTGTATAGTGGTGCTTTGAAATAGATTGATAAAATATCTATGAGAATTTACAGACGATAGGACAGTTATTACTTATTAAAGTATCAATATGAACAATGTTCCAATAATATATGCTTAATATTTTTTTCTTTGTGCCATCATAGGACTTTGATGTGATCTCTTTAAGGATGGGTTTGATACTCCCCTCTCTTGTAGTATGGTATTTGAGCGCCATAAGAATAACTATTAAAAATGTTACCAATTATTTTGCAAACTCTTAAAACTTAAGCCCGTAGCACACAACATTACCTCAAAATACTACAAAAAGACACACTGCTTTCAATTTTGATCTATACTAGTGAAAGACTAAGGTTTAAAATAAAACTGTACTATAAACAGTAGCAGTGTCGACTTTATTCGCTAAAGCTCCAGAGACCGAACTCTTAGAATCCATTTTCGATATGTCGCAAATTTCACGATGCCCTATTAGACTCTACTATATCGAGTAGCTCGGTGGTGTAGAGATTAAGCGCCGCGGCCCGCGATCGTAGTCGTTAAGCAACTTTCGCTAGGATCGGTCACGGGATGGATGACCAAAAAACTATTATCTCGAGCTACTCTGTGCTTCGGAAGGCACGCTAAGCCGTTGGTCCCGGCTGCGTTTGCAGTCGTTAATACCCTCCAATCCGCATTGGGCCAGCGAGGAGGGTCATGGCCCATCCTCCTTAACTATCCATAAGTGAGGCCTGAGCCCCTGCAGTGGGAACGTAAAAGGGCTGTTGATGATGATGATGATATTGAAAAATACGTAAATTAGAGGACGGCAGATAACGAAACAGTGCACAATATATTTTTAATCAAATGAAATCAAAATTTTTTATTCAGTCTAGGCTGTTACAAGCACTTGTGAAAGTCGAGAGCTCCATCGCCATCGGTTCGTAAATTTACGGCGGGAGACCTTGTATCGAGAAGAACCGGCAAGAAACTCGGCAAGGGCTGCTTTTTTCTCCCTGTTTTATTTCATACAGAGATTGAAAAATGACTTCATTAAAATTTGAAGTCACTTTCCATTACAATATTACACAATATTAGAGTAAAACAGTATTTTCGTCAATCCAATCACATGTGTAGCCAAAGAAGCTCACCGATTAACAATTTAATATATATGGAAAATGAGCCATATTTAACTCGAAGCAGTTTTGTCGTTTAAATATTCATTAACAGTATAATATCCTTTATTGAGTAGACAATTCTTAATATGGGTTTTAAACTTAGGTAATGGTAAATTTAAAATTTCCATAAGAATTTTGTTATAGTAGTGTACACCTTGACCCATAAATGACGATAGAACCTTCTACAGCCTGCATGACGGCAAAACAAGTTTATCTTTGTTTCAAGTATTAAAATTGTGTACATGACTATGTTTAATATAACTGTTAATATTGGTTCTAACATAAAGTATACATTTGTCTATGAATTTCTTTTTAATTTATCTCTAAGTGATGTTCTTGAACCCAATTGATAAACGGCCCTTACTGCTCTTTTTTGTAAAATAAGTATAGACTCTATATCTACAGCTATACCCCGCATCAGAATGCCATATGACATAACGCTATGGAAATAACTAAAGTATACTGTCCTAGCGGTATCTACATCTGTGAGTTTCCTAATTTTTTTTTATTGCAAAGGCAGCTGAACTTAGTTTTCCTGCCAATAATGAAATGTAAGGATGCCATTGCAATTTAGAATCCAGCGTTACACCTAAAAAGATTGTTGAATCAACCAACTCGAGCTTTTCATCATTAAGTTTAATTTCTGTAAGTTCAGCTTTTACATTAGGTAACATAAACTTTATACATTTCGTTTTTTTAACATTTAACTGGAGATTATTTACAGTAAACCAAATCATAATCTGTGAGAGAGCATTGTTTACATCGTCCAATTATTTTTACATCTATCAATATTAAATATTAAAGAAGTATCATATGCAAACAATACTATATCGCATAAAGTTTCGGCAAAAAATGGCAAATCATTTATGTAAGTTAGAAACAGAAAGGGACCCAGAATAGATCCCTGGGGAACTCCCATTTTTACTTGTGATCCAGATGATCTCACACCGTTAATATCGATAGTTTGAGTTCTGCAACTGAGGTACGACAATATTAGTTTTAGGGCGGAGTCTTTGATACCATAGTAATTTAGCTTTGTTACTAGTGTTAGATGCTCAACGCAATCAAATGCTTTGAATAAGTCACAAAATACTCCAAGAACATTCTGTGACGCCTCCCAAGCTCTGAATATATGTTTAAGAAGGGCTATACCAGCATCAGCAGTAGAGTGACCTTTTGTGAAACCATATTGTTTAGTATGCAGTAATTTATTCAAATTAAAATAAGACAATAACTGTTCAAGAATTATTTTTTCAAAGATTTTACTTAACGTCGGTAATATTGATATAGATCTGTAATTACTATGTTCTTCCCTATTTCCGGATTTAAAAAGAGGTATAACTTTGCTTAGCTTCATAAGATTTGGAAAATTCCTTCATCTATACAAAGATTAAATATATCAGCCAAGTAAGGGGCTAAAACATGAACTATACTTTTGATAATATTAAGATATATGCCCCATAAATCACATGTATTTTTTATTTTCAGACAATTAAAAGTTTTAATAATATCTAAGAAACTAATATCTTTCAATTTAAACTGGCTGTCTACCTTAGGCACGTAGTTTTCTAAAATAGCCTTTGCGGTAATTGGTGAAGAATTTAAACCAGATATTGTTTCAATTGGTATGTTTAAAAAATACTCATCAAATATATTAGCGATTTTATCATGAGATTTGATGGTCGTGTTATTAAAGTTAAGTGTCAGAATATCTTCACGTATTTGCTCCTTACCGGTTTCACGGTTTATTATATTACAAGTTGTTTTGACTTTATTATTGGAATTCTTTATTTTCTTTTTAATAAAATTTGACTTTGACGCAAAACACACCCCTTTAAATACTTTCGAATAATTCTTCACATAATCAATAAAGTTTTGATTATGGTTATATTTTCTTAAAGCGTATAATTCATAAAATTTGTTTCTACTTTTATAAATACCTGTTGTAGCCCAGTCACAGAACTGTAACTTCTGTGTAACTTTTACGGTCTTACACGGAAAAGCCTTTTCGAATTCATTTTTTATAAGGCAGAATAGATTACTATAAAGATCATCAGGACCATCATTTGGCCATACCATCTCAATTAATTTCTCATCTATTTTATTTTTAAAATTATCTAGGCGTATTTTAGTAATTGGTCTACACTTAATAATTTTTGGCTCATTAGTGATATTAATCCTATATGTAGTCTTTAGTCCGTAATGGTCAGATGTAAGATTGTTGAATACAAGTTTATTAATCGGATCATAATCAGAATATACATTATCCAAACAAGTGGCTGAATGTGCCGTTACTCTAGTAGCCTCAAGAAATTGATTAAAAAGATTGAAGCATTTAAATAATGATAGCAAACGAACGGATGTTGAACTGTTCACTAGAAGATCTACATTAAAATCACCACATACAACCAAATATTTGTTTTTTGTCTGTAATTTCCTAGGTGCATCTTCCATCACAGATTCAAAAGTTCCATAGTCACTATCAGGGGGTCAGTATACACATACTACAATCATACTATTTAGCTCCACACAAGATAGCTCAATATGACGTTCTATATATCTTTACGCTCCTTAAACTTGAAATTATTATTTATCCTCCCCGCTGGGCTCTCCTACTGAGCATTTGAAAATTTTTTAAATGCAATGACTTTTCACAAGGCCTCAGCCAATGCTCCGTCAAACAATATATATGAACATCATGTTCTTTTGCAAATAATTCTAATTCTAAACCTTTGCCAGTCAAACCCTGAATATTTTCATGAATAATATTAAAATTAGTAGATATTGTCAGTTCTAAATAGGTGCCACCTACGCACAAATATTTGAAATTAATTTTCAAAACTAGACTATGATTCACGAATAGGTCAAAGGAATACAACTGAGAGCAACTTTACCAATAACGGAATACTTTAGACCCTTTTGTAAAGATAAGCCTCAATACAAAATAAACGACGTTTGAACCATAATATTTATAAGATGTTATTGAAAGATGCTTGGAAGTGTTAGTTTGAAGTTTCAGATAAAGTAGAATTAGTGAATGTAGATGCTAAGATTATTTTAACTGCATTCATTCCCGTTCTCTACAATCTCCTTCATTTTAGTCCCTTACTTTCATTAACATTTCGCTAAAAGAAACAGAGAAAATAACAATTAATGTTGAAAAAGAGACAATGACCATGTAGTATGAATAAAAAACAAGCTGAGTACAAAAGAAAATTACCTCAATCATTTGATTTGATAAAAAAGGTATTTTGTGCTCCAACCAAGCCGTGTAAAATTATTGAAGAAATTAATTTCATTGTATATGGGATTTATAGGTTTTCTTTTATAATAGATTTGATACCTTAAACGATGGCTTCTCTACTGAACGGCAAAGTGACATGTCCTAGACGATCCCCTATTCGGTCATTGTAGATACATTTATATTTTGTATCGGGTCTGAATATCGTGTTACCTTCTTTGTTACAGATTTATATCTCCTTAAATTGGAACCTGAACAAGGCGTTGTTGAATATATATTTTTCTATATTAGCTACTCTTTTATTTAAGTTCTGTATACAGGAAAAAACTAAACGCTCCTTATGAAATATCAAAGAAAGAACGAAACTTAGCGAGCGCTCAAGTATTTAAGTGAAAAGTTTCCTTGACAACGGTACGGGGAGTGATTTTCCCTGTTTTCTTTAGCTGTCACTTAAAAAAATGACCTATATTTGTTAAAGGTGGATGTGGAATATAAAAGTTGTGCCCTGATGCATTTAATTATTCATAAGACTCCCCCGTAATCCCCGCTCGCGCAACTTCCCCTGGCATAGTCTTAAATGACAAATTGTAGACGAATGTACACTCTCGGAGAGTGAAAACAATTTTGACTGCTTGTATATTTAGAAGTTTCCTACGCCAAAGTATTTTTTAATCATGTTAATTTTATACGAGTCTCGGTTCATTCCTTTGAAAATGTCACAATTTCCAAGTAATTTACTTAGTTGCTAAACTTATTCTCATTTTGTTAATGGTAAGCTTTATGCAAGTATATTACGTGGTATTTAAACGTACATGATTAAAAAAATAACAATTTGCCTAATGTATTTTAAATACTTTTTCACTGACAATAATTTTGTATGTAAACAGAGAATAATTTTCGGAACCTCAGCATCTATTGTAATGGTAATTCGGTACCATTTGAATGGTACATTATTCGAAATGGACGTAGATTTAGATATCTGGATATCAATATTTTTATACAGATGCCACGCGAACTGCGAACCAAAAGAAAACCAAAAATAATTGAAACAAATACAATACTTAAACATATTGAAATAGATTAATATTGATAAAACACCGATGAATCGCTATAGTTCTACTGATATTTGAATATCCAGCCAAAAAGATTATGAATATATAAGTGAGCGAGTTAATACAATTTTCTATATAGTAGAGTCATAAGATTATTACAAGAAATTTAAATAATTTCAAACATACATAGAGTTTGGAGGATTAAAATCCGCGAAGAAAGATATAACTGTACAAAATAAGCTCATATGCGTTCATACACAGCTCATATGTTGTTGTATGTTAAGTCACATATAATTCCTTAGTTCTATTTGAACCTACTTACAAAAAAACAACATAAATATATAATTCATCACATTCATCTTAATGTGAGTACAATACGTTATTATATTAAAAAAAATAAAAAAAATCATCTTTTTATTCAAATTTAATCATTTATTTCAAACTCTTTTTTACTTTTTAGTACGCTTAAACAAAATTGACCTATAATTATTATTATAAAATTTATAATAAACTAGTCAGCTATCTCCATATTAGATTTAAAATAAAATTATTTCATTATTTACGTATGATACCCATATCATGACAATACCCAAAAAATCAGTTCGCCATCCGCCATGTCATATTTAAAACTATGTAAGTAAATTAGCTACCATACAATATCATGTAAACTATGTAAACTTTTGAAGATAACTGCAAACATATTTAGGTGTATAAGTTAGAATAATACCCATAACATGACAGTGCCCAATAAAATCAGTTCGCCCCCTTGGGCCATCCGCCAAGTCATATTTAAAATGATGTAGGTAAATAAGCTACCATACAATATCATTTAAACTATGTAAACTTCAGCTTAATTATTTAGGTATATAAGTTAGAATAATAATAGAAGATCGTGAGTGTATGATCTGCTCTGTGTCCTGCATTCGGCCTTGAAAAGGATATATTGCCCACGCAAGGACACGTCATCTCACTTGTAAATAAAAGCGGTATATAACGGGCCATTGTGATGCTGGATTTGCGTGACAGGGTTTTTCGCGCAGGCTACGTGTTCCCACGTGACGTAGTTAGGTTTGCGGGGATATCTGAAAATGTTAACGATTGGGGTTTTTTCACTTATATAAAGAAAGTCACAAATTTTCAGAATAACTATAATTTACTCTACACCCTATGTTCAGCAGTGGACGTCTTCCGGCTGATGATGATGATGATGATTCTGCACCCAGGTTCCACTTGATCGTTAGAGATTCAATGAACAGAAGTCGATAGAGACGAATATTCCAATCCAAAGAAAAACATTATCGATTAAGGAAACATAACGTAGTACATGTATAATCGTTATAATGTACCTATTGAATCAACATTTGTACCTAATAGAAAATTCCATTATCATTGTTATACCACTCAGTGAACTTCCTCTTCATAAAACAAAATGATTAAATACATTATTTTACTACCCTCAAACTGTTTATGTATAATTATGAATAATATGAATTATGTATGTACGAATAAAAGATGTGTACATTTTCAAAAATGAAAGATAAACTGACTAAAGCCTGCTTATCGCTCTTTATCAGAGATCCTTCCGCAAAGGGAGATCTATAATCTGTTAGTATTTGAAGCATCGAGTGACGTCAAGATAGTTGCACCATTTAAATGATAATAAACATTTAAAAACTATTCGATATCAATCAAAAGTAAGTATTATAATAATCTTAATTTTTTTATTTCGATGCCGTGCCCGTTAAGGTGGTCTACGATGCGGAAGTTAAGTAACTTTCACAGGGTCATCGGATGGGTGACCAAAAACTTACTGTTTCTAGTTATCCATGCTCGGAAGACACTCCCGACTACATCTATAGTCGTTAATACCTACCAATCCGCACCGGGTCACGTGATAACTCACAGCACACTCTTTCTATTCAAACTGATTCGGTTCCATACGAGTCCCAGCTATAGGGGCATTAATAGGCTGAATAATGATGTTTATTACACTTACGGTCAGTTGCACAAACGTCCATTAAGGTTTAATGACGCCTTTAAGCTCTAATGGATATCAAATTTGTATGGGTAATGTCGCTTTAAACTAATGACAATATTAATGGACGTTTGTGCAACTGGCTGTATATCATATAATAAAAAGATATCTAAATACCTGTAACTTGATTGATAAAAGGTTTAAAAATGATCTCTTATCTCCCTCATTGAATAAAAAGTCATTTTCCTTTCTGTTCAACAGTGTTAGATTGCCTTTTCAGAAATGTAGAGTTCTTTGATGTCCGGGTTTCGATCCCGAGTTGGAACAATAGATAATTAATAATGCTATCTTATCTTAATGTGATCTCGGTTCTAGGTGTAATGATTATTTTAACGTTAGCTGCTTGCTTAGCTTGTGATATATTCAATATAGGTTCCTGAGAAAAATATTTTTAGTTTTATATATATTTTTTTCAGTTGACCAACCATGACATTATAATAGACCGTTTTAATTTCTTTTATACGCCAAAAATAAACAATACATGAACGATCAAAGAGTAAACCTTAGTCACACAGTCCCATTTAGGACAAACTTTCCGCTTTATAAGCATGAAACAATAACGGATCCGATATTTCTCGGTAAGACAAATGGCCCGGAGATTGGCGTTCGGAAACGCACGGCGACGTATAAACCCAGTTGACAGTCGACCGGATATTGTTACATCTCTGTAATAGACGCGACGCCCCCCTCACCTACAGATGATAAGCCTACTGTTCTATATACATACATTCATGTAGCATACTTCTGTAACTTATCATGTTTCATCATAAAAATAATGTTATTATACAATGTACATTTTACACTTTACAATTGTACAGAAAAGTTTTATAACAATGAAAAGTTTTATAATTTCATCCGGTTTATAATCTTTAATATGTTTTAAAAAAAATGTGATTTTGAAGTTAAATTCTAATATGTAGTAAATACTGTATGTAGATAAAAATCCACTTTAATAACAATATAATAGTTTTTTTTTTTCTATAAGTATGGCATTAAAAGGATTTTTTGTTTGTAGAAACTTTTCTTTATCTCCCACACAGCTAGTTTTTCATTAGTTTAAAGCGAAATTACCCATACGAAATCGAAATTCATTAGAGCTTAAAGGCGTCATTAAATCTTAATAGACGTTTGTGCAACAGACCGATAGTAATCAAAGTTATGTTAAAAAAGTTGAAGAACGTGTCCACAACTGGTAAAATAAAATGAAATTTATATCAAAACAATTTTTTACAAACATTTTCATGTCTGTTAAATAAAAGTTTCTTAAATAAATTTATCATGATGATTGGTCTAATAAGCAAAAACCACACTTTCCAAACAAGTCATTAAAAAGATGCTTTTAAATCAAATAATAATTAATAACCAAAAAATGTTGTTATATATTTATTTAAATTCTATTTCCGCTTTAAATGAAACGAAATTTTGGCTATGTTTCCTCTTCACCCTGCAAAATGAATAAATTCTTATCTTATCTATACTTCACAAAAGTATTTAAAAAGAGAATAAAACGCCTTAGTTAAAAACATAAGGAAAAGAGATAAGTACGACCGATTGCTTTTTAAAGGCTTTGTTAATTAAGCTATTAAGAGGCAATCTGACCTGCAATGTTATTCTTTTATAAAAAGCAGCCTCGAAATCAACATCGAGCACAACGCTGTAATAGCATAGAGATTTTATCAAATAAAACCTCCTTCAAAAGGTTCAATGAAATAAAATGCGTTATCATGTCATAGACCATGGCAAATTGCAGGTGATATAAGTTGTCTTATTATTAAATGAGAACTAAAGTTTGTATTCAGTTTATACTATTAGCCGCCTAAAGAAAATTGTCAATGACAGAAGATTTTGGTCGCCTTCTTTTGCAACTGCCTACACCTAGGGGTCCGACCACAGTGTGTGGGTGCAACCGCCCAACTCTATAGACATATTTTATGTCATTTTAACAATGTTATTGCGAATTTTCAGTTTATTTTACTGCTGTAACTTATCTTTTAATGGATTAATTCGATTACAGAGTTTGTAACACTGTTACTAAATGTATAAAATTGACAATATTTATCATTCTTTCGTCGCGATCAAATTTCATGACAGAATAGTAATATGGAAAAAAAATATTTACCATAACATCGCATTGATTTTTCTCTAGCCATTGATAAGACGTAAACAATGGCTAAAGTTATGGCTAGAGAGTTAGCTCCACCCCTACCCTCGGTAAATAAGGGTTAATAAGCGTTAATCATAAAGATTATCACCAAATCTATTGCTATCTTTTTAGATAGCAATAGTATAATACATCTTGTGTTTTCAAAATCTATATATGCTAACAACTGTATATAAGATATGTACCTACAATTAAAATTCTTAACTATTTTCCATACAACGTCTTCGTGTAATCAATCATCGATTCATAAGGTCTATATTTTATTGCCAATGATTGAATTTCAAAATGTATAACGCTGAAAATACCACCGGAAAGGACCTCTGTATAACCGTTTCAATAATTTACAACAATAATTATAACAACTTTCAAGTTGACTCGGCATCGAGCCCGCCTAATGTGCAAAGTCCTTTAAACAAAGCAAACAGCCAATTAAATCGATCCGAATTCGTACGCCAGTGAATGCGCGCTCTAGTATTACCCCCAATTAAAGTACAGAAAATATTGAATATTACTCATTGACTGGCATCAACAAATGGCAATAACGGTAATTATTGTGAAAAACCTTTTGTTACGCAGTTTTATGTGAAAACGAAAATTTTCGTAACAAAACTTCATTTCAAAAATTTTTTGATCATCCATCCTGTGACCGACCATAGCGAAAATTGCTTAACAACAACGATCGCAGGCCGCGGCGCTTATCCACTACGTCACTGAGCTACTAAAGAATTATGTTAATTCTATTCCTTGTGGCTCTAGTTCTTCTTTAGCTAACCTACAAAAGATCTGGTGTAAAGTGCATTGAAAATATTTTACATGAAAGAAAACGAGTTCAATGGTGGTTGGTTCAACCTGCAATTGTGGAGGTTTGGCGACTTCGAAAAGCTGACGAGTGATACAAGATTTATAACTGTGTAACTAGAATATCTATCAACATCTACACTCAGTCAATATCTGCAATCGTATTTTATAGTTCATTATGATCGACTTCTGCAAGATAACGCCTGATTCTATTAAATAAAAACAATGTAATTCACTCATACATTTGCACTCGTTACTATTCACCAATCTACAGTTAGCTCACGTGTTAAGTTTCGGTTCTGTCTCTGTTATTATTTATTATACCATAGGAACACTTATAGCTAACAAACAGAAATGATATCAAGAATAAGAGGCAGACATCCTCACAAATATAAAACAAAGTTTACACGTACAACTAGTAAAGCATTTTTTTTTTACATAATATGTCACACGAATATGATTAAGAGTCCTTGACAAGAAAACATAACAATAATTAGAAAAACTAAATGAAACCTCTCATATTAAGCGCAAATAATTAACGTTTTAACTATACATTTAAGTGAGGATTGATTCGTCGACCGACCCATTTCCGATCAATACATACGAATGAAAATAAACAAACAATAATATCTATTAGTAGCTGAACTGCAGTTTAAAAACATCTTTATCACTTTAAAGCGTAATAAAAATGCCATTGAAACCAGCTTCGGACGAATAAAATCGGCGGATCTATTGGGAAAGAATAGTGTGCCTAAATTTACGGCCCAGCCGGGGGCAGTAATGCCTCGTTATGGTGAACTATGTGTCGGCCGAGACCACATTATTGTCTATATTGGTTGGCAGTTTTTTTTTTACTAAAGTGAAAATATACTTTGAATACACAGCAACATGACTGTCATCTTCAATTCCCATTCTCTATGATCTCTTTAAAAGTTCATAAATATGAGGGGTTGTTACGCTGGAATAAAAAGGAGTAGAGAATTGAATGTTTGGAGACACCCAAAGGTTGGAACTGTTCTCCTAAAAATGCTCCGGGAAGCGGTTTGCATCACAAATTGACAAAATATCGAAAATTTGTTTTAAGTGTAAAACCTCTGTTGACTGGGTTAGTATGTCGACACGATTCACGTCACCGTCCCACAGATTAGAAAACACCGTGATAAATAAACATGTGTGTAATTAAGTAGTCTTTACAATAGATCCTTACTATTGTACATTTATAAAAGAATGTACAATAAGTTTATAAAAGAAAACGCTGACGCAAGAATAATACTCGTTTTATTTTTATTTCTCGTTAGTAAGAAAAAGTGCTATAAATAAATACGACTGTAGTATGAAACTTGAACTTATTACCTGATTACTTTCAATAAGAAAAAATGTTGCTCCTCTTGATTTATTAGTAGTTAAATGTGAATCCCACTTGGACCATAGAAATAGGCAATAAATACTGGTTCAGTAAGCTCGACTCCAGAAGTTAATTGGCGTTTTAATAAATAAGAAGCTCGTAACAAGAATAAGAGGCCACTAAGAAAATATAGTCTGCAATAAAACCTTCACTTTAAAACACCTTAAAATTTTCAGCTTCCAGATAGAAAAAGACCAATTTCATCCCCAAAAAGAAAAAGAAGACGAAGCTGAAGCTAGTGTTCTTCCAGGTCACTTTATTTGTAGCAAAAATTACCTATTGGTCAATTCAAACGCGAATGTTATCGCAATACATGTAAGCTGCTGCTTTTTATTAATTTTAGTTTTAGTTTCTTTTGTTATCAAGATCTTTTCAACGAGAACCCAATTTTGGGACTATTCAAATATGCTATTTTATGTTATTTCAATATGTCATAAATGTTTGTTATTTAATAATTAAACTCATGTTATTATTCCTTTACTACATACCATTTATGTTCATTTAAAGAGAAGAAATCAATGTTCTGAAGTAGATATCAATTTTGTATCTAATAATTCCTACCAGGTAACTGTGAGATTTCTTTTCTTTGCTTATATACCTTTTCTTTCCTTATATAGCTGTATTATATTTTTCGAAAGTCAAAAGATCACAAATGATAACTTTCACAAATGATTCTATCTCCACTTCAAGACACCTCACAAAAACAGTTGAAGGACCTAAAGCACTCTCCTAACCTTCGGACCAGAGGTTTGCTCATCATTTATCATTGGGGGTAATATCGTATCCATCATGGTAAGTGCAGGACGGACCATTATAATTTCAAATGATTTACCTCCAAACCAGAGCCCTAAATGCTCGGGAATTGTGGGTGGGCGGACCATATTCCTCATTTTAAATTGCACGATTAAAACGAAGTATGGCCAACACTGATTTTAAGATTCCAAATTTTGCTCTTTCACCGAATTTACGGAACGATTAAAAACTCAAACGAAATAGAAGTTTTCATATGCTGTATTACTATTTTTTTTAACAACGAAACCTCGCAAAATGAGAGTTGTAGATAACCGATAGACTACAAATTACTTTTGAAAACTCATTACATTTTAGTACATTTTTTTTTAAATTTCGATTACCACCGGCATGCCTACATCTTTCTTTCGTCTATGAATAAAATATCTATACGTAGTTTATAACAAATTGCTTCCTGCTGTCTCTACGTTGAGAGCTTTTAAACTACACAACGGGTTTTTATGCGGTTTTCAACACTACTTCAGGACACCGCGGCTGAAGCTGTTAACGAAAAACTATTTTAAGATATTAACTAATTATTCCTTCGAGATTGCTGCTATTTTATGAATAATACATAAAATAGCAGCAATCATATACAGGGTTATCAAAATTGAAAACTTTTACCATCATCATCATAACTAGATTATTAATGTACCCATTACTGGAGTACAGGTCTTCCCAATAGTTAAATCGAATGGAATAGAAATAATGGGCCATAACCCACCACTCTTTATTATTACGTTTTTATTTTGATGCTTGTAGATTATACTCTATGGTTCAATTCGATAATATTTCCGATCAAGAATTGACAGAAATATTATTCAAATTATTATTTAGGCAGTTCCCTTTTTAAATACTTTCTCAGTGAGTAAACAATAAAAAATACTAAAAACAACTAACTGAAAACGCTCGAACAAGATAGTAAAATTCTGCAACATCATACATAACATGCAGTCGGAGGTTTACACAATGGAATAATGATTTGACTTATTATTAAATTTCATTCCTACGACTGCATATAATGTATAATGTTGCATAATTTTTTTATCTTGTTCGAGCCTTTTCAGTTACTTATTTTTCGTGCAGGCAGGTTTTTGATTTATTTTAATTATAACTTTATGTATTTCCTTTTAGTTAGACAAATTACCAGGGTTACTTCAAAATGTGAAAGAACAAAGTCCATATTTATAAACTTTGTCATTGTAATATTTTTTATTAGCATTACGGTAATGATAATCATGATATAACTTTTTCGAATAAAATGGTTCAATACAAGGATCCCTGTATTGAACCATTTTATTTGATACCCATATTGAAGTATTTAAAACAAAATGATACCGTGAAATGAAATGGCGTCGTCCAGCTCCATATTTAAATTTTTTTAACTTTACCTATCTACACTTAACTAACCTAACCCTTCCTTTGCAGTCGGAAAAAATAAAAATTAAGATCATAGTATTTAGCAAAAAGATAATAAAATATTATATATCTATAAACAAAAATGTATAATATATCTATAAAAGAAAATATAAATTTAAAGTAGTCTTAGATATAGCAGTCGGTCGTGTCACGAGTAATAGAGCACGTTCATTATATAAATTAAGCGATAAAAAGAACCATAAGCGGCACCGATTTAAATACTCGGCTAAAAGCTTGAAACATTTTTGTGCTTGCAATAAATTTGAAGAGTTTCCAAGAGTTTTTTGGGTTTAATGTCTTATTTCACTCACTTTATGATTTATTAAAAAATCTAGTGGACATTAAAAACTAACAATGGTTTTTAAATTAAACTATCATCATAATTAGCAATCAAGTTAAAGTTGCAAAGAAAAACAAAAAGAACTTCCCGAGATAAAATGATAAGATGAGAGATTACAATATTAAATCAACTTAAAGAAATAGCGCTAGGAACTTTAAAATGCCTATTGTTCTTGTAAGTAACGAATATGTTCCACACAACTCAGAACCCCTACCCAAGTTAAATTGAATTTGTAATATGTTTAAGGGATGCAGGACTGACACATTTTAATGCTCCAAACAGCCTCAATATCCTGTTAATCTGCTTTCAGGAAGAGGCGAATGTCAAAACCATCCATCCTCCCTGTATTATGTTCATAAAACGTCGTTAAATATATTACAGGGGCCATCTTTGTACCCACTTTTTCAAACAACATTTACAGTTTCGTATTCCTGTTTCAGATATCACTTTGTAATCTGATACACAGACGCTGAAAAACCAAACACGAAACAAAATTTGTGAATAATTTATATTACCGGTATAATTTTCCAGTACTTTTCCCATAATAAGGCTTTTTATGAGTCTCTTTCAATTGCACCGAACGTCTAACAAATTACGCACTATGTAGTCCTTGTTAGAATTAATGTTTAAGTTTCAGTAACCTTGTCAAGTCTCTTATTCGATTATTGTTTACTGTTTATGCTAAAGTTGTAAACCAATTTGATCTAACAAGGTCCGATAGTTTTCACTATTAATTATTACAATATAAGTACATATTGATAATTCAAAATTGAACCAATATCTCACGTCTCACATCCTTATTGTGCTTCGTATGTTATTCAAAAACATTATAAAGAGGTTTATTGACAGTTTGGTATACAACTGTCGCAACACAATGGGAGTGTGGACAAGCCTTTACCACCTGTACTATATACGTTGGCAGTGACGTATCTTCGCGCGGGTCTTATGGGCCCAATTTTAATGTTTTTCTCTTCAAAAGCTGCCCGTCAGCCTCCTTTGTGACGGCTTCAGCGCCCGTTGGGCATACGCCCGTTCTATTTACGACAGACGCCGACCCTTCCAACAAAACAGAAATTTTATGAGCTATCCGTAATTGGAAAGTTAAACGGACGAAAATTAATTAAATTTAAAACAACGTTTTGGATATTCTCCGGAAAGAAAATTAATTTATCGACAACTCTCAATATACAGAATTTGTTATTACAAGACTATTTATATAACTTTATCCTTTTAACAGTAATAACGGCAAATACGATTTAATAAATAACATAGACACTATATAGGTAAAGTATTTTGTCTACCATCTCTGAAAAAAAATCAATGTTTGAAAAGAAACTGTCGCTTTAATTCCTTCAACAGACAACATTTCTCTTATAAATACACTGTTTATTTTTTACTAAAAATAAACAAAGCTCCACGTTTCTCACTTTAAATTTATTATTGAAAAAGCACTAGAACTTTTTGTTTGTAGCGTTCTTTTAAAAGACACATGAAGGAACCAGCTTGTAAGACAAAGGTAAAAAACTTTGAATCAAAAGTTGTTATGAAAATAGCTTCTATTTAAAGATATAATTAGAAATACTTATGCCTGTATTTGGCATTTGAAGTGCATTATCAAACAAGTAATGCTAGCTGTATTAATCGTAAGTATAAACATCACATGACATAAGCTTAATAAATGTTAGTTTTAATTTTTAAAATGGGATTCCGTGCATTTTTTCCTGCTGGATGCGTTAAAATGATATTGTAAGCGATAAATATACTCTGAGGTAGTATGATTTAATTTTATATACAAATATAACTTATAATATTTCTTATATAATTTACATCAAGCAAATTTAATATTAGCTTGACGCGACGTGTGTCCGTAACAGTATTATAATAAAGGAAAATATATTCGTTTGAAACAATATGAATTTATTTATGGATAATATAAAATATCTAAGGTATACTACCGCTATCGCTTTTGTTATGACTTTAAGATAGACGATAAGGCCGCCCATTGCTGGACGGAAAATCTCGTCTCATGCGGCCCTCGCCTTTATCGCTCATGCCCACACAGACCGTGAACATGACTAAGCAACATTATACCAATTCTATTTTTTTCGTAAGATATGGTTATATAAACGAAAAATATTAAAAATAAAAAAACAAGGAAGGCATTTCTCTGTGAACTTCATTTGCAGTCACTGACTATTTACATTGGCTGTGTATGGTATGCACGTACTGGTAGATGATAGCCTATTCTCCTTATTTAAAATGGCTACTTTTGCCTCATTATGAAAGTTTTTTTAATCGGTCGAGTAGGTTTGAAACCTATTCAATGCAACTAAAAAAAAGGTATTTCCAAGATAAAAACATGGTTTACGGTACTTATTTTTGACCTCTGAATCTCAAACATACTAGGTAATACCTAGCTGCCAAATTTCTGCACTTGATTATATACCTTAATATTTTGACTGTATAGATTAAAATCGACTGGAGAAAGTTGACCTATTGTGTAACCTTAAGTTCAGCCGTGTGTACATTGAGTACGGCCCACCTTTAATTTATCGTCGCCCTTGTCTATGAAAATGTTGCCGACCGCTGCGTTAAACAATCGGTATACTTACTTAGAAATTAATAAATATTCACTACAAAAGCATAAGTGGTGAATTCAATAAAACTGCGTTAAGTTCTCAAAGCCAACCCCTCCCATTAGGGCACGTACAAGCTGCTCCGTCAGGCTGCAATCCTTTTGTTACCCAAGCCGACGCCGTCATGTTTACTCAGCAACTTTCTTGGACCACATCCAGTGAAATCCAGTGGAAGCCTTCCCTCGTGAAATATTAAAAAGTTCGCGATAATTCTATTGCATGGCTAATGTTATGTTCCACATGTTTTCTGAATATGTTATTACTATCAAACGAGAAAAATGACGATAGACGATTTTTTTTATCGTGTTGTGGTATTAGTTAGTATCTAAATAAGAAAGAATTTGTAAGAACATTAAGCTCATACAAAGACAACGCGACGAGCTCATTGATGGTTTAAAAAAAAAAACAAAATAAAATTGTCTCGTCTGTTAATATTCTGATAATATTTTATGGACAAGAGACTTTCTCAAAAATAAAAATATTAAGCATCTTTATGCCTTTGAATATTTAAGTTACTTCACCTCTCTAAATGAATGCAATTTTAAAACAGCTATACTTCGTATTTATTCAACATCCTGAAAAGTGCTACTTATTTTATAAAAAATAAGTCTATAAAGGCAAGTACTTCATTAATAATAACTATATTTAAGTGTTGTTTTGTCTTTCTCTTGGTTCTTAGTTTATTTGTACCAGAAAAGCATTTTACCATTAAAATGAGTCTGAGCACTAATGTACGCCTACTTTGTAAACAAAAACTTTCACGTCAATGATATTATTATTCAGGTAAACAATTTTGACTTTCCCCACTTAATTTTAAACTTTAACGCCGTTAGTACACCAACACAATCACATGCGAGTGCGACACATTTACGAAATCTTGTCAGTTGTGTGGTAATGTACCGCATGTGCTTTTTCGCTCTATTATTAGCTTGATGAAATAGTTGTGTCCTTGTCAGTACAATTTTGCAGTCAACAGTGAAAAACGTCGTTGCACAGACGCACATGTTTCACATTCAGGGTGCCACATGTCCCGATTTCTGATAACTATTTGAATGTCACGAATTTTGTTTCTTAAAAGGTGAAAATTCTGTTTGAATTCGCATAGTTTTTGAGACAATTTCAAGCGAATGCGTCGGTGTACTAACGACGTAGTACACAGAGGATGAGTTCAAAATCTTGTGTAAGGTAACACAAGATTACACACCAAAGCAACACTTAACGACTAGTAAATAGAAATACACAAAGTGGGTACATTAATAAATAAATATTCATGACTGTCAAAACAGCTTATGTCAAGGGGATTAGAATCCGTACGGACTTCTAACAATTTGACCACTGAATGGTTAAAATAATATTTTAATAAAATAAATCTGACTAGACTTAAATTAGCATATCAATAAAAAAAAACACAAACATATAATTTTGCACGAGTTAAGTGTATTACTTTTTTATTGTGAAATCCAAATTTAAATATTACGCAAATAAAAACTCATTTCAACACTGTTACATTCTAATGAATAACAAAATACTAAACAATAAGATCTGAGAAGCTATTTGAAAACGCTCCATTAATCAACATTAGTTGAAACTTTTTAATAGAATTGGCAATGAAATCGAATTGCATCGCTACGTTCAATGGAGGGGCACACGATTAAAGTGGGAAAGGCTCGCAAATCAACTGATCGGCTTTTATTTAAGCTTCCGATTAAAGCGGTTGCTTAACCAACTCACGGCATTAAGTGTGTACCGGATACACCGCTACTCTGAGATCTGAAATCTCTCGAAAAACCTCACGTAGAATATGTTCAAAAGCAATTAAATTAAAAATTCACCGAGTGACTCCCGCCGGCGTCGGATAAGAGACAATGTCGGTTATAAATTTGGCATTATCACGGAGCCCGTCGTGGAAGCAGTTTGATTCAATTCTTCCTAGATTTAGTGCGTGACTCTCTCCAAAAGTCTTACGTTACGACTCAAAGCTAGAGAATGATACAGCTACTTAATAAATCAGACTCGTGCTTTTTAGATTGTTTCTCTTTCGATACGAAATATTTATTTTGGTCTCATACAGTATCATATAACTGATACTCATATTGAAAATTATAATTCTATAGATTGTTATCTTCTATAATACCACAAATGTTAAACTTTTTTTTAAATTTAATCAAAATGGCTACAAAATTCTAAACAGATTGAATTGTTCACGTACCCTTTGTGATTCGATGACAATAAGGCACGTTTCCCGCGCATCTCTGCCGCGATCTTCATGCGGTAGAATTCCACAGAAAAACATCATATTACCCAATGCGTGAATCATTTGAACAATGTTTGTGACAGTTATGGCTACGTTCCGCTGAGTTATTGTGTTCCAGACTCAAATTTACTGTGATTTAACGTTCGCGTCGTTATTTTTCTCGCGGCACGCTTTTTCTCGGTAAAGCTTTTGTACCTGTACGCGTCAATGTGCGGAGTCAGCTTCCTTATTATCTGTTCCGTGGGGTGTGCCGAGATTCTGTACTGTATAGATTTGTTCCTATCGAAGGGACGCGATGAATGTTGTTTAATGTACCTTGCATTAGTTCGTATGTTCCTTCTCGTTTCTATTATTTAGAAAGGATTGTGTATTCTGATGTTATAGTTGCGAAATCTTTAAGTCTTTATTATAAACGGCTATTTATCCAATACCCCCATCCTTTTTTACCTCTAGTTTAAATTACTCGTACTATGCTTTCAATTAAAACTTACTTCATATATAACAGTATCTAAATAGAGAATTTATGTTTGTTTGATTGTCTTTCTTTTATAGTTTTGAGTTATGATTATTTGGTATGAAACCTCTATAGCAAGCTCGAGTGCGAGGTGTGTAACTTTCTACCGTTACAAAAATTCTTTTGTTATTTTCTTTTGTTCACATGTCCCAGAGCATTTTCCTTTTAAAGAATTAGTACCCTTCATATATTTAACTAGTAATAACAATAATGTTATAATATTCCGAATAACGAGTAGCTCGGTAGCGTAGTGGATAAGCGCCACGGCACGCGATCGATGGGTGACCAAAATATTATTATCTTGCGCTACTCCGGGCTTCGGAAAGCACGTTAAGCCGTTGGTCTCGGCTGCGTTTGTAGTCTTTATACCATGTGGATTAAATTGGGCCTACGTTGAGGGTCATCGCTCCTTAACCATCCATAAGGAAGGCCTGAGCCCCTGCAGTAGGGACGAAAGAAAGGGCTGATTATGATGATTCCGAATAAATAATTTTTAATCGTTATAAAATACTAACACTTGAATGAAAACTGCCATAACAATTTTTAACCTATAAGTACAAGCGATATGCTTTCAAGTCAATTGGAGAAATTCATTAAAAGCAGATGTTCTGTCGACTATTTTACAATAGATTACACCATTCACAACGACGCAAAGACACTATTTATAAAATTTATAGCGTCACTTTTTCATCAAAAGAGCGCAAAATACTGATTCGCAACTTTTTGTCTTAGTGCGTCTTTATACATTAACAGACGATAAATAAATTACTTAAAATACAAATAGCAAATCCGAAAAGTTTGTTTAAATTTTAACTGAAATATGAGTAAATCCATTAGGCTGCTGTCAGTTTTTTAAAATTCAACAACACTGCGATGAAAAGCTTTCATTTAATATTTTAAATTTTACCTTTAAATCAACACGACCAGCCTATAAATAAGTACATAATAACGATTCTACATTATATCGACAGCAAAACAAACCGAAACAAAAGGTAAATATGGTATGTACATAAGAGTGGATCCAGAGGAAATAATCTCTTTCGCACACAATATTTGTGGAATATTTTACAGCTTCGGCTGCCCGAATAATGGGAAATGGATTATAGAGTCAGCAACGTGATAAAGCTAATGCCAACTGGCTGATGGGAAGAATTAACTGTCAATCGAATTGGATTTATCAAAGATATAAGTACATTAATTTTATTTCTCTTACGTTATCACCATGAATTTAAGAGCGGTCCCTTATTTTTGTATAATGTTTTATTTCTTTACTTGTTTTATTATGACAGGTTTAGGCAAAATGAATAGGTACTATACATAATAAATGTTTTTGGCATATAGTTTATGTAACATAATTATATTTTTATCAATTTTAATTTGCATCATATTATCTAGTAATTATCTATCAGTCGGTTAGGTTATGTTATAACTGTGACTAAAACAAAAAGCGAACCGAGCGAGCAAAAAGAGATTGCTATTTCTGCTGAGGGTGCCATATTCAAGTTAAGATTACGCTTTTGAATATTTTGCCTCAAAATGTTAATTGAGCTTTATAAATTTATTGAATTTCAACTTTCTGACGTTAGATAATTGGGCTGAAAAATCATATGTAAATATAGTTATTATACAAATGTAAATATGTCATATTAAATTATGTTTTAAATGCAAATGGTAGGTATGCCGGTTTAAGATATCCCTAAAGAACCTTTCAATATTATAAAAAGTTTATTATATATTAATCATGCATGACCTAACTTTGTTCCTCGCCAAAATCTGTCGGGAGGTATTCACGTGTAGGCGAAACGCAATGAAAGTTGTCAGTTTTCAGTTTGAGTAGGAATTAGGATTTTAGATTTGTAGTTGTGACGTCGCGTAGTTTTAGGAGATTAATCATCAAAGAACCTTTTAGTGAAATGAACGATGATCTGTCATATATCACTGTCTTGGGACGCGACCGCCAAACTTATTGATGTAGCCGTAGTCCTAGCTATAACCTACGCTTTATATATAGATATTTCACATGAATCTGTTAATATTGTTTTAAAATTAATAGCTTTTCTTTTATTTACATTTTTAATCAATGCTTTTATTTGTTGTCATTATCTGAATTATTATATTTAAACGAAATTTACGTCGAATTGATACAAACAATGCTATTTCGAAAAAAAAAGACAAACCAAAATGTTTGATTAAATATACAAATTATAAAGAAAATATAATTTTAAAAGAATGTAAACAGATTCATGAGAAATATAGATAAAGCGTAGGTTATAGCTATGACTACGGCTACGTCCATGTTAGGTGATCGCGCCCCAGATCTCTGATTGTATTCACTCATAAACATTAAACGCTTCGTAAATATCGAAGTGAAAAAGCACATACAATACTTAATTTATAATTTATAATATACTTCCCTAGGATCGGCTGATGGAGCACCTTAAGCACCCGCAAGTGGAAAAACTATCTCCTTTTATTTTATCTGTGGATGTATGCTCTTTTTTATAAAATAATATTTATTATATTTTCATTTAAGTAATTAAATATAAGTTTAAGTAATTTAATTGTGAATGCTGCGGCCCACGATTGTTGTTGTTAAGCAACTTTCGCAAGGGGCCGCCATGGGATGAGTTTAGCTCTCAACAAGGTCCTAGCTGCATTTGCAGTCGTTAATACCCTCCAATCCGCATTGGGCTCGCATGGAGGATCCCTTAAGTATTTTTATCAAGTCGCGTGAGATGCGCGTTGCGGAGCGAGCGTCCAGTTTGCGGCCTAAGTAGCGCTTACCACGAAGCACAAACATGAAGAAACGGTATTCGAAATGGTCGCCCTGATTTCAAGTAATTGTAACATATTATTTAATCGATAAATTCCATGAGGGACTTGCTATCCGTTAAACAATACTTTGCGTTCAATAAAGATGTAATTGAAACATTCACTCTTGTATGTACCGTTGCCAAAATCAATTGAGAGTCGATAAAATTAAACAATTCGGTGCTAACTTACACCTGTTACTGGCATCGTGCTCCGATTCGATTCACAAAGTAATCGATATAACAATTCAATTGGGACGAAACAAACATTGTTTCGTTATTGACACTTAATATTTGACATCGACTCGGGGCCCAAATTGGATTACGAAAGTCACTTTATGATATCGAATCAACATCTCACCCGATGTCTTGCTGTCGACGTTAATATTAATGAGTTTCGGATCGACAGACTGTCATAACTGCGTTCTGGGGTTCAATGAAATTTATATGAGATCTCTATTTTTAGCGTGCGGCACGTAAAAATAGTTTGGATGTTAGCTAATTTGATATTTCTATCTTTTTCAAAGTTTGTCCTTGGTGTCTTGCGTCATGTGTCGATATGATACAATAGGCTCGTACTCCATCACGTACTATTTACGCATACTCCGTGACACACTGACAAATATTCTGACAGATTTTTATAGTCAAATTGACCTAATTTCAGTAGTTGAATTTTATAAACTACCACTTGACGATACTTTTATTCCTAGGGAATGATTTTGTTGGATAGAAAATTGCGTCTATGTTAATCAAGGTTGGAAATTATCTATACAGGTACCAAATATCAAGAACCATCTAGTAGACTTTGCATGAAAAAGTTACAGACATCCAAACTTTTACCTTTATTATATAAGTAAGATACCTATTTTGAAACTCAAGCACCGAGTTATCGCAAAGGAAAATCTTAGACAATACATTCACAATATTTATTTTATTTAGTTTCTGTACAAAACTACTAGTATTATAAATTTGCCGTCAGAAGTCAGCGACGACGCTTGATAGATTTCGATACATCAACAACTTTATCATACTCTGTCCTACTTTATGAGATTCGTGTACATCATTTTAATGCCATAAACTAGTACTAAGCACGATAAAGTCACGTCACATTAAATCATAATATTTTTTAACCTACTGATATCGGAGATTAAGAAGAAACATGATGTATATCTTTCTACTTATAAGCCTTAATGTGTTCTATCAACGATAATAAACCGTGAAAATTGTACACTGTTTGCAAACTTGCCCAGCAGTGGCACTCTTAAAACCAATTTTTGATATATTTCGAACTTCATCATGATCCGTTGTACTCTTTAACATTCAACTCAAGTTAGAAAAATATTGAATTTCGATTTTAAGAATGCAAAACAACCATAAAAATATTATATCATTCTACTTACTAAATAACCGTTTCGTTGCTAGAACTATGAAAGTTTACAATTCTGAGTATGGTCATGTTGTTATCTTCAATCTTAAACCACATCAATTTAAAAAACTGATAAAGAATAAATTATAATATTCACAGATACTCCAATTATACCTATTGCAGTCACAGCTATGAATGTTTGGTATCTTAAGACTTCTAATTGTATTTTCATGTCATGTTATTCTTTTCATTTCATGTCATGTGGTTTATCGTTTATATTTAAAAAAAAAACTTAAATTATTAACTGTTACGTTATTCATTGTTTGTTCGACATAGCATTGCACGTGTTTAGAAGTGGAAACTGTCTAGGCTACTGTACTACTTAATTGAATTATGTATATTCTATGTGTAACTCAATACTGTTGTTTCCCAAATGAGTAAATAAAAAATAAAAATAAATTAATTTTTTGAAAATTTTAATTCGTTTTGAAATTAGCCATGTGAATTTCTAAACCGAGCGCAAATTTCCTTGACTTATTGACAATTTACAAGTTTTCTCCGATTAGGGATAATTTAAACAGATATTTCAATAATATATATTTGGTTATTTTCGTCTATCAATCAAACTCAGTAAATTAATTAATAAGCATAGTCCAATTCATACATTACCGGAACATTTTAACTACTTTGAACAGTATTCCGGATTCATCCAGCATATTAATCAGGTATTAATGGCATCGTCTACATAACATTCAATCAACATCCTTCCATCCGAGGGTACTAGCAGCGGTTTCACCCGGCAGGCCGGCTTCGCGTAAGTCTGTCCTTACCAAGACGGGTACATTCAATTTATTCCAACTTTCAATTAATAAAACCTAATCACAAATAACCCCAAACTCCTTCTCTCGCTCCCACTTTGGTTTAAAAACTATATTCTAATCAGATAATTGAATATTCCAGAAATAAACGTGTTATTACCCCGAAAAAAATTAACCTCAAAAGTCCAAGGAAATAAATAATAATACCTGTTTAAATACACCATTCATTATTCATCATACGAGTGGACGTTAAGCCGAACACAAAACAGTTTGAATTAATAAATAACAATCTGCAACTGTCTAATATCGGTAAGTTCTATCGGCTTATTGTAATACAAAATCGATACGGCAAGCCCCAATTAATCGGTACGTAAAGCCCATCTAGGCGGCAACGGCAAAGCTACCCGTTACACGCCGACCGTACTGTTTCGAATTCAATTACAAATTATTAAATCAATACTTTATTGCGTCATAATTAACGTGAACATCGAGAAATAACTTCTTCATATCAATTATTATTTAGTCTGGATTGTTAATAATACAAATGATTGATCCGAAGTACATATTATGTTAATTATTATAATTTATAGTATTAATGCAATGTAAAAGAAGAAATCATAACATCTTATTGACTATTATAGCATTATATGAATTATGATATCTTGGTAAACCTAAAAGGTTTAGGCAAATAAATCAACTTCTTCCGATAACTGAGATGTTCAAATTTTTAAGTAAATACTTCTTGTACTTGAAAAAAGAATATCCGAATTCTTAAACAAAAATCATTTTACACCGACAGATCAAAATCCGCCCAAATTAAGTTAAAATCAATTATCTTAACAAATTTTATCATACAAATTCAGTTCAACGGTTGAATCAATTGAAGTTCCAATCTATAAATTGAAGACGTGAGCTGAAGCCGAAATCAAATCATAAACTTAGGAAGACAATCGGATTGTCCGATAGAATTACAAACACTAGCCTAAAGATATTTTTAAGAAACCTACGTTTTATTTTTATAATAATAAAATTATATTTAGTATAACTCACAGAACTAGAATTTAGTAATGTCCCAATTATTACACAAAGAAAGAAAGGTATTTGAAAACTAGAATAAACCAAAATCATTGGACGAATATATTGTATATAAAGTATATGGATAAAAGAATATTATTCATTGATACCATTTCTATAATTATCGCTTTCCGAGCCCCAACAGCACTCTATTGCGTTACTGAAACCCTGATGAATCTGTCAAATTTAAGCCCTAAATGAGCTGTTATGTTTACAAATCAATTGTCAGAAAACCAATCAGGATTGGTCTACGATCGGACAGATCAATCATTTTAACAGATTAAACAGGGAATCAGTTACGCGGTAGGGCGTTGGTCATAACACATCATGCACACGTGGTGGGTGGTTATTCTGAGTTGGGCATAAGGCGGTGTCCTCGGTGCTCCGGTGGTTATCTTGCCTTCATTGAGAAGGTTATTTTAAACTAATACAGTTTAAGGTACTCAGTGATGCGACTGATGCTTAACCCCAGCAATCGCTAACCAATCTAAATTTTCAAATAACAGAAAACAAAAAACAGTATTACGACATATATAACAACTATTGCCTGTTAAAAAAATACACTTTTATATAATATAAAAGTGTATTTTTTAACAGGCAATACTTGCGTAATTTTTATTTGACGGAAAATATTCGAGGGATCACAGCTGCTGACCACGATACGGTTTATACAGTTGCATTTTTTTATCTTGTTCGTGATTCTTACAAAAATATTTGTACGTTAATTATTTTACGAAAGAGCTATACAATCTGTTTATAAAATATAAGATTTTCGAATTTCACATCACGAAAATAAATGAGAATTTTACATAAAGGTTTTTTCACATTACGTTTGGCAATGATAATGTCGGATTACGCATGTTTTCAGAGCTACAAATTTTCCACTAGATTAATAATTAAAGTTTAATATCTATTAAATAGCCTTATGATCTGTTTGTTAGGTTATAGAACATTATTAACAATGTGATTCTCGATTGAATCGAATAAGGTTTATTATACTGGGCTGACAAATTAGCTACCAGTATTTTAAGAGAAGGTACCTGTCATTTAAACAGTTTCATTTTAAATAGAAATAAACAACATTTCATTCCTTTTTTTGGTATCATTTAACGAACACAAAAAGTAATTATTGTTTTGTCTAAATTTGTTAGCACCCTGTATTTCATACTTTAAAATTTTGTTTTTAGAGACTTCATAATTAAAGTCTCTCAAAACCAAATTACACTTCGAGAACATTTTATTTGTTTTATAGATATAAAGACTGAAAAAGAAAACCTCACATGAAAAAACATTTCAAAGAACGAAAGAATGTTACCATCTCAATTTAATCATAAATATTTTGTTTCACGAGAAATCGTCAAAGAAATAGAGACGTCGTCAGCAAACCAAACGCTTACAATCGTGTATTCCAGTTTTACCGGACACGAAAAACATCGGCTCTATTTTTCGCTCGGAATACTGCCGCATTTATTTTTTCTCGCTTCATCTCGTATATTGGCATGTGACAATCGTATAGAATTATTTTTTTCTACTTACGTATCTACTTAAGATTCCTTTGAGAAAAAGGTCTCTCTTTACCGATTGAGAAATATAAAGCTTCAATTTACTAACTATTGATAGGTAATAAATAAATTTATCAATATTATCTAATATGATCCTAAAAAAATAAATAAACAGCAATAGACTTTTTTTTTTTATCGGAAACAGAAGTAGTCTTACTATCAATAGTTAATAAATTGTAGCTGTTTTCTCAATCAGTAAAGAGAAACCTTTTTCTCAAAGGAATCAAAAGTAGAAAAAATAATTCTTTACAATAGTCACATGCTAAAACTTGAATCAAATATATTATAATGGATAAAATTTATTAAGAAATCCATGAAGTTGAAATCAAACACGTTCTGTGAAGGAACTAAGAAGGTTTTTGTTTCAGATACTATAATTTAACTCTCTCCATTCAAATTATAGCATACGTCACATGATTATTTTTACACATAACTTGATTGGCTGATATAATAATACTTTAAATATTGAATGGAACATTATGTCTATTAAATATATATATTTAACATTTACATTATGTCGTTTTGACATATGTAAATGAATTTAGCATAATAATATTTTCCCATAAGTGTTTTGGCAGACAGTATACGTTGGCATAAATATCTTTTAGGCTATTTTTAACATAATTTATTAAGACATAAAAACCGATAACGTTAGAACTGTAACCAAATAAAAAGCGGGCCGCCAGCGACATCAAATTTATTCAATTTTTTAAATTTATATTTTAAAATGAAAATTAAGTTAGAGAAGTTATGCTAAAAATTATATGTAAACCTTTATACGTAAATATGAATAGAAAAAACTTAAGTATGCCACTTTATATTATGTCTTAATTCTTTATGTAAATGCGGAACTTTACAGTCTGTGTCCACAGATAGTTACTTACATATTTTTTTGTACGTTTGTCTAAACTGAGAAAAAGATCGATAAATAACAACCAATTTCATTTGCGCCACTGCTGTCAATCTCCCCGCCCACCATCTTCATCCCGATCAAAAGCAATTTGCGTAAATGTGTTCGATTTCCCTAATTTGATATGAGTCTAATGCATAAAGCAGATGAGATTTCTCAAATCACCGTAGCGGAGCCAACATACCAACTTGACTACAAATCGTTTGCATCCGACAGATTTTTAATTTTTTTCATATATTAGTAGCTTGTTCGCGTTGTGGATAAGTGGCGCGACTCGTGATCGTTGTTGTTAAGCAACTTTCACAAGGTCGGTCACGGGATGGTTGAGCAAAAAAATATTATCTCGAGCTACTCCGTACTTTGGAAGGCACATAAAGTCGTAGTTACCAACTGAATTTGCAATCTTTAATACCCTCTAATAGGGATGATGACTAATTTTTGTTTGTTTGTCCGTCAGGTAGAATGTTAAAAAATATTAAACACGTATTTTTTTATTTTTTTCGTAATCATAAAATTACGGCGTTACATTGAGTTGAAATTTCGCATGACGTCACGTTAGAGTACGTTTTCTACTCAACTGTGACGTAGCGAGCCCCCACTCCTCATCTTTAATGCCTGTTATCTAAGCTATTTCTTGTTAAATTGAAGAAAAAGAAATACGTATCTAATATTTTTCTATTATCTGACTGACGGACTAAATAGAATTACATTTTTTTTACCCGATCATCATCCCTATTCGCATTAGGTAAGCCTGCAGTGGGGCCGTAAAAGAGCTGATGATGATGTTATATATTCTCTTCTTTCATATGACTAGCGGTTTTCCCGCTACTTAGCCCGTGTAAACTATAACTTATGTAGGTGAAATAATTTTCATGACCGGATCAGTATTTCCGAAGATTACCCCCTACAAACAAACGAATCTAGAAACTTTACCTCTTTATAACATTAATATAGATTGAAATACTACTAAATAATAAAATTTAAATATTCAATTATCAGCATCCACCTCATCGATACAACATGTAAGTTGAAACACAATTACGTAGGTAGCCTTAAATGTTTTTTTTTTTTTTGATATGTGGATTATTGTTTTCAATTGTAAAGTGACAGCATACGAGTCAAAATTTTATGATATCATACTTATTCGTTGTTTGGTAGCTGCTGGCTGAGGAATCACTTCCATACAGCCCTATTTTTAGATTTTGTTTTTTTTTTTTTGCTTCAGTAAGTTGGGAGAAAATGGATTGATATATTTTTTTATATATTATACATCATGTTATTTAATATATATCATATCTTAATATTTATATATTATTTTGCTTTTATCAAATATCTATTTGGATTACCTTTTTTCTTGCATATATTTTTTTATTTTTAATCGATGCAACTAAAAGGCTCTTATCAAAATAACGCCCTTAGAAACAATTTGCCCATCTATGAATGATACAGAGGCCTTTGCTGAAATAGGGGTCCATCTTGGCCTCGCATTTTTCTTTTTTTACATGTTTATGATTATGTATGTGGGGTCAGTAAAGTTCCTTCTTTTTTCCCTCTTTCTTTCATCGTCTTCTAAGCTGTTATGTACGCCAACCAATTGCTTAGTGGTGCTGTCATAATATCCAATAAGATATGCCTATTACAGCCAAACACATCTACAATGAAATTACTTTACGAATAATAATAACTTACCTTAATAAAATTTACCAACAAATCCATCGCGTTCTATTGAAAGATAATGATGAAAACCATACAAACTAGCGAACATGTGTAAAAAGAGTAATGAACCCCGGGAAGGCAGGAAACGTATGTAGGGGCTGTGTGACGCTCAGTCGTCTCCTACTCCTCTCCGGCCCCGCAAAAGATCCAGCGTGAATATATCAATACATAGAAAGATTGAAAGAAAAAAATAATTGGTTCACTTACATGATACTGAAAAGGCAGCCACTCAGCAAATATCGAATGTCTCAGATAACCAGACTCTGATTCCCTAGCAACCCCAGAAAGATAAAAGATTTTTCGTATCAGAAAGTGTACAAAAAAGTTTCTTTTCACGTTTACATTATATTAATATAACAATAAACCTCACTCGTCCATTAACTAAAGGATGTTCACTAATCGCGTGACTGATTATGCTCCCATTTTCCACATTTACTTTGGCCAATATATTCTCTTTTTTGACCCACTTTTTTCTTCGTTATCAGACCCGTTTCGGAAAGTTTACTTTATTATTGACTCGTTGTTTTCGGTTAATTACTTTCTATTGTTTTACTAACAAAGCCCAGTCATACCCTCATAATTTCATTGGTTCTGAAGATTTCGAGCACGTAGTATTGTTTTCGGTCTTTTTTAAATTAATATTGAGAATTTTTTGTCTGTTTCGAATACTGATTCAGTCCCAGTAATAATGTAAACAAAGTATTAATAAATTGAATTAATAAATAACTTTGTGACGGTGTTACATCAAAGCATTGTTACATCAAAATATTTGGAGTGTCACAGTTGAAGTTTGTTATTAGTTTGAGTTTATTACTTTAGTCATATTCCGTGGCATATCACATTAAAATGTATGTGTCTACTGTTACAGATTTTTGGTGAGAATCAAAGGTACTATGAGCTACATAAAAAACGTTGACCAAATTTCTGGGAAGCGGTATAAAAGATGATATCTGTGACAATACCCAAACGCGTGGCACAGAGGGATTACACGTTTATATTTTATAACCGCCAGACAAAAAATATACCTTCCATTTTTCACAATGAGATATTTTGAGTAACAATCCGATCCAGAAATAAAGTTGTAGCACGTTTATTTGCCGGTCAGCTGGGGATAATTGTACCGTAATCAGCAGCTCGCGCCCTAGGGAAGTGACAGTAATAGCTATGAGGCTACTACTAACAACCTATTTTGTGGTTTCATTTGTCTATTATAGGGTTCATTATAGTTTTATCAGTTACGAGATAAACTTAAACAACAAATGTGACGCCAAACAATTGTCCAAGTGACTATAAATGTATTGTAGAATGCTATGTTACCTAAATCTTTGTTTAATTCGGTTTTTCTTTTTTAATTTCTAACTTCATCATCTACTTCTTTATTTTGTTGCAAGATTCTACATCTCAAAAGAAAAAAAAGAACACACAAAAACTAAAATTAAATTTTGGATTCATCAATTCTACCAAAAATCCATCTTAATTCAGCACAACCTGTATAAGATTCATCTATCCACTTCATCGTGTTACACTCTGATTAGCACTAATATTAAGTTATAAAGATATAATAATACATTGGAAATAATGTCGATTCATATTAGGATGTAATTAGGTTTAATGAATCTCTAAGCGAGAGTCTCTTCAATATCATTTTATTTATCCGTAATTAATATTACACCGTACCTATATAGCCTTGTTGGATTATTAAAATTATTATACTCGACGCAGTTTTGATGACCCAAGATAAGATGAAACTAGTAGCTCTAAAACTGATTAAATCTAAAAAACCGATCAAATACGAATCAGTCTGGAGACGGTATTTTTGTATGTATAAAATAATACTTCCATCACACTTAAGATTCGAGACTTTAAGATTTTTACCGATTTCTCCGAGTATGTTTTAAGTTTTTACCAAAATCAAATACCATATATCGTTCTAAAATATTAATTCATCATTATCATGTATCAGGGTTATGACGCTCACTGCTGAGTATAGGCCTCCCCCATTAGTCTCCATATTGATCCTGCACTACCAGCATCCAGCGGCCGCCCACAATCAGAATCAGATCTTCAGTCCACCTGCCCACCTGACTACATATGCGTATGTCACCGGCTTTATCGAACGTTTCTAGAGTGTCTCGATTTCTTCATGTTAAGTTATGAGAGTCTACTCAATAACCATTGTTCAATATGAAGTCGGTATTCTACAACATTTCTGCCCCATCGGCCATCGTTTCATCTCGCTACGTGTCTCTCCCACTTCCACTTTAGCTGAGCAATCATTCAAGCAATCTCCTCATTTTTCAAACATCAAACAGTGCTCTTTCCATTACCCGCTGAGTAACCTCAACCTTATTATAAGACCCATATTAGATACAATTACTATTACTAAAGCTCGTAAAATTGAAAACACTTCACATTCCCGTAACGCAAAGATAATCTGGATTGCAAGATAAACGTAACTTCACGGGGTAAAAACTGTTATTCAAATAAATCGACATAGTTTCCCAAATGCATTTATACCTTTACCTCTTAGTTTATTTCTGTGGTGATATGTTACAGATGAGATATCATCTGACGGAATGGTACCTATTCGCGGTAAATAGATCGTTAGCAGACAATTCGTCACAGAAGATCACTGTTTTCTGTTCAGCGAGGGATAATTAAGATGTAATCAAGCCGAAACTATCCCCCGGGCTGCGTAATTATCAGAGCGTGCATAACCTATTTGTCATATACATTTATCGGTGTTCAACTCACTGAATGTAGGTATATTATATTGACAACGTTTTAGCATCGACCATCAATTAAAATAGAAACAGCCTACATTGTATTTTATTAAGCTGAAATTAAGATTTACATTAAAATTATCAACGTACTCTCTCGTAATTATAGTCGAGAGAATTAATTACTCGAGAAAATATCATAAGTTAAGCAAATATTTCTAACAAATAAACAAGAATTTGTATGAGCAGAAACTCTCAAAAGTTATTAATAACCATTGAAAGTACTTACTTTATTATAATTCTCCTCTGTTTGATAAAAATATTTGCTTAAGTTATGACATTTTCCAAGTAATTCTATCAACTGAAGATACGAGTGTGAGAGAGTCAAGTCGTTTGTTACTCAGTGTAACTTTTAAATTAATACTGAGCAGAATAACTCTTTTGTAATACCAAGAATTCTGTTTATTATAAACTATTCAATTTCAATATTATTATTCAATATTATAATTATATGTAACCGGCTCTTGTGCGTGCATTATTTTTGAAACTATTTATTTACCTCGACGTTTCGGCTACGTTGCACCAGCCGTGGTCACGAGGAGACTGGAGAAATTGGGGGGTTGTCTTTGTCTTGTTATAATATAACACATAAACTGTATTGGATAGTTATACATAGACTTATGAAAATTGACTTTAATGAATGAAATAAATATGATATATATACGTAGTTTAACTATATACTTTCTGGTGAATTCTTGCCTTTCAAACCAATGACATAAGGTAACTAAAATTTTGCCATAAACAATTCAATATTCACACAGAGAATTCACTTACCGCACCACCCCAGACAAAATTTAATAAACTGAATTTCGCATGTGTACTTAGTAGTAAGTATTTATTTAAAATATTATTCCTCTATAACAGCATGACTAATTATACCTAGTCGGTTCAGTTCAATTGTGACTTATTTATTTCAATATTTTTCGAAGTACTCGTATAAAGTCTAAAAAACTAAGTTTTTGCTGACTTCTTCATGGTGCAAACTGTCTTTGCCTTTAAAATGCTCTTCCAACTTTTTTATGACATGCACATTACGAAATCCCCTCTTCTTTGTCTGCTACATTTTTATTAAAAAAATATACATACCTAATTAGAACAAATTTTCTTCTTTATAAATAAAGTTGAAATATTCGTAAAAATATTTATTACGACTGTTTGGATTGCCTGATCATTGATGAAAATAAGTTCTATAGTAGCAAAAAAGTAAAAAGTGCTTTAAAAAATCGTCAGTCTTGTTAGGTCCTGGGTAGCTCAGTGGTTAAGACAGTCGCGCGGAATGCGATAGGTCATGGGTTCGAGTCCCAGCTCAGAGTGCATGGGCCAAAGTGGTTATTTTTTAAACATTTTTATTAAGAATATTTTTCGGTATAGCTTTGTAAATTGATCAAATATAAGAAAATATACATATTTTTATTTAAATGATATCTTGATGTCAAATTGTTTGCAGCTTAGGAAGAAATAACTGCGCTAGAATGCTCACGATATTTGCAGATTAGAAAAAATGAAAATAAATATATTGAAATAAACTGTAATAATTCCAAACATCAGAAGCAGAGTTATAATTTAATTCATTCTTTGCTACGAAACATACAATTATTGTAATAATTTGTTAATTAAACAATTTTAAAATCCACTTCATTCCCCTGCTTTCTATGAATAATTCAGTAATAATTTTATATTTTTTTTACGTGATAAAATATAATCCATAATGAGATAATTATAAACTTACAATTTTAAATGTTATTTATATTGTCTTACACTACTGTGTGCGTTTATTGATACAAACTCATACTGCAATTTTAACAAAGTAGGCCTCGACAGCTTTATTGTGGCCCGGCCTTGCGAGGCATATCCCATTAAGGCCTGCGAGTTGTGGCCTTAATCGCGTTATAATCTACGTCCTCGTTACGTGAACAATACCCGCCGATAATTACTCACGAACAACTATTTATTCAGCATCTCGTGTGATGTGACGTAATACAGTATGTTTTGTATTACAGCGAGTGTTTTGATTCGTTGTAAGACAACGCAGATTAAATGAATTTGTAGTGAAATTTATAACGAGAAATTTGTTCGCATAGTATTATATTAAATGAAATAGCGATATACACAATATAATACCACTCTGTTATAAGGATTTTTATAACAGTTATTTTCTTGTTGTACGTAAACAATTCATTATATTTGTAGATAACAAAGGCATGTAGCATTTAAATAAACATCGCATCGTATACTTAATATTCAAAATATTATAAGATAAAAAAATATATATTATACGTCCATACTAATAAGGTAGTGGCTACTAAGATTTTCATTGCTTTAAAGCCCGAGTTCTAAATGACAATAAAAAAAAATAAAATACTTCTCAAAAATCGTCACACGTTTTCCCTAGTCGGTTCGCCGCAGAATTGCAATTGAAACGTAATCTTTTAATTTATACCACTTGGACTTTCATCGACAGTTAGTGTTCAAAACACATAATAAAACTTTTAATTAATATTTGACAAAGAAATACATAGCCTTTGTAAAAAATATTGTAAAATAAAGTCCGGAGCAAATTTACTTAACGCAATCTTCTCAAAAATCGTCACACGTTTTCCCTAGTTGGTTCGCCGCAGAATTGCAATTGAAACGTAATCTTTTAATTTATACCACTTGGACTTTCATCGACAGTTAGTCTAGTGTTCAAAACACATAATAAAACTTTTAATTAATATTTGACAAAGAAATACATAGCCTTTGTAAAAAATATTGTAAAATAAAGTCCAGAGCAAATTTACTTAACGCAATCTTCCCTCAGGTGCATACAACGCGGCTGCCGCTGCCAACATTCTCGCCCCGGGCGGTGCTGATGTACAGCGCTGCTGTCGGCGGCGAGGGAGCAGTCGCGCTTCAGCTAAGGGAAGCAGCGCCTGGTGAGCTTGACGCGGCCCGCCTGCACGACGACAGGCTAGCCATCGCTTGTCACGAGCCGGAGCTGCTAGCAGACCTACTTCACGCAGCCGCCGACATCGGTGAGTGTAGGAACTTCCTCTTTAACTTGCACTTTTGAGAGTGTAGTTGCAGTCGTAACAAGGTCAAATTATGTGTCACCATTTTTCTTATGCTTTATTGTCATGAGATTCTACTTTTGAGATTGAAGCAGTCATTTAAGGCGGGGTGAGACCTCAAAGGTCGGCAGCGCACTTGTGCACACAGCGCACACGCAGCTCCTCTGGTGTTGCAGGTGTCCATGGGCGGCGGTAATCACTCACCATCAGGTGATCCGTCTGCCCGTCTGCCCCCTATCCCATAAAAAATAAAAAAAAACGTATAAAAAGGTCTTCCCATCATATTGGAAAAAATATTCGAGATCTTTTGCCCTCAACTTTTGCCTTTTGGCTTCCAGCTCTCTTTAATGTAAACATAAAATAAATGAAGATTATAAATAACTTTTTCAATTTCAATTTATTCATTTCAAAGAACTTCGATACATAATGATTATTATCAACTCTATACCTACATTACGTAGTTTCTAATTTATCGCAGCTTGCAATTTTACATTGACATGTACGAAGAAATTCGATCAATTTTTTATTGTATAAAACTCAACCATTGTTTCTTATGTAGAACTTTCAAGTGGAAAGTCAGAAAAGAGTGGAAAGGGTGATTAGTGTTTGTAGAAGAGGTATGACGGAAACTTGCTTTGTGCCGAAACGGACCTCAATATACTTGTCTTTTTATTTCCACACAAATGGTATTCTGACATCAATGAGCGAGCCGAATTACTTATTACCTCGTGCAAGCTTGACCCAATTCACTGGATAACAACAACCAAATCTTGAGTTCGAGCTGCTAGCAAATTCATTGCATTCAGTTACTAAAGTCGAGATAGATTATTCGATTTTATTAGGAAAAAGTATTCAAAGAATTATTGAGAGACCCTTTGAGATGATTATCTTAGCTCAGTATTGTACAACATCAATTTCGTCTTTGTCTGACGAATTTGAATAAACAAAGCAGTCTCGGGCGACAATATTTTCGACCGCTTATAACATCGCTAAAAGAGGCCACGCCAATATTACTCCGGTCCAAATCAAATGAAAACTTCTTAATTGAAATGCACAACAGTTGGATCTTTTCAATTACGAGCCCAATAATAGAAGAGGACTAGAGCAAGAATTTTCGTTGTACGTTTAAGAACTGTAATTCAATTAGGGACCTTGAGAGCTCGTTTGCATGAGTTTGCATTTTTAAGTGATTCGACGACGGTTGCAAGTGAAATTTTGACAAGTCACTGTCCTGCTGCTCCTGAGGGATATAATGAACGACCCACGGATGAATATTGTTGAGTTTCATCACGTTAAGTATACGAATATATTTGAAAGGGTCTTCGTGAAGATTTATTATAAGTAGGACTACTTGAACTCATTAGAGTTTTAGTTTTAGCGTTGGATAAATCAGGAAAAATCTAGATGTTATATCATATTAGAAGAATGAAAATATTTTAAGCCTTATTATTGCTAGTTAGATTTAGCAAATGGTTAATTAATGTCAAGTATTTTATGAAAGATAATAATTTAGGAAGAAAATAATAATTCATAAAGCGTTTCTCTTAGATATTATAAATATGACATTTTTATTTTTTGCTTGAGACTATATAAGAGCGAATACTGAGCTGCCAACTAATTCTAAAGTGATTTTAATGTAAAGTTTTAGTATTTTTTATTCAATGCATTATTTCCGAATAATAAGTTGATCATTAAAAGAAACAAAAGCCGCTGTAACGTCCATTGTTCTAAATCCTTTAAAATATTACGCATATTTTTGACGAAGTGCCCCCTACACGTATAATAATTTCTGAGATTAATAATCTTCTCAAATACATTGACTTTGAACAAAGGAAATTGAAGCAGTCTCTAATTTTGCTAAGCCGTGCGTTTAATCAAGTTTATCTTAGGTTCCACTGTCTTGTAAAATATTAAGGAACTGAAACAAATGGATTCTGTGATGCACTCGAATGTCATAACATTTAATAATGAACACTAAAATGCAGTACTATGATCAACTTTTCCAATTTCCTGTTCTCTAGACCGGTTTCGATGATTTATTAACTTTTTTCCGAGACAACTGACAATCGCTAGATCTAAATGGCTCTCATTGCAAATGGCGACGCGCTATGTCCAGTGCGGGCGTTGCTCGATGCCAGTTTCGAATGCAAAATTCTGTATTTGAATTTCAAAATAGCCATAGCTCCCAGCGGAAGCAAGTCGTGGAATAGCGCCTCTCATGATTCTTCCTGGTACTCGAATAAAATAAGGTGAATGCTGTGACATCTGAATATCAATTTGGTTGACTTCACTGAAATATTCCGAGCGTTCACTTCAGCAAGTTATATTTAGTTAAAGTTGACGATAGCAAAATGCGCTTTCTTTTGCGATTGCAATGTAAACAAACTGCAATTGACAGTACTATTTAAGGGTCAGAAAAAAATTTAAACAAACTACTTTAAGGATATATTAGGTCTTTATTTATGAAATTGCTGTTTTTCATGAAATAAATAACGCGTGTTTTTTTTTCTATATTTTTTATTTCTATTAATCAAAGTAATCACCCAATGCATCATGCAATCAATGCATGTTTTCCAACGCATTGGTTGCTTACCTTCTTAAAGAAATCAGCTGGACGGTAAGCAACAAATTCTTCAAAGGCATTTTGTACTTCCTCTCGGGTATTGAATTTTTTTCCCGCCAAAAATTTATTCTATAAAAAGTAGAAGTCTGTATGCGCAAGCTCTGGTGAGTACGGTGGATGAATGAGAACTTCCAACCCCAGCTCTTGTAGCTTAGAAACCGTCTGCTGTGCAGTATGAGGTCGCGCATTGTCATGCAGAAGCAGTGGAGCCGAACGATTGACTAAAGCTGGTTGGAGACGTGCGAGCTTCTCCATTGTGTTAAGTTCTTCACAGTACACATCTACAGTAATGCTCGTCCCGTTTAGTAAGAAGATGTGATGGATTACACCCGCGTTAAACCACCAAACAATGATCGTCACTTTTCTAGGGGTAAATTTTCGTTTAGGACATTGTTTGGATGCTGAACCAGGGTCTAGACAACTTGCTGAGCGCTTACTATTGTCGAACAGGATCCACGTCTCGTCATAAGTACCTAGGCGGTTCAGAGTTCCTTCATTTCTATTGAGCAGTGCAAGGCACGTCTCGACGCGTTCTTCGCGCTTGCGATCATTGAGTGCCTGGGGTACCCATTTGTCAAGCTTTTTTACCTTACCAGTTTGACGCCAATAGACCAATATTGTTTTAATGCTAACGTCGAAAGCTGCTCCTAATCCAGCCGTAGATTGAGTTCATCAGCTTCCACAATCGCCTTTAATTTGTCATTGTGGACCAAAGTTTTCAAACGACCACGGGGTTTACTTTTCATGTCAAATTTTTCCAGGTCTCAGATAACAACACATAACTAGCTAAAATTTTTCTAACATGGCGGATTAGATATATACGAGGGTCAAACTGAAAGTTCTTAGAAAATCAAAAACTGATTACATTAGCCAGTTATTAGTTTTATTATATCTTTTCAAAATATTGTCCATTCACATCAATACACCGCTGCATGCGATGGAACCACTGGGAAAAGCACTTTGCCCACTCGTCCTTAGGGGTCTCTTCAATGGCATCGCGATACGCAGCCACCGCTTCTTCAGCATTTATAAACCGCTTTCCTTTAAGTTTTTCTTTAATTTTTGGAAATAAATAAAAATCACATGGCGCGAGGTCGGGGCTATACGGCGGGTGACCCAGTAATTCAACGTTTGATGTCGCCAAATAGTCGATCGTTCGCTTGGCGGTGTGCGACGAGGCGTTGTCGTGGTGAAGGAGGATCCTACTGCGAGGTCGTTTCTCTCGAACTTTTTCCAAGACAAGTGGCAAACAATTGGTAGTGTACCATTCTGCAGAAACTGTTTTTTGATCCTCTAACACAATTGTTGCAAAATGACCTATCCTTCCAAAGAACGAGGCCACCATTTTTTTTCCCGCACTTCGATCTCTCTTCACTTTAGTTGGCAACTCCTCGAAAGGAAACACCCGCTGAGCAGATTGTCTTTTGGTTTTAGGTTCATAACAGTAAATCCAGCTTTCGTCACCTGTTAGTATGTCGAACACAGCATTTGAGTCACCTCCGTTAAATCTTTCAATCATTTTACGACACCAATCCACACGATGGAGTTTTGAGCCTCAGTCAAATTATGAGGTATCCACCGGGCGCAAAGCTTCCTGACCGCTAAATGTTCGTGGAGGATTTTGTGCACTTGACTCATACCGATGCCTAAGCTTGTCCGAATCTGTTGATAGGTCACTCTTTTGTCAGTCTCTATCATACGCCGCACAACACAGATGTTATCTTCAGTCGTCGCCGTAGAAGGCCGTCCCTCACGTAAATCATCAGTGAGATTAGTGCGACCACGTTTAAACTCATTAAACCAGTTGTAAACAGTCGCACGAGATGGGGCTTCATCGTGAAAGGCCAATCGTAGTCTATCATAACTTTCTTGTTGACTTAAATGACATCGAAAGTCATAAAAAATCATTGCACGAAAATTTTCTCGTGTTAAATTCATGATGACGTGACACAGACAATTTTCAATTTGCCGCCAAATCGTAAAACAAATGACAAATGAATGAAATATATACTCAGTAATATTGGCAAAGAGTTATATTTTCAAATTTTAGAATTATTTTTTTATTATATTGTTTATAAGTGGCCAGTTCTAAGAACTTTCAGTTTGACCCTCGTATACCATTAGATAAGAGGTAGCATCCTAAGACTACGATATTTATTACTATGTTGATTCAAAGACGTTAATTTTATAAAGTACGTAATAATAAACCATAAAACAACATTACGAACAGATGAAATATAGGACGCCGGCAAATTACCGGAGTAACGTTTGCAAAACAGTTTCAAAATTTAAAAACTGAATTGATATAAAAAGGTAGAACCAATTTCTTACTCATCTATCAAAGAAAACAACGAGCTCCGTTTTAAATAACTTAAGGCCTAATCGTCCTACACAAACAAATGTGTCTCCGTCTTGTTTAGTCTCAACCGCGACTCTTGTCTGTAAACATTACGGAATTCCATTAACCAAACCACGAGGATGTGTGCAATTAACATACCATCAACCGACTCACGATTTTTCACGAATATGTTCTTTTGCAACTTAATAAATTTTAGATAGCGAAATTAATTCTAGTAAAGTAGCGTATTTATCAAAGACTATTTGTATTCCCGTGACTTTGTTTGCGCAAATAATATAGTTTTCTGTACGTGAAAGAACTTTAAAACCCGTTTAACAGCTGCAGAGATTCAAAGCAAAGTAAAAATGTAAAATCTTTCATCTTTATAATGTTAATATGTATATATATATAAATTAATAAAATGATGGCACCCATAGAGAGGCGCTTACCTACAAAGTATAGATACTTTTATTAACTCGTTATACTCATTAAGCTATATGACAATTTTAATATAGACTACTTTATATATATTTAAGACTGGCTTTTCATCAGCGGCGCCGCCCTTATGGTCTATACGACTATACTATTTAGTGGGATAAAATGTAACCTATATTCAGGCTTATATTTCCCGTATACATTAAAATCTTTTCAGTGGCTTTTGAGTGAAACAAACAAACATACCTAACTTCATCTTCAAAGACTTCCGCACTTATAATATTAACGGTCCGTGAACCTATTTCGTTTACTAAGTGTGGTCGTTACACTGAAACCTTCAATTTAATTAACAAAATAGGCGTGTCGAGAAAATTCTCCAGATTATTTTCACTGTTATAATTATGCAGAAAAAGTCTTTTGAGAAAAAACAATCAGGCCAGTTTTTTGAGCCGCAAATTTTCAGCAAACATCACACGACCCCATTAGGCGTTCCCTGTATTTAATTAACATATTATAAACAACTTCATTATCCCTTTAAATTTGACCAAATTTGGCTCTGTTCGAGAGAGTTAAATGGCTTGCTTATAACAATTAATACGTATTAAAGCTTAATTAGCTTTTTAAAGTTTATTGTTGTTTTAATAATATAAATTTATTTTATTCTAATGATTCATAAAATACAACATATAATTTATAGGACGCCATTTTTTTATTCCACTACTACGCAGAGTAACACTACTGTAATTTATAGTATAAAATAGGCGACAAACCATAAAAACACACATACTTTTGTGCTGCGTACTTTTAGTCTTTTGCAAAAGTTTGATATTTTAACAATAAAATGAACTCTAGTTATTATACTCTTGTACATTTTCATCTGAAATGCCTCTCGAAGTTCCGTTTTCTTGAAATATAACGTCTACCGTAGGAGGATATCCTACTCTCCAGCATTTCCGTTAGACAATAAATCTGCATCTTCCCACCTTTCTCGAAGCATTACCGTATATTTTAGCAAATACCGCTAGTTTTTCATACAGAATATAAAACATTATAATCACAAGAGCTCGTGACAAAAATGTGCAAGCTTTGTAACGAAACTTTAGTTTGTGGAAGTAGGGCAGATGATCCGACTTCGGCCATTTTTAATTAGGGCCCAATTTTAACCATTTCAAAAGTTATAAATAAGTGAAACTGCTGTCAACAATCATAGTTTGGCTATAACTCGACATTTTAGAGTCCGTACATGGTTAAGTAATTTACCTATGCGTTAATTATATAACAAAATTAAGCGTTTAATTGCGAAAATCCATCGCTTTAACTATAGAACTATGATATCTAGTACGTTGCACGCCCACAGTCATTATCCGCAAGACCTTCTGTGTACCGCCCGCATACAAACACTAATAACACAGCATAATAACACTACCGTACATATAACTTATAACTAACCGCATAATAACGTCCAAAAAAAACCAGAAGGCCAAAAAGGGGCAAGTAGTCAAAACCGGGTCATCTGTTCACATAAAGATACCTACCTATACATAACTCAGTAACTAATACGGAAGTCAGATGCTGCAACACCTGATGGCGGATATATAAAATGAAAACATACAATAAAATTACTTGGTAATTGTTTAAAAAAAATGGCCTGATTTAGAATAAACTGATCAGTGTGCACAATCCTAGAATGTGGAGACTCAGCGTGTCACGGAAATTGTCGTAGAAATTGATTCCGAAAAATATTTTTCTAGTGGTTAAAAATTATAACTAGTTTATTAAAAAATAAAAGAAAAATATATATTTGTTTTGTGGACGGTCTTTGTTTAACAGTCGATCGAATGATATTATATTTTACCGATTGCCTTTGTACTGATTGTTAGATTAATTCTTTTATCAATTAATTCTTTTAGTAAATGATTAATCTGTAATTTTTTGACTGTATGGTGTATGTACAATAAAGAATATTTCATTCATTCATTCGTTTATTCATTGTATATCACCGATCAACGTATTATAGCAAAACTGTCGCCCAATCACCATTTAAATTATTCACTATGTTACTAAACTGGATATCTATATATATACAAATATTAAAAAGAGGGAAGATTTCATTGTTTTTATGCTTGCATAGAATAGGCTTCGATACTACTGGACCGCTTTTAAAAATTCTAACACCTACGGGAAAATACATCATATGGGGTGAACTTAGGGAATGAAAATAGGAGTAGAAGATTGTACGGAGAATTAAAACATTGCCATAGTTACCATTGTTTTTTTTATTAGTGAGATCATTTTTTTTAAACTGTTTTTATCGACTTTGTTTTCAATCAATTAGAATTCATGATACTGTCTCAGTAAGCAATTTGAAAAATACTCGTGTAACGTGTAAAACGCGTGCGTTGCGTTTCAGCTCAATACTGGTTAACAGAAAACCAACATATTATTAATAACCAACAGGAAACAAACATGTTGTTAATATTAATAACTAAATAAAAATATAAAAAATCGTGTGGCTTTTTGTCTCCTTTGTTATTACAAAGTTTTTAATTACCTTTACGTATCGCGCGCTTTTTGCGATCACGTGATAACAGGTATAAATTTATAAATTTTTTGTGATTTATTTAAGCAATATTATAAGGTTTGATTCTTGATAATAGTATATGAAACACTACCAAATAAAAAAAAATGAATTTATTTTCGTTTACCCGTATTATGGAAACCCCATTGAAATATGTTGCGTTTTAAAGTGGATTTAAAAGTATGTACTGATATAATTAAGATCATTTTTTTCCAAATCCGTTGAATTGTTTAATACGTTATATATATTTTCAATTGTTATTTGAATTAATTATAACTTATTATAACCCACATAAATTCAGGAAAACTTAAGTTATTTAAATTTAAGTCCTCAAGTTTCAGTTATCCAATTGACCTTTGACATTAAATAATAGCTTAAACTTAACCGTCTGCTACAATCAATGACTTTCGAATGTTTCGCAACATTATTACAATACGAAACAAAAATTACTCGATATAAATTGTTCATGATAAATACAAAGCTACAACTAAGTATAATAACCGTGTAAAATACAAAAATAAATATTATAAAGAAAAAACAACAAATTAAAATGAAAAGAATTTTTTGTTTTGTTATTTATTTATATTATTTTCTTTATACTATTTATCGATTGCATTACGTGCATCACTATCTGTTAGTGAGCTGTCACTGTCACTTTTGACGTTAGATGAGATTTGCCCTATATTATTTGTTGTAATCAAGATTGTAGTAAACTTATATTGAATACTTTGTGGATTGTTGTAAAACTATTGGAATCTGTACATTATAATATAATATAAATAAATTGAAAAAAGAAAAATTCTATCACTACATAGGATTGTAAAAACGCACAAAATTTTAAAAATCAGAAGCCTTGTCAAAATAATTATTTGAAGTTTCCTCATAATTTTTTGTTATAATTGGCTAACATCACAGGGTACGAATCAGGAGGGTTCCGTTTCACAATTTATTTATGAGACTCTAATTTGTGCGTCACTTTAGCCAAGTACGTAAGGAGCCCTCGCTTAGGGGACCTTCTAATCGCTTAAGATGGCCCTGTAAATTTTAATGTAATCATTAACGGATGATTTGACCTTACAACTTGAAGGACTCGCCTATAGATGTAAAGTTTATCTTTGAAATTTTCTAGTTTATTTTCCTGTTTCGATTTAATTTAAAATATAACAATATGTTTTTCATAAAATAATTATACGATATTGTATTGCAATACAATTCATCCATATCTACATTTATATAACTCACACTTGAACTTGGTAACTTAAAAGCAAAATGTAGTACGAAATCAATAATAAACTAATTAGCACGAAGCTTTAATTTGTTCCCACAAATTTATATACTAAAGTTAAATATACATTTATTTATTTAACTTAAAATATTTTATTTTTAACAAAGTACCACAGAGTATAACAGAGTTTTTTCTTTTTGTTTTTTTATTAATAAAACTAATCTAGATCTATTTATCGCCCCCGAAACCACATACTAAATATTTAGAAAACGTGTAGTCAAATAATTTGAAACCAATTATTTATCTACACGTTTCTACACAATGCTTGAAATACATCTTTTAAAAAATAGGTATTTCTTACCACAAAATATATTTCCATATCAACTTGTCCAAATGCGAATGTGGAATGCAACTTGTCCAAAGATGTAACTATCAAACCTCAAAGTAGTCGTACTAATAAGAAAATAAACAAAAATATCTTCGAATATATAACTAGGAAAATATTATAGAAATAGAATTCAATATTGCAAGAACGATAAACAAACACTTCCTATAGAGATAAATCTCTTTGTGTATTATTAAACGAAGTCTTCAATGTAAATGAAAATATTGACATTAAATAAATACATCTGTTACAAAAATAACCCTTAGGTTGTATAATATCCCGTTGCCTTAAAAGGGTTATAACCACGCAAAATTGAAAAAAAGAACTGCTTTTATTCTATTAACACATTATGGCGATCATGCTTACTTCGAAAAAAAAACAATATCATAATCTCGATTTATTATTTAATTTAGAAGATTTTCAAAAATTTACTGCTATTATTTTATTAGTACTTTTTATTAGAATATTATAAAACAATTTTATTCAAAGCAAAAGTGGAGCGATGTAATAGCCGGGAAGTTCAGGATACATTTTCCAAGATCCTTTCACGATAAAATTGATCGCCTGCTATCACGAGATGATTTTAGAAGAAGCGCTAAAACGATGCACTGTAAGAAACGCCGTAAGTTTCTTACAGAGCATAGCTTTACCGTTTCTCTGTCTGACGTAACGCTGTACGCAGCGTACGAATATTTAATATGGAAATGTAGTACAGTGATCCCTCTCAGACGCCTGAAGTGCCTGAACACTGGTTGTTATACGTATTCTGCAAGCGGTGAATATCCCCAAGCGATTTAACGACTGCGCTATTTACATTACTTATTATATCGTCTTCGGAGTGACTCTGTATACGTTGAAACAACCAACTAAACGATCAGTATAAATTAGGTTTCTATCCTTTTCTATCTTATTGTGAGGCGCAATGAACATAAGGAATGGTTTAGACATTCCTTGCGTTAGTTGCGTACAAACAACGGTTTATATCTGCCCACCCGGCAAGAGATTTAGCATGAAATGAAAGAAATAGATAAATATAAATACTATTTTTCTCATACATACAAAAAGCTTCTGTCCCATTAAAACTAGTCGGACAATTGCTTTAATGAGTATTTTTCAATAAGACGAAATCTTCCAAGCGGATTAATACGATTGTAATTCAATATTACTTTCCTGCCAGTCCGTTAACAACTCGCCGAGACTTCTTCTTACTTTTTTAATTACGCACAATGAAATTCGTTCGTGCTAATAAATTAATTTTTAGTCTGCATCCGTTTACAATTAAAACTTTTTGGTTATTTCCATTTTTCGTCTGAAAAGGCAAAAGGTATTGTTTGTGCTCAACTTAATCTTAACGATTATTGGTAAGAAAAAAATTGTGAATCAAAACTGTTACACCTTTTTGTTCGAAATATTAAATCGGCCGAAAATGACTAAATATAATACGTCCATCAGCTTTCCAATTTACATTTAAAAGTTGGTTAGACTCATGCATTGTCATCTAACCATGCAAAATCGATAATCGCTTATCTGTTCTTATTTTAGAAATATTTATCTCTTCTTGATACCTACTTATCAAGTTATACAAAATCCAACTCGCAGAATATAGTTATTATAAAAATTGGAGTAAATCTCTGTTATATAAATTGCAAAAGTATATCAATTTTATATAAGCAAAAGCATTGGAATTACAGTTTAACTTTAATTCTGTTTTTAAATATTTTTAAGTGAAAATGCCAACCAATGGCCATCTAGCTAACATTTTGCATTATAAAATCTACATATAATTACCTTAACACGCTAAGGCTGGAGTTCGACTATCGTCGGTTAACTATTGATTAAGAAAGAAAGAAAGCAGTCGATTAAATTGTAACTGTTGTGTAAAAAGCCATTAAAAATTTCATGTTCCCAGATAAATTTTAACCACGTTTAATAAATCAGCCGATTATCCATCTTTTAGAAGGAATGTAAGAATGGTAATGCGCTTATCAGTTGCATATGTAGTTCTGACGTATTCAGACGAAACGGTCTATATTGACAGTGATAAAATGTAGCATCGTTATAAAAATACTAACAGTTTTAACAGTACGGACGACATGACAAGAACGGTATAAATAGATGTATTTTAACTATCGACCTATATAAATGGATGTCTATTGTGTCTTGTTTAATCTTTGGCCTTGTCAATTGTTATATCAAAACAAAGTCAATTAATAATGCCTCAATCAATGATATTACAATAAGAAAGGGTAGATAGGTTACTTGCATTCAAAAAGTGTCACCTTAAAACTATGCTAATTAGCATACCTGAGCGCAATCTGGCGAAAGCGTTGATTGTGTGCGTTTATGTACCATATTTAAAAAGCCATCCTGTATTATGCGAAACTGTTGAAACTATACAAGTAAGTTGACTAAAGATCAAGGGGTCACATTTCATTCGTAAGTATACATTTTTAACTGATTTACGTTTTAATCAGAAAAATAAATATCGTGTCATAAAAAGAAAGAGTCAATACTCCGGTTACAAATTGTGAAAGACATATGTCAAAGATTATGTAAGTAACAGAACGGACAATTCGAGTTTAATGCCTATGCTCTACCTTACATTTATTTGAAATTCTATATGATACTGAAACTCCGAAACTCTGGGATTTAAATTCGGAGCATCGAAACCTAATTCCGAAGCTAAATAGTACTCCGATTCCGATTACGATTGAAACCCTCGTGTACATATTATATATTCAGTGTCAGCATTATTTTATCGCCTGAAAAGCTTCATCGCCTACACTAACGACAAGGATAAATATAGAGTAATGTTAGATATCAACATTTTTAAGTTGAACTGTTGATCTAAGTCTTTAACTCGTTTAGGTAAAAGTAGGCATTAAATATGCATTAAATCGTCTGGTCTGTGACATGTTCAATTATTGTCTATTAATAATTGAAGAGTATCTTGCCACGTGCGTGCGTTTACTGACATGACGTATCTACGCTTTTTTATTGTAATATTATTGGCCTCAATAGTAAAATCACTAAATTTTTCTACGTGTTCAATTCAAACTTGCACATTTTTCGCTCAGTAACTTTAACACAATTCGTTAATTTAATAACAGTCTGTAGTAAGGCTCATATTTTGTGTTTATTTTAACAATACCGTATATAACGTATATAAAACGTTTAACGTGTTGTTCTTGGTATATGTAGAAAGAATTGGTGATTCAAGTCTTTGGTGAAATGAATGTATTTATATCATGTAATGGTCTCCTACGTGAAGTTGGCAGAGTTGTTTTTGACGCAAAGTAGCCATTAAAGTTAAGAACAAGACTATATACTCTACATTTTTATACTTGTGTAATTTTTTTTTATTGTTTCGTTTGTTTTTGTATCGTGTGGAAGTGAATATTTTATATTAATATGAAATATTTTTTAAATTAAGGAAGTTATCAAACATAATCGCAAAAATCAAATCGAATCAGAGTCGAAATCTGGTTTTTAAAACTTTGTCAAGGAAATTCTGGATAATATTTACTATATACTGGATAAACTAATAAACCCAGGTTTTTCTTACATTTTCATCAAGATATCCAGACAGGCTAATAATTAAAAGAAGAAGAAGAATGTGAAAACATGTAGTTAGTGAACAGGAGTGTTGAGTGTTTGTAGTAGATTTGTTTTGTGTGGAATATTAAAAAAACATAATGATTTAGTAACATATCCAATACAAAATTTAACTCTGACTGTATGTTGATTTCTAAAACACTACAAAACATTTCTAATAACCAATAAAAGCCAAGCAAGAGACATCAAATAATGACATGAGTCAATATAAACATTTTTTGAACAGGGTTGTAGCGCTCGATTAAGTTAATCGGCCGATTATGGGTTTAATCAGTTGATTAGTGAACGGTGAACACAAAAATAACTTTAATCAGCTGATTAAGTACTTATTAGTTTGTTATAATTATTTTAATTTCCATTTTTAGGTATATAAATTTCTAACACTGCCGTACTTTGGTATCACTGAAGTAAATTATTAGAGTTACTAATTAAAAAATATAAAATATTGGTCTTGTATTTGGGAATTAACGTAACTAATAAGCAGATGGTGGTCTGCATTTTATTCACCACATACGTCAGGAGTAACGACCCAAAATGACCCAGTTCTCTCCTTCTTATCCCTGGCACAAGGGATCTATTTCCCATAACGATAATATGAAGAAAGCGTTGGGTCTTTTTAGGGATGATATTTTATGCTTTTGTTTTTACTTCCTTCTTAATGATCAAATAGCATTTTTTGTTAAAGCACCAATTGCAATGTAAAAAATAATGTAAGATAAGATTACAATACCAAAATACCGGCTTAAATAAAACTTAGATAATAACTGTAATGTTCCATAGTTCGAAAGCTTATTTATCAAAGAAAAAAGTTATCGCAGTCAGATGACTAATTTGCGAAGTTTGGAGCTCGATTGCAAAGTGGTCGTCGCGTTCGGTCTCGGGTCATCCCGAGTACTACCGGAAAGCACATTAAGCCGTTAGTCCCGGCTGCATCAGGAGTCGGTAAAACTCACCAACCCACATTGGGCCCGCGTGATTGGTCATGGATTTAATTCGATTCCAGCCATAGGAAAGCCCTTAACTCTAGCAGTTAGGATAGTAATAAGCTGATGATTATGATGTCTAATTTTCGAGAAATACTTGCATACAAACCTTTAAATGAATGAAATTACATACACACGGGTATGGGTTAAGAAACCTTATAATTCGTTTAAAAAGCTTACAAATTCAGTCACTTGTTTGATTTCTTACAAATTGTGAAAAACAAGGAATAAAGTTAGTAATTACAGTCAATAGAATTTATTATTGTTAGTCCTCTATTATAATACGTCGAATTAATTACTTAGCACTGTTCTTTACTTTTACTGAACACATGATATACGAGCATTTTCACCACGGAACCAAAGGAGCTGTTACATTTTTCTGCTTCAACAAAGTTTTTTTTTTTATGAAATTACTGAGGAAAGAGCCGGCGTTTTGGCTGCAAAGGGGCTATTCCCTCGTAAAGTTGCAAATGAAGTAATATTATATCGGCCTCGACCTGACTTACGGTCGGGAAGAGATGAATTTTCATGAGCGAATTTTTTCTATCAGTCATTGTCGCAAAACGCAAATAAAGGCTAACTCAGTCACGGAATTTGAGTGGCTGGCTGAATGAGAAATTGCCAATTTCAAGGTTCCGAGCTTGATTCCTACCGCGTAACTACATTGGCTTCATTTAGTTGTAATTAATAATATTAGATTAATATAAGTGTATTAAACCTATAGTATAATTTCGAACCTATGTATTGAATCTGCTGTAATTTTGTTCAACAATACGTCGCTGTAGCTATGCAGTGAACTTGCTGGTCTATGTTGAGTTAGGTTGTTGTTGTGGGTGCTTTAAACATTTTTATTTCCCATGACACTCTTTTCTGTTTAAGAATTTCATTAAGTCAAAAAAGAATTTTTACAATGCACTTACTCGAGAAATATGTTTGTGGCAAATACAGTAAAACATCACTTCACAACCAGTAACCATGTAAATTTATACAAATTGATTACTGGCAACACAGTTTTTTTTATAAGGAGGAGTAAACGCTTGTCTGATGTCGGGGAGGCATTTTTGTGTTTGGGATTCGAACATTCGGATGTAGAAGGCTATGCATGTACTAAAAGTGTACTGCTATAGATAAGAACTGTGACGTGTTAGAGGAATAAGTTGTACAGCACTTGGACAAGGTTTTATTTAACACATTAGTTATATCAGTTCAATCATTAAATTTATACACTTTATTGCAGGCACGTGACTATACTAACGTCGAGAAAGCGGAAGATGTACTTAAAGACCGTACCTTGTGACAATCAGCTCTCTGCTTATTATCTAGTAAGAAAACCGACGTGAAAATAAAGCGAAATAGATATTAACTATACTAGTTAAGAATGAAAAATATTGATCGGAAACATAAAAGAAACTTGGACGAAAACAACGACTAAAAAAAAGATCACGTTTAAATTTATTTGACATTTTGACCGACGCAAAACCGCGTCTGTGAGCAATTCACAGCCATACACAAAACATGCTGGACATGTATTATCAACACGCGTTCGTCATCGAACTCGAGACACGTTTTGTCTACACCAAATGTCACCAGAATGCTTAATGTCAGATTTAGAAGTTTTAGACGTATGGAAATCGACACAGGCGCCTGGCGGTAACTTTAAGAACTACAAATTTCCATACATTCAGCGCTCTAAACTTTTCTCGAGTTGGAAGCGTGCTGATCATTTGACTGCCAATATGCTAGAGAGATACTTTGCCTCTGAATGAATATTGGAGAGCGATTATAAATTTATAAAAAATATGGAATGTTAATATGTTAATAACCCCGTCATGGTAGTTCGACATTCTTCTGGACCTTTCACATAAATTCTAACCCCCCCCCCCCCCCCATTTTTTAACTCAACAAAAAAAGATTTAAGTTTACGTTTTGCCTTGTCGTGTTAACCTCCGCATTATCCTGCCTCATATTATCACGATTTCATACATTCTATCTACGCTCGGTCATCTACAGTAGAAGCCATACATTTATTTTACTACATCTTAATGTGACGTGTTGTGACTGCCGTCTGGGCGCAGCTTAAGATGCCTTATTTTCTTTTGCTATTTATTTAATGTCATTTAATTAAGCTGCATAAATTGGACTGACCATTCCGTCCCAAATAGCAAACCTAGAAAAGGGAACTCTTGAAATATTTTCAATACTTGTGGAAAATAAATGACTTTAATCTCATGGGACTTACTATACATTACATTTAATATTATTATAGCTATATATAGATTTATTATTAAAATCTATCCATCTAGGATAGATTTTAATAAATAAACATGTAAAACTGATAGAGAAATGTTATCATGATACATGTTATCTTGTGTGATACGTGGGTTTTGCTTATACCATTTAATTCTATTCATATGGAAGTCCCATATCTTATAAATGGAAACATTAACAGGCTGATAATAATAATGTTAAACTCCTTCGTAGTGGAGTGGTTTGTACGCCGATTTCAAGGTGTCCTCATCTCTGAGGTCACGGGTTCGGTTTCTGATCGACTCAATGTGGACGTAAAACTAATTTGTATTGTCTCAGGACTAGATATTCTGTTGCCTCAATTTTTCAGATTTTCATAATAAAGGTTTAAGTGCTATAGCTACTTAATATGGGATAAAAGCAATATATTATATTCCATTATTATTTTATTAGATAGGTACCAATTCTAATATTTATTTTAATACAATGTTAAAATATAACTCTTTTTTTGCCAGTTTTCATGTTAGAACATAATTTTTCCCTATACTGTAATCCGATATAATTTTTGTACATCCCAAAGTATCTCTAAAAATATCATCTTACAATACAATAGTTGACAACGTCATTGCCAATTCACATAACCCTTGTCAAGCATAATAACGTTTGGCCCGGTGCCACAAGCTGCGAGGAAACAAACTATACTGGGCCATCACTATGAATATTGTTTTTACTATTTCAGAAAGGAATTGTACCGTTCAGCGGGCATATGGAATATGCTTCTAGACTTTTATGACCATTTAAAGTTGGATTGGATGTGATAACTTGAAAATTATTCTTTAAAACTCAAATATGAATTACAGTTACTTATATTTTTATACCCGTATCAAAATTTAGTTCAACAATTCCCACAATTACATTTTATTGATAATGATTGTTCTCGCAAATTATTTTGCGACGTCACCAGCTTCCAGAAGCTGAAAGAATTTTTCTAATCGATCTAGTAGTTTTGTGACCTATTCAATGCAAACCAACAAACAATCTTGTCTTTCCTATTTATATTATTAATATAGATTATCCTAAAATAAATAAGTATCACATCACCGTCCTATAATATCGCCTCTGATGGGGTACAGCCCTTGTCTATGGATAGAATCGAATGGAATAGTGAGAATGGGCTACCACCACGCGGACCCAGTGCAGATTAGTGGGTTTTAACGATTCCAAATGCAGAACTTTGTATCTTATACGCTACACATATCTTATTTTGCACCAACATAAAAATGAAAAATCAAATTTAAAGTGTAATTCCTTTCAAACTAAGCAACAGTTTATGTACTTAGTTGTGTATAACTTACAAAAGTACCAAGAGATCACGAATCCAAGAAGTTGTACAGCGTTTGTTAAACGAAAGTTAATGAATCCAAAATCAAACGCTCAATTAGACGAATCTACTTTATAGGCAGTCAAGGATCAACGGAGGAGCTACTTAAATCTTACATAATTAGGGACCGCGACGAATAAGGGAATTGCTCAAATGCCATAAATAATTTATAGGGATTCGAAGCTGTACAAGTTTTGAGAGCTCTTTGGTATTTCCTTGAGCCCTCTCCGGGCAGTCTCCACGAAAGCAATTATGTTGTCAGACACTTTATTTAAGATTATTTTGTGCTGCGAAATTTATGGCCGATATTATTAAATATGACGATACGACGGGACACCGCCGTGTTGGGTGGTTTTTGATCGAGCTATTATTATTAGGGGATCTTATGAAAAACATCACTTAGGTATAAAAATCCCTGAATGATAAGATTCTTCTATTACAAAATTGAATTGTGTCTATGGAAAGCCAATGAATTGTAATCGTTTTCAGTTTTTGTTACTAGTTTTGTACGTTATAGCATTTGCGAAAGTTTATATGGCTAACACCATTCTCGGCATCGCAGTGCACACCGAAGTGATGTTTAAACATTTGATATATGGTTTGTTTTAGATGGCGAGCACGACGGACTCAGCGCATTGCTCGGGGCGTCATCTCCCGACCTGGCCCTCGCGTCGGACGCATCGGACAGCCTCCCGACACCGGACCACGATAACGGTGAGTAATGTGAGCCACGAGAACAATGGAAACAAACACGTAATATAGATAAGTATTGTATAGGCATAATCAACTTACCTAGTAATATAGATTGGCCTATCTCGTAATAGGTACCAAAGAATCATTTTAGGATCCACGACATTTGACTAGCAATATGAGCTGGCGCTCTCAACTCATTTTGCTAGTCATGTAGTAAGTACATGCAATTTTCGTTTAAGCCTCCGGAAAAAAACAAATATATATATATAAAAAAATTAATTAGAATCTTGATAAATATTTATTCTAAGGATTCGTATATAATACTGACCATGTCAGATCCTAATTAAAAAAAGTAGAAAATAATTGATCTAAGCAACTCAAATACACGATTGAGCTCAAATTGTATAAGCCATAGATGTACATTATCAGACCAAGCTCCGTTTTGGCTATATTAGTTGCAACGGCTAATCCGATACGAAACATTCTTCAATTAATTATAAACGTTAATGTTTAAAAGTTGAAGATTTTCGATAAATTTACATAATCGATTCAGGGCAAAATCAAAATAATCTTTATTTAAATAGACTTCTCAAAAGTAATCGCCCAATATTTTTTCCCTATCACTCGTTCACGACGCTTTAATCTTAGGATGGTCATTAATTTAAAAAATTTATAAAAATATTACATACCAAAAAGTCGTTTAAACTCGCAAAAGTTAAAAGTAATACATAAAATATAAGATATGTTGCACACACAAACACTTGCTTCTAGCTGGATCCGAATTAGCAACCATGACTTTCAGAACCTAAATCAGATAGAGCTGTCTCTAAAAGTTTGGTTCTCATTTACATTAATTACAACGTCAGACGGTTGATTTAATAGTAATTACTCTAACGGCCCTAATAATTAGCGCCACAACACATCTATTTGGGTAGTTTGCTTAGTTTCCTTTGATCTAAGTTAGAAATTGATATATAATATGAATTCAGAATTCAAGATTTAGTAAACACAAATAATATAGCTAACTTGACATTGCAAGGTAGAAAGCTAAATTTCGATGTGCAATAAATACTTGATAAAGGAGCGAGCAACATTACACTTAAAAAAACTGATTATATATTTTCTTAACGTTATTTTATTATTGGTAAAATTAATTTGCGAAAATTTACCTTCAGCATTGTACGTTAGTTTCCTTTTACTGTAACTACATCAATTACAAACATCGCTAAATGCAAATCATTTCAAAGCACCCAGTTCTATACACTTTACTTAGTTAAATGCGATGAAGCGGGGTTTCGTCGTCTCGAATGATTTCAAGTTATTTATGTGAAGAGATTAACGGGTGTACTTATCTCGTCAAGCATCGTACCACATGGTGGCGCATCGCAATATTTAATTTCAATTTATATTGATATATCATCACCATCACATCATCACCAGCCCTTTTACGTCCCCAATGCAGGGGCTCAGGCCTTCCTTATGGATGGTTAAAGAGGATGGGCCATAACCCTCCACGCTGGCCCAATGCGGATTGGAGGGTATTAACAACTGCAAATGCAGCCCGGACCAACGGCTTAACGTGCCTTCCGAAGCACGGAGTAGCTCGAGATAATAATTTTTTGGTCACCCATCCCGTGACCGACCCTAGCGAAAGTTGCTTAACGACTAAGATCGCGGGCCGCGGCGCTTATCTACTACGCCACCGAGCTACTAATTAATTTGATATATACGATCAATATAATTCATATATATTATGATGTAATTCTCTGAAGTTTCGTGATGAAGAAAACGCTGTACAATGTCAATGATGATGCCTCGTTTTATTCTAGTCATTGAAAAGAGACTAGACTATTTTTTTTTAATTTGAAAAAGTTTAAAATATTTTAGTCGACACTTGAATATTATAAATTAACTGTTCAATCTACCTCATTTTTTTCCAAAATACCCACCTATTTTAAAACTTATTTGAATCAACAGCTGATTGCAACAAAAACATTTATTGTGTTTTTAGCAAAATATCCGTCTGTGAAAAACTACAACTAAAATATGTTCTTTGACAAAGACGAGTAACCAATCGGGATGAATATTTATAGGCCCTCTAGTGTAATACAAATTATTTCTAAATTAAATCAATTGCTTATGATTAATTAAAGCTCCTAATATTCACATAGTTCTAACCATAGATATTATGTATTAGATTCCAGCATTAACTAGTAACACTGAGTTATGCCTCTTTATGAAATTAGCTAAGAGATGGGATGCCGAGTTGTGTAAACAATCCCTCTTTGATATACAAATCGTAATGTCAATATTTCATATTTATACTTGTGACCGATGCTTGGTAATAATAAACGACTAGAATGTGAAATGTGAAAGCCTTTTTCATCATTATCAGCTAGTTGACACCTTTCTTTATACACATTTACCTATCTCTAATCAACAAACATAATAAACCTAACACGAGGACATATAGCAAATTTGTGGATATTTCAATTAATTTTTAAGAGAAACACCCTTAGTATTCCTTCTGCTTCTTCTTTCTAAGGGCGTCTTCGCAAATTGACGACCAAATTGCGACGATTTTGGATGCGGATATGTGAACGGAAGTTATTCCAGCCAGTCCAGCTCCACCAGAAACGCTCCAAGAGCCTGTGATTACTTCAGTGATGATATCCTGGAGGTTTCTCCAGGATCATTTGTAATAAATATCATATCAAAGTTTTTTACGATTCATTACAATCAATAGAAAGTGATATTAATATTAACTACAAAAAATGTTTCATAAAGCTTGCATCGTATCTCTCAAAAGAATCTTAACAGGACATATTTATAACAAGCTAACTCAAGTACGCTAAGCATGTATGGAGATTTACAACGCTCTTACACGATACGACAATAAAGTTGAACTTTTTCGAGAGTTCGCCGTCTCTTGTATTAAAAGTGGCACGTGCACGTAATCACCAGAAGAATCTTTAGCAAGAAAATGTTCAGCTTTACAAAATGCTATATTTTAACAGACAATTTAATTATGAGAGATTTTGACATAGGTTCACTTTCCTGCGACGGAGATGAGTGTCATTATTGAGAGATACGCCAAGACCTTTCGTTATATATTAATTAGATAATTAAATTTAAATATGTTTGTTTTATTTTAATTAACGTGTCTTTACCCGTTAAACTCTACTAGTAAGCTTAATGTAGGCAAACTGACAAATATTGAACGCCATCTTCTGTAATTTTTAAAGACTATCTTTGACTATTATTTATGGTTTCGATTGCTTATTGAATTAAATACATGATGACTATATATATATGGCTGATATTAAAATCGACATTAGTCTGTCATTAGTTCTGTAGTTTGGTGCTAGAACAGGACGCAAGACAAATGATGAGACCCCTTAATATTAAAATAGAATTCGTCTAAAGTACAAATATCACATTTAGAAACCACTAATAAGAGTCGCTATGAAAATAATAAGACAAATGTTTGACATATTTTACTCGATGTTAATTTAATTCATACTAGAATAACTTTATGTGAGCGCTGTATAATGTCTTAAACAATAAATGACACAGTTCCTACACTATGTCGACATCAACTTCACAAACGACCGTAAAACTTAACCAGTTATTCTACACCAAATTGTAACGATAAAGATACTAGCACACATATAGCGACACGAACAGGTACTATATACTCTAAATCTACGCTGACACCCATCTACATATTCCGCCTTACCGTATCTCATAATTAACATATAAAATCATGTTACCTTGATTGTATATTTGCAATGAATAGGCTTCAAAACTACTGGACCTATTTAAAATAATCTATCAGCTATAGGAAGCTACATAATACGTGAGTTATATATGCAATAATTTACGTAGGTGAGCCACGGAAAAACTGCTTGTGTGTTATATTTACATTAGCAGTCAATGGGCAAAATGTAAACCTAATAATTAAAAAAAAACATTAATTACTTTTAATTTGAATTGAAGATTAGGTGCACGATATATAATAAATTATTTATGTATTCATAAATATTTATTCTTTTTAGAAACTTTTCATATTTCTAGAATATATTGTGTTAAGCTTAATGAACAAAGTTCTGAATTAAGTTTAAAGTTAGCTAGATCGATTTGATAACTTCCTTTTAAATCATTTCTATGTGTTTAATACATGTGTTTAAATACATTTATTGTATAATATATATAGAAAAAATATCAAATTAAATGCTTTTGTAACTTTGTAAAAAAAAAACTCGCTTAAGTTTGACAATCCTCAAAAATAGACTATAAAAGCGTTTACGTATTAATGCTTTTTATGTCATCCATATCGCATTACACATCGCAATGAGACGTGTCTAGAACCCTTATTTCTGCTCACACGTGACGCTCGACCATTTTGTTTGGGGAACCGTACTCCAACTCCAACTGCTATTTGTCATTCTCATTTGCATCTAGTTTCAAAGCAAGTTTATTTTGAGTATCCTGAAGACTTGTATAACTATAGTCGACACGCGTATCCATAGAAGCATATTAATAGCGATTTGATTGTAATACGAAGTCTCACTATTTAGGTGAACTCACAAGATGAATAGAAAAAGCGCTGGTATTTGAATTACCACATTTTAAAATAACAATCCATTGACAAGTGTTTAAAATAAAAAATGCTTTAGTTATGAAATCTTCTGAGACAAAAATGCACAGATTCCGATGGTTTTAAAACAATGACAACTGGCAAGTATGTTGGCGCAAATCTGATCAAACGTCAAGGCTAACGTGACAGTTAACAAATAGGAAAATTGAAAAAAAAATCGTTCGTGAAAGACATGGCTGGGTCTCTACTCTAGTATAATATACCTATTGCTTTCTATTCATGTTTACTGTGAAAAATATTTCAATACCAAGGTACTAAAATTCATCCAAAATACATACTGCTTTATCATTTATCGTATTGATATAAAATTCTGTGTGGACATCGAAATATATCGACAGTTAATCATTATATCTCTCAATTGTTTGCTTATTCTATTATTTTAAACTAATAGATTTAAGGTACGATTTAGCATGGATTGTTGAAGCATCTCAACATGAATATCATTTTCTCGCATTAATTTGCCTTTTTAAACGATTGCAGAAAGTGATATGAAGTTACTTTCCTATAAGACTTCGCTGTACGAATTAAAGCAGGGTGCAATAAGCAGCCATAGCTTAGTTTCTTCCCGGTTTTATTTAGTAAAAGGTCTCCTGCCTTAGATTTGCGAACTGATGGCGTAGTTTTCGACATTACCAGTGCTTGTTATTACAAGTTATTAATTCGCTCTAGGCTATTGCCTAGAGCGAATTATTAGTACAACTGTTCAAAAGCTTTGCACTTGTTTGCACATCGATTGATTCTTTTTTATTTATAAAGATTACAATAATAATAAATGGTTTGTTATTAACTTGAAAAGTTTTTATTGAATCAACAGTACAAGTTCTTGCTCACAAAAATGAAGTTACTATGCCAACACTAAGCCTTCAAACGAAGCCTTTTACCGTCAGAATAATCCCATTATTCAACGATCACTGAATAATTTTCGTATTACCTCATGCGTCATTGGAGCAACAGAGCTATATGTTCTGAGATGAATACAGGAACACAGGATTCCTTTGAGATGGCGCCACCGGTCTTCATTAATGACTGTAATTTCAGTATTGCTGTATTATACATGAATTTCAAAGGTAAATTATATTATTAATATAATACATAATATGTGAGGTATAGATAGTATATTAGGATATACTTATTGTTTGTTAATAAACAGATATTGGTGATAAATGACTATGATATCTACTGTACTAAATAGATGAGACTCTATGTCCATCAGTAAGGAGAAATCTTTGCAACAGCAAATCATTTATTAGTGTAGCAATTCTATTGATTCCATTTTGTCGTATAAAATACAAAAGAAGATGGCTTGGTTCATACGTGTCTCAGATATTCTATCCCTATGTCACTTTACTTATGCCACGAAACGTTAATACCAAATCAAGGTTAAGCGGATGCCTCTTTTTGAAGTAAATTCGAATTCGGGTTTGGTTTTTTTTTATTTTCAGCAGTGTTTCAAAAGAACGCTACGAAATAACGAAGTGAGAAACTCTACGTCTTTATAATATTAGTACGGATTTTTAATTGAAACTTACATCATCGTCTTTAAAAATAACACTCGGAAAGATGCAATCAGGTGTATTACAATTTTGAAGGAACTACAAATTCACTACAAGCTTCCCGTCAGCAGCAACGTCGGCCCACATTCGGAGCTGTTCACCCAGTCAAGTGTCATGTGCACGATCTGTGATTTATGTGCCATAAACAGGAAACTCGCCCGGCAGACTGTACTGCAGTACATTTTAAAAATTTTGAGATCTTTTAACATGTCAATGTTGCATGCTCCATTTTCTTGGCAACATAGATCGTGTTCTTTAAGATTGGTTACATTTTAAACACTATCGGCATCGTCATCTAAAGAAAATTAACGGGTTAAAAAGTGTTTTTTTTTGTATTTAAATCGTACCAAGAAACTGTTTTTTAATAAGTAGTTTACTCGTTAAACTTATCTTATGTGCTTCTCACATCACAGTTTTTTCTAAATCCTTCACTAATTTATAGTTTTTATGACTCTACATTTTTATATAATATTGAACAATAACGTTATTTATTTGTTTACAACCAAACCCTGTCCTTAAATTGTAACAAAAGTTGTAAACTAAACGTGGTTAGTATGGCTTTACCCCATATTTAAGCTTTGCCGCCATGGGAAATGCGTGTTGTCGACTAAAAAGTTTCGATGACTTGAAGAAACCAGTGCCTTTGGGAACACATCCACTGTGTTTGTTCCACGCCTCTGACATATGTATATGTAGTACAAATCTTAAAACACGTTAAATTAATAACGGACTAATATAAATCTAACATATAAGTAAAATTATAACGTAACATAACAATGTATTTTACATTATGATCTGTTAGATTGATTTATACTAATATTATAGAGTTAACTCATTATCTTGTTTAGTTGAAATCGTTAATACTTGCTCGAATTGTTTTTTTTTTTTTTTTTTTGTTGAAATGTCTATTTATTGAGGAATGCTATATCTAATAGAAGTGGAGCGTCAATGAAAAATGTTACAAAAACGGGAAAACCACACGGCTACTGGCGTAAAGCTAATATGACAATAATACCTCATCATTTTCGCAATGACCGGTATCAGGATGGGTAACCAAAAATTTATTATCTCAAGCTTCTCCGTACTTCCGAAGGCACTTTAAGCCGTTAGTCTCGTCTGCATTTGCAGTCGTAAACACTAACCAACGCTGTTTGCCCACGTCCATTATATGGCACATAGGGAATGCCTAAGCCCCAACAGTGCATTAATAGGCTGGTGATGTGATGTGTGATTGTCTCCGATTTCTTGGCTATTTTTAATTTTCTTTACACAATCTATCAAAAATATAAAACTAAATTGTTATTTGTCACTATTAATTTAGTATGCTTGCTCATAATTACGTAGTTATCGTGAGAAAGAAGTTAAATGTTGTACAATAACATGCCAATGTCTAAATATCTGTTAAGTTTTGCTAGCACAATTATATGCAGAAAAAATCGTATAATGTTAACATTAACGAACCCTGAAAATTGCGGGACGAAACCTCATCCGTGCCAACCCACTGTCTATTGAATATATTTTCTGTATCTTTGCGAGTTATTTTCGGAGTTTTTGATGTCTAATAAGGGAGAGCCTTTAGAATGCCCCGGGAACTTTTATGGCTTAACTAAGTAAACAAAAGTTTCGCGACGACGGTCCGTTGAATGATATTCGGTATTCTTTTGGAAGTGACTGCGAAGACATAAGTTCTGACTGAATTTAATTTATTGAAAAGTACTTGGAAATCTATCAAACTCCGTACATATTGCAAGGTGATGCCGTTTAACTAAAATCACGAAATTTAACAAAAAGAATTAATAGTCTGTTTTGACAGACGCATAGGAACATATGGTCATGATTGTCGTCATCAACAGGCTATTAATATTGCCGCTGCTGGGGCATAGGCTTCTCTTATAGAACCGTATCGAATCAAATGTAGAATAGGCAGTTACCTACCATGCTGGCTCAGTATTGACTGGTGGGTGTTAACTACTACAGATACAGCCGCGATCAATAGTTTAATGTGCCTTCTGAAGCACGAAGGAGCTCGACTTGCTAAAGTTGCTTAACTTCCACATCACAGACTGAACGTGAGGATATAAAGTACTCGCCTCAAAATTTTCATATTCATATTCTGTACTTCAAAAAGAAATGAGAATTCCTTATTTACTTTTGAAGTGCCTATTTACAGAACCTTGAAAGGCATTTTAGTCTCTACAAGCGCTAGTTGAAATATGAACAAATTGCTCCTCTCTTGTCTACAAAGGGCGACGGCGGATGACATGCATACTTTTCTTATCCAACCGTTTTATCTGCTTCTATAGTCTATTCAATATAATTTGTATTAAATTTATACGCGAGGTCATACATCTACTTCATAACAGTAACATTTAACCCTCAACCAAATTAATTCTAAATTTAAAAATTCATGTGCGTAATTTAAAACGTACATTAATTAATTAGGCATTCGCGTGATGTGCACCCGTTATTTAATCATCGTTGTGTACCCTAAGAGGTTTCTGAAACCACATTTTAATCAGCAACATAAAGGAGTCTTGTAACCTAATATACTACCAAGGTTTTCGCATTTAACCCCCTAACTCCACTTCACCCATCTGCCCTCTTCTCACGTACAGCGTTTAATGTCAAGATCTAATTAATCAGTGTACGACTTCTTTACCATGTAAATTAAGGTTTCCATCTTGGTGGAATAATAAAAAATTGAAAAATTATATACTTGAAAAAAGGGTTAACAGATTTAAAAAACTTGTAGTATCGAGTATATTATTTTCCCAGATTTAGACAAATACTACTAATCTAGTTTCATTAATTTTAAACAATAATAGAATATTCATACAAAAGATTCGAGTTTATATCCACCTTTTTTATAGTCTAATCTTATATTCTTTTATATATTTACAAGTATATATTCTTATATATTATATTTATGTCCGAAGCAATATGCTTTAGAATTATAGCCTATATATGTCTCCTGCGTATATAATGGTTTCCCGTAGGTGATAACTCTCGGGTTCGATTTCCGGTCTGGCCAAGGTAGAAAATAGACATTTCTATAATTGTACAGTAACCGTAACGACAGTAAAAAAATCGTTTATTTTTTAACACCGCCTTTGGCTTTTCTTTTCCAAATAGTCAAGTTGTACATCTCATTCATATTTGAGACTGTTAAGATAATAAATTCAGATTAGGCAACCATCTGAATTACAATATAATATCTTTCATAATCGTGAAGATAAATTGCATAAGAAATAATTTTCCATGAATTAGTCAATTGTCAGGAATATCAAAAGAAAAATAAGTATGACATTATTTTTACTAGGATTTAGTCGTAATTCCTAGACAGTACGGGGTGTGAAAAGAGTGACAACCCTATTGTTGAGTGCGAAACGAACTATTTGTATTCAAGACGACGTCTTTTCTTTAGGTTCGAAGGTGCTGGTTTGCAATCTCAGGCCGCCTGTGTCCTTGATTCAGTATTGTTACGACGTGCCTACCTCATGATGAATTGTCACTCGTGTAAAGAACTATTATGTGCTGTCAACTAATTTTATTTATAACTAACTACAAAACTTTATTATAGTAAATTAACTCTTCGCAAAATTTAAAAAAACGAAGTCAATATAGTAGTAATTCTCAATTTTGAGTCATAGATCTATTTTTAATGGACAACTATTCTCTCTGAAAGTCTAGAAATGGTATCAATACTAACGACTGATAATCATATTCATTATTTTTAATAACAAAACAAATTATGCGAGTCTGTCTTTATCGAGTCTTTGGCTTCTAAAAATCAACATGGAACAAATGTGACATTATTTCCTAAAACAGATTTCTTTTTAGCTATCTTTCGTTCTATTACAGTTAATATGATTGAACCACTCGCGTGCAACTCATACTTTCTGATCCAAGCTAACAAAACTGTTCAGCCATTCTAAAAATTTTTGAATTGAGGTATAAAGTATCAAAGTCGGTAATCTCTACTTGTCACAAATTTAATTTATCAACGAAATACATTTATTTGTTCTCACCAAATTTTATAATAACTCTTAATGACGTATCGCTTTTATATAGCTGTACTATAATATCATCATCATCATCATCAGCCGTTTTACGTCTCCACTGCAGGGGCTCAGGCCTTCCTTATGGATGGTTAAGGAGGATGGGTCATGACCCTCCACGCTGGCCCAATGCGGATTGGAGGGTATTAACGACTGCAAATGCAGCCGGGACCAACGGCTTAACGTGCCTTCCGAAGCACGGAGTAGCTCGAGATAATAATTTTTTGGTCACCCATCCCGTAACCGACCCTTGCGAAAGTTGCTTAACGACAACGATCGCGGGCCGCGGCGCTTATCCACTACGCCACCGAGCTACTTCTATAATATATATTAGTAAAATCGTTAAAATTGAAATGTAGATTGCCGCGTTTGAAATATATTTATGGAGAGTGCCTTTTTTATGATCAGTGTTGGATAATGCCGTATTGCCGATTCGTAGTTTTAGCCTCACTAACCATATTTGGTACTTTATTTTAAATATAAAGATGATTGACAATAACATAGACAACCGTTTTGTTTAAAAATATAGTAATAGTGTCATGTAGAGATTGATTTTAGAAATAAACCCTAAATTAAATTTAATCACACATTTATTTATTCACGAAATAGGTTTTCCAATTCAAATTCTTAAATATTGGGAATCACCTGACATTCGCAAAAAAATTTCATTGTCATCCAAACCAAATAAAACGTTCCTAGTTATTCTTCCAGTTATCTCAGTTCCGTAGTGCATGCAATAGATTTTTGACATCTGCCGATTTTTTATTATTTACTTTTCCAAAAGAAAAAAGAGGATTCAGTATATTACTATTTTTGTTATGCCTCTAATTGCCTTCATTTACTCCATAGAAAAAATATTTTAAGATATATCAATAAATTTACAACACATATGTTATAACCGATCGTAAATTGAAACTCGAAAAAAATGAAATATATATAAATAAATTTTTAATGTTCATGAAATTTTGATAAGAGATGGTATAAGACAAGTATCAAGACAACACATGTCAGTAACGAACCTTTATCTTTTCTTCACATTTTGTTTCCAATTTTCTGGATTTCTCTTCCTTATTCTTAACTTTGGTAAACAAGGATGAACTTAATTGTCTATAGTTTCTGTTTTTATATAAATCACAGAACTTTGTACATGAAAAATACAGTTAAACTTGGTCTGAACGGAGACTGTACCGTATTTGAAAAACATATTCGTGGAGATTGCCGATTTTGTTGCTAAGACAAAATTTTAAGACACTTTATATGCGAGTCTGCCAACTTTGATAGTACATAAATATTGTATAGTAAATATTTGACTATAGTGAATAATTAAAATACACATTCTTAACATTTTTTTCACACTAATTGTAGATTATCGGCTTTGATACTATATGCCTCAATTACAAACATTCATCTGTTTGCTTTTATAGCATTATAGATTACCAATAGCGCTGTTTCAATTTGATGATATGAAATTAAATTACGTATAGAATTTTATCGGCTATAAATCCAAAATTAGCCGCCAGACTAATCGCTGGAACGTGCTTTTAGATGAACAAAGCGGTTTCAACTCAATTCATATAACATCTTCTTAGCTCTTAGGACAAGCTTAATTAACAGCGCGTTGTACTGCATCGCGGGCGTCACACTCCGCTGTTTGACACGTGTGCTGCTGGATTTATCGCTTCCAGTTAACACGAGACGTTTCTAGACAACCTCAGAATTACTATACAGTAGCGATGCGCCAGATATCCGTATCCATATCCACAGATATCCGAAACAGAAAGAATCTGATATTTATCTGTGTCCATCTCTTCCATGTGTGGATCAGACGAATCTTTGTTATTGTTAAACTTCATTACACACACGCAATTTTAAGTAAATAATAAAGCTATTATATGAAAGTTGAAGTCCATATCCATACACGTATTTGCGGATATAGGCACAGTAGATCAGTATCGGTATCCGTGGTCTTATACATTTAATTTTCCAACACATCTCTACAAACAGCCTCAGAATTACCTCGGGCGAGACCTTGACGTGGATAAGGAACGTATCAGAATGTTAACTAGAGTCCTTGAATGCTACATAATTAGTTTTTATTTGCTTACTATATTTTAGATAGACGGAGCAATGTGCCTGTTAGATTTTCACGTGTACCTACATTGAAACCACGAATGGAAGAGTACAAACTTTATATATTTATTTTATTTTTACTATTGTTGGAAGACTTTTTTACTCTATCCTCAATTAAGATTTAAAATCGAGTGATGACATTTTGACAGGACTGTGTTACCTGACGTGCTGTTGACTGTAACTGTTCAGGTTCAGTCAAGTTTGAGTAATTTTGCTCAAATAAAACAGACTTCATCGTAGTCTCGAAGTACCTCTAAAGATGCGACAGTGCTGCGTCGACCCTTTGTTGTATTTTCACAGAATATCAAAACTGATCTCAAATCTACTTAAATCCGTCTTAGATTGCAATGTATATATAAAACAAATATGCATTGAAAATAATACTCCTCCCATACTTAATACAGACAAATCATTTCAATCAACAAAACTGCTAGCCAAACAGGGATTTACAACGCTCATGTACAAACGAGTGAATGTTATCTTACGTAATACGTACAAATGAGAAAGCAACGCCAATTTGTCCGAATAAACCGAAGCCAGAGGCTTTTTACTTTTCCGGCGTAACATGCCGCACCGTGCGTCGTTCGTCACTGGCAGTCTATCAGACACATCTGTGCTTGGATTTATTGCTGGAGATGCCGCTTTATGGGCACAGATGCTGCAAGATTTCCAACAAACAATCCAAGATAATGCAAACCTGGCGAACACTTGGGAAATGCGGCTAAAACAGTGTGGCTTTATACAATTTATCATTCAAGTATTACCTTATTTTTATTCTGTCTCAGTTTTATCTGTCCACATGTGAATAAATTCTCTTTGTTCCCCATTATCTTTAAGTAAATATGTGGATTATTAATAAAGAGCTCGATGGCGCTGCGGTTAGCGAGTTCCGTCTGCGATATTAATGTTAAGCAACGTTCGTAACGACCAGCCATAGGATGGTTATTCAAAAATTATCTGGAAATATCTCGAGCTCCTCCGTGGTCCCGACTGCATTGCAGTCATTAACACTCACTAATCCGCTCTGGGTCCGTGGTGAGTTACTGCTTGAATAGAATTTTAATTATCATAAAATTCTTGGTGTCAACAAATCTCATTATTTATTTATTTTTATCAATTATACCTAATCAATATTTTTGATCGAAATAAAATTATAAGAAATAATCAGTGAAATTGATCTGCACGAATTTAAAATGAGAATAAAAACATCAAAAAGTTTGTATGCCGAATATTTTTCGTCGCATGTTTTTATATTAAAACTTCATTACCGCGTTAATTATTTGGCTACGGTATCCTCGAAAATATTTTCATATGCGCTCGTCACTTTGTGAATAACGAAGCAAGTCAACAGATCAGACAAAACTTAATTAGTAGAAAAAAAGAGGGTTTATGAATTTTTATATTTAGATAGACAATTTAAAAAACCTTTTTTAACTTTCTCAAAAATGCCACCTAGATGGAAGGATGGATCAAATGGACATTTGCTTTATAACAGGATACCACAATATGTCAAATTTCTATAATGGATAAATCTCTACCTGCAATACATTAAGGTTTAAAACTGTACATGATTGCCTTGTTCTAAAACTTCTTTAAAACAATATCTATGTTAACAGATACGTTATAAATCAAAATCATTTACCATAATTAATGTAATACAGTGCCAATAGAGCAAGTAGCTCGCTAGCGTAGTGTATAAGCTGCACGGCCCGCGATCGTTGTGGCTAAGTCACGTTCGCAAGGATCGGTCACAGGATAGGCGACCAAAAAATTATTATCTCAAGCTACTCCGTACTTCGGAAGGCACGCTCAACCGTTGGTTCATACTGCATTTGCAGTCGTGTAACCCCTCCAACCCGCATTGGGAGCGTGGAGCGTTAACCCCTATCCTTCTGAGCCCCCTGTAGTGGGGATGTAAAAGGTTGAAGATGATGATGAATGCTATTCGATTTATTATGACGTCATGCGCACATCACTGTACAGTGCAAATTCTCAATCACATAAAACCTACTTCAAAAGGAATTAAAGGTTTAATAATTGAGCCCCTTTGATATGACAGCACTGTGCTCGACGTTGAGTTCTATACTGATTTTATTAGAGAATAGCAAAACTAAGCTGACCAAATTTTACTAGTACAGAATTTTTTTGTCATAGAAAATTGTGAAAACAATGTCGTAAAATTCATCTCAGGTACCACACCCACATTCAATTCTATACTAACGTTATGAAGTAGAAAGATTTTATTGTGTACTCGTTGGCATCGAAAAGGCTCTGAAAGTACTGGACCAATTTTAAAAATTCTGCCACCTTCTACAAGAAGCGGCATCATACATTTTTTAAAAGTTTATTGAAGTCTAGTTTAAACGATTGTCTTATAATATGACATTCTTTATAAATTCTTGGGCCGTATTGATAGGTAAAATCGTATTAGACTTAGTAATAGACTTATTTGAATCTGTTATTCGATAAATAAATAATAATTTATTTATTTAAATATGGGAGACATTTTTAAATATATATTGGCGAGAAGGCGCTTCGATTGCGCGAAACGCCATCTGTCACCTGCAGCTGTCATCTTTCAAGATCTATGGTGCTTTGCGAAACGTCAAGTTATGACATTGACGGCTGTCATCGCTTGGGAGTGGTCTATGCTTGTTCGAAGATGGCACTTTACGTTGTGCGGCCATATTGAGCGGAGGCAGGCGCAGAACTCTCCGCGTTTCGTAACGCAATCCGTTTGCATCACGTTATTATTAATGTACTCCGATTAGATAACTAAGTAATTCAATTAAATAATTGATTTGTGATCTATCTACGATCTTATTTCGAAAGAATATCTCGAACACTAGTCATATGGCAAATGTTGATCAACTTAACTTTCCGCCGGCCCCGCATGACTTTCCGACATATATATATATTTTTTTTTCATTCTATTTCATGCCTACTGTCTGTTGCCCTGAAAATTTTCAGGCGGGATTTTGAATTGCTGGAGTAATTTCGGTACAGCCACATTCATCATGAACCCTATATTTACAAATCTGACTTTACACTGCTCAGTAATAAGTTAATCTGTTAGTCCATTTCAAAACACACAGGGCAATGTAGAGTATTAAATTTTCTATAATGTGTCGGGGTTGAACGGCTGTAGTACTACCATTGTTTCCAATTGTTTTAATAGCTTTAGAATACGTATACGTATTCCAAAGCTATTAAACTTGAGATCAATACATGTTAGAATGTTATCTAACAACAACACAATTTATATTCTTTTGGAGCTTTAACATTTTAAATGAAAATTTTACTAAACAATATTAGATTCAAAATATTGAATTAACATAATACCTAAGGGCGTATTCTATAGGCGTATATATAATTTAAATCATAATCGTAAAGATTGTCTGTGTATCAGAGACAGCATCAAGTCCTACCTCCGTTGCATCATAAATTATCAATAAATGCACTTTTTTAGAGTCGAAAAAAGAAGTTCAATTCTTCAAACTCCTTCACACAAAACAGATTTTGCTTCATATTCCTTCACTGTTCATGTTGCTAGACTCTGGAACTCTCTACCTGCCGATATACGTGATAGGTAAAATCGTATTAGACTATTTCTGTGTTCAAAAAAAGAGTAAAGGATCATTATCTTTCCTGTTGTTGATATTGGAGAGTGTAGGTATTATTAATTTTTATATATAATATATATTTATTATTTATATAATGTTTGCACAATTATGTATTTTTATTTTCTCTCTTTCCCGGTATTTGTATTTGTTTTTATATTCCATATTAATTTATTTAGGAGGTGCACACTGACTACCTTATTGTATTTTTTTTCCTGTTGTGGGCCTGCTGGTAGAAAGTAGAAAGAAATTAAATTAAATTTGAAATAAGCAGTGCCCTTGTACTAATGTCTGTTACATTTGTTCATATGAAATTGTATGTTTGTACAAAATAAATAAATAAATAAAATAAAACCTGACTACAGCTAAAGCTTTAAAAAGTTTGAAACATGAAATTTATTTTATAACGATAGCTATATTATATCTGGCTGGTTTTGGTATCATTAAAAAGTTTATGTTTGCGTGATTTTATTTGTTTTTCTTACTGTTAAAAACGAGTGAATCTAATGAATAAATTCGTTATATTTTAAAATTTTATTACAAAAAAAAAGGTAAGATACAACGTTCATGGATCTAGTGCAGTTTCTGTGAGAGTAGCACAAATTAAGTTTAAGCGTTTTCAGTCCGGTCATTTTAATTTCAAAAATGCATGTCGCTCCGGTAGCCCTGTTACGAATAAAATGGATGTATTTTGAATAAGAGAAGCAAGATCAGTATATCAGTAGTTACGATGTAGCTATATAAACTGGATATTGACTACAAAACAGTTTTAGTGCATTTGAAAAAAGCTGGGTACACAAAAAAGTTGGATATTTGGGTACCTCACGAGCACCTATACTGAAACCTTATCAACCGTGTACTGCCTTAACCCACTTGTCGCGGTTTTTTGATCAGATGTCCTAAAATTTTTATAACAATAGGATCATGGCTCTACCTACAAAATGGCTATCGAATAAAATGGCATCTACATACTTTAGTTAGATGTAAATAAACTTAATTAAAAAATGTTTTGAATATAAAATGTGAAGAAACTTTTTCCCCAACCTATTATATACTATCAAAAACTTCTATTAGAGATCTAGGTAGTTGGTAGTCGACTGTATATAAGAGCTAATTACAGTTGTTTTTTTTTTGTTGTCGCGCTTAATAAACAATATATATATTTCCTTATTTTCTGTCACAATCATCACGAAGTAGTAAATTGACCCTTGACAAGAAACTCTGATTAAATTTTGTTTGTATTAGTTTATAGGTATTCGTAATTGGAAACTCGCTACCAAGTGAATTCGACACTTTTCAATTAAGGGCACTTTAAATCGGCTCACAAAAGTAATGATTTATTGTTGACGAAGTACAAATTTAGAATGACAGTATAAATTTGTACCTCTACAATCTCTAAGGGTTTCGTCATCAACTCACATTTGTTTTACATATTAAATTCAAATAGGTTTTATATCGATCTTTAATGATGACAAAGGATATCTTATCTTTTAACATAACATAAGATTCATCGCCGTTTCAATGGTGATGTCTACTGTACATGAAACCAAACTTTGAACCAGCTTTATTCTTTGAAATACGAGTTGATTTATTTATGAGTTTTATCAGAGAATCTAACTCCCTTGAAAACGTCGAGTTACATTTCAAGGAAAGACAAGTCCCAGAAGAGAAAAGGAAAGAATAGATTAAAATCATAGATAAAAGACAGTATGGGACATTGGCAGAAAAAGTAAAACGGAAAATATTTGAAAGCAACGCTTGGACGATGAGTACGTGTACGTAATGTACTCATACTACTGTTGAATATTGCAGAAAAGTCTATAATATGCGAACGTTGACCTCTTTAACGATATCAATCAATACTAAATCAAATTACTACTAACAAAACCAAAAACGGATAAAATATGAGTATTGTACAGAACCTAATATAGCTCATCAACAACCTTCCTTATAGATCGTTAAAGAGGATGAGCCATGACCCTCCGCACTCGCCCAATGCGGATTGGAAGGTATTAACGAATGCAAATGCAGTCGGGACTGGCGACTTTAACACGCCTTCCGAAACACAAAGTAGCTCAAGATAATATTTTTTTGATCATCCATCCCGTGACTGACCCTTTACAAAGTTGCTTAACAACAACGATCACAGGCAGCGGCGCTCCACTACCCCATCAAGCTACTCATAGCTCATGGCCATTTTATTAAACATTTCGATTTAAAAGTACTTTTAATAAGTTGATTTGAATAAAGATTTGTTTTGACTTTAACATGATTTTGTTGAAGAAAAACTTTTACACAATAATAGGAAGTTTATAAAAGCTTGTCACTTGACATACTTTAATATAATTGATATATTCCGTGCAAAAGTATTTCAAACGAATCATAAAAATTACAATTAGTTTTTTTTATATAAAGTTTGTAGCACAAAGAATTCTAAAAATTTAGAACTCTACCAGTCAGCCGGAGCTGATCAGATAATCAGATGTTACGAGTCGATAAGAATAGAGAGTAAAAATTTTATATGAAGGTAGTGTTTGAATAAATAAATAACATATATTCTTTAACTTTGAACAGTCGCGTTGTAAACTGAAATACATACAAATAAGCTTAACAAGATAAGCGGCAATTGTAATGGTACATTTTATATCTACTGAACAGTTTAAAACCGTTTCATATAAATGAAACAAAGCGTTTGGATCTCACAAAAGGGCAACAATGTTACGCAAACACGAGACGTCAGAATTGTCTCCGTGGCGGAGTGAATAAACGTAGGTTGGGGGAATTATTCATATTCGTGACCCGACCTCTACCACCTAACTCAAAGCCATAGTGAAGGGGATGGCTATATTTTTTGGCAATGAATATTTTCATGTTGATATATGATGATATCTTTTCATTGTAAATATTTTCATCGATGATTGTGATTTACTCGTATTTTAAATTTCAATTAAGTTACAATATGATTGACACAAATTTAGATACAAGTATTACGGAAACGATAAATAGTTACATAAATAATAATATAAACATGTATGTAATGTATATTAACACGATATTAAGAAATCTACGACTATTGCTATCCTTTTGGATATTACTATGATATAGCGATAAGGCCTCAAGCTGTAGCCGAGGTGCCAGCGAAGTCACGTTGTGTTACGTCATATAAAAAACTATTTATTTTTTACGAGGACCGCGCTTGAACTTTTATTTATATATCAGAGTTTTTCATCACTTTAAGATTTAGAACGTTTGGTTTGATCTCAGTTCCTTATTTATACACATTATGTATTAACATAAAATAACATATCTAAGAATATTTTAGAGTAGTATCCATATTCTAATCAACTGTATATATGGAAGGCCATAAGTATTTATTAAGCTGATTTAACATTTGTCTTAAGTAGAAGAATTTAATTGGAATCTTTTAGTACGATAATAATAAGATCGATCCATGAAGATAGTTTTTTAAAAGCTATATCAGAATTGTCACGTTTGTAATACTGTAAAATTGGGAACGAATCGCCTTGTGGGAACAAAGGCACTGCTATGAGCCATCAGTACCATGCAAAAATCATTGTTGACATCACTATACAGTGTAAATGGAAACAGCATGAATCGCTCTGAATTCAGCACTAAATCAGTATGAAAACTTTATCAGAAGGAACATATTTAAAAATAACCCGTCGTCATGGGGATTTGGTCTGTGCGGCCAAATTTTATTTTGTTTGTAGTTCGGTTCCTATGCCTCTGACGTTACGGTTCTTCTCAGTATCTGGAGCTGTGTTGTTATATGCGTCGCAGGTAATACATTAGTATTATGATAGCGGCTGTGGGAGTTACGCATGCATGAACTTGAAAATGTCTCATCCCCGAGTTATTGCCACAATTACGTGCCATTTTGTATACATATTATTTATTGTTGTTTGTAATTTAAGTTACTAATACAAAGAAGAAAAATTGACCGAGAAAGAAATTTAAAACATGTATTGGCGTTTTTAAAATATAAGTTTCCTTCTAAAGATAATCGAGCTCCCTATATAAAAAAGCTTAAAATGATAAGAAAGTAATTAATAAGAGCGTTACATTTAGATAGAAGAGTATTATTTTGTTAATACTTAACTTTAAAAAATCTGTAATAAATTTGATTATAATCATATTATTTTACTTTTTCTTATTTTTGTTATAACAGTCACAGGAAATAACTGATATCAGATACACGGGTCTACGAGACCCACCCCCTCGTCTGTGTAACACTTTTCCTCCCCCATGACCCCGGGTTAAAATAAATGTCGCTTCTCCGGCCACAAAGTAACCTGCATGTTTGTAAATTTTCAATATAAAACAAAAAGTATAATTACAATAAGAAATTTATAGATAAATACTTTATATTTGTTTATAGTCGTCTTAAATATCTGTACCATGTAGTCTTTTGATTTTAAATTACATACTACATTCTGTACTTTAATCCTTTGTTCTTAATCAATATATTTTAATTATACACAAAGTTTAATTTTCAGTTTTAACATTAAAAGTAATTTAAAAAGTAAAAGAAATTTGTAAGTATATATATAACATAACAACAATCAAGTTGATAAGTAACCTGCTAAGCTACAAAACCCACAAAACTGTAGAAACTTTAAGAAAATTATGAACTACTCGCTAACAGGCTCTACTAAAACTACATATGCTCAAAATCCTTAAGTGCTTACTTTGAACTTAAGAACAAAATCAATATCTAAGAACAGTCTAAGATGCAATTATATATAATATGATGAGTACATTAACAAAATGAGACGCATACATTTTCCTTTTCGAGTTCAATTAAAAAGAATTTACAATCATTAATTAAATTTTTCAACAGTAACCTACGAAATTTGCGCTCAAAATCTTTATTCAAAAAGGATAGAAATGACGTCAAAATTAAGCAAACCGTAAAAAAAGTAAATAAGTTTACCAACTCTTTAATCGTTCTCTAAACTTATTGCCTGCTTGAATGCTTAAATGGCTAGTCATTCAAGCATAAATAAAAAATAATTCGTTATTAATAAAAATCTTTCACACCTATTCGTTATTATATTTTGAAATGTACAAATGTCTAACAGATGCTTATCCCCGATTAATTGCTTGAGATAATTTTGTAAATTCTTACACGTTATATGTTCATTATTCCATTTGCGGACGGAGAATGTAATTAGCCAAAAACGTCCAGACGTTGCTACACAGTATTGGGGACACAGACGCGGGGTCTTTCATCATATTAGTTTCGCCCGGAGTGCTGCAGACTTTATAGCATGTCGCCAGTTCACAGATGTAAGTACTATTAGTGTCATTTACTAATTGTACTTACGCAATCATTTTTAACGAAAACAATAAATATCATAAGTAAATAAATAAGTAAATACTAGATATCACATACACTGCTAAGATCTCAGAGTAATAGTTGGAGACCTTAGATTATGTAAATCTGGAACAATGAAGGTAACACAATAACCAGACCCGAGATAATATAGTTTATTTTCTATATATTAACCCAACCGGGATTTGAAGCAGGAAACTTTCGAGATCGTAATTAACGTATTGAAACCCCATGCGTGTATCAGTCGTACACGAAGGTCCAAAAGGAATTTGTAGCTTTTTAGGGTTCCATACCCAATGGGTAAAACGGGAACTCTATTACTAAGACTTCGCTGTCTATCTGTCTGTCTGTCACCAGGCTGTCTCTCATGAATCGTGAAAGTTAGACAGTTGGAGTTTTCACAGATGATGTATTTATGTAATATTTATTGTATACAGTAAAAGTGACTTTTTTTTGCTCGTTTACTCGCACTTGCCCCGTTTTTTATGATATCCACAGAATTTTAACCTTAAGACTATATATATATATGTTTTAAAAATAATTGAACCATTAGAATGATAGTTATTCGCGGGATTGCTACCATATAACTTGTTTTACACACAAAATATCAGCCATCGCGAACTTTTGATTGATTCGGGACCTAACCACTGGATCAAGCCACATAAACCGCATATTATATCGACTGAACGCCACTCGCCACATACCAAGAATGGTCAGAGAGGCGATTGAAATAACGAAGCATAAGAATTTCAATCGTGAGGACGAGTGTCTGGAATCCAGTGGATCGTATTTGTCAAAACCAGAAGAGAAATAAAAAGAAGTGTCGTTTCGCGACCCGATACAATGTTGTGTGTCGAGAACAGATGCGAGTTATTGGTGACATGGTGAACAGTGATACGGGTATCGAACGAAAAAGGACTAGAGTGAAGGTAGATAGATATATCTAATTTGGACACCCGCCCGCAAAAACTTCAGTTATCATGTGATCATGGCACTAAAATATCGGGAGCTCAATATAAACAAGGTACATGGTAGATACCACGAAAGCAAACAAAATATTAATTGAAATCTTTTTGAAACGCATATTTAATAGTTATCTAACTAATATGATAAAAGACTAAAGAATTCATTGTTTGTTCGCAAAGAATAGGCTCCGAAACCACTGAACCGATTTTATAATTCTTTCATCTATGGAATAAGTACGTCGTATGCGGCTGTCATCGACTATAATTTTCACGGGCGAAGTCTCAGGAAAACAGCTAGAGTACTATATTAAACTTTAGTTAATTTTGATCGCGTCATTTCGATTGAAGAATTGACAGAAAGATATATTAAATTATATATAAACAACATCGTATTTCATTGCTCAGATTCCAAGATGAGTAGCTAAAGCCACCGTATTATGGACTCAACGGAGGTACCACTGCAGCACCCAGATCCGCGATAATATAGAAAAGGTCATTTTCTACATTGACCGGACCGGCAATCGAACCCGGGACCTTAGAGATGGCAACACCATGAAACCGACGTAACACATAATAGCGGCAATTATTTTAGTGGTTTCTTTAAATATGTATTCATTGAAACTGACAGTTTACAAACACAAAACCTGTTTTTATTGTAGATAATTCTTTCAAATCACTCTGTAGTTGATGTTGTATGGTTTAAAAGATCTCAACAAAGAGACAGTGGAAAGCGACTTTGTTTCATACTATGTTTTACTTTAACTTTAATTGGAGCATATAACACTTTTTTACAAAAACAAAAAGGTTTATAAATAAAATCAACCCCGTTTTAAATCGGAAACATAAATTAATGTCCCACGATTTTTTAAAGGAAATACTTAATCAAAAGGCATTTTATCAATTCCAGGAAGCTTGCTCGTCTATTTATTAAATATTCCTGTGAAATTTTCCTTGCTTTTGTTTTGTAAAATATTTTACGAAATAAAAACTTCACGGGAGTGGCACCTAAGTACTTTAAATTAAATTATAAAGCGCTTTCTGGCTGGATCTTTTGTGTTGTGAAGTTATAACTTCTGATCATCCTTTGTAATATCAATTTCACTGATTAAATATACCTATAAACAAAATTCTCTTTCATTGCATATGTCTTGATTACTCATCAATCATCAACTGACGCTAATATGGTGGAACAATCATATAAAATAAAAAATCTAGTCGAATTGCGAAGTTTTTTCCATGGTTTCTTTTTTTTAGAAATACAAAGAAGTAGAAATAGATGAAATTTGGTATACAGATCATCTATTTATTTGGAACAAAAAAAAGACAAAAAAAACAGAAGCAACACAATTACATATGCAACTAAATCTTAGATAATAGGATACTTATTATCCCACTAAAGAGTTCCCTAGGGTCTACGCGGGCGAAGCCGCTGGCAGAAAATTAGTAGAGTAATAAAGGAGGTATGAAGCTTTTAAAATATTAAAAAAAAAAAACAAAAGTTTACCATATTTCAATGCACATCGTCATTATCACAAGCGTGAAAATGCGTTGAATCCACTTTAAAAAAGCACTTTCAAGATTTATAGTCCTTATTTTATAAGCCATCTCTAAAGGACATCAATTTTTTAATCTATGGAAAGCTATTTTGGAAACACTTCTATCATGAAAACTTTAGCTACAAAAACTTTTGTCGTAAAGCCACCGGAATAAAATTGATTCTTATCCTGTACCTTGATCCCTTACTCAGTGTTTAAGTGTTATGTTATACAAAACTAGCATATAACTAGTCATTTTTGTTTAACACGAATGTTACTATATATAATAATATTATAAAGAGGAAAGATTTCATTATTTGGTAATTTGATTCATTGTATTTTTAAATTCTTTCATCTACGGCAAGCTACATCATTCGCACATGAAAAACAATTGTAAATCGAACCAGTACGTCAAAAAATAAAAATAAATTAGTCCTGTTATGGGTCTTTTTGATATTACATCTGCGAATTGAGGCTGGGACATACTCTATTTTTGCCTAACAAAACTACTTGACATATATTCATAGCCAATATTTGTCTCGGTAAAACTTGGTTGGGCCGATTCACCTGATTTTGGCTTAAAAACGTTTTGTAATCATAGTCTAGGGAAGGTTTAAACCGCAAGAGTTAACACGAAGTACACCGAGTCGTCTAGTTTTTAATAAAATTGATACAAATCCGCGCTTCCGATTCGAAGTTTGAATCCACAAAAAGCGGACCTTACTAACTCAACTTTATCAACGTTGTATAATAAAAGGGTACAGTACGGAACGCAACGTTCGTACATGTATGAAGTTGCAATCAAGAGACTACGAACGACCAACACTATTATTGTAGATTACGAACTCTCCTTTAATTTATCCCCTTGAATCGCAACGATGAATTGCAATTGTCCAAGCTCAAAGGTGCCAACTCACAGGCCATTTTGTGACCACTGAGCGTCTGTTATTTTGTTTGGAACCAGGGCCAGAACAGACGTATAGGCTTAATCTTATTAATACTAAAAAAAATCTAAGTTTAATCAATGCCGAACAATGTAAAATAAATGGTATATAGCAAATATATTATAGTAAACAGTAAAATTCACATGCGAAAAATTATAATAATATAAACTCCAAATATAGCTTACACTGTTTTACTTTAATATTTTCTAATATTGTAATGGAAAGTGACTTCATATTTTAATGAAGTCATTTTTCAATCTTAACGCTCTGTATGAAATAAAACAGGGAGAAAAAAGCAGCCCGGTTCTTCTCGGTACAAGGTCTCCCGCTGTAGATTTACGTACCGATGGCGTAGCTCTCGACTTTCACAAGTGTTTGTAACAGCCTTGACTGAATAAATAATTTTGATTTTGATTTTTGAGAGTACAATACCATGTAACTATTTTCTAATGTTAATTCACTTTTATTGGCTATAAAATGGCTACAAAAAAGACCTGAGCGCTTAATATAGATCTATAGAAGGAAACTTTACTTAAACCACTTTTTCTATAATTTTAATGATGATACTTTATCTTCATTAGGCACTTTAAAAGTTTCAAAGCATTCTGTTATAATATCTACTTATATAAACGAATTTAATCTTCAAGTCGTTTAGTTAAAATTACTTATCCCTCCGCGAGGGCACTTGTTACAATTAACGTAAAGAGGCCAATCCACCAAAAAGGCAAAGTAATGTAAGGACACTTGAGCCCTTTAGTTTGAATTAATTTTTTTAAAAGGGTCCTTTCCAATTCGGAGTATTTCCCCAACGTTTTACGCAGCACTACATTAACAAAAATCAATACCAATGAAATAATGGAAATTTCTTTTATCTACCCTTTCATTAAAATAAACAATGCAATAGGGAATAAGTACCTGAAGCGTAATTGTCTAATTTTAAATTATATCTTAACCCATTTCAGTTTGACAATGGAAAAATACTAACGAATCTCACTCTACAACTATTAGACATATGATAGAGATTGCGATCACGTCGGCTTATTGAATGATGTTAAACGAAATATTATCTGCAATCTTTCGACGGATTTAGATAAGTTTTAATTGTCACTTTATCATTCAAATTATCTTTCGTTCCAAAAGCGAAAGCGACTTTACCGTTGCATAATTTCTTAAATTGCTGTCACAGCCACTACACTTTTAAAAGGGACCACGATATACTTTCAAATTAGACAATTAGCTCACGATTTTAATTCCAAGAGATGTCATTTGAAAGCAAGAGTTATATATTAATTAATTAATATTGCAACTTTAAGAATCCATCAAAACTGTGTACTTCAATAATAAACCGTTAATTAACAGCGTCAATAAATAAATAAATACAAAAGTAGCGAAGTCGCAACCACCCGCTGGGGGAAATAAGTAATTCAATATCGAAGCAACCGACGTCCTATATAAAGGCCGTTTCAACAAGACTTCACTTTCTAACAAAATACTCGGCAGTTCTCAATTGAAACTAAAACTTCATAAAATCGACTTTTCACCTATAACGACGGAAGTTTGCTTTTCAATAACTTTATCTACTTAAAAACAAACCTTTACCGCCACCGTAAGATGGTTTATTTTGAGATTATTATTTTTTTATATTTACAACGTTTTATTTCCTGTTTTATGTAGCAAATTATTGATAACTTTGAAAATTCAAATAAGTCCAACAAAGTTTTCGACTTATAAGTTTTCTTTGATACTTAAACATAAAATTCAGATTATTACAGAAGTTAATGAAAATGCAACATGAAAAATATAAATGTAAACATTTTTCAAAGAAGGCCAACTGTTTTCGAAGGCAAATTATTTATAATAGTCATAGAAAAGTAATGATACGATTTATTATTTAGCACAAAATAAAAAATATCCCTGTTCTGGTTAATAAAAAAAAAAAAAACAAAAAACAGATATAATAAGTTTTAATCACAGGGTTAGCAACCATAGGCGTATTTACCCTAAAGTCAAATGGACACTGCCTGGAGCCCGGAGCGGATAATACTTATCTGATAATTTTATTTTCATGCCACATAAAGACGACATTTGATATAGAGGTAATTTTGCTTATGACCGAAAGACTTTGCTTTTTTTACTTTAAATTATGGAGGAGCAAAACTGGCCGCCCGGAGCGGTAACAAACCCGGGGCGCTGTAGCACTATCTATGTCTATAATAATTTTCAGTGCTAATTACACATTATTTGTAGGATAAAATAAATAAATAAATATATTGGTAACAATTAATTTCCGCGTGTTTGTGTCAGTAAGAGTCCAATATTAAGTGATCGATTTATTTGAAATGTTTACACAACATTTTTATTACACGTACTTGATAACACGATACTTGAAAGCCTATTATTATTTCTCTTAAAACGACTTCCGCCTATTTTCAACATGCTAATACGACCCCAAAAAAATTAATTTTTGGATCATTTATAATGTAACGGAGATGGGACCTAGGAGAGGTAGGATTTTCATTCGTGTGCAAGTACCATGTTAATTCGTACAAATTACATATAAAAAATGTTGTTTAAAATTAGTTTTAAGAAAATATATCAAACCCATATACAGCAAAATATTGCGGATATTAATCTATTAAAAAACTTCATATTAGTTTTCAATTACACCGATCGAACTTTAAAACTATACTGAAAACATTATCCGAACCAGTATTGAAAATTATTTTCGCGTTGATTGAGTGAAACAAACAAACCAAAAATACGAACTCGCAGACTAGCTGTTAATCACAAATTGTTTTTGGTAAAAACAGACCGTATTCCAATATCGTAGCCAAACATTCGGCCGGATTCATTAATTAAAACGTACTGCCCGAAGGATATCTCAAAAAGTTGGACGCAACTTCAAAAGTTATGATAACATCGAAAGCTTAAGTACTCAAATAAATTGCTACCGAAATTATCTAACTTAATTCACACAGCTTACACGGCAATTCGATGAAATGATAAGCATTTTGCTTACTTTCACTTAAGTCTCAATATTTGCTACCGAACTGTCAGCTGTATGATGTTACATTGGATAAGCATAAGCATTAATTTTATGCCGTGTCAAATAATGAAATATGCCAAACTTAAATTAATTAGACATAAACGAACATTTACTTGGCAATCTTCATCCTACTAATCCTATTAATATTACAAATGTGAAAGTTTATTTGTTTAGATGTTTGTCCGTCAATCACGCCGAAACTTCTGAACGGATTTTGATGAAATTTGGTATACAGATAGGGTATTAGCTGATTTAGATATTAGGATAATTTTAACCCCACTAAACATTTCTCTAGGGACCACGCGGGCGAAGCCAATGGCGTAAGCTAGTAAGCTTTATAAATATATATTTGAGAGTATTTTTATGATACTTACAATATCCGCATATTATAGTATATAAAAATATAACACGATTACGAATACAACTTCTGACCCTTTATTTCGAGTAGTCTAGTTCCACTTTTTTTGACATAACCATAAAATAAAATATTCAATATAATATGTTCCCTTTTTGTAAGTAAAAATATGTCTAAATACCATATAAACATTCCAAACAGATATATTTACCTATTCATCACTACCAGTGCTGAAAAGCAGCCACTTTGTTGACCATACATATCAGAGGGAGCGCTCGAAAAGATGGCTGATCATTTTTCTTGCGTTCCATTAGTATCCATCGGTCAGGGGAGATGGATACGGGACCTGCACAAACATAAACAAACTAATGGCGGTGGCCAGTGACAAAGAAGGTCCCATCACGACGCGTAGACGAATCGATACCAGATGGAGATTTCCCTGTTCTATTGCTATGAGTTTCTTTGACGTTCAAGTTCTATTGACGTCTTGTTTACTTGTGAAGAACATAAAAGAAATCCTGAATAGGTGCGGCGGAAATATGCTATTCAAAAGAGTTATACAAATGATGCTACCGATTTGATTAAAGATTTGATTTACATGTTCGTTTTGTTTTCCTTCTTTCGTTATATCAATAATATATGTATCAACGACAACAAAAGAAACAGGAAATAAGAAAGGAAATAGATGGGTTTAATAAGAAAAAAATCCTGTAGTACAAAAATGTTAGTATAGATAGAAAGCAAGACTAATCATGTCAAAAATTAAATTAAGAGAAAATAGTAGAACATTAAATACGTAATTCTACACCGAACAGAAATTGAATTCAACCTTATTTACTGATATTGACGTCAGTTCCTAACAATCAAAATCCGAGCGTTGCGCTTCCTCATACGAGTGCGTGCAGCCGCAATCTGCCGTTCCTTAGTGGTAATCTGCTCCGACGATCATAGTTGTACCATACAATCTGTGATAATTATTCTGTCGATCCAAGCGACCAACAGAACTATCATTGATCAGTTATGTATAAAGGCACTCAACTACGAAATTATCCTGATATCACTGCCAGGCTTTGATCATCTGATTTCATAATATGAGATATTATAATCATTTGCATAATGATTTTGAGACATTCAAGCTTATACATAACCTATTTTCCATACAGTCAAAACATAATAGAAAATTATAAATTCATACATAGGAGGAATTCGAGGCAAAACTGCGACAAAAGTTTTGAATTAGATAACGTCTTACTACTTGATCCCCTCATCGTCATAATACAGATTCAACAAGTCATGTTTTCAAAAGGCATTACATCTATAAAACAAGGAGTAAAGTTAGTACTTGGTTTACCATTAACCGCCTAAAGCAAAAAACACCCAAAATTGATAAAATACAATAAGAAGAGAAAACGTCGAATTTAACCATGTTAGCTAAATATGATCGGATTATGATTTAAACAGTGCTAAAGTTGTTCTTCGTTTTATATTAAAACGGATTTTGTCTAAAATAATAATAATAATCAAATTGCTATTGAAATTTCGATAAGGGCAGCTAATTCCATCTTTATCCCTCACAACGAGGGAGATTCATCGATGATCCTGTGCCCAAACAATCTTCACCCGCCACTAACTCAGCAGTTTTTCGTACAGCAAAATGAAGCATTTATGAAATTCAGCCGGGGCGGACCATTTTTCGCCTTTGTTTGCATACCGGTCCCGAATTTAAAACAAAACCAAACGATTGAAATTAGGGAACGAGGAAATTATTTCAACGGCAGCTATTGTTTATAAGCACTCGAGGCTCGATTGCCGGTTCCCATAATTTTTTTTAAACCAAATTTACATTATTATTAACACCGATTCTTTCCTTAGGTACCTACAGAAGATACCGCGCCTGTTTACTACAAAAGGCCCACCAATTGATTTAAAAATCTAAATCAGTTGATGGTTCAGGTCAAACTTGATTTTTAAAAAGACTTTTTAATTTGTTACTGCGTGTACAATATGCTGGTGGAACAAGTCGTGAATTGCGTAAAGAAATAAGATACTGCTTATTGTTAAAGGGGAACTTTTTTTGTAAGGAGGCTGGTACTTTATTCAAATTATCTCTTACCAAGCATAAAGTATATATTAATCAATAGAGGATAAATAAACCTTACTCATCATCATTTTATTTTATTTTTATGCGCCGCCAAAATGTTTATTTTCTGATTTGAACATCAATTGATGGATATTTTATAATTTATGTAGCAACACAAAGGTGCATTAGAAAAATCTATGGCAACCCCTTCCTTAAGTTACGTTCCAATTCATGCTGTGAATCAATCTATTTGGACAATATGGAATTTTTATTTTTATTTGCTGTTCATTATTATTATTTCAGACCTGTAAATGTCAAATACAAAGATATTTTAAATGAATCAACGCAGATTAGGCCTAGTTTGAGTCTATTCAGAGCGAGGATTATTGTAATAAACACATAGTAAACAAATTATGAATTCGATTATCACAGTATTGATATGTGATTCGACTACTTAGGACGCTAAGTTATTCAGGATGCCTGAAAGTGACGAATTAACAACCAATCAGACATTTTGTTTCGGTAAAGTTGACTATTAAACAGGATTTTACTAGATAAAAAGTCTTTCAATTACAACAAACATATTTATTGCTTTTTGTTTAATTTCATTATCGGAATTTCCCCACTTCCATAATTACCCCAAAGTACCCTACCGAAAACTGGGCTGTGAACAAAGATCCCTTTACGTTTGTTTTAATTTTCGCCACTTTATTTTTTTTAAAGAGTTTTATGGCTGTGCATACTAGTGTTTCTAGGCAAACCATACCATTTTTTAACTTAATTTTTAAAACGGGCGAACTTACAGGCTTAAAACTGATGAAAGATAAAGGATTGAGTCTAGATCCTATAATAATTTTCTTTATAATGGTTACATTTTTTCGTAATAAAGTACCAAAAACAAACATTCTCCTTTACCGTCATTTGTAATACAACATATGCACCTGCTTTTTTATTTTTAGAATGCACAACGTCATCATCGTCGAGTGGGATACTGTCGGGCATCACGACGGTGTCGGTGGCAGTGACCGGACTAGACACTCGTCCCCTGGCTGCGAAGAAAGTGCGGCCCAAACCAGCATCACCCAACCGACAAGGCCCACAACAATGTCAAGTAAGACAATTTCTCTTAAATTATCTCAAAAAATATATGCGGCCATCGAAATTTCTTTTCTTTTAGGATAAAATCTGATATGTACACTATGATTTTGTCTGATAAGGCAGATAAAATAATATAGAATCCAAATATTTAAGGATACGTGTTTAGATACACTACATAAATTATATATTGGAAATTGGCAAAAGCTAGATATAATATTTCATCAAGGTCTGTGATTTTTACACTTGAGCAATTTTAGCAGAAACTGGTAATCAACGGAAATGTTAATTTACCATGTAGAGCTACCTCGTGGTTTAGATAATATTTTATACGTTTCTCTTCTTTGCATCTTCATTTATGAGTTGCTCGGTGGCGTAGTGGATAAGCGCCGCGGCCCGCGATCGTTGTCGTTAAGCAACTTTCGCAAGGGTCGGTCACGGGATGGGTGACCAAAAAATTATTATCTCGAGCTACTCCGTGCTTCGGAAGTCACGTTAAGCCGTTGGTCCCGGCTGCATTTGCAGTCGTTAATATCCTCCAATCCGCATTGGGCCAGCGTAGAGGGTCATGGCCAATCCTCCTTAACCATCCATAAGGAAGGCCTGAGCCCCTGCAGTGGGGACGTAAAAGGGCTGATGATGATGATCTTCATTTATAATCGTTAGCACCTCTCAATCCACATTATGTCTAAACTACTTATTGGATAATCAAATATTTACACTCTCAAGCTTCATTGAAACTTAAAAGTAATATGAGGCGGTTGCTGTAAGTTCCATCTGTTACAGTTAACAAACTAAGGATCTGTGGGTAGAAGCACATGGCTCCAACAGTGTGAGATTAATAGGGTTTTTCTCTTACATATTTCACTTTCGAGAAGTATTAGGGAATATTAGGTTCAGAGTAGCGAGCAGCATTTGCGCATTTAATAAACAAACCAAGATTTTCGGACATTTTGTTTTTTAAAAATTAATGATTCCCTTCTGACATCCAAATATACAGTAATGATGTATATTATCAGGTAACATTACACAATTTCTGTATATAAATTAAAAACATATTAAATTTCTACAATGCACACCATTACTTAACTACTGAGTGAAGGACATTGATGTTTACAAAAAACTGTTTATTATATACACTAGTATTACAATAAAATGCCATAACTAAATAGTATTTTTTAATAAAAAAAAAATCTTACCCTAAATTGGTAATCAAATGCGTTTAATGAATATGATAAAAAGTAGAACACACTAGTGTTTGCTCTCAACAATCTCTGCTATAATCTCCCTCGAATCTCAACGACTAACTAGAATACTTAGAAACTAGTCAGTACTTAGATTCCGTCAAAGAAAAGTAATTCTTATAAATGTTTATTTATACTGAAGTCCAAATCTAATATAACAAATACACTTCCATCCTCCCTTTTGTGTACCTGAATATCCGATATTGATTTGACTACACAGCAACCCTTTATTGATTGTAAGGCATTTCAGAATACAATGCGTACCCTAATCAAAAACGTTCAGCGGCACCCACCGGCGGGTTTATCCTTTGTCGAGGATGACCCACAAACAACTCTTCTATTCCCTTCAGTCAAGAATAGTTTCATATAATTCAGTACAATCCCTCATAATAATATTCCCAGTAATAACAATTTGATTGCGCCGTGTACTTGGAATTCTGTACAACACGAAATGTAATTTGAACCGTTACCTATATTGGTTTCGCTGAACTATTAAGGGTCTAAAATGTTTATATTATTATCGTGTCTTCCTTTTTTATTACGTCTGTTAATAGTTAATATATATATTAATTTTATGAAGAGGAAATATTCAAAATTCTTTCATTTACAGGAATAGTATAAACAAGTTACATAAACAATTTTTTAATAATCATCATATACCTAAAGATTAATAGCATTTTTTAAAGTGGTAAGGATACTAATAAAAAAAATGCAATTCGAAAAATAGAAAAATATTAGATACGTATTTTTTTTTTACTTCTATTTAACGAGAAATAGCTTAAATAACAGGCATTAAAGTTGAGGAGTGGGGACTCGCTACGTCACAGTTTTGTAGAAACGTACCATAACGTGACGTCATGCGAAATTTCAACTTCATGTATCGCCGTAATTTTATGATAACGAAAAAAAAATACGTGTTTCATATTTTTCAACGCTCTACTTGACGGACAAACAAATAAAAATTAGTCGTCATCCCTATTCCTCTAAAATACTGCTAGACTGATAGATAATATATGAATCTTATAAGTACTCACATTCATTGTTATTAATAAACAAGGATTAGCGTTAGAGTAAATTTAAGCTAAGACTACACTTAGTATTAGTCAAAATTCATATTATTAAACAGAGACTTAGCAAAGGTTAACCTAGTACGAGGTTATACGGGAGTATTAACTCTCTATAATATTACTAATACAAAAAATTACAATTTCAGCGTAAATTTACTCTGACACTAAAGTTTGTTTATTAATAGCACTGTTTATGTATAAGATTTATTTATAGATTTGTTTATAAAATGTTTGCAGAACAAATTTTATTTAAATTTAGCATAGAGGCGAATTGACACAGGGTGCTTTTACCTACGAAAAAAATAAGGCTGTGCTTACGTAACTTTAGCTAAAGTCATAGACAGACTCAAATTATTCGTAGAATTCGCAAAATACATATTATATATCATTTTTAATTATCTCGCAGAGTAATTACATTTGATCGTTAGCCCGAATTCGAGTGCTGGAATACTTCACGCGAATTCGAGTATCCGATGGATTTATTACACTTCCCCTATGGAATACTAGTAATTTGATTGAAATGGACCGGCAAAGCACTGATCGCAGTAAAAAATAAAACATTATACCCCTTATTTTAAAACAGGGACTAAAGTTAGTGCTTGGTTTAAACAAATAGTCGCCCAATGCAAATTTGCAGTGATAGAAGAGAAATCGACATATTGAGACGTGTTAACTTATTTTGGTCGGATAACGGTCTAAATATGGTCTTAAAGTTAATACTCATCTAATAATAAAACGTCGTATATCTTAACCTAAACCCTGAACAAAGATGCTTGTGCTCGATTACGTTTACTTACTCTCATATACTAAAATTCTATAGACATTCGAATTCTGAATTCAAAAGATTCAAATCTGACATAGAACAAAATATTATGTTCCATTGTATTCTATACTCAACTCATTATAAGTTCAACGTAAATTTCTTAATAAAGTTCTTTAAACCTAAACGAACCAGTCAATTCTTTTACTTATTTCAAGCACATAAAAAACGCTAAACGAAAGTATGCTTTCGTCGTGCCTGCCGTAAAAATAAGACTACAAATGTTCATGAAAAATAATACCGTACCACATTCAAACAGATTCAATGGCCAATGGAACGTAAATTTAAACGCAGCAAAAACTGAATTTCGATTCTCGCATCGCCGATTGTTTGCAAAGGTAAGAATACAACAAATCCGGGTACAATCAATGCCAGAAATACCTTCACATTTTTAACAACGATGAAGCTCTTTTTGCGATAAGAATAAAGGACACGTAACGTCAAAATTGTATGACATATTTCTGACGGGGATTGTATCTGCTTTCCTGTCGATTGCGTTCAAACACAAAGAGAAAATGATCACTAAGTATTCGTCATCCAATTTCTCTTGCGAACGCATAATACCGAGGAAAAACATCGGAAATGATACATTCAGTGTATGTTACTGTTTGTATTACCTTTCGCCGCAGTTTTTACGAGTCCCTCTATTCCTTTCAGCGTGTATAGTTTTATTGCTGGAATGTGTAATAGGAGGTGTTATTGGACTCTGAAATATGAAACATGAACGTGAATATAAAAACGATAGGCTAAAGTTTTTACTTTATGTTGCAATAAAACAAACAATAAAACAACTTTTGAACAAGTTTAATCGAATACAATTTATAGTTTTTTATATACTTTCGATACTTTTATTTAAGACTCCTTGGTCACTTTTTCAATCATCTAAAGCTTTTTATACTCTAAAGCTTCAAAAAGAACAATAATTAAAAATAGAGGTAATGATCATACAATATTTTGATTACTTTTATGTAATAAGAATATGTAACATATATTTATAAGAATATATCCAGCTTTCCTAATCCTTATCTCGAAATTTTACATCAAATTTAAATTGATATTACGTTATCCTTTATTTGATTTCATTATAACCTAACTAAAGAAACGTTTACACAAAATAATGGTCCTATTAAAAGATTTGAAACGCGAAAAACTTTGGAAGGAAGAGGAAAATCTGTGACGCTTCCCGGTGCACCAATTAAATTGTTTGCCGGGAGACCTTAATCGGTCAAATATTTACCAGGACATCGCTACACCGTACTGTGTTCTGAGAGGCTTTCTACCGAAATAGATTTGATTCGCAAAAAGAAAAAAAAAGAGCGAATATTAAACCACTGTTAAAACTTCATTCACTCTCATCATCATCATAAATGTATCAACTGCTTGGCACAGGCCTTTTTTATGGTTAAAATTGAATAGGAAGAACGGCCCATGACCCGCCATTCTCATCTAGTGCGCACTGGTGAGGATAGCGTGTGAACGAAGATGCTCGATTGCGGACAGCGTTTGCTTTTCAAAGCACGAAATTTCGAAGCACGAAAGAACTCGAAATAATAATTTTCCTATCTTGTGGCCAGCCCTTGCGAGTGTTGCTTATCTTTCATCGCAGACCGAACGCTCTATCACAGCGCCATCGAGCTGCCCATTCACTTTGCATTCATTAATTTCGTTCTGTTTCTCTGAATGTAATACGAAATATTAATTTAGCATTGGAATCATGAAATAATAACATTAACAATAATAATATTATGTAGTAATGATTTCTAAAAAATATATCAAGACGTTATATGTTTCATCACTTATTGAATGGATGTTAACTAAAGAAACCGAATAAAATTTACGTTTGTCAGTGTAACTGGTGTAACACCCGGACTAATTCAACAAATTTTGGTAAAATCACATTGAATGTTGAAACAATATTTAATGCTGAAGAGCTATGCACGAAGTTGCTCCAGTCGCCTAGTATCATATCAAAAATATTTAAAAACTGTCAATGGACAATTACATAACCTTAACTATAATCATTTAATCAAAAGCCAAGGCGAATCCATTTGTGATAACTTTAACTTAAATAAGTTGGTACCGATTGAGTAATTTAAGTTTCTTCAGGCTTTTTAGTTGGTGATAATACTTAATTAGTTATTTCACTAATCGTTTATTTTATATTGTATGTTATGTATTTACAAATAATAACTAACCACATTCAAAGTGTTTATTTAGTTTATAGAAAATGTGATGCACAATTGTAATTGAGCACACATGTTATATATCTGTATGTTTGCTACTCTGTCTGTAATTGTGGCTTAATAATTATATAAAATTTCTTCAGTTTTAGTGTGTAATCGAACTATCCTCCGATATTACTAATCGTGTCAGCTAATAGCCTGGTCCTCACCAATTAAAGCTTATTGATGTCGTTCCCGCACATCTTCGGACGACCCTCGTCTCGTTTTAACCCCATCTCGCTTCACTGCTAATAATTAATCAAGCAATTAAGGAGATTTCTCCGATATTTTCGTTATAAGTTTTGTTAGGGATATGTATGTTTTTGATTTTTAGGTATTATTTAAATAAAATCATACAAAATTTCGTCGAAATTTATTACAATGAAACGCACTTTCCAAAATAATCAATAAGAATTAATCTATGCTTAAAATAATAAATGGTAGAGATATATAAAAACGCTTTTAAAAGATAAATGAAAGCAAATAAATAATATTAATTTTAATAAATTCTTCGAATTTTATCAGATCAGGTTAGAATCGCTCGAACTAAATTAACTTTTAATAAGGAATTTCAGCTTTTTATTTTTTTTTCTTTACATTCAATTCTTAATCAATTATTTATGTTAAAATAAATCTAAAGCATTATCATCGTTCAACCCTGCCGCTTCGGCTTCACATGACTACGTTCATCAAAATTAATTAAAGCTCGACTGAACCATTACGTCAAATTGGAAGTTACTCCGAATGGAATAGGAACAAATTATGACAAATATCAACTTATTCATTAAAAATATTTATTAAATGGAAAACGGCTATTCTACCGCGATGCTGTTTGTAATCTTCAAGAATATTGTATGACTGGTGTAAAACATTGTTCTGTTGTTATGTATTATTATTCATATACAACTGTATTGTAGTGACCAAACTGGTGTTGGAATTGTTTTCGGGGAGTTTTGGTATGCCTCTGCATTTTAACTAACTTTTAGCAATTGATTTAAACCAAAACTACTAGACCAATTGATTAGTTTCCAATGTTAGATGTTAGTCTATAATATAACAGTGTCGTAGGGGTCGTCTCAAATTAATAACTACAAAAAATACTATTATGTTTGATAAATTTTGCATTTTCAATATTTTACTGATGAATGTCTTAAATGAAAAATTTTTTTAAAAAAAGAATTGAAGTCCCATCTCGGGGTATCTGTGGATGGATTTTTTAAATAATTTTTTTTAATGATTATTAAAAATATTCATCATAATAGCATTGTGAATACAAAATTGTTCAAATATAATAAAAAACACATTTTCATCTTAATCGAAAGTTTAAAATATTTGCAAAAAAAATATTTCGACCGTTGGGTGGATTGCCTGAACGTTGATGAAAAGGCTCTAACTGCAAGTACAAATCCGTCAATCTTATTAGATCTCGAGTACTTAGCAATGGTTACAACAGTTGTCCTGATTGTCAAAGGTTGTGGATTCAAGCCCCATCTCGGGTAGCGGGGACATGTGAATTTTTTCATCGTGTTAGCATTCATCTTAATTGTCAGATGTATTGACCGTCCAGTGTTGTCCATATTTTCAAACGCACTCATTAAACTTTGTCCGATTACGCCATGCCATGTGCCTTCTATTTTTTATTTTTTTAACAATTGCCGCTCTGGGCAATAGCCCAGATCGACCTCTCGGGCTCTGGTAACATTAAAAGCGAACAGTTTTTGTCGATAAGTTAATAGAGACACATACTTAGTTGAAACCGGGCCAACATAAAGGACCCAAGTTAAGCCTTACTTAATGGACTTTATAGCTCAACTAACTAAAACTATTACTTACCCGAACGTTATAAATAATGTATGTAACAATTTAACTTACGCCATATTTCCCACTGTTACAACTAAATTAGTTTTATAATAAACGAAGCAGCATATTTTACGTTCATGTTTTTTATTGAATGTTTTAACGAAATGACATAGTAAAAAAACTCAATGAACCATCAAATGAACTTCATTTACAATTTTATTACATTGCCTCCACCACATTATAATAATTGTTCTTGTTCAAAGCGATAGCCCATACAGCCTAATCTAAGGCAATATTTCGTCGTTTTTCATTAAAACACTGTCCAATATTTCTTTCAAACTCAACGAAAAACAGGATTACTGAGAATTTCATAGGAAAAAAGTAACCCATTCGTGATCCTGGCACTCATTTCTTATTTACAACCCATAAACTACATTATTTCACGGAATTAAATATTGTTCACTTTTGTGGCACTATCGGTCGGTTGCACAAAAGTCCATTAAGGTTTAATTGTGCCTTTAAGTTCTAATGAATGTCATATTTGTATCGGTAATGGCGCTAATTACAATTTTAATGGACGTTTGTGCAACTGGCTGTTTCTCTCCCAATATAGCATCAATTTTACAAACTTTAATAAAAATTTTACCATAATAATTATGTTTTTGTTATTTTTTATTGTTAATTTTTTAATAACAATAAAAATTAACTAAAATACACTTACTCCAACAGCATCTCATAAATATAAGAACAAATCTCCAAAATAATACTTTGAAACATTGGACCTTTATGTAAGCATCCCTGACTTTATACGAGCATCCATGACTGATCCTACCTAAATCTTGAATTTCAAAGTTCAGTTTAATTCAACTTAACCAATACTTATTTTTTATTATGCATTTACAAAATTAAGTGCTTATAAACATTTATATGGATGTTTATAAGCACTTAATAAATCAATAAAAGCTAACATTTCACATAAAGAGAACGCTTTTTGTGAATGTATATAAATACATAACTTCAAATAGACTCAGTACCTACGTAGAACCGCAAAACGTTTTGATGTTTGCAGACACATGTGCGGGGCGTAAGAAATGGCTTTACGTCACCGTATCTCGCACAAACAAATAGGTGGATGTGTCCCAAGGCATTAAGTGTTCGGAGTTAAGCGCCCTCTGACGGAGACGGGAGGATGCCGCGTTTGGACGCGCGATGATAACGCCCTAACCTTATTTACACGTATAAGTATATAACTGGGACGTTTTTCACTTAATATAGCATTACTCACTAAAACTTTTTCGTTCTCAAAAAGAAAGAATCAAAAATGGTTAATTAATAGCACATACATCAACAACAAAACATATAAAGCAAAATTTAAGACCTCATTTGACACAAAAATCGAAGTACACACTATTCCGTACGCCACGTGAGGCCATTACAGTACCCAGCTTAGTACGACCAGCCGTTAGGTATAGCTGCACTGTTTTGCTGATTCCAGACATGACACCACGGAGCATAAAAAATTAAATCAGGTACATAAAATAATATTTATAACAGACAAAACTAAATGTATATCAATACAATTAGAAATATCAAACATCATCAGCCTATTACGTCTCCACTACAGGGGCTCAGGCCTTCCTTGTGGATGGTTAAAGAGTATATATCATTACCCTCTACACTGGCCCAATTCGAATTGGAGGATATTAACGACTGCAAATGCAGCTGGGACCAACGTCTTCACGTGCGAAGCACGGAGTGGCTCGAGATAATAATTTTTGGTCACCCATCCCGTGGCCGACCCTTGCGAAAGTTGCTTAATAACAACAATGGCGGGCCGCGGCGCTTATCCACTACGCCACCGAGCTACTGTTTAGATCAAACATCACATATATAAAAAAAACATCAATATTTTGTATGCGTATTTTAATCAATGCAAACCGTGTCTAGCTAAACCGCACCACACTTCACTGTGACTAAATCTAATATGTTCTCGTGGGAAATCACAGACTAAAAACTTATAAAACACTCTCACAGAAAATGCAAAGTTGAGTAACAGTAGCAAGACAATCCATCAAAACATTTTGATTTTTTGCCGACATCAAGGCACTACTGCATTTCAACCAAGTGATTACTTTTCGATCACTTCATCATCATCATATCAACCGAGAGACGCCCACTGCTGGGCATAGGCCTCCCCCAATGATCTCCAACGTGATCGGTCCTGCGCCTCCCGCATCTATATATTTCGTCCATAGCGTTATTGTTTTTATGAACCACAAATAATCCTAGCTTTACAGATAAATATCTTTATTTGGTATCTTTGTTTGGTGCCTGGTAGAGATCGCTGACAAGCGATGAGGCCGCCATTTGGTACTATTAAGTGTGCAATAAAGTTTATTATATTCTAGTATTATCAGCATACAAGATTTTCTTCAATAAATACGTTGTTACATCTATGATATATCAAAATTAATCCAGGTTTTTAAATTCCAAGGCATTTGGACCAAATGCGTCTTGTCATTCTTAAATCTAACGCAACGCCAACACAACTTTCTTCTTTTTCATTGATTCATATTTTACAAGAAGTCATTATCATAAAAGGAACATAAAACAAATTTGCCATTACCTCTAGTCGGTTACAAATTGAGCACAAAAGTTTCCTCAACGTAGTTTGATTATAAAAGCGATACTTGCTCATAAATAACGAATTATCGTTGTTTATCGGAGTGCACTTACTGTTGACACAACAGAGCAGGGAATGAGTCCAGCCTGGCTGGCTGCCAGCAAGAGATAAGTGTCGCGGAACGTGTTGAAGCGCGTTCTCTGCCCTTAAGGTAGTTTTATAACGCTGAATCCGAAACAGAGGTGTACATATATTACTCGGGGATCCTTTTTGATTAGTAAAGCAGCTCATATAACTCATATGGTCTCATCAGTACTATTATGTTACATACAGCGTTGTCATGTTTAGAGATCCAATCTTACTTCAAAAGGTAATAAAGTTTTTCGACGCTGCTTTCGCAGCTGTAGCTTCAACAGAATAACAAAGCTACTCCATTAGAGCCTTTATGTGGTACTCAAAGTTGTAAAAACTTGATTAACGGTAAGGATATTTTAAGGGAAGGTCATCGGTTAGAGTCCATTCTGGTTCCTGACAGAATTTTTTTTTGGTGTAATTTTGAGAGAAATACTAATATATAAAAGCAAAATTAAACACACCTTTCGTAACTTTCAAGCCAGCTCTTAGTATTTCTTATTCGCTTAAATCAAGATAAAGTAGTGAGAGAAATATTCAGTGATGGTGAAATAATAACAAAGTCATTTAGCTCCACTAATCGACAAAACATACAAAGAAAAATAAAGTACTCCAGCGCTTAAAACATTCCCATTTGCCACAAAACACAGGCACTTTCGAGGCCTTGAAACACTTGGGATTTTGCCAACTGCGCTTCCGATCCTACTAGTGCAAACATTTGTCTTTCAACTGATTATACTGAATTTGTTATTACTTTAATCTACTTTATCAATACAGAGGTAATGTTAACTTGATCCAAGCTTGATCTTTCCTAGAGTTACTACTATTCTTTCTTTATCTTTATCAGGCAGTCTTGAGGCAATGTTATACCTCAATCCGCAAATATATGCGATGATATAATTTCTAACTTGACCATTGCACCCGCAACTATTGAAGGCACTTTAAAAAAGTTGGACATTTCTAAGGGATCTGGCTTTGATGGTATTTCTCAAATTTTCTCGTTAAATTGTGTTACAGCTGTTATTATTCATCTTCATACTTTATCTTATTTTTAATAACTCACTGCGTTATGGTATTTTTCCTTCTATTTGGAAAAAAGGCCATATCATGCCTTTTCACAAAAGTGGATCTAGATCAAAGGTTGAAAACTATCGAGGCATAACGATCCTGAGCACTATCGGTAAATTATTTAAAAAATTAGTATATGAACTTGTTTATCCACTACGATTGAAATTTTTACTTGTTTCACAGATTATGTACTGAAGAATATGGATCATGGTGGTCAGGTTGATATGATCTATACTGAGACGGTATTTTATTGCGTGAACCACATCATACTCATTAACAAGTTGCAAACCTTAAGAATCAAAGGATATTTATAATATTTTTCAATACTATACCTAGTGGCGTTCCTTAAGGCATATCAAATCACTTAAAAAAGATAATTTATTTCATTAATATAACCAAAATAATATAAAAGTAAATGCCATTGCATAAGTTTTACTCTTAAAATGAGCCCCATTGTTTATACTTACAATTTTAATAGTGTCCCTATTCAGAATTCGACAGAGAGAGAGAGCGCGACAGAAATTCGAGATTTAGGTATAAATATAGATAAGAAAATGATTTTTCTATGCATATTGATACAATTGTTCATAATCTTATTGAAATCTTGGTTTTGTTTACGTTCATGCAAACCATTAAAATATATGTTTACATTAAAATCAGTTTACTTCGTTTTTGTCCGTTGTATATTAGAATACGCTAGTTCAATATGGTTACCTCAATATTCACATTAATCAAATTGAAAAGATACAAAAGATTTTTACTAAACATCTTAATTATACTTTTCGTAAGTCGTTTGACTCTTTCCCTGAAGCATGTCATAATTATAACATTCTTACACTGGTAAATATACGCAAAGTTCTTGACATGTCCCTTTTATTCGACATCGTGTCATTTAGACTGTTCCGAAGTAGATGTTTGTAGCGTGTATTGCATATCGGAAACCTGTATGTTGTTCAAAATATACGGCTGTATTGCATGTTCCAATCCGGTCATCTAGCCACGCTACTGAACTGATCAGTGCGCTAACACGACTTCCTAAGATGACAATGAATACTTAAGTACTCATGTCATTTTTTTTTGCTGAATAAGCAAGCATTTAAGAATGCAAGTTTTAGTTTATAATTTTTAAATAAATTTATGACTTAAAAACAAATAATAACTGACTAGTGATGTGTAATATTGGTGATACCCTTTTATTGGATACACTTTATGATTGTTGACATTCGGTAACTGAGTGTTAAATGTTTTGTAATTCTATTATCTAATATTCCAAATATATATGTTTCGTAAACAATAATATAGACACGCACAAACACACATACACACACATATACAACAAGCACTTCAATTGAGAATTGTTATAGTAGTTTAAGGGCAGATGCTTTCGTAATATACATACATGAATATAACGAAAGCATTGGCCTCACTTATGTAGTTATGTGTATGTATAAACCTTTGTAACTCTGTTAGTTTCAAATAAATAGAGAAATGAATTGTTCAGTAGCGACGGACGTTATTCGCGATAGACAGTTATTCAACTAGTAATGTACCTAAACTGCGATCACTTGTGATTCAGTGATACAATTACTATCTATTTTCCACAATTACCAAATTTGAAACTTTACATAAAATTACCAAAGCTAAATTCACTCTTAAGTAAATCATTTAAGGTTGATTAATACATTTGATCAATTTCTCATTTACAATGCTATTCTGAAAAATATTCTTAGTACAAAATGCTTAAAAAACCCATTTGCTCCCTGGCACCCTGAGATGGGACTTTTTAAGCATTTTGTATTAAGAATATTTAAGATCGATATTTGGATGACTCGCTTTACAATATTACGCGATTACCAAGAAGCGGCGATCACGGTTCGCTTCGATACGGAGACATCTTTATGAGATCAACGCTTTACATTGACGGTCATGTAAAATAATTTTAATAACCGTATAAAATGTAACGCGTAATGTAGAGCGTATACTTAATATGGAACGCAAACAATGCAACCTATCATGTGTCAATGAAATAGGTATATGTTTATGTATTCTGCGTAGTTCTACTTTCCGAGTGATCAAGGAACCAACCGAAAATTGAGCTTTATCGCGTTTGCATAAGAGTAGAATTCGGTTTGAGTTTATAACGTTGTGGAAATAACTAGTTATCAAATATAGACAGTTTTGATATCGGTGATTGGCGATCTGATTTGCGTTACATGATTTAAAAAATGGTTAACGATCCATCACTAGCGCATCACATCAATATAAAAGCATAGGGATCTCGCCCATACAGCCATATTATATATATTTGATATCAAGCTTTATTTTAGCTTTATTATTATTTTTAATTATACTCTTTTTTAAAAAAAATTGATAAAGATGTGAGTCACTCTGTAACTACACTTCATAGAGAACTTTTACAATTATCGTAATGGTTCTCAAACAATTAATTATAAATCGAGAACCATTGCGAAAATAAATTTTGACGTGCAATACGGTATCCTCTGTCCGTAGACAAATAGTTTTCACTTAGCGGGCGCGTTGATTTGGTCAAATTTTCGCTTTTGCCTTGACGCCCACCTTTATTAATTTAAGACGAAGTTAACATGAAATTGTAGAAGCCAAGTTTCAATATCACTATTTTAAATATAATATGGCGTGGTTTGCCATATTATATTAAAAATAGTGATTTACAATAACAAAAAAATACTCATGTAATAAAATTATGTAATAACTATTTACTAATGTTAATTATCAATTTTATCATTTATGAAGTCCTGCAGTTGTTTTTGGAATGTCGTCAGTGAGGTGTTTTGGTAGCTTATTGAATAGGCTCCGAAACTTTTAAATAAAATAGCTAATCTCTGACGGACTTTTCTTAATTTCTACCTCTATAATTACGTGTTAACTCTGACATTAAATATAAGTATATACCTTTTTACGAATGTTGACATTTCGTAAATATAAAAAGCTAAGAAAGACTATGGCGATCAATCTTTTCTATGGAAAACCACATGATAATGGTATCAAACGGAATATTTTGTTTATTGTACTATTGCAACAGACGGAAATAAAAGAGTAATTTTGTAGTTCAATAAAAGCTTGTTGTAAAACATTTCTAATATAATATTAATTTAATAATTATAATAGAATTTTTTATTTATTCTCCTCACAAAAACTTACATTGCATTGGGTACATAAATAAATATTCTTAATATTAATGTTGTGTAGAGCTGGTGTTTGAAACCCCTCGGCATGTGACAGAATTTCATTTTATAGGTACTTATCATACAATGCTATGATCTAAAAATAAGAAATAAACAAATGGAGAAATATTTTAACGTTTAACTTAGCTAATATGAAGTTAGTCTAACATTTAAAGGGCAAATGATTGCAGCCCTTTTTGAACTTAATATTTAAATTATTTGTGAAATATCGTGTGTCATTCGTATTGCTGTTACTATTGGGTTTCTTGTGTAACATTAAATGTGAACAGTTAACTTTATTCGAAGGAATTCAAATGTACACTTAGAATTTCAAATAAACCTTTCACTAAAGTTAATTGGAGTTGCAGTATCGAGTCTAAGTTGTTTTTATTTGACCGTTAGTTTAGACTTAGGCGTTCTTAAGCCGCGTTCTGGCCACCGCTCTTGGGAGAATTGGAACAGAGCCAAACACTAACCTCGCACCAATCTTATATGAGATAACAAAAACGAGCCAAAAGGGAATTGTTTTAGAGAAAATTGCTAACGTCGATGTACCAGTAATTGTGTCACGGTATGATAAGTGTTGTGAATGTTTGACTGAAAAAAAAAGGTGCTGTGACTGGAAATTATAAAAAAAAAGACAGTCAAGTGCAATTCGTACTCGAGCACGATGGGTTCCGTACCATTATCCATTTAAAAAAAACGTGGTTTTTCTATGGCATTGTTCGAAATTTTCGAGTTAATTGGTTGACTATTACTCGTAATCTTGTAAAGCCAACTTAAGTACAATAGTTTTCCTTTTAATTTCGTTATATATACCCGATTGCATAATAAACACATTTTACCACACTGTCGGCGTAATTAAGGTCGAATCACAACTTTTTAGTTCCAATATTTTGAGGTAAACCATGCCCGGACGGACAGACGAAAATATAAAATCACTAAGGAACTCTAATAGAAGGTTTATCGGATTGTCACCAAACTTTTTTATCATTTATATAGTACTAGCTCTCCGCAAGCGCTTCGCGTGCGTGATTTACATAGAAGAAGAAGAAATTTTAATTGATCTCACAAAGGCACAAACAAGACATGTTCCTTAGTGGTACTTTTATCCCTAGGGAATCATCTAGTGGTATAAAAAGTAGCCTATGTGATTGAATAATTTATATAACAAATTTCATAGTAAAAAACATACACACATCCTCAGAAACATTCGCATTTGTAATACCAGTAGATTATTACGCGATATTTTTATAGATTTTGACCAATTTAAAAATATGATTTAACAGGTGACATCGACAGGTTAGCGTGAACTGTACATTAAATTAAAGATAAGCAAAAAATAACATTTATTTTAAAAATGCTTTGGTGAAAATACGTACAAATGTAGTAGAAAGATAACTTACTAAAGTCATAAAACTTGAAATTTTAAAAATATATAAACACTTATATAGAGATACTGGCAGAGCTGTCGTCAACAATAGGTTCACACCACAAGATGGTCGGACACAAAAGCATACCAGAAAAAGACGACAATATACTTGACATTATTAAAAACTACGTCTTTCCCTTGTGTTATAATAAAGATATAATTTTCTGATCTTGCTACGACTAATGATTATTAGAAAACGTGACTGCGGTTTAGATAGCTTAAGTTCTACACGACACGTTTGAGATAAGAGAAAACCTACCTATCTAGATCTGATTGTAATTGACTCTTTAAAATTTATAGACCAAAGTGAACTAAACCAAAATTTCATTGTAACAGTAAATATCTTGCAGATCTTTCGTCATGGACATACTCTGAAATTAATAGTCGGTTATTATTTAATCAATTTGCCTTCGCAAAGTTTTTACCAATTCTACAATTTTGTACGATATATTTCAATGTAAACATATTAGGTATATAAAGCTATGTCCGCTGTACTCTATACGATATGTAATGCAATCACTCACACTGTTATTAAAATTCATTTTCAATCTACTGAAAGCGAAAAAAAGAGCTGAACATGACAGACACTATGATAGTGAATACAAAAAATTGGTTTCTATAAAAATCATTGTAACTAAATCGCGAGTGTTACTTCCATTAGCAATAACACATAGAGTGCCAGAGAGCATTGTCCGAGAGCCCACAGGCATAATCCGAGCCGGATGGCCGTGCATCACCGTGCCGTTGGCCAGATGCCAGCCCAGTAATCCCACCACAGCCTGCGGTCATGTCCCGTCGGGGAATTACTGCATCACGGTATAACGCTTACGATTTCAATGCGCAAAATTGACAATGCTCACTCTTCATATATTTGCAGCTGATGGATATTGAAATAACAACGCTCTGAGTCGAATCTGAAAAAGATTCTAAAAAAACTTTATTAATAGATAAGAATGAGATACATTTTTCATTAAGTGCTTTTTGAAATACCAGGTGGAGATTAAATTCTTCATTAAATAGACTTATAATTGACTTTCAACAATGAAAGACATTCTACAAAGGTCCAATATTACTATCCGGAGATAGTAATATTTTGCTCATGTTCTCTTTGATTTTGTAAACGACTTGTGACGCTCGCGTTTATTACTCTCTATTAAGGTAATCTTTATTTATATTAAAAAAGATAGAAACATTACAATCCTTTTTCTAAGTATCATGTTCTTTTTAAATAAATCAGTGCGTTTTTGGTTCCAACGTTTTCGTTCTAGAAATTTCGACCTGCGGAACAAGCCCCGTGGACGGCCGGAGACCCAAGTTAATAATGAAGAATTGAAGGCTATTGTGAAAGCGGATCCATCGCAAACCACGTCCGAGTTAGCTGCAGGCTGCGGTGTTAGTGATAAAACTGTTTTAATGCACTTGAATCAAATTGGAAAGATTAAAAAGCTTGAAAGGTGTGTGCCTCACGAATTGAGTGAAGCAAACCGGCAAACGCGCTTCGACTGTTGCGTTACATTACTTAACCGGCACAATAATGAAGGGTTTTAAAATTGAATCATAATCTCTGATGAAAAGTGGCTTCTCTACGATAATCGGAAGCGAAAATTAATCCCAAAAAGTTACTTGTAAGCGTTTGGTGGACTAGTGCCAGTGCTGTTCATTACAGTTTTGTCAAATCTGGCTGGACGATTACTGTAGACGTCTATTGTCAACGCAAACCATGCTGGACAAACCACCTGTTAAACAACCGAGGCTGGTCAATCGCTCTACGCCACTGCTACTTCACGATAACGCTAGACCACACACTGCACAACAGACGGCTACCAAATTAGAAGGGCTTCAATTAGAATCTCTAAGACATCCACCGTACTCCCCGGGACTTGCTCCAACAGATTGCCATTTTTTTCGAAATTTGAATAACTTCTTGCAAAGGACAAAATTCAACTCCGATGGGGCAGTGCAAATCGCCTTCAAAGATTTTATTGATTCCCGTCCGAATGGTTTTTTTAGTAAGGAGATCAATGAGATGGCAAAAGTGCATTGATAACAATGGTTGATACTTTGATTAAATAAATATATTAAAAAATATTCGACTTTATGTTCCTCCCATACCAAACACCAACTTCATATGTAAAGACCTAATATTAATTAGTATAGATATCAATAACATACGGTTAAGTCAATAACTTACAATCAAATTACAAATATGCCAGTTAAATTAAATTTTACATTTTACTAACGACCCCTCAGCGTGAAAGGACCTCCTTCATTTTAATGATTATTGTAACAATCACCACAGCCTTTTACGTACAGCAGGGGCTCAGTTCACCCTTAAGTTAGTTAAAGAGGAAGGGCCATGACCATCCACGCTGGCTCAATGCGAATTAGAGAGTATAAATGACTGGTAATACATATCTTCCTAAGCACGAAGTAGCTAGAATTATATTTTTCGGCCACCCATCCCGTGATCGACTCTCGCGAAAGATGCTTAACAACAACCTTCGGAGACACGGCGCTTATCCACTACGCCACCGAGGTCTCATGAAAAATATTAGGATGAAATTTAGTATGATATTTTGATACGCGAAAAAATAGAGAATACCCGCAATAAATAAGAAGTTTTTTTTTTTGTCGTACTATTTTATAGCAATACGTTTTTTTTCAGTGGGTATGTTTGGGTTTCATTCATACCAAAATGTGCATATATTAAATGTAAATCTAAGAGGATAATTGTAAAAGAAAATGTGCTTCCTATTCATTTACTACAGTAACAGTAATAATAAGAAAACGACTACTCATACCGTTTATATTAATATTCTGTTGTTTTACTAAAACGATTATGTTCCTTGCCTTTTTTGGAGGTTTTGAACCAATAGAAAGATGTATAAAGAATAAAGTAAGGCAGAGTAGTCATCACATAAAATATCTGAGTCTTTGGCACCAACAAACTAATTTCACATTTGAATTTTTCTTCTTGGTCCTTAATGACGTTTCGTGTCAAGAATTGAGGTCTTTTTCATTTTTAATGCATGACCTATTTGCGTTTACACAATTCCACCGATATCTTAATGGTGGCTTTCACACGTAAAGAGACAATAACAAAAATACAATAATTTTGAAAGAAACCCCGAACTCTAGGCACGTCTATCTATAATTACATTACATTAATTATTATAATTACATTGCTAAAGGTGTAATTAGGAAACGAACTAATTATAATTTAAGATTACTAGGAATTAAGTTAAAATTTTGTATGATCTGGGTGTCTATGGAAATGTGTCGAACATAACACCAACATCTTGTGACATTTATATTAGTAGTTTCATTATTTATTTTAAATATTTTGTATTAGAAACTCGATAAATATTCTCGACCTTTATAAAAGGTAATCTCAAACAAATGTCTTGAATTCGAATACGTGAAATACGACAAATGAAATGGTATCTACGTGACACTTAGTGTTCCGAGCTGAGACAAACATAAAACCCCTTTCCATCAGCGACATTTACGATCTCAGCGAGTTGACGAGCAGCTGACATGTTCCACGTCTATATATAGACTATATCTTCAGGATTACCATAACGTATAAGCAAGCATTGAGGAAGACGGATGCTATTATACTCAGATATACATATATAAATATTACAAGTTTGTTGCAATACGATATAGAGTATGCGTAGATAACACTAACTGAATTGAGTAAAGTATAAAATCACAACTGATTGTTCTCAATAACTTAAGTTTCATAAATCCCATGCTCGTTAAAAAAATCAAAAACGAAAACCTGTTATGTGATGTTTGAAATGGTTTAAGTACGGTTTGAGACGTGCTTTCATTCTCAATTCAGAAACAGGGTATTAGTTTCAATGCGACAGTACTGTACCAAACACGGTATCGATGTAAATCTGAATTAAGATCCTTGAAGCATTGAGATGCTTCAAGGATCTTAATTCAGATTATATACATACATACTAACGTGAGCGCTAGTATGCGTTTGTGAAATACTTCTGTGTATACTCCTAGACTATAAAATATTACATGAAAGGCAAATCAATATATTTACGTACGAAAATAAATTGAATATCGTTGAAATTTAGATACATATAACTATTTTTTTTTTCTGAAAATATCCATAAATTCATGTTATGTTCCAATAATTACAAATAGATTTTTATTGTAATAAACTCTTTTATCTTTATAACATACTTTATATATTTTGGTCATAATCAGTTTGATATTAATATAAGGTTAATGTACCCACTTATTATATTCTACTATATAATCGGAGGTTTTAATTCAACACAATTATAAAACTCAATTCATTTAAAAATAGAACACTTTACATACCGCACACACGAAACGTTCTACTTGCCTACTTCAAGAGTACCTGCAATCCAATTTGCTAGAAAAACCTTACAAAAATCAACTATAAGTTACCTAAAAGACGAATATGCACAAGAACAGCGAACAAAGACGAAGACGATCGATTTTCTTTCACGGCTGTAGTATTCCGACAAAATATTTAATTTGAGCGATCCCTAGTAGACATCGAAAGTAAACTTTCGCCAGAGTTGAGTTTACCTAACGGCTTATCAGGGATCTGGTTTATCCGGCGAGACGCTCCAAACACACGCACCGATACAAACGCAGGCCTACCATAATCTTGGACTCTATTTTTGAATCACTCGTTCAACCCACAGATAAGTAAGTGATTTTCTCGAATAAAACGAGACGCCCTAACCAGACGTGCAAAAACCTTGACAAGTATAATAAATAATACTGGTAACAGTTAAAAATACTATATAATTTGTCTATAAATGCTGTTCTTGCCCATGTGACAAAAATCTGATAATGAAGTACTGAACATATTCTTGTTAACATAAATTTGCATGCATGTATGCAAATAAATAAAAAAATTATACATTTTTTGATTTAAAGAACATTTTATTGTCTATTCTTATCTTATAAAGGCATAACTTAACTAAATATCATGGAATATTAAGAATAGCTTAAGCAGATTTGTCGTTGCACCAAACTAAGCTAAACACTTGCTTAGTTATGCACAATTTGTCTATGATTTGGTATGCTTCAGTTCCTCTTCTTTGTAAAATTTTTGGCTTACCTTTACACAATTCCACCAATGTAACGTTAGTGGCCTTTACACGTAAAGACACAATAACAAAAAAATATATTTTGAGAAAATAAAACAAGAAAGAATATACGTGGTCCTGTATTTACACGAGCACCCAAGTCATCATTGTCAATCTATAAAATTCAAAAGAACTCATTGTTTATATCTTAATCCTAATATACAAACTCCTTAATTCCAAATTAATAAATTAATTTTATCCGTTTAATAAAAATCCATAACAGCCAAAGAATAAATGTATATGTCACATTACAATGCACAATACATGTCCTAATTTTATGCGTTGCCTAAAGTCGTTAGGTGACTTCTGGCACCTTGTTATTGGAGAAACATACTTTATGCGTTGCCTAAAGTCGTTAGGTGGCTCCTAGCTCCTTGTCATTGGTGAAACATATTTTAATCTTTGACAACAAAGAATATTTAAACACTATGTTATGAAAACGGGCATTAGTCGCTCGTTTTAGGAGTATACATCTAATGGTCTTGCGCGGCTGATCGTTCAGAGTTACATACTGTTAACCGCGCTACTGCAACGTAACGGCCACGCGCATAATAGCTTATTTACATTTGCCATAGACCCGCATGCTTTGTGCGAGTGTTTCTATTTTGGATTTTTTATCGATCTATCATTGATTTTACGAGAAATGAAATGAGCTCATAAAAATCGTCACGCTTCCCAAGGGGGTCCTGTCTACCAATGTAAACGGATCATAAACCACAAATGTGAAAGCGCACTATTCGTTGCGATGGAGAGAATAAAAAAAACTTGTTATGTCGAGTGATAATAAACGAGCGTCCAATACGAGACGAATGATTCAAAAATAGATTCCCTTGTCTCTCCCGCGAGACCCAGTACTTTCATAAAGGTAAACTCCCTATCACATAGGTGTTGGATTCTCTTGACAAATTCCCATTATATTTTCTACGATTGTCCGTGTGCCCGTAAAAGAAAAAAGGTCAGTTTTATTGCCGGCTACGGAAACGTGCGACGGTTAGTTAAACAAGGAAAATTGACGTTTCGCAATAAAAATTATGCCCTCCCTTATAGCTCCTTAGGAGAAGACCTTAATAAAATTTCCCAAGGCGAAAAATAAAAGAGTATTTATCTTAAAGATGTACTATCCGAAAAGAAATATAAAATTGCAATCCCACCTTGTCGTCGCGCTATCACTGTAATATGAATATCTTATTTCTTTCAATATTACTTCTTAATATTGTACATGGGCGAGTATATATTTTTTATCTTCTATTTATAAATATCCTTTGTCGTCAGATTTGAATTGAATGTTGTGTTAAACTTCTTTTATGCTTTTATTTTCTTTATTTCTTACGTGTTATAAAATTTTCAAACTGCTCAGACAAAGACCTACCCGATATATAGAATCGCACAGGGATAACGGGCTATAACCTACTAAACGGGTGCAGTGTGAATTGGTGGGTGTTTAGATAACCGAGCTAATGTGACCCATCTAATGGCCGGCCCTAGCAACATTTGCGATGATGCAAACATGGCCCTAGCCATATCTAGGCTAGGGTTGAAATAGATGATGAGAAATGGAAGTATGTATTGTCATAAATAAGACCAAGAATCGTAAATTATTTATATCTTATTAAATATTTAGTAAGTATAACGTGCACTTACTGTAATGTGTGTCAATCGCATTTGATAATTTCTTCTAATTTACAATTTAGATCGTAAGATTCATACTGACCAAATATTTCAAAAACACACAATCGACCATGGTAAACTTCATGTATAACTGACAGACTGTTCAGAATTCAAATTACATCCAGCCCGGTAATATTTCAAACTCTAGATTGTCATGGTATGCCTATGAAAAATTTCGAGAACAAAATACTGTTATTAACCCAAAATAACCATATACATTACCTATTTATTCTGTGGTACCTATATTGATTTTTTACAGTTTTTTATTTTTTTAAACTTCAAAAAAGGATTTATTTAATATCAAACCTTTTTGCTTCTATAACGTTTAGTACTTAAACACACTAAACGAAAATACAAGTAAGCTGCCGTTTCTAAAACTTAAGTCCTTTACAAACATTGCAAGCGTTTACACACTTCGCAAAAGTCTCCACCTAGTTACGATACACCAACTGAGCCCGGAAACTCCAACAATAACAGTTCTAAATAATGAACTCCATTCTATTCGCCAAAGATAAATATCTGGGAAGCGAAAAGACAAAAGCTTGAACAGAATTGACAAATGGTGGGCACCAGCTTTCAAAGCGAACAAAAACCGCTGCCGGTGCGAAATTCGCATTGGGAAAAATGAGAATTTAAAACTCGGCTGAGTTATGGAGTTACATTGAGCATCAATTTAAAGAAACTGTTACTACAGTTACAATGTAAATATCATAAAAGATAAGGTTATATTATACCATATGTAGTTCATAATTAGGGTTATTTTTCGGTACTTCTGTCTAAAATTAAAACATTATATTACAACTTTCAGTTCAAGTTTCTTAAACGTACTTACGAGCACATCTCAAATACAAACATACTACTAACGGAATTAAAAAGGCCAAAATTATTCAATCAATTTTGAACTAAAGTGTCCAGATATTAAGGCATACATATCATACATATTGTAATTTAAATTTATGTCATACCTAAAGAAGCCGTAAGGTTATTTTACGATTGCTTATCATTCCTGCATATTACTTAAGTTTATCCATTGCCAGATGATAAAATCACCATCGATATCGTCCTTTAAATTGTTTTAATCTGAATGTTTTGTGTTTTCATTTCCATCTAAGCTAATATTATAAAAAGGAAAGATTTAATTTGATCAGTTGCTTGCATTGAATAGGCCCTGAAATTAAGGACCAATTTTAAAAAATCTCTCACTACGGGAGATTCATAACACTCGCTATAATGTACGCGGGCAAAGTCATGGGAAATCAGTTAATCTTGTAGGACAAGAAGTAGGGGCGATGCAGATTTGCATACTATTTTAAATTTTAATGTTTAATATGGAAATGTACATATCAAAAGCTACATTCTTGACAATATCACAATGATTCGTGTCGTGTTTCCGTTTATTGTTTCGCTGGAAGAATGAAAACTGTTTTCCATGTTACGAGATATATTGGCGGAATTTTATTTCAATGCTTTGCATAAAGACAATTGGTTTATAGTTACAGAAAATTTTATTGAATACCGAAATAAACGGAAATACTATTATTTGTTAGGTGAAATTTGTATTCCGCCTGATTTTACAATAGTACAGTCAATAGTATATAGGTTCTTTGAAACCCAAAACTTTGTTAACACTTTTTAAAGCTCTACTTATTTATAATTAATTACAATTAATTGTGAATCTAACGTTTTGTATATAGTAGGTAACTTGACTTATTTCTGAAAGATTTTGTATTTCTGTTTACATCAAGTTTTAAACAGCCACTGCTATACCTTCTCAGAGTCATATGGGCAAGCACACTATTTAGGTCAAAAAAAATATAGTTAAAAATGTTTAAGACACTCGGGCATGGCGCTTTGTCTCTACAACAAAATATGCCATATAAATAAGAAAGCAAAACTTCAGAACGGGTTGACCAAATTGGTTAATTTTTTCATTGAAATATTCGTTCAAGTCGTAAGAAAGTTATTATGAAGTGAAAGAATTTAAATATTAAGAAGTTAATAATAAAAACAGCCCTTCTTTTCCCACACAAACTGAACTGTACTATCTGTAACTGTAGAACGGATTAGCTAAATGTAGATTCTGTCACTTAAATATTTAAGCGTTTGAACAGGGTATACAATATACATATAAAGAAGAAGAATAAAAACAATCATCGCCTATTCAGTCAACAAATAGCATGTAAATAATGTAAAAAAAAAAGCAAAAGCTACTCGTATTAGGTCATTTTCTTACCAATAGTTCAAAACTTTACCTTCATGTTCCCAAATGTAATGACTCAAAATTAAATAAATCTTGTGCTCGAGGAAGCATAAAAATATTTACATATCCTTGACTAAACCCAGACTGAAAGTGTATAGAGCATGCAAACATAAGTACGATACCATACAGAGAATGTAGAAAGTTTTTTCCCTTAAATTCCGTGTATCACGAAAAATAATCCCGAAGCTTGTATCCCGACAAAACGCCGAAAACAGAATACAAATGTTCGAGACCAACAATAGCCCGCTTCGTCAGAGCTTTTTCAAATGGAAACATGAAAGGAAAATCCAATATTATGAATCTGTGTTTTATTTTGCAACGACCTGTGGCTAACCTCCAGTTTGTGACTATGTGTTATTCTTCAATCACCGATTTGAAGAATTAAATTTGTTTCTATCGTAAAAGAAGACGCCTATTATTATAACTTATTCATAATTATTCATGTACCTACTATACCTACTATCCGTTAACCGCTTACTAGCCGTTAACACCCAAGAAAGTTAATTTTCTACATTGGCAAGACCGACAATTGAACTTGGAACCTAAGAGACCGCGACACCAACCAGCGTGCGTGCCACTCAACCACGAAGGTCTTAATACAATATTATCGTAAAGAGGTCGTTTAAGAGTTTATATTTCGTACAAAGATAACATATGTCACTATTTAGGTTCCCTAATATGTCCACACTAACCATAATACCATTACGATCTTTCCATGCACCATTAAAGATGAAGGCTTTTATCAAGAAGTTTCCATATCAGACAATTACGAACAGTTTGTATGGGAAAATTGGGCAAAATGTTGCTGTTAGTAACATTTTGCCCAATTTTCCCATACAAACTTTCCTTACTATTTCTTCATATCTTCATATAAAGGTTATATGTTCGACGGCGATATTTATGTATGTTTACCGATATATCCGTCAATTGTCGAGCGATTTACAAAATTATTTTTTTATTTGACAGCTTTATTTACCGAGGTGGTCCCATTTTAATTTTATCTAAATCGAATCAGTAGTTTTCCTTTAATATTAAAACAAAATATGCTTTTCATCAGATATCATCTTATTTTTATGGTTTACTTCAATAGCTTTTCTTGAATAAGTCACTTTTCAGATACGTATTATTTACCATTTTTTAAAACTTTGAATTCGGTTCTATTTAAAAAAAAAAGTTTTTATGAACCTTTCTTATGCTTTTTCAAATATTTGAAATCAAAAATTAGTTTTCATGCGACATTTATATATAGATTAAATGTAGCTCAAGAGATAAATTGAATCAGTCCCGATTAGCATCTATATCTCGAGCAGGATAAAATCTCCGTCCTTTCCCAAATGAGAGGATCGAGAATAGATAGGTACGTATCGATGCTTCTAATTGGCGGAGTATTTGCAATGGCCGACAAATACCATCCAATTAACGGCAGCTATGAAATATTTTTGGCGTGCTACGTGTACAGTTTATTTATTCGTGTTTTGTTCATCTACGTTTCTATGTAATGTTTTAATAAACTCTACTTACCCTCTAGTAGTGGATAAATAGATTCGCTTAACATATAGTGTTGGTGTTTGGGAAACATTACCCTTACCTAAAAAGAATTATCTGACCGCTATTATTTTAATATAACATCTTAAATTACTAGCTGGTCCAGTATTATACCTATAAACCTACCTCTTGAATCACTTGAGCTTAATCTGTGTATATGGAAAAGACAATAAAGCAACAACTGATCTAATGTCACTAATACATTAGAATAAAGGTTTAATTGAATCTACAAAATTGAAAATTCTCTCGGATTAGTTATAATTCCGTGGACACGCGGCATTTGTGACTGAAGTTGATAACGACCCATCGCGCACGATATTGGAAACAAATCCCTTTAAAACAAGGGCTTATCTAGTGTTAGCGGGGTGTTGAGTTTCTACTAGTTACAGCGTATCTCAACTCTAATCTGTAATTAAGGTTCCTACTTATTGAATTTGTGATACTGCAGAATTTTATTCTGTTGTGTAACTTGGGGATTGAGATTGTTGTTACTAAGCAACTTTCGCAAGATTCGGTCACGAAATGGGTGGCAAAAAATTATTATCTACTCCTTGCTTCGGAAGGTACGTTACACGTATCGGCTGCTTATAGTCAGTTAACACATTGGTCGAGGGTTATGGCTCATCGTCCTTAACCATCCATAAGGAAGTCCTGATCCCCTGAAGTGCGAACGTCAAAGAGCTGATGATAGTGACAAAGATAATTGGGACACGCAGGTTCTCAAATGAGGACCGCGCACGGAACAACACTCATTGATAGGTTCTCAACTATTTAGTTGGATCTTCGACCTGATGAGAGTTGCGAGAAGCAGCTAGATGCGAGTAGCGTAGCACCATTCCTAATAGATATATATGGGAGTATGCTTTTGCTCAGCCGCGGGCGTTGTTGCCAAGTGACCCGTGATAATCGAAAAAATCTTTTATGGAACGTTCTTTGCTGACCGCATTTCTCGAATTTCAGAATCGCCATCAACCGTACCAGAAATCTCCAAATATTGACTACTGCACAATTTTTTTGAAAAAAGAAGGTACAGTCGTTAGCACAATGAAGTGAAACGCCAACCAATTTTAAACATTAATCGGTTGTTGTTTGAGTTCAAAAGTGAATGCACATATGTGAAATGTAGTTACTTATTATTACATATCTATTATAAACTGCACATTTGGTATCAAAATTGGGAAATATTCTGATTGAATTTGTGCGGTATTTATGTTTTCAATTATTATCTGAGCCCTTTACACCGACTCACTTTTTTTATTGAGTTTTTGTTCACAGTAGAAGATAAGTTGTAATCATAAACTGTAATAATACATTAATCAATTTATAAGTAATAAAACATTGTAGTCACAATTATTGGTTTTATTACATTTTACTTATTAACTGACATTTAAAGAATATATATATGAGATGGAAGACAGTGGAATCCAAGTAGAGATCACCTGTAAAGAAAATATGACCAATATTCAGTTAATTGCCAGAATAATTATGAATAATGTACTAAGTGTACCTACGCTTTGTTCGAGTACATTATCAAATACCTATGTTGTGATAATTGATTATTGACGTCTCTGCGCAAGCCTGGAGAATAGCCTCCTTACTATATCTAAATTGGCTTGGAAATAAGTTCCTCTTCCAAAATATTCTATAGATACTCACAATAAAGTATTATGAGATATCATATAACCTAAAAATATATATATTAAACAAACTGTATCTTGCGGTTTTACTCGCAGTCGTTATTCTGCTCCTATGCATATACTTATATTTTTCCATATAAACATCAAATGTAAAAATCGAAACCAGTAAAGTCTGAAAAGAAATTAACAGTAGGCAATACAGAAAGCAACTGCAATAAAAAATTAAGTACCTATTTGTTAATTGCGCTCCAGCAAAGAGTTCACCTTAATAATTAAACAATGAGCTTATTATGAAGTCCATCAAAATCAATTTATTTACTCAGTTGTTCTATCGTTAAAATATGAAATAATGCTTCAATCAATTCTCTGCGGATCAAAATTTACCTATAAGTTGCCCAAGGTAACGTTTATTAGCGTAACATGATGACATGGGCATACAAACAAACTTGAAATATTATTGAAATTGTAAATGCCAACTTGCTATCATCGCTTTCTTATAACCACCAATTAATTTATTTCTCAACTAGTGGTTTTCCCGCGACTTCATATAAATTATAGCCTATGCTTGTAGAGCTAACTGTAAGTCACAGAATTTTTAAAATCAGTTCAGTCGTTACATAACCTATTAATGCAAACAAACAATCGATTCTTTCCACTTTATAAAATTAATGTCTGAGATGTATTATGTATTATAAATAAATTTATTAAAAAAATATACATTTTTCTTCTCACTATTAATGATTAAGATAATGATGCAAACAACGCCAAAGCATACTGGATTAAAGGGCCCAAGGTGAGGCTTATAAAGTCCACCCCAGACCCTCACCTCAACAAAATGTGCTTAGTTAAAAAATAAGCTTAAAAGCTTCACACTCCACCGCGATGACAGTTTGTTGACAGTAGATCCTTTTTTAGACAATACAACCTTGATAGAACAGCTTTTAAGGATAATGAAAAATGGGGGCAATCCTATTGAATTTTGTTCTTGCTTGTTGCGGTATTATCAGTATCAAAATAAGAGCACATTTTAATTTTCCCTCTTTATAATATTTTGAGAGTAGGTAAATTGTCACTCTTATTTTTATGGTTTAAAAAATATTGTCTTCTTACAGTACTATTGAATGACAAACGTGGTTAACTATTGTATATGACATCATAAATCATACCAAATATTCATGAAATCAAATCAAAGATATCACAGAATATAACTCTTAGATATAGACATTTAAAGATATATATTTTCTTGTTCATTGCACGACTTTGTGACTGCCATATTATTTGTCATATGCAATAAGTGTTAATTTATGTCTACGCTATCGCATTATATTGCAAATAAATAAATAAATACTCGTAAAAATGGGCTGTTCGCATATTCATCCTATGACGTCTCATCTTACGCATTATTTTTTCCTTACTCAACATCCCGAAACAATTTAATTCATTTTTAATTTAATTTAATTATTGACTAGTATTTCCGAAGCAATTGACTTTTATCATAATTGCGATGCACTAATCGAAAGGCAATTATCTTCCCTGCCTTCTATTTCCACTTTATTGCATACTGTGTTGCTAGCTGCAGTTAACTCAAAACAACAGTAAAATATTTAAAGTGTTCTTATAATATGTACTATGAAAGGAAAAAAAATATTCAGTTAATAAGCTAATACTGCAACTGAAAAGAAAAATATTAATTAATGTATATGACCTACTTAAAACATAGAAAAAAATATCAACAAACTTCCAGAACATTTTTGTACTCAATGCAACTAGGTCAGGGTCCACGTTTAAAATCAGGTCATGCAAAATCATAGGTACGTTGTTTGTGAAACGTAGAAAAAATGGATCGAAAAGGAAATTGAATCAGTTTTTATAGAAAAAAAGCTATAAAGTAAAAGCATCTTTTTTTTTAGTATAAGTTAAAGTTTTGAGCGAAGTAGTTTGAATGTTTCTAATAGCTAAAATATTTTATGGAAGAGGATGGCTGTCTACCCGTTATTAACCTTAAAAACGTATATCAATCAATACCGGCATAGATACAACTTTGTACATATAAACATTGGTGACGTGATGCTTAAAATTATTCAAGCGCGGTAAAATTTTGATATATTTTTTCATTTTATTCTTGTTATTTCTTAAAAATATTTATTTAATTTCACAATAGGGCTTAAGTTAATTTTTAAGCTCCAGTGTTTAATATTAATAAGACTTTTATCTTGTCTTTGTTATAATCAGAAAACACATAGGTTCAAAATACCTAAAGTGAGTGAGAAAGTAAAATTGATCAAAATTACTATAACTATTATAACAAATTTTCATCGTAAAAAAACAAATTATAAAATATTTGTAGAAAATATTTCTTTCGGCTGTTTGGATTGTGATAACTACTAGAGCGAGGACCTTATAATGAAATGCTAAATAAAATGAATTAAATAATATTATATTACTACATAAGTTTACAAGTTTATAAGTCGGTTACGGAACAATAATTTTAAGCTACTAATCACAAAATCAAAGAATATTTATTTATTTATTTAGGTTTGCCAACATTTGTTTACAATATTCCTTTCTTAATTATTTACTAATTTCACCATTATTATCTAATTGTCACAAATTCTTGAAAGTAAACACAACATGCACCAATATGCACAACAACGACTCTACGACTTAAAAAAAAAAACAATAAACATCAAACACAACTACGACTTAAAAAAAAAAAACAAAAAACATCAAAGTTTACCCCATTGTGTTTGAGTTTGAGTAATGTAGTATAAATGCTTCAGAGGCCATTCCACTTATCTAAGATCTTTTTACGGATCCTGATGGGCGAGTCGAAATGAATATCTATGATATTACTGAATTCATTCACTATCTTACAAAATCTTGCAACCGGTGAATTAGACCCGAAAACAGTCTTACGGAACGGTGCACTTAGAGGCGTTATTGATTTTCGAGGATATACTAAAAGTCAAAAAACTATATAAAAGGAACATGTCATAAAAACTTCTTAAATATGTACACTATGCCAACTGCCAGCTAGTTTCTAACAGATTGATTGCCTGAACATTGATGTAAATACCTTCACTAGTAGTAAGAAGTTTTTTGAAAAATTCACCAGTTCTGTTAGATTTTGGGTAGCTCAGTGGTTAGAGCAGTAGCCCGCATTACGAAAGGTTGTGAGTTAGAGTCCCATCTCAGAGTACCTGAGGCTGGTGTGGATTTTTTAAACAAATTTTCATTAAAAATATGTTCCAGTGTAGCATTGTGAATACAAAATTTATCAAAATATATCAATAAGAATATCAAATTCAAATTGTGAACAAAAAAAGTTCAAATAAAATCTAGATATTTAAAAATGAAAAACACATATACAAGTGTAAAGTTAGACCAAACGATAATAATATGCGAGCTACTTTATATTTGTTGCCGAAATCTGGTATTTAACGATATAACAAAAAACTTTATTTAATATTATTATATCATATAGAGGTAAGAATTTATTGCATGTTTATTTGCATTTAATAGGCTCCGTAAGTACTGGACTGTTTTAGAAAGTCCCCAACTAAGCTATAATTTACACGGGCAAAGTCGCAAGCGTTTTACATTTGAATCTACAAAACGAAACCTAAACGAGTTAATAATATCAGTAATTTGCTTTTTTTTATTAATAGGGCCTCGCGCGGCCGTCCCCTTAGCAATTGACCAACATTTTAATCGAGCCGAAACCTTTTAATCCCGTTACATCCCATCTTTAGGGGTAAACAACGAAATAATGGGGAGTAGCCGAGGGAACTGGGTCGGGTCGGAATGTTTTGAGACAACATCATTTTTAGAAGCACCTAATTACAGCTCTTATATATCTTTGTTAACTCAGAGAAAGATAAAATCTAACCTTTTCAAAGACTATAAGTTCAAGAATTACAGATAATTTTCGAACAGGTTTGAAAATAACAATTTATACGAAATACTTAATAAATAACAAGAAAGTGGATGGTATAGGAGCGTCAGTGCCAGTTGAAAGTTGAATTAAAGGAAAGAAATGCTAGAAAAATCAATTATTAAGCTATGAGAGGAATAAAAATAAGAACAAGCATGAATAAGAAAATCAGAATAGTAACGGCCTACCGATGGGTGGGGTATAGTAGTATATAAATAAATTAATCGGTTCAGTTATTTTAAGTTTGAGGCCTGAAACCGGTTTCGACAACTCTATTGAGGCGCTTCTACATCTTTAATTAGTTATACCCAATTAACATTTCTCGACATTTGAACCGCATAATTCGGCCTTTATGCAAGAGTAGTTCAAAATTTGTCGAGTCTCAAAAAATATATCTAAAAAATAATACACTATGATTTTCAAATGCCGTCAAAATTTTTGTCTATTTCAACTTTATTAGACGTCAGGTGGTTAAAAAGTACGGTCAGCTGTTGGCCCGAATTCAAAAGAAGTTTCTTCTTTGTGGTTGTAAAAGATTTTTTTAAGTTGTAAAACAAACACCAACTTGAGTTGTCTCAGATAATTTAACATAGCGGGAATATTACTTTAACTGGAATAAATAATTTAAATTATTATTATTCCAGTTAAACCTTCGCTATAAGTTGCTATACCTAAATAATCCTGAGTCCAAGCAAAATATGTTGACTAGATTGGAGAGTTCAAAGAACTTCAAATGCCATTCCCCACTAATACCACCAGTCTTACAAATGCCAAGTTTATGATCAAATCCCGCTTCTCATAGAGACAGAAACGGTCTCGAGCGGTCGAGTTTATTTCCCAATAAAACCATATTCCATCTCATAAACATTGATCCGCCCAAGAGATATCTAAATGGCCCCAAAGAACGAAGAGGTTATATATTTTTAGACGTCTTTCATACTGTATGGGTATCCGAACATACCCCAAATCATTTACGAAGTGCTTTTGTGATACACACAGCCTGCCTACAGGGAATAACCGAGTACTTTCTTTATTCACTTCAAGGCTGTTATGTTATGACTGCGCAGTATCGGACCATCGGCCCAGTATCGGTACCATACAAAAACATTATTAAATCAAGGATCAAAACAACTACCTAGTAAAGCCAATAGATAAAGCGTTCCGAAACTGTTTGTTTTAGTCATCATACATTGTTTGAATCATTAAGAGGCCGATTAAAACAAACCAGTAATCGAATAGATTAAGTATAAAAATATTATGCAAATTAATTGTAATGATTTAAAACAGACGCAAAAAATCACAAAAAATATAATGTTCAATTTAAACACGTTAAAGTCAGAAATGGATTGGATATTAAAGTCAAAAATGTGTAAATTTTGTATAATGTGCTGTTGATTATACAAGATGCGAGACCTATACGATTACTTTCTAGCGTGAAATTATGATTACTTTCTAGCGTCAACCCGTGTAACTATATTTTTTAAGTTTATAACTTTGTTCAAAAGGGGTAATCTTTAGTAATACTGATCTAACTATGAAAATTCATTCACCTACCGGAAGCTATATCTTAGGCGGGTGATACAGGCTATAATGTACGCGGGTGAAATAGCTATTATTACATATTTCTAAATGTCGTGCAATCTCCTTGCAACTACAGCTTTGTACTTCAAGTTTTACAACTTCAATAGAGCCGAAACAACAAAAGATCTCTCCAAAAGGTTTGCACTTTAGAAAATTAATCGCCGCCTTTGGTAAGCCTCACACAACAGTGCACACAATGCAGTCTTCGGGGCATAACAATATTGGAAGCGTTGACGTCAACTATAACAAAATATACTACATACTGGACCGGAAGGAAGCAATTCAATCAATTAGTACATTATTCCTACAAGACTTAGGCCTACTTACACTCCTTATCGACTCATTTTATATTTTCTAAACGAAACTACAATACAGGGGAGATATAAAAAAACATAACGAATTATTTGGAACAAACTTACATATATATTTATAACTGTAAATGTCGCCAATAACCTTACCATCTTCTTAGAATAATTTATTACATTATTACTGGCTTCTAAATTAAACATTCTTGTCACTTCTATTGCGTTATAAGATTGTAAGTATGTTTGTACAGAAAATAAATCATTTATATGGTATATAGAGCATGCGTTAATTAACATATTTGTTTAATTAACAAACAATATAATATCCATAAAACAATTTTCAAATACAACACAACTCTATTGAAAAGTATTTAATAAAACGTAAGTAAAAATGAACAAAGGGAACGGATTCAATGAAAACGGCGAGATAGAGTGGGAATCCGAAATAAAAACAGGATAAGCAGACGAAAAGGCCATCTAATTAAATGAAGAACAAACACGGTATTAGGGTCAACACTCGCTCGGAGACCTCTCTATTCCATTGTTGGATTATAAGGTTAGCGACACATTGAGTGAAACGAACACAATATTGTATACTCACTTTTGCACAGAAACGAGATGCTCAGAATTAAAGAGCATTTGCTGTCTTTTTTATTAATAAAAGTCAGACCTACTTGTCGATATTAAGCCGATGTTTCCTTATTGCTTAAGTACATTAATTATCAAAATTTATAAAAGGTTACAAACTACAACATATCTTCATATCTAGATCTAACATTATGAAATATGTAATCAACACAATAGGGATGATGACTAATTTTGTCTGTCTGTACGTCGTATAGGTTGTTAAAGAATATAAAACACGTACCTATTATTTTAAATTTAGTATTATCAATAAATTTACTTCATTTTCATACATTGAGTACATTTTCTAGATAGTTATGACATAGAGAACCCCCACCCTTCAGCTTTCATGTCTATGATTTAAGTCATTTCTTGTTAAATGGAAGCATAAAAATAAGTATTTAATATTTTTATATTCTAATATTTTTGTATTGCTCGTAAAGGCTAGGAAATTGTACGCTTATATTATTAATTTTTGCATATAACCCAATAATTATCTCGATATTTGATAAGACAATACTGCAGTAACTCAGAACTAAAATACTTATATCTTTATAATAAACGTAAGACACTCAACAATAAAGTTATGCGCTCACTGAGGATTTTGTCACCGTGACTTTTTGTATCCTAGCACCATCCCTGAAAATCTGTATAGTTATGTGGCCATTTAAACACGAGACAATAGGTGACTTCCAGACAAATGACAGAAACAATAAATACCGGTGACAAAAAATCATTAGTGCGCGTCTAGTCTTAGTGAGCAGTGATTCCTACATAAGTGAACCTGTTCCCTTGTTTATTCCCAAAACCCATTTTTAACTTTTTAAAAACGTCATTCACATAATAACACTCGTTAATATATTCGTAACACATTAAAAAGTATATTATTTATTTTTAATCTAGAAGTTCGTTATAGAATTTGCTCTATCAAAGATTAAGGTATGGTACAAAATAACTGACGCGACTTTAATACCTATTTTCTCTTGTTTCAGGTATGCAACAAGATCTTTGGCAACGCGTCGGCTTTAGCAAAACACAAACTAACACACAGCGATGAACGGAAATACGTATGCATTACATGTGCGAAAGCATTCAAGAGGCAAGACCACCTGTGAGTATCTACTATATATACGGCGTATAAAAATACTGGTAACATAGAACCGTAATTTAAAATTTTTATAAATGATTTTCAGCGCTCGCTCGAGTGCAGAGTGAAAATAGGTGAACATTATCTCACAATCATATTTACGTCCCAGCTGTTACTTCAATAGGGATGATGACTAATTTTTGTTTGTTTGTCCGTCAGGTACAGTGTTAAAAAATATTAAACACGTTTTTTTTTTCGTAATCATAAAATTACAGCGTTACATGGAGTTGAAATTTCGCATGACGTCACGTTAGGGTACGTTTTCTACTCAACTGTGACGTAGCGAGCCCCACTCCTCAACTTTAATGCCTGTTATCTAAGCTATTTCTAGTTAAATTGAAGTAAAAAAAAATGCGTATCTAATATTTTTCTGTTATCTGACTGACGGACTAAATAGAATTGCATTTTTTTTACCCAGTCATCATCCTTATTGTTGGTTAAACATATGAAATTGCCAATCGACCACAACTTTATATAAAACGCATGTCCATATTCTTAGTCCATGCGTAAGGTTTGTAAATGATTTTTCAATGTACGTTTCGCATCTACTACATACAGCAGTTATTCTTTGACACAAACCTAACACATGTTGGCGGTGCAAGGTGTCACCTTAATCGGTGCTCGCATCACATGAATATTAATGAAACATCGTAGCCATAATGCCTGTGTATTGACTAAACTGCGGTCATGTTCCCCTGACCCACTTCGCAATAATAATAGCTTCGGACAAGTAACTTGTTGTTCCTGGTTTACTGTTTAGAGGGTGATGTAATTTAAGGCACTCTGCCTATTTAGTTGTATCGTTACACAATTTCTTAATTCGTTTTAATGAGCACACAGCATTACATTTACTTACCACAAACACAACTATCCATTTGAACGCTACTTAAAAATACAATTATCAATTGACAGATTTTCATCTATTTTTATAAATCTTTATTGAAAAGTATTAAATTATACAAAAACCTACAAATTCATAAAATTAATTTTAAGCCTTAATAATACGGGTTTAAGTATGATATTGCCGTTTTATGGTAATAGACGCTTTGAATAAATATAAAACCTTGTAATGATGTTAAATTGAAACTTTTTATATATGATACCTATAAAAGACCTATAAGATTAGTTTCTTTTTTTTTTAAATTGTACATTCGATTTATGACTTTCAATTGTTATTCTCTTCAGCTTAGATGGGAGAGATGGTTACTTGGAAAATCCGTGTAATCTTTCAATACTAGTTCAGACGCAAAACTAACGCGGCAGAAACATTTGGAATGGGAGTGGTAGTTCAAAATGCCTTCACGCAGTTTGTCGAATATACGTGTGTAAAGATCGTGCCTTTTAGCGAGTCCACTTCAAAAATTGCGGCTCTAAAGCTCTAGAGATCTATTTAAATACGTTTGTTATAGAAATGGGCACATGTTAACTCATCGCAACAAAAAGCCTTACGAATGCAAGGCGGACGGATGCGGTAAGTCGTACTGCGACGCGCGCTCTCTACGACGGCACACAGAGAACCACCATCAGCCCCCTGCTGACCACAGTGAGTATTGTCTGTTTACATAACAATAAAGTAATCGATAACATGCATTATGATCGTTCACTTAAAGAAATGCAACCTCCCTGTATATAAAAATATGTCTACAATTCATCATCATCATCAGCCCTTTTACGTCCCCACTGCAGGGGCTCAGGCCTTCCTTATGAATGGTTAAGGAAGAAGGCCATGACCCTCCACGTTGGTCCAATGCAAATTGAAGGGTATTAACGACTGTAAATGCAGCCCGGACTAACGGCTTAACTTGCATTCCGAAACATGGAGTAGCTCGAGATAATAGTGACTACCATCCCGTGCAGTCACGGGATGCAAGGTCAGTACTCTTGTGAATGTTGCGTAACAACAACGATCGCGAGCTACTCATGAAAACAATTACAGCATAACTATTATGAGCACCCGTGTTCTCAAAACTAGCGGGCGTTATTAGTCGACACTACCTTACTATGCGTAGCAAAACTTGAAATTATACGTTTGACATTCATTAGGTTCAACGAGCAGCAATGGCAGCAGCATCAAAGGAAGCGGTAGTGAAGGAGACTCAGCATCAAACAGAGTCACGACCCCGACATCTCCTGCCCGCACGAACCCACTGCATACTGAGGTAATTAAACTCACGGTTTAAATCAGCCTAAGTTCGTTAATATAATTATAGTAGTAATGATATTAATATTAAATTTTTTACTTTTATTAATGAGTATAAAATCAGAACTATGTACACTTTCAAAACTCTTCTTAAGTTATAGCAGCTAATTAAGGACATCACCTCACTTAATTGCCTATAAAGTTTTTTAAGAGTCTCATTTAAGTTCACCAACTGGAATGCAGCCATTTTTAATTTCGACGCCAAGTCCTGGGTTGAACGTTGCTCATTGGATGGCTTGTGCGGACATGGCGCTAATTAATCTGCCTTTTTATTATAGTTAAGCAACAGTGCAGACGAGCCACTTACTAAAGCGATTTATGTTTTGGGTGAAACCTACATTTCCCCTTCCAATATCTATTATGTATTAAGTATATCTTTTCTTTCTCAAAATAAATTGAAATTCTTATGTGATTAATTTCATTTAACATATTTGTGGATCGTGATATCGCAGTAGTGAACTTCATCCAATCTGCTTTAAGATAAGTGACCTTTATAATAGCTTGCCTTCAAATGTGTGACTAAAACATTATAAATCAAAATACTTCCGTGATTCAGGGAACACCTTGAGCTAAAATATGATGTCTGCCATCGTTTATATCCAGTTTGCACTGGGCATGATTTATAACCCGTTCTTTCTGACCTATTTTATCCATTAGAAAAGCTGTGTTAATAAGTGAAAACATTACGACTAAGACATTTCGATAAAGACCAATAGAAAACATACTGACATAGGTAATGAAATTAATTTCAAAGTTTCCACTATTTATCTGAACTCATTCTGAGGTAAACAAAACAAAACCCTCACTATAAAATTTATCTATACTAATATTATAAAGAATAAAGATTTGATTGTTTGTTTGTTTGCATCAAATAGGTTCGGAATCTACACAACCGATTTTAAAAATTCATCCACCTACAGGTAGCTACATCATAGGGGGTTGATATAGGCTGTAATTTACTCGTGCAAAGTCGCGGGATAACAGCTCGTTAACATATACTTTTAAAAATAAGGTTATCACCAAAGAGTATTAAACATATAATCATATTCATCGTATTGCATTTATAACGAATAATAATCGTACTTTGCATCCGTGTAGTTACAGTAATATTCTTCTGGTGATTGCAATAGCTCGACTGCATTGACTCGTAGTGTGTCTGGCCTGGTGCCATCTGGCCAGTTGTGTAATATTCGGACTCACAACCGCCCTTATTGATTTGCCAATTAGTACAAATCTCCTGCTTTCATTTCACGCTACCGTTAAGGATGACTTTTTCATTCACCAACAGAATCCTGACATAAAAAGACTAACCGTGTAACACTTGGAATTAAAAAATATATTCGACTCATAAATAGAAACATGAAAGTTGGGTATGGTAAATTAAATTTATAGGTACTGTGTAGAATTGTTACAAAGAAGTAGCTGTAGGTTGTAGAACGAAATATGCAATTCTTCGGACTTTTAAATTTAGTTCCAAGGGAAAATGTTGAAAATGTAGGGAAAATGTTACATGCTATTAATAAAGAAAATTTGTCGTTATAGTAAATTTACGCTAAAATTGCAATTTTAATTTTAATCCAAGTTCATATTATACAGTGAATAAATAAAATAAGCAAAAGTAGATTTGCTTATTCTTCAAGGTGTAAATATTAACCCCGCAGAATCTCGTACTAGGTTAACCTTTGCTAAAGCTCTGTTTAACGATATGAATTTTACAGTGCAGTGTCAACGTAAATTTACTCAAACGCTAACAATGTTATTAATAACACTGTAAGATAATATCCCTATGCTGGAGCAGTTCAAAAAGAGAGATTATCAATCAACAAGAAAAGACAACGCCTATTCGAACGTGAAAAATAAAAAAAAACAAATATTAGCGGTCAAAATTAAGCATAAATAGTTCGGAGTGTAAATCTATAGTAATTTGCTCGGACGTTACAATACCTAAATAACTACTAAACCATAATCGGACATAATTTGTATAATGAATTAGCTGCTGTTCCACGACTTTGCCCGCGTAAATTATAGTGTTGTCCACCCGCGAATGATCTTTCAAAGTTTGCCCAGTCATTTTGAAACCTATTCGATGCTATCCATCAAATCTTTCCTCTTTATGATGATAATATAGACAACAAGTTACCAGAACTATCCCCTAAAACTAAGGGTTCATCGGAGTGGTTTTAGTGGGTATGCTAACCGCATTTTGACTAGCCTTCTAACGAAAATTCCACAAAGCCCCCTACCGTCAAACAGCAGGGATAGTACATTATGAATTATCTCAACTACAAAAAAAACATTTCAATGGGTTCACATGCCTTCCGGACAACAAAAAATCTTATTTTCGTAAATAACCCATCAAACTCAAAAGTTAAGTAAATAAACCTCAACATTGCAGATCGAACGCACTAACCACTATGCAATCACATTCCTCTCTATCATAAATACTCGCAATCATTAAAACAAAAATATTTTTTTTCATTCGCCATAGTTTACCGTAAAACAAACTGAGCGCGACTATTGAGTTTTCTGATCAGACTAACAATACCCAGAGAAATCACAATTGAAAACATCTACAAGTTAAAGTTTATTGAAAAGCGTACTGACGAAAGTTTCCTCTCAATCCGGCACTGTTCTGCGTAGCCACGCCATTCGAATCACCAGGGAATCATTCGGACTTGGAAAACTTTTCAAAAATGAAACGTGCGAGTAAAGTTTTTGTCAATAAAAATCGACGTAATAAAGTATTTGTGTTCAAGAGCTTTGCTGAAGATCCTATGTTTTCGGCCAAGTGATTAGTAACTTACATTGCAAGATTTAACTTGTTGTGTGTTCATCAAATCGTAAAGTGAATTATAAACGTGTACTATACTGAATTATCTGAATATTTGCAGTTATCACATCGTTTTAAATCTAATACGACGGACGGTCCAAAATAGCGGCCCAGTTATTTTTTGCACTGTAATGTTATATATTAATAATCATTTAGTCTCTCTACACCAAATCATGTACTTACATATGAGTCTTAAGATTCTTAATACATTTTGTACCTTTATAATGATATTGGTATCGAATGTAAAACGCTTAAGAAGAAAAATACAATAATAAATTAAATTGACTTCATTCTAAATCCAATTTAGTGGACCCAAGAAGATAAACTAGTTCACTTTAAGCATATTTGTGTATTATCAAACAAAAGGCCTTGCAGAGAACATTTTAATTGAATAAATATAAAAGTTGTGAATGAATGTTTTTAGAAAGATACAAAAAAGTTTTGCAACCAACCAACCTAAGTCTAACACGGGAAAAAATAAAAAATCCCGAATTTTTCCAACCGTTCTCGAGATTTACGCTTGGCAACATATTTGAGATTCATTTTTTTTTTAAATGTAGGTGAACAACCAAGGATCGAGAGATACTTCTTACTCAATTACCCCGTGACGCGCACGTCAAGAAGAACAAGGCAGGAAGGAAATTATATTTAGAACTAATCATTCAAACGCCAACTAAATAAAGCTTTTGACTGACTGAATGATGAATTGAATAATAAAAATGAATATGTGATCGCGTATACTTCTATATTTACCCTAAACGAGTTTTGAATCTGCAGACAAGATGTTATCACTACGAGTACATATTTCTTTTAACAGTTTCCTTGATAAAAACATTAAGACCTCATACTCGTATCTATTGCTTTCACTATAGCTTTGAGTTAAACAGCCGAAGCCCAGCTCAATAATATACTGAATAAATGAATGAAATATGCTTTATTTTACACCAATTGTTGCGTGCAATATAAATACTTTTTGTCTATGATTTATAATCTTCGTTATCAAATGTTTATTGTATTCTAAATGGTCTATAAACAAATTCTATAAATAAATATTTATATTACAAAATAAAGATGTCTATGTAGTAACTCAACCAGCTGTCAGTCTACTAGGTAAATAAATCAACACTAATACAGGACAAAAACAAATGGAAACGATCAATTAAAATATTCAATTGACAGCCCTATTACTAAAAACTAATTTCACTACCAGGCAACCATTACAATATCATATACATATATTTAATAAATGAATTAAATATAATAAAAAAATACAACAGCAAACATACCTTTAGCAAAGTTTTTTACTTTATTACATATATATCGTATTTAGATGTATAAAAACGTATAGATAATACTAGACGACATACAGAGTGAGTATTAGACGTTTAGAATCTCAAGCGGAATATAACATTAATTTCAAATCAGCTCGTAATTACATTTAAGTAATATTATGTATGTTGTGTGCGACGCTCGATGTTAGTTATCTATAGGTCGTTTCTTCTCTGTAGGTACTTATTTATTAAATTAAAACATAAGAGAAAATTAATTTTTACACACATTTGTAAAGTTAATTAGTTCATTTATTTTTTTTTTCTTTTTTTTTAATACTTTTTAGGTTAACGCTTGACTACGATCCCACCTGATGGTAAGTGGTGATGAAGCCTTGGGTGGTATAGCGCATTAACCTAGTAACAGCCTATTCACTCTTGATTTCAAGATAATTTTATTAGATAATATTTAGCCCTAAAGACTACGTAGAAACAATTTATTTAATATTTGTGGCTCTAACCCACGTGCGTCTTAAATTCAAGAATTTCAAGTAGACCGCCAAAACAGCAAAACTTTTTAAATCCAATTTTTTGCTACGCAAAGGAATTTGTGTTCATTCTTCATTGAACAATGTTCACAAATTCTTTATGAAAAAATAAGCAATATCTTATTAGATTTACTTACTATTTGATATTAACTTGTTGTACTGAGATAGCTTTCAAACTGCAATACAATATAAGACATTATATATCGGATATAAACGAGGTTACCGTATATTAGAATTTGTCTAGAGCTCCCAACCCGCGAGGGATCTGCCCTTTTCAGGGCGGACCGAAATGGGGGGGGGAACCGCACTGTGTATGACCTTCGGGCTGGTCCCACGCATCGCTTTCCATGCGAGGGACATCGCTAAGTTTTAGTGGGTAAACTCCTGCTTCTTGTCTGCCCCTTCGGGGATGGGGCCACAGGAGTCCACTGTAACCCGTGAAGCCCGCGCTGGGTGTAGCGGGTAAGCGTAACGCATTTCTCATTGTCAAAAAAAAAACTTTGCCCAGAGATTTTATGATTTTTAGACTTTTTTCAGGATCACGAACGGATTTAAGAAATATCAACTCATAATTGCAAGATATTTGGGAATATTCTGGTCATTTTCATGTTGGAAGTAGATATTCATATAGTTAAAAACCTTCAATTTTTCTCTTTTTGTGATAAGTACTTGGCAAACTGGTTAAATTCCGAATTGTTCAAATAAAATAATTTCTTTCTCAGTATTTTAAATTTTTTCATCAGGGAACCCCATCTTTAAGCGGCGACATGTACCGAACATGTTAAAATATTGGGAATAGGCGTACATTGCATTTCTTCACACAAACAACACACGAATGAACGGGAAATGTTTCGCTCAAGTTTTAATCAAGATCAAATACGAATACTCATAATATTTTTTTTAAACCTAACATTCAAGATTATAATTACCTATATAATAACTATAACCAGATCAGTGATGTACTCGTGGGTTCATATCCGTATCTTAGTTATTTGGATATTTAAACAATAAAAATTTAAAACCTCATATTGTACTCTGAAAACCAAATTTCTATATAACGTCAACATAGTCATTTTCATCTACTCAATGACATTAAGAATACACAAGTAATAGCAGGATTAACAATGAAACAGTTCTCCATTTCTAATGTAACCCAGTTGTTGTTAGAATAGTGTATGTAGAACTAGGCCACGTTGCTTTTGATGAAATGACATTATTTATTGGCATTATAACTCTTAAAGTTACACTCGGCAAGTCTTTCATAATTAATATTTCAAATTAAATACTAAGGTCTAAATTTTGAAAGACAAATCATTATAGCAATATCAACTAATTAAATAATTATAATCAGCCTATTAATTACACCCCTCACTAAAGATGGAATCAAGTCCAATTACAAGAATGGCTAACCCGCTCGTGTTAATGTCTGTAGTTACAGTCTAGACTTAACTAGGCTTAACGAACTTCCCGAAGCACGGAGACGCTTGAGATAACAATTTTTTGGTTACCTATAATTTTACCGGCTCTTGCGAAAGTTGCTCACCAACCTACATTTACAATTACATTATAAAAAAAACTTATTATTAGAAATTATATTATATAAGAGTGTCAAGCATGTTAGATTTATTATTTTATTAATTTCTTGATGATTCCTATAACTATTTGAACGAAGACACTCGGCATATTATTACCATATAAAATTGTCATCTACCACAAAGATCTAGTCGATTTTCTTTCTCACCCATCTATATGTAGGAATGCAAATTTCTAAACATATAGATATGAATTCATATAATGAGTAGAAGGGATCCTGAATTAAAATTATATATACGTTGAGTGTAAAATATTTATATATGATTGCAGTCGACGGCATCCAGTTCAGAGAAGTCAAGTACCTCAACGTCAGGCAGTAGTGAGACGAGTCCTCCGTGCACGCCCCCCGCGCCCCCCACACCGCCAGCGCGACCTAAACCTCGAGCGACCAGTAACAAACCAAAAACCACCACCTCAGTAAGTACTTTTATTAATTTCACTTTGAGTGTACTTATTATTAAAAATAAAATTACTTCTCACTTATTAAAAATTACAATATTTCCCCCAAACTTTTTAAGCAGTTTATTGGGTCATTATGTTAATGAATTTCCTACTGTAATCATGGAACCACAATAAATTCCAAAGAAAATAATATAGAAAAACTTTTTCGTTGAAATTACGTTGAAAGATACATTAATATTTTCAAGCACATTTTTAGTATCAATAATTAGGCACTTAATATTAGTACCGTTAATTCTAAAAATTATGAAAAAATATGTTTGTTAAGTCAGATATGGTCATAAAACAATTTTATAGCTAAGTATCGGTGATGCAGCTACGACGATTCATATTCTACGAGAATACTACACTCTCGCTACACTACACTCTACACACTCGTAGCAAAACGCCGCCTACGCAAATTCGTAGCACTGTGTAGCAGGATACTTGGCGTTACGTAAAATTTTTAGTAAAACTTAAGGTACCGTTCCCATACTGCATTCGTAAAGATACGAAAGAAAATTTATTTAAAAGATAAAGTCGGTAAAAATATACAAATATATACTATTATTTCGTAAATGTGACGAATATAGAAACCGGGGGACGCCGACCTTTTTCATATAAATTAATTACGTGTTATCGGAAAGAGATGTCCGAAGCCATAAAAACTGGCAAGCAAGATTGAAAATAGTTAGCTAAAAAAAAAAATCCTAAATAGCAAAAATTCATTTTGCAGCGCTGGCTTCTCTCAGTTTACTGCTGCAAGATATTTTGGTCGTGAGTGTAATAAGCCATGCCTGCTTCTGACCATTTTGTTGACACTATTCACTTAGCGGCGAATCGACAATGCGCAGTAATTCCATTGATAGTAACTTGAACGCTCTGTCATATCATCAAATCTGCCACGTACGTTTAGATGGTCACTCAATCATAGAAATATCAAACAAAAATAAAATAGACAATTTAAAAAAAAATGTCGCTGGTCCACTCGATGGCTTCAACAGGCAATACTTGACTCATATTCAAGTGGCCAACTGATTTTAAAACAGATAGTGTTCGAGTCACCTGAAAATAAATTTATTGATGGATATCCCGATATAGAAAACGTTAAATGGTAATTGTACCATTGTACTCATTTGGTGTACAACCTTTGATTAAATAGGTATAATTAATATTACCAAATTAACGTAAAACTATATGTTAAACTTAAACCGTCATATTATTTCAGGTTTAAACTTAAAAGCTTTATTGTTTAAATTCTCTTCCACCAAAATTATCTTATATCATCGTCAATTTGCATTTGGAAAATTTGCTAATAGTAACTTGAGTCGTCGTTATGGATGAATAGCCACCTAAGTCTCCGTATGTGTCATATCATACAATCGTTTATGTTCTGTCATCAATGGACAGGGCCGCCTGGTGGAAACAGACGGAATCCTTGACTACTAAACTTTTTGTCCCTCGTGTACATTCATACTTTTCTGCTCTATTAATATTTGATATTCTGTGTCAAGAGCGTCATACCAAAGTATGACTTTTTTTTTCATAATTCGAACCGCCTTCAAACTAAAAAAAAATACTTTAAGAAATAATATTTAACTTAAAAGCGACTTACTATTTAAGAAGCTGCTGTTGATGTCGGGCGGAGGTTTTCTATAGGTATTATTAAATAATTGAGTTGCTTTTAAAATAAGTACTATATTGTTATTTTTTTTTAATTTGATTTTAATAATTAAAATAGTATATAATAAGTATAACTATTTTTCGAAAAGCAAATATTTCATGAATTTTATTGATATTTTTATATAAGTAACAGAAAACATTTTAAATAAAAAAACATGTCAACATTCTGAAAGTCTTAGGAAAATAAATTCTAATGAAAAATTGACTAAAATACATCAGTCCCAGGTACCCCGAGGTAGGATTCGAAACTTTCATACTTATATAAAAATACTTACATATAAAAAATACCCAACTTCCTCCTTTCGAATGAATGTAAAATACGCTATCTTCTGTTTTTTCGCTGATATAAATATGTATTTGGGTGTTATTTGGTGAAAAGTATATTTTGTTTTTTTTATAAAAACTACCAATTTGGTTTCGATCAAATTTATATGGAATCACCAAGGACCCATAAGCTATCGAATACAAAAAGAATTTTGAAAATTCGCCAACAATTCGCGGAAATATTTATATGCGCACGTTTAAAAAACACATCTGTATTTATTCAAAGGAAATAACACAGAACAGTAATTATCCGCTAACCTTTGCCTAGCAAATATAAGTGGTTATTTCTTTATTTAATGTACTCCTTGGCGACCTTCACATACGTATTCATAGTTATGAATTCGTTTAGCAGTTTTATTACATTTTTGACATCAGGTCAGTTGCACAAACGTCCATTAAGTTTTAATGATGACTTTAAACTCTAATGAATGTTATAAATAGGAAAGTTGGTATCTGTGATCTTACTTTAAGCTAATAATAGACTATTGAAACTAATTATTCCAATATTAGATCCAAACAACAAAGTTGTATTTAAGAGACTGGTCCGTGAACACTATCTCATTCTTGCAAATAATCCCTTTTGTATCTAATTTATTTATGTATGCTTACGTATTGTATATTTATAGTATGTATATGTGTAGATATATGAAAATATGTTATTTTATTTTAACCATTGTTTGTTTTTCTTTGTTGCGCCTGTAGGCTTTCCATCAGACATTCGATCTGTCTGCTATTTACTGTATAAATAAAAATTAAATAAACAAATAATGTAAGATTTCATTGTTTGTTTCCATTGAATAGACACTGAAATTACTGTTCTGCTTTAAAAATTATGTCACCGTCACAATGTGGATTATATTTGCGAGAAAGAGAAACATTAATAAACTAGGCCTTGCATTATAAGCTATAGCAGTAATCTAGTTTGTCCGGTGGGGGACTCCCCTTGTTCGCACAGACAGGTGTAGTCGCGCTCCCACGTTAGTATTCGTTCATAAATGTTTTGGTAGTATATCTAAATCGCTTTATCAAAGAAAAATATATATTGTCTGTGGTGATGGATACTGAATTTTAATTTTTAGATATCTGTAGGACAAGTTGTTGAAGAAATAAAATAAAATAGTAAAAAGTGATTTACAAATAGTATTAGTTCATCTAACTCTATAAAATATACCCCTTACCAATATATGCCTTTCTAGATTAATTCTTATCGATAATCTTTAGTTTGTTATTAAACATAGATTTACATTATATTAAAAATATTTTCTTAAGACAAAACTGTATGTAGTAGGTGCCTTGTTATTTTCTTATGCATAAGATGTTATCGTGCCTCCGTTTAACAGTTTCAGTGCCTAGCGTTTTTAACCAGCCTTTAAAAATTAGATTTTTCAATGCATTTTTTATCTCACTGGTAATTCAAGACTTCAGCACAAACGTCCGCCATAGCTAAGTGACAAGTGGCCCGTGTCAAGGTATTGCTTACTCTAAAGTCTTTTATATTGTTGTGAGTCTCGGTGTTGTGATACCTTCAGATTTCCATAATAAAAGTTCTTCAACTACATAATTCGGAATCGGAATTGGATGTTTTCTAAAAGTTTATTCAAATAACTAAAATAAAACATTTCATTTTAATCGTCTAGATATTACTTTAAAAGAGTCGTGGTAAATGCCCGTATGAGTGTGCAGGTTTTTCTTTTTTTATTAATGCCGTAGAGGGCGATTTCATTCACTGACCGTTTCGCACCGATCTGCGACTATCGCCATTAGCATAATAATATCGGCGCCCTAATTCTCACGGGCTGTGGTCATTGTTTGATATCTTTACACTATTGCTGGCAGATGGGCAATATATTGCATATAATTATGGCTCTATAAATACTTTGACCATCTAATTCGTAATTAAAACCGGTCAGATTAAGAATACTGACTTTGAGGTCAAACAATTTATTGTGGACGGCAAACTCATTGTTATAATTACAATAGAGTATGTCATAACCTCAAGTCCAGTAACTTGAAGCGTAAACTGCGTGATTTTAATTAATTGGAAAAACTAAATCATGTAAAAATCTATAAATAACTTCATTGTTGAAGAAATAGAAGCTTTGAATCAAATCAGTGACAGACGGACTAACGGACAGTTTTAGGTGGAGATAGGTCCTTACTTCCAAAATCGATAATAGCAAATGTAATGTTTCTTACAGCAAAATTTTCTGTTAAATGTTTAACATGAACCAAATAAAATATTAACACTTGTATCTTGTGACTGTTACTGAAAACTAAAATGTCCAGAGACTGTACGAAATTCAAAGGATCAGCTTCATTTTCCACATCTGTATTTCTCATGCATAATATCAAATCCTCGAGCTTTAACTTGATTCTAAGAGCAAGAAAAATATTAGGTACATTTTATTTATATCTGTATTTTAATACGATGAAGACTTTATGAATTTCCGGCCGCGTTTATGTTTTCTTAGAAAGAAAAATATATAAGTTTATTTTTGCTGTTAACAGGAATTGGCACTTAATATAGTATTTTCTCCTTATAAATTGCTTTATTACGTTTATAGGTAACTCATTTTTAGGGTCAAAGAGAGAAATGGGAACCTATTCTAAGACGTTGCTGTCTGTTTGTATCTCATGAATCCTGAAAGTGAAACAGTTGAAATTTTCATAGGTTATGTATTTCTGTTGCCGCTTCCATAGCAAATACTAAAAACTAGAATAAAGTAAATATTTAAAAAGGCTCCGTGTATTTTCACGTTCACAAAAAAATACAACAAACGTGATTTTTTTGATCGTTTTCGGTACGGAACCATACGTACATATCCGACTCGCACTTGTCCGGTTTTTTATTATAGCAACTTAATATTAATTTTAAACATTGCCATCATTATATTAGTTGAAAAGAAAAAAATACATATATATGAAAAACATAACTTCTTAGAACTTTAATATTTCAAAGGCAAAATTACACACAATTTTTTCTTTTTAATATTTATTAATCAGCCTAAGCCGCTACATGAAGTTGTAGATATCGAAAAACTATAATATTCGTTGGTTTATACTTTCAACGGAACGTACTGAAATCTCAGGAGGACTAAAAGAGGTCGTCATACAACGTACAATAAAAAAAAATGTTTAGCCAGTTCCGCCACCAGTTTTCCAGATTACACTTCAAGCGACTCTATACTAATTATAAATTTAATAGGCACAGGACCGATTTTAAAAATACTTTCACCTATAGAAAACTACATCGTACGCGAGTGAAATTGACTATAATTTACGGGGACGAAGTCGCGCGTAAACAACTTGTATGTGATAAAGTTCATTCGTACAGAAAACAATGTCTTCAATCGATTTTACCCGACAGTAATTACCTTTATACTTGAATCTATTATTTAGTTGCTTGATTAAACTACACACTATAATTTAGATCAATTACTTTACATGTGCCTACTGCTGTTAACTCAATCAATTCATAACAAGACAGAAGAGTATCAGCAATGTTATTCTATAATAAACTCGAAGTTGAACATAGCGCTTTATCACAAAGTTTCAATCGAATAATGTAAAACAGAATTCAAAATATAACAAATACCATTGAACCTCTATGCTCTAGCGCCGGCGGTGTTGGGTACAAGTTGTAACCCTAATTTTATTACAGAATAACATAGCTAATCATAGAGTAAGTAGTGACACTTAACCTTTTTAGTTGGTGTCCCAAAATATAATGAAGCCTGCGACCCTTATGTTTAATTTATCTATCAGTGTTTATAAAATTATAGGATCAACAAAAGTCCGTAGTTTATTCAAATTTATGCTATTATATGTATTACACATTTCAAGAAAGCATGACGGCATTTATGGCGTTCAAAGCTTATTTTAAAAGTTCCTAGAACCCATTCCAATAATAACTACGAGGCCCGCATATAAATATAACTTTGAGTATATAATTGTTTTAAGTTGCTTTTTTGCCAAAAAAATTGTGAAAAATTATGCGACGATGTTTTTAAAATTTTTAATTAGTTTCACAGACACTATTTGTCCTACGTCACAAACGTACACATGAATAGACAGACAAACTCTAATGTAATACCACTCACAGACCATCAGCGAACTATTGAAGTATTAAACCAGTCACAGTAGACCTACCGGGGTCTCAGTAACACTTGTCTACTGTGAGTAGCGAACGTCGGAGCTGGAGTCCTACTTAGAGTAGACGTTGTATGTGTGGTCAGTTTTATTAAAAGCTCTCACTTTGATCGGGGGCCCCCTTGATTCAACGTCACCTGCAGAAGTAATATCGGGTGCACAAACACCGACTCATAATTACTGGCGGAGTTTCGTTTCGTTTACAACATATTGACATCGGTATGCCTTTGAAGCGAGACTCGCTTTGTGCCACTTCATTATCGAGTCCGATATCGGTCTATTTGTAAACGTGTTATATTATATAATAACGTACATTTGTGGAAATTAATTATTCGTCCATTTAATCACGCTCAACGGCCACTCGAAATGTAATCAAATTTGGTTCAATTTTTAATTCCATATAAAATTTCATAATACAAATTCCAAATACACGATTGTCGGTTCGATGAACAGAAATGTTTTAATAAACGTATGTTCGATAACGGTAAATTATTTGTTCATGATTTTAAGCTTGATTCAATGAAGTATTTAATATGTAATGGGATTTTATGGTAAACACTAAGTACTTGCAAGCTTTGTGATTAATTTCGCAATATTGCGGGTTATTTGAAATGTACTGGGTAGTTCGAAATTGTAGATTCAATTTGTTATTTGATTGCATTTGAAATTTATGGTTTATATAATTAATTTATGCTTATGGAATATTAACATAGGACTTATACTCTTACTGAGTTATTCAAAATGATGTTTTGTTTTATGTTCAGGAAAAGATCACCTCAAAATTTCTTATCGTAATTATATTCTTTTGTTTTTTATTTATATTTCTGTTTGTGCAACATAAGTCTAGCCGACAGCCGACACGTCAGAATAATATAAATATTTTTTTTTCTAATTAAAAGTAAAGTTGTCTGTTGATAATGAAATTCAAAATTAACTGTAGATAATTTGGATGCAAAAAGACGCAATTCGTCAATTTTATTACAAAATCAAAATGAGCATATCTCACTCACTCGACAATGGTATACCTTAATAGTAATTATTCTTATGCGAGTGTGTTGTTCAAAGGTTTTGAATGACTATATAAATTTTATAAATACTGTTATATTTTAAAGCTAATAAACCAGTAATATAACACTTCCTCCGTAGCCGATTAGGTTTCTATACGAGCAACGTGAACGTTTACAAAGACTAATTTTATTATGTTGCTCGCATAGAATAGTGCAATTGTGGTGGAGTTGCCGGGATGCGTAAACCCGATTAATATAGAGAGCCCACTCGACGTGGAGAGTCGATCTAAAATTAAAACCACTTGTCCGCAATGTCCCATTACATTACACGCTACTTTTAAACAATAGCAATTACATAACATTAAATAATAGCAATGTAAAACGAAATACTGCATTCCGTATCGTTGATTATCACAAAAGCGGACTTTAAAAATTATTATGTCAATCGAAATCCTATTCCGTCTTACTTTAGTACCACATTATAGTACAAGTGAAAAAACAGGTTTCTTTTATATGTTCAGAAAATATGAACCATTTTAACTTATGAATATTTATCAAAATAAAATTTATGAAAGTGATTTGAAAAATTTACTCTTTCAAAGTAGCGAAAAAATGTTACAAAAATTTGCTAAAATACATATGGCAATTAATTAATTACGCAAAATGTTACAACTTTTATTATAACAGCTATAAACATGAACGCACAAATAACAAAGATATAACAAAGATTGCCCATACGCACATACGTTTTTCACTACCGTAACACTTTGTGACGTCACCTAATGGCAGTTTCACAAACATAGCACCGTATCTCCGAAACTGTTAATCGCAGACATGTTGTTATTTCTACATAATTTCTCAGAAATTATTTTATACTATTTATTAATAAAAAAAAATGTCATCTAGCCTATTGGCCAGTGCATGGTTTAAACCACGTATGTACTAACTTTAGTCCTCGTGTTATAATAAAACGCATTGGGTTTATATTCGACTCCAGAGTTTTTATATATCTTATACTGTTGTCCAATTTAAATTATAATAATTTCGTAAAACTCGAGGAAGAATTAGTTATACCAAAACTACCTATACCTTTTTTCCAATCGTATGAGAATGCGTGATAAAAAAAACCGTTCCTGATATAAAAAGTAACAAATAGAGTGTATTAATTTCGAAATTCGTTAAGTACGTATATATATATATATATTTTTTTTCCACATCTCAAACTTTGAGCTTGATGATTTAAAAAATAATTTAATTATTTTTTCTATACTAAAGTGCAAGAAATTTTAGAATTTCTATGAGAAGCACCCATTAAATTTTGTTACACTATTTCCATAAAAACCGGTAACATTTTATATCGACTCTGTTACACGTAACAATACCGGTATGTACAACAAAGATCGTGATAAAACTACCGAGCGGTGCTCAGGGGAGGCGTAAGAAAGAATGCTACCAATTTGCCGCTATAGAAAGCAATTTTAGGGCGGACACCCGATACATGTTTAGCACCGGTGGCAACACGTGTTCAATAAGAGATCGCTAGATCCCAGAGGTGGACGTAGACAGTGTTGCCAACGTACGATTTGTTAACATTTAGGTAACTTAAGATGAAATGTGGCAAAAAAACAAATGAAAGAGTTGAGGCACATTTGAATTGTAAATAGTCCTATTCTTTATTTGGTATAGTTTCATTTACTCAAAGCAGGTTTACTATGCCCAAAGTTTACCTAGTGGACCTTAGCAATAACGCCACAATTTGCACGAATATTCTTATTTCTATAAGGACATTACAGAAAAGAGATCTTTCTGTGTTCTATGGTTTTTAGTGCAATAAAGTATACTCATCTATTCACATTTTTTAACCCCAAAGAAATTAAAAATAACCTTATAAATAAAATGGAATCAAATCCAAACGTCACAGACTTATTTCTTACTGACTGTTATGCCGCAACTTCGTCCGCGTAAATTGTAGCTAAAATAATTTCGCGTAAATACAAGGAAAGAATTTTCAAAATCGATCGAGTAGTTTGAGCCTATTCATTGCAAGTATACAAACAAACAATCAAATAATTTCTCTTTATAATATTGTTATAGATATTTCCGCGAAAACTACTCATTTAAAAAATCAATTTTTAAAGTGTTTCAGCCCGTATGTTTATTTTATAAATATTACATTTGCAGGTTCCATCATAAATGAATAGGTGTGTCTTTGGACTGAATAAATAATATAAAAAAAAAACATTTTAATAATGCTCTTTAACTAAAGCAAAACGGTCGCGGTAAACGTTTTCAATTAAAAGATATCTACATGCAAACAATCATACTATGCACATACATCAGAAAATTTAACTTATCTTAGGTTACACTGAAACTCAACTGCATTAGACTATTTATGCACAAACAAAAGTTAAAAGTATTGCTTGCAGCGCTGGCCGATACAATCGTTTTAAATCGCCATCGGCCGTGAACACAAACGCAACTGCAATTTCTACTCGACCGCAAATTACATTTACGCCCGGTCTCCCTGGGTCACCCTCTGAAATTCTCACCTCTCTTTTAAGACGGTAATAAGAACTAGAGAGTCACATCTTGTGTAACAAAGTTCTGTTTGTACTATATATAAACATAGGTGAACGACACCGCTGTTGGTTTGTAAATCGCCTAACTATGTATAAATTAACTCAAAAGAGTGTTTCGTCCTTAAGCACGAGTAAGTTCACTTGCGAAAATTTCATTAATATTTCATATTTTTTATTTTATATAATTCATATTTTAATAGTTCAACTATTTTTAGTTCAGACATATATACCCACAAAACTATTTGTATATATAACCAATCATTGAATTGTATTAAGAATCCCGAAACTGATCTATCCCCTAGTTCAAGTTGTAAATTACATGTATACTAAATTCGGGAACAACTTTTTTTAATTGTTATACATTTTGAGAATGTAATAAATAAAATTGTGGACTAGTATCGAGTTCTTGTATCAAGAATTTTGGCTACAAATCCGATAAACTTAAAGTGTGGTTTCCCTGTGTTTATAACATAATTTCGACACATACCAAAAACAGAAATTCTGATTTCAAATAGGTATTTACCTCACATAGACAACATTAAGCTCGTATTACATTATGCACGTTGAAACAATTAGTCTTCGGTGTTGGTTGTAATACTCCACATTCATATCAGGGGCGATAGTAATGTTACGAGAAGTGTATTATTGTAATAGTGGTTATTTTATTGAAATATGCTTACTACTTATGTGCATTGTTGATGCATTTTCACACGGAGCTTTAACGTGAAATGAGTCATATGTCTGTATAAATAAAGTTCGATTCTCTATACGCCGTTAATCGTCTCTTTAATATTAAATATTGCTGTTTCTATTTATCTGTTATATCTTTCTCGTCTCTGAGCGTTAACAGAACATTGTGATTATTAAATATGAATAATGAATAAACTTCTTTTCAATTTGTTTCCAGACATATTTTTTTTTCTTAAATTAAAGAAATCTTATGTTCTGTCTCGTTAGCTTCGTAAAGTAATATAATAAAATATAAAGCATACTGAAATATACAACCACCACCTGTATTTTTGCAAAAAAAAGCATATTCATCAGCGATCTCAAAACATACAACTCCCACTTTATGTATGAGTTAAACCTCGTCCAGAAGGAGCAAATTCCCTGTGAATTATGCCTGGATTTCAAGTTCAATGCTAAAAACGTTTTTATATATTTTTAATCCTAATTCTCACCATGATTCAATGTACAACAGACCGCGTCTATTTCTTGTCTAATTTACTTGAGATGACGACACTTTGAAACCGGCGTGCTAACCACTCGGCTACGGAGGACGTCAAAATTGGTCAGATTTCATGTCAGGAATAAAAAGAGCTACCTGGAGAGTCACTTAGAACACGACATATCGAAAGTCTCGACTCCGCTGTGGTTTCACCAGACTTATCAAACCTGAGGGACATCGATATAACTAAAGGATACCTTTAATGGAGGCAGGAGAAAGCGTTCCTTGTATATGTCTATACTTGGTAGTTGGTACTTCGCATGATACTGAACGGAATGCTCCAACCGAAGCATTTTAGAATTGTAGAAATTTTGTAAGCGCAATTCTGACCCATACCTTGCATCTCAGAACTTGTCACTGTCGTACCTAACTTATAGTTTTCATTTTGCCGTTGATTATTGTAGTAACATCTTTACTAAAGATAGATGAGGAAAATTCAAGACATCATCGATGTGATCGTACATAACAGGGTTACAAAGCAGCGACATAGATATTTGTACAGACAGAAGAGAATTGCCATTCTAGCCTCTTTTTATGTTCTGTGGTATTTGCCCAATTCAATTCCTTTCAGCTGTCATGAAGACGTGAATATTTCACATGCGCTAACTCACGCCAAACGGGATATAAGTCAAAGTTTTCCAGATCTAATCCCTTTTACCGTAAATAGAAAATAACGTTATGTACGAGCTTTACAGATAACCTCTAGTGGTATATGTATAATTCAGGTAACTTTTGAATACAACGTATTAGTCTCGTCTCGCCACGGGCGTTTCTGTGTGGTACAGGGAAATCTGGAAAAGCAGGTTTAATTTTGTTATTTTCTACAGTAAGTTCGCATGTTGGTCCTTGCTGGACTACTGAAATGTTATTCTCCTATTTATAACATATTTAAGCTTCTCTCTATTCGTGCAAACAGCAAGCGTTACTACAAAATATATTTCGTTTTCTAATTAGAAAAGTGTGTTTATCGAGAAAAAATGTATTTGATTATACTAAAATTATAAAGGGGACAGATTTCATTGTTTGTTAATTTTGAAGGGGCTCCGAAAGTACTTAACGTCTTTCACCTACAGGAAGCTACATTATACGCGGCTGACATAGACTATAATTGAACTAATTTAATTGACGAAGTCATGGAAAAAGCTAGTTAGTCATAAATGTTGTAAGTTCTAGGGCCCTTTTGTCATTTTCATTTTGTTAACACAATTTTTATATTTTTTTCTTAGGTAAATATATTTTACATCATTTAATTTGCGATTCACAATTCATTGAACTATTAAAAAAAATCATTAAAAACATCAGATGTTATATTAGTAAGAACATTCACAAATGAAAGCTTATGAATACGAAAATAAAATATAAAGAACACGAAACGGAATCGTCTAAGAGTTCATTCATAGAATTTTACAAATTCACGAAATATCGCGTGAAAATGTACCTAAGCTACGTCTTGTATTTACCTTTTCATTCTATTTCAGTATGAAAACGCTTTTTTTTACATACTATTGAAAAAAGCTTTGCAAAAAAGATGTTTTTCTACTTTACAGACAAGATTGTTTAAACCATTAGTTCCTAAGAAACGTGGACTTATTTAATACTAGCTGTTTTCCAGTGACTTCGCTTGTGTCAATTTTGCCAGTATCACCCGCGTATGATGTAGTAGATTTTTTATGACCGAATCAATATTTCCAAGATATAAACAAACAAACAATGTTAGATACCTTTTTATAATATTAATGTAGACATTATATGAAAACTCATCTCAGTTATTATAAGCATATAAAATATCTCCAGCCTATGGGGGCACACTAACGCTGCTGCAGGCAGTTCACGTGTGGTCCCAACTATGTATATAAGCGCTCGATAAACTGGATTCCCCATCATTTACAATTAAATAAATAAATGAATTTTACACATACAGATTACTCAGATTCCTAATTAAGTAGCTTATCAAATCAAATCAAATCAAATCAAATTCTTTATTGGCCTTGTAACAGAGAATGTTTCACTAGGTAAGTCATTAATATACATTCATTGTCATTTAAGAATATGATATAAACTGTTATAATGTCATGATTATTAATAAATATAAAATAAATTATTTCAAATATAAGTATGTGTAGAATTTCAATAATAATATTAAAAAAAAAACATGATTAAAATAAATTGGCATTAAATTATTAATTCAATCGGATATTATTTCTAACGTTACTATCATTTAAAATCTATGAAAATGAGGATTCAGTCAATGGCATATTAATAAATTCTGTAAGTGTATAAAAGGCATTTTTTTCAAAGAACATTTTAATTTTTCTTTTAAACTTATTAATCTCTAAATTCATTATTGAAATTGGTAGTTTATTGTACATAAGTAATTTATTGTATTTTCCTTGTTTTTGTACTTTGGTGAGTCGCACCTTAGGTAATATCAATTTGTGTTTGTTTCTAAGGTTATATTTGTGTATATCCATGGTTTTGACATAGCTTTCCCTATTTTCATGAATTTCTAATAAGCATTTATATATGTACAATGATATTACAGTCATGATTTTATATTTCACAAAATGCTTCCTTGCTGATTCCCTTCTTTTAATTCCAGCTAAAATTCTTATTGCTCTTTTTTGTGCTATGAGTACTCTTTTAGCATTAACGCTGTTTCCCCATACTGTTATGCTATAACTAATTAGAGAATGCACATACGCGTAATAAATCGTTATCATAGTTTGACTGTCAGTAAGCGGTTTTAATTTTAAAAGGGCATAGTTTGCACTTGCTAGCCTTTTGCATAATCTTTCAATGTGAGGAAAATGGCTCAAAGTATAATCAATTATATGACCCAAAAATAAATGTTCTTGCTTAACGTCATTTTTATGTACACGTGATTTATGTTTAATTATAATACTTTTGTGTGTATTTAGCACAATACCATTAGCCAGAAACCAGTCTTTCAAGTTTTGTAACACTTCGGTAATCCTTTCATCTAATGCGTACTGTATATCTTCTTTTACTCCAACAAAAGTGTCATCTGCAAATAGATTTACGAAACCCCAATCGGGTAGATTACTGGTAAGATCATTTATATATACAAGGAATAAAACAGGGCCTAACATTGAACCCTGCGGTATACCTATAGTCAGATCAGCACTGTTCGAACGTACTCCGTCTACTAACACTATTTGTTTACGATTTTTTAGATAATTTATCATCATTTTTAGTTCTTTACCGTCAAAACCATAATATTCAAGTTTTTTTATTAATATATCATGTCTCAAACAATCAAAAGCCTTTGACAAATCACAATATATACTGGCGCATTTTTGTGACTTATCTAGTGCATCTAATATATAATAATTAACATTTCGAATAGCCATTTCTGTAGATTTTTTCTTCCTAAACCCATATTGAGCATTTGAAAATAGATTATTATTTTCGAAAAAATTTACTATATATTCTTTTATTATATTTTCTAAAATCTTTGATATTGTTGGTAATATACAGATTGGTCTATAGTTATTTGTATCACATCTTTCGCCTTTTTTATGTAAAGGTATTGTTAGTCCAATTTTCAATACATCTGGGAAAGTGCCCCCTTCAATGCATGCATTTATAACATTATGGAGTAAGTCAAATAATAAGTAATTTGACGAAAATATTTTTCTCGTTATAGATGTACTCATATCAAAAATATCTAGTGAGTGCTTGCTTTTTATATTTTTAATTATTTGGTATAGTTTAATTTTACTAACTGGCCTAAATTCGACATATTTTAATGTTTTTGTTGCGTTATTTAAGTATAATTGACATTTATCCATATCAATATTAATATCTTTTGTTATATTATTAGCTACATTTATGAAAAAGTTATTAAACGTATCAGCAACATCTTTTTTGTCATCTGTTATTTTATTATTATCATCTTTTAATACTATTTTAAATTTTTTATCATTATTCCTCTTTACTTTTATTTGTTCATTAATTATTTTCCATGTCTCTCTAATTTTATCTTTTGAATTTTTAATACGATGTGCATATTCAAGTTTTTTTGCTTTTTGTAACACTGCTCTAAATATTTTCTTATATTTTTTTATTAGTTTTTTTCTTTGTTGGCAAGGACACATATCTTGTAAAAACTTTAATTTTTCCAAATTTTCCTTAGAGATCCGTATTCCTTTAGTAGTACATTTATTGTAATTAGTTGTTTTAATCTGTCTACTCTTTTTAGGGAAAGCCACGTCAAAATAGAATACAATAGCCTCAACTAGAATTCTCATTTTTTCATTAGGATCCATTACAGTTGAAATTTCGTCAAATAGTTTATTATAATTTTGAAATATTAAAAAATTGAAATACTTAAAATTATTTTGTGAAAAATTACGTGTCAACTTATAACTAATCGTATTTGTTTTATTACAACTGTTTATCCAAACAACCATTTTGATAGCATTGTGATCTGATAATCTATCATGCAATACTTCACCATGGAAATCATTAAAATTTACTACAAAATTATCAATACACGAAGAAGATTTTCCCTGTATTCTAGTGGGTTCTCTTATTACACATTTACAATTATAATTATAAAGAATATTCATGAACTTATTTGTTTTTAAATTTGGTTTTAAAATATTTATATTGTAGTCACCAGCTATGATAATTTTTTTATTTTCTCGGGAAATTATATGTAAAATTTTAGTTATTGTATCTAAGAAAATATCTATATTTCTATCGGGCCTGTAAAGGCAAACAATCACCAATTTATGTCCTCGTAGTTCTATCGCTGATACCTCACAACTCATTTCGCGAGATAATCTATTAATATCATTTCGTATTCTATAATCGACTCCAGTTTTAGTAAAAATCGCCGTTCCACCGTGGTCAAATAATTGTCTGTTGTAGCAGGTTGCCATTTCCATATCAGCTAATCTCATTCCACATATTTGAAAATCTTTTGCCCATGTTTCTGTCAAACACAGTATATCACAACTTGTATTATTTATTAAATCATCTAGTTCCATGTATTTGTTATGTATACTTTGAATATTTGTTTGTACTATTGTTAAATTTTGTTGTTGTCTCTTTTGCTGATAATAAAATTTACATTTTGAGTGTTTTTCTGTTGCTCGTATCCACATGATATAAATTTTAAAACTGATGATCCCTGAAATGGCTGACTTAAGTATGATGCGATAGTTACTCTAAGATAATTTCTCGTCGCAATGAAGTTTCCCTTGTTTGTATTTAGATCTATGTATTTAATATTTTCGTTCATTTTTGCGATTTGTAATAATTGGTTATTTATATTATATATTGCATAATCATTTTGTCCATTGTATTTTAGGCTTGAAATAATAACTTTAAATTCTCTCTTCGATGTTGATATAATTTTCATCATTCTTTTCACAAAATAATTATTTTCATTGTAATAATCAAAGTAACTACTGAATAATAAAATTAAAATATCGTTCTTCTTCATATTTGAAGTTATTTTATCAATGTTTTGTATAATTGAGTCAATATTTGCGTTAGGCTTACAATAATTTATTAATCTATAGGGTAAAGTCAGCTTGTCTGTGATGTTAACAGCTAGATCTTTTCCTATTTCATCAGAAAGAATATGAATTTTATTTTTTCTAGGGGAATGATTTCTGACACCTGTGCAGTCAGCTTCGGGAATGTCAATCTCATTAATTTTGGTGGTTCTATTTCTGTGTATTGTAATATTTTCTTGCAATTCATTGATTTTAAATTCTAACTTATTATGTATATTTTTTAAAGCACAACATTTTTTTTCTAAAACTGTATTTCGCTTAACTATTTTTTTTATTTTTCTAATAGTAGATTTCCTGATTCTTGTGACCTTTTTATTGTTTAAAATCCACTTTATTATTTTTAACTTCTTCTTATTGGTAGGTACAACTTGTTTCTTATTCTTTTGATCCTCTAACCATGTGACCAGTTGTTTATTTCTTTCTTGCAATTCAGCAATTCTATCTAAGTGCAATTTGCAATTTTGCAAAAGTTTTGGTGAATCAATAGATTTTTTCTTTTGAGTTTCTTGAAAGTCTATTTCTATTATTGGCTTCTTTCTCTTTTTACCCGGGATCGGAGATAAAAAACCTTCACTGCTTTGTATTGTTTCATATTGTTCTATTTTTTTGTTACATTTCTCCAAATGCATCTTTAAATCCCTATTTTCCATAGACAAATTTTCGAGTTCATCTTTTGCTGATGCAAGCTCAGTTTCCAAACATGTTATTTTTTCAGTTAGCATGGTAATGGACGTGTTCATATCGATATCTGGTAAACTATTCGAAGGTGAGATTAATTTAGTTAATTCGCCTGTACTCCCAAGAGAGCTGGCTCTTTTACGTCGATGCACTCGAAAAGTGACGTTTTCCATTATTACAAAGAAAAAAAAAGAGACGAAATTAATGTTTTTTTATTCCTTCCCTATTCTTCTCTCCTTTTTCCTCTTTCCTTCAAATAAAATCCAAAAAAAAAAAAAAAACTTCCGTAGCAAAAAATGTGCAAGGCAAACGAAAAAGAGAAAAAAAAAAGTATGCTTATTGTCGGTCTTGAACTCCGGGCAACTGACGACGTGACGTCGCTGAATCCATTCGGCTACGCGTCGCTGACATTCAATGACGAAATTGTCTATACTACTATTTTTCTGATTGCTAAGACGAAATGAGTCTCTCATAAGGAAAAAAAAGTTTTTTGTGCACCTTCACAATTTAATTTCACTTTATATCTTGTTTAAATTTTCTTTTTATCAATCCATTTATTAACATTTAAATTTCACTTTAAATAATTTCTTCGGCATTGAATTCCATATCTTTCACTGTCCACTGTTCATCTAGACATTCAAAACAAATCCCATCTTCTTCACAAACAGATAACAGATATTTGATCTTTTTATTTACACTGCTTCTACAATTTAGCAAACACTAATATAGGTTTATGGCACTATGATAAACCATTTAAATATGAATGTTTTGATTGAAACTTAAACTGTGATTTTATTATTTATTTAAATCCGGAGTTTATGGAGTTGAACACGGCTAAGCGGGTAGACAATTCTTCTTGATTATAATCAAGAAGAAAGTCTTTTAATTTCTTTTATATTCACAAATTTATGATATTTAAGTGGCAACAAATTTATTTTTTGCCACTGCCAGAAATCCATGCCATTGCTTTATAGAAATCCAAAAAAAGTGACAGTGAATCCAAACCGAGACCTCAGAGTTTGTAATATTTCGAAAAAACATTCAATTCATTCGTAAATTTTGTCTCTATTTTCATATTTATTTTCATTATTATTTGCATTAACGGGAACTATGAAGAATTTAACGGACTCAGCCTCACAAACTTTCCTAAGTTAAAGTTTCATATAAATGACAATAAGGTTGTTTTTTATACAGCTTTGGGTCACTGTGTAGCAGGTTCACCGTAAGGTTTTTATAAGAATCCTCTTAAATCTCGATGAACGCCTATCCATCTTATTAAAGATCGACATTTTGTCTAGCTTATAAAAAGTGGATTAACTCATCGATCTATGTTACTGTTGTATTAAGTACCCCATATACCAATAATAAATCATTGTCGGTTAAAATATTTATCGTCGCTATTATAAAATAGTGGAATAAACAATTGGGCATACGTACCCAACTTACCGATCATTTAAAGATTCTTCGCTCTAGAGATAAAATTAACTTTTTTTATTGTCTATGGTCTGGGTGTTGTGTTACATATCCTATTTAATGCGGAATCCAAGCTATGTTTGTGTTATTGTTTACTATTTATTTAATTAAACCTCACCCTTATAAACTTGTCAAAACTGTAGAATATATATTATTAACATATGGTCACAAAAAGATCACAAAATCATACCCATTTAACATAATATCTTCAGGATAGCAATATCATGACTTATATCGTAATTGATGTTAGTGTAAATGATATGTAATAAAGCAGGGTACAGAGTGATTATTATCAAGATAATTATACTTTGATAATTATAAAGCGCTACACAAACTCTTTTTGTTCTTTAGGACTTGTTATTAAACGTTCAAAGATGATGTTGATAAATTGTTCAAGATGATGTTGAACAATTAAAAAATATATTTTTGGACCTATAAAACAAAAGATGAAAAGCCCCTTTTTATTAAAATATATTTATAATTTAATTATTTGTATTTTCATTTCACTCCTCATTCAATGTGATTTTACAGTTAATTATTTCGTTCATTTTGTTTGTATAACATATAAAAGTTATACTTATTTAAAAGAACAAAAATAAAAGTTGAAATTATTATAGATGCCTTTCTATATTTTAAAAATTGTTGCCAGTAACTTATCAAATATTTATATAATTATCATTATAATTATGAACCTTGTAATAAAGTGTAATAATATTACACCCATCAGTAGGCGAGCACTCTATTATTAAAACAGCCTGGAACTCTACATTAAGCACAGCGCTGTAATACTATGTAGTAGGGCGGCGCTAATCCACTACGCCACCGAGTAGCTCGGTGGCCCCGTGATCGTAGTCGTTAAGCAACTTTCACATGGGTAGGTCACGGGATGGGTGACAAAAAAAAAAAAATATTTCGAGCTACTCCGTGCTTCGGAAGGCACGTTAAGCCGTTGGTCCCGGCCGCATTTGCAATCGTTAATACCTTCCAATCCGCATTGGGCCAGTGTGGAGGGTCATGGCCCACCCTCCTTAACCATCCATAAGGAAGGCCTGAGCCCCTGCAGTGGGGACGCAAAAGGGTTGATGATGATGATGATGTAATACTATAGAAGTTCAATCAAATAAAACCTACTTCAAATGGCAATAAAGTTCTTATTTAATTGAAGGTCTAATTTGTGACAGGGCTGCACTCGAGGCTATTTTTAACAGAATAGCTTAACTGGTTTTGTCATTCGTTGTCAATCATTAATTATACGATATAGACATCCCTCGTTATCGTAGTAGATGAAGCGGTCGATATCATCAAAATATATTAACCTTAATAGTCTACATTAATATTAAATGCAATCTATTTCTATACGTTCATATATAAAATCCAACGTCTTGTTCCTTCAGACAAGTGACATGTGATAGAAATCTTCGGGTGGATAGAAATTGACAACCTCGTAAGAATAACGACGTCTCGAAAGTGGCTTTATATATTAATTTCGAACATACTCCATGAGTTAGAGAACTTGAGTTCTGAAATGTTTCGAATTATAATTATCATTGGAGAAAATGCATTAAAGAATTGAAAACAATTGAATTTAGTTTCTCTTCTTAAACGCTACACAATTTGAGAGGAATTTTACTGTGAAATAATGAACATCTAAAGCATTATACTCGGAATTAGGTGTTATATAATGGAATGAAAAATTCATTTAATTAATCCTTTACTATTAAATTCGAAAACAAGTAATAAAAGTATTGTATAAACTATAATTAGCCGTCATTAATAAACTCTGATTACTGCGGCGTCACAAATTTCTATTTCTATACGAAAATTTCACCGACCCTTTCAATCGCCACTAAAAGCCAATGACTAAAATCGATATCCATTTCTGAGTTACAACTCTATACCCAAAACTTAGGCCGCCGACGCACGCACCATTAATAATGTAGGGTGACAACGACGCAGGTGCGAGCCGAGACGCCTCTCCGATAAACAGGCCGATGCATAATTGAACACGCGTGTACACCCTCTATCCTAAGTGCGCACTAAAGTTAGTGTGATGGATGTTTTTTAGGCAGATGAGATATTTTAACACCGCTTTAGCATGATTAATGGTCTTGTCACAACGTATCTTCTCGATACGGGCCGTGTGACAGGTCAAGCCAATACATTTTATGAACCCTTTAACCGAATAGTGCAAATTTAGACTTTTTTTTTGTTTTTTTTTTTTATTTAATCAAAGACCCTCAATTTTACATATATTTTTTTTATTTAATTAAAAACCCTAAATCTATACTATCAGGGCCTGCGATATTTATGCATCAACGACGTATTTTTTTTTTCACAAGAGTTTGTACACATGAAGGAATAATTCTACTACAACTTAAGTAATACAGTCGACAGCTAAAATATTATTTAAATATAAGAAAAATCAAAGGACAGTTCAAAGGCTGACAATCCGATTTGGTAACAACTTTACCGTAAATAACTTTCTATTAATTCTCTTTATACGTTAACTGTAAGAACGAAAAAGCTGACGAACAACATCTCAGTCTATAAAGTGAAAATGGAATCTACTTACAGAAAAAGCCCCAATTAGTCCGGTCAATTTATACAATGACCCTTGCAAAAATTCCCAGAAACCTGAAAATTTGCATAGATGTTAGGGTCACCATTGTTATGAAATTGTGAAAAGTCCCATCCATGTCTGCAAAAAAATTTTATTCAAGATCAAAGGTTGCAAAAATGGGCTTTTTAATTTTTTCAGCGAAACAGTTAGTTTTATGATAAAATTCGTGAGACTAAAATTGTAGATCATGCAATCATCTACAAAAATTGTCCCAACACATTTTTCCATAACACTAACCATTTTTGAGAAAAAACAATTACAAAATTTTCTTACTTAGTTGAGTTATCTATAATATGTACACGTTTCCACACTACCTATGAGGTAGGGTACCTAGCGCGTTTTTTTTAATGTGGTTTCCCCGGTAGACCTATTCCACAGTCTGAATATGAAAATATGAAAATATGACATCCAATACAATCCTCATTAGCGCAACCTTTATTATCTGCATAAGCAACATAATTGGAAGACAGGTAATAAAACCATAAAATGGCGGAGTGGTTTTAAGCGAGGCAATTAAAAATGTTAATGAAATGTGCACCTCAGGGAGTCACCCTACTTTAAAGATTATCTGCTGACCTTTAGCGAGTGACCTGTGATCCCGCCACGTGGCTCACCCCGCGGCTCGCTTTGACAATGCTGACCCCTACTTGTTACGTCAAGAAACATACATTTTTAATTTTTCTCACAGCCGTGACAATGAAATCTAAATTTAAAGCCACACTCCCAAGTTCGTTTCTATTATTATAAAACTGTTTTATTTTCTAAATATAAATATACTATAATTTCTTTGATTTCACCTATTTTCTTTATAATAATATTATATATTGAATCGAAAAGTGTCAATGAAAATGAGTTGATAAAGGATCATGATTTATTTTTGCATCTAGTTTGGAAGCAAAGTGTGTTATTGTATAAGCTGTGGAGACATATTATTGAAATATTTCCTGCACTAATACTTTTTTAATTAGAATAGATATAAATTGTGCAATACACTGTCTGTGTCCCTAAATATATAAATGAATAAATAAAACTATGTTAACTAAGGTTCATCATTCGACCAGATTTATATAACTAATAACTTGACTAAATAAAATACAGAGTTTTTGAAACGGGACGGTAATTAAGTATTTATAGCTTTTTAATAAATTTTAAAAAATTACAGTCACTAATTCTAAAATACGAAGAAAATATGCCCATCGATTATATTTTATGTGAAAAAATCATAGCCGTATGGGACCGTTTAAAATATCAATACCTTATATTAATAAAATCGGCAAAACTCTTCCCATGCATTGTATACGCCAATATTAATTATTAGATTCTTCATCTAATTTTGTTGGTCTCAGACTTTGATTATCTAATGTCTTTTTTTTCAGACATCGCACTATAAACGACTTCAAATTGTGGTCAAAGAGCTTGCATCAAAAAGACGCTAAATACCAAGAACGGAATAGTATTACCAAAATGGAAAATAAAAAATTAAATTATTACCTACTCACACGGTTTTAAAAAAGTTTATTATTATTCTTTCATCACTGAGCACTATTATTAACTATACTCAAACTTCACATAAATCTATTCATTTGTGAAATAATAGTGCTATTCATTGGCGTATGCAAATGACTTGTAAAAATTCGCTTTGTTGATAGAGACTGGTCATTTTATCTCACGAGATTCGCGAGCTGTTAGAGGGGTCATCTTGATACCTTTCCCATCCTTTGTGACATTCTATCACGAGATATCGCCAGGCAAACACCGTTGAAATCGGGGATCACTTAGTTTTATATCGGATTTAGTGTTGAGTGAAAATGGATAATTGGATTACTCAGCTGTTTCAGACGCCCACTTTTAGCAAACCGAAGGTGAGTGGTATAAGTATGTTCTAGGGCGCATGATCCGGTTTTGACCTAGTTTTGGCCATTGTAAGTTTAAGGCCTAGTTTTAACAATTTTAAGTTACGAAGAAGTGAATTGATACATAGCTCTGCCGTCCTTACCATAAGTACAATAACCCGAAAGTTAGGCAAGCTGTCTTAAATACATATTCGTGATCAGAAAAATGAGCTGTATATTTTTCTTGGATTATTTTTTGTATTGACAACAGTTTTGATTCTTTCGATACAATATATTCTTTTGATTATCAAAGATACACACAAAATATAAATTAAATCTTTAATCGCGATTAGCTCAAAAGTAGCCCAAACTACGTTATTTCACACTTCATAATAACAGCATAGCTCTTAACGATATTGTTTTGCCATAATGAAACACTTTAGAAACTGTAATAAGAACGCCTTGAAAGTCCAAATGGCTCAAACCGGGACTTCTGCCCATTATGTATATATTTATATATCAACTTGAAAATTAATGCATCTGTTAATGAATTTACTCAATTACAATCAGAATAGTTATATTAAGTGTAGACAATCACGCCGATATTCCATAGTTGCGATTTGTTTTGTAAATAAAAACCGCACAGAGGTTTACACAAATTTGATAATTGTATTTTCTTAATACTAGCTGTTTTCCTGCGACTTCCCTCGCGTAAATTATAACCAATGTCACCCACATATGATGTATAGCCTTTCGTAGGTGAAAGAATTAAAATCGCTACAGTAAATTCGGAACCTATTAAATGCAAACAAACAATCAAATAATTCCTGTGTATAATATAAGTATCTAAATTTATCATTTCACTGTGTATAATAAAGGTATCGCTAAGAACCTCTGTGTTTGATTAAGCAGGTACACAGTGCAGTGTATGACATGTATGCCCCCCCCCCTCTAGATTCGGGCCTAGCTGTTCATAAGTCCATATCTAAATTTCATCTCAGTTCAATAAAATTAATCAATAAAACAATGACATGATTTATGTAAATGTCATTACTTATGATAAAGAACTGGTAAGTTTCTTTATCATGTTCTTCTTGTCAGCTAAAAGACATCCTGAACGAGTGGTAAGGGACAAAAAATTTGAACGATCCAAAAGTACTCGAAAAAGCTTACTTGAATAAAGAGATTTTCATTTCAATGGCAGACGAATAAAAGCGAACCATAAAAATCGCCCGTAACCGGCAATCGGACGTCATAGACCAGTGTAACTGAGTCATTATTCCTTCGATAGCGACGATCGCAGTAAAAACTTATAGTGATCTCCTATAACACGAAAGCTGTTTTAGCCAGAGTTCAGTGTAACTAAAATTACTTCGAATTGTTTTGATCCAAACTAAGTATATTTCACAAGTTACAATAAGTTTTGACGACTAATATTACTTCTAAACTAAATTACTAAATCATGGTAAATCATTGTTATGTATCGAATACTCTACGAGGTTAGGTGCGACACCTTCATTACAAAATTCTTGCAATATTATTTTGTAGAATTTATTAAACCATCAATTTTTCTTTGCCTCCCTCTAGCATAATTTACTCTTATTATGAACGGGAAAATCCAATCGCACATAAACTATTGGCAAACCACAGTCATAAAGGTTTAAGTTTCTCTACGACACAATATTTCGTTAGAAAAAACAATGGATACTGCTCCACACAAGCTAAATCCGCACTGCACCCATTTATAACGGCTATTGGCTTCTGTGGCAAGAAGGCGGTCCAAAAAACCAACGGTACACAGATGATATATTGCAAAAACGCTCCCGCTGCCGCCTGTGCTGCGCCCGCACATCTGCTCACCTCCCGCGCATTACACTAACGAGCCACACTAATGGCGCCGTTATCGTAGGGTTATCACTAAGCTCACTGAAAATATTGCGTAATACAAAGTTAAAAAATACACATATTAAAAAAAAAAAGTTTTGTGAAAAATTTTACTAAAGATCCAAGATATTTTATAAATGAACGATATGTTTGTAAACGATCCGATCATTTTAATTGAAAAAACTAATATTTTTCAAATGATAAAGAAAACACTTCCTCTACGTAATTCATAGCCAAACATCTATTTTCGTTTTAGCAAAAAATTATAACAATACTTTTATTCGTAAACATTTTAGTCGTTACCGCCTATCTAAAAATCACGGCCGTGAGCCAGGATTTGGATTAATCATTATATCAAAGGATACAAGCTATAACAAATGAAACGTCAACCCTAGCAAGGGCAGCCGTATACCGAAAAACCTTCAAATCAAATAAATTACAGCCGACCCACTTTTAACATGTGTCGTATTAGTCGTACTGACAAAAAACGTTTATCTCCGCAAATGAACACGTAATACACACAGCCGCGTACGTTTATGCCGCGCATTTGTTCATGATTTACGTTGACGTTGTGCGGAATGACGTAATATACGAAGTACGTAAAGTTATTATGACGCTGAAGGACATCATGACGCAATGAACATTCATTTCTAGAAATATTTTGACATGACATATTTTTTTCAATACGTTATTATATTGTATAATTTAGTCTAACGTCTCGTTGTACATTATCCTATGGAATAATATGCATTCATGTAATATTGATTTTATCTCTTTAGATAGAAATTGCCATTAGGCTTAAAATTGATGAATATGTAGCACGTTTGTAATGTAATATGAATTATGAAATGTCTGTAGTTTTGCAAAGTCAATATGTGCGCTAAATTAAATTGAAGTAACAGTTAAATAAAATATGTTTCTTTATAAAATTTATTGTAGTAGACAAAGGGGTAACTCTTGTCATCTCTGGCATACCGAGTTTCATTTATTAAATCAACTTCGAATATTTTATGTGCCCTATCCTGCGAATGCGTTATTTTTCTTTTTTATAAATAGTGATGAAAGTTTTTCTCTTGATACAACCATCAAAGTTATCCAGTGATGCAAGAATACAACTAAGATGACAGATTTCTCAGAAATGTGAAGAAAATTTTCTCTCTTAGAGTACCTAATTCAATTTCCATTGATGTCATCTGTTGGTTCACAGCTCTGTAGTTCACAGACATATTTGACGAGTGCTTTAAAAAAAGTAAGAAAATGGCGGACGAGTTTGGCGCCAGAGTCTCTAATAAAATATTCTCCATTTGTCTTGAGTTAGTTTTTCTCTTGATACTTTTTATAAAAAGCCCTCGAAACCCTTATTAACCGTCGTCAAAATAAACACAACTGTTTTGTGCATCCACAAGAATATCATTAACCTCCGTAAATTGCCTTAACTCTTAGCTCCTTAAAGTTAACGACTTTTATGAGAATAACGGCTGTTGAAAGCTGTTATGGTACTCGACTGCGCCGGGGGCATCGTTCGAATATCATTGTTTGATATCTTTTGAAGTTGTCAACCCTGACTACATTAGGTAGTAACTCATGTACTATGACGTACATATAACTTTGGCAATAAGTATTAATATTATTTCAATATCTATACTTACTCCTACAATATTAAAGTAAAATATATTATTATTATCTTATATCGCGCGTTATCAACGAGAAAGGAAGTTAAAATAAAATAATATTTTCATAATCTTAAGGATTTCTTATATTTACAGAAAGATATCGTACTGTAATTCATATACCGGTATAAGACCCTTGAGTAATGTTTATGATATCAAAACGATACTTCTGTCTAAGACTTTGATGTTCTTCTTTGACTTTGTTACAAAGAAACATTATAACATATTCCCGTCATGGGAGCTTAGGGGGAACAAGTAGGCACTCCAACCCTTAAAATTAAAGTATCATCGTTATTCTTAAACATTTCGTCTTTCATACTCTTTATTATTTTTATTTTATTGTATGGATAAATTTATCTAAAATATTTTTGGATCAACATTGGCGGAGTAATCTTTGAGCAAACTAGGCACGAGCCTAGGGGCCGCTACGTAATACGGAGCATGAAATAGTACCCTTTTTTAACACAGGGTAAATACAACCTGAAGCTTTAAACCAGGGGTCTCCGAACCCGCATCCGTCCTGAAAATGACAGTAGGGCTGGCCGAGTTACGAGTACTCTCCTGGGGGGACAACCCTGGATCCGGCAAGCAGCACAGAACAGTACCTACTTCATTCGCAACCCAAGTCACCCGATTCCTGGCAAAACCAAATTAAAATGTGTAAATTTTAAATAAACCCAGCATTAAGTAATAATCAGCTAAAGAAAGAGAAGTAACACTTCAAAATATTACTTATCAAATTAATATTTCTTTGTGGGTATGACCATGAGAGGATGAGTCTTTAGGCCACCTAGGGTATAGTTATAGTTGCCTAATGTTATATCGACATTTTTACACCACTGTACAGGCAGTTCTCGACTTACGTCGTTCCGATTTACGTCGTTTCAAGTTACGTCAAACAATTTTTTGACACTGTTCCTCGAGCATACGTCATTTGTTTCGATTTCCGGCATAGTAGAATTTACTTGTCACGTCAATGTCCGTGGAGTTTTAATGTTAATAACAAAATTTGTGCAACCTACCAAGTTACCAAGACCTGTATGATGGCAAGAAAGCGAAGCAATCGAGAATTGATAGTTTCTTTAAGCCAAAAGTTTAATTTATTATTTCTCATTGCATATTTTGATTATTAAAGTTTTATTATTATTATTGAAATACCAAAAATAACTAGCAATTCCATAAGTACATTTATAATTATTTTAAGTTTAATTACTTACTTTTGATAATAAAGTATGTATATCCTTTGTTATAAATCTAGTTTTTTGTTTATGTGGAACCTAACCCTTGAGTTTTACATGTAAACATATGTATGAAAAAATATGTCTCGACTTACGTCGTTTCGCTTTACGTGGCGTATTTCGAGAACCTAACATGCCGAAAATACGAGGACTGCCTATATATCTCTTACATCACAGTAAATATTAGACTGGTGAAACCAGAAAGACTAAGTAAGTTGGTTTATATTCTGTCTATAGAAGAACTTATCCTAGTTTATTTTACTTCAAATGAAAACAACTTTTTAAAATTCCTTAATGAAAAAGGAATCCTTATATTTTAACCATGTCTATGGCTGTCCAGCCGTCTGTGCGTCTGTGGTTTAGCTCAAAAACTATTGGTACTTGAAAGTTGTGCGTATACATGTTAATGACGCCAACAAAGTAGTAAAAAGAATGTTGGAAAATAATTTTTAGGGTACCTCCCCTACTTATAAAGTAGGGATGATATTTTTTTTCGTCTTCCCCATAGAGTGGGGTATCATTGGATAGGTCTTTCAAAAATATTGGGGGTGTGTGATGATAATGTGAAGTTTCCGATTTAGCAAACCCTTCTTGGGTCAATTTACGTTAAAATCAAGTCCCTCTCTACCAAATAAACGGTTAATGTTAAAAATTCAAATAATACGGCATTAGCACCTATTTATAATGAAGTAAAAAGGAACACTTTCACACTTAAGTTGGCTTCACAAGTTTACGAGTAATATTTAAATCCAAAACAGCTCCATAGAAAACAAGAAACGTATTATTTTTTTTTCATTTTTATGGATAATGGTACCTTGAAACAAAAAGGTTAACATCCATAAAAGATATTTTATCGATATCTCGACATACATTTACTTACTTTTCGATGTTCACATGTTTTTATTCAAGCGTAGGCTGAAGTTAATGAAAACGAATTAATTACACGTTATAATTGATGGATAATATAAAAACAATGGGAACGGTAATAAATACTTAGAAGCGAACTTCAAATTGCAACCATTTCATAATTCACTCTTCGATTAAACATTATATCCAACAATGTATGAGTGCGAACGACGCACGTGAAGCCGCGGTGTTGCGGAAATCCGCAACTAATTAAAATTCTACGCGAATGAATAACTGCACTGCGCTGTTGTCTGGTTTTGTACGAAAATTCACAGATTAAAAGGCACTCTTCAGGTATAGTTACAATCGGCAACTTTTGACTTGCGATGGTATTAGTATTATGTTATATTTACTTCGAATTGCTAATAACTTTTATATAAATACAGATATTAATCAGGGTCTACGATACCATTATTTCAGTCTCGTGTAATAAATACACTATTGATATTGTAGCCCTAACAGTTCCTAAAAAAAAACAGAAGTTTATATCAAATTAAATCGCCTATAATTAGTAATTTCCCTTTGAACTGTCAGAGATTACGTGAAGTCCATCAAAAACCGTTAATTAAATTAACGAGCCACTGAAGATGGAAAATTTATACCTTGAAATTGCGAAGTACCTAATAGGTTTGGAAGTCTTTTGAACTTTTGTAAAGTCGTCATAAATTTCACAGACGCAGCAGGGAAGCCAGAGATGCGGTGGCTCGACTTCCAGCGGTTCGGCGAGCGTAGCGAGCAGCGGAGCGACGGCGGGTACGGCTCGAGCGAGCGATATCAAACCTGTGGAATGCAATCTGTGCCATCGTAAATTTAAGAACATACCGGCGCTGAATGGACACATGAGATTACATGGCGGTTATTTTAAAAAGGTAAATTTAAATTGAATAAATATTTCGTAATGAAAACTTTAATGTTTCCGGAACAATTAATTACAACAATTAAATAACAGAATATCGCGTCGGTAGGGTTACTAGATCGTCGGGATGCGTTTGGATTCTCCTGGCATTTCACATTCGGTTAAATTACCTGGCAAAATTCATAATCTCTTGACAGACAAATTAGCGAAAAACAATACAAATAATAATTTTATTTTGCCGAAAAGATCTAAATCTATTTGTGGCCATGTTATTAGTTACCTACCTATTACCATAACTTATAATGCTGCTGTGTGTACCAACAAACTTAACACAAAATGTCAAAGACCTATCTAATCGAATTAGAATCTCTTCTTTCATGGAGTTAGACTTAAAACCAAGTAGAGAAATTGACATTTTTGTATTACTGGCGCGCTGTTGAGTTTTGTCTTTTATTCGTCAACAGGATTCTGATAATAAGAAATTAGATAAAAAAGAAACAACGGGTCCACCATTACAAACAGCATCTGTATCCGTGCGGGCGCTCATTGAAGAGAAAATTATCAGCCGAAGAGGAGCCACTGCTGCTTCAACACCATCAACCAGTAAGACACATAGAACAATTAAGCTCCTATTACATGAACCATATTTTAAGTTTTCTTTTAATTTAATGTGGTTCCTAATCTTTTGTGATTGTCACTACACTAACAAGATGTCAGCCAGGCCCTGAAAGAAATCTCGTTTTATTTTAACTTAAAACACATTTTGAATCATGTTCCACATGAATACGCTTTTATTATTCGTTTATAAAGTTAGTCTAAGTTATAAGGATTTTAAACTCCCACAAAATACCCCACAATGTACCCCTCCGGACATAATTGCCCTTAGGTTAGGAACTGTTTAGATAAAATACTAAATATAGATTCTGAAGTCACTAACGATCAGCCCCTTACACTCAAATGCAATCGTGATCGAAATTTTTTTTCCTGTTTTCATTATTATATTAAGAAAAATATTCTCATAAATACGCAGATTTTAATTTTTTCTAATAGCCAAAAGTTTCCGCTTTATTTTTCCTATAATCCATTGGGCGGAAAAGTGGCCGGTAGAAGTCCCGAGGCACTGAACCTAAAAACACGCCACTGCTAAAGATATAAGATAAGATATAAGATCTTCAGAATTAAAAAGTTAGATTTTTACAAAGTAAGGTGGCAACAAATTAGCTAAATGAGACGTTAGCTCACTTTTTTAGCCATTCAACTAATTCATCAGACAATGTTTTGAAAGGTTTGACGTTAATGTTCTTTTCTGTAAAATAATTATTGGGATCTTCATAGTAATTGTTATCATCATTAGTATATTCAACAACACGTCGAAGCTTTCAGAAGTATAATGTGATTGATGTACATTTATTGGGATTTAAACCAAAAACAAAATATTCATAAAATTAAAGTCATTAATCATTTTGTGAATTTTCAGGCTCAACTACCGATAGTGTGATTGCTCGCACTGGTTTCGTAGCACCAGCGCCTCCTCCATTATCAACAATACGGGGATCGGCAGCGTCACCCGCTTCTCCCGTCGCCCCCGCCCAGTTTGCATCCCCACGAGCACCTGTGCTCACAGTATCCTCTAACGCCAATTGCAACCTCATACAAAGGGATTCCACTCTTATCGAACTGCTAAAAAAGGGCAACACGAAGGTTTGTATTTTTTCATACATTTGTTTTCTCGCAAACTCTCCTATAACCTTAACTCGTTAACTCTTATTGCAGGTCGTCAAAAGATCAGCTTCAGATCCTGGGCAATCTTCACCACAACAAGATTTTACTTTTCGGCCCGAGCTATTTGGAGTTTCATTCAACTCGGACGACGGCTACTTCTCACCAGCTCTCAATGAAGACGCCTTTCAATTCGCTGCCACGCCAGAACAATTGCAAGAATTGGCATCATTAGAAGATTACGCGACGGTGGCAGCCTCTATTAGAGAACGATCACCAGTACCGTTTCCTTCGAGTCGACGATTAGCAGCTGTATTGAATTCTCCGCTACCTGAATCGTTAGCAGATTTTGGAGCGTGCCATGGAGGATCTCCCGTCCATTCACCTGGAATCGGATATACGGCTAGTTCTCCTGGTCTATCGTATTCGACGGGAGATTCACCAGGGCTGGCTTATACAGCAGCGTCACCAGGCGGCAGTTACTCAACACAACCTGAGCCGTCGCCAGGACTCGCATATCCGACGCCACCAGCCTCCCATGATGCCCATTCACCAGCGCATACATTACCACGAGCGTCCTCCCCACTATCAACGGCATTTTTTACTGCTACCATGTCTAGCCAAGAAGAGGTAATAAATTTATAATATCTATATTAAACTTTGAATTTTGATCTAAGTACTGATTTGCTTTTTTCGTTTATCTGAAATTCAAAGGTTTCTAACGAATAGTTTTATTAAGTTGTATCATTTCATTTTTAGGTCGAAGAAGCCCTGGAAGAGGTGTTACCAGAGGAATGTAGATCGTTAGATGCTTACACATTAGAACCGTCTCCAACACCACGACGTATAATGCTGAACTCTGAAGATCCACTGCTGTCGAGTAGTCCACGCGATTTCTCACATCAGCGACCACTGCGACGACACCACCGGACATCCACTATCTCCTCGATTGATCAGTGGCAACATGACACCACTCTACAAGTAAACCATATAGAATATTTTCATTTTGGCTATTAATTTTAGTGTAACAATTATAGTTTTTACGTAAAAGTGATACTACAACACCACTATTAGACGAACAAAAAAATAACATCATTGACCTGTTCTGTATAAACCAACAATTTTTACCTACACACCTGTAGATGTGTGGCTTTGACACATCTATAGAGATTACATGAATTTCTAATATCTATATTAAAAAAATCATAAGTTCAAACTTTTCTTGCAATAAAACATGAAAATGAGACATTTTGCATCCTATTTTTTGTAATACAACTATGACTTCATTTTAATGAAATTAATACTTCCAATCCTTACCACCCGTAAAAGGTATGATGTTCATATTGAAATGTTTTATTGTGAGTTTTAACCTATTGGGTCTCGGGTAGCTCAACCTACAGAACAGTCGCCCGAATCGCTAAAGGTTGTGGGTTCCAGTCCCATCTCTATATGCCTGGACCTGGTAAATTTTTAAGCATTTTTGAAGCAAGTTATGACAAATGGTTGTATATTTACACATATATATATATATATATTCTCGTCAGGTATGCGTTGAGGGTCGCGACACAGTTCCGGCAGTGTTCCTCAGCCCCAGTAGCGTGCCGGCGTCGCCGCAGCGGCGCAAGCGACGCGCTTCACCGGCCGGCCCGTACCGGTCACGTATGCGCCGGATAAGCTCACACTACGTGCCACAACCTATACTACCACCTGACAGGGAAGGCTCTGGACTGTTCACCAATTTACCGGGTATGTATAAGGCATATATAAGTACAATAAATGATACTAACTGTCTCTGAACCGTCGTGTCACTACGTCTGTTTTGGCGTTGCGTAACCTCGTCGCCGTAAATGTTAGGTACTATTAGATATATTAAAAACCTACAAATAGAGGCATGACCAATCTATAAAATAAAATTTGAGAATCCTGTATAAATGCCCCGCCCAATCAAACTTAAAACTTATAATCTAAGAGATCATGACAAAAAAGTGCAAGAGCTTTCTATAGTTTAATATTTCATTAAAAAGTAGACTACCCTGCACAGATGGCAAAATCGTGAAACGCGACGGCTCAGTAGATCTCAGAAGTTGGTTTGAAAATGAGCTCTGAAAAAAAATTTCGTAATCGGTAAAAGACAATTTTTTACTAAATTATTAGTAGCCAGTTCATTAAAAAATACTCGGTCTTTCAACTAATGTTACAATACAATCAGCAATCGCTAGAAGTTTATGTTCAGCACCTGACGTCGGCACTGGGTACTGAGTGTGTGAAAGTGGTGGTGACTGGAGATGAGAAAAAACCAGCGACCACTATTATTCTTGTATTAATGAATGGAATTGAATGGTGACCAAAAACATTTTTTTTTGTGAATACAAATGTTTAGAGATCCCATTGGTAGATTAAAAAATATCGATATAATTGATATTTCTTACATTTGTCAGCAGAAAGCGAACTTCTCTCGCAAATGGATGAACCGCGAAAGCCACAGATCAACGTGGGCAAAGAGCATCAAGCCGACGTGCCAGAGTTGTGCAACGACCGGGCTGATCTACACCGCGCGCATGAACAACTGCTGTGGGACCCGGGCATCAACGACTGCCTCGACGACAACGAAGGTAACTTATATTAAAAATATTTTTTCATTGTTATTCATTTTATATGGACAACCAAGAGCATGTATTTTAGGTGAGTAATTGCACTAGCCGTTCTCTCGAGACGCCCGTTGGCGAGCATTACTTCATAGGAACATATTTATACCGAGTTATATTACAATTATTATTACTTATCCAAGTAAGAAATAATAATTGTAATATAACTAGACTTTACTTTTCATCAATCTTTATTGTACATTCGTCGTTATTAAAGAGACAAGTATTCAAATAAGTATAATAAAACTAGAGATAAAAAACATAACTTTAGTTCATGCCATGTTCTATATTTTCTGTAACTAGTGACAATGACAAAGGTCAGCACATGCGTGATTGAAAATGCGTCGCATATTATCTATCGGTCTGGTAACATCAGAACAGACAAATGTCAAATAAACTAATAAACCTTGCATACTCTACCGATGATTCGTCAGAGCATCAAGCGTAGTATGTGTACCGATGTATATGGGGTACGTGGTTCAATTTCCAGTGCGCATGTTCATGGAGTTGGCCATGTGCGCGGCTATGCCGGTGGGCGGGCACACGCGCGAGTTCGCCTTACAAACGCTGGGCGAGTGCGGGGGCGACATCCGCGCGGCGACCCTGCGGCTCATGTCGCGGCCCGCAGCGCCCGCGCAGTACGAGTCCCGCTGGACGCCCGATGAGGTGGAGGCGTTCCTCGCCGGCCTAAGGCATTACGACAAAGACTTCTACAGGATCGCTCAGCTGGTATGTTCATACAAAAACGAAACAACTCGGAAACGACAACCTCTTTGCAGTGCAGTCGCTACCTATATTTGAATCCAAAGAATCGAATGAAAAACATGCATTTAGTCTATGCCCTCTTGGACAATATTAGTATAGGTGTACCAGAAACTGATGACGATTCGGAAAATTTTAATTTGTAGTAGGCAACATTGGGGAAAAAGGATAAAGACGACTTGATACTTGTAATACTTTAATATAATAAACATTTTTCAATAACTACCTCATAGCATTGAATATATTCCTAACCATATTCATATTTCGGCAAATTTTGATATAGATTAGCCACCTGCGTAGGACATAATAAAGTGAATAAACATACACCTGTATACTTTATATTACCAACATTTACTATTTTGACGGAACATTACCCGGCCCAGTAAAATACACAATAATATTTTACCTGACCCGGAATCTTACACAAATAAATAAAAGAAGCTTTACTTTATGATTTCCTTTGTTAGGTACTAATTTCTACTAATGTTGCAACTGCTGTTACGCTTGCACATCTAAATCAAAACCGTGAAAAAAAAGGAAAATATGTAATTTATTTTCTTCTTTTCACGTGTCTAATAATATTTTACTATTATCTGACTGATGGACTAAATAGGATTTCTTTTTTTACCCAGTCATACCTATTCTTAAACACACTTTATAATAAAAAAAAAATTGACGATCTTTTCACAAATTTTACTGTAAATATTAAAACAATATTTCTCGCTTGAGATATCATTGGCTCTTTGGGCATTTACACTAAATAAGATAATATTTTCAAAAATATTCACAACTTACACTTTGACTTGACATTTGTCAACAGTAGACAATTTATATTGCCATAAGAAAATCGAGTTTTTTTCTTTTGTTTTTTTTTGCCGTCAGATTCTAACACACCTATAATATTATCTCCATCAAATTCGAAGATACCCTAATATGCAGCAATATTGTGAATATAGCTATATGATGTTGAAAAAGATAGATTTTTGGCTACCAGGTAATTGCAAAGGAAACCACGAAAACACACCGTCACAGCCGTATATTAGTATTCTCACTGAAGTATACATTTGTTTTCATATTCTAAAAGTATGAATGACATTTATTTAAAAACTGAGAATTTAGAAAATAAACATGCCAAAAAGGTTTGCGTAGCAGGTCACCAACAGATGTTTTTTTTTTCAGGTAAGAACGAAAGATTCGAAGCAATGCATACAGTTTTATTACTTCTGGAAAAAGGTGACCAAAGATTACAAGACGCTGTACCTCCGGAGCTGGAACACGGAACACACGTCACAAGTAAGCATCGCCAATGGGTTTCAGCAATATGTCTTCAAAATAGAGGAGTGATCCGGTTTTAAAGAACGCTTTCCATCCAGGGATCGGTAGGACAGACTGTGCGGCCGTCATTAACGCAAGTGACGTCATCAGCGACATTTGACGGGGAGGAGTTCCCATGCAAGATATGCGGGAAGTAAGTGCGCGCGAGCATACCGCTTACGCGCAGAAACGCGCAAACGCAATTTAAGTGCAACTCTACACCACTGCCACCAAATTTTCCCTGGATTGCTTCGGTTTAATCTGTTCTATAAATATTTTGTCATTTTACTTCTTCTATGTCTCTTAATTGACGCGTTTCGTTTTACATTGGATGTAGAAACTGGAATACATACAAAATCTTTTATTTTTTAATACACCATTGTTGATAACTATACAAAAGAGGCCTACTATTAGTAATCGACATAATGACTGTGAATTGACAAAATAGAATATTAACAACAAAAAATTAAGCAATTAAAAAAAGAGAATTACCAGATAATAATTAAATAGTGTTTCGAAGCCGGCCAAATCATTCAAAAATTTTAGGTTAGGTTTCACCTAAACTGCCTTTTGTGCATGCTTATAAGGGAATGTAGGTAAATAGCACAGCTTAGTATTGACGTAAAACGAAATAAATAGATGATACGTTAGGTTTAGGTTAATATAATAACGCACCAGTCCGGTCCACGTTGTTAACAGTTATTAAATAACGCTATGATATAACGTTTAGTAACATTTCCCGCGAGTGTTCAAAATAACCGTTCTCCGGACTGTTGCACACGGTTAAGTGTTGTTCGATGTTGAATGCATGTCAAGTTAAATGTTTGTATATCTTCAACTTTTAATATCTGTTTATTGAATAGTGCGTATAATGTCTGTACGACGTGGCGTAACGTTACATTGGGTTTCAAAAGAGAAAGTTATTTTTTAATCATCTGAGAATATTTAAGTCTGTTATAAATATATTAAAACTACTGAAAATATAGTTGAAACAACAATCTTTGAACAATTTCGTAAGGGTTACGCCGCTCTTGGTTTATTTTACATCGATCATTGTAAATACGATTAATGGATAAAGTGTATTTATCAATTTAAGACAGTAAATTTATGTCAATCGCTTAAGATTTGTAATATATTTTACATGTCGTTAGGAAATAAAACTTAACAATGTTTTCATATAAGTTACTAACGCTTCCAGCTTTGCTTAAGCCGTTTTCTGCTTTTTTTATTTTGTCTTATAATACTTTGTTTTCGTTTATTTTATGTTGCTATGTTTTAATTTTATACCCTATTATGTTTCAGAATATTTAACAAAGTTAAAAGTCGTAGCGCGCACATGAAGTCGCATCGGCCTCTGGACGCCGAGCCGAAAAGGGCCAAGCTCGAAAAGCCTTATGAAAAGGTCGATAGGGACGATCGGCCTCTCGCGACAGTCGAGTTCAAGCCACCCGTGCTGTAACAATCATGCACATATTAACCCCTTAACGAGTGAAAAGTTATAACGTTAAAAATAACGGCTTCTTTAAAATCCTTAAGACATCATTTTTTAACGTTTGCAACAAAATAGCCTTTGAACAAATACATTACTTAAATCAAAAATTGATTCTCACTCGAAATAAACAGTACGCGAATCGTGCGCCAATATGCCATCGCGCCCAACTCATATTCACTATCACCATTGGCTCAACTCAGACTCGAACCCAATGCTATAGTTAAAGCATTTACTACTGTAAAGTATAGATTAAAAATTACCTAGGACGGGCGGCGTAGTGACTAGTAGCTAGAGGATTAGCTTTCGGGTAACCAGATCTATAAGTGAAAGAATTATATATGTAATATAAAAATTATAAATTATTTCCAAATTCTCATAATGCTAAGCTTCAAGAGAGCGCATAAAAATATTTTGTATAACGATTGATACATAGGTAGGTCTTCGTAAAGTTTTTATATGACAGACTTCTTAATGTGACTTGCAAGTGTGATGTTGTTGATAAAGTGTAGTTCGTTGTGAAAATGTAGAGATCGACGGTGCGCCCTCTATCGTGCAGATGTGGTACCTCATAAATGTCCAACAAACAATAGCTGTAGCAGACGAGACGAAACAGCTGTTATACGTTATATTTTAAAGAATATCGATAACAATTATCATAATAAATGGTAGCGGAGAAATAAAATCATTTAAAGAATATCAGTATAAGTAAATCCGAAAGATCTATTGAAAAACTATTGATTTTAAAGAGATTTTAAACTATCACTTCAGTATTAACTTTGTTATTCTTTACTATATTCTCTATTTTGGTGACTTATTGTAACAAAAATGAAAACTTGTCGCCCCAAATCTATTTAGCCCATCTCGCGGTGCCTAATCTACTCTAATACATTACTAATATTGATTAAAATCTACAACTTAGTGTGATAAATCTCGTAGTTTAATATGTTATCTAGTTTTTTTGTTATTCATTATTTATTGCGAGCAGAGCTCACGACTTACACACATTTCCCTGATCGCTCATTGTTATTTTGTAGTTAAACTGACACCCCTGTTGATTTTTTTATGTTATCTAGTCTCATAAGACAAATGTAAGTACATTCAAAAGCTGGTAGTTAGATTAAGTTTAATCGAATGTCTATTCTGCTAGTCACATATCGATGATGATTCTTCGAAGGATATTGTTATCTTATTACTATTAATAAAGACTGCGAGTACCACTGTGAATGACCTTACCAAGTATGAAAACAGTTTTGGCTATTTTAATTATTATATCAAGCTCACGCTCCGTGTAAACACGCATGGAATCATCTTAGATGAGTAAAGTTCAATTGGACTTGAAGCGGCTGGAGGCCATAAAGTTTGTTTAAATTATACAGCGATTTGATTAACTGGGTAATAAAATGTAGTTAAGACTTGCTCTTCTATTCTATAGAAAAATGCTTTAAACTTGACTTCAAGCATAGCGCTGTTAGAGCTTTATTTGATTTAACCTCATGCTGTGACAACGCTATGCACGATGTCGAGTTCTAAGCAGATTTAATTACAAAATAGTCTACTGATAATCGCAAATTCGTAAATTGCGACCAGTTTATCGAGTTTCTAATTCACTAATGAGGATATATTAAAAACAAAACTATTAAATAAATACCAATCGTAAATGAACCATTAACAGTTATTTGCGTTCCTGCAACATAATTAAAAACAATTATTAAACCTCTTCCATTAAGACAGCTGAAAGGATGAACGCATATCTTTAATTGAACAAACAAATACTTAAAAGTTCGTATTATAGCAACCTTGATTTTATTTAGAAAACTACATTTGATAAATAATAATTTTCTCATTCCGCACGGGATCCCTACACTGAACTGTGTAGTTTCTAATTTAGGGAAACTGGCTTTTAACCTAGTGGAAATCATTCGCGCGGGAATCCATCCATTATTCTGTGGGGGTAGCAAAGAAGCTCATCAGACCTAATTTAACAATAAAACCGTCTTAATGTGAAACATGATTTAAGACATGCTTTAAAACGGTTATTATATATACCATGGGCGTATTAATACGACACATCCCGGTGGTTTTAAAATCAGTAATCATGGAAAGGTGGGCTAACTACTGGGCTAAGATATAATGACTATTACAAACAACCAAAGCAATAATCTAAAGTTAAGCAACAATTTAAAGTAAGTATAGTCATTTTTATAATTTGATTTTCTTAAAACATATTCACAGTGGACAACGCGGTTGTACATATTTGAAGGGATAATATTTTTTTACATAAATATTGAAATGCTCAAATATTATATATTTTATGTTGGTAATATTATTATCTTGTTCCTTGTTGATTGTTCTGAATATGCTATTATTTGAAACTTGAAATGTAGTTAATTTTAATTGTATACATTATTTTCTATTGAAGTTGGTAATATATGTATATCAACGTGTACCTACGTGTTGTGATAAATGTATGGTTTATTCTGTCTATAGTTTTAAAAGTACTTACAAATCGGGCATAGTTTATTGCTCAAAATATATCTATAGGGGAACTTATCTAAGAATTACTCTTGTACATCCTTTTGCCTCCTAACTTTATCGTGCATCCTTTTCGACGCTACTCTTTAGTCGAACATAGAGACAAAAGATGTAGTTATTTATTTCCTGAATATACAGTTTGGAGGCGAAAGGTTCACTGCTGCCAAAGTTAAAAAATGCGCGTCTCTCACTCAAGTATCAAGATTTAGTGGTTGTGATGTTCATTAATTGACACATTTATAGTCTTCCGAAGAATAACATTATTATTTTTAATTTTGGAGCAGTATTCCATAAAAAAGACATGTTATTAAATAAATATGTTTTAACTTTAAATGTTAATGGCGATGCGTATCCACAATGATATTGAAAGAAAAAAATTGAAGGCGTTCGACGCTGCCAGTATTATAATGTGCTAAACTAAATGGTTCAATATAATGGATTTTCGTTTAATTTAATGCCCTGATTTACGTACTTTAGAATAAACATTACGCATGGACAAAAATCAAAAATTGCTAATAATTATTATAGTACTTAAATCTGTTTCTAAGTTTTCTATTACATATATTTGAGTATAGAAATACCTTACTATATGATTAACATTTACAGCATCGAAATAAATCAATTAATAAAAAAAGATAATGTTCTTTGCAACTTCTTCTTAAGCGGCAGCGGTCACACTGAGAGCGAAACAGTTCAACTGCGCATAAGCAATCTAAAATACGTTTTAGACAAAGGGCATTAAATTAACGCACTTGTTTGAATTAATGAAAGACATACTTATGTGTATCTCTTTTATTCTTCTGAAATATATTCAAGTACAGATTCGTTTCCTTCCATGTGTACCTGAACTAACTTTCTGCCAAATTACGATATGCGTTAGGTGTCTAACGCTCACTGCACCATAGTTTATACATAAAATTAAATTTAATGCTAATAATATACTACATCACTAACTTGTGTGATTATTTGGTTGTGTTCTATCTTAACAATGTAGACAAATTTTTCTAACTGTAATATATTTCATTTCTAACTCGATGCCAAATGTTTGCCATAAACTATTTCTATTGTAATATTTGTAATTGATTAACATTTTAAGTAAATTAGATAAAATAATAAGGAACGAGCCTCATTAGGACAATTTAGAAAACGTTATTTTAGATTAAGAGGAGGCTTCGATTCGGAACCCCATAAAGGATTATGTACATGGTAGAGAATGTGCCATAATTTATTTTTAATAGTTCGTATGGCATTTCGATCGCAGACGACTAGCGCTATGAATATAAATAGAACGCTTATTATTTATTTGACAACGTGCAGAGCATACAAACTTATTTTCGTAAAAATAAATAAAATTTAATTATTAACTTAACTCTATTGTGTAAATATTGAATATTTTTTCAAATTAACTTTATTACTGGAGATAGTTCTATTTCATAAATTTACAATTTATTAAAGACAAGTCCCTCCAGAGATAATTTTAACAATACTGTTAGCTCTTAAGACTGAAGGTACTCCCCTAAATTCTTAACAGTAATTTCTAAAATAGACCTCCGTTTTGTTTATTTATTTATTTATGTCTTCTTAATGTTGTTATGTCATTGTGTGATAACTAACCCATTCCCCGTGCCAAAACGTTATACTAGTCAGGGTTATAGCTTTATGTGTTATACCCTAATTATTTAACCAAAAATGTATAGTGAAAGTTGAATGTTTAGAACGAATTACCACGCGGACATCGCGGTAAATAAGTAGGGTCGCTGTGTGTTATGATAATTATGGGCAAAAATTATAAATACTTATATAAAAAAAAATAACTAATTTATAAAATAAGGTCGCCGATAAAACCATCTTATTTCAACTTAAATATAGAAGTGCCTTACGTTTTAATTTTTGTAATAATTCATTTTGTTTTTCGTTTATTCATATTAATATTATCAATAATCATAAAGCACTGGAAATTGCATTTATTTCATGTCCACTGACAAATCTGCCAGTTCAGATTTGTGCAGAGTGGATCTAACTAACTTGACTATTATCTAAGACATATTTTGTTTCCTCTTTATATATTTTAGTGACTAACAAGCAAAAGAACAAAACCAGACGAACCTGAATCGTTTATCTGACAAGAATATAAAAGCTTAATTTTAACACTAACGAGTCAATTGTATGAATGATTACTTAAATAATAAATATAAAATTACCATGAAGGAATCGAACAGAAGGATACAGCGATTATTAAAGTAAATTATCTAGATGTTATTAGGATAACCACACGTTGCGTTCGCTTAGAGACCTCGACCTCTAAACCCCGCGTTCCCACGGCACATAAACTAAGTGTAAGTACTTCTGTATTTGTGTCAACATGTAATGAGAATGTGAAACGTTACTATAGTATTAATATTTTGTAAGTCTAAATGGATATTATATTCTTCTAATTTTGTATCGAATAAAGAGTGTGTCGGCGAGAGCCCCTTCACTTGGTGTATTCGTACCTTATACGTATTATACTTGTAATATACTGTAGCCGATAAAGTTCGTGCCAAATGCACGTAATTGATATTACACTCTGTGTTGTGATTTTGAAAGTTCTGTAAATTACCAAATCTTTGAAAATACTATGATGAAATAAAAAAAATTGTAGACACCTTTTTAGATTAGCACAAATTCTTCGCGTAGACACGTTAGGTCAAAAAAAATACTAAGCATGTAGAAACATTGTCATAAGTTATCATTGGATGATGTATGTATAGCGTATGATATAGATTCATTGTTTGTAATTCGATCAATGTGATGATTCGTGAGAACAACGACTAGCCCTGTCCTCTGCCGGGTGGCTCTTCATAACTTCGCATATCCTTGAAACAATAAGTAATAAAGTAAAAAACTCTATTATATATATATTGATAAATTTATTAGGGTAACTAATTTTTTAAGACAATGACTATTACGTGATCTTTTAGATTGTCTTTATTAATAAATATATGGTGAAGGTTTTGTCAATTTGTTTTTATTTTAATCCTAGTATTAATGTACCCTTTTGCAGTGGTGGATTAAGGGCGGATGGGCGGAGGAGGGAGGGGTGGGTACGCCCGGGGTTGATAAAATAGTAAATCGGGGTTATAGGCCGCGTAGACAAAAAAATACAACATGTAGCGGTGGTTAAATTCTCTTGAAATTAAATTTACTTTTACTACCTTATCTAATAGTACTTAACGCAGTTTTTGCAACCCCGGGCCTCTTATGGGGTTAGCCCGCCGCTGCCCTTTTGTGTGTAATGTAAACCAGTCCCCGCAGCACGACGAACGTGATAGACTCGAGAAACTCGGGGCGTCGGGAGATGAGACAGAGTGAGATATGCCCCTACAATATCTCACTCTCGGAGTAATTCTCGCCCGTTTTCGAGTTTGCTAGTGTTCGATATTCTACGCGAGCTGGGAAAAATATACCTCGAAAAATAAACACATTTTACTGCCTTAAAATTAAATCAAAATTTAAACTTTTTACACCCAAGAGTGTCATTGTGATATATACACAAAACATATATGCATAGAGTAGAAGACTAAAAGATGTCAATAAAACAAGAACCGTATCATCTAACACTTGATTTCGAAATACAAAGATATAAATAAGCTAAGAACAGCGCCATCTAGGAATTTGACGAATAATTATTAAGCATTATCTTTATCTCTAATCTGACAGTTGTCACCACAGTGACGTTACAAAATAGCGGTCGTGTTTCAAGTCACGTGACACGGACAAAGAATCACGACTTGAAATTTTAAGGTATTGAGAAAATCGTGTGATTTTAAGACTCAAAATCAGAATCACTATTCATCGGAATAATTTATTATAATGAAAATTTTAGTTATAGTGCAATTTCGTAACTCATTTTTCACTACCGAAGCTACCCTATTCCACGGCAGTGAACTTCTACACGCTTCACTCACTGCTAGCTCATATGGGCCCGCGGCGCTGCCAGTAGTCATACTAATCTCCTCTGGTATCAACTATGCCGTGTTGCCATCGCTACACGACATCTAATGAGATATCATTCAAAATAGAGCAATACCAAGTAACTAATACATTAGATTAAAGCTAATTTTAAATGAATTAACATTAAAAAATAGCTCTTATTGAATTAGTTATATGGCATTGCATTACACCACAATTTTGACCAAGCAGAACCGGCTGGCAAGGGACTAAGGGATGTGTTCCGTTTGGTCTTTGTTTTCTGTGTAGTTATGCAAATTACATATATAAGATATGTACTTCCAATAAAAAAAACGTCTAACTACGTCCAAACAGCACACATGATGTATAAGGAAACTAATGAAAACAATGCATCGTCTTCGTCCGTTTATTAAGAACATTGTAGACTACAATGTATTCTTACCTACAGATCGATAAAACTCTGTTACAATTACGAAAACAAACATTGTGGGACAACAATAAAATTAAATACGCAACATTTAAACACCCAATGGACAATTTATATTTATTATTTGAGATAATTAAAAAGAAAAGAAAATATCTTACATCTCCTTCAAATGTAAGCTTACAGTGCCCTCACAATGCACTGCACTCTACTACAGTGCACTCTAATGAAATTATTATAAATGTAACATCGCCTAGAGTACTTAAAATTATCAAATCACAGCACTCTAAACCTCAAGGCGACAAATATATAGATATATCGACGTGACTCTGATAAAAAAATCACAGTGACTTCCGATACTGGGATAGTACGCTTACAAATGGCCGCATACATAATACACTATACGAAACATATCAAATGTATCCAAACTTTGGTAGTTATTTAATAATTACATTACAATAATTAGTCACAAAAATATTATTGCATCATCTGACGACCGTCCATATTCTGACGTTAATTAATATTGCGGTAATTAAAAGTACACGCTACGAACGAATGTGCAACCGTGCCCTGATCACGAACAAATGTGTGAAAAAAATATATTATTTTTTCGAATGACACAAAAAAATCTTAAAGATATAATTTATAGTAATAATTGTTTATTTATTATACAATGGACGTAGCAATTACAAATATTTATTATAATCTCTCCGAACAACATATAAACATCATTAACGTGAGGTTTTTATTACATTGATATGAACTCGCGTATTATTGAGTTATACTGAGTGTGATCACACATTGGCTACACGAACTTTACATTTATACATATTAAAAAACCAACGAGTATGCCGAGAAAACACTTAAAACATGACCACATCCGTTGCGAAATTAAAATATGCATGCCTTTTAAAATATACCCATAATAAATCTATTTTGAAAAATATTCATTCAGGCATAAATATTTAAAATCTCGATTAGACATGGTCAGAAATTTACTATACTTAAAGTGGAAAGGTAAAGAATTACACCATTAAATAATTTTGCAAACTATTAAAAATTAATTTGTTTATTTAATTTTTTTAATCTCCCGCCCTTTTAATGGTTATTATTTGAGTTTTCTATTTATATTTCAAAAAAAACAACCCGAGTATTCCTCAAGCAGTTTTTTGTCTTTTACATGAGCACAGGGTCACATTTAGAGATATTTTTAATATATACTCGGTTGGCATTGCGTCAATGTATTCCCGGCATTATCCTATGGCTCATCCACACTAAGGCTGAAGTTGAAATACTTATTTAATAGACAAACGTACAAGTATATTATTTTAATACCAACGAGTCACTGAGTCACAGTAATAACTAAATGTATCATAGGGTTAGAAAGACGCGTTGAGCCTTTCGTCCCGCCTATACCCTTAGCCGGTAACGCCCACCAATCCACAGCGCTTGATTATAACCTGGTTTCAATTCATAGGGAAACTCGTTTTTCGATGGTGGAAACATAATGGAATGAATAGACTAGTGATAACAAGTAAAAATTAAAACTGAACTTTTTGGGATACATCGATCGATATTTTTATATTCGGGAGTTAAATAATAGTTTCAAAATACGTCTCCGCCTAGGACAATAAAATATATGGCGAGTAAGCTACATTCAAGTGTATGATAATGAAATTAAAATGTTCCGATTAATTTCCATTTCCATACCAATATTTAATTTAGGTACGGCAAGCTCCAGCTACTGTACCGCACCCATGTACTGCGCACAAGGCTAAATTTCGAAGCGCGGCAAATGTCGACTAATCAGGATGACTCAACAAGCGCGCCATTGGGCGATCCGCGCGCCTGGTTCCCGCCCAGTGCAAGTGTATCTGACACCTAAAGCATTGTAATTTATGCCTTATGATTATTAAAACAAGACTCATTATAATTTTTAATGGTACATTCGGTCATCATCGGAATTGATAGATCTGCAGGCCAATTCTGCTAATTGTTACGTAATAATAGCATCTCAATATAATCTCAATTACTTGTATTTTTTTTCTATCATTCTTTTTTATATCACATTGTACCATCTACCTGAAGGGGGCCATTCATTTATTACGTAAGACGATTTAGGGGGGGATGGGGGTCAACAATGTCTTAGTTTTTCTTACAAAGGGGTGGGTGGGAGTCTCGATAGTTCTTACGTAAGATCAGCAAATGGGGCTGATGTGGAATGGGTGGACGTCAACGACGTCACTATCCTGAATGACCAACTACAAGCAACACCTTTTATTAGAGATGTTCCAGTGGCAGATACACTTTCTGAGTGGGTTTTGAGTACCTGGACTAAAAATTTTATTTTTTAAACTACCAATAAATGAAAATTATTAGTACCTTTGTAAGTACAGAAAAAGATTTCTAAAAATTATTACTTTGAAAAATAATCATTAAAACAACCCAAAACCAATATTATTTTTTCTTTCAGATTCTTACATAATAAATATTAAACAGGGGGAGGGGGTCGGCCTTTTCTTATTTTTTCTTATAATGGGGGGGGGGGGGCGTTAAAAACTAGCGAAAATAATCTTATGTAATAAATGAATGGCCCCAAATCCAATATTATTATGTAACTGTCACCATTGATGTGCGAGTAAGACATATCACAAACAATATTGGACTTCAGGTAGATAGTACAATGGTTAATTGCATGTCGTTGAGATTCTATTGAGATGCGATAAATACGTAACATTAGCAGAATTGGTCTGCCGTTCGACGCAACAAAGATTCATCATGCACTATACTAATTGGATTTTACTATAATACTACATGTATCATTATGTATATTGATCTGAGCCTCTATAAAAATTATAATTAATACATAAGACAATTTTTGTCTAATTATAAATATTAGGCCTTATTTTGCTTATAATGCTTATGGGAACACACCATGAAGTTTACAACTCTTGTGTGCAAACACCTCAGCGAAAAAATACTGTAAACATGAACCTTAGTGTGAAGGAGCCACCACAATAACATACTGACTGTACGTTTATACAGCGTTCCAAAATAAAATAAAAACAATGTTTATTTCTTGATAAATTACATGTACACAATTATTCAGAAGTTAGTGAGTATTGTTAATTTTTCACAATGCTCCATGTTTTAGGCCCTAAGCACATGGTGTATTTTAAACTGCGCAAACGACGCGCAGATCACGCGCGTATACGCACTTCAAACGAGATTTGAACGCAATCTTGTAACCTAAGCACACGGGGTGATCATGTAACGTGCGTCTACTGGGCGTATACGAGCAGATACAGCACACAATAAAATATCATTGCATCTGCGGCGCGAACGGCGCGGTAAAGTGTGCGAGCGCACCTCTTAAGGCCATTTGTACGCGCATACTCTAAAACGCCATGTGTTCGGAGCCTTACATACAATAAAACAATTAGGCCAGTTATTATTGAATTTTAATTCGATTAATGAAAAAATAATCAATCAAGAAATAAACATGAGCTTTTACGTTTCAATACCTGACATAACATGAGTATGATTTGAGATTATTGTATATAGTATATGTTAAGAATTTTATCAAACATTATTCGCGTTATAAATCACCCAGTGTCAAATCAACAAAGTATAAGATGAGAAACTTTACCTAATAACACTAAATTCATATTGGTGTCAGTCGTTCATCAGATATTTACATCAGTGGTAAGAGTGCAATCCACCCACAACCCAATGAGCAACCAAAATTACCTTTTTCTATCTGATCAAGAAGCTATTTATACATATTTATAAAGTAAAAAAAATCAATCCAGCCATAATGATGCTTAAAAAAACTACTAAAATTGCGGTTCACTATTTTTGTTAAAATTTAAAAATAATTTCCCCTAAATATGTTAATTGAATAGTAATCTGATTGATATACAAAATACTTACACACAGATAAGGAACCATGTTACCAGAAAACTATTTGTATGCAAACTATAGTATAATTTGTAATAAAATGTAATATAAATAAGTGTTATTTGTAGCTATTAAAAACTGTTTGGGTCCCAAATTTCATTTTTCTCTCTTTAAATGAAAATTGTGAGTCGATGAAATTATACAACATGTATTTTTAATTACTCGATGCAATTACATTGATTTACTAAAGAAATCTATTATATTACTATATATTAATTAAAAAAAATCCCCAACATTAAACAGTAATCTGGCAACAACTAATGGCTGTCATCCACTCGCGCACTATTGTCAAATTTTGATAAAAAGTTCCGTAAACAAATAATATGTTTCTAAATTCCCCGCGTTTCGGAGGGTAGCAAATCGTGACCAATCTATTCAAATTGCACCGTGACCTAGAGCTTTGTATTTCACATCTGCCGGTTTAAAAAAAAAAAAACTATATATATATAGATCTGGTCTTCACAAACAAATATTCGCGATGCACCACCACAGTTGGGTTTATTCATATTTATTTCTATATTTTTCGTGTAATTAAAAATACACGGTGTATAAAGGAGCCTATATGCAAAACCTATTTAATATTTAGAAATATATTCACCAGGAAACAATTTGATATAGTTCATTAACTCAATACGAGCTTATTAAAAAAATGCATTATCCTAGGTACCTATATTTTGTTGACTGTTCATAGGTCACTGAATATTCATTAAACATTACAAAAATCTATAATCACATCCTTTTATCGTAAATATTGAGCTTTAGATAAAACAATTTTTTACACAATCCTTTCAAATATAGATAAATTCACTACACACCACCAATATTTTCACTGTTTTACAAACAAAATTGTTCATATACAATATCTATGATAATATTAATAAATATAAAAAAAAATGATAGTGTTCAGTCAACAAAGATAAATGTTATACAGGTTTGAATAGTTTATCGTTAGGACCCTGTTTAAGATTCCACAAGAAAATATATAAATCTAACATACAGTCCAACGTTACATTTGTGAATAATAAAATAATAGATATTATTCGAGTAGATTTTGTAGAATATATAAAAACGCACATACGTTTTCATCGCCACAAACCGGTCGTTGCAAATTTACCACTGATATGGGAACGTTATCTCGTGCGCGGACGCGTACGTCACTCCAGTCTCACTTTCTTGCCTTTCACCACTGTCGGCTTGTTCTTGAGCAAGCCTTTTCTTCGCTTCGATGTCTGCGAGAAACAAGAATATTATCATTATAACTCATAGTGTAATGAAAACTAAAAAGAACATCAACAACAGCGGGTTTGAAATTGATAGCAAACAGGCTTTTTATTCAGTCGAAAAGAGTTTCCATATATCGCTCACTGAATAGTACAGTGGCACAACTCAAAAACCATTATTTCGAGAAAACGCCACAACATTGCGGTGGTATCCCATAGATAATTTTAAGAAAAAATAAAAAAAAATATAGTAATAATATAATAGAAACGATTTAACTGTTATGCTAAAAATTTTGATTTTCAAAATTAAAAATATATTAAATTTTCATAACTTCGGAGAGCGTTTCTCGAAATTATGGTTTTTGAGTTGTGCCACTGTACTATTCAGTGAGCGATATGTTGAGCGAATAAAGGTTATTGATTTAAAACAATCTAAATTATTCTAGTCTAATAATCCGGTCAACATAGTTTTATATTTTTGAGGCCGATTAAATAATTCAATTTATCTCTATTAATATAAATGTTAACTAAATCATCTTAAATCAAAATCAACCTCTTCATACACAAACATATGAGTCCCTATTTATCCTCTAATATTTTCACACGTAAAAAGCCAAGTTTATATATTTCTTAATTGCATTCGAACAGAAATCGTTAACCTAATGTCAACGAAGCACAAGACAATCATAAAATATCGACAAACATCAACATAAGCTCACTGATCACACAAACAACTAACAAAATAAAAACATGACGTAATAGACATGCAAATAAATAAAAAACAATCATTTAAAACAAGCAACATAATCGTGCTTTGGCAATGATGTTTACTATACCACTTGTTCATTCCCTACTGGCAGCTGTAACAATTAAAAATATTTTTTTCACTTCCATTTCAAATTAACAGTGTTATTCAACGAAACTAATCGGGGCGCAATTTGAAACTTATGTTCTACAGCATTTTTCATTCGTCCTTTTTTATCGTACTAAATTGTACTATGCTAAAACGAGAGATTCAGGACCGGATCGATGGGAGGCAAATGGGGGCACTTACCCTAGGACTCCTGACACTAGCGTCAGGAGGCGTCAAAATCATTATAATAACGATAAAGTTATAAAACCAAGCTTTACAAAATATCTTTTAAAATAAATAGGCTATGATGGGACAGAAATGTTTTCAAAGTCCCTAAATGAAATAAACGAAATGAAATCATATATTGCAAAAATATGAAGAATGTTATACGGAACAACCTAATATAAAATCCCCCGACTCACGGAACGAGGGGGTGTAAGGGCGCAATATAAAGTTTCAGACCCGGTGAAAAAATCGTCTAGATCCGGATCTGGAGAGCTTTGTCAGCCTTTGATGTTCCGAATGCAGAATGACATTACACAAGACGCTTTTATACAATAGAAAGAGAAATGCTAAAAATGCTTATTCTTAGTACTTTATGCTTAAGAAAAACTGGACCAATTTGAGCATTTACAAACCCAAGATACCAATTTAAATACTGACAAATAATTAATGTGTCAAGATTAACTAAAAGTCAACAATTTAACATTATAATAGACCTTAAGAACTTAATTTTAAGATGTAAATTGATTTACCTTTTTAGACATTATATTGGTAGTTGAGATTGATCTCTTCGCCAGTGGTAACCGTGGGCGGTTGAACTCATCGGGTTTTTTCACTCTATAAGGAGTAATAACCAATATTTAAATCACTAAAACACCATCAGTATTAAAAAAGTCACATCATTTTATCCTTTCAAGGTATAAACCAACAAACTTCAATATTAAACAAAGACATTGACAGTTGCACAAAAACTTTAAGTTCTTATTAATGTTCTTAATTTGAATTTTTGTAACAGTAATGTTGTTTTAAAGTAATGAAAATTTTAATGGACATTTGTGCTACTGGGCATATGACATTAGAATATTTGCTTTTAAAATTTGAAACCTCTTTTCGTGCTTATCTAGGTTTTTACGTCACATGTCCAGTATATTTCTATCTTTCTCGTCAGATATTTTCATATCACATGACATCAAATGACAAAATTCTTCAATCAAACTCAAGCCTCAAGTCTTCCACAGCCACATTCAATATTGACTGCAGTATTTTTTTATTAATAAGAACTCAATTGGTGAACTTCGTCAGCAATAAGCTATTTTTGATACCTATATATCCTAACGAGCCAGTGCTCGGTGGTGTAGGCCTCCTCGAGGTAGGTGAGTTTGAATCCCCGGTTGCCGGGTAACGCACCCCTGGTCCGATCGTAACCAGGCGGACTGCCCCCACTGTCATATCTGACAACAAACAAAATTTCTAAATTGAACCTTATATGAAAGAAGTACGGTATACTACTATAATAACACACTAGATTATTTAAAATATTTAACATTTCCAGTATCATTCTTAGATCTCTTGCTAGTTTACTCTTGCACTTAATTTAATTATTGAATTTGAAATTCTACTTAAAAATAATACATAATTGCTAATAATTGAACGGTACCTGTAATATGATAACTTATACATCAAACAATTCAACATAGTTTTTGATGCTTCTGAATCGACTCTATACTCGCCCCTCTCAGTAAAATAGTCTGCTTCCTGTTAACAAAAAAGAAATATAACATAAATATTATCAATAACACATTTTATTACAGTTATAATTCGAAATTATCGAATAAAATTTAAACATCCAGCATGAAATTTATAAGTCATATCAGTCTCTCTTTGTGTATGTATGATGTTACATATTTTTTTATCTTGTTACAACTATCTCAGTTACTCATTTTTGACGCAGGCGGGTTTTTGATTTCTTTTCGGGTTGGTTCACAATATGAAAACCAAAATTATTTCTAAAATTTCTCATTTTATTATTTTTATTAGTATTACGGTAGTGCTAATGATGATATACCTTTTTGAAATTCTTTTAATTTAATTGTTGTAGTATTTAAAAGAAAAAAACCTTTAAATATAATGGCGTCACACAGCCGCCATATTGGATTTTTTTAACGTTCAACGTCTCAATCTGTTCAACGGTTCTGAAGATAAGTATGTATGTACCTCATACATACAAGATACGCGCGAAACACATAACCTTTCTTATGCAGTCGGATAAAAAAATCGATTTTGAAAGGTCGTAAAAAATTATTAAAATATTCATCTTGGCCAATTTTTTGACTATGACGTTAGCTCGAGAACTTTGAGAACTATATACCGTGATGTTCGTTTCGACAGTCACGAATATTATGGCGGTTTCCCGTAACATGTTTATTTTTTAGTTGTTTTATTATATTTAAGGGCGTTCTTTCATTTCATGGGTGTTGTTTTTCATATTTCATTGGCTTTAATTTGATCTCTTTTGCACAAACTAATTTTGTTGATACTATTTATGAAAATGGCAGTACCAAAATGGTATATTCAGCATAATCAATGATATCATAAAAATATAAAGAGTTTTTATGACCTCATGATGTATATTAAAGCGTATAAAAGCAGGCATACCCTAATAATTTTTCCTTTATATTCTATAGTGTACTTTATCATCATACAACTAACATAGATATTACTTTCTTCTAAATTTTTTTTAATCAATATATCGCTGTACGAAAACTGTTCCATAGAATTGCTTAAAAAATTCACTTGGTCCCTGGCACCCTGAGATGAGAATCGAACCCAAGACCTTTCCACAGAATTTTTGTGCAAAAAAATATAAGCGCATACTATTGTTTATATTACTGAAACAAGCAACATAACTCACGTGTATATCTTTGGGATGCTCTCCTTCAGCGATCCGCACCATCCATATGAACTTATTGATATCATCGCCCGAGTATCCAATAGCACCACCGAATATAACCAGCACGTAATCGACGTCGAGCATCGACATTATCTCATACGCGGCGCTCTCGTTGCTGGCCATCGCTTTCCCAACTAGCGCTATGTGCGAATTGTTCCATGTATTGTTGTCCACTAGTGTTGTACGATTACCCATACCTGCTATCTGTATATTTTATATAATATTTAATTATAAAAATCGAGTTTCAACTGTGTTTGTCAACAAAATTCAAAGATTAATACATTAATATATTTGTTACTATTTAATTTCTGTTTGTAATAAAAAATATATGATTTTTATCCCAAACAAATTTCACTAGAACAGCTAAAACGAAACATAATATTCATAATTACTTTCTGGAATAGATATTTAGTAGATCCATACGTTACACATAAAGTACTGTTACATAAAGTACTGTTCATATACTGGTAGAATGTGAGAAACTATTGTTAATAACTGTGTAACATCATGTGTATATTATCGCAAATAAACATTTATTATTATTATTATTATAAAGATCGCACTTAAAAACACAACCAAAACTTAAACTGGTATCTTTTTATACAACAACTGGAAAATTTATTATACATATTTTAGTTACCGCATACATAAAAAAAATCTTATTTTAATAATATGATTATGCATTTACCTGATAACCGTAATCCCACCATGACATAATTCTTGCATCATCGGCAGTGTTCTGTGATAGCCAACCATATGCTTCTCGGAAATCATCCAAGATTCTACGAGATCTAAGTATGTAAGAAAACATTTTTTTTTATTATAGGTCATTTGAAGCATATAAATCAATGAATTTAATAACAAATTATTTATGTAGTTTATTTAAATATACTATACATAATAAATACATGAAGAAATATTGGCTATCCGCCAGCGATTTCTACCGCGTGAGCCTGTTTTATGCATATAAAATGCATACAGACGGAAAATGCATAGACAGAAGTGACTTTCTTTTTAATCTATATAGGTATAAATAAACAAATATGAAAACGAAGATAGATGAATAATTAGACAACACCACATTTATTTCTAAGATTTCAAAATAATTAGCTAGAGTTAAATTATGGAGTATCTGAAACAACAAACACCCAGACCCGAGACGCAACTTCAGATCTTCATACTTCAGAGATCGTCTGAATTTCGTCTTCTTTTGTGTAATGTCTGGTTTTTACGTATTAGGTAATAAGTAGCTACTGATGTTTAGTGTGTTAACACAACACAAAAAAACACTTAGCACGTTCATTGCCTTATCGTGCGACGTCGCTTGGAGCGACCTATTACGCTGTTGCTGTGGCTGGTAACGCGACATCGCGTTTTGGTTCCTTACAATCTTATACAGAATATAGAACATCACTAGTGACACAATGATTTTTTGACAAATGGTTATGGCCTACGGGTAATCTTAATGTCTTATTTTGTCCTGCGCTCGCTAGTTATTGGATACACAATAAAAGTCAAAGTTTTAGCTTATCAACGAACGTCTAAAAATAAATTTACATTTTAATTGACTACTTATCCACTTATTACGTGTAAAACAGGCATCAAGTAACTTACCCATCGTTCCCGTAACTAGCAAGCACTATACTAGGACTTGAGTATGCGTTGGACGTGGCCCATGTGCAGTGAACGGAGAACAACATCAACAGGATCATGAACGCGATCAAAGTGCCGGAGCGAACGTTCATACCCAGGCCGGCGTCCGACGGCGCCACGGGCTCGTGTGTACGCTTCTTTAGCTTGCCAGCCTACGAGTGATATTATAATTCATAATATCATATATTTATTGATCTAGTAACTAATAATACAATTTAGTTCGGCCTGTCATTACGGAAACTAAGCATATTAATGCAACAAGCATATTAAGGCTTACTCTTGAAAGCAAAACTCAATGTCGATTTCAATCAAATCTAATGGTGATCTCAATTTTCATCAAATCTCAGCTTGTACTCTTGTAACTTAGACTTAACACTTACTCAATGTAAATTAGTTCATTCAATAACCACGCCATATTGAGCTGATTGGCGCTAGTGTTACCAAATCAAGAGTATGAAAGTCACAATGGCATTGTATTGTGGAAATACGAATCAACGAAGAGACCACTATACTCAAACCTGAGGTTCGCTGAACCCAGCGAACAGTGCGGATCGGCAAGTGATTAAATACGTATTTCTTCCATTTCCTTACCTTATCATATAAATTTTTGGACTCATCGGTTTCCACTGGCGGCGCTGGAAGCTCGTCTTCGCGAAGTACCAGATCCAATAAAATTGAGAATGCTATCCCAGAGAGCACGCATACCACAGGTGTGAGAGTCAACATCAGACGGACCATTACACCAGCGAAGTATACCGCACTCAACGCGTACAAAGCCACTGAAACATAACGAACAATCATAGATTAAAGTTAACCTTATCTTGATTGAAACAATCAATTACAAGAACATGTATTTTGACAGTCAATAGTGTTTTTAATCTCAATATACACAAATAAATAAGTAAAAAAAATAATTACCAAACACCCTTTCATCGTTGATATTCTTAATGCAGTACCACAGCCCTACAGGGAATGTGCATACTAATACATGGAGATCGAAGAAAAATGATGACCAAGTCGTCGGCTGATGCTCAGACACCGAGGCGATGATAGGTATGTGAATTTTGGCATATGCAGTGTCCCACAGTGAATAAAATCTAAATTAAGAAAAAATAGTAATATTTAATTCTAAACAAAGAAAACAATGTTGAGAAATCACTTATAATATTTTTATTCAAGCAAGTTTATGCACACATATTTAATATTATTATAATACCCGATATTTAAAACACACATAGTGTTTATATGTCTTAAATATCTATATATTACACTATTGTTGATTGAAATCACGTTTTCATCTGTTTGTATGCCTTAATTGACTTTATATTAGGTCCAATACATATGGAATTGGCGTTTTGTCGTACTGGCCACTTTAATCACAAATTTCCCCTCCTTGGTTGGGAATTCCAAATTCAAATTATACAGCCATTTACACATGTATTTGTGTCTCGTTAGGAGGTATTCATTTATTTTTTTCTTCTGTTTGTCCTATTTACATCACCCAGTATAAAAAATGGAAAACTTGAAATATCGTGTTATTTACGAGTACGAATTCCAGCGTGGTAATAGTGCTGCGGAAACGGCTCGAAGGGTTAATGATATGTATAGCGGTTGTGTCGCAAAAGAAAACACAGTGCGCTTTTGGTTCCAATGTTTTCGTTCTGGAAATTTCGACCTGCAGAACAAGCCCCGTGAACGGCCAGAGACCCAAGTTAATAATGAAGAATTGAAGGCTATTGTGGAACCGGATCCATCCCAACCACGTCGGAGTTAGCTGCAGGCTGCGGTGTAAGTGATAAAACTGTTTTTATCCATTTGAAGTAAATTGGAAAGATTACAAAGCTTGAAAAGTGGGTACCTCACGAATAGAGTAAAGCAAACCGGCAAACGCGCTTCGACAGCTGCGTTACATTACATAACCGGCACAATAATGAAGGGTTTTGAAATCGAATCATTACCTGTGATGAAAAGGGGATTCTCTACGATAATCGGAAACGCTCATCGCAATGGTTGGACCCTATCATGCCAGCCAAATCCTGCCCCAAGCGAAAATTGACCCCAAAAAGTTACTTGTAAGCGTTTGGTGGACTAATGCCGGTGTCGTTCATTACAGTTTTCTGAAATCTGGCCAGACGATTACGACAGACGTCTATTATCAGCAATTGCAAACTATGCTGGAAAAACTAGCTGTTAAACAACCGAGGATGGTCAATCGCTGACCGCCACTGCTACTTCACGACAACGCTAGACCACACACTGCACAACAGACGGCTACCAAATTAGAAGAGCTTCAATTGAGATGTTTAAAACATCCACCATACTCCCCGGACCTTGCTCTAACAGATTACCACTTTTTTCGAAATTCGGATAACTTAAAATTGAAATTTGGATAAAATAAAGGGAAAAAATTCAACTGTGATGGGGCAGTGCAAATTGCCTTCAAAGATTTTATTGATTCCCGTCCAAATGGTTTTTTTAATAAGGGGATCAATTAACTACCTATGAGATGGCAAAAGTGCATAAATAACAATGGTTTATACTTTGATTAAATAAGTATATTATATTAAAAAATATTCGACTTTTTGTTCCTCCCATACTAAAGACCAATTTCATATGTAAGGACCTAATATTAATGATGTGAATTTCGAATGAGGATTTAAGTTTTACATGTACACATTACTTAACTTTTCAAAATAAAATGCTTTCTGCAGCTTTAATTCTATGTGGCTACACTCACCGTCCACTCCATGGGGCTATCACTCCCATATAAGTAAGCAGAACAACTGCAAGGAACACAACTCCTGCAGCCAGTAGTCCTCCAACTATAAGGAGCTGCTTCCATTGCCCCTTGGGGTTCAAACTGTGCAAATACTTTAGGGCGCCAATAGCCATAAGAAGGGCAAACACGCCTGTAACAAATTATTCATTTATAATTTTATTGAACATAAGTATATTTAACTGTATAATGGAAAACAGGAACAAAATCTACTACTGAGATAATAATACTACTTTTTTCTCTTCTTTAACTTAGCATTTGAATATTAGATGTCTTCTGACAAGATGATTATCAAGTCCCTTTTACGTCCCCACTGCAGGGACATAGGTCTTCTTTATGGATGGTTAGAGAGGATGGGCCGTGACCCTCAATACTAGTCCAGTGCCTTCCAGAGCATGGAATACATTATTATCAAATATTTTGTTACAACTAACTAACTAACTTATTTTTAACAAGAATTGTATTAGTAATTGTACATGCAGCTTCAAGTCAGGTTATGACAATATGTCAAGTTTCTACAATGGACTTTGACCTCTTCTATCAATATATTAAGGTTTAAAATCAAGTGGGGAAAGATAGTTTTTATAGCTTGTAATGCAGTTAACTGTACATCTATTTAAATATTCTTCATTAATAATAAAATATATTTGAATATGATTATTTAAATAATTATTCAATTATTAATATTTTCCTCACCAATTGTGTAAATATAGGTTTTGAATGTATACAGAAAAAATTTTACATGTTGGTATTTACACAATATTTTACACAATATATATGTGCAAATAGAATAAAATAATGGAGTATTAATTCCATTTGCACATATATTATAATTTAGACCACACATGTCAAAATTATGATTGAAGAACCACAAATTGAATATTTGTAGTTGTAGTAGGACTTACTACCCCAGTTATTTCATTTTTTACATTCATACTAAGGTTACATGTTGTTATAAAAAGAGTCATTCTTAAAATAATAACATTTTTATTACAACTATTATTTGTGTTGATTTGGTTAAAATAAAACGATTACATAAAGCCATAAAGGTAACCAACAAGAAAATTGGTTACGCCAATACACCATATTCAGCTTATCAGCACTCAATACCCTTATCACAATGTATATACTAAATTAAATGGCATAGCTGTGAAATTTACACAAATTAGGCTTGTTTCAGAGCAATGTCTATGGAGTATAAGTGATGTTAATGAGTTTTCTAATTAATTTCAAATTTTACATCAGATGTAAGGAATTCTAAAACAAATTTGTTTTGATCCAGTTATAGAGATAATTTCAATAATTAGTCAAGGCAAAAAAATTACTCTGGATGAGAAATATAGTCTTCATAACTAGTTGTGGAATCTACAAGTATTCTTATACAAGTTAATATTAAAGATAAAAATCATAACACTTCAATTTTATTCAACAATTGAATTTCAAAACAAATTCTGATAATCTTTAAGCAGTATAGTCATTCTTAACAAGATAACATAAACAGCTAATAGACAATATTTACAAATCAACATAAAAGTAGACAGACTCATAACTCATAATCTAATACCAGCCTAAAAACATTAGATTATATCAATTTAATGGCGTAATAACATGCTAATAAATCCATGATATGTATGCATGCATATTAAGCATATTTTGAAACTTATTAAGAGTTTCTGAATAAATTCTCAATCATAAGATGTATTGCTACTAGAAATTTGAGTCTATTTATTAATAGCAAAATAATTAGAGATTATGTTTTAATTCTTATAATTTCCAACAAATGCTAGATAGCCTGATAGACATTAAATATATATTATATTTACGAATACATTTGTTATCTATCAGGCGAATGAAATCTCACCTGAAGCTGCCATATGTTCACTTGTTCGGATTGGTTGAAACCCGACAAATGGTATCTGCATTGATAACAGCAAACCGACTATGTAGAATACCGTATAACTCACAAACACCCGTTGCGAGAAACGTCCCATTATCAGCAGCACAAAAACATGTAGTGGAATCAGGTTTATAATGAATACATAACCCCCCCATGCAGACACCTGCCAAATAATACAATAATATACATAACTTCATTCTTCTCATCACAAGGAAATTGAATAGGAAATCTGTAACTTTCATGCTATTGTATTTCATACATGAGTATATTGAGCATGTATATTGTTCAAACAGAATGTACTGTATTAGTTTTAACAGACTTAATAACTATTTGTTTACCTCAAAATAATACCTTAATAGCATACAAATCTTTTTTCTAAACAAACTCTGTTGTCAAAACAACCTTTAACTTCAAAGTTGGCATACATAATCTTCATAACAATAGAACCTTATGAATTCCAATTAGAACCAGAGTGCTGAAATATGTTTAGGTTAGGTGTAAATGTAATGAATACTGTTAAATAATAATAAACTAACCATATAAAAGTATGATAGAGCTGTGCATATCGACCAGAATACTGAGCCACTCTTGACACTCTTCAACCACAGGTAGTAAGTGAATTGAAGAGCAAATATTGCGATACCCTCATTATCATAGCTTCCAGCTACTGAACGACTACTATACCCAGGTATAATAGCTATGAAACATGCAGCAAAAAGACCAGCACCTCTTGACCATAACTCAGATGTCAAAAGATATGTAGCTATTGCTGTAAGGCCACTGAAATTAAAATCAAAAGTGTTACTAGATGCACAGGAAGTAATATCACAAATACATTATTTAACTATATATAAACTTAATATATAATCATCAATGTAATGTACCTGAAAACTGGGGCTAAAAATACGCAGATATCTCTAATATGTATAGGAATATTCAGAGTGTGTAAAATCCAGTGAATGGTGCCTGATGTTATCATAAGACCAGGATACACGGTACCGCCGACTATGCGGCCCAGGGGATACCAGGCCCGCTCATCAAACCAGTTCAAGAAGTTGTAAAAACCATGCTGAACCATGTACGCTGTAGAACGATAATTGAACCTAAAACACGTATGCAAATTTAATGTTAACCACAATTTTCACACCGTCAGTTTATTACGATAAAAACATAATAATACTCACCATGGATCAAACTCATGGATAATACTTTCGAATCGAATTACAGCGAACAACCGGGATGCAAAACCGGCCAACCAAGCTAAGGACAGAACTGTAACAGTGATAAGTGTGCTAAAGCCGGCAGTATTATGGAATATTCCCTTGTTGTGGCCATTGCCCGGAGGTGCAACGGCGGAGGCCTGCATTTCAACTTGCGTTTATATTGTAGACTAGTCTAAAAAAATGCAATAATCTTATTTTCATACATCAGTTCTAGCTATTCGATTTTAGTAAAATTGACTTTTGGCCGACTGACGGACACGTCTCTCGTTTAAAACCTTGCCAGATGTAAAAATATACATCACAGACCACTAACTTAAAGTTGTTATGTATTCTAAAAAATTGTCGACACTGAAAAATAACTCTAGTTTTCTTCGATTAACAACAAAACAATAACTAGATGTCCGGTCAGAGTCTCAAAGGTGGCCGAAGACATAACGACTCACTTTAAAGTGTGGTCTTATTTTGACTTAGTTTGTTTGTGACGCGTTAGGAGTACTATTATTCTATTTTGCAACGGCGCCAAAGTTCGAACATGTTACGATGGCCAAATATTTGATGTTCTAAAACAGCACATGCATGGTGTAGTGTAGTACTCTTACTTTCTTTTACCAAAAATTCGAACAATAATTGAAATAATAGAAAGAAACATATAGGTTTCTATTAGTCTTGAAGTTTTATAAGTGTGTTGAGTATCTATTGACAACAAAACTATTTCAAGCAAAAGATGCGTTCCTGAAAGTGACTTAAATCAGTGTTTGAAAGTAAATAAGATAAGATAAAAACACTTTATTGTACAACACACAACAGAAATAAATAAAGAGTAACTTACAAAAATTAAAACATTTGCACAATAAGCGGCCTTATCGCTTAACAGCGATTTCTACCAGGCAACCTATACTGGAAGAAGCAATGATAACAACAATGTAGGTAGGCTGTGCGCGTTACAAATAAATTTAATAATATTAATAGAAATATAAAAATGATAATAAAGTTACATAAAATAAAATTAACAATATTGCCGAAATAAACATCGATAATACACAAATTGATTATTTTTTTCCAAGCCTATTCCTTATGAATTTTCCGAATCGCGGACACAGCAGTGCAAAAGCGTAAACACGTTTTCCGCCATCACGGACATGAAAAAAACCGGTCCGGAATAGAGAAAAGTAAAATCCCGGACGGTAAAATTCCTGACAGTGCACAGGCTAGCATTACCTATATGCCTGACATATCGGACCTGAAAAAATCGGATCGCCGGACATGAAAATTCAGTGTAGTGCACAAGCGCCCTAACAGTTAGTTCTTTCTGTAAACAATTAAATTATAGAAAGTAATCACTTTCTTATCGGAGTTTGTTTGGCCAGTTCTTTGGTAGATACATATTTAGTTGATTGGTTGGGCATCTAGTTAAATTTCTGGAACTCATTTTTTTTTAAATACTTCCTCATAAACATTACACCACAGAGTAATGAGGAAATATTAAAAAAAAATGAGTTCCAGAAATTTAACTAGATGCCCAACCAATTGCAATAAAAAACAAGTTTACGAATATACAACTCACATTCTATTTGTACTTTTTCTTATTTGTATTGATATCTAAGTTTCGAACTTTTAAATTTTTTTAAATGTGTTAGTTAAAAGGAACGGAATGACAGTCTTTGGTTTATTCGTTTCCTACAAAAATAACTTTTGCTAGAGTCGCCATTTAGTGGAGGTGCTTTTTTTAGTGCTTTCGTTTTTTATAATACTTCCTCATTGGTTGTCGCAGTGTATGAACTATGGTTTGAGTGCCGTATTTGAGTATTGTTTTAGTATGAGAGGAGTTATCTCGTTGTATTGTTTAACGAAGCAAAATCGTATCGCTGTTTGTATGTTTCCAAAACCGAAACATAATAAAAAAAAGATTGACATGACTTTTTGACATTGACGTTTTCTGTCTGTCACGTTGACGGTTTACGTACTTGTGTTTAATTATCAAAGTTGCCTACATTTTTAGACATTAAATTCAATAATTTTAAAGTTAGCTATTCATGAAGTTTATGCGCTAGTTAACCCACTTTGTTAATTACAGAAAATGTATAAATTTTAATAATAAACACAAATCTAGTGTTTATATCGATTATTTGTCATACAAATATGTCTAACTATCAAGAAATAGTTAACTTAAACGTTGGTGGTACTAGGTATGATTGACTTTAATAAAAAGTGTAGCACTGTTCAATTGAAATTAAATTTTTGCTGTACCGTGATTATCTTGTTTATCTGTAAAATCGAGTTTGGCCCCTAAACATTCGCAAAAGTGCCTTGAATTTTTTTAATACATTTAAGTTTTGTATCGTTTGAAATAATTTCAGATTTTCTACTTCGTGGCATACATTAACCTGGGTACCTGACACCTTTTTCACTGCTTTGCTTAGTGGAAGGATACCCACTGTCCGAGACGAAACTGGGGCAATTTTTATAGACAGAGATCCACAACTGTTTGGTTTAATATTAAACTTTCTTAGGACCAGAGACATAGATCTAAATAATGTGAATATAAGATCTCTTAGACATGAATGTGACTACTTTGGTATTACTCCTCTTAGTAGGAGATTAGCTCTATGTGATGAAATGAACCATTCTTCATGTGGTGATGTGCTTTTCTATGGATATTTGCCACCACCATGTAAGTCAACTTTTATATTTGAAGTTAATAATAAAATTTTTGATATGCAAACATTAAAATTATAATAAATATAACCAGGATCTTAAAAATCCGAAGTTATAATATAAGTAACAAAATTTGTAGATAAAGTATATTAATCAACACAGTATACTAGTAAACAAAGAGCTTTGATAATCTTAATCAATTAATCATTCTTAACAATATTTACCAAAAATAATACTTGCAGCAATTTCTTTGATAATATAATCTTATCTAAATAATGTAATCTGATCTGTCTAACTTTGTCTGCCATTTCCATAAATTATAGTAACATACTTTAAATTATACTTTTTCTAGTAAATACAGCACTACCTAATAATTCACGAAGTGGTAATGGATGCTCAAGAAAGAACTCCACTGCTTCTAGCACAGAAGTTACTGGCAACAGAACTCATTCTAGGAACTCTTCATTGGACTTACGTACTGTTGGAAGGATACCATCACAAGATCAATTAAGGTTTCGGAATCTTTTAATGAGTTATCACTAAACTTTAAATATTGGAAGGAGGCTAGGTTGTTATAAAATGGTCACATGTATGTATATGTTTATTTATTTATTTGTTTGTTTAATCAATCATGCCAATCTTGGTGTAATTATATTCCCTTTCCAACTGTAAATTTCACATTAAAACATTATATTCTAAGTGGACTAACCTCATCAGAGGCCTGAAGTGGCAATAATCCGAGAATGAGAACTTTTCCAACCAGGGCAAAAACTTGATATTTCATTTACACTAAAGCACATATATTTTTATCTTTATTATGATTTTGGTGAATGTGGGCTGCCCATTTGGAGGCCCCCCAGGATGGGAGGCCCAGGGTGGACTGCCTCCTCCCCCCCTTAGTCCATCAGGTGGCATGTCTTTAAGAATTTAGAAATCACAGTGGTGTCAGAAAGATATGATTGCTAGATTAGAGATGGAAAATTGGGCCTAAAATCTCACATGATTAATGAATATTCCCTTATATCAATATTTCTCACATACAAATTATTACTTGACTCCCATTTATATGATTTTCTTATCTGGATGTAAGGTAATAGTTTTTATTGACGTACATGAGATCCAGACATAGAAAACCATAAAACTATTATAATAATTTAAAATAAAAATTATACAAAATATTGAAATGACACAATAATTAAGTAAATGGTTATTTACTGGTACATTACATTTTGATTTATAACTCAAATACTGAATACATTAAAGATATTTATCAAATCTAACAATTTAAAAAATGTATTATATATTACTTATTATACCTAATATATATGTGTGTATATATATATATAAAATTGCAATAAAATTCATATAATAATGATTTCTTGTATTATTACAGCCGTTGTGGCAGAGGACATTCAAGAGCTGCATCCTTAGGCAATGCAGATTCTCAGAAGGGGCTAAGGCCACCTGAGAGTGAGTTCAAATATACTCAATCAATATTTTCATACTATTATTAATTAAATGCCAAATTAACACTAAAAACATTAAATATTTCCAGTAAACACATGGTCAGACAGTATGAAAGTACAAATTATAAAGGCGCATCACAACTGGATTGCTGTAGCCTATTCTCACTTTGTAACAGGATACAGGTTGGTATTGTACAATATTATTTTTATTTCAAAATTTTTTAATTTAATTAAGCAAGTTATTGAGAAATTTACTCAATCAAAGTCGCAATCAATGGTCATCGGATTATGTGCAGGTTAACCAGATTATGGTATGTTTAAATACCATCTTGGGCACTGTATTAAATGTTGACTTAGTTTTGTATAAAAAAATAACTACTGAATAATCAGTGGTGAAAACAAGAAAATATCATTATGTACACTATAAAACTACGACTGATTAATAAATTTTTACAATAAAACAAAGTAACATACCTTCTTCTCTTATCATACTCTTATTATTTGGAAAATACGCGAGTCACTTTATAGCCAAAGGCTTTAAGCAGATTTTTTACGAAATTGTAATCGTTTGCAAGTAATTGAATTAATTAATAGTTTGTATGTTCAATTCACCATTCTCTGTCCGTATCTTTGGTCTTTATGCCCAACCTTATATAGTTTGCTTATATAATAAAACGTGACGAAAATGAGAACAGTTATTAATATTAACAATAACGAAAAACTATATTTCACATTCGAGATAGATAATGTTCCATGAACAAGTCTTATTATGAAAATATAATCTAAGAAATATTTAATCAAAAAAAGATCAAGAATTTAAAAGATTGAAAGATAATTCCAGCTGTTAATAATATTATTGCAGAAAAAAATATTGATATATTCACATTAAATAACTTAATTTGATATTGGGGATGGCATTTTTTAAAGCATTACAAATGTATATTGGGTTATTACTAAGCAGGTTCTTTTATTTGTACAGCCGCGATCGGACCATAAGGTTCGTAACTAATTAATAATCATATTTGACAAAATTTTAAACATCCCTTAGCTTGCAGTAAAAAACTTGTGTTGTGAAAGTCAGAGACACTATTTAACCTCATTGACACAGTGATATTATTTCAACATTTAACAAAAGCTACCTGCTAAGAAAGGCTAATGCTACAAATAAACCGTTTTCTTGCAGAAGCTTCTAGATGCATGAACGATACTTAAAAACTGCATATTTTCCATCAATAAATGTACAAAAATATTTTCAGATTAACAGATTCCTGTGGCTGGTATGTTGTTTTCCAATCTCCTGTTCAAGACTCTGTTATTGAGAGAATAGCACTAAATGCTAAAACGGGAGGGGGAAGCACAAACGCAAGTGGGAATAATGCCACAGGGACTGACGTCATGCTGGGTGTTGCTAGTGGCTCTTTAGTCCGTTTGTGGGCTTTTTCAACCCATTGTGAACCTGTAAGAAGAACATTAATCGGTAAGCGTATTATCTTATCTGTATCCATTACTTAAAAAAACTATGATATCAATGAATGCTATTATATCTATAGTAAATCCAATGTCTTTATTTGCTTATCAAAAACATTATTTACTATATATTAGTGATAATATTATAATTTAGATACACATTAAAGATAAGTATTTTATAGTACTTCTTTCACTACTATATAATCTGTCCATGTTTTGTAATTGTAATAAACATTGTTAATTTTCTTGTCTTTTTTAAATAATTGATGAAACTTAATATAAACACAATAATTATTCACTGAATCAATTCTCATAATTATTGCCCCTGCAGTGGGGACGTAAAAGGGCTGATGATGATGATGATGATGATGATGATGATGATGAATTGTGTTTAAATATGTTATGGCTTTGACGGCACAGTCCACTTATTACGCTTTTGCAATTCAAAGACCAAAAAATAAGATTTTTTATACTTTTTGTCTTGCTTGATAGTAACACAAATTCAACAAATATTTTTCTCCTATTATCATTTTGTGGACAAGTGATAAAGTACGGTCCCGAAAAGATAATGAAAAGTTGCAATAATATCCAAATAATGCATATCATCAATTTACCTGAATGCTAAATTTTAATTGCCCAATCAGAATGATTCAACTATCATACCATAGGATGACACGTGCGCGGGCCCTCTGCCGAGTGTGGATGAGACGGACACCTAATGGATTGTATTATATATCCATTAGCGTAGTTACGGAATTTTCCTAGGGAATTCCATGGAGCCATGGAATTCCCTAGGAAAATTTAATCATGGAGCTATTTTATGTATGAGGGGAGGTATTTTTCTAGGGTGGGCCCGGCTCACACTGGCTCGACCCTAGCTACGCCTATGTATATATCTTATGGTTATTTAAACAAGACTCTTTTTAAATTAATAGTCTTTGTTAATTGGTATATCGGCTTTGCACAAAAAGAGATTCACCATTATTATAAGGAATTATTAGGAACTTACTGTAAAGTAAAAGACTAAAAACTAGACCTGACAATTTGAAACTTATTATTTAACAAAATGCTTCCGTATAAGTAGTACATCAATCGTCATATTCACAAATTTCAATAAATAGTCTACTAAGTTTTATTATTGAAGTGTCCTGCAGTGAAAAAAAAATATATGGTCACTCTAAGTATAGCTACAATAGGTTTGTGTTCTACAAGTGAAAATAAAGATTTTTGTTATATGTTCGGAAAATATAAACCATTTTTAGTTATAAATATGATGGCATTAAATTGGTTACATAAAACGTAACAACTTTCATTATAAAAGCTATAAACATAAACGCCAATACCTTTTTTGCCATCGTTCAACTCTGTGACGTCACTTAGTGCCTTGAATTTGTAGGAAGCTTTTTCAGCTGACTATCAGCAGTTCCACAAACATACCATCGTATCTCCGAAACAATCAATCGCAAACATGATGTTACTTCTACTTCTATTTCTCAGATATTAATGGACTATTTATTTATAAAAAAAAAGAAAGTTGTCAACTAGTATATTACAAAAATAAATAACAGGAACGTTTAACCTGGGGGTACGCGTGGAGCACCTATTGTTTGTGGGCCCCCAACTGGTCGCCCTCAGCGGCGCCGGCAGCCGCAGCAAGGCCGGTGTATGGCACACGAGTACGCAGCACTGGCAGACGCAAGACGTCGCCCATCTCACCACTTACGACACTGCCGGCTCATTTTTACTACTCGGCACTGCTACTGGAGCCATAAATTATATCGGTATTGTATCAACAGTGATATAACAGTGAATGTGTAATAGTCGTTATTAATATATACAAAAATATCCCTTATTCCCTTCAAAATAAGAGTGAATGAATAAGATTTATTGTGCCACAAACAGTTTTATAGAAATAGCATTATCAACACAAAAGGCAGCGTCATAACTAAATTAGCAATCTTTTACAAGCAACTTTGGGCTATGGGAAATTATACCAAAGGAGCAATTGACACAATCTAGTTCGATTGTCGATTGCTTTCTAAATATCTAGTTCCCATTAGAAAAATGAATTATAATGCGTGGATGTTTTTATAATGTGCTTAAAGTACTTTACCTAACTACTTACTTACCATATTAATTTATATATTTTTTTATCTTCAGATATGCAAAAGTTTCCGCTTCGCATGAAGGATAACGACTTACTTGTGACACAATTATACAAGGATCCAAACCAGGAACCTATCACAGCGATATCTGTATATTTAACACCAAAAACGAGTAAGTGTATTACTTCATGACACTATATTAATTATTGACTCTATTCATATAATTGGCTCGCATGCTGGTTTTAAGGCGTTATCAACTCGGAGATCTCTGATTCGATTCCCGGTCTGATCAACGTAGAAAATTTACTTAATTATTACGCGTCTGAGCATTATTGATTTTGTTATTTTAGAATTCCACAAAACAAAGATTTTAGACACTCTGTGGCTAGTTATTATTATTTGTTAACATGCACAATTAAATATAGATATACAGCCTTACTTATAAAAATTCATTAAACTATGGTTATTCAATGGTTATACCAAGAATAGTTATACTCGGTATATGCTCATAATAACGGAAGAATATCTTTTGACTTATAAACTTGGTATATCTTCGGCGTAAGTATTCCACCCTAATGTTCGATGCACGTGGCGGCAACGCCGCATTTCAAAAACAAAATCGAAAAAAAGAAAGTATTTTGTCTGTTGAGGTGTCAAATATCACTGAGTTTAACGTTTGGTTTATTGACGTCACATGTGGTTATTCCTTTAACAAGACGCGGGTGATTTTGTGCAAGTTATTGTAAATTATTAATTCAAATATAAACTAACATCAAAATGGCAAGTAAAAGTATTATCTCAGCGTTATCAGTATCTGCAATATAACTCACTGCCAAATAAACGTTCTAACAATAAGACGCCGTCTCCCGCGGCTTTGACCGCGTTAATTATAGTTTATGACACTCGAGTATGATGTTGCTATCTGTTATACCGATTTATGAAAATCTTACTTCTCTATAATATTAGTATAGATATAACTGAACTAATGACCGTAATATAATTACGTAACCGCCTCGGATATTAATAGTTATTTAAGATACGAGTGCGGAAAATAAGGTTAATAAAACTAAGTATGTATTAAAGGTAAAAATTATTTGTTAAAATTAAACGTGATATTTGAACAGTTTTCGTGTCATACATTTTTATTTGAAAATATTCGTTCTAGGCTCTTTGAAATACTTTTGCCTCTAAAGTTTGACATATTTTCATCAATTTTTTTGGTGCTCGGTCAAAAAAAAATAAAAAAATACTTTTAAGCATGTGTACAGTAAAGGATTTCAGTACATTTTTATTTAACACGTGTTTAAAGACTCACTTTCAGTGTTTACAATGGATTAAAAAAATAGCGCTTTATGAGCAACTGTATTGGAAAATTTGTTTAAGTAACTGTTCAGTTTGCTTTGTGGTATTTCCTTATGAGCTTGAGGTGTGATAATATTTGCTTTTTTTTCTATTAGATCTTTGCGGCAACTGGATAGAGATAGCGTACGGTACTCGGTATGGATCGGTGCGTGTGATAGTACAGCATCCGGAGACTGTTGGTCACGGACCGCAACTGTTCCAGACTTTCACTGTTCATCAGAGCCCCATCACAAAGGTGACCTTCATATTTATCCTTATTCTGATTTTTTTTGTAAACTGATGAAGGCTACTCTTTTTATCGCTCACCAGATGGAGTAGCAATCGCGAGAGGTCATGTCAAAGTTTAAGTAACCTTAAATCATACATAAATAAACCTATTTATTATGTGTATCGAGCATGTCCAATAATCTAACCTATTTGTCGTCCTTTCGACCCACATAATTTTGCCCCTCTTTTTCTTAGTTCCGTTTTTAAAGCACTGATATTCATTGACCCATAATTCATAATTGTTTTAATTATCTTCAAATACTACAAAGGAAGCATAAAATTCGTTTGTAGTGCAAAGAAAGTTTGATATTTGACATTTCGACACACTAGCGCCTCTAGTGGCAAATTCAAACGCGTTAGCCCTCATTACTTTATTTTGCATTATGTGTGTTTTCATAAAATTAATTACCTATTATGTACTTTAGGTTTGCATTAGTTTCTGACTGAAATTTCAAATGAGATCGCCTTCAAAATGGGTTAATATTTTCCGAAAATATAACAGAAACCTTTTTTTACTTGTAGGACACGACCCTTGTAAACATCGACAATGTTATTGCAGGTATCACTATCAGAGAACTACTTAATATCAGTGTGTAGTGAATATAATCACGTGAGATCATGGAGAGTGACGAGGTTCAGGGGAATGATATCCACGCAACCTGGTACAACGCCCAAGGCAGCATTTAAAGTGTTAGCCCTAGAAGCTCCTACTGCGCAGCCGCATAATGACTGTGGTATGGGAAATAAATTATTACTCTCCCTCTTTCTCTTTGTTAATAAATTAATTATATGCTCTCTCTCCCCCTCTCTCTCTCCCCCTCTCTCTCTCCCCCTCTCTCTCTCCCCCTCTCTCTCTCCCCCTCTCTCTTCCTCTCTCTTCCTCTCTCTCTCTCTATCTAAATAAAGAAATCAAGTAACAAATATCAAATCTGACTCAGAATACAAATGAAATATTAACACCTGTATCTAAAGTCAAGTAAAAGTAATTCCTAAAGCAAATATTTTTTAACAAATAACAAGAATTTGTATGGAGTAATAACTGGTACTGTTATTATGATTAGCTTTTAAGTAAGTATTGTTTAGCATTGTTATTCTCGTCTATTACGATATCTGCCTAAGTTAATTACTCAAGAAATTACTTCTATCTACTATAGATACCAGTGTAAGTATTTCAAGAAGCATTTGTATAGATAAATAAATATTAAATATTAGATAACATCACATACATTGCTCAGATTCCAAGATAAGTAGCTAAAACCGCCGTTAAGGAGTATCTGAGACAACGAAGGTTCAGACCACCACAACATCCAAACCCGAGACAATATAGAAAAGTTCATTTTCTACATTGACGCGACCGGAAATCGAACCCGGGACCTCAGAAATGGCAAGACCTTGAGACCGGCGTGCTCTTCCATTATGTTATAAATCATTAATTTTATAAAATATGAAAGTTCAGTTTATTTTTAAAATAATTTAATATTACAATTTATCATTCATTATTGATAGTACCACATACTATTCTATTGCAGGTCCTTATGGTGAACAAGATGAGGAACAAATATTTATACAAAAAGTTGTACCTGACACGGACACACTGTATGTGCGATTAGCTTCTAACGGAAGAAGGTAATTAATCGGAAATTATGTATATTTACATTAATATTTTAACACATAAAATGCCAGCTGGGAAAATTGAATTTCTGGAAATGACCAATGTGTTATGTTTCTTTGAAATTTGATTTAGTTTGCCAAAATTACTTTCTAGAGTTTCTTTACTTTTAATATTGTCTAGGTAGATTTAACAGGATATAAAAATATATCGCGTCATAGACCATACATAACACAATAGGGATGATGACTAATTTTTGTTTGTTTGTCTGTCAGGTAGTGATAAAAAATATTAAACACGCATTTTTTTTTCGTAATCATAAAATTACAGCGTTACATGGAGTTGAAATTTCGCATGACGTCACGTTAGGGTACGTTTTCTACTCAACTGTGACGTAGCGAGCCCCCACTCCTCAACTTTAATGCCTGTTATCTAAGCTATTTCTCGTTACATTGAAGTAAAAAAAATACGTATCTAATATTTTTCTATTATCTAACTGACGGACTAAATAGAATTGCATTTTTTTTACCCAGTCATCATCCCTATTATTGGTCGGCCAGTGGCTGACGTGCCAAATCACGCGATATCCCGTGTTAAGATATACGAGTTAATATCATTATACGCTCTGTAACCTGTGCTGCCGACTTCTCTTTCCGGGACATTTTCGTAGTGCAGTGTCGTATACAGGGTTATCAATTTCGCTACATAGTTGACGTGTGCCCCTCGCAGGGTGTGCACGATCCGTTCCGTGGACGGTACGTCGGTGTCGTGTTTCGTGGTGGCCGAGTGCGAGGGCGCGCTGCGGCCGCGGCGGCTGCTGCTGTGCGGCCACCGGTCCGGCGCCGCGCAGATGTGGGACCTCACCGCGCCCATCGACCGCGCCGCCCGCACGCCGCCCACCGCGCAGCCCAACGGAGGCAACGCCGCCGCCGCCGCCACCGCCGCCACAGGTCAGTGGTACATCGCCGTATTGAATCGGACCGAGATCTGATTTACATAGATATTAGTTATTTAAGATACGAGTGCGGAAAGCGCTCGTGTTTTCATTGGCACTAATTCGAAAAACCTTTTGCGCTCAAGTTTCTAACAACATTTTTCAATGCTTTCTGCGAAGAAATAAAACAAATACATAGGTTTATGAAACTAAGTATGTGTTAAAGGTAAACATTATTTGTTAAAATTAAACGTGATATTTGAACATGTTTTCGTGTCATACATTTTTATTTGAAAATATTCGTTCTAGGCTCCTTGAAATACTTTTGCCTCTAACATATTTATATTTTCACATATTTTCATCAATTTTTTTTTTTATTTCTTTGGTGCTCGGCTAAAAAAATACTTTTAAGAACGTGTGCAGTAAAGGATTTCAGTACATTTTTATTTAACATCTGTTTAAAGACTCACTTTCGGTGCTTACAATGGATTAAAAAAATAGCGCTTTATGAACGACTGAATTGAAAAATATTATAATGTATCTGCTTACGAAATCCGATGACGATTTTTCTTTAAATCCTTCCTTTACCGCGGTCATATCCTGATCGGCGCCTGAGCACCATAACCGTTATCGGTAATCTGACACCGGCACTTGAGCCACCTTACGGCTTTGAATTTTTTTTTTTGTCGTTCGTTTAAATAGTGAGTCTAGTTTAAGAATTTGAATGAATAGTTCTTGTATACAAGCGCGCGGTAAACGGTGCACTTTTTTTTAGCGTGGGGGACGAAGGGTTGATGATATCGTTAGAGGATCCAATTCATTTCAAATCATGTTTAGGTATTGTTCAAGAACCTACCTAATATTTTGTAAAATTTCAATCAGTCTCTAACATACAAAATTTATGAGCTTGAATACTTCTGTCGCGCCACAATACATCACAAAAATGTGTTACTGTCTTTAAGAAATGTTTTGGAGAAAATCATCTGTGACAGACAGATAACCATCATACCAAGTATCCGGTTTTTTTTTTAATTGCAGATCTAAAATATATTCGTACTGTCGGAAATCTAACTGTAACCTCTACTCTGCACGTTCGCTCTACCGTCACGGGTAGTTTCTTCCAATCATGACGCAGGTCACTCTTGCTAGTAAATGTGACAACTGGGTAAAAAAAATGCAATTCTATTTAGTCCGTCAGTCAGATAATAGAAAAATATTAGATACGTATTTTTTTTACTTCAATTTAACGAGAAATAGCTTAGATAACAGGCATTAAAGTTGAGGAGTGGGAGCTCGCTACGTCACAGTTGTGTAGAAAACGTACCCTAACGTGACGTCATACGAAATTTCAACTTAATGTAACGCCGTAATTTTATTATTACGAAAAAAATAAAAAAATACGTGTTAAATATTTTTCAACACTACTCGACGGACAAACAAATAAAAATTTGTCGTCATCCCTATTCTCTTGTTTTTCCTTATTTTAAAATGAAACTGACGATGCACATAATGACATTAATAATACACTCTGATATAATAAATTGGTTGATTAATAATAATTAAATAATCAATCTCGCAAAAACTAAAGCGATACAATGTCATATATGAAATAAACAAAAATTCGTCGATCTTCAGCTTCTTTTCACTAATTTTGTTCTCGCTTGAGATATCAATGGCTTTTTGATAATTTCAGAAACTAAATGAATATTTTACAAATATTCACAATAACAATTACAGTAAACAATTATATTGCCATATAAAAGTCGATTGATTTTTTCTTTCGTTTTTCTGTCATCAGGTTCTGGTATTAGGAAAAAAAATTGTAATACCCAAGTGTAACTTAAGTTGTGTACTTATTCAAGTTAATAAGTTGTCACTGAAGTCAATAGATCTGCCAATAAATGAAAACATGACCAAAAAATATTTATATCAATGGCTCTTGTCTAAGAGTTTTCATTCGACTCAAGAATACATAGAATCTAAACATAAGTGTTGTAAGAATAATGTTTTATATTTAATGAAAATTGACTAGAATTAAAATATATTGACATTTAATTTAAAAACCACAACACCGGCCCTTTTACGTCCCCACTGCAGGGGCTCAGGCCTTCCTTATGGATGGTTAAGGAGGATGGGCCATGACCCTCCACACTGGCCCAATGCGGATTGGAGGGTATTAACGACTGCAAATGCAGCCGGGACCAACGGCTTAACGTGCCTTCCGAAGCACGAAGTAGCTCGAGATAATAATTTTTTGGTCACCCATCCCATGACCGACCCTTGCGAAAGTTGCTTAACGACAACGATCGCGGTCCGCGGCGCTTATCCACTACGCCACCGAGCTACTAATTTAAAAACAAATTAATATAATTGCTGAATACTAATATTAACAATAAAACTGACATTGATATGAAAATGTAAAAACTGTAATACCTATTATTTTAGATATTGTTCACATAAACAGTCGGTGGGCTACAAAACATTTAGTATGAATCTGATCAACCCCTTAATTTTTATAAATTAAATCAACGTGCCTTTCAGTAAAACATCGTCGTATAAATAACAAGACTGTTTTAAGAGTTAATAAGCAAGAAAATTATCGTTCAGTTGACGCGCTACTCAATGGTTCCTATAGTAACTATTCGTTTTGCTAATTTGTAAACTTCAGAAAATATGGTTGTTAAATTATATGTGTGTAAATATTTTATGCTACCCAATTAAAACTATTATAATACTTTTGATTAAAGAACGAGTTATATTACCTTCTTTTTAGTTAAATCTGACCTGGGCACACAGCTTCCATTCGCTATTATTAAAAAAAATTCTTCAAAGGACAACGTTAATGCATTCGTATGTAATGGTATCATCAGCACAGATCAGAAAGAGCAGCTCACAGTTATAATTTTCCACATTTCTCGATAAATATATAATTGTATTGTTAGATTAATTAAGGAATTAAAACTTTATCAATAGCGCTCGGGAAAATTATCATAACAAAATGACGAAAAAATGTTTGAACGATACACAGGTCAAATTAAACAGTCCCTTTACGAAAACGCTACTCTTTTGATTACTTTTTAATTTAATCAGGTTGCGATAAGCAGTTCCTCACAAAACCGTAACACATGAATGAATTTTTTACACACATACAAATATCTTCTGCGTACAAGACGAATTTTGACCTATCGTGTTTGTATGGCGAATAAGTTGTATAAAGTGCAGCTTACCTATAGTGACATTAAATCTATTATAAATTAATTAGAATATTGCTACAGTTCTTATTTGTTAATTAAAGTCAAAGGGATCTAGTCTATACAGTCATATCTATAAACCGAAAAAAATTAATGAATATTTAATTTTCCTATACAGCGGAAGGTGAAGAATCTCCAGTGCCGGACGGCGGTCCGACTCCGGACGAGTTGGTCCGCCTGTTGTCCGCGTGCGATCTGGACGCGTCGCCTGTACCTGTACTGCCGCCGTCACCTAACAGACCGATACAGGCGCCATGAAGTCCGGCCCGAGGCGTTTGTAACGCGCTACGTCGACTGTACTCGGTCATCGTGCACGCGTGATTGTACGTATTTACCTTATACATGTCAATTTGACATTCACTAGGGCATGGGTCAGTTACCTTATAAAACGAAAGAAACATAAGATACAACTTACTTAATTTCAGTTTTTGAATATGTCGCGGTCATATCTCAATCGTATTATAATATTGATAAACAATTGAGGTGTAGACGTTTTTTTAAATACTTTTATTTTATAGATATACAAAATTTCCCGCGAAAACGCCATCTTCTGTCATGGCGATACATTTTTTTCTGGTAGTGTTTAATATACTATTACCGATAATCACACTTTTATGCTTATGATATTATTACGCTCTGTATGAAATATAATAGGCAGAAAAAAAGCAGCCCTTACAGAGTTTCTTGCCGGATTTTCTCGGTACAAGGTCTCTCGCCATAGATTTATGAACCGATGGCGTAGCTCTCGACTTTCACAAGTGCTTTTAACAGCCTAGACTGAATTAATAATTTTGATTTGATTATTGCTTAAATTAATTATAAAAAAAGTAAATATTTTATTCGTTGTCATGAGGACACAAACAGCACGTGAAGTCACACCCCATTTACTCATATCAGAACTTCGAGAATTAAACCTTATGCATTTGTAGAACGATATTAGTTTTAGAGGGCTGTCACATCATAACGACGCCATGACAGAAGTTGGCCTTTTCGCGGGAAATTTAGAAATTAAATTTATTTTAAACTTATATGAATGATACTTTTTAATATATACGTTTTAGATATATATTATGTATATCTATAAAAGCAAAATATTAAAAAAGTTGAAAAAAAAAGAACAGTTGTTGAAATTCCCTTCCAGGTTCAGAGCCGTCATTGCAATTGACCTTCACTAGATTGGCTGCTATCAGAGAAAATTGCTTTCTTAATACATTCTAATAAGAGACGGCGATGTTTTAAAGTTGTATCATCCTACAGCGAGATATGACTGGTGAGGCTCACTAATGTACCTGCGTAGAAAGCTACATTTCGAAGCGCGGCAATTGTCGACCAATCAGAATGATTAGCGTGCCTTTGGGCGATCCGCCTTATTCCCAATATTACTGAGTGTGAGTAAAATTTACACCTTATTGTTATCGACTTAAGACTCATTATAAATTTGAATCGTACGTTCAATGAGTTGAATCGTACCGGAATTGGTAGATTCTTACTGTACCAGCAGTGTTACCTTAGGAACCTGTGTCTCCGAAAACGAAACTTAGTCTATTTTCGAAATGCTAATGTGACTTCAAAAAACCCCTTTTCAATCATTTATGATGCAACCCGAGATATTTCAAATAGACATTCCTTTAATTTCAAATAAATTATAAGAACGATTTGAAATTATCTGAGTTTTCGTTTTTGGGCAAACGACGTAGGCTCTCAGGTGTGGGTTTATCGAGACTTAACGAGAGAGAAAGAAAAAGTTCGTCACTATAAAGTCCAATTTTGCTTATAACAGCTCAGTAATCAGTACCAATTAAACAAAAAGAGTATGGGATTTGCTCTGTACTGCCAATGTTAATTTTATATAATGTCAACTTTCTGCCAATAGTAACAATAATTATAACAATTCTATAGCAGCAAATAATTATTTATCTGTCATTACTTATTATCAATTTATGGTTAAACTAAATCAAAAAGTTTTCTATCAAAATGGGATCTTTTACTCTTAAAAACAATGACGAAAATTTTAAAGAAAAAAACAAAGCTCATAATCAAATAGTTAAGCATAGTTTTCTATGCAGCATTATATTTTGGGACTTAAGTTTCATAAGTGCTTGCGACTTCGAAGGAATTGATTTGAACTTTGACGAACCTTTTCATTCCTCTACTGTATCTTATCATGAATTACGAGTAAACAATTTATTTGCATCCTTATATCCTTATATATATGAAATTATTTTTGTAAGTACACGTTGTTAAATAAAATCATCAGTAATGTTTGTTAACTTTCGATGTTTCCTTTTGAATTGCTGAAAACCTTTCAGATTTGTAAATATATTTATTTTAACGTTTCAGTTCCTAAATCAAATATTTATTATTATAAAGACTATCATATGAATTTCTATGTATACATATGAAAAGAATTTGTATATTTATATATTAAGACAAATATTATGGATTGTTGAATTTATACAGCATGTGTTGTTGCCATTGATATACATAAATAAAAATGTATGGCTGGCAGCAAAAGACTGACTTCATTTTTCGTATGGAAGATGTTCATGATAATTTACGAATTCTGGTTTTTGGGACCGTCCATTAGTGACGTGATTTTTTCTAAACATTTTAGAACCCTCCCTTTGGCGATATATGGTGAAGTTTAAGACTTAACCTCCCCCCCCCCCCGCACCCGCACCCGCACCCGTCCAACCAAATCTCGTGTAGTTTTAGTACCTACTTTCAATCTTAATTTTTAGCACTGCTTTTCGGTTTAGTAATCATGCGATTGAGAAAAAATATATATACGTGATATACTACACCATAGACTGAAGTGATTAATGAACGGCCCCTTTTATGAAACATTCTGTTTGTTATTCATGATATGAATGTGTTTGGTATTTAAGGTTAAGTATGTAAATTATTCAGATGAGTCCCATATCATGTAATATAAATTTCTAACGGCTATTTCATGGCAATCGTAGAATCAAAATTAAAAATAAATAAACCTCCACTACATTTATCGGATTGATCACATCTGCTTAAGAGCGGGGAATATTTGATGATTCCCGAGTGACGCATCCAGAGGTATTGTAGTAAGAGAACCCTCCAGCTATCCCTCGGTAAAGGGAGAGAAGATCGCGGTACCTATCTACATATATCTTTCTCTTAGCGCAAGCATAATTGGTCCGGAAAAGGAGCATAGCAGAACGGCGGTTTATATATAGGTGACCTTTTGTGTACATGGTTCAGTATAGACAGATGCTGCAATCTTCCGTCTTTCCGCTTACAAGGATGCTACCAAACTAGCTATGGGATACAACATTATAGCAAATATTATAACGATATATCTCGTTTGTTTTATACTTTGACATGTCTTTTAGTGGATAAATCTGGGGTAAATGACTAAGCATTTAATGAAACACTGCTGTCAATCTATATTCATCATTCTTTTTTCGTTATTATAGTACATTTAAAAGTAATAAAATGAAACGAAATAGCGCTATAACATCGCTAAGATGTCGTATCCTATGGCTAGAGTTATAGGTGGAGGAGTTGGCGTTCGCTCTGCAGGTTATAGTAACTTTAATGCCTATAATAGTTATAACCTACTACTTAGAAATTACAGATGTAAAGATAATATCAAAATATATACAGCCTCTTTTCAAACAAGAATTATATCCGAGACGGATAAGGTGTCCGGACACATTAGTGAAGTAATAAGGCATGAATAACCGAACAGTTTGTCTGTTCATTTCATTAGAATTTTATATGTGCTCATATTACAAAAAAGTTTTGATTGCTAGTTCTTATTATTTAAATTAATTCTTATTGCTTTTTAAAATGTTTTGGGATAAGAATGGGTGTAATGTAACTTCTTTGTCATATTTAGTTACAGCTTATTTGAACGTAATTTAATTGAAAGATCATATTCTTTTTGTTAAGGCGCCATCAACAAGACGCCAGTACTACGCAGTCTCATACATAACCTGAAAAATAAAATCCTTAAGATTATTATGTCCTGGTTTAATTTTCACAGAACCGATTGTTGTTACGACGCTAATGTGTATGGACAATGTTTACTGTAAATTTTATTTATACTTATGTAGTTAGTATAATAAATTATTGTTGTTGTTACTATAGATGTCGTTCTTGCTTTCCTTAAAAACTTATACCAAAATGAAATCATTCAATGATTTATTTTATAGTTCATATATTTAAGACACATTTTGGCATGGTCACAGATTACAACATGGATTTGTATCTCTCTTAGCAAATAATTGTTTATTTGTTGTTGTATATCTCTCGGTAATGGAACATCATAGCATTATATTTTTACTACCTATTAGGGAGTTGATATAGTGTAAATAAAGCCTATATATTTTACAAGCTTAAAATTTAAATTATGTATAATTGAGGGATGAAGTAAATAAATTATTTACATTAATTACATTGTCTTTGATTTCTTTTTCCAAATGATTTTAATTGTGCCACACTTTCGAGCCTCTTTTCACTGTGTCTAGTCTGTTATTAAATACCCACGGACAGTGGAACGTTGTATAGATGATTTAAAGTCTCAAGCTATTAAAAGTAAAATTGTAAATTTATCACAGCGGCTTTTTGTAGAAACCTAATGTACAGTCGGCCAAGAAAGTGGTCGACCACCCTAAGGTTGAATTTCGCGTGTTACGTCAACTAACAACAAGCTTGATTTTCCGTAGCATTAATTTTTTTGACACGTCAAGTACACGTCATTATTGCTATCTTCATCATTTTGACGTAAGCTTTGACAGTAATTATCTATACCTATAATAAAAATGTAACAAGGTACAAGATATTTTGGAAAAAAAAATATATGGACGGCCTTCATAAGACTAATAGAAGCCAAAAATATTTTTTTTTCTGTCTGTCTGTTTGTGTTTAAATACTTTAGAGTTAGAATATCGTTAATAAAGTCTTATAGTCTACAAATATTCTACATTAGAATGTAGATTAATTATATTTTAATACAAATTAAAAAAATCAGTAGGTAGTGAAATGCTATGCGTAAGAAGCTATGCGTGCTATAGGTCTGAATATACTGAGATAACGGATAACAGAAATGAATAGCGACGAAAAACATATTGCGCCGACCCATAGCTTAGTGCGAGACAAGGGCTAAAACTAGAAGAGATAGTGAAACTACTAATTCTTTGGTTGTTAAAAAATATATACAATTCTTTTATAAAATTATAATTCTTAAAATCTTGTGTAGCCGCCATCTGCCTCTATAACAGCTCATCGAGCCCACCAGTCTTGAGCAGATATCAGACCCACGTGTTTCCTCCCAAACCTCATTGCAGTGCCCTTGTAGTGCTTCTGCTGTTCGTTCATTACGGTTACACCATCTCTGAACCATAAGACCCCACATATTTTCAATAGGGTTGAGATCTGGCGATTTTGCAGGCCATGGTATCAAGTTTATTTCCGGATGTGCATCAAACCAAGCACGTGTTACCCTTGCTTTATGTAAGGGACAGTTATCCTGTAAATAATTAAATTGACGCATTTCATTTTCTGGATAAACGTTCTGGACGGATGGCAACATAGCATTTTGGAGAATATCAACATAATCTGATGCCGTTGCTCGTGGTGGCAAAAAGGTCAAGTCTCCAACACCATCAGCAGTCATCCATCCATACAAATTTACCGAGATACGACCCGATTCTCTATTTGGCACGATATGATTTTGCGTGTATCGCGTTTTATTGAATCGCCAAAGGTGTAGACGCCCGTGTTGACTGGATTTAAAAGTTTTCTCGTCACAGAAAACAGTGTTACTCCAATCAAAATCTAAATATTCTATGGCGAAATTTAATCTGGCCATTCTATGAGCGTCAGTCATATAAATTTTCTTTGCATAACGCCTGTGATGTAAGCCCATGTAATGTAAATGGTTTCTAATGGCTTGGAGAGTCACGTCAAATATGTCGGCAAAATAACGCGTTGGTATAAAGCCAGATTCCTCATAACTCCGTCTCATGAAGACTCGCTGAGTATCTGATATTTCAGGTCTACGACCGCTACGACTCCGAGCGTTCAAATTCCCCTCCTCGCTTTCTCGTCTTATCCAAAGACGGACAGCTTGTCTCTATAATCAAAAATAAAATATGAACAGAAAAAATAAAAATAAAAATTTACACTCGGACTTGGTCTGAGATTTTACATTAAATTCACGTCAGACATAATAATACTTACCGACACATTTAATTCTCTAGAAATCTCACTAATATTAAAACCATCATTGTGTAATGCGATTATTTGTGCTCTTTCGTTAATGGATAAATTTCGGGGCATTGTAGTGTAAACTAATTAGGAAAATACCTACGGAAAATGCCGAGAAAATATTTGACATGAATTGTCAAGTGATATATTCTTTTTCAGTAAAAGAGTTTTCGTAACAAAATAGTTTCCACTTTGAAGTGACCTACTTACATTTTAAATTTATGAAATATTGTGAAGACTATTTGTTGTTGCAAATTATTATCTAATGCATAGGCTGCAAAGGTCAAAATAACATTTGTGCTCTACGACAACACGTCAGCATTGTGCATCTCTTTTATTGTTTGTATGCAATTCTAAGATTCGCCTTTAGCGATGCTTTAAAGACACAGGAAATGTTGTCAAAACTGGTAGACCACTTTCTTGGCCGACCGTACAACAACAAGGGCGAGGCTGCGTCATTTTCCATATATTTTTATGACATGCTTCATAAGGCCCTTGCGTTGTCGCGCGATATGTTTTGCGCGACGGACAAGATACGAAGCGTGCGTTGCGTTGCCGGAGCTTCATTGCTGCTTGTCGTGGCATCAAGCAACTCAGGTGTGGCATACATTGCGTTGTTCCGTTGTGACGCACCGCACTAATGGGGCCTCGTTTTTATTGTAAAAATAGTATCATACAAGAAATATTACATCAACATTATATATCTTTATTATAATTATTACATATTTTCGAAATCTCATCAGTAAGAATTACAGGATTAATTCGGGTTGTTTAAAAAAAAACAAGTTTTAGTACCTACTTTGAAAAAATATTTATTAACTTTTTCATTTTATGAGCACAATTTCCTTGTTTAGAGTCACGAACACCTATTATATAATGAACGTATATTTAATGATAAAAATCTTAGATTATGTAAGAATTAAGTTCCACATTCTGAGATCCCTACATTACTATAGTAGTGTCATATATCATTAAAGACTTAAAGGTCATATTTGTAAATACATAATTATATTATGATAATTTAATAATTTAACAACAAAATATAAGGTCAACGATATATCAACGGCAAAATTTTACTATGTAACAATAAATTAAAATTATACAGAAAACTAAAATGAATTCACTGTTTAAGCAATTTTTCCTTTTTTTATTTGTTTTAAAAAGAAAGTTTTTCTCGTATTGTTTCATGGAATAACACAAATATTTAACTAACACAAATCTTGTACTTTGATACGGAATTATTTAACAATTAATTGAGGAGATTTTCTACAAAAAAGAATGTACTTATATTTAAACTTTTAAATTACATTCTCCTGTACCATGTTCACTTACGTATTTTTAGTTTCAAAACTACATTCTAAAACATATATTAAACTGACACATTGTTAATAATTAACGATTAAAAACTAAATAATTTAATACATTGATTGACTAGTGAGGTATAATCTTGTACCAATACCCATGCATAACCCTGTTAAAATAATTATTTACGTAACTCTTTGTTTGTTTCACATCTTACGTATATTTTCACTACATAGATGTAGTCCGTTAGCCGAACAGAGAAATTTCGTACAATGAGCGGTATCTCTTTGGCCGTATTCAAACCAAACTGACTGTAAGCCGCCGAAAGTGAGCGAACGTTACGCAGTTTATTGTATTTCCATACATATTCAGTTTTCCGTTCACATATAACCGACAATACGTAATAACGCTATGCGTAGACGCTGTCATTCGGCGGCTGATTAATATAGCACGTCACTACGCTCCGCGGACGCTGATTGGCTACGTAGTTAAACGTCAGCGTATTGGATCCAGCTCGGCCGGCGGACTCCAGTCAAGAATTGCACAGAACAGTACACAGAGACTTTGGTACGTATTAATGACAATAATTCGTCAAAAGAATTTACAGACATGCGATAGTGTTTTTTGAATTTATCAGAGTAACATCTGTATTCCAAATATAAACTATGAAACTGACCAAGATTACTCTGAAACTCTTATTCCTTTCTTCATCTTCCTCAAGAGCTTCGTGAATGGCCAATATCTTAACGAACATTATTTAATTAGCACCCCAGTCAGCAGTCTAGAAACACGTACCGAGATATACTGCTTAAATTTCGAATCACTGAGCTCTTTTATGTGAAAAATAGCCGGCCGCTCAGCGTATGCATGCGGTGTGAACGTATACAAGCCGACTGGTTTGTTCACACCATTGACGTATTGTAAGCTATAAGCGTATTGTCAGCATACTGTGAACGAAAAATGTCGTTTATTTTCACGTTTACACTGGGGCTCATAGTAAGCCTGCTCACATTCGGCGGCTTACAGTCAGTTTGGTTTGAACACGGCCTTTCACTTGTACGCAAGCTATTGCGATCACACAGATGCGTCTAGAAAATTTTGTCTATTAAACTAAAAAGAAGGATATCCATCAGTAGCCCAAAGGTCAACGTACGAAGTTCTCTCTGTTCGGCGACTGAACTATCGTTAAAGTAATTATTAAGACCTCGAAAATTATTTTATTTTTCTGTTCGCTTCGAGTTGGCCGCTTCGCACCGCACGTCCAAAAAGCTAGCAACGCCCGTTCGTTTGTGCCGGTCAATAATATCGTTTCTGATTTCATGAATAATATTGTGAAGTTTAATTATCTCAAAAATCAACTTCCTTCTCGACTTTATATCTATACTAATATTATAAAGCTAAAGTTTGTTTGTTTGAACTCGCTAATCTCAGGAACTACTGGTTCGAATTGAAAAATTCTTTTTGTGTTGAATAGACCATTTATCGAGGAAGGCTTTAGGCTATATAACATCGCGCTGCAACTATTAGGAGCGAAGAAATATTGAAAATCGCGGATGAAGTCGCTGGCGGCCACTAGTAATGGAATATTAAGCCGAGAAAAAATACAATTATTATTTATTTGTTGACGGTACGGTATGACGTCATTTATTTAGTACAGTGACCAACTCGAAGCGAACGACTAATTATTAGTTTTTACGCGAATATGCTTTTTAGTTTCATTAGACACTTTTAATTCAAAAACAATGATTTCATTGAAATCAATAATGAAAGACTACCAAAACCAAAATGTACCCAAATATTTTAGGATATTTAATTGCTACTTTTAAAATTCAGTAACATCGGTTCACAACCGCCAGACTCGTGTAATATAAAACAATTATTGTATACCCTGAAGGAACTCGGAGTATTAATTTAACAATTTATTCGATCTTCTAGATACAAACCAACAATGTGACAGTCTAGACCAGCGTTTACGAATCTGTGGTACGCGGACCCCTGGAGGGCCGGAAAACAATATGGGGAAGGGGGGGTGCAGGATCATTAATTCCTTTTATATATTAAAGCTTTAAGTAAAACATTTAAATTATTAGTAATTAGTAATTTTTCCTCCTCAACCGTCTATACGGAAGGCCTAATCCCATCTTCTTTCACATTGAATTGTTCCTTTCCACATAAAAAATCCAACACTTCGAAAATTGTGAAAAAAATTCTTTATAACACAAATTGGTCCGAAGTTTACAAGAAGAAGGAATTAATTATTTTTTTACTGAAATTATCTCTTTATGTCGTAGTTTATGTCCTTAAGGTTAATGGCCAAGAAAAAATCAGGAATCACTGGTCTAGTCAGACTAAGTAATCACGTCATTAATTCACTAAACGAGCAAAAATAAACGTAAATCTTAGCTTAACATGGATTAATTTATCGCTCCATATTCATAAAATTGATTTAAATAAACAGCCGAAAGGTTTAAACTTTACTTCACTAATAAAATTTATGAGTACTACTTTATAACTCTTCTGAATTATTGTTCAGAACTAATGAGCTTTCGTGTGTTATACTAGCGTTTATAGAGTGAGGATCGAATTAGTGTCTAGCACAAATGTAAATTTGTCAAATTGATATTTACACAGCGCCAGGAAACTAAGATTTCCAATACAATAATATAATATTTGTGCTCGACACTTTTTTCATACAAAGGTTCTTTTATGTTGCTTACCTATTAGGAAATCCTGGACAATGGTGAAATCACAAAGTCTAAATCTAAAACCAGATTGGAAGATAGAAGCCTATGGGCATCCATAGACTATGAAATTTAATATATTTTAATTGTACTATCCACATTTTGTGTCCATCATCGTGAAACTGCCAGTGAGGTAACAAATCAATTAAAATTCATGTCTCCCAATGTAATCGGTTATCATATATGTCGGGATCAGTCAATGGTGAGAGAAGCATGCACCATAAAGAAAAACCCAATAGAAAACTACAAATAATTAATACTCTATGCATTGGGGGGTACTGAGTCACTTCTCCAAAGTTTGGGAAACCCATGTGGTTACAGAACATGTGAGCCAGTAATGGCGCCACTAAATGACCTAAAACAAAAGAAAATTTTATATTTAATATGCAGTAAGCAGCATGTCAACATTACTTTCTCCAATTGGTTTTTAACCTTTATTTGTTAACAGTTAAGTTCAAACTCATTACAGAATTTTTACAACTTCTAATCTGATGTAACTATTGTGTTTAAAAAAAAAACAGCTGTCACTCTTAAGATTCGAAAACATAAAATATCATACTTATAACAATTTCTCACCTGTCCTCACAAATAGATATGCAGAATAAGCCCCAAATAGACTAGTGTATGTAAATTGGAATGCTGAAAGAACAGAAATTTCAACAGTAATGATTAAAAACATTCCATTTAATAAATAACAGTTCGTTCATTGCTGCCTAAACGTCTTGATGTAAAATTAGATAACAATGTATATACCATGCTCGGGGACTAATGAGTTAAAGTATGTAAAGATAATAAATGAAACAATTTTAAATGGTGTCAATGCATTTGTATTTAGTTTTATTTACGTTTCTGACCCTTTACAGACTCCGCGTTCACATAAGACCCTCAAACCAATTCACAATAGAAAAAAAAAAACTATAACAACATTTACATTCATTAAATTAAATTATTTTAAAAATACATTTGACTTATTTACCATTGGCTACCAACAGTTTCAAATTTGGGAGTCTTTGTCTGAGAAAAACTGGCGAAACAAACTTAGACAAGAAAAGTGAATTAGTTCCCTTTATTTAATATTTACAGAATGAACTAATTGTATCCTTTTGTTTTATTTGACTATTACTGGATCCCAAGGCGGAGGTATATGCCAACCTTCATCTCTACTAAAATTCGGAGGTTTTTTAATTTCAATACCCTCGCGTTCATCATAGAGAAATATTTTTGGATTGTCAAATCTTATGTAAATTGGAATGCTGAAATGCTTGGGTCCTCCTAATGCATGTTCACACTGCAGATTTATTTTCGCGCCTATGCTTAACGTCAGCTACATGTTCCCTAACGCAAATTCCTATGCTCCTTTTTGTCTGCCTGATATATGAGAGCCCACAGCTGCATTCTAGTTTGTATACACCTGCAACTTGAGAGGGGATAGTACACTGCGCCTTGGCGGCTTAAATAAGTATTGATAGAAGCTTGCTTCAAAATCCTTCCAATCTTATCTGTGAGACCTTCCGAAGGGTTCGAAACGTCAATAAAACTAAATACAAACTCTATGAAAATTATGGATAGTGCAAATGAAAATATAAGAAATCAAAAAACCTCCACATAGTCAATATTATCAACATTTACAGTATACCTTTTTACTTTGATATGTTTCAAGGAAATAATCATTAGGTTTCAATGAAATATGTACATGAGTACTTACATGAAATCATGAGTGCTGTTTGTAAATTAAAACCAGTTTTCATTCTTTCAAACATATGATGGAAATGTGCTGCAAAAAAAAAGAATTATTGCTGTATATTATTCAAAATCATCACCATTATCAATCCCTTTAGGTCCCCAATGCAGGGGCTCAGGTTTTCCAGGAGGAGGGCCATGACCTCCACACTGGACCAAGTGGATTGGAGGGTATTAACGACTGCAAACAGGGCCAAGATCAACGGCTTAATGTGTCTTCTGAAGCACAGAGTAGCTCGAGATAGAAATTTTTGGTCACTCATCCCATGACCTACCCTTGTGACAGTCTCGACAACGATCATGGACCATTGCGCTTATCCACTAAGCCACTGAGCTACTCCAGCTACAATATATTTCTCCAAAATCATTGGTTTCTAACCTTTGGGTACTTAGCCAGCAGGGGTAAAGCACCTATTATGTTGGGGTAAAAAAAAGCTAATTATTTCTAGAGAGATCTTTAAGGGATGGGTGTTGGATGGTGGGTAAACTAAGTTTTACAAATAGATCAAGATCATCTAAATCAAAGTTATGATAATCAAATTATATACATATATTGATAAACAAGAGTCTTGTTAAATATATTCAACCTTCCACAGCAGATTTTGAGAGTACAATATTACACCACATCTAATGTAGCTTCCCATAGACGAATTATTTTTTTAATTCAGTCCAATAATTTCAGAGCCTATTTCATATAATTATACAAACAAATTTCTTTATAATATTAGTACTTACTTTACAAAAACTTTAGGTTATAAGTAATAACTTTCAAAGACATACAATTAAATGATTAGAATTATGTTTTTCGTTTCAATTATTTTCTTCTTTTTCACAGCTCTAGCTGGTTACCTTTAATAATTATTATTACCCACCTATACCGAAGAGTAAAGGTCCCATGAATACAGCACTCATTGGCTTCAGACATTGTAGTAACAGAGGTATCATGCATGCTCGGAATACCCATTCCTCACTTAGGGGGGCCATGAAGTGATTGCGCACCCACATTAAATCTTGCCAACTCGATATCCAATATAAAGGTTCTACAAGCATTATAACAGCATGAAAGTTTTATAAAACACACAATTTAAGTTAATATTAACATATAAAGTTGTATTTGTCAATAAATGTAAACTAGAGACAGGTACCTGCATATAGCTTCCAAGTGCCAGATAGAAAATGCATGGTCAATGGTCCCAAAAACAAAATGACTGTTAAAAATAATGGAACAATAGACGCTGCAAATAAGCCCGAAGTACGTATTCCTAATTGTTCTAAAAGATCTCCTCTGGATAAAGTTTCCTCATATAAGAAATAGTTGGTGTAGAATGGCGCTAATAGCATTATGCAGGTAACACTGAAGAATCTTCTTTTGATTACTGAAGGATGATCTCTGAAAGAAAGTATGTGATAAATATGTTGTTACTACAACTGAATCGCCAAAATTATTAAAAATATAGAAACTTATACCTATTTAATTTAGATCCCCATACATACAAGCTCGCGACATAACAAAAAGTTAGAAACACACAAGCAAATACTGAAGAACAACAGCTATGTTTCTCTGAATCCTCTATCACAGACATTTTTATATCAAATCAAACAATCACTTGTAATTTATTTTCATTGAATAAAAAAAATCCAAACAGAAAAACCATAGAGATTTTTTTTTTTTGAGGCAAAGATCTGAAGACCATGCAGCCTTGTCCTTAGTAAAAAAAAAACCCAAAAAGAATCAAAACAGCTGTCACTCACTTCTCTGTAGCTGTCAATGCCACAGGGTTGATTATATATCGGAATTCCCTTCAAAACGCATAAAACGATATATAAAAACTCGATGCCCAAAGATATCATTATCAAAGAAACATCGACATCAAGAAAAGAACATTAGTTCCCGAAAGCTAACTAGATATCGCCACGGTACGTCCTTGATTTCTCTATGTTGTCATGGAAAGACTTTAAAGGTAATGTTGATTTTGAAAATAGAAATAGAATATGAGGTGTATATGAGGTGAGTTTTGAAAACCAAAACCAAGAATGTACAAATAGAATATGAGGTGTATATTGAGTTTTTAAAACCAATTTAATTTTAAACATGAAAGAAAATCGGAAAGGTTGTCATGGAGAAATCAAGAACGTACCGTAACAATTGCTGATACTTTGTTCAACTATAGCTAAAAAATGAGAAATCTACTGTAAAACCTACAACTGCGATATTACCTTTTTTTGAAATTAATGTTATATAGTAAATAGAAACTCCATTTTGATAAGAAATATCGAATTTCGAAGTAGAATCACATATGAAATGCTGATCACTCAGGCCCCGGGCTTAGGTGACTGGCGCCCTGGGCAAATGGTCTACTGGCGCCCCCTTTATTACTATAATGTAAAAGCAAATAATCTATGTTACTTATATTTTATCAAGGAAATAACAGGAAAACACGTCTTTCATACACAAAACTCTAGACATTTATTTCTACATAATTCACACTTCCAGCAAAGATTACAACTTAAAATTATATTTTTAAGGCATTTTGTTTCTCTCGTTTATTTTTATTATCTCTTTTATTTTGCGCTCCCAAAAATTTGGCGCTCTGGGCAAATGCCCAGTCTGTCCATTTATAGCCCGGAGCCGTGATCACTGTTATTAACCATATTATTTTTTTATTGTCCTCTAACTTGACTAATTTGTAATTGAGTAACATCATCATTTAATTTATTCTGACTTTTACGTATAAACCAAATCTACTTTGTTATATATCAAAATTATCAAAAAATCTTTTTAACTCTGAAGTAATAAATGTTTAGCAAACATCACATACTTTGCTCAGATTTCAAGATGAGTATCTCAAACCCCCGATATTAAATAGTATTTTTTTTATGGGATAGGGGGCAGACGAGCAGACGGATCACCTGATGGTAAGTGATTACCGTCGTCCATGGACACCTGCAACACCAGAGAGGCTACAAGCGCGCTGCCGGCCTTAGAAGGAAGGGTTGAAGGGTAGAGGGAAGGGAATAGGGAGGGGTTGGGTCTCCGGTACCCTCACTCACACGACGAAACACAACGCAAGCGTTGCTTCACGTCGGTTTTCTGTGAGGCCGTGGTATCACTCCGGTTGAGCCGGCCCATTTATGCCGAAGCGTGGCTCTCCCACTTTAAGACATTGACTTAAGACATTGACCATACTTCAACATTCAGACTTGAAACAATGTAGAAAAGCTATTTTTTTCTATATTGACCCAACCGGAAATCGAAAAGGGGTCACAGAAATGGCGACACCTTGAAACTGGCGAGGGTGCCGCTCGGCTCAGATGTTGTCAAATCGATTTCTCACCTATTTCAATTTTTCTACAATGAGATGTGCATTAATTTAATTGACTAAAACAATCAGCACGCAATCGAGTTCAAAAACAGATTCCTTGTCTTCTTTGTTCTGGTATAATAAATCTATGGTAATAACGCGCTAGAACCATTGATATGGTTGTATTAGATCGATCCCGTTGCTTTCTTTAATAAAAAAGATAACTTAGTTATGGTTTAGTGTAACAAAAAATATGTGGTAAAGGAAAATAGTACATAAATGTTTATGCATAAAGAATTAATTGAATTGCAATGATATATTCATGCAATTCAATTGATCGGAACTTTAAAAATTTATTTTAAAAATATCGAGCGTTTAATTTGTAGAGCTTTAAAAGTAATTATATGTGACATAATGAAATAAATTAACCTTTTTCTTTCTTTATTATTTGTCTACATATGAAATATATTAGAAGAAAAGAAATAAAAACTCGAGTAATAAATCATTTTTCAAGTTTCGGTCAATCCTAGATGGCGCTGCAGTGGCAGCCGCCATGTTAATCCAAAATATCCGCCATATTTTGCTGAAGAGTCGCCCATTGCTCGAGGGTAGCGTGAATATATGATTTCAAGATTAGAAAAATGATTCATATGAGTTAACAATCGTAATTTTAGTGTCAGTGATTAGTGAAATATTAGTAGAACATTCTAACTAATACCGTAAAGCTGCTAATGTGGTATAGTAACGGTTTCCCGTTTCATTTCTTCAATCTAATCTAAACAGAAAATGGCCGACGGTTTTAGTGCGGGTGTCTCCTTTGTTTAGGGCTGAATTCTAGTGAAAATAAGTGTCTGAAGAAATAATGCCTAGTGCCTCGTTTTCCTCTTCGCGTTCTTACGTCCGTAGATCGCGAAGAAAAGGCGGACACAGAATACCACTACCTTCTCGAACACAATCAAGTAAGTAATCCGGGTCTCTATGTCGCCTCGATCTTAGAATGTGGCTCTATCGACATTTTCTTAGATTTTGTAATAACCGTACTGGAACTTTTCACTTACTTTTTTCTTTTATGGATATTAATTAAAGTAGTTGTTCTAAAAAGACATAATGCATAAAATTTCCCACATTGCGTTAACGTGAATGTATTTTCAGATCTACCATAATATTTTCAAGTCGTTGAACATTGTTCTCCTTGAGTTGATTGGCATGCAAATTCAAATTATTTTTCCACGTTCTGTATTTTTCAAAGTTCTAAAGTAGCGCATTTCATTGACATTTTGCGCAATATGGGTATTGATTTGTCAGATGAAAACTTATTTTTATAAGGTACAGTGAAACAGCTGTTCTAAAACATCTCGCATTTTTTATAAGCTGCAGATAGATATCATAATAAATTGCATTCCTAACTCTAGATTTGTATGTGTAATTAAAATCATCTGGATATAATAATTAAGATGTATATTTCAACCAATGAAAACATGAGATTCTCAAGTTGTATTTTACCTACAAGTATGACCATGCATATTTTTTTACAGAGTATCCCTGATTCATTCTTGTTTTGGTAGAATAGCCCTTAATCAATTCCATTTAAAGAATAGTGTGTTTAATTAAGAAAATATTTTTCTTCATATACTGTGCCAAAATGCACTCTATTCTTTGCCATCCCAGTCAGAGTGACTCTATCAGTAATATTCTTACATATGAGTTCTTGTGTAGTGCCAATGTACTAAAGAAAACGCAATAACTTCAAATAAATTATTTATAAATATTCTTTAATGTGTAAAAGGTTAAAAATACAAAACAACATATTTTTCTGAGGATCATTTTGTGATTAAATTGATTATTTATACATTTCTTGAGTCTTTAAGGATAAGTTATGTTTAATAGTAATTTTCATACATGTAATAAGTTTATCCTGAAATAACTCCATCTTTTTCCAATGTAAGCAAAAATACTTATTTATATAAGCAATACCATTTTTATTTATTTTAAACAATAGTAGTAAAATTACACTGTAGATAGTATGGATAATCATACTGAATATTTGCTTTGGTAAATTTATGATTTGAAAAATCAACTTTCATTGTATTAAAACTAATTTGTATCAACAAATTTTTAATTGTTCTGTTGTGAGGTCATACTATGATTTATCAAGACTACCTCATTCAATATTCATTTTTATTATCCATGAACAAATTTATTTCATTAAAAAAAAAATTGTAAACAATTTTGTTTCACATATGAAGTAATTTGTTTAAGTAATTCACCTTTAAGCTATGTATCAAGTCCAAAACTTTTATAATCTATTTTCTATGTGTTGAAAGCATATTAACTTGTGAGGATGTTCATTTTCTGCCTTGAAAACACTTTTTCTCTCTCCTAAAAACCCCTAAAGTCAGAATATTTAATGTAATTTAAAACATCATTAAAATATCCTGTGTAAACTGAACTTGTACTTTCACTGCTAATTCAGTAAAGATTAGCAATAGTTTTAAAAATTATCTTAACATTGTGGTCATCTGTTTATTCATTTTTGGTAAATGTTGGTTGGCAAGTTGATCAGGAAGGAGTCTCTTCATAAAACTTGTTTTAAGAGTCTAAAGAATACAGAGCTAGTTTTTGCTCACAAATGCCCGTATGTTTTATAGTTTCCAAAAAACTTATCCTTTACTTTCTTACATAAGGTAATAATTTTAGTCATCAGGTCACCGATTGTCACCGATTCTTATTAAATTACATAGTTCATATACATAGCTAATGGACTGACCAAAAACTGAAAAAAAATCTTCTAATTTAATACAGTATTGACATTTTAAAAGTTTTGATGATAAAAGATATTTTCTGCAGCTATAGTTTCCAATCTTTGATGCTCTACATTCTGCAATATATACACTCCATAGTCCGCCTCTTGCTAACCCCTACCTATATTGTTTATAATAATACAATACAAGTATTTTGTGAAAACAGAAACAAGAACTTAAATTCTAGCAAATAACTACTATGTAAGTCAAACTATTAGTCATAAAAAACAATTTTATGAGTTATATATTTCATATTCTTAAAATATCTTTTCATTAAATCTGCTTATCTGTCAAGGAAATTGGCATAAAGATATTGATAGATAGATATTTCATCTTAACTATACCTATACATAAAAACAGATATTGTTTTTAATAAAGTTTAATATAAAGATTAAGAAATAAAATTAAGCACTTTTAAAACAGCTTGTATACTTCTTGTCTTATGTTGTAATGGTATGGTCGTTCAAATTAGGAATAGACAGCATATTTGTTAGTTAATTGATAAGTGTCTTATCTCTCCCAATAACAGTTCAAAATGACAAATATTCTTTGAAACCATACAAAGTACAAGACCCAAACATGGTTTTTTTCAACTTAAGTTGTCAGACTCAATACTTGCATGATTTGAATAAGCTTGTTGCCCAGCACTTAATTTCAAATGTATATTTAATGTAGACTTTTTGTTATTGAACAATTAATTTGGCTAAAATGGTTGTTTGTAAGTTTTATTAGGCATTTTTAATTTTTAGTAGAATATTAAATAGCATTTAGTAAAATATTATATATCTCTCAAAAGGACTTATTTGAGTTAGCAAATTGTCTTCTCCTACATTTAAAAAAAAATGACTGGAAATGAAAATTAATAATCAAAATTATTTTTAATTATCATGCTTTTTCCATTGAGAATAACAATAACTGTCTGAACTAAAAAACATATAAGAAAACAATATTACTTATAATAAATATTTCAGGTGAGCCATGTGAATCAGTCCCTTGCCCTAACAACGTGACAGGCAGCGCAATGGCGGCGACAGCTGCATGTGCCGGCCCCAGTGGCAGCGGTGGGGGCGGGTCTCCCCCGGTACCTGCTGCAGCACCCGCCACTACTGCTGGCCATCATAGTCCGTATGACCTGCGACGCAAATCCCCGCCCGCGTACCACGAGCCCGGACCCTCGGGCACATGCTCTCTACCAGCCAGGAAAAGGCCCAGAACGTAAGCTACATTTCCTTATTATATTTATCCTTTTTTTTAGCTACTGTTGCCTCAATTACATATGCTGTATATTTTAACTTTGTCTGTTCTTTGCATTTGAATTACTGTGACAATGTATTTTAAAAAAAGTTGCTTCATAACTTTCACACCTCAATGCACCTGTGTTTCACAGAGCGTTTAATTACTGCTGAAGATATTTAATAAAAACCATATACAGTGATTGATCAACATAACCCAAATGAGCTGCAGTAAAGTCACATACTAGAAGAGATGAGATCTTATTCTACTGGCTATAGTTAATTGAATAATTTAAGTCTTCTTACCTTATAAATAGATTGAAAAGTTGCATAAAAATATACTTTAACTTAGATACTAATGGATTTGATTTTTAAGGAATAATATGTATAGGCGTCTTGAAATGTTTTCTTTGTTTTTTTTGTGGTGATATTGTCATCATTCCTATTGTCATAACTCCTATAGAAAACTGAATCTTATTAAATATGGTATGGTATAGTATACTACTAATAATTAGAATATAAAACCATCAATAGTGATAGTACAATGCATTTATCTGTAATGCAATGGCATTTGGCGTAAGAAGAATGTTCTGCCGTGTTCCACAGAGATAATTTTAACTAATAAAATTTATGGCTTCGAGAGAGATTCGAGAACCTAGAGGAACTCATTCCCATAAAACTTATCGGATACTTACATAATATATGGAGATTGCAACCATAGTATTTTTTTCAAATTTAATTATTGTACATACATCTTTGGCTTAGATTTATATCTATTATCTTACGATTTTTCATTAGTTCAACATTATTTGTGACCATATCGCGATTAGTTCATAACTTCAGTCTTTACGCCCAGTAATACCACATTTGTTAATTACTTTGAGGCAGAAACATCTACTTTCACTTTTAAAATTGTCTTACATAGTTTAAAGCATCTCTGATGTAATATAACCTAATGTGTACACTGTTAATTAATATTATATATTAATAATTTCCGAGAAGGCCAGTAACTAATTAACTTAACTTTAATTAAATAATATGCAACAAATAGTTCATAAGGTTAAGTCAACTATTAAATTTATTTAGAAACGTTTCATAGTATGTCGGCAAAATACGTTAAGGATCTGCATAATTTAACATAAAATCCGCCAAGCGTCTCAAGGATGTTAGTTAGTATAAGACTGATCTTCTTAATATTATGGGGTTTCCAAATGTTCAAAATTCTATCACCTACAGGAAACTATAGATGACATACGCCCGGTTTCTGAATTGAGAATTTGAAGTTGAGCATGTCTCAAACCGTGCTTAAGCCACTTTAAATGTCATTAAAACATGTTTTCATTGCTGATTTATAAATTTTTAATTATCAGTTGTTAGCAATTTGATAAATCAAATACTTTTTGCCATATGAAATGTGAAAAAACTTAATTTATTAAGAATAATCAGTTGAGATTTTGTACTTTCTCAATTCAGAAACCGGCCGATAGGCTATAATTTACTTGAGCAAAGTTGCGGGACAGCACAGCTAGTTTTATACCTATATTTGTTTGTCAGTGTAACACAAATAGCATATAAATAGTGTTACAAAGCAAATAAATATTGATACATCTACTACTATTATAAAGAAGAAAGATTTGATTCTTTGTTCGCTTGTATGTTTGTTTGTTTGCATCGAATAGGCTCCGACACTACTGGACCGATTTTAAAAATTCTTTCATCTACAGACAGCTACATCATACGGGGTTGATAAAGGTTATAATTTGCGCGTTCGAAGCCGCAGCGAAACAGCTAGTAACATATTAATAGTGTCACTGTAAAGTAAGAGATATTAAAATATCTTAGAAATTCGATTCGTATTTAATTAAAAATGGTGACTAAATAATTACATCAATACAACAAACTTTCATTAGTGTGCCTAGCCACAGATAACCTCCATTAGATACCGCATGTTGAATTATTTGTTAAAAAAATAAAGACTCAATTCTTAGCGGTGGAGTAAGTGGCGGGCGACATAACTGCGGCTGCGCTATTGGCTAGTAGAAGGACACGTATTCCGTAGTTATGGAACCATAATGTGTTAATTGATCGATATTAAATGTGATCGTGGGAGTTCATTAAAAAATTATTTATTTTTATTTAATTCACAATTTATAGCACTATAAACTAATTGATAGATAAGGCACCTAACGGCAAGTTTTCAGTAATTGCGCACACGCCTAAAATCACTAACTTTCGATGAGTCAGTGATAAAAATTTTCAAATTTTTTTACAAAGAAATACGTTTAAATAAGTTGTAATTAAAAATGGGAGAACTACATCACATTTTAGATAGATATTCAAACGTGAATTTATAATCCTAATAGAAAAAGAAATCAAAGTTCCCCAAAAATAAACATTTTGCACTTCCTGTAACACTAACCAGTGTTTAATTGCTACTTTCTAATTTAAAGCTATGATAAAATGCACTGAGACACAAAACATACATAGAAATGAGTGTTCTGGCACCGCGCTCGTATAAAATAATATTAAGTTAAATCTTCAAAAAGTGTTTAATTTTGACGAAAACACGCAAAAGTTGCAATCTTTGCACTTTTAAATAACGAGAAAGTATTTAAATTTAATGAAAATTATTAATAAAATCTTAAACTAGTTAACATAGGTACTGTACGTATATGACAAAAATTGTTTATTAACCTCTGAGTACTTTTGTGTACTAATTTGTGCACTGAGTACAATTTTTTTGCTTTGCAGAATCATAGATGCTTGGAGTCGTGTAAATCACAAATAAATATAAAAAATAGTATTTATTTTAATGAGCCAAAATTGTCTTTATAATAAAATATTATATGACATCTGATGCCCTTACTTAGAATTATAGAAATGAAAATAAAGTTATGAAAATGGTTTTTGTTTCGCACGCAGCTCACTGTCTCAGGGTGTGGACGTATGCAACGTGTCGCAGTATCTACAGTATGAATTGCCTGATGAGGTGCTGCTATGTATCCTATCTCATCTCACCGAGCGAGACCTGTGCCGCGTCGCTCAAGTCTGTAAGCGGTTCAACACTATCGCCAATGATACTGAACTATGGTGAGTTCACAAGAAAGTTGGATTTCTTTCTATATCAATCTGTGAATTGATCGTGAAAACTCTCAATGTGATCTTTGAATCTTTGAAATCTGGGCACACTTTTTTTATAAGACAGTCACTTACATAAAATCCATTCTTGAAGTAATATCATAAATGAAAATTGTTAAAAAAATTACCAATCCCAGGTATCCAAACGCAGTCCGGGAGATTGTTCTTACCGATAAGCTACCAAAGACCTTACACAGGACTGCAAATTAAAGATTTATTATTATTATTAAAGATTTATCAATATAGCATTGTTAATGCAAAATTGATAAACTAAAATAATTATCATCATTTGAAATGAAGCTGGGTTTATTGTTTTTCCTATTAGGTATCACACAAATATGTAGTTTACAAAAAAAACCCAGTTAAGTACTTATATCATTAGAAGTCTTTAATTGGACGTCAAAAGCACGACCAGTGGCCTAATTGCTTAATTTTAAAATCTATTGCAATATCTTCCAATGGTATAGCTATTTATGGAATTATGTATTGTTTAAAGACGCAATCGCTTTCAGAACGAATGATGACTTGAATGATAAGAAACAATAAAAACTTAGTATCTTAAACTTGGAGTCGATGACGCAGTGGTTAGCGCGCTCGGTCTGCAATACGGTTGTTTATCAACTTTCGGATCGCCATATCGGATACGGCCGGTCACCGTATGGGTGATCTATAAATTATTATCCTGAGCTCCTCCATGCTTCAGAAGGCACGTTAAGCTGTTAGTCCCGTCTGCAGTCGCTCATACCCACCTATCCGCAATAGGCCTGCGTGATGAGTCATAGCTTATTCCATCCATAAGGAAGGCCTGAACCTCAGTAGTAAGGAAACTAATAGTCTGGTGATGATGATAAACTTTAGTCTTAAGACAATTCTAATTGAGCATTGAAAAAAAAACGTGCTTGCAATATCCATCATGTGTCAAATAGTCGTAACATGAAGATCGTGAATATTAAAATGAAAGGGATGGATAGGGAATATTTTAAAATTAGATAATTAGTCATTCGTAAATTTGTATCAAAATGCATTAAGTGTACTTGCTATCTTACCCTATAAGAGTTCTTCATAAAGCACAATGTTAAACCTTAACAGGAAAAGTTTATACCAATCTGTATTCGAGTACGACACGCCTCTGATGCACCCCGCGTCGTGCCAGTTCGAGTTCGTGCCCGCGGACGAGTGCGAAGCGGACAACCCATGGAAGGAGAGCTTCCGGCAGCTTTACTACGGAATTCACGTCCGACCCAACTACCGTCCAAAAAAGGACTCGAGAATTAAACACTTCAACACCATCAGGGTGAGATTAATTAGTTTATTTAAATATAATATCAGGAACTCTCGTGTGAGTATGAACACAAATTATTCACAATACCAGTTTATTAGTTTAAGTACATATATTGAAAACAATATATTTTTAGTGATCAATTCCATGTGCGTTTCGTTGTGTTATACATGATACTTCACAGATTAGAAACAGTGTATCGGCCACGGAAGAGATGTCCTAACGATTCCGAGGTTAAAAATAGGCGACTGTCGCTGACCACCATAAGATATTGGTTGTCGATACACTGTTATTAGCACTACTAAGGGCTCGTTTCCATTTTCACATGCATAACAAAGGAAGCTTGAAGGTCATTGATTTACTTATTTATGAAGACATAAAAGTGTGCAATTTAAAAAAAGAAAAATGATTTGATCCAGGGCGTTTGTGTTTGCGCATGAGCCGCTTTTATATACTATTGGTTGATGCCCATCATGTTCGATAGTCACCGTGTTATGCGTGACTATCTGTGCAAACAAAGATTCACCATGCGCACAGGGCCGGCCTCTCCATATAAGCAACCGCCTAGAGCTCTCGTGTTTAGGGGGCGCGCCCCTCAAATATGAACGAGGGCGGCACGGAACGGCAAACCAATCTGTTTGCTCTAACGTTAACGTTTCGTAGAAAAAATACCGACCAGAATTACCTAAGGAGTTTCTTTATAAATAAATAATAAACAACATTACATTGCTCAGATTCCAAGATGAGTAGCTAAAGCCTCTGTATTATGGGGTATCTCGAAAACTTCATTTTTTACATTGAACCGACCGGTAATCGATCCTGGGCCCTCAAAGGTTTAAACCTTGAAACCGGAGTGCGAACCACTCGGCTACGGAGGCACATAGGTACAAATACAGTAGAGCGTCGATTATCCGAACTAATTGGGGGACAGGGGTGTTCGGAAAACCGTTTTTTTCGGATAATCGAACTGTTTTTGTTATTTCTGTATTGATATAGCCATACATATTTTTTATCAACGTTTATAATTATATCTTTATTGAAAAATAGGAATTTAAAAACAAATAAACTGAAGTATTTGCAACAAAACATTCTAAGTATAATATTGGCGAAAATCGAAGAGCATTAAGTGTAATTTACTAATGCTTAAAAATCTTCAATTTTCGTCTGCCGAAGCAAGCTTACCCGTTTACGAGCGGCTAGGTCACGTATTTTTTAAGGACATATATTTGATACTGGTCGTTCTCGACTTGTGTTTCAAACCAACCCAAGGCAATATCTAAGCAAGTAAACGCTTCTGAAGCACCAATTATGTTTTCATCTTCATTATCTGAACTTGCAGTAGATGAAGTGGTGTCAGTTTTATTAGTCATCAGATTTAATATTATAGAAATTGAATATTGTTGAAGGGAGAGTCGGGACTTCGGATAAGCGGTCGTTCGGTTGATCGACGTTCGGATAATCGACGCTCTACTGTACACTCTTTAATTTTTGTACCTACTTTACTTTTTCTCATTTTTTACAGTCGTCTTTCTGTTTTGCCTAGGGCGCCAAGTTTGAGCCGACGCTGCATGCGCATTGGTTAGACGACACTAGGAACGTGATGTGAAGTGTGATTGTTGTTGTGTAGGCGGCTCTCGAGTACGTGGAGGAGCGCGGTGGGGGCGGCGGTGGGAGCGCGGCGGGGGGTGGCGGCGCGGGTGGGGGCGGGGGCGGGGGCGCAGCGTGCGCGTGCGGCGCGGCCGCGTGCACGTGCCGCCGCCCCTCCTCCCACCAGCCCGCGCTACTGTTCGTGCACGCGGGACTCTACCAAGAGGAGTGTCTCGCCATCGACACGGACGTCCAGCTCATTGGTGCGTTTCATATAAAATATTATGACTGCTCACAACTGCTTCTCGTAATGAAATTGTAAAGAAAGTTAATGATACTTTTAAAAGGTGTAATATTATTATATTCCAAGACAGACAGCTAATTATTAGATTTTAAAAAAAAATTATATTAAAGAAGGCTAATAATACTTTTATAGTTAAACGTAGTTAATCAAAAAGGATCCATCTCACACAATGTCATTTTTGAGATAAAGAAAATTGAAGTTTAAGCTGTATTTGCATGTTGATGTAACATATTATATTTTTATCAAATAGCATAGAAAACCACTAACACTATCTTATTATAATGTCATTTTTTCTGAACTAACAATATTTATTAAAATTTAAAGGTAAAAGTATGTTTTAATATTATTTTTTTATGTGCTTAGGTTTTAATTACCTTATTCTTACAAAACAAGTCTAAAAAAAGATCCAAATAAAGAAATAATAGAATAATTAACTGAACGACAAAATTTTATCATATAAACTATTTATTAAAAGGTTCTTTATATTTATTGTTTTAATTCTTAAGGTGAAATGTATTCTACTATCTAAAATTATCTTTCTACATATGAGATCAAGCAATCAATAAAAGAATTTGAGCAGTTAAATATATGATACAAGATGGGGAAATTTATAAATGTATAAAGAAACTCTTATAAACTTTAGTTAATATGTCTACATTTAAAAACTAAGTGCATTTTTAAGTTTCCTCTTCTTGTATTTCATATTCAGCATTGAAATCCGGTTCACCCCCAAATCCATCAATGTCGTCATAGAGGCTAGCGTTGCCTTAAAAGCAAAGGGAGATTTCAAATCATCAAATTTGACCTGCGGAATCTCTTTTCCGTTTGGCCATAGTAGAGTGAAATCATTTTCACTTATCAGTACAGACTGTCCTTTATCAATATTCAATTACTGATGCTGGTTATCATTTTGTATTAGCATATTTATAAATTAGTCTTCTTTTGTCATCTTTTATACATGAATAGGGTTTTTTTCTTGCTACTTTTTATAACAGAAATATATTTAATTTGCTATTTTACTATTTGGATCCAAGAAGCTTGAGTCATTTTCATGGAACTAAAATATGAAACTACCAAAGATGTGCAATAACAACTACCATTGAAAAAAAAGTCAAATATTTAATACAGCTCAGAGCCTTTTTGATATATGAAAGTATAGATGCTAATAGACATTTTGATACTTAACTTATTTTCAACCAATTTGTGGGTTGGATCCTTTTTGGGTAACTACGTCCAGTTGACACAGTTGCGGGGTGGGCAGAGGGAACATAATGCTACAACGCATGGTCCTGGCAGAGAAGCAATAAAGAAAGCTTGTGCTTTGGCTTATTTTGTACCTCAAGTGAAGAGTCACTTCCTATCACTATTTTGACATTCTTATTTATTACTTAAGTATCTGGATATATTTAATTATTACTATCGCCTTGCACCCACTCCCCTCCTTGTGCTTAAGTAATCTATTTTTGTAATATGCAATAAAGTATATATTATTATTATTGTAATATTGTAAATAGGTTGTGCCACCGGCAACGTTGCCGAGTCAGTGGTTCTCGAACGGGAAGCAGAGTCCACATTAACGTTCGCGGAAGGTGCGAACAGAGCGTACGCCGGTCACATGACGCTCAAGTTCTCACCGGACGCCACTAGCACTATGCAACATCACAAACACTATTGTCTCGAAGTGTCCGACAACTGCTCGCCTACTATTGATCACTGTATCATAAGGAGTGCCAGTGTTGGTGAGTATTTTAATTTTACATGAGACTGTCCAAATAATGCAAAGTATTATGTTTAGGGTTAATGTATGTATGTGACTTTCTTTATGCCACCATAACATGAATATGTGGCTTTAGCAGATCGATCAAATTATAAAATTAATAAATTCGAAGTACCACAGGGGAGCGTACTGGGACCGAAAATATTTTTGTTTTATGTCAATGACTTGCCAAAAGTGACTAAGAACCAATGTTTTATGTTTGCTGATGATATTTCCATTATTATTAAATCTAATCCTTTTGACGACTTAGAGTATTATGAAAATGACATTAATGAAACAATCAATAATATAATTCAGTATCTTAATGCCCATAATTAGAATGTTAATTTATGTATAACTAATTATGTTAATTTTAAGATAAAAGGACGCCTAGCTTATAATAACAATGTGAAGCATAACGACAAAATCATTGAAAGATCTGACAGTGTGACATTTTTGGGAATATTATTAAATGAAAGCCTGAACTTCACTACCCACGTTCAGAGGGTCTGTAATAAAATAAATAGATATGTTTATGTGCTAAGACGGTTAACTTTAAAAGTGTCTCTAAAAGTGGCATTGTCTGCTTATTATGGTTATGTCGCATCAAATATATCTTATGGACTCCTTCTGTGGGGCAATAGTACAACAAATAAAGTGTTTATTTCCCAAAAGAAATGCATAAGAGCTATATGTGGTAAAGGTCCATTTGATACATGTAAACCACTGTTTCAATAATTGGGTGTATTATCCTTGCCCAGTATGTACATTTTAGAAATATTTAAATTTGTAAAGCAACACCCCGATTTATTTAAAAGAGCCAAAGACATGTACCCTAGAAACACTAAAGATAGTGACAGACTTGTTTTGGAATACAAACCAAAGACTTCATTAAGTCAAAAAAGTTGTTATTGCATATGCGTCAAGGTTTATAATAAGATTCCAGAACAATATAAGAATGGATCTGAGAGCTTAATGACAAAAAGATTGCGAGAATGGCTTGTGAAAAAATGTTACTATAATATAAACACATTCCTGAAATTAGATAATTTTGCATGTTAATTATTATTAACTGAATAGCGATAGCAATAGTTTTTAAAATTTTGTAATACCTATTCATAGCAAATAAATACTTTGAACTTTGAACTTTTGAAAGACTTTACGAATATGAATGTTTAGAGTGTAATTACAAACATTACATCAACCCAAGTGGCATTGACTATATATTTACAAATATATTCAATATGGCGAATCTATGATGTCATTAAAAATATTTTGGCTATATAGTTATCAAACTAGTCTTGGAGTTAACATGTAATTTAAATCTCAAAATTCTTAGCATTATAATGTAAAGTTAAAATCTCTCCTATCGATTTTCATCGCTAGTAGGAAAGTTAAGAAATTGTTGGGTATATTTGTCATTTTTATAGTAACTTGATGTGATTCTATGTGCATAGGACGTCTACCCACCATGTCGTTTACATTGTTCTCGAAATTGGAATGTTGTGCCTTAGTCAATAAAATGTCCTATGAATGGAGTAGGTTCCAAAGTTACTAAAACTACGCAATTATATTTTATTACACAGTAAAAACTTTAATACAAAATGCTAACTTGTAATAGTTAGCATTTCTAGTGTATACCATCTCCTGTATTATGCATATATCTTAACAAAGCAAAAAATTAATTATAGCAATTGACAATATAGCAAACTCGGTTATCCGAAGATTATTATTAGAGACCGATGAGGATACCAATAATTTAAGAATAATCCAAAGTCATCCGTTTTCACGCGTGTAATTTTGAATTGTGTCAGTACCGCAAAATTTGATCGAAAAATGGCGTATATATAATGTTATTAAGTCGACAGTAAATATCAGGTATTAAAAAATATTTCAGATAATAGAGTGTTCAATATATACAACCACCAAAGTGTCCACTTGATCTGTTTATAAAACATGTTTTTGTTGAAGGTTAACTTAGCGCTAACCCTCAATGCTGATGTAGATCATCATCAAACGGAATGTCGTAAATATGAAACTGTCTATTTTGCAGACAACAGACACGTGACTTTTTTTTTTTTTAAGTATAGAAATGTGAATTTTATTATTCACGTTCACGTGTCAGTTGTCTACAAGGACACTTAGATATCATTTTTTGTTAGGGATGATTTATATTAGACCATGTACTATAAAATGGCAAATTTCGGCTATTAATATTATACTGACGTGTGTCGGATGAGCTAAGTCGGTAATTGTGTCACAGATAAAAATTCTTTAGTTTGAAAGCATGAACTTTCAAAAATAGACTTCGTACATGGCAATCTACAGTAGACATTCTAACATAAGTCATCCCTTATTGACAAATTACCAAGATGCTACATGTACTTTATTTATCACAGTGGGTGCAGCGGTATGCGTTAGTGGTGCAGGCGCTAATCCGGTAATAAAACATTGCGACATCAGCGACTGTGAGAACGTCGGTCTGTACGTGACGGATTACGCACAGGGAGCGTACCAGGACAACGAGATATCTCGCAACGCGCTCGCCGGCATATGGGTGAAGAATTTTGCGAATCCAATTATGCGTCGCAATCACATACACCATGGACGAGACGTTGGCATATTCACGTTTGAAAATGGACTGGTGAGTAACTTAATTTGGCTATTATTAAGGTTGCCTAAATATAATATATCTCATTTCAAAGAGATAACTAACTTATACAGAGTTTTTGTTCCTTTTACGGATACGATAAATAGGTATGCATTATATTGTAACATTAATAGCACTATTATAACGAAAATTGTGTAATAAAAACAGTTTTAGCGTCCTTTAACTATAGAGTTCTGTCGAAATATTTTCAATTACTGTCATGTCGCAAGGAATTCTATTTTGCCGTCAAAATCATATGTCCAAATTACTTGGGAAGTGAGAAATACCGATCTAGACTTATGATCTAGCACAAGCTATAAATATTTCAGACAACCAACTTTCCGAATTGTACATGTTCTCTCCTGACTCTTAACCTATAGGCTACAGCGTGAAACATAATAAATACTGACGAATAACTAAATCGAAATTCTAAACCTTACAGGGCTACTTCGAGGCGAACGATATTCACAACAACAGAATCGCAGGTTTTGAAGTGAAAGCGGGCGCTAATCCAACGGTGGTTCACTGCGAGATTCACCACGGACAGACGGGCGGCATATACGTCCACGAGACCGGACTAGGACAGTTCATAGACAACAAGATACACTCTAATAACTTTGCGGGCGTCTGGATCACGTCCAATAGCAATCCCACCATTCGTCGCAATGAAATATATAATGGACATCAGGGCGGCGTGTATATATTCGGAGAAGGACGTGGACTTATCGAGCACAATAATATTTATGGGAATGCATTAGCTGGAATTCAAGTGAGTTGATTTTTTTTATTTTTACCATATTTAGCTTACATGTACAGTGTACACAAACTAATTCTATGTATCTAAGAAAATTTAAAGTACATGTAGGGTTATTTTGCTTAGTGATTTATCATTGCTTCCAATTTATGCAAATCCATCACTTAGCCTCATACTTTTCGCAAGTTGCACAAACGTCCATTCAAACAGTCATTAGTTTAAAGCAACATTACTCATACAAATTCGACATTCATTAGAGCTTAAAGGCGTCATTAAACCTTAATGGACTTTGTGCAACTGACCATTTATGGGTTAATTAGATAAATACAGTCTTTTTGTACTATTATACTTTATATTATAGATCCGCACAAACAGTGATCCAATAGTAAGGCACAATAAAATCCATCACGGTCAGCACGGCGGTATATACGTACACGAGAAGGGTCAAGGGTTGATAGAAGAAAATGAAGTGTATGCTAATACGTTAGCGGGCGTGTGGATCACTACAGGCTCTACGCCTGTACTGCGACGTAACCGCATACACTCGGGGAAACAAGTAAGTCACACAGTCTTCAATTATTTATTACTTACGTACATGTAATTTGTGTCTTCTATGTAGACAAGCTATACAGTACTGAAAAAATATGTTAAGGTATTGTGTGTGCATAAACACATCACATCTTCTAGTAGCAGGAACTTAATTTTTGATTCTCTTGTTGAAAAATTTCTCAATATGGCCAATATAGACATATGACGTTAAGTTTCTGCTTGTGTAATTGTTCTTATTCGCTCTGCCAACATAATGTAATATATTGAATATCAATTTGTTTCACATAGAATAAATTAAAACCGATAGTTAATAGTAATCTAGTGCCATAATAAAAAAAGAAATACAGCAATATAGTATTCAAGGTCTCTTAAAATTACAAAATAGTAAAATGTCTGACAATGTACTTTTTTTCCAAGATGTCAAAAAACCTTTTGTTAAACACCCAATGAATATAATCTCGAATTGTACTAATATAAAAACCACTATTTCACAGGTTGGGGTTTATTTCTATGATAATGGCCATGGAAAATTAGAAGATAATGATATATTTAATCACTTATATTCTGGAGTACAGATCAGAACAGGCAGTAACCCCGTAATTAGAGGCAATAAAATCTGGGGCGGCCAGAACGGTGGCGTCCTAGTATACAACGGGGGTTTAGGCTTATTGGAACAAAATGAAATATTCGATAATGCCATGGCTGGAGTATGGATAAAGACTGATTCCAATCCTACCCTAAAAAGAAATAAAATTTTTGATGGCCGAGATGGAGGCATCTGTATTTTTAATGGAGGAAAGGTAAATAATATATTCGTTTTATTTTACATTTCTGTGTTTTACATAAAATTCACACTCCAAAGACTTTAAAATCAAAGATATCACCTATGACAGATTTCTCAAATGGTCCCTAACTACTGAAATGTTTAAACGATTGCTCTGACCATATACATATTCATTTTGACTCACTAGCTGTATTAAAATTAATTAAACATTCCCCCAGGGCGTATTGGAGGAGAACGATATATTTCGCAACGCGCAAGCGGGCGTACTAATCTCAACACAAAGCCATCCAGTATTGCGACGGAACCGGATCTTCGACGGTCTAGCGGCCGGCGTGGAGATCACTAACAACGCGACCGCCACCCTCGAGCACAATCAGATATTCAATAACCGGTTCGGTGGACTGTGTCTAGCGTCGGGCGTATCGCCTTTAGTACGCGGCAATAAGATATTCAGCAACCAAGATGCTGTAGAGAAGGCGGTTGGCGGCGGGCAGTGCTTATATAAAATCTCGTCTTATACGTCCTTCCCGATGCACGACTTCTACAGGTGATTATTGCATATCTTTTGCCATAATTTCTGTGTCAATATCGACACGTAAGAGTCATAAACTATTTCCCATTTTATATTTCTTTTTATAGGTGCCAGACTTGTAATACGACAGACCGTAATGCGATCTGTGTTAATTGCATCAAAACGTGCCATTCTGGACACGACGTAGAATTCATTCGCCATGACAGGTAATTATAACCTTTGCCATTCGTCTATCTTTGTCTGTAGTAGTGGTACGACTACTGAAATGAACAATGCCTCCGTAAATCAGTTACATTGTCGACATTTAACTGTCAGTGTGGGTAGTTATCTAGCCGTGCATTACTAAAAATAGATTTGTCAGCATGGTTTCCCTGAGAAAAAACATATGTGCGAGTACATGAATACAGTATCGGGTTTCTCGTTTTATACCCATTCCGAAACTAATATAACTGCAATTTTAGTAGCTTCGTGTACTGGTGTATATTGTCTAATCAGCCATACTCAACCTGCGGCCCGCCGGGCCTTTGTGATTGGCCCACTTGGAATTTTAAAACTTTGACTAAGTTTTAAAATGTAGCGCCCATCAGAAAAACTGAGTAAAACTCTGGGTAAAAAATGTGTACAGAAACAAACTTACAGACTCTCATCTGGATGATGTAATAAGGTTAGCATGCAGCAACAAGCCAGATCTTGACAAAGTTTTGAAAAAGTGTTCATAGTATCAAAAATCTCATTAAAACAAGATGGTTTCATACGTAACAGCATTTGGAATTATATTTTTTTAACACCTACATATTTTTGCGGCCCGCGCTTCAAGATCGAAACGTGTTTGTGGCCCCATTAAAAAAAAGATTGAGTAATTGATTTTTAATGTAACTAATGACCTTTGTGTTTTCAATACTTTGTTTTAGAACACATGTTAATTGACTTGTGTAATGATTATTGGGTAGGTTCTTCTGCGACTGCGGCGCGGGGACACTGTCGAACCAGTGCCAGTTGCAGGGTGAGCCGACGCAGGACACGGACACACTGTACGATTCCGCCGCGCCCATGGAGTCGCACACGCTCATGGTGAACTGAACCGCGCCGCTGCCATCGCGACCACCGCCGCCGCCGCAGCCCCACCGCCCGACCGTACGCACCCTAACCTCACTTTAGTTGTAAAAGTACTTACGCAAAATGGATCCTATTCAAATGCTTTATTTTACGAAACTTTGTCGTTGATGCTAGAAAGCAAACATGGAGTAACCCGCAAAACCAAAATTATATGTTATGAACATCCATGCTAATGGAAATGTTTAACACCAGGTTGATTGATACGGAAATTAGTTTTTTTTTTTATATATATAAATTAAACATTTGTGCTAAACAATTACAGTTTTCGGAGTTACTACGTGTTGGGTTTCTAGCTTCGATGTTTGTACAGTTCGATCGCAGATTTTAGAATTCGATAAATGACAAATGACCCGGCACTACATTTCTTTCACTCGTATGCTAAATTATTGCTATTCTACAGATCTAGCTAATCTCTCTCCGATCGGCGACCGGGCTCTATTATTATCGACTTTATTATCTGGCACGAAAATAAAACTAAAAAAAATAAAAAAATAATAATAACCATCTTAAGATTCATAACGCGTTTAATATTTTCAAGAAACTTAATTAACATTGAGCAGTTAATAAATCTATAAAAATCTCCCGCGTTCTGTAATTTATTTTCGTGCCAGATACAAGTATGCTTGTTTACTTCTCATACTATACAGCTATTCGTCATTTAATGCTTTAAAATCATCATGTCTATCAATTACTATTTTTATCATTATGTATCGGATCCTATTAGCGTAACTGCATCCAATTGGGGACACGGTTTGACGAGACAGATTTTCATTTTTGAGTTTTCTTGATAATTTTCGACGGTTTCGTGTCGAATTCGTAATTTATTTAAATAGTAATATGTCGGCGTTATAAACGCTGTATTAAAAAATTATTTAGAAAAGAATTCAAGAGCGGCTGTAATTTAACGATGGCAAACATAGCAAAAACTTTGTAAATAATTGTAATTAATTATTACGAACGTTGTTTAACGACGTCTATGTTAAAATTGAAAACTTGCCGCCTCATCGTCACATCACTATCGGAGCTGCCGGTTATCGTTATCATAAGGAAATCGGAGCTTTGAACATAGTGAATATTGTTTCTTATCGAGAATAATCCTTAGATAGATATCAAAGAAAGTCCTAGAACTAAACTAGGCAGCTTTCAATAATATCATTTGCAATAAATAGGGTGATAATATAAATTAGGGAATGCCGATTAATTATTGGATTTGGATGTGAGATTGCGGGATGATAATGCTCAGGGGTTTAGAGTGTATTCTACATTTTTATTTGCACATGAAATTGCATCAATAGGTGATTAAAATAACATGGTACATCATTTTATTTGACGACTAAACATTTTCAATTTTATTAAGCTCATTCTACTGTCTGTTAGATGACAGTAGAATGAATGATTTACAAACTTCTGATGTCCATACAGCAGCACTATATGCAAAATTTCCCCAGTACAGTTAGAATTTCACTTTTAAGCTGTTATTCTGGCGGCTTTCCTTCAAATTTTGTTCCCTTAAATATGCAATTTCATTGCGATAACATTAACTATTCTGATGTATTATCGGATAAAGGTTTTTTATGTAGAAACATATCTAGACTTACCGCGGGATCATATGAGAGTCTGTCTCGTGTTTCAGCTATCGGTAGCAATCAGCCCGCGTCCCATTGGCGAGTCTTTCCCCCTTCATTTATTTTTATTACGTAAGGTACCACCACCCTACTTCCCTGTATGTTTACGACAACTACCACCGATTTTGTCGGAAGTATCCTCTCGCTTTGTAGTCGACAAAACTTTTCACTTTTGTAAAGCAACATGCTATCTGTATAATATATAAGATTTTTCTTTGAAACATTGGTACTTAATTACGTATTTTGTCAAGTAGTGTTATGCATTCCCAAATTGTAATCATACTATTGTATCGAGAGATCACACATTGATATTTAGAATAATGTTATTCGTTTTGTAAGATGTAGGAACGTATTATATAGTATCTACTATAGTTTCGTAATTATGAGGGAAAGGATTATTTTATGTTTGCCTCGAAACGGTAGTTTTTTATCACTTTAGTGACTAGTATTCGATCTGGTGACCGAGTCAGGATAGTTTATTTTGTATTATTTATAATTATTATGTCAAACCCTTTCATTGCAATGACGAGTTGTCTCGTCTGATTACTATATAATGCTAAAAGCGGCTGCCATAAAAAAAAATCCGCTAATCCGTAATTCAGTCACATTACCTTTATAATACCATAATCTAAAAAAATATAACATTGACCCAGAATAGTCATGTTAAAATTATGTTATTACATAGTGAAAACTCGTCTAAAGGGCTCCGTTGTAAGGGCGATATTGCCTTATCTCTAATACGGCAGCAATATTTTGTGTTCTTTTTATGTGGAGTGCACTGAAAGGGTTAATTTTTATTCTTATAACTGACACGAATTAATTTTATTTTGAGCGATTACCCTGTAGCTCTCCTGACAAAGTAGTCTTTGTTGAAACATTTATTGTTAATGAATTTAATACGCGCAGCGTTGCAGTGTTTAGTCGGGGTAGGTGGCGTCGCTGGGCCACGCCGGAGCGTACAGGCGCAGTCGTAATCTCGTCTATGAGTCTGCCTCGCCTATTTCGGCGCTCCTAATGCGCTTTGTAAATATTTATGTCACACAATAATCGAAAAATGTAGCAATTAATGTATTTGTATCATTATATTTTTATTATTGATCACAACATGTACGTTTAATTATGGAATTATATACGCTCAGAGGGTTTACGCCCGACTTCGGGATATCATGGCCGTTGCGCGTGCGCCGGCATTTGTGTATAATATGATGCAAACTAAGAACGAATGTGCGTATTTAAATGGAAAAGATCTTAGGTACAATTGATATTTTATTATATTGTTAATTTAAATTTGGTAATGATATCGACCGAGAAGCAATGTTAAGAAACTGGGATGCGCCGTGTGTGAGCGGCCAGAGTGCTGATAGTGATAAGTTTAGCCAATAAGCTATATGAAATCTAAATTACTCAGTAATCACTATTGCAAGTTTCGAATTGTTAAATTGTCTCTCCATAGCACGGTATGTTCTGAATCTGCTTTTTTATAATCCTCAATCTGTGATCATCGCTAAATGTGTAAGTGAATTATTTTAGTTGAATCCCATGTGCAGATTATTGTCATCATTTATTATGTCATCAAAATTATTGTGGCGCCAATGCTTTATATATATATGAATGTGAAAATTGTTATTTATTGAATTATCAGTATGTTCTTAATTTATTGAAATACAAATCTGGATATTTTGTTTATACATGAAAATACCACTGTAAAAGCCGTGATATACATAATATAATATTATCAATTAGAATTTTATTTCACGACCCTCACCACCATTCGATAGTCATTTATTTAACAAGTGGAATAAGCATTCAATACTTAAGAAGTGTACTATCATGAAATTGGACAACGCTAATGCCTTTGTGTGCAGTTGCTTAGGGTACACACTTTATCGCCGAGTATTCTAGGTCGCCCGCAGTAGCGGTTGATTGATGGGCGCCCCAAGTATAAAGTTATCGCAGATTCTGATCAGCAGCTCTATATTATTTCTTAATGATCTCCAAGTAAAAAAAATATATTATACTTTAGCCATTTATCGCCGCTATGTCCCAGAGTGATAAATAATGTATGAAAAGGTGATCTTTAAAGATTTATGAAATTAATTATAAGTACGGAGTTCTAGCTTTGACGTTGTCAGACTTTCTCGTTAATCTCCGAAACTACGTAACTGCTATTTTGTCCCTATTTCGCAACAGTATGATGATACTAAACTGATTAATATTGCGAAAAACGTATCCTTCTAAAGATTGAATCATTTCATCTGAATCAGCGCAAAGATAAGAATTAATACTTCATTTGCATCATCGATTCTCAGATAAATTCAAGAGCAAACACATTATCGTGTTACGAATGTCTTTGAAAAATAATGCTTTAAATAAGCCTTTGATGTGGAATGTTTGTTTAAAAGTAAAATAAATACATAAAATCGAAATCTCCATACTTTATTCACGCTTAGGACTAACGATTTGAAAGGACAAAATATTTATACTATTTTCTACGAATTTGTTCTATGCACACGCTTAATGTCATTTATTCCCTGTAAAAAAAGTACCCTAAAAGATTTTTAAAACATGAAAATTAAATCGCTTTTTGCAATTCTAAACTTTGATCATAATCTAGGATTCCAAAACAAAAGTATGTAGTACCCAGAGATGTGACTTATCTTAGATACAAGTATTTGAAATACAAATACAAGATACAAAATACGTATTTTCATCTTGTATCTAAAATACTTTTTTTAGGAAGTATTTTATATCTTGTATTTAAATACTTTTGTTTAGTATCTTAGTATCTTTTAAATACTTTTTCTGATAAAATACTTTATAAAAAGATTATTTCTTACATTTTATAAATATCACAAAACATTCTTTGCCTAAAACATACATATTTACAAAAAGAAAGTGTTCAATTATCAACGCAATGAATATTTAGTTAAAAATAACTCGAATCCAAACATTGTTGGTGTCATTTAAAAAGTAAATGCGTAGAACTGAACGTACGGTTATACCAGTGTAATACACCCTCCCTAGTAAAAATTGATAGATGGCGCATAGGGCTTGAAATCGAATAACCAGTTACAAGCAATAAAAAATCTTGATTTATGTAAAACCCGGTTATATGCTATAAAAAAACTCAGTATATCAATTAAACTCATTATTAAATTTTATTATTTTTTTGCACATTATACTTTTTCCACTAACAACAGCATTCAAAAAGTTTATTTTTAAAGAAATTTCACTGTGAAATTCGATACATGGCAAATGCTTGAAATTATATCCCGTGAGCAAAGCAATATTGCCTTTATTGACTCAACAGTTAATCTTTTTCTATCTTTTGACCACTTAATATTCATGAGCGAAAAAAAAAATCAATATTCGCATTATGAGGCATAATACAAAAAAATACTGACAAATCTTCAGTAGTTCGGAAACGAGTGCTGTCATTGCATGTATTGAAAATAATTACCCACCTAATTCGTCATAAAAATAAATTTGTTAATAGAAAAAAATCTTCAAATAATTTCTTTGACATCGTCAATTAATACTCCTTTATTTTTCAAAAATACAACACAATCTGTGATGTAATCGTATAGTAGATTTTGCTTTAATAAGTAACCATTTAATTCAAGGGATCTTTATTGAGAAACAACAAAAAAATGGGCGGAGTCCTGTCTTAATATTAGGTCTTTACCTATGTAATTGCCGTTCTGCTGTACTAGCCATTTAAAATCAAATATTTTTTTTTGGCTGATAATACTAATATCAAATTATTTTTCTAAAATCGTCATTTGTTCAATAGTAAGTGTTTTGTTTTCAATGCATTTGAATATTTTTCGTCGTCATGGATAAGTTAAAAATTCGAGTAATTATGGAGTATGTGTGCCATCGTGGCAGCAAAACGGCACGCAACATTACAACGTTTGCAGAGCGAACACTATAAACGAACGCACCACCCGTTATTGGTTTACGAAAAGGTTGCTGTTTGGTGGTCTAACGCGGATTTCATTATACAGCTTCTTACCAAACAGGACGAGCATTACTGCAGATTTACTGTGTGTATTGTGAAGAAATGACGGAGAATCTGGCACAAATCCAACCAGGTTTTGTCAATCGTTCGGTTCCACTGCTTCTGCACGACCACGTACGACCTCATACTACACAATTGACGGTACCCAAGTTACAAGAGCTGGGGTTTAAAGTTCTCCGTCATCCGCCGTACTTAACAGACCATGCGCCTACAGACTTCTAATTCTTCCAGAATTTGGATAACGTCTTAGCGGGAAAAAAAAAAATCCCGAGAGGCAGTACAAAATGCCTTTGAAGTATTTGTTGCCTCCCGTCCAGCTGATTTCTTTAAGAAGGCATAATTAAGCTACCAATGCGTTGGCAAAGATGTATTGATTGCATGGGTGATTACTTTGATTAATAGAAATAAGAAAATAAAGCTTCATTTATTTTATTAAAAACGGAAATATCATAGATAAAGACTTAATTAATACTTCAAATCCGGGTGGGACCGGATTTATCCGATCAGATGGTAACTACTGGCGCATTACCAACAGTACCAGCAATACCAACTCTACGTCTTTTTAGGTACATCTACGTATTATAAGCCTGTCTTCAAACCAACGTACTATAATCAACCACAGAAGCTAAGTATTTTCTACTAAAAATTTTCAAATTAGCTTAACACACTAAAGGGGCATAATTTTCGGTAGTTCTGCAAAAAAAGTTAATATACGTTCCGTTACATACTATCGAACATTCACCTCGTCACAAGTCACGCCATTAATTTTAAAAACCAAGTAGGTACTGTATTTATTTTTACCCATTCTCTTCATCTCACTAGGAAAAAATGAATTTTCAGTTCTCCGTAATTTTACGTCGTACGTAAAACCAGCTTTTTAAATAAATAATAATTTTATAATAAAATTTAAATAATTATTCTTGTTGTTATATTTCAGCAATGTTCATTCACAATGCTATATTGAAAAAAAAATATTATTAAAAAGGAACTAAAAAATTTAAAATAATTTAAACCTGATGTATTAAATATTTGCATTTTTATATGTTACATTGTGATTGACAAACAAATAAAACGGAGGAAAAGTGGGTGAAATTTAGCTTGTAAGATTTGAGTACAAACACAGAAAACAAAATAAAAGCTTACAAAAATTTTTTCTAATGAAAAATGCTTAAAAAATCCACTTTGTCCCTGGAACCATCTGGTCTAAGATTTAGGTTTTTGTGGTCTTTCTTTAATAAACAAACTTAAATTCAAATCTTTTTTTAGAAAAGTATTTATATTTATAAAAAGTATCTATAAGATACCTATTTTGTATCTAGTATTTCAAATACTTTTCGCGAAAGTATTTTGTATCTTGTATTTCAGATACTTTGTACAGGGTATTTTGTACATCTCTGGTAGTACCTAACATTAAATAAACAAATATTGAACGCTGACAAGTGCGCTCTTCTTCTTCGTAACTTTAATGGCACTTTGCGTCACCACAATACTGCCCTATACGCAGGAGACCATTACACGATTTAAATACATTCATTCAACTAAACAATTTTGAATTACCAATTCTATCTTTCTACATGGATTTACCAAAAACAATACGTTAAACGATTTTGATACGTTATTAAGGAATTATTTTATACATACAATCATTTAATCATAATCATTTTGAGTCTTACCACAAACCATTATTAAATTAACTAATTGTGATAAAGTAAGTGAACGAAATGTAACACCACTGACGTTAAAGTTTAGTTGATTAACACTGAAAAATTTAGTGATTTTACTACTGAGGCATCATTTATTGACTGAAGAACAAACTTGCTATTTGTTACCCGAATGTCGCCCGAATCTTTCCGAACAGTCTCTCAGTTCTGCTCAATTCATTCTTTCGTTCGTTCATATCAGTGAGCGCCACAAAACACGTTGATCGACTGATCCACTGATCCAGTCGGAGCAAACAGATACGGATCAGTGCATCAGTAAAGAGTCTTAAATGGATCAAAAATATTTATAATAGTGGACCTTATGATAGGATAGGTAAGTTTTTATCGCAAAAAATAAAAGGGTTGAAATAAGGATGCCCTAACTCGAAACGCTTTAACTTAAACACTCTCTCTTAAAGAAAACGTGTGTAAGATCGTAAGCTAATGCCTATGTAACAGTTACAAAATTACCAAGGCATATGGTTGATAAGGTAAATATTACGTAAAGCTTATAGAGTGAGAAGCTTGGCTCGGCTCTACGGAGATATGAGAAAAGATATTTTCGCTCCTCCTAGCACTCATAGGAACTGGAATAACCCTACATACGATTTAAATTTATTTTTGACGGTGCTAAACCTAAACCTACCCTGTTTAGTTACGTTTCAGGGCGAATATAAATAAAAATAAGGTAAATGATTTAACTTTATAATTTAATTTTAATCAAATTTTAGTTTACAGTTTACTAATTATGTAATACTATTTACAAAATGGCCACTCGATTTCTATAATCACACTAAAACTTTGATTTAAATAAAAAGGGAAGTTTCACACACTCATACATAAATAATATAAAAAATCCTACAAACACAACTCACAACTACAGTTATACCTTTGTACGTCACTCAAGCCAGTGGTACATAAATTTATTGAAAGAAATGTTTTATGTACAGTTGACAGCACGTTAAGTTACTATAAAAGGTCAAATTTCTCCAACGTTTATAATCTGTTGATAGTTAAATTCAAAATTGATTGCAGATATTTGGCCTTTTGTAATCTGATGTGCTTCAATGTGTACTTACGAATGAAAAATGATGAAGCCAAAGGTTGTCTATAGTCTTAGAACTATTATTAAACAATTCAAAAGTGCAATAAGATATTATCTTAGGTGTCGTACCACTGGATTTCACAATTATTTTTGGTATAAGCGCAAGCGTGGTTTGTGTGACGATCAATCGAAATTATTGGCGAGTAAAGTGAAATTGTGCGTATGCACCTCATTTGCAATTGGCATTTACAGGGCATTAGTAGTCTCTTTCCTTTTTATTTTAATAAAAGCACTAATATTTTATATAAGATTTAAAATAACATTATTTACATTTACAGACGTTTTTGCCTTGGCGATCGTCTTCTTGGCGATATGTGTATAGCCTTCATAGGAGTATTTACTTTTCTTGAATCGATTATCGCTGACGGAGTACGTATATTCCTTGGAGTGCACAATGGTTTTTTTAATACTGGCGCCTGAGGAGTTTTCATTAAGTTCGATGTTTGTGGTTGTGCTACCTTTTTCGTTGGTGTAATTTTCCTATGCAGTCTCCAAGATTCGGAGTCTTCTTTGGTATTATCGTTTAGTGGTCTTTGCGTCCTATTTGGCAATATTGGAGCAGTATCAGCCACTCTTTGAATCCTTGCAGGAATATTGGGGGTTGAATCATGTAAAACTGAGTGCTGAATTTTGGGTTTGACATGAGCTACAAGTTTCACAGGTTTGACTTGCGTATTCAATCTTGGTTTCCTAGCAAATCCAGAATGAGCATTTTTGTTATGTCTCTCTGATGATTTGTCGGAGCTGGATTCAAACAACTTTGTTTTCGCTAGAACGGCGCCAGCATTTTGGCGACGCAGTTTGTTAACTGACGGTCTGCCACTTTGACTAGTATTATCCAACTCTCCTGTTTTATCCATAAAAAAAGCAGCAGCACTTAACCATTTCTGCGGACTCTGTTTACGTGTCTTATTCCAATTATGGCTGTCCAAATTTTGATATAACCTTGAATTACCAGATTTACATGATTTTGTACTAGAATTCACCGTATTACTCATAGACGTCTCCGAGTTTGTATCCCAACTGTTATCTACAGTCAAATTTAAAGATCTTCGCGGTTGATGTTTGCCAATGGTTTTCTCTAAATTATTATCTGAAGCAAGACTGACTCTTTTGCGCAGCTGATATTTTTTATTAGCAATTGAAACATTTAAAGAATCCCCTGATCCGGAAGCATCCCAGTCATTTGGTGTGGAAGTCTTTGTTGCTAAGTCGGCTTTCGCAGTATTCATTCTGTTTCGACGCGATAACCCAATATACGGGTAGAATCTATCTGCGTTCCGGCTGGATTGAGTATGTGATGATGCATTCCAAGATTTGTGCCTAACTATTTTTACTATATTTTCTTTCGACCGTCGACGTATGGAGCCTATTTTCCTAGCGCTCGGTGACCGAATGATCTTTGCTTCTTCGTTTGGTCTAATTTTAAGTTCCTTGCTCAAACGCCTTGCTAAGTGATCAGAGTTAGGGCAGTTTAACATTGCAACTTCTTCCAATGTTTGTTCATAAACATTTTGGACTTGCTGCAAAGGTTGCACTCTCGGTATAACTTCGGTAAATTCCCTAGATAGTCTATTCTCAATAGCAGACACTCTGCTCTTGATTTCTTCGTACTCTTGTTTAGATATCCTAACATAATCCTTATTCCCTTGTCTCATGTCAGGTGATAAGTCGATTGTGTCATGAGCACTGAACAAATGTTCGGAAGAAGTCAATAAATCTTCACTGCTAACGCTGGTTTCAGAGTTTTTATGTGAACTGTAATCGGAATTGATTATAGGTGTACTTCTTGCGTCCATCATGCTAAGTCTCAGTCTTTTACGCTCCGTCAAGTCCCTTTAAAATGTATTTCATATATTAGATATTTTAATTTTCCTTGATAAAAAATATTTTGACCAATACAAAGAATAAAGCTATATATGCGTAATCTCGCTTTTTAATTACTCAATCAACCCCACTAACCCGCCCCACTTGTGGGATTAATTGGAACAGTTGAAATTAGCCGCAGAATTTTAGTAGGGGCAGTTTCTCCTAACTTTAAATTGAATGGATAACCTAGAAAAACTATGAAACTGATTTGACTATTTTATCAAATATAACTTTATTCTACGGTTAGGTCTATTTATAAGGCTTAAAATCAATGTAGTAGAATATGATTAAAACAACAGATTTTGACTTACATTTTCAGCGGCGTGAAGGACAGTTCTTTTTGTGGTAATCCTTGAGCTATGTCTTTCCTGTTAATAAAAAACATATGTTAATAGATACTGGTGGGGGGAAACGAATCTCACAATACAATGTACGTCATTGTACAGCGTCGCCAGATACAACAAAATTCTGTCCGACTATACCACTCTGTCAAATTTCTTTACTTGATTTCAATCCTTAATGCATTAAGGGTAGAGATGAAAACTAATTGTGAACATTGGACATATTGTGGTAACTACTGTGTGTATTCGAAGGTGTATAATTTATGATAATCTACTTTATCCACAATACAAACCTCACAAATTAATTACTATGTACTTACTTAGTTTTCGCAGAAAGTCCCTCATAACTGTCAAATTTCCTTTTGGCAGCCGATTTGCTAAGCACAGGTGTTTTGGTATGTTCTCTCACGGTCGCTGGTGTGTTAACAGTTCCAGAGACCATTTTGCGTAGGCCACTTAAGACTCCTAAGAGGGGGGAGTGAAACTGTTAAAGCTTTTATATGCAGGTGGTTTAGTTATGTCAAGAGTAGTAGGTCTAATGTTACAACTTAAAACAGGGTTTGTAAAATGCAATAAAGAAAATATTTTTTGGGAGAATCATAATGATAATTATTAATGGTTATTAGCAACATTTTCTGAAATAACAAAAATAGAAAACAAATCACATTGAGCAAAAAGTATGTCTTTTAATATTTGTTCTTTTTTGCTTTAGTAGGTCCATCCTGCATAATTTGATAGTTATTTAAAGATAATTCCCATTTAATAACATGTCCTAAAGTACAAAAAGAGTTTGTGTAGTGTTTTATAATTATCAAGGTATATTTATCAAGATAATAAAATTTACTATTTTAAACTTTTTATTTTCGTTATAAAATAACTTGAATTATAGAATTCTTAACTGTATAAATAATTATTTACGTACGATTAAGTGACCCACTTCGGCGTTTTTTTCTCCTTGCAAGATAAACATCAGAATCGTCGTCTAATTGTGTCATGAGATCTTCTGTTAATAATCCTATATGGTGCGAGTTTTCGATGAATATCTAAAAACACTTTCATTGTGTGAACAGATTGTCATAAAGAAATTGAAGTTATATATATTTTTTTTTTCTGAAATACCTTAACAAGTGCAACATGGTGCTCCAATCTTTGAGCTGACGCAGCAGCCGGCAGCGGCATGATACTTGGAGCCATTACTATAGCTAAGTTAGATGAATCCATAAGATTGTCTTTATGTCTTGCTGCGATGAAATTGAGTAACTAAAAGCAAAGTATTTTTAGGCATGTCATTTGGATTTTTAATAAATAAATATAATATAGCACTTGTTATTCTGCACTCTATCTCCATATAAACATTAATAGTGCAATATACTCCTCAGTCTGATAATTTTATTTTTGCTTGTACATAGATATAAATCAAAATCTGACTTCTATGTATATCATCAGCATATCCTATTAATTTCCATCTGCTGGGGCACCTACGCCTATGCCTTAGTCCCAGCTTCCCTGTGGATGGAGTCAAATAGAGACCTTATCAGGCAGACCTATTTCAGACTGGTAGGATAACAACTGTAGATGCAGACAGGACCAGTGGTATATTGTGGAGTTAGTGATAAAAAATCCTTACAAAATTTGCAAATGTTTACCATAACAAAATGTATAAAATATGATATTATATAAAATATGATATTATATAAAATATGATATGGTTTATTGAAAACAAAGGTGTTAATTCTTACCTCCATGATATAATGAAGAAGATGAACATGTAATACTGGTAAAAGCAGCAGCGTATGAAGTATTGGTTTGAGTGCATCCTCACCAGCAGAAAGTCTACATCTCAAAAGGAGATCTTGTACCTCTGCACTGATCAAGGGTTCAGGTAAACATCTGAGGTATAACTTAAGCACACTTGCAACGTCGACTGGGTGGTGTCCATCTGATACACAACCACCAGCATCTAATAACCGCTGAAATAAGTGTGAAAATTTATTAGTGAATGATAGTTCTAAAATTGTCATTAGTTTAAAGCGACATTACAGATATAATTGTTTCTGTAAAGCTTTAAGCTCTCATTAAACATTGTTTGTGCAATTGAGTATATTGAGTACTTAATTTCACAAACAATATTAGGAGTGGTTTTCCCATTTTCACAAAATGTACTGAAAACTAAAAAATAAACTAAAATTTATAGACATCTGGATCTAGCCCTTGCTCTGCCCCTTTCTCTAACTTGAGGCTAGATCAACCCTCGAGTTTTCTTTGTATAATATTTATTAACTATTTATGTAAAAAAATAAATCATATTATTTATATATTTAGCACATTACTTTCACCTTTTATTATATTTGATAAATTTTACATAACAATGCTATATTGATATTCCCATCTGGGGAGTACCTGGAGCTGTTGCATTTGTAAAGGCATTCTTTAAACTAAATATGGTTAGAGACAATGACAGAGACATGTTTAAAATATTGTATATTAGGTTGGGGAAAAACTCTTGTTGCATATACTTGAAAATCTTTTTGGTTATACCATTTGTATCTGGTTGGTTTTGGTATCATTAAAAAGTTTAAATTTTAAAGAAGATAACCCCAAAGTCAGATTAGGAAAATGTGTAATTTGTTAAAATGAGTGAATCTAATAAAGAAAAATCAATACATTTTAAAATTTTATTACTGAAAAGGTAAATTTGCAACACAAGACCTGAAAAAAAATTGTGACGTTTATGGATCTAGTGCAGTTTCTGTAAGAGTAGCACAAATTTGGTTTAAAAAATGGAGCAAAATCTGCATATCAGTAGTTACGACTGTAGCTGAAGAACTGGGGAATGACTATAAAACAGTTTTAGTGCTTTTGAAAAAGCTAGACCTCACACATCTTTTACCACTCAACAAAAAATTAAGAGAGTTTGGCTGGGAGGTGTGTATGTATCCCCTGTATGGTTCTGACCTTGCACCTTCAAATTTCCACCCATTTCAGTATCTTCAGAATTCTTTAGTCAGTGTCAGTATAACATCATGCGAGGACTGCCAAAAGCACTTGTCACAGTTTTTTGATCAGAAGCCCCAAAATTTCTATAGCAATGGGATTATGTCCCTATCTATAAGATAGTAAAAAGTTAACAACAAAACAGTACCTATACTCCATTCATCATAACATTAGAAAAAAGAGGGTCATAGAAGCAGCAGTGCAGAACATTTTATTTTGAAGATAAATTAAAAAAATATATATTATAGTTTTGTTGAAACTTTGAACGTTTATAGTCTGAAAGAGGTGGGCAATTTTCCATTTTTTACGATACCTCGGGATTGAGATAATTATCTAAGGTCAGCATTTTCTAAATTCATCTTTTATTCGGCGGCATCGTCCATATTTAACAAAACTTAACAACAAAAACAAAACTAATAAAACAATAACAACTTAATCATGGAAATAATCAGCAAAACAACAAGAGAGGTAGTAGCATTCCCAATGGATGACAATCCCAGATTACATATTTTGACAATTATGAATACATCATAGTCTGACAAAGTTAAAAAGTTGTACAGCAGAAACATTTGAAGGGATTAGGCAATGTTTTAAATTTAGTAGAGTTATAGTGACATGAGAATCGTGCCGAAACTATCCAACCCTGCTTCTTTAGGTTCTTTATAATGAACACTTTTTATTGTAATAGTTATTAAATCATTTAAGTTAGTCAAAGACTCATAAATTTGTTTAAAAGTTAGCTTAAATGACAACAGTTAAGTATAGCAGCTGGTATTTAAGTGGATATGTAACAAATTAGCCGTCAGTCTTAAGAGTAAGATGATTATTGATATTTTGTCACTAAATATACCATAAAAAATACCTTATTTAACTTCTGTCTAATGCTATAATGAATGGAGTATACATACTTTAGTTAAATGTAAATAAACAATTTAAAAAAAATTTTGAATCTTCATTCAAAACATGAAGAAACTTTTTTCCCCAGCCTATTAGTAACAAAATAATAGTAAAAAGTAGTATGCTGAGCAGTAAGTCCCTACCACAAGTTTTTAATAATAGATTCGGCTGCTTGTTGGTGGCAATTTTGATGCCTACCACTCGAAAAAAACTCAATTTAATATCAGTTTTTTCTGCAGTGAGATATATTCGAAGATATATAATTGAACTCCTGTATATAAGTCTACAACTGCTAATTTACTTATTTAAAGAATCAAAAACGCAGTGTGACAGGATTAAAAAATTCTAGTTTGTGCAACAGAACCCCAACCAGCACAAAAAATAATGAGAATGTTGTTATTTATATCCAATACAAATTACCTTAATATCTTTTTGGCGGTTCTGAGAACCAGCTTTACGGAATAAACCTTCGATGTGGGCATTTGCTCTGAGAATAGTTGACATTTCAGTAACAACCATAGGAACGCTCAAGGTACTTCCACAACAAATAACACTACATGATGGCACTTTAGCCAATGGTGCTCCAAATACTGTCTTATGATCCTGAAATTAATAATTAAATGCATAGAAAATAAAAATTTAAAAATATTCGGACTTTCTTACCGACACATACTTTAACGCTTTTCAAGATTATTTTTTTCAGCCGATGTTTCAAACCTGCTTTTTTCAATTCCCCGACGATTATCGATTGTAATTTAACGTGATTGATGCCGTCTGATATAAGCATTTTCTTTCAAATAATTCCTTTTGTTGAAAATCCTTGCATACAATTTTCGAATGAATTGTTCGTTAACTTAAACGTTTCATTTCACAATAATCGATGTACTAATTATATGGATATGTTATTCATAGAAAGTTTAATTATTATTAATGATGTTGAAGTTTCGTGGAAGCTATATTTCTAAATTTATCATAATTACTTTAATTTACCTAACAAATGATAAAAACTTTTAATAAATCCAAGATTGTAACATTTATTATATAATTGAAATGAGTGAACCGAAACGTATATTTATATTTTGCCTTTTGACGTTTACACGTTCAGAAACTTCAATAAATAAAATACCTCATTTGAAATAATATGTTCCAACTTTAATAAGTATAGTACAAGAACAAACTTGATCGATATATGAATATTTTAAGAACATCATCGTCAAGCCTTGCGTTGAGTAGGCTCGCTTTTTAGTGACCATATTAAAGCAACAAGAGTAGGGAAGATTTTCAGTTTTGTAAAACTTAATCTATAGTATAACTTCAGATAAAATATCTAATCTCAGAGTAGAGATGGATTTTACCCGGAAAAACCAAAAATTTGTGGAAAAAGTAGGCAAATTGCCATGAAGAAGTATTTTAAAAAACATTAGTTCCTGAAATCAAACAAGATGTCGCTACGGTACTTTCTTGATTTCTCCATGAAAACTGTTCCGGTTTTCTTTGATGTATAAAAGTAAATTAATTTTCAAAACGCAATGAACAACTCAAAATCTATTTGTACTTTTCGTATTTGTATTGATATCTAACTTTTGAACTTTGCAAATATTAGTTTTTTAATATGTTACTATTAAAAGGAACGGAAATGACTGGCTTTGGACCATTCGTTTCCTGCAAAAATCAACTTTTGCTAGAGGCGCCATCTAGTGGAGGTGCTTTTTTTAGTGCTTTCGTTTTTTTAATACTTCCTCATTATAATAATGCAAACAATTAAGTATTTTAGGGATAACTTTGTTATTTGGTTCAATAGACAATTTTTTATAAATACACAGTTAGGATGTAACAGAATCCTGACAAATATAATGTTATTTTATATTTTTTTATGGTACAAAATGGATTATACGGAAGATTATATATGGTAACTAAAACTTTTAGATTTACAGACATCTCAAAATGAAAAACGTAAAGTCACACTCAATATCATTTTTAATTATATATTATTTGAAGTAAAAATAGACCCAAAAAAAGAAAAGCAATCGCCATCTTTCATTCGTTACATTTTACATGTAGAAATTAATTTATTTTAAGTAATATAATTACCGGACATTGACAGAATTATGCAAACGCGCAGATAAGCCATTAATAAAAAAAAGAAAAAAAGAAGCAAAAGTAAGACGGACTTATTACATGTGAACATTTATGGAAATTTTATCGCGGATATGTTTACGGATCACGGACACGATAACCCAAAGAGCGATAACCATTATTATAAAGTACTCTTTGAATTACACTACCCAATCTATCGGGCACGATTAATCGGCCGCGATTTAGGGCGGTTGGTGTCGTTGTGATTACACTGCACTAGATCGCCTCCCTAACTCAGTTGGCATGCAAACGTGGCGTTGAAAGGATGGCTCCTTCGCTCTCAAAGTACCAAAAATTGGCATAGCCCATGCTTTAACTGCGGGCGTAAATAATAAAACAAAATGTTGGGTGAAAAATATTTGCTTCTAAGAGACCAACTATGCAGTTTGAACTACTACAGAATGAGTTCTGTACAATTTGAAATATCATATATTAAATTAATCATATATTAAATCATATATTAAACTTAGTCATAGCTTATATAGCGCAAAACAGCGGTTAGCTGTGCTGTAACCTTAAAATTTTTAGCAACGGGAAATGCATATCATGACTTAAAGTATAAATACTCAATAAGTTTATTGTTTCCATAGGTAATTTAAAATAATATTACATAATTAAGTTAGTTACTATGGACCCTATCGGGCACAACGATTATATAAAGTTTATTATAGCATTAGTTTTTATTATTTTAATTTATATAAAATTTATAATTGTACCAGACACATGCAAAGGCTATCTAGAATTGTTTAAAACATTATATCATATTGATATATATATATTAGAAAAAGTAATAATATTAAAATACACTTAATATTATTTCTTTTCCTTTTGAGAAGATATTTTTGTCTGTTCGCAAATTTCGTTGTCGTTCACTGACGTCTAACACGCACGCTGCGCAACCACCGACTGAGCGCTCTAACACCCTAACAGCGATCACATTACCCGATAAATCGGCCCTAACTCTCATCGGGCGATCGGGCGCCCACGTTCACCCGATATCGGGACCCTAACTCTCTAACTGCGATTAGACTACCCAATTTACAGTGTACCCGATGGATCGGGCCCGATAGATTGGGTTAGAGTAAGGTAGAGTGGAAATATTTTCTATGGTTATATAAATATCATGCAATCTGAAGTTGACATCAAAAACATCATGTTGTCTTTTTTTAACTAATAAGAAGTTTCTTTAGTAAACAAAGATAACACTAGTGTGACAGTTCAACATTTTTTACGTGACGTCATGAGATATAGCTATCGTACCATCTGTCAGCCATTTGCAAATTTGCTTTGCGTATTCTCGGAAGTAGTTCAGCTGTCAGTGTTATAAGTTTTGTGGTTATTTTCATTTATAACTTTAATTTATATAACTTTCATGGCAGAAAATTGTAAATTATTTATGCAAAACAATGCCTAGGTGCTGTATAATTGGTTGTGCGTCATCAATATCCCGCAAACCGAGCAATATTACGTTTCACCGGTAAGTTAAACACTTTCTTTGAATAACAGTATTTAAAACGTAAGTAAGTTATTCTGAAAATGATTGCGTGTATAAATCGATACATATCGTATTTTGACGTGTTCTATTTATGCTATATTGCTCTTTTCGTTTATATTTTTATAATATTTCGGTTCGTAAATAATATTGTTTACATGGCTAGTGTCGTTACTTTAACATATGGTTTATATCGATAATTTTAATATTTAAAAATATATTAATTATTTGAGATTACCAAAAGATGAAACAAAAGAGGAAAATGGCTGAGTTACATAGAAGCAGAAAATATTAAATGTAATGAAAAAGTTACTTTTATCTGCTCACTTCATTTTAGGGAAAGTTGTTTGAATCGAACTTTAAATATAATAAAATTACGAGATGATGCATTGCCAATCAAATACTCTGGTAAGAATTTTTGACAATTGCTTTTAACTTGTTTAAAAAAAAATGTCTATTACACTTAGTTAATTTTCATTTGATTTTACTGATTTATTTATTTAGTTTTTTATATAGTCATTTTGTTATTCTATAAATGTACCTTATTTTTAGTCTTGCGGTCATATGACGACTATTTTAATTGAAAAAAATCAGAATGCAATATATAATAATATTAAAATATAAAATTCTGATCATAATATACTCCCAGTAAAATATACAATAAAATGAGTTAAATAATTTTAATAAAAATTAAAATATGCACACTTATCAAATTAAAGGCATAGTTAAAGGTTTTCTTTGCTGTTCAATAGTATAATCTTAATACCCAAATAATTATTTTGCGGCGTGGATGTTTATTTTGCTGATGCATCATAAAATACGCTACCTTTTTGAATTTAAATTGCTGACCGTTATCATGATTGTTCACAGAACATGAATTGCAGACTGTTTTAGTGCTGAGAAAATATTTGTATGCTTGCCTATTGATTAATCGGCTGTTTTCTTCTTGCTAACCAAATTTTTAAATAAAATGCCAATTGTTACTTCTTTAATAATGTTACTGTTATGCCAATTGTTACTTATTCATCACCAACTTTGTTTTCTTTATTTTCTCTTGTTTATTCATCAAAGTTTACAGTATTTTTATGTTCTTTTACCAATAATATAATACAAAGATTATGTAGGTGTTTCAAGTTTTCTATGTTTACTACTAAACAAGATGTTCTGAACTAAAATTGTGACACAGTACGCACGGTATCTCACTTAATGAGGAGGAAGCGAAATTTATTCAGTCAAAACAATTTATTGAATAAATTTATAGACAAGTTGGCTTACTAGTTACAAGCATATAAGAAAGTCGAAACTCTGTGCTTATAGTTCAGCAATCTATTACGGGAAACCTTGTACCGAGAAAAGAAGAAACTGTAAGAAAGGAACCGGTAAGAAACTGCAAGGGCTGCTTTTGCACCCTGTTTAATTTCGTACTGAAAAATAAAAAATGACTTCATTGGACCAAAATGTCACTTTCCACCAAAACAATAAAAAATATATAACAGACAAAAAAAAGCATAATAATTCATTCGTCAATCGACTCATTAAAAGCTTATTATAGTTACCGTGGTAGTTATCTTGGACAGTAGTCACACTTCCCGTGGATGCAAAATTAAACTTATGTTAAAAAAACTATTTAATTATAATTGCAAAATGTCAACTTGACAATATATATGGAAATAATTATAAAACACGATTGATATTATTGTAAAACTTTTAAGATATATATTTTGGTACTATAGTTCTTAAAACTATGTAAAATTGGCTATATTAGAGGAAAAAGAAACATATTTATCGAGGTACAATCATATTATAAAATTATATTATTAAATAATATAAATGTGAAAGTTTGTGAGGATGGATGTTGGTTACTCTCATGTAAAAACTACTGAACGGATTTTGATGAAATTTGGAATACGAATAATCTTTTACCCGTGGGAAGCGCCATCATACGCTGGTAACATATGTTATATTTACTATAGTGACGCAACGGAGTCGCAAGAACAAAGAACGCAAGAAATTTTAGATGTCCAACAAAATACGAGCAAAAGATTGCTTAATGATTTATAAATAATTGATAAATTCACGCCACTTTTAAAAAAATATTATTTTCTTGATACTGGCGTGAATTTTTCAATTTAATTAATAATAATCATAAATAGGATTGGTACGTAAGTGTGAAATGAATAGAAGTGTAATAGGTAATAGTTTAGCCATGCCCCTAACAATGAAAATTATATTATATTATTTAATAAGTAGTAGTATTGTAGCAGTTTCACGAAATACTAACTTTTATTTAATATGACTTCAATGTCGATACAAATATCGATATCTTGGGTCACGCCCTATGACAATCCGCCATCGAAGAATTTGCATTTGAAGTTTAGGCATATACGCTTTTTTCGTAGGTATGGCCGGTCCTCTTCTTTTAGACAAAGTGACATCTTCAGTCAGTGATTGTTGTGTTGTTTAGAGATTTGTAAAGATTTTCTTGTTTTTATCAAACAGAAATTGAATCTCAAAGTATTTTATAATATAGGAAAAATTTAAACATTAAACAAGATTTTATAAACAGCACAAGCTCGACTGAGATTATACTGCAATAAGTATAATAATTTTAGATACTGACGTGGTGTTCAGATACCTTAGGACGTTTGTGAAGTATTTTATTTATTTAGAGACTGAATAAAATTATCATGATAGAGCTTTCAGCAAAACTTACCACTGGAACAGTTTACTTAGCTGGGGAAGCCTTAGAATGTTCAATTTCGTTCTGTCATACAACACAACCTGAACATAGAAATTCGCAAAGTCACAGGTAAATAATACTTTGAAATGATTCACTTTAAACAGCAAAATAAAAATCTAACGCAATTTCAGTGATATCCTTGAAAACTTAGCATGGGCTTCAGCACAAATACATTGTTTCTATTCAACATCGGGAAATACAGGAGAAAAGACACCAGTATCAGGCAAAACCACATCATTGGAAGTGACATCCTGTGACATTGGAGACGTTATATTTCATACAAAACCTAAGATTTTATTTTGTGATCTGACAATACCCCTTGGGGAGACTAAAACATGTAAGTACATGAATTACCAAAAAAATAAAAACAATAAGTTGACATATTTTACATATTATTCAATACTTTGTAGACTGGTACAGGGAGTCTCTGCCTATTGAAGCGGCACCCTCATATCGTGGCACATCTGTAAAATACTCATACAAAATAACTATAGCCACCCAAAAGGTTGGCTCTCATATTAAAATGGTTCGCATTCCATTCAGAGTACTTCCAATTAGCCCTATAATGAATATGCAAGATCATGCAGCTCTGTGTGGAAATGAAACGACAGAAGATCTGCAGCCAACTAATCCATTTTCAGAGGAGAGGAAAGTTGAAACTCCTCTTACAATGGCTTTACAAGTCTTACAGGTATTGATTATTTAAAAAAGCTCATTAATGTTAATAACTTCTTATATTAATTTTATTGACAATATGAATGGAGTTTTTGCATTAAAAAATGTGTATATCCTCTAATTTCATCTCAGAGCATATTAATTCATTGCAGAACCTCACAGCTAGAAGAAGTCCTAACTCATACATGATAACAAACACTAGAGGAAAAGTTGGAAGATTTTGTTTATTTAAATCAGCATACAAGCTTGGTGAAGATATTGTGGGCACATTTGATTTCTCAGTTGGGACTGTGACTTGTATGCAGGTGCATATTTTTATCATAATTCATATTGTATTTAAACATTTTATTGTTAGAGATATTTTTTTTATGTTCTAGAGGTGATTTTTATTGTCAGTTTGAAGCTTTGCATTGGTGACATAAAAAGTTTTACCAAACCAGGAGCAGCAGCTCTACTATACGACATTATGTTTTGGGTTTTAAAAATGAAGCCTTGGCATGCTTCAATTCACAGACCAGTCAAAACATGATGTGTGTAATGATAGTTACTTTGCAGAGCTCCTGGTCCTATAATAGAAGTATTATTTTGCAGGTATCTGTATCATTACAACCTGAGGAAGTATTGAAATCAAAATCACCTAAAAATGCTAGCAAAGATACATGTAGTAGATCAATGACAGTGGCCAGATATCATGAAGTTACTTTGGGCCTTACACACTCCCAACTTATACTTCCAATACCATTGCATATAACGCCAGCTTTTGATGTTGAGGACGGTAAGAAAATGTGAGGAATTAAAACCAATATTCTTTAAGCACTGATATTAATTTAATGAATATAAATTAATTTCAGTTTCACTCAGATGGCGTCTTCACTTTGAATTTGTGACTACCAATGAGAAATTGTTGCCAAACCCTGAAGATAAAGATTGGAATGCTCCCTTGAATGTGCCTATTGAGACAATGGTTTGGAATTTACCAGTAAAAATTTATTCCACATTACCAAAACAAATAACTCAACATTCAGTTGGAAGTGATGCCTACACCCTTAATATTAAATAATAAATGATTTAATAGACCAATTAAATTTTAATAAAATTCTTAACCACAATTATTAACTAGTTATAGTTAAGTTTAACTTAAATTATGTATTATCACAAAAATAAATTAGAATTTTATTAAAAAATTTATTCATCTACTGACTCCTTATCCCAATCTTTCATTTTAGCACCCATCATGAAGTCATCCCTGGAACAATATAATATAATATAATATAATATTTATACACATTTTTATTTATTTTTATTCATCATCATCATCAGCCCATATTCGTCCACTGCTGGACATAGGTCTCCCCAATTTTTCCCTATTTTTATTATGTGAGTGGTTAATTAATAATTATTAAAAAAATTATTTAAAAGATTTAAGAAAATTATGTAGTTTTATTATGTCTATTGATTTTGTAAGCCCCTTTGACATAATTTTATAACTTAATTGGTTAGTACATAAAATAGTAACTTTGCAATAAAAGTTTATATGTAGAAGATTGTATACAATTTATAATAAAGCTATAAACTATTACAAACCTCAGTGCATTCCATTTAGGAACACTGTCTTCAACTTTTACCTCATCCTTTACAGTATTTGCTTCTTTGTCCACAATTATTGACTTTGTTTGACCCATCAACTTATCTAAAAATGTTCTCTTATCGAATTTCTTCAGTATCTTCTCCTTTTTACCTTCTGTCAAGTTACTTTTGTTTATATCTTTTTCCAATGTTCTTTGTTGATTTCTTACTGCATTAAATAATTGTACTACTCCCTTTGTAGCTATTTTTGCTAATAATCTCTCTCTATCTTTCTCTAATATATTTGGTTTCACTCGAATTGTAGGCTTTTCATGTTTCTGAAACAGTAATAAATTAAAGGATGTCTTTACTAATAATAAATGTATTTATTTATTTGCACACAGCTTAATAAATAAAATTATTAATCTTAAACAATGGCTAAACTTTTTTAAAAAAAGCTTTAGCATCTGCAGCCAAGCCTAGTTGATTACTGTACTCCAGGATCCTCCTAGCATTTTTAGTATTGCCATTATATTATCAATATATAACATTTACATACAAACATTGGCAAATATAGTAATTGACAATATTTTTAAAAACAAATTATACATATAATTGTTTTTCTTAATTATTTTTTTATTTAAGTAAAATGTTAATGAATATGGGAGGGTGTGTTACAGTAACTAAAAAGATTTTATGCACAAGTGTATAAATAGTAATTGAAAATTTAAATCATAAATAAGATATGGATAATCAATGTAAATTAAAAGTTAAATAATTTCTTAACTATAAATAGTTGATTAAATGGTCTGTAATATGATTTTACGATTATGAATATTGAATATTTTTTAAATTTTAATCAACATTTTTTTAACCAATAGTTCAGTCTCATCATAGTTGAGCTTTTATATATTCATATACCTTTATAATCTTATTAACTAAAAATATTGAACCCAAATGGATGAGTAGGACATCATATTTTACATAAGATTAAAATCAAATTTTGAATGAAACTTCAAAATAAATTCAATCAATAAAATCATTAAAATAAATGGCAACCAAAACATATTGAAACCATTTAATTACTTTTTTATGGTGTACTTACTATTCTTTTAGTTGGTGGTTCTCCATCACATTTCTCTTCTTTGTGTTCTTCTTCTTTCTTTATGTCTATACTTTCTCCGATTACCTCAAATTCTGGCTTTACATCTTTTTCCTTTTTTATTGTTTCTACATATTTCTTAGCTCTCGATAGTACCAGTGATTTTTTGTGTTTTGGTTTACTGGAACCGAGGATTTTAGCTACTGAGTCTGCCCAACCTTTATTAGTTACAAGTGAACTTGATTCTGCAGAATCAGTATTGCTTCCATCGCTGCTTTCACCATCCGCTTCAAGAATCTGCTCATTATCGTGTTCTTCGTTTTTCAATTCATCGGTGCTATCGGAAGAAGATGAGTCGGAATCGGAAACTGAAAAGGAATAAATAAAGGCTAGAAAAAATCGGAGTCATAAGGGAACAGCTTTAAGTTTTCTCGTTATATATACCAGACACTTTTACTGTTGGCTTTTTCATCGTTTTCTCAACGATTTCAGCTACTACCATAATAAATAAAGTTGAAATACAACAAATTTATAACATCTAAGCGTAGAAAAACACGACGTTCCCACGTGCGCTTTCGTTCAAAAATTTTCTATTTACAAACGTTTGACATTAACATCTATCGTCTTACTTATTATCTTATTAAAAGCAATAGGATTTTGCCATACAACTTATCTAAGGTTATATTATCGGTTTTTAACATGCTCTGTCTTTGTACAGTCAACAGCACATCAGGCTATACAAAACTGTTTCTCCACTTGATTTTAAGCTTTAAAATATTTGTTAAAACTGGTTAACTCAAGATTCATTATTTTTGAAGAACGGTTTATAATAATGAATGTACGCGATAATTCTGTTTCCGCGTATTCACCCAACATGTTGTAAGTGTTGAGGGAGACCTTCTTGGTTGAAGATCTTTTTAATTAATTTTAATTTAAATATTGACATTTTGACAATCTGTTCTGCACATGCGCGTCTATTGTTATCATTATATTGAAAGTAACTCTTCGTAAAGCTATTGTCGGTGCTGTTTGTATTTTATAAAGTATATATTTTTTGGTGATTAAATAAACTCATGTGATCTAAAAGCTCCCTGGTCTTTCTCTATACCCTTTTTACCATCGGGTATCAGTAAGCACGTTGTATGTAAATAATTTGTGAGTAATTTACATAATACGGCGCACACTATTTAACTTAAATAGTGATAATGAAATGAAGCATATTCATGAATTACGAAGCCTAGACGGTAAATAAATTCTGTAACAAGTGAGGAAGTATTAAAAAAAAATAAGTTCCCGAAATCACACTCGATCTCACTACGGTACTTTATTGATTTCTCCATGACAATCTTTCCGGTTTTCTTTCATGTTTAGAAGTAAATTAGTTTTCAAAACTCAGTAAACAACTCATATTCTATTTGTAATTTTTCGTATTTTTATTGATATCTAAGTTTCGAACTTTTCAATTTTTAGTTTTTTAATATGTTAGTTAAAAGGAACGAAAATGACTGTCTTTGGTTCATTCGTTTCCTACAAAAAAACAACTTTTGCTAGAGTCGCCATCTAGTAGAGGTGCATTTTTAAAGCTTTCGTTTTTTTTTAAATACTTCCTGATTGTGGCGATGTCAGTGCGATGAGTTAGATGTCACTACGTATCAGTCGCCACAAAATATTACTTTATTATTATTAAATATACCTACCTATTCAAAGGGTAACACCTACACGTTTCTTTACACGCATAAGAAGCAATAAGAAGTTAGGTATCTTACTGATCCTCATTTTTTAACTCTTTATTATTATTTTATTAAATAAAATAATTGTATGATTATTTTGGTCTATTAATTAGTTTTCCATATATGCTTAATAAATTAATTTTGAAGGGGCGATAATAATGGTTAGATATTATAAAAATTACAATTTAATTCAGAGGAAAAGAAACGTCGTTCTGTTAGAAAAATAAAAATAAAATACAGCTGATCGACGAACAACGAGAAGAGACGAAGGCGAAGTTGAGTTGATTTGGTTGGATTTTGAAATTGTGTATCAGTCGTGTCAGAAAATGGTGGTATTGTGTTAAATATGGCGAATATAGCGAGTCCTTTACCATATCTTGTGAAGAGAGAATATGGTTTCGTGCCAGAATTCAAGTCGCATTTGTTTACCAAACGTTTAAACGCTGCAAAAAATTTATATCGGAGAGATTTAGTGTGTCATTTTGGATGTGTTAACGCCATCGAGTTTTCTAGCAATGGCGAATTGCTCGTATCAGGTATATTTATAACACTTTAAAAAATTATATAGATTTATATGATAAATAAATATGTTATAAATTAAAATATGTCATTATCTGTTGTCTGTGTTTTGATCTTTGTAATTCCGATGGGTTGAAAGTGACAATTTTACTATTGTTTATTACTAAATATTATATACAATATGTATGCCTTATCATGAAGGCAAATCTGCATAAACCTATTAATTATCTAAAATAATATTTAACTAAATATCTTCTCAATAAAAACAGTTATATTAATTCATTGTGCACCTTTCTAATTTAAATTACCATAAATAGTATTAAATTATAATGGTCTCCACTAACAAACCAACTTAAACTGCATAGGCTGCTGAATATTGGTCTAGTATGTATTTGATATTTTGTTGATTGGAATTTGGCTTGATTTGATTAACATATAACAGGTGGTGATGACAGGAGAGTTATGCTTTGGCAGTTTGGCCAAGCACTTCTCGATCATGGCAAAGAACCAGAGCAGATGAAGAGCCTTCATCATTCCAATATATTTTGCCTTGGCATTACTAATGATAATCAAAAGATTTATTCTGGAGGAAATGATGACACGGTAAAATACTTTCTTGATTAAAAGCAATGAGGACTAACGCATTTGAATTTGCCACTAGAGGAGCTAGTATAATGTGATTGCCTCAAAATTAATGAATGAATGAACACTTTATTGTACACCACAAAGAAAAACATGAATACAAGTATATATTTACAATACAATCTGAAAAATTTACAGTACAAAATGTCATATATCATAATTTATTGGTAAACTACTTGTGTTTCACTTCAATTAAACAAATTTTGATGCTCTTAAAAACAGACCTAAGTAAAAGTAGATCCTAAACAGATCCCTCAACTAACTTTTAAACAACTTTGAGGATTTTTGAGATAATGTTGTCCATTTTCATGCATCTGAGCTTTTGCGGGCCCTGTTCCTAGACTTTAGAATTTATTCAATGTTGTGAAATAAAAATTAAACCTATCAAAAGCATGAATTGATTTTTAATTACATCTGAGTGTTCACAACACTTTCTAATTGAGATTTTTATGATTTGTAAGGTTATTGTCCATGATTTGGAAAGTAAAAGCCCATTGGAGGTTTTACAACATCAGAGGGCGGTATGCAGTCTCAGCATTGATCCGTTCAATTGTCGTGTTGTTGCCACAGCTGGTAATGATGGACGACTGTTGCTGTTTGATACAAGGCAATCTGTACATGGTTAGTATCTTCCAGATAAAAATTATAATGTCATTAACAAATTGACAATTCATCAAATTGTTATGGCGTCTGTATCTTTATCGTTATCAATAAGAATATAGAATATACCAGAAACAAGTTGCATCTAAGAATTAGAATTGTTATTATGTCAAATGCAAAACATACTTAAGTCAGCATTAAAATGTTATTTCATTTTTATTATCTATTAATGACTATATCCTGTTATCAGAGGTGTAATTTGGTAGCTGGAGGTTCAGGGTACATGGATCTGTTGGAATTATTAAGCATTTACCATTAAAGATTTGATGATATTGATATTTAGTTGTATATAAGTACAAATTTATTATTCATTAATTTACATATTTTATTTTTATCCATCTTAATATTTTTAACTACTAAATTACACCTCCGATAATGGGGTCTAATTATGACATTAGGTCATTATCGTTCTGGACACCGGCGGCGGTGGTGGCGACCGCGGTGCGGGCGGCGACTCTGCCATATTGGCACGTACTTAATGTCAGCAGTCAGATTGTTCATTTCCATTTATATGCTAAATATAATATGAGCTTCCGAGTATGAAATATTTATATCCAATTACTTGTTTATTAATTATACTTATTTAAATGTTGATTACACTATAATCACTCGGTCGCGCATTCGCCACTCGTTATCTGCTGCTGTTGTCCAGAATGGTTCATACAAACTATAAAGTCGCGCGTTGCACCGCACTCGCCCTGTTCAGTTTGCGGCCTTAAAGTTATTTATTATAGTATTGCTAAATGCATTTATCTATTACAAATGTTAATATCTTAAAATGCCACACTTTATTTATAAACAAATATTATTTTGTAATTTTTATCTCTAATAATACACAAGTTTGGGGTAGGGTGTTTGAAAGTCGCTTACTGAATTAAGTGAAGGAAACTTTTTTTATATAGCTTTCGCTATAAGTCAGAGGGTGATCGATCGAATTGGCCATGGGCATAGATAGTTTGCTGAACTCAGTGGTTAATGTGTGGTGGACAACTCACTGGCACATTGTACCTCACTATGCAGAGTCGCTTGTCATATCGCGTAGCCGGAAAGCGTTCCACGGTGTGATGTTTCACCCACAACAAGTTGGGATGGTCGTTTCGGCAAACGCGAGAGACGGCGTCGCCTTGTGGGACCTGAGATCTCCTAAACAGTGAGTTAAGTTTTACTTTTTATGTGATAATCAGAGGTCGAAATTAGGTAGAGTTATTTATGTACTTGCATCGAAATGTTGATATTAATGTGGACCTTCCCGGGATTTGTTTATTTCTTCTTTCTTTATTTCTTTCTTTCATTGATGTAAGTTTGGCAACGTCGTGCGTGCAGTAGTTTAAATTGTATAAAAGTAAATAACTTTTTTTTTAAAAAATCATGGGATTTTTTCTGCTCTTAAAAATTAATCTCGGGATTTGAGGCATATCCACTTAATTATTTCGCTGTATGAAATCAGTGTAAGTACATGAATAACTCTACCTAATTCCGACCTCTGGTGATAATAAAAACAGTCCTCACATTATTTAACTGTAATGTTAATTTATAAAAAGTTATAATTATGTTTAAATATAAATAACGAATTATTATAATTGAACAATTTTACATACACAACGCTATACTGATAATATTTTAATAAAGAAAAAGAACTTGTTCTACTCAAGTCGAATTTAAAAATACAACCTGTATGTGACCTGTTACGAGACCAGTAACAAGTTTGTCTTTGTTTTGTGTGATAGAACAGTTTGCTATATATATATATATATATATATATATATATATATATATATAATAGTCAAGGAGAACGAGATACATACTTTTTAATTAAAATTATTTTACTACAGCCCTGTTCTACGCTACGTGGGTAATAACGGCACTACACAGAACTGCATGAGCGTTCGTTTCAACTCAGCCGGCACTCACATATTAGCGTTACGTCGCCGTCAGGCACCGGTCCTATATGCCGTGCATTCGCCAGACCCTGTTGCAGAGTTCTACCATCAGGATTATTACAATTCTTGCACGATGAAAAGTTGCTGTTTCGCCGGGGAAGGCGATCAGTTTGTGATGTCTGGATCTGATGACTTCAATCTGTATATGTGGAAAGTTCCTGATGTAGGCGAATCAGGTTGGACAATATTTTTGTTATATAGTTAACAAATATAACACCTATTAGTCGATTGCCATATAGTTTTTTTATGTCGCAGCCAAACTGTATAATCAGCCGACCATTCGGTCGGCTAGCCCTTTAATAGAATGGCGCAATTCAATTAACAGGCTGACTTCGATTAGCCGAGTAACTGAATGAGTCTTCTTTGGCGGCTTTTAAATCAACCGTCTCGTTGAACGGATCAAATCATAATGATTCAACTAGAAAACTAGGCGTGCAATTGATTGCCGCCATCCAATTAAATGGCTAGGCTTAATTGCTAATTTTAGCCTAGCCATTTAATTGGAGGCTAAAATTAGCAATTTAGTTAGAGGAGGCTAAAGAAATTTATTCGGCTCTATTCACTGAACACACTTATAACAGTTCTGCTTCTGACGGCCGCATATTAATGCTAAAGTATTAATTATCCAGGAAATTTGCAATAAAGCGTTTTTAGACGTAACTATCTTTAAAAGCTATTGAGAAATGAGAAACGAAAGAGTTGAATGCTAACTGCAATCTTTGAAAGGGAATGCGATCTTTGAAATTAGACTTTAGATTAGACTTTAGATCTTTGATTATCCATCAGTTTATGCCACGATTTTTAGTCAGAATTTCTTGTGTTGATTTATTAAATGCTTAATAAAATTAAAGCTTTCCGATCCTCGTTTTTCTTCCGCGGATAACATAATCTTGAATAAACAGCTTTTATTGTAATAGAAACAATGGAAAACTACAATTTATTCGATTTTTAAATTTTTTTGACAATTATTAAATTTTTTTTTTATAGATATGGTTGTCGAACCACCGCATATAGTGTTGTACGGTCACAGGTCGATAGTGAATCAAGTGAGATATAATCCCCGTTACTGTCTCATTGCATCCTCTGGAGTGGAGAAGATTATCAAGGTCGGTTTTCAGTAAGTCGAATGTATGTAAATTTTTATTTTTTAATTTAATATTTATGTATGTAATCCTTAAAGGTGTGGTCAGCTTTGGAGTATCCGCAAATGAGAGGTTCGTTGTTGGAAGAAGCACAAGGGTCAGATAATCCACGCGAAATATACAGTCATGAGGACTATGTCTCCCTTGTGCATCATAGTGGACAGGTAATAATCTATATTTACTTTTAAATGACATTTTGAGTGATTTTTATCTTATTAAGTGCATATTCTTGGGTGGTAACGACTGCAGATGCAGCCTGCACCACCTGTTTTAATATCTTCCGAAGCATGGAGGAGATCGAGATATTAAAGTTTGGTCACCCATCCTATGATTGGCTCTTAAAGTTGCTTAACAATTTCTCGAAATCGAATTACTAATATGAAGTTGTTTATGGGTATAAGATACATTTCCTACAATCACATTTTGAAATAGTTTTCTTTCTTCAATTGTAATATTTTAACTAGGGGGTCATCCATAAATTATGTCACACTTTAGGAGGGGGGGGGGGGGGGTCGACGAACTGTGACGTTAGAACAAAATTTAGTGGAATTAATATAGATACATACGTGACAGGAGGGGGGGAGGGGGGGTTAAAAATCGTGAATTTTGTGTGACGTAATTTATGGATGGCCCCCTATTGCTTAATTCAGTGTATTTTGAATGTTATGACATAGTGAATATCCACAGTATATCTCACACAATTACGTGGAGCAGTCTACCAGCGAAGATCCCCGTATGATGGCATACTTCGACTCGCTAGTGCAACGCGAACTGGAATGTCTGGCGGAAGAGACCGATTCACTGGATGGCTCTAGCAGTTGCCGATCGCCTCACAACGATACAGACTCATCAGACAGCGACCAGATCGTCGTCGACTTTCTGCCGTTGCCGATTAAGCGAAGTACGTACCTCTTAAAATCATTTAATGCAGACACTCTTTTCTCGTGAATAGAATAGAATAGATATTTATTTGCCTTCAAATAGGGTACAATTTGATAGCAATTAAGTTCCTTAACCATCATAAGGAAGGCCTGAGCCCCTGCAGTGGGGATGTAAAAGGGCTGGTGATGATGATGATGATGATGAACTAAGTTGTGTATAAAAATTTGCGTCCACAATAAGAGGTATTCAAAAACTACTACTGTGAACTAACGATATCAAAACAAAATATTCAGCTAGAAATTTGCACCATATAGTTGAAACTTGAGTTCGAGGAAATGAGATCCGTTTTAAAGAGCTAGTAAAAATAATAAAAAGTTTTAAGAGGCCATCCATAAATTACGTCACACGTTTTTAGGGGGAGGAAGGGGGTCGACGAAGTGTGACATTGTGTGACAAGGCGGTGGGAGGGTCCTAAATTTCGTGACTTAACATTTCAAGATATATTATAATCTTAGTGTTAAAACACGAACTTTAAACTATTACTTTACAAAAACCTTGCAGAATATGTGACATCACAATAGGAGGGTGTGTCCGCCCTAGTCACAAATGTGACCATCTGTGACTAGGACGGGGGGAGGGGCAAAAAAATCATGAAAATCGTGTGACGTAATTTATGGATGACCCCTAAGTAAATGGTTAAAGAGCTATTGTAAGATAACATGCAATAAAACGCGCTGTAGGGATGATGACTGGGTAAAAAAAATGCAATTCTATTTAGTTCGTCAGTCAGATAATAGAAAAATATTAGCTACATTTTTTTTTACTTCAATTTAACGAGAAATAGCTTAGATAACAGGCATTAAAGTTGAGGAGTGGGGGCTCGCTACGTCACAGTTGAGTAGAAAACGTACCCTAACGTGACGTCATGCGAAATTTCAACTCCATGTGACGCCGTAATTTTATGATTACGAAAAAAAAATACGTGTTTAATATTTTTTTACACTCTACCTGACGGACAAACAAACAAAAATCAGTCATCATCTCTATTGTCGACCAAACGTAATGATATAAGTACAGTTATCGTGCGATTGTACGAGTAGTTTGAGGCACTGTGTAGTGACAAATGCGTTGTTTTCAACGCTGTATTGGAATTGAAATCAGAATCATTATAAATTGTCATCATACATTTGGTCATAGTTGGAATTAGTAGTGCTCCTTATTAGTTGGAACTTACTGTAACAAGGTGCTCGAGACACATAAGGGTCATCGAATCAGAGTAGTATTTTTTAGGTTAAGATTCGCATATACAATGAAAAACTAAAATGAAATATTTCTATCTAAAAGTTTCTTGTTAAACTGAAGAAAAAAGAAATGCGTATTTAATATTTTTCTATTATTTGACTGCCGGACTAAATTGAATTTCCTTTTTTTTTTTTACTCAGTCATCATCTCTATTATTGAAATTTATAAGTCTGTTTTTAGCAAGCAATCGATCATATGACTGGTTCTCATAAAATTATTTTTATTAGGCAAATGTAAGCATAGCCTTATTATAATCGAATTGTGTTAAACCAATACGTGCAAACTGGCCTTTAGACGAAAATGTATACATTCCTTCTTGACAAGCAAGCTCTTTCCATCAAAGATTTCATGATCTAAAGGGAGCCTATAGGGATATATATATAACGGCGGGTAGTCAGAACAGGCTATTGCGAAGCCCAAATAGATAATCCATATCGGAGGACTATCTTTAAAATAACACTGCAGGCGTGTATATCAACGTGGATTTGTTCCATTTTATCACTTTTCTTACGAAAATATAACGAGATGAGCGTGATGTCATCTGATGTGTTTACTCCTCAGCGTTTGGAAACAGAATGCGTGCCAAAATGGCGGCAACTTGCTTTTTATTAACGAACTGTCAAAGTCAGTGTCACCATTCTAATAAAATTAAGAGTATCGATGATCACGCTCTCTTTACAATCGAGTAATTAAGTAATCGAGTAACTAGCAATTAAAATAAAAGAAACTAAATCAAACGATCTTCGTAATGATGATGCGACATATATATATATATATATATAGGGAGTTTAAAAAATCCACTCTGTCCCTGGCACTCTGAGATGGGACAGGAATCCATGACCTTTCGCAATCCGGGCCACTACTCCATGGTACTCTGAATGTGGATTTTTAAGCATATTTCATTGAAATTATTTATGTTTTGTAGCAAATCAAAATGGAGCTAGGAGTCAACGGTGCCCTAATAGACTAGCCCGATTAGTGGCCACAGCATCACGGTATTCCAAAAATTTACGATCTCACAAAAGAGGATCTCTCAGGTAAGTCGAGAGAGACTGCTTTTACTGTTACAGTATTTATATCACAGTTTTATTGGGCTTTTTTATGATTTATATAGTTAATTATTTTTATAAATGTGCCTTTGTACTGACGAAACATCTCCGATAAAACATTCTAAATATCAATACATTATAGTAAAAAATAATATTATTAAAATAGGGAGAAATAGCAGCCCTAGCCATAGATTTGCATATATATTTAAATAGTTTTCGACATTCACGAGTGCTTGTAACAGCCTAGATTGAATAAATGAGATTTTTTATTTATTTATATCTTCAAGCCGTATCCCTTACGGGATAGGTAGAGGACAGAACTCCACAATGTACGGTTTTTAATAGTGGTGCCGAACTTTAATTTATCCCGGTCAAAATATGGAAAACTTGTATTTGTTCCCTGTATGAAGTTTCTTACAACATTTTTCAATGCTTTTTATAGAGAGAGATTAGAAGTATAATGATATTAATTTAGTATGGGAACCGAGTGTCGCCTCTCCGCACACAAATACAGATTAGATGAAATGATCATTTTGTTCACTACATGAAAAACCGCCACGCGATAGGTTCGCGATAACATAAACCAAATCCCAAAAAGATACTAAGCTAAGAAATCACACGATTAAAAACAAACTCTAATTCAACGTGATAATAAATAATTTACTTTAACATGAATGTTGAACTGTCACGTGGCTGTATATGGGGATACCAGAAGGAAAAAAATATTTTAAGATTATGCACATTTAAAAAAATTGGGGTCATCATTTTATGTGCGAACTATTAATATTAGATTTTGCTGTAACCAAGTGAATACTGAAAAATTAAGGCTTTTCCCTACATAATTTATTAAAATATCTTTTAAAAAACGCAGTACAAAAACTAAGAAAACTTAATGATACACTCTATCGTATGTCTGTGGAGTAATATAATTAAGCGAGGGAAAGTGTAAAAAAAACAAAAATTAAGAAAACAACAGAATTTTTGTATTAATTACATTAAGCCTAATTTGTATTTTTTTCTTACTGGTATCATTCCGATTGTGCATATTAGTGATGTGACATATTAGTTGATAAAATAAGAGCTTTAAATTTTGTTATGAAACAGTTCAATGTAATTCAGTTCGACAATTTTCTACAGTGGTTTGATAGTAATTATTTAAAGCTTTATTCAAATAAAACGAAATACATAAAGTTTGCATTACCTAATGTGAGGCATGTTAATATACTTATAAATGTAAATAGTGAAAAAGTTGAGATGGTGGAATCGACAAAGTTCCTTGGTATTTTGGTATATTGATAATTTGTCAAGTAGACTGAGTTCTGCAGCATTTGCTGTTAAGAAAATTAGACTCTTAACAAATGTTGAAACGGCAAGATTGGTATATTTTAGTTATTTTCATAGTGTAATGAATGACGTATAATCTATTGTTATGGGGTTCTGCGGCTAGCATTCAAGATATTTTTATTCTACAAAAGAGAGCTGTCCACGCTATATATAATTTACGGTCTAGAGAATCTCTCAGAGAAATATTTAAAGAAATAAATATTTTGACTGTTGCCTCTCAATACATCAATGAAAATATTATGTACGCAAGAAAACATTACGATTCCTTCACAAAAAAAAGTAGAAATAAAAATAAACTTGCCATTCCAAGTGCTTGTAATAGCCTTCTTGAATAAAGATATTTTCATTTCATTTCATAATAACTAATATGATCATTACACTAATAAATTGATCATAGCCATGTTTGTTTTACTTTATTATTCTAAGTTTTATATCTGTAATAATAGTAGTAGCTACATTATTAATTGCAACGACTGGACAATAAGGAATTGCTGGTCAAGTATGAGTTTGAAAGCCGTGACAAAAAAAGTTTGAAGATAGACACAAAAGCGATAAGTACGTACAAACGTCAATCTACATATAAAGTCACATCCGTTTGAGACATGCGTCTATAAACTTATGTGCAAATATGGAGCAACAAAAAAACTGATAAAAGCTGTTCTGTGGGCGGTTCTTTAAAGTGGCTTTCTTAACTCGATTTCTATAATAATAGTTTCCGATTATGAATCAGCATAATAAGGTAAATTAAATTGACGCCTAAAAATTAATTTTGTAAATTAAATTCACACCACCAACAATATTACGTTAGTTGAAAACATAATTTTTTGTTTGTATAGATATTATGTTGTTTTGAAATTCATTTGATAGGTTTAGGTCTAAAACAGATAGGGCAAAATTAATTATGTAAACAAGGCAATCCGTTGTAAAGTTATTAGGGAAACTGAAATATAAGTAATGCAAAATAAGTGAAATCCAGTTTCACCAGTTTCTAACAAGACCTATTAGGCCAACTCTTAGCTTTTCACGAAGTTTCGTTTAATTTATGTATTGTTCATAAAACGGTGATATACTTCGTAACTTAGATATTTATAGCACATCAGTATTTTTTAATATTTATCTGCGTGTAAATAATTAACTGAATCTTCGTAAAAAAAGTGCCTGGACAGTTCATTATTTCATTTGTTCAGTATCAGTTCATCTATAATTTTCCCTTGTAAACAGTATTTTTTAGTTTTATATAATTATGGCATATATTTATCGATAACGTTGTTATGAAATGATGAAAGAAAAGCTCTAAATAAATATGTTTTAGTTATCGATTACGATCCATATAATTAACAATACGATTCCGAGCAGCAGCAGCCTATCGGTACATTTCAGACAAATGGAGGCACAGCACTATTTTTTGCAAAAGTGCACAAAATGATTTACATTGCTGTTTAGTAATGGGGTCAGAAACATTGATGTTGGTTTGAGCAATCAATGTATATTTTATTTAACATTGTGTCAAATTATTACGTTTTTTTATATTTTAGCACTAAAATTGTACTTACCAGTGAAAGGAAATGTTTGCATTAGTTAGATTGTATACTTTGCTTTGCTTTTTGCAAGTGATAATAGCACAAAACGGCATTTTTTATAGAAAAAATCTGTAAAATCACCACTCGACGATTGACGAACGACTGGCAAACATAAAACCGAGGAAAGGGCGTCATATGAGTAAAAGCGCATATGCCAGCGACGCGTGCCCCGCCCACTTACTACTTCTTTCTTTGGTGCGCGGCCAAAAAAAATTAAAAAAATTCTTTTAAGCACGTGTGCAGTAAATTATTTCAGTACATTTTAATTTTACACGTGTTTAAAGACTCACTTTCGGCGTTTACATTGTATTAAAAATAGCGCTTTATGAGCAACTGCATTGAAAAATGCTTTAAAAAACCACAGACGCAGCAAGCAGTCTCGCACATCGATGAGCAAATCTAGCGGCAAGTGCGTGAGCGGTGCCGGTAAGCGGACCGAGCGCTCCGAGCGATCCGAGCGCTGCGAGCGCCGAGCGCGCGGCCCCCGCAGGCCGGCGCCGCGCACGCGCGCCCGCCCCGTGCTGTCCAGCGAGCGGACTGACTCCGATGAACCTAGGCACTGCCTATACACCAATACCGGACGAGTGAGCCAAGTAATGCGTCACACGATTTTTTAAGTAGAGTAAAGTGCTTATAATATTTGCAGTTGGTTCTTCTAGGACTTACGGTGACCGGTGGTAAATAAAATACGTGTTAATCGTAGCTCGGTTTATTCCGGAATGCTCGATTCAGTACATTCAATTTGTGTTACATATTTTTATTATTAAGTTACCTACATTAAAGTGGTGATGATCGGTGCGAGTAGGATTTTGTGACTCGAGCCATTTAACTAAATCATTAGAGTTTTCGAGACACTCGTGTAAAATATTGCAAACGTGCGATAGCTTGATGAACTGTTATTTCTTTAAATAAAATACCAAAAGAACTTGTACTGGAACTATATTTATCAATTTTAAATAAAAAACCAAAAGAACTTGTACTGGAACTATATTTATATATTTCTTTTAATAACAAGCTGATTACTATGGTAACAACTTTATACCTTTTTATTACTTTATTTTTAAGGAATCTTGAAAGGAGGTTGATAAACTATAAGGATAAGTTAAAACGTGAACAATTCCTTTTAGTGATTTTAAGGAATTCCCTATTTATAATATAAATAAAGTGCACATTAAAATATTTTTCATATATTATTTATTTACGTAAGCCAGAAAGTAAAATACATAAGCGGCATAGACAAATAGAGTAGCGAAGTGACATCTAATGTCAAGTGAATCCACACGATGCGCCGAGTTGTCTCGATAACTCAAGTGATTTTTTTTTTCACTCAAGTCACTCGAGTAAAAACAGGGCTCAAGTTGCATAATTAGGATAAACATGGGAGTGGCTGGCCCGGTGAATACACTCGGGATTCCCGGGTGCCACTCCCATTAGAGGGTACACGCAGGCTTTTTATTGGGTATGCTTTTAGGTAGAGTCCCACACACCCCCTGCGGTCCTATGTGGTAGGGATAGTGCGTAACGCATTTTCCCTATGTAAAAAGAAGCCTAAAGAGAAAAACTTATTACTCCGCTGTCAGTTTTTCTGTTAGCAGGTTGTATCTCATTAATCATAATAGATACACATTCGAAATTTTCACAAATGATGTATTTCTGTTGCCGTTTAATAACAAAAACTAAATAACAGAATATCATACACATTTAAGAGGACTCCTATACAATACTCGTGATTTTTTTTGCTCTTTACCGGTACGAAATCCTTCGTGCGCGAGTCCCATTCACTTAGATAGTGTTACCCCTCCTTCCCGCACACGTTTTAATAAATTATGACGTAAGGTTTTAAAGGTAAAAAGTAAGAATTTTTTTTAGGACTAATAAAAAGTATTGCTGGTTTTCGTGATCTTACGTAGGTAAAAATGATGAAGAAGAAGAACTGAAATTATAGTACAAGAAATGTCTCTTTTTCAGATAATAACGCCAACTCGGAGACGTATCAATCTAACGCGGACGTCGAAAAGGAAAAGTAAAGTCACTAGTTATAGGAAAATCATTAGTAGTTTAAGGAATAATGGTGAGTGTTCGATAAACTGCCGTCAGTTAAGAGAAAGAAATAATTATAATATAGCAATTCAATTTGTTGCAGAGACTTCGTTAGCTCATGACAGTAGTGATAATAATAATTTTAATAACTTTGATAATGAAGAAAATTTAGCACTGCCGAGCACTAGTACAGGTAAGTGACTGTTTCTCATGTAAGTACTAGATGTAAGGTACTGGCGCCTGTCTAATGTCCACTTAATTTTGAAACCTCTTAAAATCTTGCTAATATGTTAAGCTATGATAATTCTATAATTAAAGTCTTCAAAATGGCGGCGAGCAATAAAGCAAACTTTTGTCTATGGTTTCAAATCCGAAAAAATATTAGTTAAAAAGTGGGCATTCTAGTTGGTCTTCAGTGATATTACCTTATGTATATATTTACCTTTTGAGCTAAACCTCATTAGGACGTTATGTCTACGTTACTAGCAGCTTAATCATACCTACTAGTTGTTTAACCAAAGGCCCTTAAAATGGAGAAGTTGAAGTATCAAACCTTCTCAGTCCTTGTACTTGTACTCATTTTGACGTTTGCCTCACAATTGAAGTGAGAGAAGCCCGGTTTTACTTGTATATTTTATTGGCAATTTTGCCAGTGTGCCAATCTCCAGACTCCATTTACGCTTGCAAAATGGCGATGTCGTCTAAGACTACCCATGCGAGTATAAAATCAATTATATGATTTCAAAATTTATCAATGGGCTGGTTTGATTTTAATAGATCGTAAACTTTAGACGCAAAAAGAGACTTAAACTAGGTCTGAATTATCAGTTAGTTACAAGCTGCAATTTGGTGTTGTCATATAAAATTAAACTTAAAATATTTTTAGAGACCAATTTTTTCCATAGCAAGGGTTCAATTTATAATTCCTAATAAAAATAAGCACTACTGCCAACTACAATGTTTCGTCTTTACTTGTAGGCTCGTAATTCCGATCATTTTTTAATGTCTTAAACTGAGTTTCGCCATTCGTCACCCCCTTTTGGATAGACTCTCTTCTTCTAGCTCCTGCCTTGGTCTAGGTCCATACCTACCCTAGTCCAACACGTACCTGCTAGCTTCTAATGTCGTCCCATCTTTGATTTGGCACCTCAGGTCGCCTTTCTGCCTCTAGAGTACCAGAAAGTGTCCTACTAGTTTTATTTGTTCGACCGGTTATGGATCATATAAGTTAATAAAAATCGATCACTATTTAAAGTGAGATGTGTTTTTCGGTTTCGTAGGATACAGGGGCCAAAGTTCTTCAGCACTTTTTCGGATAGCTGAAGTAGATTCCGACGACGACCAATCGGCGGGCAGCCAGCCGATATCGCCGAGAAATCAGAACGGCAGCCAGAGCATTCCCACTAACCTCGTTAGCATAGTTCCCACGCCGATCAACGGATCTCGCGACTCGATCGGAGACTCGCTGCGAATGGATCCGCCAGAATCCGAGAGTAACAACTCCTCGCCGCCGCCAGAGAGTAGACTCAGGATGACCTTGAGACGAGTGAGAAGGAACGGTCGGCTCAGTTTGCATCGTTCAGATTCGAGTGAATCGCCACCGCCTAAGGAGGCAGTGGAACGTGCGACTACTTCGATAGCTGAGCGGCTTTCACCAAATATGGGGCACAATAGGACGGTAGCGAGGCTCATGAACGAAACTAATGAGAGTGAATTGGAGAGTAGCTGTAGTACAGAGAGTAGTGTTTGGCCGATTCCGGACACTTTGGGAACTCCGGACAGCGGTGTGGGTACCGTAGTAGGGAGCAGTACACGGGCGTCTCGTCCGCTCGTCGACGATGTATCCGACGACCCGGAATACCAAACGCTCAAATTCAGACAGCGAGTGAAAAAGGCCCGACGCAACTATAGAAATCACATGGATTCGGATTCCAACTGAACTGATATTTATATGCGATATATAGATAGATATTACTGATTGTGTCCTATACCCATATACTGATATTTTACGGATTTGTGGGCGTGGTCTCGGTTGGCATGAGCCAGCGTCTTGATTGAACGGAATTGTTCTATAGTAACGTTGGCGGGGACGTCTGTAACGGTAACATCACATAGTTATAGCTGTTGATGTGATCCCTCTGAATATACTTTTCAGATGATGCCACTATATTTCATTTAGATATTAAGATCGTGTTTTACACATAAATGAAGAAAAACTTTTGAACGGGGAATATTACATTCGCTAGCGCATATAGAAAACAATTCTTTTTGAACATTTGTCTTTTGGAAATGAATCATTCTTTTTCTTCTTACATCCAAATATACAGTAATGATGTATTATTGGATAAAATTAAACTCTTTCTAATTATGAATCTAAAAATATGCAGTTCCTACTGTGCACAATATTACTTTATTCTGTAGACAAAGAGTAGCCTGTGAATGACGTTTGTCGTTAAAAAAAAAACTGTACCATATGCGCTAGTGCTGCAATCTGGCGACAAAAAGATGCATTAATATGTCCTATGCGCATTTTCCTTGCCTGGTTCACTTTCAATGGTCGACAGGGTCTGCATGTAGAATTTGGACTAATTCTGTGCCTCATTTTCGTTGATCAGTTATTGGTTGCCAAAAAAATGTGCCTGAAGAAATCGCGGGCACTCTGCATGAGGGCCCTTTTGACTAATTTAAATGACCCATATCGCAATGTTAACTATGATCGTTTGAATTGTGGATGATGTGAGTAGTTGACTTTTTTCAAAACACAACCCAATGAAAAGTATCTTTTATGACATCGTGCAGTTGACAGCACATTGAAAAGGGCGAATTTTTCCAATCGTCTTCAATCCTTAATTTATATACTGTTAAATTGAAAGTTGATTGTTGGATTTTGGTATTTTGTAGTTCCTAGTAACCTACACTAGGTTATTAGGAACTACTTGGAACTTTTGTTTGAATAATGTTGTACCATTGTGACATTATTAAATCTTAATACCATTATCGAGGCATCCCACACAGTGTCGGCGGGACCGGGTGTTAAAAATGATGTGCGTTATAATCTAACTAAATACGTATTAAACTAATATATTGATTGTTTTTAAAAACACGGCACGTAATTTCGCGCAGTTTTTGGTATACTGCGTTACCATGGTAACATGCGGCATCTTTCTACAGCGCAGTCGCCATTTTGGTCCAATTAATGTATCGGTCATTATAAACATGTGCAATTATATTTTTATTCGAAGTCTACTGTTTTTTTTATATAAGTAGGTAGTGGCATCATATGTAGAGGCTTATTCGGTTTGCATTTTGTACAGTATAGATATTATGTAATTATTGAATATAGAGATATATGTGATCCATTATTATAATTATAATCGTCTAAATTAGTTCTGGGATAAATGTTCCATGGAAAAGCTGTAAAGGTAAATAAATTGACATGATAAAGACTGCTTTTTTATTTCATTTAAAACTGGAGCTTCATAAAATTTTTACGTACATACGAGTCGCAATTGTTTTGAACTAGATTTTTAGATGTATATTTTAGCGTTGCTGTACTGGCGGACACATCAAGTTCCTTCAGTCTATGACGAAATAGGGACAAATAGCTAAATTACGTAGTCTCTGAGATAAATGAATCTTAATTATATTTTGATTAATTTTGCATTCACAATGCCATACTGAAAAGTATTACTAAATTAATACTTAATACTAAATGCTTTAAAAAATCCACTTGGTCCCAGGCACCCTGAGATGGGAATCGAACCCACGACCTTAGAATTAGAACAAAGTTTCAATATTTGTAACACAATTTCTTTCGGCTGTTTGGGTGGATGCCTGAACATTGATGAGAATACGCTCTGTAGTAGCGAAAAGTAAAAAGTGCTTGAAAGATTCGTCAGTCCTGTTGGGTCCTGGGTAGCTCAGTGTTTAGAGCAGTCGCCCGGATTGCGAAAAGTCGTGGTTTTTCTCTATTTCAGACATATCATTTTAATTGTAGTCTTTCCTTAACAAAAATCCAATAACAATAGTAGCAAGAAATTTTTTATTAGTTAATAAAGTCAAGTCAAAGTCAAAATAATCTTTATTCAAATAGACTTCTTAAAAGTACTTTTGAATCGTCCAACATTTTTTTCCCTACCACTCGTTCAGGACGTCTTTTGGCTGATAAGAAGAACGAGAAAGTAACTTACCAGCTCTAATAAGAGTAATGACATTTACAAAAACCATGTCATTACCAGATCAATACATTATAAACAGGGATAGAAAAAAAAACTATGGTCTTATAATGATAACATAATCATTTAATAATAATGGAAACAAGATAATGAGTTTAGAAGTAATCACCTATCCAGTTACTGGATCATCTCAAGTCCAAGCGTTCTTATCTGTTATTAATCGGATACCTTATAATAAGCTTTTTTAATAAGTATTTTTTTTAATAGTAGATTTAAACTGCATGATATCTTGTTGTTGTATTTTGCTTGGGACCTTATTGTAGAAGCACAAAGACCCTTAAACGAGTTCTTAATTTTTGCAGTCTAGTGACAGGTACCGTTAATTTATTTTTATTTCTTGTATTAAAATTGTGTACATCACTTTTTATAGAAAACAAACTAATATTTTTACGAACGTACATTAAGTTCTCGTGTATTGAGAAGCAACAGTCATAATGTCTATTTCCTTCAATTTCTCCCTTAAAGAGTCCCTAATCCTAAGATTATAAATTGATCGAATTGCTCTTTTCTGAAGCACAAAAATTGTTTGTATGTCGGCAGCATTTCCCCACAATAGGATTCCGTACGACATAACACTATGAAAGTAACTGAAGTATACTAATCTGGAAGTATCTATGTCAGTTAAAAATTACTTAATAGTAATCCTATTAATATTATAAATGTGAAAGTTTCTTTGTTTGGATGTTTGTCTGTCAATCACGCCGAAACTAATGAACGGATTTTGATGAAATTTGGTATACAGATAGGGCATTGCCTGATTTAGATAATAAGATTACTGACTTTTATCCCACTAAAAGGTTCCCTAGGGATAAAAGTACCTCCACGGCGCCTATTTTTGTCAATGCTGCCTAAACGCTATATCTCATATACGAATGATTTCTAAATAAAAGTTGGAGAGCCTTAAATTGCGATGTCATATATCTATGTGCAAAAGTTTTGCCACAAAAATAAAAAGATTTCGTATAAGTGTATTTAAATTTTTCGCCCGTCTTCAAACGTTTATTTGAGTAGGTGATATTAAATCCGTATCGAAATAAATGTTTATCATTGAAGAAATTTAATATATATAAAAATATATCTTTTACACTATATATTGGATGAGTAGTTTAAATTTTACTACGATGTTTTTGAGAAAACAAAATAACATAGATGCCGATTTTCTAAATATTATTTTGGCGACATGTATGTATGAGTATTAAGATTTTTAAACAGCATTTTTAATGCAATCGGTAATATAAAGCCCAATAGATGACGTTTTGAAACATGCCCGGGAAGCGCAAATCTAATTTATCTAATAAATCGAAAGATGTTCGAGCTAATAAAGTAGCTAGGAGTCAAGAAACTTCTCTTCAAGCGGAATTGAGAAAGCTGGAACAGGCTCCACTTCAAGCTACTTAGTCGTAGACGACATGCTGATTATTTAGCATCACGTCGAGCTAATGAGACGTCAAATGAAACTGCAGCTCGGCGCGTGGAACAGGCTGAGCAACAAGCTAGCCTGCATATGCTGCGACGCCGGAGCAATCGCTGTCCCAGCGTGAACAGCACGCCGAGGTCAAATTTACTTTACTCTGGATATTGTGGGATATACCTACAGAATGATTAAAATTATTTTTTAATAGGAACCACGCGGGCGAAAGTTAGTAATTAATATTGATAAAATTTAATTGCGCTAAAACGCTGTTATGCTGTCTCTACTAAAAGGCGACGGCGCCGCGATTTTGTAAAAATCCAAACTCGAATTCACTTTAAAAACGGCATCAATTCAGTCTTGAATTGGTAATAACGTTTCGTGGCATAAGTTTAGAAATGACATCAGAATAGAATATCTAAACACGTCTAATCAGTAAATTTGTTTTGTATTTTTATACAAAAAATGAAATCAATACAATTATTCACTAAATGACGTGAATTCGGACACATGAGTGAATTTTGATTTTTCAGAATCACAGGGCTGAAAGGAAATTAAGAAAAGTAATGTCAATGTCATTTTTTATAACCTCTTTCATTGCTAATCTTACGAATTTATTTTCTAAATTATTTGAAAAATGGATGGAATATCTAAATATAATAGTTTCCTGGCTCTTCACAAATCTCAGCTTGTATCGTCAGGTGTGCCAGAAATATTTTGGGCCACTTTATGTAAAAAGTTGAGCTCTGAAATATTCGATTCCGGTTTAACTTTTCAAATAGTAGAAATTGATTATGAAGACACGGAAAAGAATTCTTACGATCCACTTTGGAGTGTTATAGCCATAACAAATATTGATCCTGCCGATCCTACTCATATCTACTTAATAGACCATGCTTGGACTTTTAAAGCAAACCGTGTAACATATACTTTAAGAAACCAACCAGAACTTTTACAAAGGATGTGTAATATGATGAGAATTAGTGGTGATACTGATGATGAAAAAATAGACAGAGTGAATCAAAATGTGTGGAAGTATGCCCATACTTATGCTATAGGAGGAACTGAATTTTCTATAGAAGAAAGAGTGCCCGTTTGGTATGTTATGGACGAATTGGGTTCAGGAATTACACACTCTGATAACCCCAATTTCAGAACTGTACCTTTTATTAATGTGCCTGATCAAATGACATATACATTACTCTTTCCAATTGAGTATGTTGAACAAAACAATATAGTAACAAGAAATTTTGTTGAAGGCAACTATCCAGATTCCCTTCAAAGAGAAGCTATGCTTATTCCTTGGAAACATTATGACTATTTTGATGAGGATTTCACACAACAAGAGCCACCTTCAGAGTACTTTATAGAGGGCCACATAATGGAAACATTGCCTAATTTAGATTTTTTGAACCAGGTTCTGGAAACTCCAACCACACTCAAGGTGTACTCAGAATATGCTTACATTAATGAATTTTTAACTGCACCTGAATTTGAAATAGTGAATAATGAACAGGATGCTGATGTCCTATGGTATTTAAATCATTTTAAAACATTCAAAGAGCTCAGTGAAAATTTTCCAAAGAAATTTGTCAATCAATTTCCTTTTGAATATGTTATCACTATCAAAGATTTATTGGCTATTGTGGCAAGAAGGTGCCATAAGAGTGATAAAAATTTCAACACAAGCCATGAAAGTCTACCTGCATGGCTGCCAAAAACATTTAATATGAAGACTGAATTGCCTAAATTAGTTTCATATTACATGAAAAGAAAAAAGGCTGATTTAGATAATAATTGGATTTGTAAACCATATAATCTTGCAAGGGGACTTGATACTTATATTACAGATAATTTAGACTTTCTTTGTCGATTGCCACTGACTGGTCCAAAAATAGCACAAAAATATATTGAAGATCCTGTTTTATTTGAAAGACCAGATATAGGTTTAGTGAAATTTGACATACGCTATGTCATTGTCTTAAAATCTGTTAAACCCACAGAAGTTTATGTTTATAATAATTTCTTTCTAAGGTTTTCTAACAAACAATTTGGTTTGAATAATTTTGAAGACTATGAGCAACATTTTACAGTAATGAATTACACAGAAGATGCACCTTTATATAGATTGCTTTGTGAACAATTTAAACAGGAGTGGGCAAAACAATATAGAAGTCACGATTGGGCAATAGTTGAAAAATCAATATTCAATATGATCTCAGAATTATTTATTGCAGCCACTATGAAAGAGGCACCATGTGGTATAGCAAAGAGTCCTCAATCAAGGGCTTTGTATGCTGCAGATATAATGTTGAGTTGGTATAAACATAATAAAGAAACAAAAATTCAACCAAAACTACTGGAAATCAATTGGATGCCTGACTGTCAACGTGCCTGCCATTATTATCCTGACTTCTATAATGATATATTCTCTGTGATGTTTTTGAATAAGAATGTTAGTACATGTACCAAAGTGTTGTAAAGAAAAAAGTCAAATCAATTTCTGTGTTGTACTTCTACAAATTACTTATCAGCATTTATCACATTGTTACAGAATTTATCTAATAAAATACAATAATGTTAAAGATTGCTTTTATAATTACCTATTATGTTTACATTTTCGAATGTTTGATTTGATAAATTATATAAATAGTTGTGTATATTATAATATTTCAATTTTTCTGAAGAATTCTTCTGTCTTCATCTTTCATGAATGCGAATGGACTTTCATCATCTACACCTCTACCACTAAGCAATATGAGTACAACAACAACAGCAATAACAATGAACAGAAGTATCCAGTATCTTCTATAAATACCCCCTGCTCTGCGTACTCTAGAAGACGGAAGTGTGTTCCTGTCACAATAAATGTCATATTATCGAAACATTCAACATGGAAGTGAATTAATTCTTATAAGTAAATTTCCATTATTCATAGAAATAGTACTGATACTTACTTCCACCATCTGCTGATCCAAGCAAATGTTGATTTTTGTTTATATTTATTTTCATCATGATCAAAATTCAAGGTGGCTTTTGAACTATCTGTAGACTTGAAAGGTTTCCTTGGAGCTTGACCACCTAAAATGTTCATTGATTTAGTAAGACTATGTTCATCTTGAAAATGAAAGGAATTTTGGGCAAAAAAGTAAGCAAAAAGTCCATATGCTCAATCAAATCAATCAAACCTACCATATTCCAATACATAAACTGGTTCTGATTGTAATAGCTAACAAATAAAAAATCCCAATATTAACCTTGTAAACTGTCAGTTCGTTTTATGGAAGTATTGTCATAAATATTCACTGGGTCATCAGGTATTTGAACGATTGAATGTGGAGAGCTAGTTGCAGATCTGCTAGTAGACTCATCATCACTGGCTCCAACCGGTGTGCCCCTTTGACTATCGACAGTACTGGAATAAAATTGGGAATGGTCTATTGGAGATTGACTCCTTCTAGCTGCTGCACCTTTTAAATCTTGATCATCAGATAACTGAAAATAAAAAACATATATTGAATTCAATTTCATTTAAAGCATGAACCCAAGAATATTCAACATTGTTTATTTCTATCTTGCTGGATCCTTCCCCTCATGGTGGAAACTCACATCAGGTTTTATCAGGTAGGCTGGCCGTGTTTAAGTCTATCCTTTTTAGGAAGGATGTGGGGTCAGAGAGCCCTGGTTTAAGGTTGCATCCCCTTGTATTTAAAAAAAGAACTGGTTTACATAGGATGAAATTTCATATTAGAGGCCAGTGGAAAAATTTGGAAATCATATTCATATTTATTTAAAATATGAATATGAATTTGTGTATGAGGAAAGTGACAACCAAAAATATATATAAATTTTTAAGTACCAATGGCAGACCCAGTCCTGCTCTAGCCCAGTTTACTCCTGCTAGTTTTTCTCGCAAAACATCAGCCACTGGAGACACCAAGTTAGGTGGTGGAAATACAGGAGAGGCGCAAGACGGACACTGGTACCCGGCAGGTGCTGTAGTGCGCGGTAGTGCTCGATATCGCGCTTCAGCACACGTCCAATGAAAAACATCTAAAATAATATGTTTGTTGATTTAAGTTATCTTGCCTATTAATGAAACTACATCTATATATTCGTTTCATCTTACGGTAACACGTTAGACGAATGCACTCTCCTTCATTCAAGCTTTTTGTGCAAATTTCACATATGGGGTTGTAATCACTATCTTGCAACCATTGTAAATACGATTGAATTATGCACTGAAAATGTAATATTACTGTAAAAGTATTACCTATTTAAGTATTAAAAAAACACAATATTTGAATAATATCAAACCTTTGGGTGGTTCGTAACCATACAATATTCACAAACATTGACTCTGTGCTCGAAACAAAACTGATTGGTGACGCGCCTTTTAGGACATTTGCAGAGACCCATGATATTTATAGCCTGATATTGTGTAAATGATGTAAATTATCCCATTTATTTCAGTGGACGAGTCAATAATTCCAGATGAAAACGAAACTTACGAAGCCACGTAAATTAAACTAACATGTCAAATGTTAATGTCATAGTCTAAAATTGATTGACGTTCATTGTTTTAGTTGTTAATAGCAAAGGAAACTAAGTCGTACATTAACATGAACTAGGAGAAAATTTAGGATTCGGGTCGAATTAGTATAATTCTTATGGATTATATTTATTTTTTTTATATTTTTGTGCATAAATAACTTCTGTTTAGACTGGGTTTAATTTTTAAAAAATCACAATCAAACAACAAAAATTGTAATCGACCAAATCAATCACCGAATTCGATGCTTTTTAGCTTTGATAAGTGAATTATACTTTTTAGTAATAATCACCATCACTAGTCCGAATCATAGAGAAAAATTTGACCGAATCCCAAAGGAAAAATTAATCCCAAAGATTACAATATTATACTGGTAATAGATAGCAAACTCAAACTTTAAATAGGTCACGATTACAGCGCCATCTATCCGCCAGCTAAAAAAAGTCACGCGTATGTGTGCGTGTATATGTATGTAACCAGCTACAGCCAGGTTTATTTGATGTTTTTTTTTTTGATAAGATAAATAGGTATATTTTTTCTTTTATATAGATTGATTCTAAAAATGTTTAATAGTTATTATTCATTTTGAGAATCAATACATATATAAAAAAAGCAAATGTACCTTTATAACTTATCGAAAAAAAAAACACTTGGCTAATTAAACCTTAAATATAAAACATAATGTAAGACCGCAGATTATTTTTCGTTTTATTTGCTATGATTAAACCAGTATATCAGGAGTCATATTTATATGGTTTATGTTCAATGCTAATTATTATAAATGTTTAGAGCGAGTAAAATAAATCAATTAGTTTATTTCAATGAAAGACTTGTTATTTTTGTAGCTTTATTAACCATCTTATTTCAGACATTCATCAGTGATCCACACACAGTTTTTCTCTTCCTACCTTTATTTTTTGAAAAATGGTTATGAGCCATTACCTTCATTTCATCATTTCTATCCCAAAATGAAATTTTGCCATTGATTAAATGATTGATATTTTTGCACCAATTATTAATAAAAAATACTGCACATTTCTCTGTTATGAATTCTTTTAGTTGAATTTGGTGTTCTGTGCATTGTAAAAAATTTAAATCTAAATTAATCTTTATGATTAACTTTATATATGACAAAATATTTTTTTTTATTGCAATTTTCTTTTAAAACTTCTATTGTTTTCAGCATTGGCAACATAGTCAAATAGGTTTCGGGTAGGATAGCACAACCAGCTTTTGTTTTCAAACTCTTTTAAAATTATATAAGTAGGAAATATCTGCTTTTCTTTAGCTTCTATGTTGATTTTACATAATAAACAGCTTATATAAAAATTTTTCTTTGCTAATTGTGCTATCCAGCCACTACAGTATCCAATTGCTGCGGATTTTTCTACTTATTAAACTTTCTGTATTGATTAAATCAATGCATAAATGAGCATTTTTAATTTCAACTTCACATTCAGTGGGTATATCATCTACGTCTTTAGTCAATAGTTCTTTTAGTGTTTGCAGACAAACGCTATCATCCTTTTCGCAATTTGATCCCACTGAATGTGAAGAAGAAATATTGTCAATAAGCAATGTTTTAAAGGCCCCCTCAAAAGATTGTGATGTAGGCATCGTATTGCTGCAGGCATGAGCCCTTATTGCCCCAAAAATTTCTCCAATGCGTCTTGGTTGAAATTTCATAGCAATAATGAATTTATGCCTTTTGAATTCAAATAAATTAAAATTCTTTTGAAGTTTTCTACTGTTTTTATCCAGCTGGACAACGATGGAACTATCCCATGATTAATTCCATTATGAAACCTCATGCTCCTTAAAACTGGAAGGCTTTTGTTCCATAATTTATGATGAGGCGATGTTGGTGTCACTGCTGTCCTATACATTTTCCCCCCTTTTGGTTTGCTAAAGCTGCCACTGACACTGTCGAATAAGTCATCATAAAACATCAACAGGTCTGCAGTTTCAGTGCATTCTTTTTCAAGAACTCCAAACTCTGCAATGAAAATATAATGTTTGTTTAGGTTTGTAATGGAAAATATAAGTTTTTAGTTTATAGTATGTATGTACTATGTATACCAGAATTTTTTTTTATAATAAATCTGCTCTCAAATATATAATAAAACATATGGACTCTAAACTTTCATAATAATAATAATCATCATCATCATCATCAGCCCTTTTACGTCCCCACTGCAGGGGCTCAGGCTTTCCTTGTGGATGGTTAAGGAGGATGGGCCATGACCCTCCACGCTGACCCAATGCGGATTGGAGTGAATTGACGACTGTAAATGCAGCCGGGACCAACGGCTTAACGTGCCTTCCGAAGCATGGAGTAGCTCGAGATAATGATTTTTTGGTCACCCATCCCATGACCGACCCTGGCGAAAGTTGCTTAACGACAACGATCGCGGACCGCGGCGCTTATCTACTACGCCACCAAGCTACTCTCATAATAATATTAAAAAATATCACCTGTCATTACTCCAATAGCAGCTCCAACAGTTTTACTTAACACCTAAGTGCAGTGTTTCACTCTCATTTTTAGTAATAATGATGGCACTACATGATGAGCTGTCAACTTAGGTGCCATCTTCACTCCTTTGTAGCCTGGGCATCTTTCATATAATTGTAGAATGTGATTCCACTTAGCAGTACATTCCTTTCCATTCATGTTATATTTTAAATTTTTTGTTAACAAATTATACCTGATCCCTTTTATTAAATGAGGTGGGTCATAGAGTGAAAATACTTTTTGTCTCCAACTTCGAAAAATCCTTCTGTATAGTGCTGCCCTCTTCTCAAATACATTTAGTTAGTCTCTTTTAACAACAAGTTTATAGCAGCAATATTTGATGTAGTTTGGTCACATACTGCTGCTACCACCGTAAGACCAGTTTCTGCAATTTTAATAATCATATTCTTTTATTTATTAATTAAAGCTTTAAGTTCTTGTACTGCCACTGCAAAAATTATAGGCCAGTGGCTGTTTATATTTTTTAACAATGCCTCTAATTTAGAAAACAAGTACATGGTTACTGTACTATTTGCTTCATTGCTCCATTATCAACAAATGATTTTTTTTATTTTATTAAAGCTGATGCTTGGTGCTATTGCCATTTCGTCAAATACCAAGGTGCAGTATTAAAATTTATCTGGCATTCTCCTAACTCTGGATTTTAGGTTGTCAAATAAAATTTCATTTATGCCTGCCTTTAACTGGACTTTATACAACAAAGTCTGCAATGTTTGTTTACTAGGTAAAATACAAAATTTTCTTAACAGACGATACGCCTTAGGTGCAGGTTTGTATAATGATAGCGCTAAAATCTTTTCATCAATGGTAAATCGATGCCCTTGCTTTTTCTTATTTCCATGTGACATTTGCATTCGGCAAAATAATTTTGCAGTAGGTGACATAGTTTTGGAAATTATTTGGAAAGCAGAGGTTTTCATTAAAGATTTAGCAAGAGCCAATTTTTGTTTAAAGCTCCTTTTTTGAGCTTCTCATTTTTTCAATTTATTCACAATTATTTTATATTGTTTATGGTCTTTTAGAGAAACACCTGCAACAAATTTAATGAAATGTAAATTAAAGCCTCAAAAATAAATAGTTTCTTTTTAGCATATTTTTCAGATTTGCAGATTGTTTCCAATTTCATGCAGCAATTTTCAAATTGGATAATTGAGATATATTTTTGCAAAACATACCTTTTAATTTTCTTGGCAACTGTTGTTTGGCAACAGGTGTGTCTTTCCAAGGTTTGTATGCTGACCTGGAAATAATAACAAATATAGTTATTTCGTGGATATCATTGGCTTATCAGTCTCTGGCTCAAAATATTAAAGATTGGCCTATGTTACACAACATAGATTTGCAATTTTGAACAAAGGGACATTCAATTTTTGTATAACTATATGTTGACTCATGAATTTTCCTTTATATAAAAAATAATATTATATTTAAGATGATTATTTAACTATTTTAATTTTCATCAGAAAAACGTTTACCAACCTGATGTGCCGGCATGTAGTTGAGAAGGTACAAAATGTGAGCTACATGGCAAATCCGCACTTGCAACTATGTGAGGTACTCCAGTTGATTGCGCTGAACATGAAGAAAAAAACATTTTATAATATTTTATTTTATAATAAACATTAAAAATTAACATGGAAATTAGGAGCATTATTTGAACAATGGTATAAGAAACTAGCTTTCGCCCACAAGGTCTTATATTGTACATATAAACCTTCCTCTTGTACCACTCTATATATTGATGAAAACCACATTAAAATACATAATGTTTTTTATAAGAACTCAGCTTATAGAAAACGTATTCATTTTCTACTATTTCATTTTTACTTTAAACTTTTTATATTTTAAAAAATTATTCACTGGTCATTGTTAATCACATATGAATGAATTTTAATGCATAGCCTGCTGCTTCCATCTTTAAATAGATAGGTAGACATTCAATATGCAGAACTATTTATAAATAATAAATTACCTGACATATGAAGTGTAGGCATTGCTATGTTGCAGTCTATTCTTGGGATATTTATAAATATCTAGAAAATGTTTTCCACAAATATGCATGTTATTATATATTTTGATTGGATCCAGATGAGTTATTTCTCCACCAACATTGTCTAGCCATTTTTTAAATTTCTCTGTTTTAGTTCTAGGGTCAGGAAACCGGTGCAAAGGGATACCTGAGTAACATAATAATATGTATTATTCTCTGCTATTCACACAACAAATTATTAGTCCTTAATTATTTGTATAATGGATGAACAAATAACAATTCTTAAATTGTAGGCACATAATAAGTTTTTAATGAATATTGTATTCTACGATAGCTCAAAGAAAAATACCTGAAAAACATTTGAATTATGAAACTCCACGTATAGGTATAAAAATCGGTTGAAAACTTTGACATTATAGTACAATTCATAAAGTATTTATTGTACAAACTAAAAAGCACTTACCGCTATCCTTAGTCACTGAACATTAAAGTACACAACGACGGTTTTGAGCCATGATTTTTTGAGCAAAGTTCAAATTAAAAGCAAGTAACATTTCGGTACGGGATATTTCAAGACACAATACGATTGCTAACACAATATATTTCGATTGCACGGACGAACTTAATCAACTCAACGTGAAAAGCAGAAAAAGTTACAGGAACTTGCAAAAACTAACAAGCACACGGACATTCACTCAATACATTTTCCATTTGCGAAGTTAGTTTTAAAGTTTACCCACAATACCAAACCATTACATACGCGCCATTTTCAATTGATATTGCCATAGTATATTTAATATTACCACTTAAATTAGAAACATTTCTAGTGACAATTCTATAATTACTGTATTATTCTGTAACAAGATATATTATTTCAATAATATTAGGTATCATAAGGCTTTTTAACTAAGTTTCAAGTAATAATAAACAAGATTTATTAATGATGCCTTTAAAAATTATCCCCAATTATAAACACATTTATTTATTGTGGCTACACCATGATTTCTATTTTAAAAGCTGGTACATAGATGGCACTGTAAAGTAAAAAAAAATCGAGTTCTAAGTTTGCATAGCATGATTAATCCGAATCCCAAACGTATCCGAAAATGGCTCTGGTTTCCCTTCAAAACGTATAAATCTTTCGCCTTTTACGTATCCGAAAATGTCAAAAATGTTTTGGCTGGATTGAGGGTTTTTAATTGATAATTTTAATAACCATCTAAGTTTTTATTTTTTTAAGTCATGTTTTCAAACTTACTATCGCTTCGTGGCGTAGCTGCAATTGTAAATATTTTCTCGAGACAAACGAAGTTGCAGAGGAATGTACCTAACCTTACCAATTTTAGTACAACTTCTGTTGCCTGCGTGAATTTCTTCAATAAATGTGAGCACAATATAATCAAGGCTATAGACAGAGTCACTTTAAGAATTCCTTCTTAATACTAGCAGTTAATATTTTTTATGTCCCCCTTTTTATGTAACATGAACATATCAATGATAGAACATATTTTTTTAAGTGCCTGCTGAAAAGTTATGGAAGTCTGTGACATCAGTAAGTAATGCTGGTGCCAAGAAAGGCCGTGGTAAAGGAGCTGGACGTATTAGAATTAGAGACTTGAATCGTGGGCAAGTTATTGGTATAGGAAGAATCAATATGCTGTGGCCAGGTTTATCAGCACCTGTTATAAGGGGTAGAGAATTATTGAAACAACAACGCTTGCCAGATGATCCCGAAAGGTAGGTATTTTTTCTTTTTTATAAGCCATTATATTATTAGTATAGCTCATTGTCAAACATTATCATTGTAGGATGGAAAAACTAACCAAATTAAGAGACTCAATGACAAAGTTTCGAAGATTGCGGTTAAGTCCCATTGAGAGAGGTTGGTCTGGTACTCGCATGCCAGGTCGTAGCATAGGACCCCCAGATCCTATAGGAGAAGGTAATGATAACATTAAAATCCAAAAAGTAAATGATTCCTTTTTGCTACTGTGATGTGTTATTCACAAGATTACATTTTTATTTTTTAGATGAGTTCGTTGGTTTTGATACAAAAGTCCTCCAATTGAGATCATTGCTCATAATGAAAGGAAACCTTGGTCGTACTAGGAATTATCAAGCTATGGTAATTTTTTTTATATTCATTTATTACAATAACTAATAGCTTAACTGGGCTGAATTAAGATTCAATATACTGCTTACATTAATTACTGGCTTCCATAACTCTTATCAACATGACACAAGTTTTAAATGACTGATAATATAATAAACTTATTCTTAGTATTAGTCAAAATTCATATTATTAAACAGAGACTAAGCAAAGGTTAACCTATTACGAGGTTCTACGGGAGTAATATTTACTCCTAGAAGGAAATAGGTTTGCTTATTCTCTGTATAATATGAATTTGGATTAATATAAAAATTCATCATCATCAGCCCTTTTATGTCCCCACTGTAGGGGCTCAAGCCTTCCTTATGGATGGTTAAAGAGGATGGGCCATGACCCTCCACACTGGCCCAATGCAGATTGGAGGGTATTAACAACTGCAAATGTAGAAGGGACCAACGGCTTAAAGTGCCTTCCATAGCACGGAGTAGCTCGAGATAATAATTTTTTGGTCACCCATCCTGTGACCGACCCTTGCGAAAGTTGCTTAACGACTACGATCGCGGGCTGCGGCGCTTATCCACTACGCCACCGAGCTACTAATAATAATATCGCTTAACGCAAAACCTTGCTTATTAATAGCATTGACTGAATACAGATTAGGAAATTTATATTTTATACCATAGGTTGTCACTGGGAATGGTCAAGGTCTTGCTGGATTTGGCCTTGGGAAAGGAAAAGAGGCAGTTGCTGCATTGAGAAAGGCAAAGAATAAAGCCGGACAAAAGTTGATGCATTTTGAAATTTATAACGGTCATACAGGTAAAATACTTCTGCTCATAAAAAATCTTTTAAAAATTGCACATAGATTTCTGTTTTAATATGTTCATTATCTGGAGTTGATATTATCATTACCATCAGCCTATTAACTCATTGGAGGAACACAGGCTTTCCTTAAGGATGGAATTGGATAGGATGAAAGTGCCTTCACTCAGTCGCAGGCTAGGTGGGATTAAAGAGTGTTAATCATTGAAGTTGCAGCTCGAATAATGCTTACTGTGCTTTCTGAGAAACAAGAGAAGTTAGAGATAATAAATTTTTGGTCATCCACCCTAGGATCAGCCTTTGTGACCTACCGCATTGCAGTACGAACGCGTTAACCACAACACTATAAAACTTCTCAGGTAAGTTAAATTAAATGGTGATCTTTTATTTTTTCAGTATTTCATGATTTCTATACTGCCTTTGGAAAAACTAAAATCTTTGTGCAAAAGAAAAACGAAGGCTATGGATTAAGATGTCATAGAGCTATCAAGGAAATATGTCAGGCTATTGGGATCAAGGATTTAAGGGCAAAGTTAGAAGGTTCTAACAATCTACAGAATATTGTGAAAGCATTCTTTATTGGTCTATTGCAACAGGTATAAAATCATAGTGATAATTTCAAATTTAGCATTAATATTTTACAATCTTTTTCTAATTGCAAAACTATTTTAACCCCCAGAGGACTCATCAGCAGCTCGCTGAAGAGAAGAAACTCCATTTGGTGGAATACAGAGCAGAAAATGAATATTTCCCTACAGTTGTTGCTAGCCCTAGTAAAGTTCGAACTAAGGAAGAAATACTCAAGGACGAAACTCTAGATTTCATTCAATATGTAATGGATGATAGAGTCATTTTGAGGAAAAAGAAATTCCCACGCTTCTATGAAAAAATGCCTCATTATAAAATTTATTTGAAGAAGTATGAGAAGTACAGGAATCATGAGAAAATTCGTTTAATGTTAAAAACTGAGTATGGAGAAGTTAAGAGTTTCCTCAATGACCGATATCCTGAGGAGAAAGTTGAAAGTGAAGCTTAAATAGATTAGTATGTAAAAGTATAGTACGATAGTCAATAAATCCTTATTTAATATTACATAGATATTTTATTTTACTTAGGATTTGATAACGATGGAGTTTATATGTCAATGATTGAAAACAATGGCCTATGAGTATGTCAGACTTTGCTTCTATATGGTTCTGCAAAAATATTAACTGGGAACTAAATGACTTAACTACTTTAGTGCTTTTTCAAAATTTAAGGCTTTGTATGTTTAGAGATCAACGAGGAACTGGTCAATTTTTCAATTTTTGGAAAATATATTTGAGAGGACTTGCAATAAGCCCTTTCATTTGATATGTATTTATTTTCTAAAGGGGCTACCATAATACAAATTTATTTATATATGTTTTACAGCTCTCTGGGCCAGTAATTTACATACGTGTACTCTTGGAATTACGTATAAATATTGATTCTTTCCATAATCTTTGAGTGCAGTCTAAAATCTCACAAAAATACAAGATTTTTTTTCTGTGATATATTATTATGATTGCGGGCCGTACTTTGACATGACAGCTACAAAAGTTCTGTTTTTTCTTATTTGGTATAAAAATCAAACGATGATATTTTAATTATTATGATTTATTAATAATTAGGAAATTATTTCAATATATAAAAATAAGGTCCTCAAATATTTGCAATGAAAATCATTTTCTTACAAGCCTAATAAAATGGGAATCGTATAAGAAGTCAAGTAAAACACATCAGTCAATAGCATGAGTCATAATGATAAGATTATTGTTTGGTAACTCGTCAACCAATCAAGGTAAAGATATTGGAAATTAAAAAAATATATATTTACATACATTAATATTTCTTACCAAACAATATTATTTTCATGGACAAATATCATTATATCACAAGTACTGAAAAAAAAAAAATTATTAACAAACATAAGATTCTAAATAGGCTATCATACTCCTACTATTTAATATCTTTTTTATTAAAATAATAAAAACGATATCTCACATCGTGACTTAATTGGCATTTCAATATAAATGTTTTATGAAAAAATTTCATTCCTGTCATGGCACCCAATGATCATTATTAAAAAAAACAGGTAATTTATATTTACGCCAAGGTAACAGCCTAATAATATGCCACTAAATGCTCTAAAATGCTAAATAGCCATCATAATCAAGCACCGCAGTCTCCAGTAGACCAAAATAATATACATATCATCACACATTCTGCTTTGCGTTAATAATGAGTCGCGTAAATGCTGCTGCTCAAAGATTAACACCGAACGCATTAATCACATATTTAATTAACATTATTATCACTACGCGAGTTACATACCGCATATTTTAAAATAAAATCGAATTATTGTATTTTAAATGGTAGCAATATGTGCTTACAATGCATTTATTACGCGCGGATCTGTTTTAATATTACTTCATTATGAAAGTTATTACATGATGTTACTGTTACGTTAATAAACGCTTTATAAACACATATCTGTTTGTAATGAATTTCACTTTTAAAATTAGTTTATGCAGCTTGTAACTCTTCTTATATAATAACATCACAAAACCTTACAGTGAGGAATTCAAACATAATATTATTTACGTTTCATAAAAATTCTCAATAAAATAATATGCGTAAGTAGAATAGCCGCCGTTTCGATAGTTGTCCTGGTTATAAGGAAATCAAATATTAACAGTATAAAAACAGATGTCGATTAAAAAACTCGTAAATAACTTTGATAAACCTTCACCATATAACAATAGCGAGATTTTTATAACGGTGTCAATATACTACTCTGCGGTATCTGAAACAAAAAAAAAATAGTGTTATGATGTTGTCATCGTCATCATCACCAGCATATTAATGTCCTAATTGTTAAGACATAGGCCTTCTTAATGGATATGATCGAATCCAAAAAGGAGAAACCACGCGGACTCAGTGCGGATTGTTGGGTGTTTGAAGATGCACGCGCGACCCACGGGTATACCCCAGCCAACACAGATTAGCTGAATAAATTTTGCTTAAAAGCAATTCTTTTGACTTTAAGCTGGATAAAGTATTTGTATAACTTCTGTGTAAGCGCTTATACAGATGATATTCAAGCAATTTGGGCACAAAATATCTTGCTTCAACTTGGATAACATTTGATTAATAGCTACATAGCAGCTGAATAAATGTACAACACACTGAATATCTTCTGCATAAATTCTGTTTTTTCTTTAGTCCAGAAATTATACATCTCTTATGCAGTTGTTAATTTGTGAGTTCAGATATTCAAATGATATTCACAATTCCGATCTCAGGGGAAGTTTTACAAAGAAATTATGCAAGTAAAAGTATAAATGTATTTTTCATTGTGACGAGATTATTTTGTGTTACTTACTTCAAAATATTGTAATGGTCGCCAATTCACGTTTTCAAAAATTTGGTAAGCAAATTGTTTCATACATTTTAAGTAAGTTTAAGGTGAATTATATAAACGCATGGCACTTTACTGTGAATTATCAATATGATTATTATACATTTTTTGAGCGCCTTCAGATAAAGCTACAAATTAAAAGGTAAACAAATGTGAAATAATATTAAAATTAAATTATCTTTACTTTTTATCAAATTTCAGTCCCAGAAAATATTGAGAATCAAATTTTGTTTAAGTGCTAATGTTTCCTGCTCACTAAACAAAGTGTTTCATAAGATAAATGTTGAAGATTTTTATAAGAAGAGGTTATGACGAACGTTAGTTAATGGCGGACGGCCTATCTGAATAAAAGTGTCTATTTCAGTGATTATTTTGCTTATTTCTGCATAATAGTTCACATTCGACTACATATCCAGAAATTATTTGGTTTAAAGTACAATAATTATACATTTCTCAGAGAAAGGTCTTAAATTACACAATGGAGTATACTCTAATTCAGCTTTTTAGGGTTATTTTTTATCGAAAATAAATCCATGAATATTTGAGGTTGATAGGACCTATACTAATGTGGGTACTTTTTATACACTCGGACTTGTTGCGCTCATGTAGTCAATAAGTAATATACAAACGTAAACATCGAGATTTATTATATAATGTTAGTATTTATAATAGTGTTGTTGTAGTATTTTTGAAGTGTTATAGAAAAAATGTATATTTTTTTCAGAAACATGTTCAAAATCGTTTCGACTTGTAAAAAAGGCCGAGTTGAATTATCAACAGTGCCCGCATCTAGGGAAAACAAAGGAGTATTATACTGGCCAAAAAAAGACGAGCTTCTTTGCAAGAACCCGAGGAAAGCTGAAGAAGAATTATCTCAAATGTTGAACAGAACTGATACGGATGATACGGAATTAGAACAACATAATTTTTTATTTATTGAAAATAATAATAATATTTTTTATTAAATTCTGAGTTTTCTTCCAAATCAGAAGAACTTGAATCACTATCAAATTGTTATTGATATGCAAACTTGTCACGCATATAACTCTCGTTATCTGCATCTAAAGTTGGACCCGGTCTATTTGTTTGAATCACTAATCCTGATGGTGTTGCACAATCATCGTGTACAGAACCCTCTTCAACTGTATTGGTCGCACTTGACCCGGGCCTATTTGTATTAGTTGTCAAACCCTTTTCTTTTACTGCACAGATACTATTTTTTATCTTTTCTACTTTCGTGAACACTTTCTTCTTATTCCTCCCGTTCTTTTTCTTTTTTCCATGAATAATTTACGCTTTTGTTATTATTTTTCTGAGGAGGAAGGAAGGAGGAAATACTGCATCAACAATATGTGATGCAGTATTTATCAGTTTGGTCACAAAATTGTGAAATATCTGGATATAAACATACAATATCTTCAACTAATCAGTTATTTGCTGCTTAATATACCCACATTTGTAACTGATATTGTTTAAAGCTTAACACAAAGACAATTGTACGCTTATAGCGCTATAAGTTAGGTTAAACAAGGAGTTTATTTTCAATTATGCAGAAGTCAGCTGTGTAAAGAAGAAAAATCTAAAATATTCAGCATCTGAATAAATTAGTACCATTTCGTACACTATGCAGCTTAAAGAAAATATTTCGTCTAATATTCAGCGTTTTGCTGTTTAACTGCTTTGCTTAAATATGTTATACAAGACAATGCAAAAACTTCAGCTACTGTGCAGATAATAGCTGTTTCAATTACTTTTATTTGAATATCGCTTGTTTAACAGATTCTACTCTTGCTTACTATTCAGCTTGAAAAAATATCGCAAACTTTATACAGAATTAAGTAAGCTAACAACATTATTTTAATTTTAAAATTCTCTTATTCAAAATAAAGCCATAACGTCATCTGTAATGCAAAAGTAATAAAGCTTGACACTGCTTATTATGATATATTTTCGCTACTATCTGGCTTATGTGTTGGCTGGGACGTACCTTCCGAAGCATGGAGTCAAGGAGAGTTATTTCTTAAACCCCATACTACGCATATGCTTTAGCTACTCAGCTTGGAATCTGAGCAATGTATATTGTTACTGATAAAGAGAAAAGTGAATGATGGCGCATTGACAGAATTAAAAAAAATCTACACAGAGTTCTGGCTGTGGCATTTCTGATCGAAGTCACTCTCGTATGCAGTCCTCTAGTCACTGAAAGAATGCCGGGACGGGTAGTGCACCGCGTATTTGTAGGGGCCGATACCACATCTTAAATGTTCTATACTCCATTCATTATAACATTAGAAAAAAGAGTGTCATAGAGGCAGCAGTGCAGAACATTTTATTTTCAAGATAAATTTAAAAAAATATACAGGAATATTTTTTTTCCAGTGCAAAAATTTTTTTTGATGGTTCAGTATCAGTAATAGAACACTTTTCCATAATTAGTTAATTTTTTTAAAAAAATATTTTTATCCCTATCGAAACGGTAGAATATGGACACATTTTTTTAAAATAAAACTTCAATGAAAACGTCTTCTCTTGCGTATACCACCGTGCAACCCCGCCGCGCCCGGTAGCCCCCCGCCACAGCCCCCACCGCCCCGCCGGGACCGAGCGACGCGCGCGACAGTGAGACTCATACGCACGCGCCGATGTGACGTGTCCTCGCGTTCCTGCGCACGCGACCCGCCTGCCGTCGTGAGTTTTATGAGATGGTACGAGTTTATTTTCTGAGTGGTGAGAACCTACATAAGCACAATTCGGAGAAAGTATGCGACGAAGAGCATACCTCGTATGCGGGCCTTTGGGATCCGTAATGCTTCGAACCATTTTAACAGACGAAGTCCCAGAGTCAGTACCCACGATGCGGCATATCTCTTTGACGTGAGCCAGCCTGCGGTATTGAAGCTGCTAAAAACAGCCGGACTCCATCCGTACCACTTTCAGCCGGTTCAGCAGTTCCATGACCTAGACCCAGTACCACGTCGAGCCTTATGTGAGTGGCTTCTACATCACCGCGATGCAAACATCTTGTAGACGGATGAGGCATTGTTCACAAGTGAGGGACTGTTTCATATGGGAAGAAGTCAAACGCCGAGATGTAGAGGAGGCACAAAGTCTAGAAGACTTAACAATAAAAAATAATAACGCTTTCAGTGAAGTGAAAAGTGACACTAGTGTTTTAAACAAATTAAATGACAATTTAATGAAATGTGCACGTTTATGTCTGGACAGACGTGGACTTCATTTTGAACAAATATTAAAATACATGGTAAGTAATTAGTTAGGTATTTGTTTTGATTCAACATTATTGTAAAAACGTAGTTGATTCTAATTTTTTTAAATACGCCTTAACGCAGAAGTACCTATGTAACTTCGGCATAACGTTAATATTTTTTTCTAGGCAACGAATTTGTTTCTCTTTTATTTTTTTGCATTTTGATGGCCTTAACCATAAAAGTATGAAGGGAAAATTGGAATTACTCTTAGAAATCACCTCAGATCATGGCATAAAATCTAGTTCGAATCTAACAAAATGAGCGTTCAGTGACCCGTGTAGATAGGTACCTACGAGTACATGCCTACGGCGCGGCGTCGATCGAGCGCTCAGCTGACGCACGGCGCGCGGTGTCCATAAATTAAGTTTTAAAATCTCGATCTTTGATAAGCGATAACTTTATTTTTTAGTATTAGAACATATCAAAATAAAAAATACGTGTTTATTTAAATTACTTAAAGTTTATTTTCACAAAATCTTCGCAGTGGTTGTAAATTATTCCTGTATATTAGTTTTGTTGAAACTTTGAACGTTAGGTAGTCTGAAATAGCTGGGCAATTTTCCATTTTTTACGATACCTAGGGGTTGAGATAAGGCCAGCATTTTATAAATTCATCTTTTACTCCCAAGCCAACATGGAACTAAAACTAATACTATATGTCTGTTCTTTTGATAAATTCTAATTGTAAGTGTAATTAGTTAGACTATTGATGAAGACATCGGACAAACTTCCTGAAATGTCAAAGGTTGAGGGTAGGTATGAGCGTATTAGAGCGTAATTTTTGTAGGCCACTCGGGCCTGAACCGGTATCGTCCATATTTAACAAAACTTAACAACAAAAACAAAACAAAAATAAAACAATAACAACTTAATCACGGAAAACGGCAAAACAACAAGAAAGGCAGTAGCATTCACAATGGATGACAATCCTAGATTACGATTTTAACAATTATGAATAAATAATAGTCTGACAAAATTAAAAAGCTGTACTACCGAAACGTTTGAGGGGGTTATGAGAATCGTGCCGAAACTATTCAACCCTGCTTCTTTACGATGAACAGTTTTTATTGTAATAGTTATTAAATCATTTAAGTTAGTCATATACTCATAAATTTGTTTAATTGATAGCTTAAATGACAACAGTTAAGTATAGCAGCTGGTATTTAAGTGGATATGTAGCAAATTAGCCGTCAGTCTTAAAAGTAACATGATTATTGATGTTTTGTCACAAAGTATACCATAAAAAGAACCTTATTTAACTTCTGTCTAATGCTATAATGAATGGAGTACAGTTTAGAACAGTATATTCTAGGTAGGCATGTCGATCTGAAATCAATTAATCAAAAATCGATTATTTAGAGTAAATTAATCGGTTTTTCAGATCAATTTGGAATGTTACATCGATTCTTGAATCGATGCATGAACCCCTCGAATCGGACCGATTTAATTCAATTCAAGAACTAGCAATATAAAATTCCTAAATATGCTACGATATTTATAGTTTTTAATAATTAACTGTTGTCAGACGCATTGATAATTTAAACCCATACAATAAATATTTATGAACGCATTTTCAGTCAAGTATAGTATAGTTGTCACTACTGTCACTGTTACTCCAGCCCGTGGAATCACCCATATATCGCACGTCTATTATAATAGACTGCCGGTTTGGTACATCCATCCATATATCCTACATTACTTGTAATAATGGTAAATTATCATCAATAATGCTTTGAGTCTATATAAGGCATGTTTAATTTGAAAATTCGCGATCGAAAATCGATCTTTTAATGCTCGCTTTAATCGAGAACTGATTCTAGTATATTCGAATCGAATCGGAGATCGATTTTTTTTTCAAGTGAATCGACATGCCTAGTCTAGATTAGCCTCGGCACTACCAAAAAGTTCTAGAACGCTATCCAACCCTTTTTTTCTCAATGATCGTCCATACCTCGCCGACCCGATGCATAACTATATCGCAATTACATCGAACTTATCTTACATCGAAATTACATGCGTTATTTCGACAGTGTTAGCGCGATTCATTAGCGCATAACGCCATCTAGTAATGTGTAGACGGACCGCGCATCTGCACTCTGTTATGGTGGCCATGCACGTTCGGGTTTGCATAGTGGTTTTAGCCGTGCATTCATAACCGACTAACATAATCGAGTTTCATATGACACATACACGTTAGGGTTTGTATGCACAGTTTTGCCATAAACTCTCAGTTGAGGTACTTGACGTTATGTGTAAGACGGTTTATAATACTACAATGAACGACGACGACGTGATAGCTGTACTTGGCTTAAAACTTATTCTGCAGAACAGAAAAAGAAAACGAGATTGCACTTAATGAACACGTTGTACACGTTGGTTACTAAAAAGAAAGCAGTTTTCGCATGCAACATTTTACAAATTAGTTGAGATTTACACTAAAAGATAACAAAATACATTTACGAATGAAAAAAACTTTATTTGAACCTGTTCATGATTATTGATATTTGAAAACAGAATCGTGCAGGCAAGCTCAGCGAACGGCACACGCGCTCGGTTATGCTATAAAATATCAATTTCGATATTTGCTTGGTTACATGTACGTGCTTGGGTTTTCCAGTAAGTTATGCATGCACGCAAAAGCATCATGCAAACCCTAACGTGTATGGCCTCCGAACGCGCTCGGTTGTGTTTGCGCGCAAACATAACCAAGCGCCATAGAATATCAATTTCGATATTTCGTCGGTCCAGTGGTAAACTATGCAATCTGCAAAAGTCCAACTTTCCAGGAGAGCAAAAAGAAGACAATAATTGTTACTGTAAATCAAATTTAACAGCTATCTTTACATGTTTTTTTTATTTATGAGTAAAAAAATTGTACTTTAGGTAGATATAAATAAAATTATATTTTTTACGTTATTTACGTAATTGAAGCAGATTAACTTGTTTACCGTGGTCAGAATGAGACAAGTAAAATAATTTCACTGTTTTCAAGTAGCTAAAGTATCACATATCTACGTGAGTTGACTACGTTGGCGTATTCTGTACGACGCACAATTTTGATTGAAAACTACCTTAAGTGATTCTTTGCACTAAGGTAAACTAATCAATCTGCCATTTTAACAAGTTGACCATGGTGATATTTTTATAAGTAACAGATTTTGGTTTTGCTAAACTGAACATTTTTTCACATTGATTAGTTTACTTTTGCACTAATTTTAGATTTGGCAGATAAGCACTTTTAAACAACATTTATCTCGGTAAACTTATAGTTACAGGTTTTTCCCACATTGTGGATATATTAAAAAAAATGTCTTAGCATATTTCACTCAAAACTGCCAAAATTGCAGATTTAATAGTTTATCACTGGACCGACGATTTGTATATGCTAGGGTTTTCCAGTCGATTATACATGCAACGCTAAAAGCATCATGTGTACCGTTGCCAGATTAGTTTTTCTAAATATCGGGACATTAGCATAAAAAAAGCGGGACTGGGGTGAAAAAGTCGGGACAGAATAAAATATTTACAATATCGAAACTCATTCAAATTTTAATTTGAAACGCATTTAGCTCGGCATACATTGCCGTTTTTGTTTGCAACTGTCCATTCTCATACCTTGGTATAACGCAATGTATGCCGCATTGGATTTAGGAAATCGGGAAGTGTAATCGCTACTACATTTAACTCTAAAAACAAAAACATAACATAAAAGGAACTTCTTTTCTATGAGATCGCGCGCCTCGCATGCATAGTCGGCAGTCGTTCACTCATATAGTGATTACCGGTATGGCTGATAAAGCGGGATTTTGGGCGTCCCGCTCAGGGGTCTGGCGGGACGTGTTCTGAAAAGCGGGACATCCCGCTAAATGCGGGACGTCTGGCAACACTAATCATGTGTACGCCCCACTTACCGGGCGGGTGTCTCCGGTACTTGTCCGCGTGGTCGCGGGCGCGGTGCGGCGCGAGGTGTGCCCGCACGCCGCCCAGTACGTCCGCCGCGCCGGCCGCCGCCAGCGCCAGCGGCGTCACCGCGGCGCCGGGCAAGTGCCGCAGCACACCCACCCCGCTGGAGCTGCGCGCCGCCAACGCCATGGTCGCCGCCGTCTCCGCGAAACCCTACCACGCGATGGTTTATAACTCGTACTAACAAGGATGATGACTAATTTTTGTTTGTTTGTCCGTCAGTTAGTGTTAAAAAATATTAAACACGTATTTTTTTTGTTATCATAAAATTACGGCGTTACATTGAGTTGAAATTTCGCATGACGTCACGTTAGAGTACGTTTTTTACTCAACTGTGACGTAGCGAGCTCCCACTCCTCAACTTTAATGCCTGTTATCTAAGCTATTTCTTGTTAAATTGAAGTAAAAAAAAATACGTATCTAATATTTTCTATTATCTGACTAACGTTTTATTATTTCTTTGTTGTTTTATTATTAGGATTTCGAAAGACGAAATTTCGTTTGCGGAGAAATAGACCTTCAAATAAAGTAAGAAAACACCAAAAAATAAAACAAACGTTATATAAAAATGAATGGAGAAAAAATAATAACAATGACAGTTGTGTGTTGTTACGACATAAGTCGCAACGCTGATACTCTGACAGCGCCTGTTGATGTGTAACGTGCAACTAAATAAATATAAATAGGTATATAATACCATAACTATAATAAAATAAACAGAATTGATATAAAATTGTTTCATAAACATAAAATAAATTAAATATTTATGAGACTCACAGCCAGTTGCACAAACGTCCATTAAAATTGTCATTAATTTAAAACGACATTACCCATACAAATTGACATTCATTAGAGCTTAAATTCGTCCTTAAACCTTAATGGACGTTTGTGCGACTGACCGTCAGTATCTTTTGTTTTTCTTTTTGGTAAAAGACTAAGCTGTACGTGCGTAATGCCTTAATCCTTAATGAAAGATCACAGATGTCATAACAAATGTCAGCTTTTTTTTATTTCGTACGTAGAAAATCGTATGTAGAAAGCGTAAAAATACAGTATGGAGAGTTACAAACGGTTTTATATCATAAAAAAAATCCTGTCAAACATATGAAATTCTACACTGTAGTACAAATAAATCGAGAAATTACCCAGTTTTATTGTGCGTGAATAATATCTGATTAAAGATATGAAATGTGGCGTCATGTTAATTTGTACGAGTAGTACTGATTTCTATTCTACAAAATAAAACTAAAATGTGCACACTCACAGACTCCTCATACGACCGAGCGCCACAATGTACGGTCCTTGCATACATCTTTCGCTTCATCCACTTTCATCACTCTTTTCATATATACTCGCCAAATTTTACGCATTTTTATCAAGCATCAATATCTTTCTTTTTACATTATATAGCCTACCATAAATGAAACATTATAAAAATATATATAAATATGAATATCTGTGTCAATGATGTATGCCTAAAAAAGTAGCATTAAGTTGTACTCTTATACTCGTGACTAAAAAATGATCTATGCATACAAAAAGATCTTTTAGACTGTCAAATAGAATGGGACCGACATTGCAACCCGATTTTAGAACTTATTAATAATCGCTCACCTCTCGGACCGTCTGGTAGGCGGTGGCCACTCCTTCCCTAATATCAGTTGGATGTCTGGACGGGTCGCGTCGACGTCTTCGCCGTCGGCTTTCGTATGCCGCTTGCAGTTGCAATGTTGGACCAGGAGTCAACATGTCGAAAGCTGTTTCCGCTGTCGCCTGTAGCAAAAGAAAAATAATAAAGTACTGACGACCACGCCTGCTTTTCGCCTGTTACATTTCCTATAGAAAACCGCATAGAAATCCGTTGTATGGGTGAGGAGTATTTATAGCTAAACAGCCAGAAAATCTTTAGTTTAAAATTTAAGCTGATTGTTTGCAAAGATAATCTTTGCTAAAGACTTTTGTCTTTACTTTTGACTTTAGACCTTATTGTAGAACATCTAGATTGCCATGCAATTGTCCATAAAAGCTGGAGACTACCAATGTCTACGTGGTGAAATTCCTCTGTAACTGCGGTAACTTAATGACGTAAATTTTTGCTTTTTTTGCTTAAATTTTGCAGATTGCAGGAAATTGTCAGATTCAGATAAAATAAACAAAAATCATACAATCATTACATAAATGAGTTACTTCTTGGTATGATTTTTTTACGTGGAGTCGGATTCTTCACTGCAACGCAAATCTTTTTAACTATTTTAATATAGATTACGGATTGCATAGATAGATAGACGTATAAATAAACTTGCCTGTATCAGATGGAGTATACGTGTTGTGATGTCTAGTGCTGCGACAGCGGTACGAGCGCTAAACGATGCGGCGCCCCTCCTCAGGCCGTGCACGAGGCGACCGTCGCGACGCCACTGTTCCACCGGTAACCATACCAAGTCGCGGATACCTGTTACTAAAGTAAACAAAAATCAAGCCATTGTAGGAGCAATATTTATTCAGTTTTTATAAACTTAATTGTTTCGAAGCCGCTTACTTTTAAAGTTATATACAGAGTTATGGGTAATTAGACCGGATCCTTTTAAGGGTGGTAGGGGAGGTCATTTACAATGATTTTTATCTCACATAATGTATCCAATTTGAAAGTGAGCCAATTTTGTGATAAATTGTATTTATATTTTTTTTGTCGAAAAAAAATTAAATTGTGGTCAGAATCTAATTTTGTTGACAGTTTTGGAGAGATAACAGTTTGTGATAAATAATAATAAAACCCAAATTATCTTGACCCAAACAGAAAAAAACAGTTTTAAATAAAAATAAAAAAATTTTGCTGTTGCAAATTTGCAAGGAGATCTCAAACAGTTAAAATAAGTAAAAATTCAAATTATGCAATCAAATAATAATTTTTATTCGGAGAACAAAAGCACACATACCATCTGGAAACGAAGGAAAGAAAACTGAACGTGCCTAACTAAAACTAACACAGTAGCGCCATTCGTGTATAACTAGTGCATTTAACTTAATAAATTAAAGATACATTCATTTAATATAACTTTGAAACAAATGACGTTTTTATTTGTTTTGCCTGGACTTTTATACGTCTTCATGACAACCTCCGTAGCCGAGTGGTTCGCACGCCGGTTTCAAGGTGTCGCCATCTCTGAGGTCCCGGGTTCGATTTCCGGTCGGGTCAATGTAGAAAATGAACTTTTCTATATTGACTCGAGTCTGGGTGTTGTGGTACCTTCGTTGTCTCAGATACTCCATAATACGGGGGCTTTAGCTACTCATCTTGGAATCTGAGCAATGTATGTGATGTTGTTATATTTATTTATTTATAAACACTATGATCGCGTGCTTTAAAATAATAAGTAAAATATTAGTATTGTGCCCAGAATTATTAATATTCGAGCGATATAAATTGAATTCAAATTTGATACAAAACTAAACGTAACGCATTATCGAAACTGGTACAACTAGTAGCAACGTTACTGGTGTTTTACAAATAACCCTGTATAAAGGCTACTGGACTGATAGAGCTGAAATCAGGCACACTAATAAATTATGGAAAATTCAAAAGAAAAAGAGGTTCAATAGGTATTTGAAAATCATGATTACCAGTAGAAACCAAGTTTCAAAATAAGCTATCTGTAAACATGTAAATAATTCTTGAATATCATTATTATTTTTATACCACTAATAATGTTCACCAGCAAGCATAGCATGGCTTAAACTGAAAGCGGATCGGTTTTCTATATTCAGTATGGGAGTACTTAAATAATTTTTACGTTTGCAAGGATATCGATTCTAAAATTAACAAGAACAAAGTCGCTTCCAATGTCTTGTGATCTAATTTGACTTACTGAGCTGCAGAAGCGAGTGCATTGGTCCAATCCCGCTGAGAAGGCCAGGCAGTTGATGCCGCTTGATATCAGTCAGCCATTCGTGCATCGCCCACTGGACCAATTTCTCGAGACCTAGCAGACCGAGTCTAAACCAAAACATATAATATTAGCGTTTCTAGTTTTTTGTCCGAGCTGGTCATGGCGTAGTCCAGAACTCAGGGCAAGGTTAAGAATATTGTAATAGTTATTACAAATCCTAACAATTTTTTTTTTACGGAAAATTTAGCGCTCGCAATCTCTTGAAGCTAGATTGAACCAACTCGGCCGTGATTCTGCGCAGGTAATCTATAATAGCACTTCATTGGCGTTTCAAATATCATAAATAAAATAAGCATTTCCCCATGACTTTATTTACATGATGCCAGTAGTTATTAGCATAACGGAATGTTGATGAAAAAACTGTGTCAAAAAACGGTTGTTATTGAAATAAATTTTTATTAAACTCAACAGAACAGCAGTTTTATTTAGTAAAAATCACAGCGTCGATCACATTATTGAGCATAGCACTAATAAAACCTACTCCAAAAAGGCAATAAAGGACAGCGCTGTGCTCGACGTCGAGTTGAATGCTGATTTTATTAAAGAATAATATAGCAAGGACCAAGTATCAAAATTATGATTGCTGTTTATTAAGTATATCTTATGTACTAAAATCAGGGCATTATTCATAATGACTGCGTATTATGGACACAATTAAGTTACTTAAGGCAATATTAATAATTATGATTTGAATTGCTATCACATTGCTCTGACTTTATTAATATTGCTATGCGGTTTTCAGGTAATTTGATAAAAATAACAACAATGTAATAAATAACACTGCACCTAGTTGACGAGCATTATTAATATTGTCGGGTTAATTTGTTTCTGTAGTTTTCCTGAGATTTATAAAATGACCGATTATGCACTTTTCCATGACATAGATATTTTTAAGAATATTGTAGTGTGTCACCTATAGTCGAGTCGTTTGAGTGTGAGCTCAGAGCAGTTGAGATGTCCAAGGCCCATAAGTAATCCTGCGACGGGGCCGGCGGATAGATCCACGCGTTTTCCAACGTAATCCAGACGTATGGGCACCTCGGGTGAGAAGACCACACGCCTGAAACAAAACCATTAACATCTTTAGTCTGTATATCTTTTAAATCCTGTACAAAAACTTGGAAAATATATTTAACGCTGTTTGGCAAAGAAAGAAGGGCGCCAAACGAAGTTTCTGCCCCGGTTAAAAAATAGGTCCGGGTCCGGGCCTGAAGTATTATTATTTTAGGATATTATTATGACATTAGTACCTACCGGAAGTAGATCGGCGAGTCGTCTATGGGCTCATTGTCCACAGGTTTAACTGCAGGTTTATCTTGGGTGAGCCCCAGCCGCTGAAAGTCCTCCTCCAACTGGATGAGGTTTTCGGAGACCAGGCGCTCAGCTTCGTATGTCTCCATAAGCGGCTCGTCGTTGCGAATTACTTAATTAATCATCAAACATTGAGTTTACAATTAGTCCTAATTTATGTAACTTTTAGCATAAGTGTGTTGTAATCTTGTTTGTGGTGCATAAATAAATAATAAACATAAATAGAATTTATTTTATTACAAAGTATCAGTTAGTAATCTAATCGAGCATTATAAAGAGAAAATGTTTGATTGTTTGTTTGCATCAAATAGGTTCCGAAACTTCTGAAAAGATTTAAAAAATTCTTTCACCTATGTGAAGTCAAATCTTACGCGGGTAACGTAGTCTATAATTTACACGGGCGAATAGCTTCGTCAGCTGTAGTTCAACAACAGTTGGCAGTATGCTTTTATATTATAGTATAGCTTTACTTTAATACCTACTCAGCCACATTATCGGCTATCTTCGTGTAGGACATTGTTCTGGGCCAGTAATAATTAGTAATGTATAAGCTTTAGTAATTACTAGCTTTCGCCAGCGGCTTCGCCTGCTTGGACCCTAGGGAAATGTTTAGTGGAATAAAAAGTATCCTATTATCTAAGTCAGCTAACACCCTATCTTTATACCAAATTTCATCAAAATCCATTCAGTAGTTTCGGCGTGAATGACCGACAAACATCCGAACATCTAAACATCCAAACAAGGAATTTTTCACATTTATAATATTAATAGGATTATAAGTTTGTGTCGGTACTCTTACCAGCTTCATTTAGCGATAAGGCGTCGACGTCGCCCAATGAAGTGGGGGTAGGTGGGGGGTCGCGGAGATGGCTGGCGATGCTCATGACGGGCGGTCGATGTGTGGGAGTCGTTTGACGGGAACCGCTAGAATCTGTCGACAGTCCTCCCAAGCTCTTAGAATCGTCATCTGTTGGAATTGACTTGTTGTTAATATTACTATGGACTGGCATGTCCGGCTCGAAGGACCATTGTACTTGAGAAGCGGTTAGAACAACTCCAATAAAGTATATGTAACATTAAAACACAATTTGCTTTTTTATTGGTGAATATTAAAATGATATAATTAGTATGAGTTATTAAGATCAGTAAGTTCTTCCGAAGGGTGAATGTATAGGCAGTGACGCTAAGTAACTCGCTCGAATTTGAGTGTGTGACACCTTTTTTAGCTCCATTTAGAAAGTCCACAGTAAAAAAAGCAGACTATATAGTAATGAACATTCAAACATATTCAATTAAGAGGGGAAGGTCAATTAACATATTGTTCATTAAATTATACGTTTGAAAGAAATGAAAATATTAGATCACAATTGTTTTAATTTGATTAATTTTATGACTAGCATCGGATAATTAAGGGAATATCTAAGCCAATATCACCAATTTTAAGTTGATTTTGAACAAAGATCAAAATACAAGTAAACTGAACAAAAAGATACGATCTATCTCGCATAATACGCAATCATTTTATTATTGTCTGGCCCATTCATTTTGTCACAATTTCTTCTTATCTGTATGCATAGCCTTTATATGATTGTACCGCTACAATAAAACTTGTTGAAAAAAAAGGGCAAATTAGATAAATCAGGAGGGACTTAAAGTGAAAAGTGCCCTTACCACAGGTCTCGTCGGTGCCGAGCTTGGAGAAGTATCCGACGACGAAGGCGAGCGTATCCTGATCGAGGTTGAATCGAAGTGGCAGTAGTGACACTTTCATGCAGCACTCTTGAGCTATCATCGACGGGTCCGGTCGTAAGAATACCACTTTCACGACCAACTAGGAAGAAAAAATTAATTTATGATAGACAGGATAACAAAAGGTTAACCAATCTTAACATTTTTTACACAATTTAACTGTTCATTAAAAGTCATTGTAACAGTAACATTATACCTATTTGGTAATATTAAAAAGAAATACTTCGATTATATTTTAAAAAAAATGGATAGTTGTTAATCAAGTATTCAAAATCAAATTAGGTTAAATATATAAACATTAAAATTAAATGTGCAAGTCATATTTGTTAATTTCAATTTACTTTAAAAACATGAATGGCTACTTTACTCTTATTTACAGTAGAGCGTCGTCGATTATCCGAACTAATTGGGGGACAGGGGGGTTCGGAAAACCGTTTTTTCGGATAGTTGAACTCTATTGATATATTTATTTATCCACGAGTGAATTAAAGCCATATTTACATATGTACTTTCATAATTATATATTTATTGGAAAATAGGAATTAGAAAACAAATAAACTGAAGTATTTGCAACAAAACATTCTAAGTACAATATTGGCGAAAATCTAAGAGTATTAAGTGTAATTTACTAACGCTTAAAAATTCTTAAATTTTCGTCTGCCGAAGCAAGCCTACCCGTTTACGAGCGGCTAGGTTGTATTTTATAAGGACATATATCTAATACTGCTCGTTCTCGACTTGTGTTTCAAACCAACGCAAGGCAATATCTAAGCAAGTAAACGCTTGTGAAGCACCAATTATGTTTTCATCTTCATTATCTGAACTTGCAGTAGATGAAGTGTTGTCAGTTTTAATAGTCATCAGACTTAATATTGTAGAAATTGAATATTGTTGAAGTCGAAACAAGTGCGCGCACGAGCGCGGGGCGCGGGAGAGTCGCGAGTTCGGATAAGCGGTCGTTCGGTTGATCGACGTTCGGATAATCGACGCTCTACTGTACTTATTTATTTTAGTTAGGTGATGTAACTTCTGTTGGATGCAGAGGTAAACACTCTATGTCTTACCATGTGAGCATGTTTTCTTTCAGGCTCCTCCTTCAGTTGGTACTGGCTGAGCATCTTGTTGATGTCGCTGATCTCCAGTTGGTCGATCACCTCGATCTTGTGGATGGCGAGCGTATGCCGGGAGGCATGTTTACCACTCGACGGATACGTTTCGTGGACATATTTCACCTACAAAAAAGTATTAACTGAAAAAGGTATTTTGATCCAGTGCAGTTAGGACGCACGCTACGTATAACAAATATGTTTATATTTCTATTTGCTTACCATATAGCTTTAAAATATCACAAAATATATTCAATAATTCTTTAAAACCTAGCATCGGGTTCCATTAAACAGGAAAAAATTAATGTCATTATTGAAAATCAGTTTTGTTCATTATTGTATAGATTTATTATCAGTTCCTGCCAGTTTGACATCAAGGGGGCCTTTTTGAATGTGTCTTAAATATAACATAGACAAAAATTATGGGCTAATACTTGTTTTAATCCCGAGATACACCGCGGTGCAAATAGAGCAACGTATTGCGGAACACATCTTTTAACAACTACGTGGAATGTTCAGACGAGAAACTACAATGCAAAAGTCACAGAGTCACGTAAATTATGAGTTTTGCATCTGTTGGAAATTTTGCCCCCTAATTTATCCAAGGTTTATAAATATTTCACTGGATACAAAAAAAGGGTATTTGTTCTCTGTTTGAAATAATAATTTAAAAACGCCGTATCACAAATATTCGAAAAAAAAACACGTCTTCTTGCTTTAAAATTAAATAAAAATTTAATTTTCAACAACAATCTACCACGATGTTGTGATCTCATTAAACTTCAAATATATGACGTTTAATGAGATCAGAACAAACATTTCTTATTAATGTGTGTTACCTTGTTAAGACAGATTTTAACGCTGGTGCTATGGTCACGGGTGGCACCGCCCCTCTCGCGCAGGTCGCGACGGGGCGGAGCCCTAGTGTGCGCACGCGCTCGTTCAGAGCCCGCTGAGTAACTGACACCGCCGCTGAGAGTACGCGACGTGTCATAAGGTTCATAATCTTTGCTTCGCCTGATGATACATTAAAACAATTGTACTACGACACCCGGAAAATGTTCAAAACAGTTGTTTAATTGCCTATTTAATGTTGTGGAAAAAGTATTTTAAAACTTTCATATGATCATATTAAATCATTAAAAACATATTTTATTCATTAATTTGTCCTAAAGCAATCTGGGCACTGCATTACGAGCCGTGACGTAACATTTTAACAAACGAGTTCTGATTGTACTCGCAACATAAATGTTGACATTTAGTTTATTAAAATGAGAGATGACATTATGACGATTCATGTAATCCACAGTTTTAATTTGCAAGTCCAAATTGCAAAAGAATATTCTTACAACTTATTTTAAAACAAACAACACTACAGAGTTACTGCTTACGTATAAGTTACCATTTCCAAAATATTACATGATTTATTGTGTAACTATCAAGTAGCAAATTAACATATTGATTGAACAACTAAGGTTAAACGTCGATGAGCTGAATACAAATTACAATGTAACAGTAATATGACGCATTCATTCATCATAACATTTTAAAAATCTGTTGTAGTCATTTTATATTTCTAATAAAAAGGCAACCATATAATTATCGTGTATAGGTAAATTCCATAATGCAGTTATGTATTCAAACGAATTTCGTCCATAGGTTAAGTAAATGAATTTTGTGTACGTACTTGCTTACTGAAGGCGATCCTTGCTTCCGCGGGTCGTCAATAGTGACTGATTTCTTGGGTGGTGTCGGATCTGATGTCTGTCGGAAATCGGTGCCTCCATACATAGTCCACGCAACGGACATTTCACAGAGAGTATATCTGTTGACGATTGATTATCTTTCATCAAAAGGTATAAACATATTGAAAAACAACTTTTTGCGTCGTTCCTATTTTCAGGGGCATCTCTAGCCTATGTGTGTGCAATCAATACCCTGGCGCCCTCTTCAGGCACTGATCTAGGCTCGGGGCACGTAAAGGCACTTGCCCCGAGCCTAGTGTCAGGGGGGCGCCAAAATCATTATCATATAATACCTACTACGAAAATATTTTATTTTATTTATTAATTTGGGAAACAACAGCATTGAGTTACACATGGAATATACATAATTCAATTAAGTAGTACAGTTGCCTAGAAAGTTTCCACTTCTAAACACGTGCAATACTATGTCGAACAAACAATGAATAATAACATTTAATAATTTAAGTTTTTTTTAACGACAATCTAGAAATAACATGTCGTGAAAATACAATTAGAAGTATTTTCTCGTCATGTTATTTTAACGTCACAAACATTCACAGCAAATCTGTAACTATAATAGGCACAGTTTAAAGTATCTGAAAAAAAAAAAAAAAAAAATTTCAGATTTATTCGTTTTTTAATTGATGTGGTTTGAGATTGAAGATATCAACATGACCATACTTATAATTGTAAACATTTATAGTTGTAGCTACGAAACGGTTATTAACATAATTAATCCGTCTCCAAGTAACGTAAAAGGTATCCCTAGAACGCAGGTTACTCATTGGACACTTTCATAAAATTTCTCTAAGTAAATAAGGAGAATCAACATGGTTGTTGATATTTTCGTAGTAGGTTACATCAGCGGTCTCATGGAGCTTGGGATGGGTGGGGGAAGATGACGAAGGATGCCATGTGAAGTTTCTGCGTTATAGCATAGTATACGTTGTACGCAAACGGCTACACGAGTCTATTTTATATTTCCTTAGAACCCCACTATACATTCAATCTATTTTTATATGGTTAGGCATTCGCTGCGCGTGGTGCGCCCGCTCCGTGTAGCCGCAAACTTACAACGTATACCCATAGAGCATATACAGTGGAGGCTCTGTCTCGCGGACGGTTCTCAGATTCGGGAGACTACTTTCTAGCATAATGTATGTATTCATGACACTGTATTAATCGCTTCTTATTTATGTATATATGAAGGGTAATATATATATATTACTTTCTAATTTGTTTTTCTTAACAGTAATTATAGTCATATCAATTGCACTTTGTGTCACCCGCAGACACATTACTGTCCCACGACGTCTTGGTTGGCTGGAAGAGATCTCTAATAGAGATAAGCCCATTTTTGTGTACAGTAAAGAGTAAATAATAATAATAATACTCGGCGCCCGGGTGGATCACACACTCTACCATAGGTAAAGACGTCCCTGCCTATTTTGTTAACATAATAAAGTATTGATATTATTTGCTGACTGTACATTTTCTATCAAATCGCAAAACATCCAAAAATTTAAGAGAATTTGTTAGGAACATTTTCCTTTAAGTATAACGTTTGAGGTTCTCAAATATACCTATATCCTGTAACTGACCTGGTGACTGGTGGCGGGAAGCTCTTAGGCGCTTGTAACACGTCCGCTCGAGCCGCGGGCACGTTGAAATGATTGTCGGTCATGGGCGGCGGGCCGTCCTCGTACCAAACTACTTTAGGTTCGGCCAAATCATCGTCCTCTTCGATGAATTGGGTGTCTATGATGCAATACTCATCGTCCGTGTTACTACCCTCGCTAGATCTGGTCTGTGTGCGATATTTTAAAGCGTAAATAAGTCGTTTCAAAAAACACTAAAAATAACTTTGTGGACTTTTAGTAGAGGATAAAGCTGGTCATTACTACTAGAAATTATTTAAGCATGAAAAAATAACCCGGAGCGAACAGTTACAAAAAGCAAAAAAATAAAAAAGCAAAAAAAAAAACATTACAAATCCATAATAAATTATGAGATTATAAAAATACATTTAATATAATACATTTACGGGACTTAAAGTGGTAAATAATACTTAATTTTTTCGTGTAATAAAATAACAGTAGTTATACTTATATGTATATGTATTCTACCTTTTTCCGTCTGGGCTTCTGTGGCGAAGGTTTGGGCGTCGAAGTCGGATCACCGAGCTCTCTGACAACGTGAGCATTGTAAGGTTTTGTCTCCACTGCATCCTCAATTCCAACGTGGAATTCGTGAAATTCCAGAGACTTCGGCTCTGATTGCTCTTGGATCGGTGGCTCTGCCTGTTTCTGCTTCATATTGGATTCATCGGGGAAGAAGAATATTTCTACACCCTCCTTTTCTGTAGAACTGTTGAGATCGTCTTCCTCAACTGTAAAAGAAAGAAAATAAAGTTATGTCCGAGGAGCTCGATAGAGCAGTGGTTAGCGTGTTTAGATCAGTCTACGTTTTGCGAATAATTTTTTCATTAACCATGGGTATGTAATTCCGATTACGTTACTAATTACTAGGTTTGAGATATGTATAATATTTGTTACGCTCCACACATTCATATATACAACTAAAATATGAAATTAATAGACGGCTTCCGTAGCCGAGTGGTTCGCACGCCGGTTTCAAGGTGTCGCCACCTCTGAGGTCCCGGGTTCAATTCCCGGTCGGGTCAACGTAGAAAATGAACTTTTCTATATTGTCTCGGGTCTGGGTGTTGTGGTACCTTCATTGTCTCAGATACTCCATAATACGGGGGCTTTAGCTACTCGTCTTGGAATCTGAGCAATGTATGTGATGTTGTTATATATATATATATATATATATATATATATATATATTATATATATTTATTATCATTATTTATTTATAATAGGTGAAAGTTGATCCAAGATAATAAGTTATTCTGCATTAGTTAAAATAACCAATCGACATTGTGCGTGCGTTAGTTTGGCCAGTTCTCCCATGACATATGATTCTATTTATAGGAAAATTTGTGATAATACAAGGCATCAAATGAAATAAAAATAATGATGATGCAATTTGAATATTCAATACATAAGTAGTCAATCTTAAATAAGTATCAATATATAAGTCTTTCAGTATTTAGACGTACGTGTTGTGTTGGGGCTTTCTTTCATTGCTTCGGCCATCAAATCGTTGACTTGTTGTATTTCACTCGGGGACAGTTCACGTATTTCTTCTACCGGCCGATCGTCCAGACCTATGGAAGAGGAAAAATATGTTGAAAACTTTTCTAACAACTCTCAATTTCAAGGAGTTTAAGTTATTTATTTTGTACCTTTTACTGACCAATTAAATAGATATTTAACAAATTATATATTTTGGGAATGTCCTCATCGATACCTTTAATTTAATATTCATATTGCTATAATTAAAAATGGTTTTCAAACACAATTACGCAGATTACTACAAATTTAAGTGAACCGATTTAATATATTCTTGGAAGAGCTAAAGTATTAGCAAAGACACATGTACTTACCAACGAGTTGTTCTAATGGTTGATCGGAACATATGCTGGTGTGTCGTGATGAAGGATCGAAAGGCTGTTGGGAATCGCCGTCTGACGCCAGGTACGTCAGTAGACGGCACAGAGCCGACGCAGAGTCCCAACACGTGTACAGATTCAACATGTTGTTCGAAGCGCTCAAATCCACTTGAGGGCCGTCACTTGACTGAGAGACATTTAAAATTAATCGTGGTTTATTTATAAGCCGTAACCATATATTACTGAATATTGTTTGCGAAACAATAATTTAAAAATGATAACGTAATTAATTTTTTTTTATCAAATGTTGGGTTGGATGGCATTTCTATTGTTATTCTAATAAACTGACTTTGACAGGACTTTTTCGATCTTTGGGGAAAAAAAATATTTAAAGTAATACTGGAAGCCGACATAGGCACACAACTTATCAACGTCAGTCACAAAAAAGATTTATTGCGTACATAATTTGAATATATAATTTCTATAAGAAATTAATAATATACAGTATTATATATTTAGTAGCTTTCGCCAGCGGCTTTGCCCGCTTGGTCCCTAGGGAAATGTTTCGTGCGATAAAAAGTATCTATTATCTAACAGCCAGTTGCACAAACACCCATTAAAATTTTTCATTAGTTTAAAGCGACATTACCCATACAAAATTGACATCTATTAGAGCTTTAAGTCGTCCGTAAACATTTAATGGACATTTGTGTAACTGACCGTATGTCAGCTAATACCCTACTTGTATACCAAATTTCATCAAAATCCGATCAGTAGTTTCGGCATGACTGACGGACAAAAATCCAAACAAAGAAACTTTCATATTTATAATATTAATAAGATAAAATTAAATTTTAACACTTACCCCATTAGATTTATCGTTCATCCTCAACGATAATTCGAATAATCCCAAATCGACCACGCAAATATAGTCTTTATTGACATCTGGGTGTTTATCGTCGTCTAAGGGCACAGCCACATTGGGTTTAGTATTGTGTATGTAATAGAGGAACAGCGTACATTCCTGTACGAGGAACCTCAGACAAGACGTGTTGGTTTCAGCTATGAGATTACTTGATACACTGAAGTTGCCGAGCGTGACCACGGCACGCACGGGAAGGTAAAGGGGCCTGGGGAAAATGGAAAGCATAGAAATGGCAGTTCAAGGATAAAACGTATTTTCTCTTAAAAAGGTTGAGCGACACGGTGTCTTATTATAACTTATTAACTAAATAAATAATAAATATTAAGTAATATATCATATATTCCTAGATTCTTTGCCTATAGATTCCTAGATCTATGGCGGTTTTTGAACAATTTAATGGTATGAATAAAAAAAATCAAATATATAGCTATAGCTGAATAACATGGATTATTTTATTCAACAATTAAACGCTAACGTCATCTCTTTACATGCAAAGTGTTAAATAATGATTAATTTGCATTATTTGAAATTACAATATTAAAACATGTATATTTATCAGCCATTGTACGTCCCAACTGCAGGGGCTCAGGACTTTCTTATGGATGGTTAAGGAGGATGGGCCATGACTATCCACTCTGGCCAAATATGGATTGGGGGGTATTAACAACTGCAAATGCAGCCGGCACCATCGGCTTAACGTGTCTTCCGAAGCACGCAGTGGCTCAAGATAATAATATTTGGTCATTCATCCCGTGACCGACCCTTACGAAAGTTGCTTAACGACAATGGTCGCGAGCCGCGGTGCTTATCCACTACGCTATAGCTACTCATTGTATATGTATCAGATATAAAATTCTAAAAATAATAGTTTAATTACACAATTTCTAATTACCTGTAGTCAACAGCACAATCCCAAACATGGACATGCAGTTCAGATAGTACAATAGAAGGTGTATAACCAGGCACAGGATAATCCAGCACGTCTATTACATCCATTAATTGTGTAAGCCAAGCGATACCTTTATCGCCTCTATGGCGGAGAGTTGCTTGCTCTATGCCAAGTGCTATACAAATAGTCTGTGGGTAATAATTTGACAGTTAGTTTGATTTAATTTACGCGCGTTTAAACTTTATTTCAACATCAATCAATAAATTAATAATCAACCTTATCCCTTATGGATATAGTTGATAAATACTTGGCCTTAGTCATAGCCTAAGATTAGTATTTAATAAAGAATAATAAATTTTGCCCGTTTTCACTAAACTTAGGAGTCGCCCAAATGTGACACCTAAATAGAGGTGAAAATGCGTTTTGAAGACAAGAAGTCACCTTTAAGCAACGCTTAAAGTTAGGATATGCATTCATTGTACGGCGCTGGGCATTTGCGTAATATGACATATAAATTTACTTTTTGATAAAATCAATTTAGTAATTGGTAATTTGGAATCAAGGAGTTTATATAGTAGAATTAAAATATAACAATGTCACTTTTTTTTAATTTTCGTACTTTTTATAAATGGGCAATGACGACTTGGGTGCTCATGTAAATACGAGAGCACAAATATTTTTCCTTGTTTTATTATCTCAAAATATGTTTTTTATTGTCTCTTTACATGTAAAGACAAAATCATAGACAAACGTTACACAACTAAGCAAGTGGTTAGTCACATACTAAGCAAGAGTAGTAACATACTATTACCTAACGTTAGGTTTGGTGAAACGGCAAATCTGCATAATTATGCTATTCTTAGTGAATTCTAGTTATGTTATGTCTTATTCTAGGTTAGTGAAAACGGGCATTTTTTAACATATTTTTAACTTAAGTATTTTTTTTTATCTTTTTTTTTTTATTCGAACAACAGCGGTACAGAGTAGTTTTCGTCAGCTTTTTTATTTAAAACACTTAATCGTAATACATGTTAACGATTTATTAATTGATTTCTTACTTTCAAATTAGGCGTTTCTGAATCTGGTGCCACTTTAAGTGCCATTGAGAACATGTCTTTACTTCGCAATTGTTCTTTTATAATGACACCTTTGTTGGATGGGTAGATAGTGCTTTTGAGGTGTGAGGGTAGACTTGTTCCGTACAATCTCAAGTTTGGTTTTTCAGTTGGTATTGTCATGATTGCTGCAAAAAATATTAAGTAGGGTTTTCGTCCTTTTTCATTGCATCAGAAAGAGCGAAAGGCTTTGTATCAGAGACAGATATGATTGGGAATTAGGTTGTGCTATAAACACTAAAACTTCATATATAAAATTATTATTATATTATTGCTACTAAATTCAATTTTTATTCATTTGATTTCAGTAGCATTTTTTTAAATTAATAGTATTAAGCAATAGGGGCTATATTAACCCTTAAAATCAGATCATTATTTTGAAGCTTCTACTTCTTTTTTATGCATTTCTGACATCTCTTAAAAAATATAATAAACAATCTATATCATAAGAAATGTCCATATTAACAGTAATAACTAAAAGGGGGCAAGTCGGCAAAATGCCAGGGGCTCCCAGCTGGAAGGGGCCCCCGGTCAGAGCAGACTCCTTACTCCTGCCATTTATTATTACACAATTACTAAAAAAATAGAATATCCGACGAATTAGTTAAGCCACTGTCCATTATAATATATTCGTTTCAGAAAAATAACACCAAATCTTCCTAATTCGATCACTGGTAATGATGTTATAATTACATATATTTAGTTAGCTGTTTGTTTGTTTAATTAACACTTTGACATGACAGCTGTCAATAGTTGTCAATTAACATTGCCATATAAAAATTGAGATTGTTTCTTTAGTTTTTGTGCCATCTGATCAGATCCTATAATAATAAAAATATGTATATTTTATAAATATATAGTGTAGAGATTAACAAGAAACTCACGGTCGTGGTATAATGTCGCCTTGCCAGCTCGTAGACAAAGCTGTGCGGTCTTTGGGCGGCCATTTAGACCGCTCACTTGGCACATTGACAGTTTGCGCGCTTCCAACACCAATTCACCCATTTGCCCGGGTACCACGAGCTTGTTACTATCCTGATTTAGAGAAATTTTCAACCATTATCAAATATGGTCAGTACCAATAGATATTACTATACATTGAAAAATATTTTTTAGGTGTATTAAATTAAATTTGTATAATGAAAAAGTTTAAAGATCATCCGCATTGGAAAGACATGATTTTATTTTGTTATTTATAACACTGAGTGAATTATTATCTACGGTTTTGGAGATAACCAACCTTAATGCATTGTGTGAACACAATTTTAAGAAGCTCGACAGAACAGTGTTTAGTGGAAGTTTGGCGTCTTTCCAAAGGTCCGATCATAGGTCACGTTAAGCCTTTGGTCCTGGCTGTAAGTGCAGTCGTTAATACCCGCCAATCTGAATTGGACCGCGTGGTGGGTCATGGCCCACTCTACCTATTTGATTCAATTCAATTCCATCAATAACGTACGCCTGTGCCTTAGCTATCATCATTGCTATTAATAATGTGAAAAAATATTCATATATTATTTTATTATTGGCAATTGTGTTTTATGTAATTAGATAAAATAATATATTTTTTAAAATACCAATAACATAAGGTTTGGCTATATTAAATAATGATAGATATTTTTTTTGGATGTATTAAATTTAAAAGCTTACTCTGACAGGTGCGTAAATGGTAAGCAGTCCTTTGTTGACTTTAAGCGTGAGACAGAAGTCGTGAGTATCCTTTGTGGTGTGAGTTGACTTGTTGCCCGTTAAGCCAAACTTCACTTTGTTGTCGTAAGTCGAATAGTATAGGTTCTCTTCTTCCGATGAAGAGCTCTCTGATTCAGAATCTGTAGGGCATGGATAAAACGCTCTGTATTTATACTTTTTATTGTTTTATTTAAAAGAAGATCTTATATTTTTATTTAATTTTTTTTATCTAAAACTACACCATTAACGTTAAGAACAAAAACATCTGTATGAATTTTACAATATGTTCTTCATACAGGTAGACATTTATAAAAAGTTTGCATATCTTGTCATTTAAAACTCAGATAAATTTTAGACAGGCTTTTAAGTAACTCTTTTTATGTCAAACTTACTAACGAAAATTAATAAATAACTCACCATAACCACTGCCTTTACAAGCTCCAAAGGCGGGATAGATAGACTGGGTCATCAGTGGATTGATTTCAAACGGATCCACGAACTGCGGCTCCCACAACAGAAGATCCGAATTTATCCGGTTGTATATGATCTCGTAAAGTTGTTTCGATCTAATACAACAATAATATCATGTAAACTCATAATCTGTGATAGGATTAGGAAGAATATAATATTTATAACTGCCGCTAGACCTGCTGTACACTGTCTGTACAAACATGTACAAACGGCAACAAATACCACAAGAACCACTCCACACGTGTTTATACACTGTAAAGTCTAACCATTTCTGAGGTGAGGATGCCGTTTGTACACGTGACTTGGCCATGGGTGGTGGACAAGCAGTCTTGCAAATACTAACTGGGTGTAAGAGTTACTAGAAATCATAATTTCACGGTTATAGTAATGGACTTCCATAGTATCACTGATTGTATCAAATACTTATAATATTTCCTTAAGCTCATGTAGGACAACAATCTTTTTGAGGAGACGTTATATGGACAATACATAAAGACATTTTTATATAATTCAATTTTTAATTAGAGAAATTTATCTGTTTTGTATTGGCAATAAATAAAGAATAGCATTTAAATTGAATTTAATTCATATGCGGCCGCACGTAACACGTTGAAAAGCGCAATGTCTTGAACTTCGTTTGTTTGAAAAAAGGCGGTTATGCTTGTGGCGCCTCCCTGGTATTGAGCGGCGGGCTTAGGAACTAATTTCTTAATTAGCCACTCATTCTTATGAGTGGCCAGATATAATGAAGTAATCAATCCTAAATAATTTTGAAACGGAATTGTGCTTATCATACCATAGAAATAAAATTAAATATATATTATATGCGAAAACTGCTACACTACGGAACACCATAGAATAGGTATTTGTGTAAAAGTTACTTACTCAAGTTGCAAACTGAGAATCGGCAAGTTGAATTCAAGGTGTACCGACGAATGCTCTATGGCGCTTGTGGTGAACTCCGCCATCTCTTCTTCAGTGCCAGGGACTATCAGTTCTTCTTCTTGACCTAAAAAAAATGGTGATTTTTACACATATACAGTTACAGCAGCATCTGGGATTAAGGACGGCAGATTAGACATGAATACAGCGCTTCACTGACTTCCATTTGATGAGCATTGAAACGTTAAATTCATTTTGTCCAATCAAATCCAAGTCAACCGAGTTATCTTGTAGGGTTGCAAAATGCAGTGAAACGGAATGCTGTTCTGAGTCGTCGAGGTACTAATAGTACTTACTTCGCGTATCATTTTCGTGCTTGACAACACTCTGGTGGGCCATTTTCTTGCCACTAAATGGACTGGGCTCGTTGCTTTGGAGATTTTTCATTACGTACATCGATGTCGTCATCGGATTAGTAACGGCCGGCTCGAAAGCTGCGTCGTCTGATAACGTGTCGAACGGCCCTTTGTTTTGACGCGGCTTGAACGTCAGCGAGATCCTAAGTTATGTAAATTTTAAAGTATTAATGAGTAAGAAGCTCATCTTAGAAATTACGCAGCATTTCTTTCAGCCTAACTAGAATTGCATAGATAAATTAATAATCCCAGGACAATAAAGAGAAAATTATGTATATATAAATAAATAAAACAACATAATTACAATTTAAAACAAGCCAATAACATATTGTTTCGACCGTGGGTGTCATTCAGTACATTAGGGGATCGAACTACTTTCAAAAAATTTATTTAATTTAACCAATATGCATGCTTATTTCCACATAAATATTATTTTATGAAAATAAGCTTTACTACATATAAACACAGCTTAAAATATAACTGTTAAAAATAAACATACAAGAAGATATTGTGAGAAACATGTACTCTGTGATGAAATGACCCAGAGCCCTTGCAATCTGGATCATGTATTGTCAAAGAGTACTAACTTTCAGATATACTCACGTCGGTAGAAGGGAAGCGTTTGCGTTGCCAGCTAGTACGTTGGCCTCCATTGGGTCACTCATCGTCGTTCGAGCTATATGTGTTGATGGCAAGGTGTCATTTTCCTATGTAAAAATTTCCGATTTTAAAAGGATATTTCGTTTTTGTGATTTACCTTAGATATCCGAGAATAGATTCATTACAAACATAACTATGTGAAGTTATTATTGGTGTAGTTTCATAAGTTTACGTAACTGAGGTCGGTGAATATCTGACTGATTAGAACTGACTAATATATAATACTAGCTTTACGCTAGACGCTTTATATGTTGTCGAAAACCACATTAAATTCCGTTGTATAAGATCTTAACGTACAGATAGCGGGAAGCGACTTTTGTTTTATACAATGTTCAGATATATGTAATTTGACATGCAAATTATCATTATCGACAGATTCTTCAGTCTATCAAATGTGCAACCGGAAAATATGGTCTAATATTCAATGGTTCTACGTGAACCTGAAGCGTGAGTTTCATTACGTCGAATCCTTGCAATAATGTTATGACAGTGAGCTTTACTTCAAATGTTCAATATCTCAGATAACAGAAAATATGTCATAACCAGTGGTCGGAATTAGGTAGAGTTATTCATGTATTTACACCGATTTCATACAGCGAAAGAATAAAGTGGATATGCCTCAAATCCCGAGATTAATTTTAAAGAGCAGAAAAAATCCCGTGATTTTTTTAATAAAAAGTTATTTACTTTTACACAATTTAAACTACTGCACGCACGACGTTGCCAAACTTACATCAATGAAAGAAAGAAACAAAGAAATCCCGGGAAGGTCCACATTAATATCAACATTTCGATGCAAGTACATAAATAACTCTACCTAATTCCGACCTCTGGTCATAACTCATAATCAAGAATCTGAACTTCTTAAGAAACGTAAAATTTAGCGGTCATAGTTTTTTTTTTACAACTGGAATAGACTGTCTTGGTAAGACCGTACTAATGCATATTTCCGTTGATATGTTAGATTTGCATCAAGCCTTAACTAATAAAAATAAATAGCATGAACTCAGAAGATGGCATCAAAGAGAGTGAAAAATATTTACATACGTATTTGTATTAGTTGACAAGAAAAAAAATATAAGAACGACCGTAAAAGAAATTGAGAACAGGGGCGGCTAATGTAGATAATGTTGATTTCTTAATTAAATATATTGAAATTTATTATCTCAAGCTCTTAACTGGCAGTCGTTAGCATTGGGCCACTAAGGCGGGTAACTGTAGTGGACTATAATAAGTTGACGATGACTTACATGGTAATATATGTCCACACTTGTCGCCTTCAATGTGACCGTAGTGGGCAGCGGTCGTACGCTCGGTGTCTGTTGTGATCCGACTGTTATATTTTGGAAGTCGAACCCGAGGTAGTCCGGCCGTATGCGTCTAATCTCACGGTTCACGTTTGGTCGGAGATCGGCTATTGGGAACCTATGTGAGGAGGATAGCATATTAATGTTATATATACCAGGCTAGTACAATAGCCTCTTTTTTATCCCCCTCGGAGAAGGTACAGATTTTATTTAAAAAAAAGGTTATTTATATACAGGGTTATTTTGTAGACACCAGCAACTTTGAAGGACTAAATATCTAAAGTCATAAACAACAAAATTGGTCTATTAATATATACAAATGTAATATTTTTATAAAAATGGTACAGATTTTATTAAAAAAAAAGCTATTTATATACAGGGTCATTTTGTAGACACCAGCAACTTTGAAGGACTAAATATCTAACGTCATAAACAACAAAATTGGTGTATGCATTAAACCATATATCAATACTATGAACTAAAATGATTTTTCAAATGTTTAGTGTACTGTGACATTTATAAGTCTATATTATAAACGAAAGGACGACGCTATGATCGCGGGTTTTGCGAAGTACTTCCATATTAGATACTAGATTCGCATAGATTTTTGAATATTAAAATTAAAATTTATTTTTGTATATTACCAAAACGTAAAGAATTAATTATTGAATTTTACAATCTTGATATTTATATTAAAAATATTTGAAAAAAAAAACTCAGCTAACAATTGGGTACCGGTTTTAAGATTGTAGGTATGTTATTAACTTTCATGCAAAATTGTTATCAATTTTAAATGTTAAAATAGCAATTTTTATCTCTATACCTTAGAGTTGCGTCTAAGTTTGAGCACTGCATTGAGAAGTTGAATTGGTTGTTTGGTGGTGGCGAACTGGCGGGGTGTGTATTCTTCGATGTGGTGGATTTTCGGTGAAACGTTGCCGCCATACGTTCTATCAACGTCAACTCTACGTCCACGTGGAATGGTGTACATTTCATACTAAAATACAAAATATACTTTACACAAGAAAGAAAATGATGAAATGGATTTATTAAATTATTTGCTATGTGTTATGTTATATTGTTTATATCAGAACAAATGCATTCATGACGTCCTAACGATATGCAAAATAGACGCATAAAATATATTGTTATATACATTAAAGACTCAGATTAAGTTAATATTTGTCAATCAGACAAGAACAAAATAAAGAAAATAGGCAACTGATTAAGAATCTGACAGACACAAAATGTTTCTGCCTATATGACGTCACACCGTGGCTTGCTTTAGGTCACGTGATACACGGACTAAAACTCGCCTTTATGACACAAATTCAAAATCCATATTTATTACAATGTAATTTTAGTTTTTGTAGAACTTATTGACTTATTCTGACTACTGTAACTTTTCTATTACAAAATATGTGGGCCTTACACAACATCCGTAGTAGGGTAGACTAGTTTCTTTTCCCCAGCGATGCGCATGTACTTCGAAGTCTGTTTGAAGTTTACTTTGATGTTTGCCCGAGTTGTTTTTTTCTCCTCTTCCTCTGGAAAATTACTTGGTTTAATAATAATCTTATAGCCAAACGCTGCTTGATTACAAAGGTTGAATAATGTAAGAAATAACCAAGAGAAAATTTATATGGATATTATGTGAAACTCACCAATATGTTCGAAACGTATCAAGTCAAACGCCTGCGGCTTGCTATCGTTATCTTTAGAATAAAGGCACTCTCTAACGAGAAACCTTCCTATTGAAGCTTCGCACACGGTTTGGTTTCCGTGACATGTGGTTTTATCACTACCATCTATTGTCACTTCTGACGTTAAAAGCCTACGAAGTAATATTAACAATTAAAATAGTTAAAAACGAAAACGTTAATGTAACATATCTGGGACTGAGAATACAATATAAAATATATATTTTGTAATAATTTGGTAAAAGCAGTCAATCTTTCTTGTCTTAAAAAAACTTATTAGTTAATGGTCTACCTTTACCTCAAATGGTTCAGATTCATTGCGATGTCTATAGCAGTATTGGTCATAGAGAACTCTTTGTTATCGCCTTCAACTACAGAGAAGGAAGCTAGATTGTCAAAGAACTCTTTGGAGATTTCGTGTAACTGATTCGCGGAAGATGGAGATATGCACTCTGTGCATGATGAATTAGTCACAAGGATATCCTGGAAATTATTCATAATCAATAATAGATTTGTACTTTTTTATATATATACGTACATTTAATTCAATTTATATTTAAATTGAAAACAGTAATCTATAAAAGATGTTGTACATATCGAGGCTTTATTTGAAAAGCATCACATCATAGTTTTTTACCTTATGTAATAAAACGCAGGACAATGAAGTAAGCCTAAAGCTGACGTGGGACACTTCGGCCGTGGGATCACCGTCAATATGAGGAACTAAAACAAATGAACGCGTAAGGATACCAAAGATTTTTCTTATACAGGGCTGAGATATTATATATATTTTTATGAGATGAAATGAATTTAAAGTGTATTTTAAGAGGTCGCTTTGTGATTTCTTTAGATAAATAATCGTTTTTTTTTTATCCCAAATTGATCACTGTTTTCTATAAGTTTATTAGGATTTTAATCTTTATTTAATTAATGAAATTAGTGAAATTGGCTTAGGCATTCCTTTAGTCATTTGATGTTTTATATTTGTTACCTTTTCTATTCCTCTTGATGCGTGGGGGGGCAGAAGGTATGTTGACGCTAGAAGTCATGCTGGTGCTCATGGAACTCACGGATGAAGAGAAACTCTCCGCCATATTGCCATCCGGTGACGTCATAGGATGGAATTTATCGCTTTCGCTGTCATCGTCTTCTATTAAGTATAAAAAGTGAAAAATAATATTAATGGTTCAATTGGGTTTACGGGTTCAATTGATTTTGAACTCTTCCTACATTGCATTAAGTCAAGTGGAGTCAAAAACAAGTGGAGAAATTTGTCAGTTTTGTATAGCCTGACGTGCTGTTTTGACAGTACTTTTATTAACTTTCTAAAGCTACAATTAGTGCGACGGAACTTGATGTATCTAGTACTATATCGATGAAATTAGAAGAATAAGAGAAAGTAGAAACTTATAACTCACCATAACTTGGCCCGGACCAGCCGTATCTGGCGTTGCTCGGTTTGCTATTGTGTCTTTCTAAATTACCAAGTAATTGAGCCTCTATTAGTTGGAAATCAGCTTGCCTCATTGGCTTACATTGAATGTTTACGTTACTTGGGCGCAAAGGTATATTACTGAAAAAATATTATAGAATTTAGAAATATATAAGAGCAGATTAACGCTATGCCAGAATTTTAACGATATTGTGTGTGGATAGATTATAAAGCATCTACAACATTCTCAAAAATATTACAAAGTATATGAAAGAATTTATATTGAGTAGCTCAATAATATTCCACTATATTATACGCTTGAATAAAACAAGTGATTATTGAATTTAAAAAAATTACCTCGTATCCTCTAATTGAGGTTGATTAAGTGCATCAACAAGCTCAATTAAAGTATGCAATTGTCGTGGAGAAATAAATACGATTAGAGAACCTAGCAACATTTTTACTTCCACCTTTGGTCCTTCCACTTCTTCAGAATGTTTGATCTTAAGGGTCAATTCTTGTTGCCCTGTCAATTTTGCAAATAGTATAGGATCAGGTAGACTAGCTCTTTCTTCGGGTGTGATTTCCCTTATTTCTATATGGCTTTTTATCTCCGGCACTTCTTCCTTGATCGGTTCAGCGTCTATTGTAGATATAACACTACGAGTCTCATAAAAGATGTCTGATGTTGTGCTTTCATAGTTCACATCGTCAACGGGAGACGTTTCCGATTTGTCGGCTTGTGATGACATTGATTTCTCCATGATAAGACTTCTTGCCATGGTACGCATTTTAGAAGGGAATTCGTCGGTATATAATGTTACACCTTCGAAGCGGATTTTCTTATTTGTGTATGTGGCCACTAAATATGTTTTAGATTTGTCGGGATCTGTCACATCTGGAGATGGTTCAACACCAGCTTCATCGAAGTAATCGATTCTGAAAGGTGTTTCGTAATATATGAATTTGTACAGTTACACATCAGAATGCCTACTGAGAAGAAGTAGGGATTCTGAAAACGGAATTTCGTCTATATAGAATTAGAATCGCTAATGACTACAAAGAAAACCGTTTTTCGATAATTTATGATGAAATGGAGGTAGGACCCTGATAAACCTCTGATGTGCAGTACAATCTTAACAGATATAATTTTGACCAAATTATAAGATTTTTTTTTTTGAGTTTTCGTTCGTGAACAAATAGAGTAGGCTTTCTGATGAATTCAAACCTCAACATTCTATTTCAAGAATAATTTTAAGAAAAAAAAAAGAACAAAACTAAAAAAGCACCTTACTAGATGGCGAATCTACCAAAAGTTGATTTTTGCAAGAAACGAATGGACAAAGATAGCCATTTCCGTTCCTTTTAACTAACATATTAAAAAAACTGAAATTTGTAAAATTCGAAACTTAGATATCAATACAATTACGAAAAAGTATAAATAGAATATGAGTTGTTTAATGAGTTTTGAAAATTTAATCCGAAAGAAAATCGGAAGGGATGTCATAGAGAAATCAAGAAAGTACTGTAGTGACATCTAATTTGATTTCGGGAACTAATGTTTTTTTTAAATACTTCCTCATTGTTTTTAAATATGAATATGTGGAAGGTTAAGTTAAAAAATTGTGGCAATCAGGTTGTGTAATTAATTGGACTCTTTGAAATTCTGTTCTTAAAACGTCGTTAAGTAAATTATTCATATACGTTCTCGCCGTTATATGGGTAATATAATAATGACTTTGTAATAAAGTAGTTATTTAACACGACAACTTCAATAGATTGTAATATCGAAAACTATATTCACAATGAATATCGAATTATACGACTGAACAAGATATTATGTGAAGGTCACATGCCTGCCCATTTAATTCTAATCAGTAATTCAATAAAGGTCAAACATATTAATAAAGAAGTACTCGCATTATTCTATAGCAGTATTAAATGAAATGGATTGGAAAATGGACATGATAACTTACTTTTTTATGAAAATTTCTAAGGCGATGCCTCTATCGCCATTCTTAGGAACGTGTTCTAATCTTATTTTTGTATTTACAAATTTCACTTTCACTCGACTTAATACTGAAAGAAAATCATAATAAAATATTTAAATATTATTGTAGAAGAAACACAATTATAGTATTTTATTAAATATTATGATAATAACTTACTTGAATCTATAGTATGAGCAAACAATTCAATCCCTTCGACGGGATTTGATTCCTGTGGCCCATCCTCTTCCCTTAGACAATCTGCTGCCAATTGCATCGATGAAGACATGGAGGACCACATTGACTCCAGCATCGACGGTACTATGTAAGAAAAAGCAAATAAATTTCTATTTCTGATGCAAATGCGAAAAAGCTCTATAAATTATTCTATTACAAATAAAATTTTGTTCGAAACTGAATGTCCTATTATTAGAATAATTAAGTTACTTATCTACGGAATTGCTTGCATAAACTTTTTTATCTGCCAATAACATCCACTAGCAAGGCTTTAGTAACTCCGCGATCATGGCGTTTGCAACAGGGACTCGATAAAAACGAGGTGGCAATCTCGTAGATAACTATTACATACTTTAATGTTAGTGATCTTGAAGGTATAGAACAACATATTAGTGTCCTATTGTAGCGTCACATATGTATGGTTAATTCCAAGTAATTTAAATGTTGATGCAGCACATACATACGTTGCCGCCGTCCCTATGGGGCGCCGCAGTCCTCCCTCAGTCTCATTGGAAGCGCACATTTTTTTTTTTTTTTTTTTTTTCACGGGTAAACAAACGGTGATACAATTTACATTGAACTTACAAAGTCAAAACAGATGAGATATAATTGCACATCAACACCGGGTAGTTTTGGTGTGTAATTTTTGTAAATAACTATTTATACAAGTAAGTTAAGAACTTTAAAAGATATTCATTTTCATTATTTTACATCACCCAACCTTTTGACAATAATTTAATAGGAGTCCATGAAGTATATATCTAAGTAATATACGTAACATAAATACTCGATTTTACATTATTATTTATTATTTTAGTTTACCACACACTTACCTGGTTCTTGTCGTACTTTTGGCTGTACAGTAAGGGAAAGCCCATTAACTTCCACAACTGAGTCATCTTTGAGTAACGTCGACCATGGGATTGTGACAGTTATCTCTTGCATGTACCCATCAACTATCTCCAAGGGCCAGTTTTGGCTATCACCCAGTTCATTAAGTGCCTGTAATATACAGAATTATGGAGTAGCTTAATAATAATAAGTCTAGAGGGTCTCGGATAGCTCAATGGTTAGAGCAGTCGCACGATTACGAAAGGTTATGGGTTCGGGTCCCATCTCGGGGTGCCTGGGCCTTGTGGAAATTTTAAGCATTCTTCATTATAAACATTTATCATTAAAGCATTGTGAATGCAAAATTAATCAAATTAATAAAGAAAGTGTTATTGAGTTATAATTGAGAATGAATAAAGGATCTCATCAAACGGTAATGATTACAATAGAAAAAAAAATACAAGTTTACTTCCAAATTCATCTTTTTTTATTTTTTCTTCTTACAGGGTATTACACCTATTTTTGAAAAGTAATCAAATGCAATCCTAACGTTCTAATGAACCATAGAAAAAAATATACAATGTTTTTAGACAGACGGTCAGTTGTACAAACGTCCATCAAGTTTTAATGGCGCCTTTAGGCTCTAATGAATGTCAAATTTGTATGGGTAATGTGGCTTAAAGTAATTACAATTTTAATGGATGTTTATGCAACTGGCTAAGAGTATCATTAAATTACATCTTAACATTTACAAATTTCGCGCGAATTGGAAGTAAATGCTGGATATCATATTGCTCTGTTTTGTAATTAATCGTGTTGCTGTTGGTTTCTTACATTTTTATGCACTTTTTATCATATTCAAATAACTATTCTTACAACTGTAAGAAGACAGTATTTATGCTTCGACCAACAATTGAAAGAAGTGGTTACATCAATGTGGTTAAATCAAGATTTGCAGTAAAAAGCTTTCCGAAGATTAGTGTTTACTATTGGTAAATGTGTGCGATCTTCTTTTAAAAAGCCCTTTCTATGGTATTATTTTAATAAAAGTGCCTTTCGCTTTATTTCGTCTGTAACACATTAAAAAAATAACCACTTAACGTATTAGTACACTTAGAAAAAAATTTAAAATTCGACAAGGAATGTCAAGACGACGAAGACTAAGGTTGGGAACAGAAAACAAGGAAAAACGACTTTCTGTGTTTTGCGGTTAAGATTGAGAACTTTTACAATTATCATAACGGTTTGAAGTTAATTAATTTATAATAGTTTTTGACGCTTCTTTGTCTTTTTATATATCATCGACGAGCGCGTTGCATTCATCTCGATTTTCAATATGGGCCGCATTCCGCCATGTAGCAAAAGTTCAGTGCCAAGGAAATAGCTAATGTCCGCTGCCGTCTAAGATATTTCCACTTTTTAGGGACTATACTAAACAAGACAACCTTAATATTATTGTATAAAGGCAAGGAAATTTTGTGTCGAATTCTTCTGATATCTTATTCAGTCTAAGATATCTTATTGCGGGCATTGTAGTTTCTGCACTCCAAGGGCTCAGCATTTTGGATAAAGAGAGTTAGTTTTAATACCCATACGGATGGTACTTGCTCTAAATATCCAAGTCAAAACAGCCCCCTAATTGTCTAATTTTAAATCTATTGCAATCGCTTTCAGTTTGAAAGGTGTTGCACAACCATTGCTTGTTTCTGAAGACAGTTGAAAAAAAAGTATTTGTATTATGCAGCAATGGTTGTGCAACACCTTTTTAAACTGAAAGCGATTGCAATAGATTTAAAATTAGACAATTAGGGGGCAGTTTTGTTTTAGGATGATTCCGCAAAGTACGTCTAGGATGGCCTATACAGGTTGCAACGTGCAGTTAGCATTGTTAATGCTGAGTAGTTCACCAAGCAACTTCTACTTCAAATGAGATGATATTGCCTCACTCAGTTTGATCTATTGTCTCTTATAAGGGTGAAAGCTGAGGAACTATTCTCTCCTACTCCCGTAACAAATAAACAAATACGAATTAGGACTTTCTTGCAAGAGAAGATAGACAAGACGGAAAAGACAAAATGGACGATAGGTAAAATGTACAAATGTTTGAAAGGATAGAAAAGGACAGCGGGAAGGAAGGCACGTTGATGTCGTGAGTCGGAATGCATTTACATATATGCATTCCGACACTTATCAGTGTAGTGCTTCTGTATGCCATGCGGCGGATGCGATATTCATTCTTATGCGTTGGGGAGGTGTCTATGTCAATTTGTATTTTCCTTAGATAGAAGAAGAGGGGGTCAAGCTGGCAAAAATCATCTGACACATTGATGGTCAGTTGAATTTGATGACGTCTTTAAGCTCTAAATAAAGTTCTAAATTTGAAAATTTGTACGGGAAATGCGATATTAAAGTAATGATAATTCACGTTTGTGCAACTGGCTGTGAGTGACATAAACACAAACCTTTTAGGTTTTCCAAATTCAAAGGAACAAAGTCTTCATTTTAGTTAGGATAGTTTGGCTTTTTAAACTTCTTGTGTGGTTTTTGTTAGGTTTTTAGAGTGTATAACCAAAATGCCTAACTTCTAAGTGATTTTGTATAAAGAAGTAACATCAACATCAGCAGGGTTCTGTCACAGCCAAAATATGAATTTCTAGAATTCATTTGGTAGAAAGAAATGAAGTAGTTACCCCTAAAATTAACTATTCTCTTCTTTATTGTGAAAATTGTATAAAGCTTTTATAGTAATCATAATGTGAGTAATCAATTAAAAACTATTTCGGCCACACAATGTGTCATCCTCTGTCCTTAGCTATCGAAACTACTGTTAGCTGGTGACCCAAAAACTATATTATGTAACATATCAAATAAGAGAGATTATTATGAGGATCTCAAATATATTTTTGAAAGAAATAGTTTTGTTGAAAATTGACCAGAAATCTTGAAAATCGTGGGTTTGAAATTATGAAAAAAGAAGACAAACAATTGTTTTATATCTAACAGGAAGATGTTATGACGTAGGCATCCGCTAAGAAAGGATTTTGATCAATTCTATCCCCAAGGGGATAAAATATTGGATGAATGTTTGTATGAAACTTCGTCAATTTTAAACCGATCGGGCTGAAACTTTGCATGCATAAAGCTACTATGACATAGGCATCCCCTAAGAAAGGATTTTGATAAAGGAAACTTTATTTCAGGTATTTCACACGATATAATGAATAAATATTTGTTAGAAATGCTGCTCAAAGTTACTTTAATACACACAGACGAAGTCGCGGGCAAAAGCTAGTCGATTAATAATTTGCATATTAAATCTTTTATATTTTGTTTAAAATATAATTAAATTAGATTCAAACAGTTTTTTTTGCACAACTTTATGTTATCATTACCCCTTATTATGACATATTTTATTTCATAAAAACAAGATATCATTTGATTTATTTGATTAGTGGAGGTCATTGCATATATTTAACTATAAATAAATTGGTCAAATTGCATTATCTCCATTTGAACATGCATGCACTTTAAGGATTGATTTTATAGGTACTTTACAAGTAGCAATCACATCATGTATAACTTTATAAGAAAAAATACCAGCATGTGAGTATGCAGACAATGATCCGCCAATGTTGAAGTACATAGTTCCCACTCACTCGCTTCAGTAACATACCATGACATAATTTACAGCTCTGTAAATTACTTGTTCTAAAGAATCTACCTGCCAATTTTAATAAAGAGAACTTTGATTTCTTTTGTTGTTTTAACAATGTACAGGTACTAAGATATTTCAAATTTCTGTAGTAGGCAATTTTGATCTCTACCCTCAATGTAAAAAACTTTAAAATGGAGTGGAGAAATTTAAGTTTCTTATAATCTGACTGGCTGATGACTGTACTTATAGATAAGTAATGTAGATACTTCATACAGGTAGATTTAAGTACATAATAGCACAGAATAATACAGTAGCGAAAGTTAAGTCATTTTTGGAAATTAATTGGACTGTTAGGGTTGCCTTCTTATTAAAAGTAGTTAGTAATAAAACAACATTGATATTTTAAATGATTTTTTATCTATTGTAATTAGCTGTATATTGTATTTTAAGTTGCACAATGAAACAATTGAATTTGGCTGTACAGATACATACTTAATCAATTCGGTTCAATAACTAAGAATTTCAAAATGGCTGACCGAAAGTGAAAATTTCCTAAATCAGAAAGTTAAATAAATAATTTGATTAGAATTTAATATTTTTAAATGAAGTAGAAATAGGCAACTATGTAATTTATGTTTGATAAGTATCATAACAAAATAAACATTCCGACTTATATATTGTAGTTACATAATACATCTAGTAATCTTGCCATCAACAGAGCGCACCTTGAGACCCCCTGAAAATCCATGTAAATGCATGTCTCTGTGTGCACATAAATGCAACTGTTTGTTCTTAGTTGTGCTACTGTATTATTCTGTGATACTTATCAAATGTGTAGCTCAGTGGCGTAGTGGATAAGCGCCGCGGCCCGCGATCGTAATCGTTAAGCAACTTTCGCAAGGTTCGGTCACGGGATGGGTGACCAAAAATTATTATCTCAAGCTACTCCGAGCTTCGGAATACCAGTTGTTAATACCCTCCAATCCACATTGGGCCAGCGTGGAGGGTCATGGCCCATCCTCCTTAACCATCCATAAGGAAGGCCTGAGGCCCTGCAGTGGGGACGTGGAAGGGCTGGTGATGATTATTCTGTGATAATAGTGTTGGATACAAAACTTGTTATTATAAGTAATGTGCTTGATGAGAAATAATAAATTAGTAAAACGTGTTTGATGCAAAAAAAAAATTACTGAGAAGAGGGTAATTAAGTAATAAAATAATCTGTTAAATTCAAAGTGATTTGAAAACAATTTTATGAAAATTTAATGTTCCTGTTTGATCAAGACTTTTTTTCATTGTTTTAAAACTGTAACCTATATTAATTTATAAGAAAAGCACCAAAATTATACAATACTTTTTATCAAAATTGCAAAAATGATGTGTTTGCTAATATTAGGAGGGTAATTAAGAAAAACAAAGCTAATTATTCAAAGCAATTCTAAAAAGACTTTCTGTAAATTTTATGCTTCTATTTGCTCTGAAGTGTTTATTTCAATATTTCTTTGTTTCGAATCATCGCACGTGTTAATTTTTAAGATAATGCGCACTTCGAATTTGGCATGGGGGTATTATAATTTACACGAGAGCCGAACTGAAAATAAAGCTTATTTAAAGTAATACATTTTGGGCAGTGGTCTTTGACTTAAAAATGGAAAAAAACTTACTTCGCAGTCAAGGCTAACGTTGGTAACAGTTCCCGTGCCATTGTACAGATCGACACTCAGCTGATCTAAAGTTAATTTTTCTTCAAGGAAATTTCCCAGATAACGCTGTAGGAGATATCTGCAGGCTCTTTTTTTAATGCTTTCAGACCATGGTAGATACCACATCTTAAATCACTTTATTAAGATCATCACACTGAGAATTTTTACTTTTGTGCGTAATGACTATTGTGATTTGCGTGTGACTGACTTACGAACGTAAATAAACACTGCGTTTCGTTTCACTCTACTTTTATTATGGAACAGCTGTTTCATATGAAATGAACAAATGAAATATAATTGTCTGAAAATGATAAAAATATTCCTCAGTTTTAGGTAGATGTTAACTTAAAATTAAATTTTAACTTCATAAATACAAAAATCATAGAAATATTGTTTTAGTGAGTCTATGACGTGCTCTATAGCAAACTCCAAAGACTTTTTGACCTAAAAACGATTCGAGCGAGAGAGGTTAATAGTCGTGTTCCTTTCTAATAAGTTTATTTAATAAAATAAATAATTTTACTGTATTCAGTGACTGAATTTTTAAGCAGTTTTGAACATAAATTGATCAAAAATAAAAATAATATTAATAATAAAAATAATGTTCATAATATATGGTAATAATGGTCAAATATGGTTTCCTTAATATTATTACAACTGTAATATTATTACACTCTGTTTGAGTAATCTTTAGCTCATACTGTTTTTGATAAAATACAAATATTAAACTAAGTTAAAAAAATGTTTAAGTGGGTGATTCTTGTAACTTGAACTTCCAGTTTCATACACCCGTCATTGGTATTGATTAGGGCATTGCAGTTTCTAAATCGACTATTAATCTTGATGAAGTCAATCTGATTTATCTTACTATGTACCTAGTCTTGTTTGTATCGAAAAGAGTTGTTATTGTTTTTAGAATATTTGTTAAATATTATAATGAATAATTCCTAGACTTACTATGGCATAACTATTTTATTTATAAAAACTATTTGGCGGTAATATTTTTGTATACCGTAGCTAAATGCCACTTTTAATTATATAACAACATTAATTCAATTGATTTCCATAAATAAATAAAAAAACTCACTTCCATTATGTTAGTTTCCATTTTCCTCTATACCAATAAAAAAGAAAATTATTCAAAGATTACTTTGTATTAATCGAGTTGCGTTTGCATATCTCGAACTAATTAAATTTCAACTCGATATTAATTCGAGTTATCAGATCCATAACAACACTGACAATTCTATTCTCTTTGGTTTAACGTAATGAATTGACATTAAGATCCAACAATTTGTGCTGCCATCTAGTGACATAAATTTTTGTAGTTTCTTTATATTTTTTAAATACTTCCTCATTGATATAATTTAGGTACCCACTTAGAAACTAAATGCTAAACCATGTAGGCAAATAAAATTAAATAACTTGCAAATAAACGTTATATTTAAAAAAAACTAATTTTGCATAATCACCTACTTAGATGGATTCAGCAGTTACAAGCTTGATACAAAAAACCCATAGTTTAGTACTAGTTTCGTTATTTAAACAAAACTCAAATATCTAGACACTTAAAAAGTGTCCTGTAGGACATGACTTTGTTAATAAATAGAATAAAACAAAAGTTTCATCATCATCATCAACCCATATACGTCCCCACTGCTGGGGCACGGCTCCCTTAACGATGTGAGGGGTAAAAAAAAATGTTGCTTAACAATATTTTATTAGAATCCCGGCTTACAATAATTATGATCCTTTTGATGAACTTGGACGCCCAACTCCATCCTGGCTGTGAGGCCATACGCCGCTTATATCCATATCATCATTATCATTGTCGCTTTCAGTTTCCGAATCACTTCTATAATGAACGGTTTATCCAAATACACATCATGCTTCAAATATTCTGCTTGTAACTTGCGAACATGATTGCAATGCTGAGCCCACTTACTAACCGTTATACTTTCAAAAGCTTCTTGAACTAATCTCAGAATTTTTGTGGTCAATATTTACATCAGAAAATTTTCTTTTCATCGAGCTCCATATTTATTCGATGGGATTGAGATCACAATGATAGGAAGGTAAGTACAAGCATTTGTGTCCATTTTCTTCTAATATTTTTTCAATTTCATACACTGGCTCGGGTTTATTTCTCTTAATTATTTCTAACAGCTGAGGTTTCGTCAACTCCTCTCCGTAGTCAATTTTATCAAATATGAATAGTATCAATACGACGATGGTGAGGCATTTTAAAACTATTCGATACAAGTAGGTATCGAGTAAAAGTATCGTTGAATCTTAGGGCTAGTCATGTCTTCAGCTGTGCATCATCTCTCAGAAAAGTTGGCTATATCATGGCTTTTGTATTTATAACAGTATTGATTTCTCCCAGCTGAAAAGCGAGCCGAGCGAGATATCAAGTACAGAGGCTACTTGTCCCTGTCTAATAGGGCGACAATAACATTTTCACTATGTGAGATTTTTCATGTAATACTTTGTATACTTCATTCATTATAGCATTAGACAGAATGAAAATAAGGTTCTTTTTATGGTATACTTTGTGACAAACTGTCAACAATCATGTTACTCTTAAGACTAACGGCTAATTTGCTCCATATCCACTTAAATACCAGCAGCTATACTTAACCGTTGTCTTTTTAATTTATGAGTATTTGACCGACTTAAAACATTTAATAATTATTACAATAAAAAGTGTTCATCTTAAAGAACCTAAAGAAGCAGGGTTAGATAGTTTCGGCACGATTCTCATGTCATTATAACTCTACCAAATATAAAACGTTGCCCAATCCCTTCAAACGTTTCGGCAGTACAGCTTTTTAATTTTGTCAGATAATGATTTATTCATAATAGTCAAAATACGTAATCTGGAATTGTCATTCATTGTAAATGCAACTGCCTTTCTTGTTGTCTTGCCATTTTCGGTGATTGAGTAATCACTGTTTTTTTGTTGTTTTCTTATAGTTTTGTTTTAGTTGTTATCTTTTTGTTGTTAAGTTTTGCTAAATTGTTATTCCGGTGCAGTCCCGAGTTGCCTACAACAATTACCTTCGACATTTCAGCAAGTTTTTCCAATGTCTTAATCAATAGTCTAATAATATCTGAATAAATGTTATAACAGTAATAATAAAAAAATCATTTTGTTTACCTTTATGTTCTGGACATGGATATAAATAAATTATATTCACTTACAATTAGAATCAATCAAAACAACAGATAGATAGTTTTATTTCCATGTTCGCTCTCAGTAAAAGATGAATTTAGAAAATACTAGTCTCATCTCAACCCCGAGAAAATGTAAAATTGCCCAACTCTTTCAGACTACCTAAAGTTCAAAATTTCAACAAAACTATTATATATTTTTAAATTTATCTTGTAAATAAAATGTTCTGAACTGCTGCTTCTGAGATCCTCTTTTTTCTAATGTTATAATGAATGGAGTATAGATGGTTAACAGAAATTAAAATCCCATTAATTATTTTTTCGTGACTTTTTATAAGAATTACATATAAGGTACATTATTTGCTATTTTTGCTATCGGAGTTACCAGTTACTTCATTAGTCCCTTTCATTCTCACTATGTCAATGATTCTTTTTTTTATCTTTGAATGCCATTTGATATTTCCCGAATTCATCAAACGAAAAAACAACATCAGTGTTGAAGTCACGGAGTGCATCAAGGTGACCAGAGGCTTACGGGCAAAGTCAAAAGGGCAAGGGTAATAACACAAAATTTCGTTTATTTTAGAGAATGCCTAGCTTATGTGGAATAATTTGGTGTAACTAAATAAAATATTATTTATATATTTACTAGCAATGCCTTTCGCCCGAGTAGAAAAGTGACTTTTTATTTGATTTGCAGAACATAATTAAGTAACAAATATATCGTAATAAAGAGAAACGACTGAAAGCTGAGAATTAATACACAAAAGTAAGTAAGGAATAATACAAAACAAGTATTGAATACGAAAAAAAAACGATTGCCTAATTTTTTGGTATTTTAACTTTGGTTTTAATCTTTACGGCAGTTTAAAAAGTAATTTTATAAAATACTAAAGTTTCTAATGATTCTGTTTATTCTTTTGATGGTGTGCTTTGTGTTTGTAAATGCTTCATTCTATTTACATTATATTTGTCTGTCTGGTACTAATTGTTGGTGAATTTGTTTTAATCATTCTAGTAATTGGTCTTGTAATTTTCATCATTACGCACCTAATCACTTCCATGTTACAGATTTTATACTGTATTACCGAATCGAACTAAAGAGCGATGTTTTGTCTGGTCTTTGTAGCTTTTACTTCCGTAATAAAGCTATTTAGACAATGTTTTCAAAGTTGTAAAATAATTTTTATTACGTTTAATTATAACTACTATTATAATGATGAAGTATTTAAAAAAAAGAAATCACCAAAAAGCAACTACACTAGATGGCGACTCTAGAAAAAGTTGATTTTTGCAGGAAACGAATAGTTTTATACTTGTCATGGAGAAATCAAGAAAGTACCGTAGCGACATCTAGTTTAATTTCGGGAACTAATGTGTTTTTTTATTCTACCTCATTATAAGACTGCGATGTTAAAAATCTCTTAAAAATTCACCCGTCTTAGGAACCAAGCTAGGATCGAATCCATAACCTATGACTATTATAATAGGGCGTTTGGATTTTTTTTAACAAAATATAATAAAAACGCCATGTGCCTTGCTTTTATTGAGTTCTCGATATTTCGGCGCTGTTGCAAGCGCCATGAAAGCCTAAAGCATTATATTCGTCATTAATGTTGACTATTTTTTAATGCTAATTGTTCCTTTATTACATTATTTATGACTTTCCATTAATGTATATTAAAAAATACGTAGGTAATGAATAGAGCAGAATGGCGGAGACATAAGTCTATAATTTATTAGTGGTATACCACATAATATATGTGCTTATACTCAGCAGATGGGGATCAGGATAGATGAAGAAATATACATAGCAAGCGATAGAGGATGCATGATAAAATGTATGTACAAGAAAAAATATTCGAACAGCATTATGTCTGAAGGGATCCTAAAATGTATTCCTTAATCCTAAAATCCTAAAATGTATAACGTAATTAATCAAAATATAGTGCAAGCCAAAGATCAAAAAATATACCAAACATATTTTTTTATTTCGGGTCTGTGAAATTAGTTTTTATTATGATTTTTATGCCAGAACGTAATATTAAAAATAAATACTAATTACTTTTTTATTTTTTTTGGTATTTTGACGTACTGCTGTGTGTACATACTTACCGTTTGTCATGATCACAGATCAAAGCCAATATTTTTGATGATTCGTTGATATGGTTACAATATACTCGTACTTTGTGGTCAGTACCGATTAGTGGAACGGAGAATAAGTTTTGATTAGGTTAAATTAGATGTAGGGGAGAGCGGGGCTGAAAGTGCCGGGGGTAAATTGTGCCGATGCCAATATCTCGAAAATGGAAAGAGTTAGATATACGATCGTATTGCGTCGCCTAATGCCCGACAGTTCGGCACACGCGTGTGCCATTTTAGTTGCGTCAACGAAATGGACCGAGTGCCTGTGCATGTGAGAGGTTACCAGCATCATGTAAGTAAATATTTTCGTGTCGATGCTTTTTGGTCGCAAGCTAGAATCTTTTGTGATTTTAATATGGGAGTTTTACTAAAATGCTCGTTATTTATCCTAGTTAGCCTTACAGTGTAATTTTATTGGTTGAAGTTGACAGATTTTTATATGTGAGACAAAATACCACACTTTCATAAACGGGGCAAAAAGTGCCGTTCGTGTGGGGCGGGTTGTGCCGCGGCACAACCAACCCCTCAGTAACGTTGATGGTTCCAGTATTGTTTGCTTTTACGCGAGCACTTATGAAGAAGAGAAACTCCTTGTTGACGTGATACTTTATTTTGCATTTATTGTTTTTCACAGAATGGATATTTGTCATACAACACTACAACGCTACGTCAAAAACATACTCCTGCGGTTGGATATAAACCAAGACTAGTATTTAATCAAGAACAGGAGGCACAGCTGACGATTAACATATTAAAAAGCGCATCTATTTACTTCGGTCTTTTACCGCAAGGGGTACGACAACTTGTGTACCAATGTGCCGTGAAATTTGAAGTGTAAAACATACCACAATCATGGCATAGAAATGGTGAGGCTGGCAAAGACTGGTTGACAAACTTTTTAAAGAGAAACCACTCCTCCAATATATGCAACGCATTTAAAAAGGCTGGCATTTGGCCGTATGATTCGAACATCTTTCCAGACGAAGATTATGCACCTTCTTTTGGTACTGATCGTTCGATGCCAGAACCTGTAGCAGACAACTTGCCTGTCCCTGCAAATAATCCTCAATATCTGGATGAGTCCAGTTATGTGGCCAGCAACGTTGAGATTGAGACTAGTCCATCGATACTACAGCCTCTTCCTCGGCAAAGCGACTGCAACGTTGACTAAATAAGTGAACCAGGTCCTTCGGATCTTCAATTAGCTGATAATAACAGAGAGGATAAAAGTACAGCAATTTTCTCACCCGAACTAATAAGACCACTGCCTAAAGCACCTCCCCGGTTGATTGGACACAATAAATGACGTAAAAGAAAGACAACTGTTCTCACGGATACTCCAGAAAAAAATGCTTTGGCCGAAAAACAGACTAATAAAAAGAAGAAAGAAAGCGAAGGTACAAAGTAAATTAAAGAAAAAAATAAGGGAAAGGGTAAGGGAAAGGGCAAGGGAAAGGGCAAGGGAAAGGGCAAGGGAAAGGGCAAGGGCAAAGGGCAAGGGCTAAACAATTGAAAAACCAGACGAAAAACCCTGCTAAGAGAAGAGTTTTTGCAAGATGACAGTTCCGATGATGAAGATGACGAAGAAGAATATTATTGTATAATATGTTGTGATGCCTACTCTAACTCCACCCCTGGAGAAAAATGGATAGAATGTGGAGAATGTAAGAATTGGGCCCATTTGCAATGTATTGAAGTTGAAGAAAGCGTAGCCTTTATATGTCCTTATTGGTTTTTTGATCAGTCATCTGAAAAATAACTAGTTTTGATACCTATATTTTGTGATTTCTTAAAAAGACTTTCAAGAGACTGATTAATATTTAAAATGATTATTATAAGGAAAGATCTGTGTTACTTAATTTTAGAGAAAACTTTATTATTTTTCGTAAAATAGTCTTAAAAGGCTGATATTTTTACTAGTTGATCTCATTCGCATTACAAATAAGTACAAACTATTGATAGAAATATGCTTTGTGTTTGAAATAATTACGTAAGTCAAGATATCTATTTAATTATTATTATAATACCTTAGTATTATTATCAACTAAATCTTAACAAGTATGACGAATAAATATTTGATTGTAAAATTGATGCATTTTAAATTCTAAATAAAATTTTATTCTCGTAAAACATCTAACGTTATCAACGGCACAACCAACCTCAGCTACGGCACAACTTGCCCCAAACGGGGGTTGGTTGTGCCGTGCCGACGTAGCATGAAAACCTCGCTTTTTCTCAAACACCATTAAAAATGTACAATATATGGAAGTATGTTCATTAATTGGACTAAATATGGCTTAAGATAAACCATTGCGTTCAGACATTAGTACTATTTTATCGGATTTATTAAAGGATTTGTCAAAATCGGCACTTTCAGCCCCGCTCTCCCCTACTCAACTTTTTGTTATAGATCACGTTTCAACTGCGGAGTCACGGGTCGCAAGCAATAAAATATTTAGTTATATTTCTAGCTTTGCGCCAGAGGTTTCGTCCACGTGTTTTGTATTATTATTTTATTGACTTACCCATCACGAAATCTCAGAAACTAAATCTCAGAATCGGAGTTACAAATTTTGCATGCGGCTTTTTAGGACACAAGTGCTCACTAAGACATTTAACTACACGAAATTCAACCCCTAAGGTAGTAAATTAGGGGAAGAAAGTTTTTATGGAATTTTCTCATTTCTGTACTTAAAACTAGATCACTCGACCGAAGCCGCTGGCGGAAGGATAGTACATACTAAACCTTCTTAATGAAACACTGAACTACTGAGAACCGTATTCAAATATGTTGTGTAGTTTAAAAGATCTTTTAACGTAACTTTTTTTTGTTCTATGTATAATGTAATGGAAATAAATTTTTTTACAAAGATTTGTTCATGTTTTAATTTGATTTTGGTTTCTACAAGTGAAGCAATCTTGACAGCCCCGGTTTAACCATAACTGATTTATATAGATTCAGAATACAACAAATATCACTTTGAAATAAAAACCTATTCTATTCTATTCTATTCTATAAATACGACGAACCTCCTGATTTTCATGTCATTTTAAAAGTAACAAAACTATTAATTTTAAAATGACATGAAAATCAGGAGGTTCGTCGTTATTCGTAGGAGTTATTTTTAGGAGTTATTTTTAGCTACTATAAGCTCCACTATTTTTTTTCATTAAATCTAGAAAAGGGGTTAAAAAAAACATGTATCAGAACAATTTGTTTTATAAATGTATAATATATATATATATTTTTAATTCTCATAATGATATAGAATTGTTAAAAATATTTATAAATTGTTGAGGACAAGGTGTGCGCCAGCTGCGATACCCGCCCATGTTTCAGTTACGATTTGTTTCACGTACGACGGAGGCACAAGGAATCCGTAATCGTAACCTGGAAGCTCGAGGGTGTACGTCAAAGGGATACCGATAGCTCGAGTCCAGTCGCGAGAAGTGCCCGTGGTGAAATATAGAACGTTTGCGGCGTTACCAACTATGTAACGACTGGCATCCTCTAGAGCTAGCTCGTCGATAGCTTCTGCCATTGTTATACCGGCCATGTGGAGGAAGAGGCCGTTTGATGGTAAAGTACCTGTGAATGATCAAATGAAGCGTTAAAAAGGTTTGGAACAATGTAGTATTTCTACTAATATTACTATTATTTCATAATTTGTGGTGGTATTTTTGTTGTTTCGGTATTTTCGGTATATAATATACAATACGCGTATTATGAATTACAACTATGGGCTTAGCAACTTAACGCTTTAATGTCACTCGAAGTTGGTTATTGACCTTTTTAATTGATTTAGTTTTTTTATTAGTATTGGCAGTTGTTTCTTTGTGTAGAAACGTAGCATAGAGTATGTGGTACAAATATATATTCTGAGATATTTTACCACACGTGTCTTTCTTTTATACGCCTATTATTACTGTACGCAAAATTTAAATATTATAACTTAGTTAAATTCTTATTATTATACCATTGTTGCCCCAAGCATAGAGGAACATGTTCCCGAAACTGTGCAATGAAATATAAAGCGCTGTCCGAGAGAGTTGTCTCAATACAGCATCACGCAGAACTCTGATCTCTGGTTCAGAGAAAGGTGAAGGGCCTTCATATATAATGCTGCAAGGATTAGCACTGGCCGCACTGGTTCCCCAATGATGATCGAAATTTCTGTTGCCGTCCACTCCTGGGCATGCGTCGGAGTTTGCGTGGGCCCTGGAGCGGGTCTTACGCCACATTCGGTCCTAAAATCACATTATTGTTATTCTATTATAGATAAAATTTACTGGAGAAACTGATTGGTTACATTATGAGCAAAGTTTATGTCATCGTTGGTATTATAAGTGTGAATATTTTAGTTCAACATTATTTCAATATAAGAGACCATTTTAAATTAAAGGCTTAAATTCAGAGTCAATTGTATCTTGGACATATTTAGATGTACATTAAAATATTTATCAGTTTTCGTTGTTCATTTATTCAGCCTCAATTGGACGTAGTTACTAAAAATGAATCCAGCCCACACCATACGAAAATGTCCATCAGGATCTATACTTTCATATAAGAAAAAAGCTCTGAACTGTATTAAATATATGAAGTTTTTTTTAATGCTAGTTAACATCCCACATCTTTGGTAGGTTCATATTTTACTTCCATGAAACGACTCAATCTTCTTTGATACATATAGTAAAATAGCAAATTAAAGGCACTAATCTCGGTTAAAAATCACAATAAAGGTTCAAAACGCTTGAATCATTTTTGTTAAAAGGTAATTTTTATTAAAAGGTGTAGAAAGGTTATTTTAGATATTGAGAATACATTTGACATTTAAATTCAAACAATAAATATAAAGAACCTTTAATAAGTAGTTTTTACGATTAAATTTTGGCGTTTCAGTTAATTATTCTATTATTTCTTCATTTGTAAGTGGTTTTCTATGCTATTACATAAAAATATAATATCAAAAAATGGGACATCAACATGCAAATACATCTTAAGCTTCAATCGTTTATATCTCAAAAGGGACATTGTGTGGGATGGGTCCTTTTTGATTAACTACGTCCAGTTTTGCAAAAGTTTTCAAAATTGCATTTTTACATTTTACTAACAATCTGAAGTCCAATATTATTACTTTACAATTTTATCTAGTAACAAGAACCGTATCAAAAACACTTGTTAGTGAAGTGCTATTGATTGGTCATAATAACACTACTTCCTATGCAAAGAGATTAAATGCTTAAAGAGCATAAAGTGAAAGTTTCCATAGGGTAATTACACGTTAATTAATAGCACAAGTTATCTTAAGAAATCAGTAGTTTTGATCGTATACATTTTAACAGATAATGAATCCGTCTTCCTCATTTCATTATATTTCTCGTACAGTACCATACGAGGCCAACTACTTCGACGTGACATAATCTACAATGATTTTCGGTAATATGATTTTCGTACTTTATGGTGCTTATTTTATTTTCCTGTTCAACGTAAAGAAAAATATGTACGTCTTTTGTGGCCATTAATTCAAGTCACGATTTTGGTAACTGTCGCGTATCTATGAATAAGCAGTTTTCCAACAAACTGAGAGGTCAACAAAAAAATTGTTACCGTGTCAATTGAATATTCATAGCCGTCAGCGTTGACTACGGGAATGATGACCCAGTCAATTTCATCAGTCAGTTGTCTATCCACGATGTCTACTACCAACTGGTGAATAATGTATAAGGCGACTGGGGGCGTGACCCATTCTCTGGCGTGGACGGCGGCGTCGATGACAATCACCGGTTTTCTTAAGTTCTCGAAGCGAGTAGTTGAGATCCTGACGTATTTGATTTGTCTACCTTCGTAGCTGAGGCCAGCGTTTATGACTGTGACTAATTCAGGATATTGTTCTCCTAACTTGTCTATATAATCGTTGATCTGGGAAAGTAATTAATAATAAAAAGATCATCCTTAGAATTTCGTATTCACAGCGATGTTATTAGAGTTATTTACGCACCTCAGAATGTCTATAATAAGTGTCCCAACTCATGTCTCCTCCATTACGATTTGCAGATGCTCTTGCTGTGGCTATCTCCTGTTCCTCCTGACGAAGAATGCTAAATGACATTGAATAGTTAGTATGAAAAATACAATGGTTTATGTATATCACCATCGTCAGCTTAGTAAATTTGATGTGGTTACATTTTTCAAAGCTTTGGATGCTCTGCAGGTTTGCAGCAAGTGTGCTTCATACAGATATTTTATTACTTGCTACCAATGTGTGTGGGATTGTTACAAATATTGATACAGTTCTTACTAATAAGTAGTTGATTGTCTGTAATCTATACTTTTATACTAATATTTTAAAGAGGAAAGATTTGATTTTTTGTTGTGTTTGCAACGAGTAGGTTGCGAAATCACTGAACTGATATTAAAATTTCTTTCATCTACGGGAAGCTTCATCGTATACTTACATACCTTTATTTTTCCCTATTTTCCCTTCTTATTTTTTCCTGAATATTAACAGATAAAAAAATAGGAGTGGAAGTTTTCGGATGAAAATAGGAGTGGAAGTTTGTATAGGGAATCAAAACGTGACTATAGTAACTATTGTTTACTATTCAATTCGTCATTGTATTTATGTCCGTATCATGATATGAATTGATATCCTTTTTTTAGGGGGTAATATTCGGAAATATTAATCAGATCATAAAAATACTTTCACCTAAGGAAAGTTGCATCATATGCAAATGACAGGCTATAAATTACGTCAGCAAAATCGAGATTAAACCGCTGATTTTATATAATTTTACAAATATCGCACACCTAGATCTAACTAAGACAACTCAAAAAACTAATGTGGAGGTCTGATAGTACATTTGTTTACGTGGCAGGAACGCGACCACTGTTGAATCCACAAAAGAAAGCTAAAGTTATCTAGCGACTCATCCCCAAACCTTTATTGAACCTGTTATGTTGGATAGATGCGTATGATCACAGAGTACTTGAATATTGTACTTAGTCAAAACTCACTTAAATTTTTGAGTTGTCTCAGTTTAGATCTAGGTGTGCGATATATGTATAGCAGTTCATCAAAAGTTTGCAAAATGCTTTTATGCTATATATAGCTTTATTATAATACTTACTTAGCCAGATTATCGGCTATCTTCGTGTAGGACATGTCGTTTTGGTCGAAGTATTCCAACCATTTCTGTTTCACCTCAGGCGAAAGTCTGATTAGAGCTTCTATCTTGCCCGAGTTCGTTCGGGCTCCAGGCGTTGCAGAGATGATATCTAAAGAAGCCTCTAGCGCACTTATGTCTGCTGATGAACCGGCCACACGGTACAGTTGGTGTCTGGAATTTTCCAACTGTTAATAGCTTCTTGGTATTAAAACACACAGTGATGTTATTTGTTACTTAGTAGTAGTATAGCCGCTGGATGCGGCCAGCGAAGGATCGATCGTCATGGAGATCAATGGGGTAGGCCTAAGCTCAGTAGCGGTTATCGTACAGCTGTTGATGATGATGAGTAGTATAGGAAATAATAAAGACCAAACAAATAAGCTATGGTACTTAATCGGAATGTTTATCGACATTATTATCAATATTATAGTTACCTGTGAAATTGAATCCAAGTAAATATTTATTAGAAACAAAGTTTTCAGTTGGTTAGAAAGTTGTTTAAACTTTTAACATAGCATTAGATGAAAAGTGATTTAATATTAGGTAAAAACTGGAATTTGGTTTAGCGACGACACGTCAGCTGATGATGTCTTACTTTACACGCTAAAATAAATTTAAAATAATACTTTTTCAATGTTGTTTAATGGTGGTCAACCTAAATTTCAGAGGTTTAGAGGATAGACATTGAGGGTTTAATTTATTAACCCTCACATTGAGGGTTATTTAAATAATAGAAGACTATCATAGGCTACGAGCACACTGCTGTATTTTTGTCATTGTAACTTATTCTTTCTGTCATCTGTGCTCCTGGCGTTTCTGTGGAAGTCACCCAATTATTACGTATTCATGTGTGCGCATAACCAATTGTATACTTGAGCACGGACACAAGATAAAAAGTCACGGTTACAAAAAGTCATCAGTGAGCGCGTGACGCAAAAAAATTAATACTACTTACCCTTCATATTTCTCGTGCCGCCCTTGTACTGCCGCAGCAGCAACCAGAAGAATACAGATCACCAGCCGAGCCATTATGTCAGTGACTAAACAGTTGTGTCGAAAAACATATTTACCCAAATCGATAGGGAATTATCCGTAACATATCTTTATTGCCTTTTAAGCTCTGAGCCGTTTGATAACATAAACAATTTATTAGTTTAGTGTGGTGTATAGCTACTGCTCACATGAAGTAATCAAATGATAGGATATATTTACTATTTAATGATAAAATCAGATAATGTAAGTCAATGTAATAAATATCATTACGAATTATTAAAGAGCGATTTACCAAATTACTTCTCATATTAGCTACAGTTGAAATTTCAATCTTCATTGTACCTATAGGTATTATGAAAGCCTGGAGAAGTACCTAAAACTTTGCCCGATGATAAAACACTAGATTTTTCATCTCGTTTAATGTTTTGAAGAGGATATGGATTAAGACATTAAAGATATAGTAACTTATTTTTAGTAATCTATGATTAAGGTGACAAAAATGGAGGACTGAGGTTTTAGATTTTAACCCACGTCTAGCTTCTGAGCTTTTAGTTTCTGCCTATCTGGTATGTTATCGATTTCAGTAAGCAATAATTTATCTTTATGGAGGATATAAACTATAGGCACACAACGCAACGAAAAAAAAGGCACACAATCTTTTAACTGTTTAATAGTTTATCAAATAAATATTATGTACTAATTAAGACAAACAAAAGTGCGATTTTTCAAGATATGTAATCATAAAAAATATATTAAATATTCGATTTCAAAATGTACTTGAGATACATCTTTTTAAGTGTTCTTTTGAAACCAGAATGTCTCCACGCGTATATTAACGGGTCACATAAGCTGTTGCTAACTCCTAATAGATATAAAGGTCCAAGAGTCAAAATTTCCAGAGGCACACAATCGTAGCCGTGTATCAATATGTTACATTTCACGTACATTATTACAGCTACATAGTACGGTGCCCAAGTGCCTAAAAAACAGAATGTAACCAAAAGCACAGTCTTCACAGCTTTCAATTTACTAGGGGTGGACTTTACAGACTTAGATTTATGGTAATATTGCGATACCTTAGTCATCTTTTCTTTGAAACAGTCATTCGATTGTTTATGCTCAAAGTTGGTTTTCATTTCGTGCATTTCTAAAGATGTCATATTTTCGTTAACAGTTTCAGTTGATACTATTATTTTAACAGACGTTTTAGATCTCTCATCGATGTTATTGGATTCGTCAAAGCCTTTATTAATGTAAGCCACGTTAGTTTCGTTGCATTCTCGAATTTTGTTAACTGCTTTCACTGCGCTATGTAATATAAGTATGTACAGGAGGCATACCATTATTATGACAGAGAGAACGACTGTTGACAATACAATGAGTAAGGAAGGTGGGAATACGGCGATGTACCAGCATCGGAAATCTCTAAATGTTTTCCCAGTCCACCCCATAGCTGGTAAGCACGCTATAAATATTCCTGTAAACAATACAAATACCGATTCAATTTATAAATTAATATACTGGCACGACTTTGAATGAAAAATTATAATCTGTGCTGAGATAAAGTGGCATTTAAAGTATTAACGTATTGCTGTTGTTTCCTAGCATAATGTTCTGATGTTTAAATAACTTACCACTGTAAATAACTTATTCTAATATATCTTATTAAACTAAGGCGAGGTATACTCTACTTCCAATCAGTAAAAGGTATATCAATATTTAACTTTAAACCGCTGCTCTCCATCTTAAATAAATGCTTTAATATTTTTTGTTGTTACATACAGACGTTAAATAATAAGCAACATAGAATATCACACACAAATAACACTAAACAAATAAAAGCTTAATTTATTAACAAATTACACACACATACGTCATTTCTATTTAGTTATCATTATTGATACGATCGTTTTATTGATCAACTGAAAATAGAATAATATTTATCAGATAACGGTTATCGAATGACAGAACAATTTTTAGTTTTCATACTTTTTAACAATACATGTCTTTGAACATATCGTCTAAAATGGTTTTTAATAGATTTTTTGAAACCTTTGTGCCACCATGCGTAAATCAAAGGATTTAAAACACTGTTAATAAAAGCCAGTAATGCTATGGGACCACTCAATAATGTTGAGTAATGTAAGCACCGCGAATTTGTGCGTTTCTCTTCGCAGTATACAAAAAGTATTACAATTATAAAGAATGGCATCCAAGTAATGATGATGCTCCCCGAAGTCAACATTACTATGGTCACTGCTCGCCATTTCTTAGGTCCATTCACTTTACAAATTTTCTTACAAGGTAATTCCATCGATGTTGCAATTGAGCTTTCAGTAGCTCTTCGAAATGAGTTTTCTATTGTGCAAATTGTTTCCACGGTACAAATACTAGAGTTAGATACGCGTCCACTTCTTTCTCGTGTTTGTATTTTATTAACGTATTCTCGAGACCTATTTAATGTAAGGTTGAGGTCATCCGTACTTTTGGATCTAAATCTCTCTTGAGGACAGGCCATTTTGCTATTACAGGAATGAAACGAAGCACTCCTTTTAATCTTATTATTATCTTGTTTATTTAGCGGCTTCTTATTTGTCATTTTATTAGTACCGCGATATATTCTCAGTCTAGACGTCTGTTCAATCTCTATATCTATTTGACTTACTGAAGCATTTGAAGCTTTAATATTTCTTAAGTTCTTTAAAGCTTGAAGTAAAATTATACAATACAATATAGCTACAATTACTATAGGAATAATACTGAGAATGGAGTTAAATACAATTAGTTCACCGGGATAAACCGCAACATATAAACAGTTTGAAGTCAAAGGGTCATTGTTAGTCCATCCCGTCACAGGCATGAATCCCAGGATGATTCCTGAAAATTTTAAAACATACATATCGTTCCCACTTTGTTAGACACAATTAATAATTGGACTGATAGCATATTAGCTTAAATTTACCAATAATCCAAATGCAGACGATGCCAATTCTCACTCTAGTGGTGTTGAACCATCTCTGGTAGTACAAACCGTGTAGAATATAAATGTATCTGTCTATTGCGATCAGTGCAACGCTGAATATGGAGACGATTGCAGGGCAGACCAGCAAACCTAGTTTGGAAAAATAATGAACATTACAGATAGAAAAACTACATATTTCGGTAGGTAAATACTTAATCTGCCGTTAAAGTTTTTCTTACCAAGTTGGAAAATACATAGTTGATTGGATCTCATAGAATTTTCAACTGTAGCACCGAATATGATGGAGATCCCGATTATAGTATCAGCCAGAGAGACGTTTCCTAGTAGCAGGTAAGTACTCTTTGGTTGCTGTCCTGGAAAAAAGTGTTATTTTATATTATCCATTCTTTTTGATCTAATTCAGTTTGTTTTTTTTTTGTACGCCGGAACCACGACAATTATAAGCGATTTGATCGATTATTTTGAAATCTGATGAAAATCTTCAGACCTAAGAGAGGGGCCAAAATTGCTCAACATTCGCTTTTATATCGGGGTGCCTGGGGCTGGTGGATTTGAAGTATTTTTATTAAGATTAGGAATATTTACCAGTATAGCATGCTGCATGCGATTAATAAAATAAAATGATTTTATGTTTTTTTGTTAAGAGCGTAATAGTATACATATGTTTAGTGTTTAAAAATTATATGCTAAAGTTAGTTTAAACAGTAAAATAAAAATCAATTTACTTTATAATTAAAAAAAAATATATTTTAGCTCAAAAATTGAAATGGCCGGTTTCAGATCTAATAAATTTAGCAATGTTGGAAAATTTTATTTGAAAATTTAGCAAGTCGGTTTGGGAAAAAAGCTGTAGTGTGTTTTTACACTACTATCGACGGCATGTCAAGTTAATACAAAGGGGAATATTTTTTTATTAATTGTAAGTCTTAATCAATTGATATTTAATATGTATATAATTAAATTCAAAATTAATTGTAGAACTCTGATCTATTAACTTCATTCATTGTGTTGTCGACTTATCTACATAATTTACTTTTTTTTAAAAATAATAATTCTTTTCTGAAATAATTATGTTTTTTAATAAACACTAAATTGAGAGAAGAACCAACTAACAAGCGATATATTGTATGTTAAGGTCATTTTTTTCTAAAATTTCTTGCGGGCACATCTCCATTTCGTATACGTATTTTCCTGTTCGCGAAACTTTAAAACAAGTGTTGGAACTACATCCGAATATACCATAGAATATTCTCTATTAAACCCCCCCCCCCTCAAGAGACAGAACACGCTAGTGCGTATCCATCACCTCAGGAAGGTTATCAGCTGGTACCGCACGAGTACCATGGGGTACGGGAATCGACCGAGCCCACACCCTCACGGGTGGTGGGGAGCACACCTTGCTCCCCATCACGTGGTTCGCGGGAAGAGATGCAGCCGCATAGGCGTTGGACCTGTCCTCTTTTGCGGGACACGTTCTGCGGACGTGTCCCTTGCCCATGCACTTGTAACAGCGTATGGGCAGAGGCTCAAGATGCTGGATTCTAGCCCTCATCCAGCCAACCGATAAACCTGGTCCACGCCCGCTGAGCAGCGGGTGTGAACCATCTTGCCTCCTCTCACTCCTTCCGAAAACGGGCCCACCACAATTTGCTCCGGGGGACAATCTCCCCTTTTTGCGATCGCAGACCTGAGCTCTTCCATCTCGACTGTCTCGTCAAGGTCAGTTATTCGCAAATCCGTGCGCTTGATTGGCCTTGTTACCTCTATAGCTACGTCGAGCACCCTCCTGAGCTCTGACGCCAACTTATTCGCTAGATCGTCACTATTTGCCCCTGAGACCTTCAACAACAAGGCTCCCGAGACAGCCCTCCCCATCCTGACCCCAGGGATGTCCAGATCCTGGAAACTAATTGATCTCTTTGCCTTGCTCATGATCTCTTTGTACGTCACCCACTTTTTAGCCTTTTGAGGGGGATAGAGATCCCATCCACAGCACATTCCTTGCAAAGTGCTATCTCTTCCTTCAGCCTTGCCAAACAGCATCCAGTGTCTCAAGATCCCCACTCAGTCTAGATCGAAACTCCATATCCATATCGCAATCCTCCGTACTACTTTCCTCAATAGCCGAACTTTCTCCAGTTTCATTTCTCCAGTTTTCTCTCATTTCTGTTCAGCGCAGAAAACGGGTCGGCCGGTGGTTGTCCTGAAAAGGGCACCCATCGCATGTGTCACCACAATACGACAGGCCCACCGCTCTCGTTGGCACGGCCGCTACCCGAGATAATCTCAGGACGCCCGCCCAACCCGAACCGCGCCGCGGCTACCCGTCCTACCGACGGGACGCCGGCCTGGAGCTCTCTCCAAAGCGAAACTCCTTAAAGGAGGAAACCCCCCGTCAATGACCAGGAAGGTCTTGCCACCCCCCTATACGACCCTAAGAAGGGCCCCCCTCCGAAGAGGAGGCCAAACCCACCACCTGCCTGCCCATCAGCCGCTACCCGGAATAAGTCCGGGACGCCTGACGGGCTCCTCAGTGTTGTTTCATTAAGCACGGCCGAAGCCGCACGGTCCATGGTGGCCGAAGCCACTACCCCCGTCCGCCACCCGGGGGACGCGCCTGGTAGCGGGGAAACATCAAAACCGCCGCAGGCTACCCAGGTCCTAACAGGACTGACGAATTTTTCAAGCACTTGTAACTTTCTCGCTACCACAGAGCGTATTTTTGTCAATGTTCAGCCAATCCACCCAAACAGCCGTAAGAAATATTTTCACAAATATTTAAACTATGTTTTTCATGGGTTCGAGTCCCATCTCAGAGTGAAAGAGACTAAGTGGATTTTTAAGCATTACTCATTAAGAATATTTTTAAGTATAGCATTGTGAATGCAAATTTGATCAAATATAATACCATATAATTTCAAGAATCTTTCTTACACAATAATTAAGAATTTTGGGCCTGTTTATATAAAAATTGCATTGATGACAGATTCATATTTAAAAACACAGTTAAAGTTTATATGGAGAAAAAGTGGTGAATGTTTTTTTTATACTTAAAAACTTAAAAGTACTTTAAATTAATGGAAAAAAAAAATACGCATTTGACATTTTTAAATATCTATTATGAAGAGGAAAGATTTGATTGTTTGTTTGCACGGAATGGACTCCGAAACTTCTGGGTCGATTTTAAATTCTTTGACCTATGAAAAGCTATTAAGCAGGTCATTCCAAAGAAAACAGCTAGATATAAAGTATTAAAAAAATATGCTCTATTTTACGAATAAATTCATAAGATTTCAATACCAACGTTTACATCGGTTATTCTTTTATACGAAAATCAGTAATACGAAAAGCCGTCAATGTGGCAGATTATATTTTAAAGCAGCCAGTATGCAACCTCCAATAATTTTGACATTAGTGCAATATCTTAGAATATATTATTGTTATTCAATAATTAAAAAACTTAAATTTCTTTGTAGTAAACTTTGCTTTATTTTTAATCTGTATGATGAAACATGAGGTTTTGCATAAGTTCTCTTCTAAATTCTCATTATAGAATTTTTTTGGATGGTTATTATATTTGAAAAAGTTTGCATTAACAATGCTATATTTAAATTATAGAAAAATACTCAATAAACTCGACTGTTTCTCCAGTCTTAAACCTCTAAGTTGGTCTCGCGTAAAAATTATATGGTTATATGGTCGACCGGTTATTTTTTTATCATTTTTCTAGTAAAGTGTGGATGGTGTATACTTGAGCTTCCAAATTTAAACTTAAGCTTGTTTACTTTTTATCGTTTTGAATGCAGCGCTGGTTTTGTTTTCGCGTCGTTTGATTTTATTGAAATCTATCTATTTTAACAATATGAAAATATAGTGGCGTCCACATAACACAGATTGGATATCTGCTCTCACAGAAAGATAGATAACGAATTAATTGACTTGGTTTACGTTTATTTCATAACTTTTTACGGCAGAAAAATTGCGTTGTGAGACTTGTGAATTTTTGTACATGTTATGTTTTTGATGGGATATCATTTTCTTGAATGTTTAAACAAGTTTATTTCTCACTTCTTTAAAGTTTAACATTATAATAATAATATTTTTTTATTGGAACTTGACACTACACTTACATTGGTTGTATTATTAAAAAAAAATTTATTCATTATCTTTAAGGATGTACGGTATTTTTTATATTATATATATCTATATATTTAAAGCTAACAGATGTTTCCGTCCAAAATGCTTGCAAGATTAGAGTATAAAAAAAAATTAAATAAAGAACAAATATATAACAGAATAACACATAAATTATATTGATCAAATATTATTAACAATGACAAAAAATATAGGTCAAATCAAATTATAATAAAAATCTAATAATAAAATTAAATGTCAGCAATACAAAAATAGGAAAAATTAAATGTCATTGTCAATCTATAAATTAATAAATGAATTTCTACAAGTACAAATAATCAATATTACCAAAAATATATATATTATGTCATTTTTAATAGTACAAAAAATAGATTTATCACGATTAAGTAAAAATTGTCATTTAGGAATTACCGATATTGATTATATAAATAATTAAAATTATCGGCAAATAGATCCAGTTCATAGTGCTGATCAAGTATGTTCCCGATACACGTATAGCACGCTTAGTGGGCGCATGTCTACCGCACTTCGTGTGCAGCGCCAATAAAGGTGGTTGGCCACGTTTGGACTTAACAAACAAAACATTTGAGTTGTAAATTCTTCGGTGCAGAATTGAAAGATATAGGACTATCAGAAACATAGCCCTTCAGCTTCAACGTGTCCATTTCGATCATACCCAATACGAAGCTCGGGTAGAGATGGGGGTAGCTTATAGATTATAGCTTTTATAGTAAAGCCATCGCGCAAATTTGCATTGTATTTTTTCTAATATAAGAATTTATTTGGATCCCAGACAACTGTTCCATATTCAAGCTTCGCCTGGCCGTGTTGCCTCAAAGATCTTAGCAAAGATCAACAAGACCGCGATTGGTCTGTTGGCGTATAGACTATACAACACCTTTGGCGATCTTGCAGAGAACTTGTCTCTTTGTACCGCTTAATTGTGTTATAGATAAAGTTACGGCTTACAGGAAAACTTTTCAGCTCGCGGAAAATCTCCATCGGTTTTTTTGCCGCTTTAAATAGCGAAATGACAGTTGCACGTAATTGTTTCGTTCCCTTCATCACGAAAGAATATCATCCAGAAAATATAAACAAATTAAGCGATACAGATAATCTAAAAGTTAACATTCCAAATTCAAAACCGGTAAAAAAAAGTTTGTCTCAAAACTTATGAACACACATCCTATTAAATTTGTAAAGCTATCTTAAGTGTGATAGTTTTCTAACGAAAATTGGTTCTTTAAAGCTTTATAATTCACAAACGGTTTACTAAATCAAAGAAACTGTCTTGTCACTATGGGGAAGTCGAAAAAATATCATCACCGTTTAACATGTAGGAGAGGTACCGTATTTTTTTTAAATTTATCTTTACCTCATTTAAATCGCTTAGTCATGCCAGTTACAGTCATTACAGTTAATCTAGTATACTCATGCTAAATTACAACTTTTGAGTACCAATAGTGTTTAAACTAAACTGTGGACGGCTGGACCTGTAGGTCGGATGGACAGATGGACACGGCGAAACTACAAGGGTCCCTTGTTTGCTACGGAACCCTAAAAATTAATGTGATAGACCACGATTCGATGTGCAGACATGTGATGTGTAAAAACTCACGTGTATCAAGCATGCAATAAAAACGTTTCCTGATTCAAGTATCAACGGTTATTATTGCGTAAGTTTAATCATAGTAAGTAGTTATTATATCAAAATTAAATTGACCAGACATAGCGATAAAAAGCGCGAGCTGAGACAGTGATATTAAGAGATCACTTACAAACTTTTACAATGAGGAATTATCTTAAATAAACATTAAAAAGCACTTCCACTAGATGGCGACTCTAGCAAAAACGAATTTTTGCAGGAAACGAATGTACCAAAGATAGCTTTTATTTATTATTTATTTATTATTATACATACACTTGCAAGTTCACAGATTTTATGTCCAACACACATGTAAGTTATACAAAATGTCAAGAATAATAAGAAATGTCAAATTAAAATTTGATAAATCCATTAGCTTAGCTTAAAAGTCAAAATTAAAATGATAAAATAAAATATAGAGAAATAAATTACAATTTGGAACACTACAATACATGCCAATTCAAATAATTAATGTCAGTATGAATACACAATGTCAACTATATCCTGCTGCTGAATTCTATAAAATTAGAAATTGTCTAGTCATAGCTACTAGTTGTCTTACACCATCCACAAATAAATCAGATTCCTCGTGATGAGCGAGCATGTCACCGATCAGACGCATTGCGCGTACTGTGGGTGCCTGCGAAGCATAAACAGTACGAGTGAGAGGTCGAGGGAGAAGACGAAGAACTAATATATTATATTAAAAACTGAAATTTGCAAATTTCGAAACTTTGGTATCAATATAAATACGAAAAAATACAAATAGAATAAGATTTTTATTGAGTTTTGAAAACTAATTTACTTTTATACATGAAAACGGAAGGGTTGTCATGGAGAAATCAAGAAAGTACCGTAGCGACATCTAGTTTGATTTCGGGAACTAATGTTATTTTTTTAATACTTCCTCATTATTATAAATGTTTCAACATAATTAGGTTACATAATGACTGACATTATTTATCTATCTGCAGTGCTTACAGTCAAAGTCAAAATAATCTTTATTCAAATACACTTAAATGTATTTTTGAAGCGTCCAACATTTATTACCTAGCTACTACGTTTTAAACGGGCCTTATTTATTACATTTCCAAGATTTTTGTATTGTAGAAAATTGTAATTTTTGGAACTCTTATTCTCGGAATCAAAAATATATTTACAATTTTTACTTATTGAACGGTGTACAGCAACTAGAATTGGCATAGTTCGTAGAGGCTTAGCTTTTTGCAAATTGTGTTTAATTTTTTGAGCAACTTTTAATGAAATAAAAATAGAATGTTATTCGTTATATTATCGTAGCGGCCTCGTAAATTTGATCTATCATGGATTAAAAGAGAAACAAAATCTTTATAAATCAATACAAAACCTGTGTAAACTAAAATTATAAATTAAAAGAAAATTGAAAAAAAGATTTAAGTTAATTTAACAGTAAATTTTTCTTATCTACTATACTATTCTTGAACAAAATTTTATGGTAAAGTACCGGAATAATTATGACTTCACGAAGAATAAAGATATCATAATTTTCAAGCATACATTTTTTATCCTATCTCAATAAAAACGATAAATATAACTGCAATATTACCACCAAATGTGATGCACCTGCCACCTGAGTTCAAGTTTGTTTGTATATTTGTAATAGGACAAAGCTACTTGTGAGCTACTTGTGAGAGTACATTTATCAACGTTTCCAACAAAAAGTTCACAATTATCTACATCAAGATGTGAAAAAGTTTTAGGGGTAACTTTATGATTTTATCTATGTATCGAAAAAATGTATAAATTTGCGATTTGGCCGTAAGGAAACTTTATGAAAGTTTGTGATATTAGGTGTAAACACCGTTTAAAGTGCCCTCTTAAGTGTGTATATCATGACTAGCGGATTCCATAAGCTAATATTACATTAAACTTATTGTTTTTCTAGATTATTGATACAGTGTATATTATATTCTGTTTTTTATTTTATTTTAAATAATCCATGTAACATTCGTCTTATTACGTAGATATATTCGTCATATTACGTAGATACATTCGTCTTATTATGTGTTAAAATATTGTATTTAGTGTGACGTAATTTATGGACAGCTCCTTGTGATGGTTACTCAGCTGATCGTTGGCTGACGGATGTTGTACTCAGTAGGCTACGACATATTCATTATTTATTAACAATTTGAACTTTGACTTTCAATTTTAACAGCTGAGTTTAAAAGTTGACCAAGAAGTCGTTATTTATATTGTTTATTAGAAAGGACGTTGCTATTTATGGTGATAAAAGGATTAAAATGAGGAATTAAAGTTTGTACGGATTTCATCATTGTCAAAGATAAAATCATGAAATTTTATTTCAGATATTATACACGACATTTTGAATAAATATTCGTTTTAGATTCGCTATTAACTATACAACGCGGACGAAGTCGCGGGCAAAAGCTAGTTTATGTATAAAAGAATTTTAATTATTCACGTATCGTACTAAATTACAAAAATATACTTTTAAGCTGTAACTAAAAGGTTGTCAACATGTTGTCAAGTTAATAGGTATGTAAATAATCTTTGAGAGTTAGGTATTTGGTCAATAATTAACAAGCAAAGGTAAAGCTGGAGTTAACTGTCACTTTATTCGTAAAAAAAAATATTGAGTCATACACAATAATATTCATGGTGATAAATGGCTGATGGAGATTTGCATATTAATTATGGTTAACTAATAGTACAATCCATTGGTCAATAGGGATGACGACAAATTTTTTTTGTTTGTCCGTCAGGTAGTTTATTTTTTGCATAATCATTAAATTACGTCGATACGTTAAGTTAAAATGTCACAGGCATCACGCTTTTGTACATTTTCTACAAAACTGTGACGTAGCGAGCCCCCGTTCCTCAACTTTAATGCCTGTAATCTAATCTACTTCTTGTTAAATTGAAGTAAAAAAAAAAGTATCTAATATTTTTCTATTATTTGACTGACGGACTAAATATTGTATATAAGAATTAATTTTTTACCCTGTCGCCATCCCTATTCTATTAACGCGTAGTTATTTACACATAGCTGGGTAGCTATGATATTAACTAGTAGATGACTTAAGACAACTTTTTGTTACTTTTTACTTAAATAATTAAACATAAGAGTACCATAATAATAACCTGTATCTATTAAAAAACTCTATTTTATCAGTTACCCGGAAATAATTCATTAATTGTAATGATCGTAACAAAATATCAATACTTATAAAGAGGTACTTAAGATTTATTTGTTTGCTTTTAACAGACTTTGAAATTACTGGATCAATTTTAGAAATGGTCAATGGTCAATGGTCAATGGCCTGGTGGATGGGGACACCAGAGGATGTAAACTATCGCGCAGTAAGATGGTACAGCGACTGGATAGGGGATTTTTGAAAATTACCTTGTTGCCATTATTAACTTATTACGTTATTATTATAGTCTAGTAGGATCGCGAGATTGATAGGATGAATTATCAGTGTATCTACTCTGGTACGCTAATTGACGATCATGCTAATTAATGGACAGCATTTCGGCCTGGAAGATGCTGCAGGAGACTTCCGGGTAGTGACCGTCCTGTCGGTTTTTCCACCTATGGGAAGTTAGATTGTACGAGGGTGTCATAGGCTATTATTTAGACGAGCGAAATTGCGGAACATAAATACTAAAATAATTAAAATTTCACAAATAATATAAAGCTAATTGTTTACAAAGGTTATATATATTTTAGATCAGACTAAGGGGTATGTTTATATATCAACACAAACACTTCCTGGATAATAATGATACAAGTTAAAGAGTACTAATTTAAATACCTACTACAAGTTTAATTAAAGTGATACAACATAGGTATAAATCATTACAATATTATACTCTGAAAAAAAGAAGTATCTAGAATTACTAGTCATACCTTTTTTTATAATCAGTCCACTAGATATTACAACAGTCAAGTTGCTCAAGACGATGAGCGATCCCAGGATATACGCTATCCATTTGTACAACAACAGCTGCTCCCTTTCTTTAGTCTTGTAAGCTTCATACAAATCGAATAAATGTATCTGAGACACTTCACTTTCGTTTGTGAAATTCGCAACACTTATATTAAAGAATTCAGTCAATTTATCTATAGTTTCGTTGGCACCGAAATCTGATATGTTAAAGTCCATTTTCATTCACTGTTTATTTATAATAAGCACTAGTATTTAGAATATTGTTATGGGACAGACACATGTTTACACCGTCGATTTCTTAAAATGAATGACGAATTCACATGGCAAACAAGCCATCATCATTTATGTTAGCTATAATCAGACTATTTACTTGCGTTCTTCTGGTAGACGTTGTCGATGCTACGTGATAAAGTACTTACTGCCGATTTTTTGTTGTATTGTTTGTAAAAAAATATTTAGTGAGTGCTAATAAGTGAGTTATAATGAAGGTAGTAGTTAGTACTCGATGGTCGAATGTTTCGCTAGAGATGTTTGTTTTTAAATGACATGCGAGTTTCATATGAAAAATGTGTATTGTGTATGCCTTTAATAGCAGTGTGTTTGTATATACTGACAATATATTTTGTTTTAATATCATCCTTACGAGAGAAAATCTAAAATCGCATACAAAGCATTAAAATCATTTTATTACGTAATATTTTTTGATTGGCCGATTGATTAATTAATTTTTTAATGAAGTTCTTATTTTTATTATTTAATTATAACTAAAGGCCATAATGCTTTTAAACGGTCGATTTCAAATGAAGTTTATTAAATTTGTTAACCAATTTTATTTTTTTTAGATTTATTTTTCGATGTTTAAAGTCGGTTTTAGTCTTTTTTAATTTTGAATTTTTCAGAGATAACATATCTTCAAGATAATTTGTATGAAGTAGTTCAGTTTTCCAGTATTCTAGTTTTTTTATATGAACAGAAAACTACAGATCTTTTATTGATAAACATTCTAAATTTAAAGTATGGCCTAAAAATCATTAGACATAGACATAAAAAAATATTAATTCTGATTGAGAACCTTCATTTTTTGAAGTCTGTTAAAATTACATTGGATTCGTATAGAAGGGCAATATTGCTGATGCGGTATCATATGAAGTTTACATTAGAGACAACTTGAATTAAGTGAAGATCAATCAGAAAAAAATGAATAAAATTAACATTTAACACACGTGATTTTTTGCATTATTTATATCATCCCTTCGGAAATCCTGGTGCGCGTGGCCGTCTTGAACTTGGTCGGTTTTTTCATATACGTCACAGTATTATAGAAAATGTACGAAAGCGTGCCGTCATGTGACATTTAAACTCAATTTATTGCCGTAATTTTATGAATGCGCAAGAAATAATAATATACGTGTTTTATATTTTTCAACAAACTATGTGACGGACAAGCGAAAAAAAATTTGTCATCATCCCTAAGGAATAGGTAATGCTTTAAAGAACGCCATTTCATTTAAATTTGCTATAAATCCGATTCAATCCAATGATTGACATTTCTTTAAAGGAAAAAATTAAAGAAATAGTCATAATGGCTGGTACGTTTGTAAAAATATTAGTTTTTTAAATGTTAATTCCCATAATCTCAGAAACTCGGAAGATTACTTACAGCAGTTTATTCTGGCGCAAGTAATAGAAATAAAAAAGAGCTGTGTGCATATACTTTGGTATTCCACTATAACGATATTGCCAAAAAACAACGGGTTAAGTTGAACTTGCGCAAAGAGGGTTCCTAACCGGAAATTCAAATTTAAAAAAATTATTTGCATAAAGTAAGTTTGTATGACAACCCCTAAAATAATTATTTTTATCTATTTTTTGTGTATTTATTATTTTATAGCGCCTACAGTGAAAATTTAAACTGCATAATTGTCACGGTTCTTGATATTTAGCCTAGTGACAGACTGATAGACTGACAGACAAACAGACCGAGGGACGGACAACGGAGTCTTAGTAATAGGGTCCCGTTTTTACCCCTTGGGTACGGAAATTTAAAACGAATCTCATTGCTGTTGTAATGATTATATTGCATTTTCATCGATAAAGTAAATAATATTGAGGATGCAGTATACTATTATTCATATTTATTCTATCTCCTCCTCAATAATGCTTGATTTTGGTCATAATAATGATTATTTTACGATTTTTAAGCCTGTTTATTTATGAGATGACATTTTTTTAAATACTAGAAATAAAAATAAATTAACGTTGCCTATCACTAGACTGCAAAAAACTAAAAAAAATAGAATCGACTTCAAACTTTAAGAAAGTGATAAATCATATTTATCTCAAAAGCGACTTATTCAAGAAAATGCTATTGAAATCGGGCGCCTATCATTTAATTAATAAACCTACATAAGACCTTGATTCATATTTTTTCAGTTGAATAGTAAACAATTGTGACGTTTTCATTCTCTATACAAACTTCCACTCTTATTTACATCGCTATTTTGCTGTTTTTCGGGATAAAATGTAGCCTATGTTCACTGCACATGGTGTAACTTTACGAAGGTGAAAGAATTTTTAAAATTGGTTCAGTAGTTCGGTCCAGGGAGCCTATTCGTTGCAAACAAACAAACAATCAAATCTTTCCTCTTTATAAATAAAAATATTCAACATAGGTTAAAGAAGATTTTGTTTATTTGTTCGACAATTTTTTTTCCAATAATTCTATACTCATATTATAAAGAGGAATGATTTTTTTGCTTGTTTGTTTACATTGGAAAGGCTAAGAAACTATTGGACCGATTTATAGGTGTGCTGGTGAGTTTCTTGCTCGTTCTTCTTATCAGTCAAAAGACGTCCTGAACGAGCGGTAGGGAAAACAATTTTGGACGATTCAAAAGTACTTTTAAGAAGTCTATTTGAATAAAGATTATTTTGACTTTGACTTTGACTATAAAATTCTTTAATCTACGAGAAGCTACATAATACGCGTTGGACATATAATTTACGCAGGCGAAGTCGCGGGGAAACAGCTAGTTTGATAGAAATTGGTACACAATCCAAGAAGAAATTGATTCGCATACAAAATATACATACTCCTTGAACATAGAAAACTTCCTTTCGGATTTTGATTGAATTCTTACAATCTTTTGTTTTTTAGCCGAGATACAATACATAAATACAGTGCATGTCATCTAAATATTTAGGTGATATGTGGTAAAAAACGTATTTTGTTTTATTATAAAACTTAAACTACTGATTTGCTTTCAATAAAATTTAAATGAAACTGCGGACTATCAGCTTTGGAATAAATAAAAAAGATTTTTTAAAATCGGTAAAAATTGGCGGAATTTTCGGTGAAAACACAAAATATTAACATATCACCTACTATTATTCAAATACATACTTATTAAAAAAGCTTATTATAAGATATCTGATTATATAACAGATAAGGGGCCGTCCATTAAACACGTGATGTTTTATTCAGCCTTTTTAAACCCCCCCTCCTCCTTGGTGATACATGGTGAGGTTTAAGACTAACCCCCCCCCCCATTTTTAGTACCTACAAAAAATCTTAATTTTTGACACCGCTTTTCGGTTTAGTAATCGCGCGTTTGAGGAAAAAATAAATACACGTGATATATTACTACGCCCCCCCTCCACCCTTTCGAGCGTCACGTGATTAATGGACGGCCCCTAAGAATACTTGGCCTTAAGATGTTCCAGCTACTGGATAGGTGATTTCTTCTTAATTCATTATATCTGAAAATTATCTCGTTGCCATTATTAAATTATTAAATTATTATTATACATGATCGTAGTTTTTTTTCCTCTATATATAATGTACTAGCTTATGCCCGCGACTTAGTCCGCAAGATATATTTATTTTGAGCAGCATTTCTAAAACGAATATTTCTTCATTATATCGTATAAAATACCTGAAATAAAGTTGCATGATTTTATTTTTGACATTGACGAACTTCCGTACAATCTATTTATCAGAATAATAGCAACTTATGTCCTATCACAAGTTAAATTTATAGTGGGTTAGGCACTCCTAAGTCTGACAAATACTATGCTGAAAATTGAAATGGGACCACACGGCAATCACTAGCTTTTAAATAAAAAATAATCATCAAAATCGGTCCACCCAGTAACGAGTTATGAGGTCACAAATAAATACAGTCGAATTGAGAACCTCCTCCTTTGTTTGAAGTCGGTTAAAACAACGTTCTTCTACAGTGCGTATGTGCCTATGGAACTGGTTAACTGTCAAAGATCACTATTATACGAAACACTTTAAAACTATTTAACCGATTTGAAATACAGATAGAAAGAAAATCACAAATCTAATGTCCACACAAACCTTAATCATAAACTTTTAAGAATAAACGCCATCTAGTATCACCATAATCAGACTCCAATCCGCATTGGGCCAGCGTGGAGGGTCATGGCCCATCCTCCTTAACCATCCGTAAGGAAGGCCTGAGCCCTTGCAGTGGGGACGTAAAAGGGCTGGTGATGATGATGATGATGATGTATTTAAATATCAATTTTTATCACAATATTAGAAAATCTTTAGAAATAATATTATATAGATTTATTACAATGACAAATCAAATTGTAAACAATGGTTGCTATGGTAATATTTTCATACCCTTTAAAACTTTCACTCCCATTAACATCCCTTTAAGTGCTAGATTTCGGGATAAAATATATCTTCTGACCTTCAGAACGTCTAAAACTACCCAAATACCATTTTTTTATCGATATAGGTCTAACTTGTCGTGAGAATCTTATCTATTAAATTATGATTTTGCAGTCGCTTTAATACCACCGAGAATACTTATTGCCTATTGCTATATCCTAGGCGCATTGAATATCTACCTAATGCTCTACTCGGCTCCAATTTTCCGCATTTAGGCGATTTAATCGATCCATTGTACATGGAAAGATAACTGTCTTACTCTAGTCAACCCAACTTCGCTCGGAAACGTAACTTTTTAGTGTGTTTATAGGCTTGGCGGAGTGTTGACGGATTGCCTAATATGTGTCTCCGAGGTACTGCCAGGTGTGGATCCGGTAAATGGTCATTATTTTGATTCTTCTTTAGGCGGCATCAAGTTACTTTTTGCTAATTGGCAGTTTTTTCATTGAATTAAATGAATACGAATGAAAATCTATTAGGGATGATAGAAAAGCGGTTAAACATCTTACATAAAAATGAAAAAGATCATTCGCCGCAGATTTACTAACCGATGACATAGTTGCGACTCATGAAAGTCGTGGCTTATAACAGCCTAGACTGAATAAATTATTTGATCCGATTTGAAAATGCTACTGTAACGGTGTGCCGTGCCACCGTTTATTTTGTCCTAGGTTTCCGCATGCAAACTTTTTGTCTTTGATATTCAACATTATTTTTTTTATTATTCACCTTTCGTAATTTGAAATTTTGACTAATCAAATATACATAAGTAAAAATTTCTTCTGTTGTGAATATGTTAATCGTATAAATTTAAATATAAAAATTTTATTACTGAAGATATGTTATAAAAATAAAATAAAATAAAAGTATATTCTGAAATTTGAACGATTCAAGTTTTTATCAAGAAACCCAAAAAGGGGTATGTATTCGTTTTATTTGGTAATTTTAATATTTAGTTTAAAATACGAACTGTTTTTATATTCATTTTTTGTTTGTTACAGTTTCTTTTTTTTACCACAAAATAAATCCATTCTCAAGTTAGTCAGCCTTTTATTATTTGCCCAAGCATCGAACCCGTCATACTACTCCATTCTGGTGCTACAAAAATTTATTTTATTTATTTACTTGTTATAAATAATATATATATCGAGGAAGATCTGTTCGCTAATTAAGGCTTATGACTACACAATGTCGTACAGTGAATACAAATTTTTCAACTCTCATAATTCACTCAATTGGTCTTTATTATGTGGTTTGGTTTTATCTTTTAACAACCTTCACTTGCGGTAATTCCCCTTTATGACCTTTGTTTGGTCTTTTTTGTATTGTTGAATTAATATTCTACTTGCGTGCGCGTTGTTATTGCAACGTTTTAGAAATCTATTAAGTTCCTAACAAGCTTCGGTAGTAGCAAGCTTACCCAATTCTTTGTTTTTTTGATAAGTTATTTTTAGACATTTGTTGAGTTTCAAAATTGACAGTGGTTGATTCAGAGCCTGTATGTAGTATGTAGATATAAATCAAATTCCCCAGTGGTCGCTTGCGGTTGAAATTCGATCATAATTGAACGACATTAAGTTTTTTTTATTGAAATATGTTGTACCATACTTCTGTAATTCTTATGAGTGATTGACATTAATTTAACAAAATTATCAAACGTATCTCTGTTAATGTTGTCTTTATTATATATTTTTAAACATTTTTTTTCCATTGAAACTGTAATTGTGCGTAATAACATACCCATTTATAATTGTCATAGAAAAAGGTGTCCAAAAATTTCTCTACCCCTAGAGAAATTTTTGAACTCTAGAGAAACTTGTGCGAATAGTTCTCATAAATTAAATACCATAGAGCCGAGTGTACTTTTTTCTTTATTCTTTTAATATCACATCAATATTACACAATAAGCAAATAAAAATATGCTATGATATTAAGCATTCTTAAAAACTACCTATAAGGTCATTGTGAACACTGCTAAATTCTTGTAGTTCGTAGGATATGAATGGTATAGTACGACATGAATGCACGGTGTTGGAATGAAAATTATGGTCTAATTCAGATATGCTATGCCGAGCATCACTTTGAGTATCAAGACGATGCCCAAGCTCACGTGTGAGAGATGTCGAAATTCAATGAGTCATCAAGAGAAATTTAAACGATTTGTCACTAGCAACAATATAAGTTACTTATAAAGGTAAGTAGGTAGGCAAGTACTCTTTATATCACAACAGGAAAAATAAATGAACAAGCATAAATTGTTAGACAATTACTTGTCACACAAAAGGCGGTCATATTTCTTAAGTGTACATATGTATGTATGTTTGTTGCTCTGCCTTCCAACTAACTGTTCCATAAGCCGGTTGACAGGTAGTGCCAATTCTGTTGCACAATCTTAATTCAATTTTAATCCTATCAAATTGCGTTTTCTATTCTATAAATAACTAAATATTAATAAACTAATTACATCTTATTAAATGATGACTCTAGTTAGTACTTTTTAACTATTGGCCGCCTAAAGCAAATTGTTACTGATAGAAAAAAAACGTCAAATTGAGAAGTGTTGACCTATTTTGGTCGGATATTAGTTTAAACCTGGTACAAAAGTTAATCCTCGTTTTATTGATATAATAAGATGGATTGTTTAATAGGTCATAACATAGGTTCGGACGTTAGAAGCTATAACCACCAAATATTGATAAATAAACTTACTTATGTACTAATAAAAAATCCGTTGCAAAACTTTTTATTCAGGTAAACAAATGTGCTGATAAGATCGTTTCACATCAGCCTAGGCGCATCCTAGATAGTTGCAACGCGTTTACGACTGTTTAACAATTTCCGTAACATCTGTAACTCTTGAGGATCCTCCGTGGAGGGGCGAAACACGTGTATATAGTGATGGTGCCGAGATTTGTTGGTAGCTTGTGCATGTGCATTTGTTTGCGAGTGAACGGGTGGTGCAAAGCCGTTCCTTAAGATACATAAGGGCCCTCCTTGCTGGATACCGGATCCATTCATTCACGTGAGCTACACCACAGCGGGTTTTATCAGTCAGACACACTTGGCCTCGTCCCTCGGGGCAGGTCTTAGTGGTTGGAGAGTCCCTTTTTTTTATACCGAGGGGAACTGACCTTAACATGCCATCGACCTGGGCAAGAGGCCGACTGAACCCGGGCTCTCCCACTGCAAGGGATGGCGGTCCAGTGCAGTGGGCCTACCGTGCAAAACCCCCCGTACTACCCTCTCGCGTGGTCCGGCACCTGGTATCTTATAATTAAGTCCCAGGTGGACCCGGACCGTTAGTGGTTGGAGAGTCGTACTTCAAGGCATAAGGAAGCAAAATAATACAAGTTTGATGTATGGGAGACCCCTTATATATTTATTTTATTCTGGTTTTTGATATTTGACGCTGATGCGGCAACAGAAATACACCACCTGTGAAAATTTCAACTATCTAACTTTCACGGTTAATAAGAATACAGTCTGTGACAGACAGACAGATAGCGAAGTCTTAGTATTAGTAATAAGTCTTTGGGTACGGATCCCTAAAGTTCTTACAATGCAGATACTGATGGCTATCGGCCCTCCTAGTTTCACAGTCATAATTAAGATTCCCGTGTTACCATTTTTTTTTAATTCTTTGCCATTTACAATATAATTGTGTGTAAGACCTTTCAAAGATATTGAAAGGTCTTACCGTGAGTTTACTTTCTAAAGTAAAAAAAAAATAAAAAGGTCGTATTCATCTCAGACGTGGTGACTGAAAATGCGGTATCGTCTGCACCGTCTATTGACGTCATCGGAATTACTCTGTGAAGTGTTTGGCTACAATAAGATTTCTTCCTGCAATTTATCCGGTTTGTTCTCATATAATAATTGATCCCATCAAAAACATAAAATGTAAAAAAATGCACAAGTCTCACAACGCAATTCTTCTGCAGTAAAAAGTTATGAAATCAACGTTAACCAAGCTTATTAAATCAGAACCTGTATTTCTGTGGGAGCAGCTTATCATAGATTGAGGAGTACTTGACAAATGCATAGGTATATTACGATAAAAGAATTGCGCCGCCACCGAATTTATTACTAAAAAATAAATTAAAAAGTAACGTACACCTTAATTTAAAAGTTGTGGGTTTGAATCCCATCTCGGGGTACCTTGAGATGGTGGATTTTTTAAGCATTGTTCGTTAAAGGTTTACATTAAAGTATAACATTGTGTGACGACCTCCGTAGCCGAGTGGTTCGCACGCCGGTTTCAAGGCGTCGCCATCTCTGAGATTCCGGGTTCGATTCCCGATCGGATCAATGTAGATGTAGAAGACTGGCTGGAAAGCGGTCACCTTTTATATTAGTTTGTCATATTTTTATATTGTTCTTTTACTACTACTCTTTGTTTTTGCGTTTGTTGGATATAATTGTCATTTCGTTGCTTACTGTTATTTGTGATTTATTATTAACATTATTATATTTTATCATATATCCATAGTTCTTATTTACAGTCCTCATTCCCACTAGCTATCAGTAGATTTTTTTTTTATATTGTCTCTGGTCTAGGTGTTGTGGTATTTTCGTTGTCTCAGATACTCCATTACACGGGGGCTTCAGCTATCATCTTGGAATCTGAGCAATGTTTGTGATGTTTATTTTAATATTTATTACTAATTATATTAAATTGTAACAATTTAATAAATTTAGTGATTAACAATTTAGACAATTTTTGATATTTATTGACTAAAATTATTTCATTACAACTCATAACTACATCGGTACGAAAATAGGTAAAAATAGTTTACCTTATGTTAAAATGAATAATTCTGGTATCTTTAGTACCAGTAGCTGTAATAAAGGTATAGATTGATCTCTCTCTTATTAAAGTTATTATTATAAATATTGATAAGTAAGAAATAACATCATAAACATTGTTCTAAAACACTCGCAAAAAAATACTAAAGCACTCTTAATATGGACTATCTAAAAAAAAGCCGATACTATAATACGAGTACTTTCCGAAAGCTTAGCAAGAAGAACCTGAATATATTTTTATAGCAAAGAAAAGTTAAGATACATTTATCCTTGTGCGCTTTGTTTGGTAATAAAATAGTCATTCATTTAAAAAAACCGCCAGTGTAAACATGTCTCTTCTCCGCGTAACCAGTTTCGTAACTAGTGGTCGTAACAAGTGATCCGTGGAAAAAATGGGCATAAAAACATCAGATATTAACCAATCAGCTGAATTCTTTATGTTAAGTGGTGTGAATTGCACAAACGAAAGTGTAGTGTCTGAGATTCGATATGATCCATTGTATCCTTACGCTCTTAATAGCAATGAGCGCTGGTTAATGTTCAAATGCCTCATCGGAACTCTCATCATAGTGTGTAACTTGACTGTGGTAATTTCTAGTGGCCTGATTATAAAAAAAGGTATGTTATTGTTTTTATCGCAATAGACAATATTATTTGTGGTAGCTCCATAACCTACACGGACGTGTGAATTATGTCATCATCAAGTTAACACACAATGTTTCCTTTACTTAGTTACCCGTCATTTTACCGGTTAAGTTAGATAAGGAAAAAGTTCTAGTTGTTTTTTAAATATGTAAATTTTGGCACTTAATAATATTCATTTACTTTATTATATAGATTTCTTAAATTATGTTAATTCTTATATTAAGTACATACTAACTAGAAAATCTAAATCGTGACTTAGAGACAAAAATACCGTAACTATAATTATATAACTAGGGTATTTGGTATTAAATTTGATGAAAAATGTTTGTCACAATAATGTGAAAAAATATGTCTAAATAATCTGGTCTTGATAATTTTTTTAAACAATTCTCGCCATGACTTTTCAGAGACTGTTATTGTCGTTCGTTTATTCATTGAAATTCCATATTTTTATATCTGATATTCCAATTATCCCAAATTTCTGGTTTAGGGCTGGTATTTCACGGAGATAATTTTTGATACCTATAATAGAGCATTTTGTATGTCTTTCCGGGTAGTCATTTTTAGCTGACCTTTAACATAATTACGATTGTTTTAAGTTTTATTTACCGACCTACCGGCTATGTATTTAATCTGTGAAACAATAAAGTTGTATATTTAAAAGGTCATATTCATCGCTTGTTAATTTATTGTTAATTCTTAAACAAAGCCTTTTAGAGTCATAGGGAGTCGACAAGAAATATTATAGCATCGCCATGCTCTAGAGAGCTATTAAAGCATTAGTATGGAAGTGGATAATAATTTTTAAGCACTCTTTAATTTATAGCAAGTCATATGCAATTAGATCAGAATATGGGTATTTGATCTTTAAAGAAAAAGGAAAGTTAACAAGTCCTTATCTATCTATCAAATGTAATCTATTTAAATCTATAAATAACCTTTTGAATCGCCAAACAACCTTTTGAATCGCCAAAGAGTTTTCTTCGAATTCTCTTTTTTATTTTCGGGAACAAATAAAAATCGTAAGGTGCGAGGTTGGAGATATATGTCTGGTGACTCAATAACCACGTCACGTCTGACGTAGCCAATTAATTATTCGGTCCTTGCGTGACGGTGAGCGACGAGGCGTTGTCGTAGAGAACGAGAATCCTACTGCCAGATTGTTTCTGGCAGTAGGATTCTCGTTCTCTACGACAACGCCTCGATAAAACAACTAAAACTCTTTCTGATAAAACATTTACCTACTAGTGACATTCCTTCCAAAGAACGAGGCCACCATATTTTTCCTCACATTTGGACTTCTCCTTACTTTCGTTGACAACTCTTGGAAACACCCACTGAGTAGATTGCCGTTTGATTTCCGGATAACAGTAAATATCCAGCTTTCATCACCCATAAGTATGTTGAATACAGCATTTTATTCACCTCCGTTATCTTTGAATCATTTCTCGGCCGTTGATAGGTCAACATGGTGAACTTTTTGGATTTTTGTCAAGCTATGACAAAGCTACTTAACTGCTAAATGTTCATAAGGCATTTTGTGCGCTTGGTTCATACCGATCAATGCTTAAGCTTGTACAAATCTGCTGATAGCTCACTCTTTTGTCAGTCTCTATCGATGTTTTCTTCAGTCCTCGTCGTAGAAGGTCGTCCCTTTCGCAGATTTATCGGTGAGATTAATGTCACCACATTTGAACTCATTAAATCTGATTCTAGAAAATTCGTTAGTCTTCTTAGGTCCTGGATAGCTCAGTGGTTAGAGCAGTCGCCCGGATTGCGAAAGGTCATTGGTTCGAGTCCCATCTCAGAGTGCCTTTTTTTAAGCATTCTTCAATAATAATGTTTTTAGTATAGCACTGTTAATGCAACATTGATCAAATATAATCATTTAAACAAATTTTCATATTTATCGAATGTTAAAAAGTTTATATTCCTTTTACGAGATAATACTCGTATAAGTGACTACAGGATAACGTTAAAATTATTAACCGACTTCAAAAAGTTGAGGTTCTCAGTTTATGTAATTTAGAGAGTAGTATAGCTATAAGAAAAAACTATATAAAAAACATTGTTTTTTCAAATATTATATTATACTGATTTCAAAACTATGTTGAGGTACAAGAAAATATTATAAAATAACTGCTTCATTACAGGGCAACAACCGAAAAGTACCTACCTGCTGCTAGGTAATGTCTCCCTGGCTGATACTATGATCGGAATATTCATGATATTCGTTGGAATACTAGGTACTTCTATGCGATCTGATCAACTGTGTATATTCAGGCTGGGTAAGTAAAACTGAATTTGAAAATTGCAATTTATGTTTCTGTGGTATTAATTTGTTTTTCAATTCCCTAAAACAGGTATGATTATCTGCTCTGCGAAGGTGTCCATATTCAGTGTTTGTCTGCTTGCAATAGATAGATACATTTATATTCTACACGGTTTGTACTACCAGAAGTGGTTCAACACCACCAGAGTGAGAATTGGCATTATCTGCATATGGATTATCGGTAAATTTTGACATATATATACTATCAGTAATATTTTTATTAATGTCTGATGACAAAGCAGAAATAATGTATACACACTTTTACATTTTCAGGTATAGCCCTGGGATTTATGCCCATTACTGGATGGAGTAACAGTGATCCTTTTACTTTATATTGCGTATATGGATCAGTTTTTCCCAATTCTGTTACAATAGTTAATGCGATTCTTAGTATTATTCTTATAGCAATCGTAACTTCATTGAATTCCATAATTTTGCTGGAAGTTTTAAGAAACCTAAGAAATATTAAAGCTTCTACTGTTTCCCTAAATCACGGAAATATAGAGACGAAACAAAAACCTAAACTAAGAATACATCGCGATACTTCTAGAAAACCATTAAGCAAACCATTGAATCAACAAAGCGGCAGTAAAATTAAAAGAAGTGCGTCGTTTCATTTTTGTGATAACCAAATAGTCAGTCCTCAAGAAAAGACAGTAGAATTAAGATCCAAAAGTGCAGATGATCTTAAGGTTACATTAAATGGATTCGAAGTCTACGTTGATAAATTACATACACAAGGAAAAAGTGGACGCGCTTCTAATTCTAGTATTTGGACTGTGGAATCGATATCAGGAAACGCTGAACAAAACGCTGAAAAGAAAGTTTGTAAAGTGAATGGACCTAAGAAATGGCGAGCAGTGACTGTAGTCTTACTGACTTCGGGGAGTTTCATCGTTACTTGGACTCCGTTCTATGTAGTTGTGTTACTTTCTATATTTAGTGAAGATAAACATAGAAAGGCATATTTAGCATCGTTAATAACTGGTCCTATTGGCATTTTTGCTTTTATCAACAGTTTTCTGAATCCTTTGATTTACGCTTGGTGGCACAAGGGATTTAAAACATCAATCAAAATCTATTTCAGACAATATATACAAAGGTATATTTTGTCAAAGAGTATAAGAGCAAGAGCCCGCGATCGTTAAAATTTGCGAAAATATGAATGATCAAAATTGCATTACGCCAATCAGAGAGAAACGATTGACGACTATGAGCTTGGATCATCGCGATCGAGGCTTTGGTTGGTTACGGTATGGTTGTAAAGGCGTCAATAAGTTCTACACACATAATCGTCAAGCACGTCGTCCATTGCCAGACACGATAATGTTTGTGTCAAACCCCCATTTACACGACGTCAAACTTTACTAAATACAAGTTTTCTATATATACACTCATGTTATTATTATTTTTTTACCGATTACTTTATTTCCATTTCTTGGACCGGAAACTAGTTTTCAATTTCCAACATACCATGAAACTATAATATAAACTAGATACATATAGTATTTTCCTGGTAAGCCATGTAACTGAGAAGCGATTGTCCTAGCATCCTTTGTAAAATACCTGGGGGTGATTGTCGACAGCATGATGTCATTGGAGAGCATATAAAAATAAAAATAGCTGGCCAGTAAACTAGGGAAGTTTATTTTCGGGTGTTAATACCTACCTGCCACACAGTCATGGGATAATGCAGTTTATACGTTAATAATTTCATTTATTTACTGAACCATCATGATGGTGGTGCAGAACCATGAATTTTACTATTACGTATAAATATCATTAAATTTTACCATTACGTATAAATGGTAAAAAATCATAATGGTAATAATGAATAATACACCTGAAGGATGGTAAAATACAGTGCTCATCCATGCCGATCATGGTTGTTGATCAGAATTCTATATGATTTTTCTGCCTTAAAAGTTTCAATTACTAAATTCTTAAAAGTATTTATATAAACATGTTTATTCAAATAGCGTTATGAAAGAACTGCAACCTAGTAATAGCACACTGTATATCAGCACTAGTGCGACATGAGGCTATAATACGTCGCACTAGTGCTGATATATATTCTTTACCCATTATTACCATAAAATAAATAAATTCTCAAGCTAGTCAGCCTTTCTTTAATTAACCCAAGCATCGAACCCGTCACAGTAGTTTTCTTTTTATAACAAAACAAAATACGCTGTACACCAAATATTACCTAAATATTTAGTTGATATGTTTATTTCAGCTAAAAACAAAAGTTTGCGTATTTTCAATGGAGTATAGAGGATTTTCTATGTTCAAGAAGTATGTAAATTTTTTATTCAAATAGATTCAAATGTTCAACAATTTCTTCTTGAATTGTGAAATAATTTCTATCAAACTAGCTGTTTCCTTGTGACTTCGCACGTGTAAATTATAGCCTATGTCCGCATTTTATGCAGCTTTCCGTAGTTGAAAGTGTTTTTTAAATAGGTCGAATAATTTTAAAGCCTATCCAATGCAATCAAACAAGTAACCAAATTTTTCTTCTTCTTTACAATTATAGATTGTAAAGAGGAAGAAAAATTTGGTTACTTGTTATATATTGAATTTTTTTTCTTAAATGTTGTCGCGTCGGAGGACCACTCTAATTTATTAGCCTAACGTTTCTAAAGCACGAACTAAATATGTGCTATAATATTATTACGAAGTCTTCAATGCAATATTAGAAGCACAGCTTTACTAACTTGCGCGCGTTTTGTGATGGACGAAACACACCTAGTGGGCGGAGCGTTATCGAGTGTGGCGACCCGAGCGAGCAGACACGGAGAGCGGTTCCTCAAGACTAATACACCTTTCAAACAAAATCAAAATCGGTTCATCCGTTCGGGAGCTATGACACACACACACACACACACACACAGACACGTCAAACTTATAACGCCCCGTCGTTTTTGCGTCGGGGCTTAAAAATGGGAGTGAAAAATTTTATGGAGAATAAAAATGTTGCCATAGGAAACATTGTTTACAATCTGATTTATCATTGTAATAAATTTACCTAATATTATTTACAAAATGTTTTATTGTATAGCGATGAAAATTGGTATCTGAGTTTTTTGAATTAATGATATGACCAAGCGTGGATTGACATATCATTTAACGTTGACGCTTAAATGATTTGATCAAATGGCCTGCCGGATCATAAAATCATCAATTCTACGATATGGCCACTACATATATATGATAAATAGTAAGACGTTTATTGAAAAAAAAATTTGCATTACAAATAGAAATATTATTTCATCATCAGCCCTTTTACCTCCATACTCAAGGGCTCAGGCCTTCGTTAGATGGTAATAAGGAGGATGGGCCTTGACCTTCCACGGTGGCCCGATGCAGATTGGAGGGTGTTAACGAATGCAGATGCTTCCGGGCTTTACATGCCTCCCGAAGCACGGAGTAGCTCGAGATACTAATTTTTGGTCACCCATCCCGTGACTGACCTGAATTTATAGAATGAACATATTGTAAAGTGCTGCCAACATAGATAATAAATATTTTGCCAAAAAGTTAACAACACATCATGATATACAAATCTGTTAAAATTCTCAATTTCATTTTAGATCTTAAAGTATTGATAGTAGAGTACTGAGTTTTAAAATAAAATGTAGTAAGAAATTTAAGCTTTGCAATGCTAGATGGCGTTTATTTTAAAGTAATCTGCTCTAACGTTTCTTTCAAAGAATGTTGCGTTTTCGATTAAGTTTTGTGTAAACTTCAGAACTGTTTTTCATCTGTATTTCAAATTGGATTGGATTGGATTAATATTGTATCTCTAAAATTTTCAAAGACAAAGTGATAAAAAATATTGGATTTTTGTTGGTTTTTTTTTGTAATATCTTCGAACTTAAACATCAAGGTATAAAAACAACAGCGTTTTTGGAAAATATATACTGCCCAAAGTAACTATACCACGCGGACGCGGCCAAAAGCTAGTTAATATCATAAGACGGATTGTGTTACTAGACTGTAACATATTTTCGGACGGTAGAAGCCTATTTTTGTACTTATAAAAAATTACATTGCATATTTTTTAAGGTAAATAAATGTGCTGATAAGATCGTCTCACATCAGCCCAGCCGCATCCTAGAAAGTTGCAACGCGTTTACGACTGTTTAACAACTTCGGGGGGCGAAACACGTGTATATAGTGGTGGTGCCGAGATTGGTTGGTCGCATGTGCATGTGCATTTTTTTGCGAGTGAGCGGGTGGTACAAAGCCGTTACTGAAGATACATAAAGGCCCTCCTAGCTGGATGCCGGATCCTTTCAATCACGGTATCTCTCATTGCCCTTGAAGTAAAAGTCAACCTTTTATCTGACAGTATTGTACAAACCGTTCCAAATATACAAAATACCTCTTCTACAAGAAAATTACTCAACGACTGAGCCGATGCTCTAAAGACAGCCCTACATTTATGGCCTATTTAGAAAATGCCTCAGCACACGTAATAATATACCTTTTACCTGATATGGATCTGTTTAGTGGTCCTAAAATCTCAATCTCTATGAGTTCAAATAATAAATCAACTGATATTGGTTGTAATGGCGATATTATATGAGATAACTTCTTTTCTTGACACACCACATAAGTTTTTATGTAATGTTTTATCTCTGACTCCGCATTTGGCATAAAATACCTTGAACGAAATTTCGCCAGTCTTACTCAGACGCAAGTGATCACCAGTAAGCGCAATTCGCACAATTCTGCCAATGTCAAGTGAATAAATTAATTTCTATATTAATTTGTATTTTTACCTTTAATACATACTTTAATGCCTGTTATTAGATGTCTTTGTTATTAGTGCAATAAATTATAAATAAAATTTCTATATGTGAAATGAAAATGAAATGAATGAAAGATGGGGATGATCCAATCACATATAATCTCGTTATAACATCATTAGAACTGTCAAAATGTTGCGGTAATCGAGGATTCTGCAAAAATATCAACAATTTGTCAAATGCTTTTGTAATAATTTGTTTAATGGTACAGTCAACAAAGCAAATTTTCTATTAGACGAAAGAAAAACCCAACACTGATTTTAATTCTTTTGCAAATTTTAATTTTTGTAATTTATTTTCATCTGGAAGTATTCCAAAACCAGAAATAGTATGACCTAAAACAGAAACTTTATTTAAACCAGAATTACATTTTGATGGTTTGAGAGTTAAATTCACTTCTTTTAATCTTAATAAAACTTGGTCCAAAGCCTTGTAGAATTCCTTAAATGTTCTTCCGTACACAATAATATTATCTACATACAGGATGTTTGGAAACACATGTATAATCCCGAAACATGGCCATACAACCTAGCACAAAGAACAATTAATATGTCAAAAAAACAATTTCACGTAAATTGAGATTTTCATATAAATATTTGAACAATTTGTTTTCAATTAATATGCTACAACCCTGAAAGCTTATACGTGCCGTCCCGGCGTAGTCGCTCTCTCTCTCTCTCATTACCTCTCACTCTCTCTTGTTTCCTAGAATACACTTTGATGTCGCCGACGCAAGCACTCGACTGCGTATGAGTTTACTTGTAATTAAAACAATTTAAGATTAAACAGGTACATACCTAGAGGCAGCGTTCTAATCTCTCTTTCAGCTCTCACTTGTCAATATGACCTTTTATAAATGGTTCGAACTCACGTTTGTGCTGGAAGGCGTTGAATTGTGGCGGCCGTGTACTTCCAGCATTCACATCAGACGCCTTTGCTCATTTGGGTGGCCTTTCTTTTCATTCGGTGATGTCCTTCTCGGCTGTTGTTTGTGTGTGTTACTCCTTGGTCTGAAATGATACTGGCGCAGCATAATTTGATCGGGAGGTTGGATTTAATGATGGTCGAAAGATGGAGAACTAAATGTTCAAGTGAAGCGAATTGATGTTGAAGGTCGCTGATCTCCTTGTCCGCTTTGTGTGCTATAGGAAGGAAGAACATCTACCATACTTGTTAATTTTACAGGCATATTAATGTTTGCTTCTCCATCCCCTCTATTGTAAAGTTTCAATTGTTCAATCGCGTCCTTCAACAATTGTTTATTCATATACAACTGTGAATCTAAAAGTCTGCCCAAGAAAATACTGAATGAAGCATGTATCATTAACTGCCGCCCCTGCTTTATAGCCTAAATAATCTAAGGGTAAAAGTAAGTAACTGTTGCACCCTGACATTTTTGTTTTTACGAGTGACTACAAAACAATATAACTTTTATACTTTCCGAAAGCTTAGCAAGAAGAACCTGAATATATTTTTATAGCAAAGAAAAGTTAAGATACATTTTTCCTTGTGCGCTTTGTTTGGTAATAAAATAGTCATTCATTTAAAAAAACCGCCAGTGTAAACATGTCTCTTCTCCGCGTAACCAGTTTCGTAACTAGTGGTCGTAACAAGTGATCCGTGGAAAAAATGGGCATAAAAACATCAGATATTAACCAATCAGCTGAATTCTTTATGTTAAGTGGTGTGAATTGCACAAACGAAAGTGTAGTGTCTGAGATTCGATATGATCCATTGTATCCTTACGCTCTTAATAGCAATGAGCGCTGGTTAATGTTCAAATGCCTCATCGGAACTCTCATCATAGTGTGTAACTTGACTGTGGTAATTTCTAGTGGCCTGATTATAAAAAAAGGTATGTTATTGTTTTTATCGCAATAGACAATATTATTTGTGGTAGCTCCATAACCTACACGGACGTGTGAATTATGTCATCATCAAGTTAACACACAATGTTTCCTTTACTTAGTTACCCGTCATTTTACCGGTTAAGTTAGATAAGGAAAAAGTTCTAGTTGTTTTTTAAATATGTAAATTTTGGCACTTAATAATATTCATTTACTTTATTATATAGATTTCTTAAATTATGTTAATTCTTATATTAAGTACATACTAACTAGAAAATCTAAATCGTGACTTAGAGACAAAAATACCGTAACTATAATTATATAACTAGGGTATTTGGTATTAAATTTGATGAAAAATGTTTGTCACAATAATGTGAAAAAATATGTCTAAATAATCTGGTCTTGATAATTTTTTTAAACAATTCTCGCCATGACTTTTCAGAGACTGTTATTGTCGTTCGTTTATTCATTGAAATTCCATATTTTTATATCTGATATTCCAATTATCCCAAATTTCTGGTTTAGGGCTGGTATTTCACGGAGATAATTTTTGATACCTATAATAGAGCATTTTGTATGTCTTTCCGGGTAGTCATTTTTAGCTGACCTTTAACATAATTACGATTGTTTTAAGTTTTATTTACCGACCTACCGGCTATGTATTTAATCTGTGAAACAATAAAGTTGTATATTTAAAAGGTCATATTCATCGCTTGTTAATTTATTGTTAATTCTTAAACAAAGCCTTTTAGAGTCATAGGGAGTCGACAAGAAATATTATAGCATCGCCATGCTCTAGAGAGCTATTAAAGCATTAGTATGGAAGTGGATAATAATTTTTAAGCACTCTTTAATTTATAGCAAGTCATATGCAATTAGATCAGAATATGGGTATTTGATCTTTAAAGAAAAAGGAAAGTTAACAAGTCCTTATCTATCTATCAAATGTAATCTATTTAAATCTATAAATAACCTTTTGAATCGCCAAACAACCTTTTGAATCGCCAAAGAGTTTTCTTCGAATTCTCTTTTTTATTTTCGGGAACAAATAAAAATCGTAAGGTGCGAGGTTGGAGATATATGTCTGGTGACTCAATAACCACGTCACGTCTGACGTAGCCAATTAATTATTCGGTCCTTGCGTGACGGTGAGCGACGAGGCGTTGTCGTAGAGAACGAGAATCCTACTGCCAGATTGTTTCTGGCAGTAGGATTCTCGTTCTCTACGACAACGCCTCGATAAAACAACTAAAACTCTTTCTGATAAAACATTTACCTACTAGTGACATTCCTTCCAAAGAACGAGGCCACCATATTTTTCCTCACATTTGGACTTCTCCTTACTTTCGTTGACAACTCTTGGAAACACCCACTGAGTAGATTGCCGTTTGATTTCCGGATAACAGTAAATATCCAGCTTTCATCACCCATAAGTATGTTGAATACAGCATTTTATTCACCTCCGTTATCTTTGAATCATTTCTCGGCCGTTGATAGGTCAACATGGTGAACTTTTTGGATTTTTGTCAAGCTATGACAAAGCTACTTAACTGCTAAATGTTCATAAGGCATTTTGTGCGCTTGGTTCATACCGATCAATGCTTAAGCTTGTACAAATCTGCTGATAGCTCACTCTTTTGTCAGTCTCTATCGATGTTTTCTTCAGTCCTCGTCGTAGAAGGTCGTCCCTTTCGCAGATTTATCGGTGAGATTAATGTCACCACATTTGAACTCATTAAATCTGATTCTAGAAAATTCGTTAGTCTTCTTAGGTCCTGGATAGCTCAGTGGTTAGAGCAGTCGCCCGGATTGCGAAAGGTCATTGGTTCGAGTCCCATCTCAGAGTGCCTTTTTTTAAGCATTCTTCAATAATAATGTTTTTAGTATAGCACTGTTAATGCAACATTGATCAAATATAATCATTTAAACAAATTTTCATATTTATCGAATGTTAAAAAGTTTATATTCCTTTTACGAGATAATACTCGTATAAGTGACTACAGGATAACGTTAAAATTATTAACCGACTTCAAAAAGTTGAGGTTCTCAGTTTATGTAATTTAGAGAGTAGTATAGCTATAAGAAAAAACTATATAAAAAACATTGTTTTTTCAAATATTATATTATACTGATTTCAAAACTATGTTGAGGTACAAGAAAATATTATAAAATAACTGCTTCATTACAGGGCAACAACCGAAAAGTACCTACCTGCTGCTAGGTAATGTCTCCCTGGCTGATACTATGATCGGAATATTCATGATATTCGTTGGAATACTAGGTACTTCTATGCGATCTGATCAACTGTGTATATTCAGGCTGGGTAAGTAAAACTGAATTTGAAAATTGCAATTTATGTTTCTGTGGTATTAATTTGTTTTTCAATTCCCTAAAACAGGTATGATTATCTGCTCTGCGAAGGTGTCCATATTCAGTGTTTGTCTGCTTGCAATAGATAGATACATTTATATTCTACACGGTTTGTACTACCAGAAGTGGTTCAACACCACCAGAGTGAGAATTGGCATTATCTGCATATGGATTATCGGTAAATTTTGACATATATATACTATCAGTAATATTTTTATTAATGTCTGATGACAAAGCAGAAATAATGTATACACACTTTTACATTTTCAGGTATAGCCCTGGGATTTATGCCCATTACTGGATGGAGTAACAGTGATCCTTTTACTTTATATTGCGTATATGGATCAGTTTTTCCCAATTCTGTTACAATAGTTAATGCGATTCTTAGTATTATTCTTATAGCAATCGTAACTTCATTGAATTCCATAATTTTGCTGGAAGTTTTAAGAAACCTAAGAAATATTAAAGCTTCTACTGTTTCCCTAAATCACGGAAATATAGAGACGAAACAAAAACCTAAACTAAGAATACATCGCGATACTTCTAGAAAACCATTAAGCAAACCATTGAATCAACAAAGCGGCAGTAAAATTAAAAGAAGTGCGTCGTTTCATTTTTGTGATAACCAAATAGTCAGTCCTCAAGAAAAGACAGTAGAATTAAGATCCAAAAGTGCAGATGATCTTAAGGTTACATTAAATGGATTCGAAGTCTACGTTGATAAATTACATACACAAGGAAAAAGTGGACGCGCTTCTAATTCTAGTATTTGGACTGTGGAATCGATATCAGGAAACGCTGAACAAAACGCTGAAAAGAAAGTTTGTAAAGTGAATGGACCTAAGAAATGGCGAGCAGTGACTGTAGTCTTACTGACTTCGGGGAGTTTCATCGTTACTTGGACTCCGTTCTATGTAGTTGTGTTACTTTCTATATTTAGTGAAGATAAACATAGAAAGGCATATTTAGCATCGTTAATAACTGGTCCTATTGGCATTTTTGCTTTTATCAACAGTTTTCTGAATCCTTTGATTTACGCTTGGTGGCACAAGGGATTTAAAACATCAATCAAAATCTATTTCAGACAATATATACAAAGGTATATTTTGTCAAAGAGTATAAGAGCAAGAGCCCGCGATCGTTAAAATTTGCGAAAATATGAATGATCAAAATTGCATTACGCCAATCAGAGAGAAACGATTGACGACTATGAGCTTGGATCATCGCGATCGAGGCTTTGGTTGGTTACGGTATGGTTGTAAAGGCGTCAATAAGTTCTACACACATAATCGTCAAGCACGTCGTCCATTGCCAGACACGATAATGTTTGTGTCAAACCCCCATTTACACGACGTCAAACTTTACTAAATACAAGTTTTCTATATATACACTCATGTTATTATTATTTTTTTACCGATTACTTTATTTCCATTTCTTGGACCGGAAACTAGTTTTCAATTTCCAACATACCATGAAACTATAATATAAACTAGATACATATAGTATTTTCCTGGTAAGCCATGTAACTGAGAAGCGATTGTCCTAGCATCCTTTGTAAAATACCTGGGGGTGATTGTCGACAGCATGATGTCATTGGAGAGCATATAAAAATAAAAATAGCTGGCCAGTAAACTAGGGAAGTTTATTTTCGGGTGTTAATACCTACCTGCCACACAGTCATGGGATAATGCAGTTTATACGTTAATAATTTCATTTATTTACTGAACCATCATGATGGTGGTGCAGAACCATGAATTTTACTATTACGTATAAATATCATTAAATTTTACCATTACGTATAAATGGTAAAAAATCATAATGGTAATAATGAATAATACACCTGAAGGATGGTAAAATACAGTGCTCATCCATGCCGATCATGGTTGTTGATCAGAATTCTATATGATTTTTCTGCCTTAAAAGTTTCAATTACTAAATTCTTAAAAGTATTTATATAAACATGTTTATTCAAATAGCGTTATGAAAGAACTGCAACCTAGTAATAGCACACTGTATATCAGCACTAGTGCGACATGAGGCTATAATACGTCGCACTAGTGCTGATATATATTCTTTACCCATTATTACCATAAAATAAATAAATTCTCAAGCTAGTCAGCCTTTCTTTAATTAACCCAAGCATCGAACCCGTCACAGTAGTTTTCTTTTTATAACAAAACAAAATACGCTGTACACCAAATATTACCTAAATATTTAGTTGATATGTTTATTTCAGCTAAAAACAAAAGTTTGCGTATTTTCAATGGAGTATAGAGGATTTTCTATGTTCAAGAAGTATGTAAATTTTTTATTCAAATAGATTCAAATGTTCAACAATTTCTTCTTGAATTGTGAAATAATTTCTATCAAACTAGCTGTTTCCTTGTGACTTCGCACGTGTAAATTATAGCCTATGTCCGCATTTTATGCAGCTTTCCGTAGTTGAAAGTGTTTTTTAAATAGGTCGAATAATTTTAAAGCCTATCCAATGCAATCAAACAAGTAACCAAATTTTTCTTCTTCTTTACAATTATAGATTGTAAAGAGGAAGAAAAATTTGGTTACTTGTTATATATTGAATTTTTTTTCTTAAATGTTGTCGCGTCGGAGGACCACTCTAATTTATTAGCCTAACGTTTCTAAAGCACGAACTAAATATGTGCTATAATATTATTACGAAGTCTTCAATGCAATATTAGAAGCACAGCTTTACTAACTTGCGCGCGTTTTGTGATGGACGAAACACACCTAGTGGGCGGAGCGTTATCGAGTGTGGCGACCCGAGCGAGCAGACACGGAGAGCGGTTCCTCAAGACTAATACACCTTTCAAACAAAATCAAAATCGGTTCATCCGTTCGGGAGCTATGACACACACACACACACACACACACAGACACGTCAAACTTATAACGCCCCGTCGTTTTTGCGTCGGGGCTTAAAAATGGGAGTGAAAAATTTTATGGAGAATAAAAATGTTGCCATAGGAAACATTGTTTACAATCTGATTTATCATTGTAATAAATTTACCTAATATTATTTACAAAATGTTTTATTGTATAGCGATGAAAATTGGTATCTGAGTTTTTTGAATTAATGATATGACCAAGCGTGGATTGACATATCATTTAACGTTGACGCTTAAATGATTTGATCAAATGGCCTGCCGGATCATAAAATCATCAATTCTACGATATGGCCACTACATATATATGATAAATAGTAAGACGTTTATTGAAAAAAAAATTTGCATTACAAATAGAAATATTATTTCATCATCAGCCCTTTTACCTCCATACTCAAGGGCTCAGGCCTTCGTTAGATGGTAATAAGGAGGATGGGCCTTGACCTTCCACGGTGGCCCGATGCAGATTGGAGGGTGTTAACGAATGCAGATGCTTCCGGGCTTTACATGCCTCCCGAAGCACGGAGTAGCTCGAGATACTAATTTTTGGTCACCCATCCCGTGACTGACCTGAATTTATAGAATGAACATATTGTAAAGTGCTGCCAACATAGATAATAAATATTTTGCCAAAAAGTTAACAACACATCATGATATACAAATCTGTTAAAATTCTCAATTTCATTTTAGATCTTAAAGTATTGATAGTAGAGTACTGAGTTTTAAAATAAAATGTAGTAAGAAATTTAAGCTTTGCAATGCTAGATGGCGTTTATTTTAAAGTAATCTGCTCTAACGTTTCTTTCAAAGAATGTTGCGTTTTCGATTAAGTTTTGTGTAAACTTCAGAACTGTTTTTCATCTGTATTTCAAATTGGATTGGATTGGATTAATATTGTATCTCTAAAATTTTCAAAGACAAAGTGATAAAAAATATTGGATTTTTGTTGGTTTTTTTTTGTAATATCTTCGAACTTAAACATCAAGGTATAAAAACAACAGCGTTTTTGGAAAATATATACTGCCCAAAGTAACTATACCACGCGGACGCGGCCAAAAGCTAGTTAATATCATAAGACGGATTGTGTTACTAGACTGTAACATATTTTCGGACGGTAGAAGCCTATTTTTGTACTTATAAAAAATTACATTGCATATTTTTTAAGGTAAATAAATGTGCTGATAAGATCGTCTCACATCAGCCCAGCCGCATCCTAGAAAGTTGCAACGCGTTTACGACTGTTTAACAACTTCGGGGGGCGAAACACGTGTATATAGTGGTGGTGCCGAGATTGGTTGGTCGCATGTGCATGTGCATTTTTTTGCGAGTGAGCGGGTGGTACAAAGCCGTTACTGAAGATACATAAAGGCCCTCCTAGCTGGATGCCGGATCCTTTCAATCACGGTATCTCTCATTGCCCTTGAAGTAAAAGTCAACCTTTTATCTGACAGTATTGTACAAACCGTTCCAAATATACAAAATACCTCTTCTACAAGAAAATTACTCAACGACTGAGCCGATGCTCTAAAGACAGCCCTACATTTATGGCCTATTTAGAAAATGCCTCAGCACACGTAATAATATACCTTTTACCTGATATGGATCTGTTTAGTGGTCCTAAAATCTCAATCTCTATGAGTTCAAATAATAAATCAACTGATATTGGTTGTAATGGCGATATTATATGAGATAACTTCTTTTCTTGACACACCACATAAGTTTTTATGTAATGTTTTATCTCTGACTCCGCATTTGGCATAAAATACCTTGAACGAAATTTCGCCAGTCTTACTCAGACGCAAGTGATCACCAGTAAGCGCAATTCGCACAATTCTGCCAATGTCAAGTGAATAAATTAATTTCTATATTAATTTGTATTTTTACCTTTAATACATACTTTAATGCCTGTTATTAGATGTCTTTGTTATTAGTGCAATAAATTATAAATAAAATTTCTATATGTGAAATGAAAATGAAATGAATGAAAGATGGGGATGATCCAATCACATATAATCTCGTTATAACATCATTAGAACTGTCAAAATGTTGCGGTAATCGAGGATTCTGCAAAAATATCAACAATTTGTCAAATGCTTTTGTAATAATTTGTTTAATGGTACAGTCAACAAAGCAAATTTTCTATTAGACGAAAGAAAAACCCAACACTGATTTTAATTCTTTTGCAAATTTTAATTTTTGTAATTTATTTTCATCTGGAAGTATTCCAAAACCAGAAATAGTATGACCTAAAACAGAAACTTTATTTAAACCAGAATTACATTTTGATGGTTTGAGAGTTAAATTCACTTCTTTTAATCTTAATAAAACTTGGTCCAAAGCCTTGTAGAATTCCTTAAATGTTCTTCCGTACACAATAATATTATCTACATACAGGATGTTTGGAAACACATGTATAATCCCGAAACATGGCCATACAACCTAGCACAAAGAACAATTAATATGTCAAAAAAACAATTTCACGTAAATTGAGATTTTCATATAAATATTTGAACAATTTGTTTTCAATTAATATGCTACAACCCTGAAAGCTTATACGTGCCGTCCCGGCGTAGTCGCTCTCTCTCTCTCTCATTACCTCTCACTCTCTCTTGTTTCCTAGAATACACTTTGATGTCGCCGACGCAAGCACTCGACTGCGTATGAGTTTACTTGTAATTAAAACAATTTAAGATTAAACAGGTACATACCTAGAGGCAGCGTTCTAATCTCTCTTTCAGCTCTCACTTGTCAATATGACCTTTTATAAATGGTTCGAACTCACGTTTGTGCTGGAAGGCGTTGAATTGTGGCGGCCGTGTACTTCCAGCATTCACATCAGACGCCTTTGCTCATTTGGGTGGCCTTTCTTTTCATTCGGTGATGTCCTTCTCGGCTGTTGTTTGTGTGTGTTACTCCTTGGTCTGAAATGATACTGGCGCAGCATAATTTGATCGGGAGGTTGGATTTAATGATGGTCGAAAGATGGAGAACTAAATGTTCAAGTGAAGCGAATTGATGTTGAAGGTCGCTGATCTCCTTGTCCGCTTTGTGTGCTATAGGAAGGAAGAACATCTACCATACTTGTTAATTTTACAGGCATATTAATGTTTGCTTCTCCATCCCCTCTATTGTAAAGTTTCAATTGTTCAATCGCGTCCTTCAACAATTGTTTATTCATATACAACTGTGAATCTAAAAGTCTGCCCAAGAAAATACTGAATGAAGCATGTATCATTAACTGCCGCCCCTGCTTTATAGCCTAAATAATCTAAGAGTAAAAGTAAGTAACTGTTGCACCCTGACATTTTTGTTTTTACGAGTGACTACAAAACAATATAACTTTTATACTTTCCGAAAGCTTAGTAAGAAGAACCTGGGTATATTTTTATAGCAAAGAAAAGTTAAAATACATTTATCCTTGTGCGCTTTGTTTGGTAATAAAATAGTCATTCATTTTAAAAAACCGCCAGTGTAAACATGTCTCTTCTCTGCTGAACCAGTTTCGTTACCAGTGGTCGCAACAATTGATCAGTGGAAAAATGGGCTTAAACACATCAGACATTAACCAATCAGCTGAATTCTTTATGTTAAGTGGTGTGAATTGCACAAACGAAAGTGTAGTGTCTGAGATTCGATATGATCCATTTTATCCTTATGCTATTAATAGCAATGAGCGCTGGTTAATGTTCAAATGCCTCATCGGAACTCTCATCATAGTGTGTAATTTGACTGTGGTAATTTCTAGTGGCCTGATTATAAAAAAAGGTATGTGATAGTTTTTATCGCAATAGACAATATTAATTTATGGTAGCTCCATAACCTACACGGACGTGTGAATTATGTCATCATCAAGTTAACACACAATGTTTTCTTTACTTTAGTTACCCGTCATTTTACCGGTTAACTTAGATAAAGAAAAAGTTCTAGTTGTTTTTTAAATATGTAAATTTTGGCACTTGATAATATTCGTTTATTTTTTATTATATAGATTTCTCAAATTATGGTATTTCTTATTTAAGTACATACTAACTAGAAAATCTAAGTCGTGACTTAGAGACAAAAATACCGTAAACTAGGGTATAATTATATAACTAGGGTATTTGGTATTAAATTTGATGAAAAATGTTTGTCACAATAATGTGAAAAAATATGTCTAAATAATCTGGTCTTGATAATTGTTTTAAACAATTCTCGCCATGACTTTTCAGGGACTGTTATTGTCGTTCGTTTATTCATTGAAATTCCATATTTTTATATCTGATATTCCAATTATCCCAAGTTTCTGGTTTAGGGCTGGTATTTCACGGAGATAATTTTTGATACCTATGATAAAGTATTTTGTATGTCTTTACTAGTCGGTAGTACGGTAGTCATTTTTAGCTGACCTTTAACATAATTACGATTGTTTTAAGTTTTATATCCCGACCTACCGGCTATGTATTTAATCTGTGAAACAATAAAGTTGTAGATATATTTAAAAGGTCATATTCATTGCTTGTTAATTCTTACACAAAGCCTTTTAGAGTCATAGGGAGTCGACAAGAAACGTTATAGCATCGCAATGCTCTAGATAGCTATTAAAGCATTAATATGGTAGTGGATAACTATTTGTAAGCACTCTTTAATTTATAGCAAGTCATACACAATTAGATCAGAATATGGGTATTTGATCTTTAAAGAAAAAGGAATCTAATAGTGTTAAAAGTCCTTATATCTATCAAATGTAATCTATTTAAATCTATAAACAACTTTTTGTAACGTTACTGTTTCTTCGGAGTCCATAAAGAGTTTTCTTCGAATTCTCTTTTTTATTTTCGGGAACAAATAAAAATCTTAACGTGCGAGATTGGAGATATACGTCTGGTGACTCAATAACCACGTCACGTCTGACGTAGCCAATTATTCAGTCCTTGCATGTCGGTGTGCGACGAGGCGTTGTCATAGAGACCGAGAATCCTACTGCCAGATTGTTTCTCCCGCAGTATCTGTTTTTTTGACCCTCTAAAACAATTACCTACTAGTGACATTCCTTCCAAAGAACGAGGCCACCATATTTTCTCTCACATTTGGACCTCTCCTTACTTTAGTTGACAACTCTTGGAAACACCCACTGAGCAGATTGCCTTTTGGTTTCCGAATAACAGGAAATATTCAGCTTTCATCACCCATAAGTATGTTGAATACAGCATTTTATTCACCTCCGTTATCTTTGAATCATTTCTCGGCCGTTGATCGGTCAACATGGCGAACTTTTTGGATTTTTGTCAAGCTATGACAAAGCTACTTAACTGCTAAATGTTCTTGAGGCATTTTGTGCGCTTGGTTCATACCGATCAATGCTTAAGCTTGTCCAAATCTGCTGATAGCTCACTCTTTTGTCAGTCTCTGTCGATGTTTTCTTCAGTCCTCGTCGTAGAAGCTCGTCCCTTTCGCAGATTTATCGGTGAGAATAATGTCACCACATTTGAACTCATTAAATCTGATTCTAGAAAATCCGTTAGTCTTCTTAGGTCCTGGATAGCTCAGTGGTTAGAGCAGTCGCCCGGATTGCGAAAGGTCATTGGTTCGAGTCCCATCTCAGAGTGCCTTTTTTTAAGCATTTTTCATTAATAATGTTTTTAGTATAGCACTGTTAATGCAACATTGATCAAATATAATCATTTAAACAAATTTTCATATTTATCGAAAGTTAAAATATTTGTAAAAATATTTCTTTCGGCTTTTGGGTGGATTACCTGAATATTTATGAAAATACGATTTGTAGTAGCGAAAAGTAACAAGTACTTGAAAGATTCATCAGTCCTGTCAGGTCCTGGGTTGTTCAGTGCTTAGAGCAGTTATTCGGATTGCGAAAGGTCGTGGGTTCGAGTTTCATCGCACAGTACCAGAAACAAAAGATTTTTAAGCGTTTTTCATTTAGAATATCATTAAATCAGTTCTAAACAGTGGCACCAGATGGGGCTTCCTTCCTGTAGTTTGTGTTAAAAAAAATTCTACCAATCTCAGATAGCAGAGATCATTATTGAACCATAGCATTTCGTAAATCCGGGACTGCTGCGTGTAAATTGTATAAATAAGGTGTCAAAAGTAAACATATCATACTATATAGGAGGAAGTTTATATTCCTTTTACGAGATAATACTCGTACAAGTGACTACAGGATAACGTTAACATTATTAACCGACGGCAAAAAGTTGAGGTTCTCAGTTTATGTAATTTAGAGAGTAGTATAGCTATAAGAAAAAACTATATAAAAATACATTGTTTTTCAAATATTATATTATACTGATTTCAAAACTATGTTGAGGCACAAGAAAATATTGTAAAATAACTGCTTCATTACAGGGCAACAACCGAAAAGTACCTACCTGCTGCTAGGTAATGTCTCCCTAGCTGATACTATGATCGGAATATTCATGATATTCTTTGGAATGCTAGGTACTTCTATGCGATCTGATCAACTGTGTATATTCAGGCTGGGTAAGAAAAACTGATTTTGAAAATTGCAATTTATGTTTTTGTGGTATTAATTTGTTTTTCAATCCCCTAAAACAGGTATGATTATCTGCTCTGCAAAGGTGTCCATATTCAGTGTTTGTCTGCTTGCAATAGATAGATACATTTATATTCTACACGGTTTGTATTACCAGAAGTGGTTCAACACCACCAGAGTGAGAATTGGCATTATCTGCATATGGATTATCGGTAAATTTTGACTAATATATACTATCAGTAATATTTTTATTAATGTCTGATGACAAAGCAGAAATAATGTATACAATTTTTAACATTTTCAGGTATAACCTCGGCATTTATACCCATTACTGGATGGAGTAACAGTGATCCTTTTACTTTATATTGCGTATATGGATCAGTTTTCCCCAATTCTGTTACAATTGTTAATACGATTCTTAGTATTATTCTTATAGCAATCGTAACTTCATTGAATTCCATAATTTTGCTGGAAGTTTTAAGAAACCTAAGAAATATTAAAGCTTCTACTGTTTCCCTAAATCACGGAAATATAGAGACGAAACAAAAACCTACACTAAGAATACATCGCGATACTTCTAGAAAACCATTAAGCAAACCATTGAATCAACAAAGCGGCAGTAAAATTAAAAGAAGTGCGTCGTTTCATTTTTGTGATAACCAAATAGTCAGTCCTCAAGAAAAGACAGTAGAATTAAGATCCAAAAGTGTAGATGATCTTAAGGTTACATTAAATGGATTCGAAGTTTACGTCGATAAATTACATATACAAGGAAAAAGTGGACGCGCTTCTAATTCTAGTATTTGGACTGTGGAATCGATAACAGGAAACGCTGAAAAGAAAGTTTGTAAAGTGAATGGACCTAAGAAATGGCGAGCAGTGACTGTAGTCTTACTGACTTCGGGGAGTTTCATCGTTACTTGGACTCCGTTCTATGTAGTTGTGTTACTTTCTATATTTAGTGAAGATAAACATAGAAAGGCATATTTAGCATCGTTAGTAACTGGTCCTATTGGCATTTTTGCTTTTATCAACAGTTTTCTGAATCCTTTGATTTACGCTTGGTGGCACAAGGGATTTAAAACATCAATCAAAATCTATTTCAGACAATATATACAAAGGTATATTTTGTCACAGAGTATAAGAGCGAGAGGCGATCGTTAATATTTGCGAAAATATGAATGATCAAATTTGCATTACGCCAAACAGGGAGAAACGATTGACGACTATGAGCTTGGATCAACGCGATCGAGGTAACTGGTAACGGTATGGTTGTAAAGGCGTCAATAAGTTCTACACACATAATCGTCAAGCACGTCGTCCATTGCCAGACACGATAATGTTTGTGTCAAACCTCCCTTTAAACGACGTCAAACTTTACTAAATATAAGTTTTCTATATATTATTATTTTTTTACCCATTACTTTATTTCCATTTCTTGGACCGGAAACTAGTTTTCAATTTCCAACATAACATGAAACTATAATATAAACTAGATATAGTATTCTCTTGATAAGCCATGTAATTGAAAAGCGATTTTTCTAGCGTCATTTGTAAAATACCTGGGGGTGATTGTCGATAGTATGATGTCATAGGAGCATACAAAAATAAAAATAGCTGGCCAGTAAACTAGGGAAGTTAATTTTCGGGCGTTAATACTTACCTGCCACACAGTCATGGGATAATGCAGTTTATTAACGTGCATTTTATTTTTTTATTTATTTACTGAACCGTCATGATAGTGGTAGAACCATGAATTTTACCATTACGTATTAGTAATCATAAATGTTTACCATTACGTATCATTGGTAAAAATTCATGATGGTAATCATGAATAATACACCTAAAGGATGGTAAAATACAGTGCTGACCATGGTTTTTGACCAGAATTCTATATGATTTTTTGCCTTAAAAGTTTCAATTACTATATTCTTAAAAGTATTAATATAAACTTGTTTATTCAAATAGCGTTATGAAAAAACTGCAACCTATTAATAGCACTCTGTATATCTCTGTATATCGGGTAAAGAATATATATCAGCACTAGTGCGACGTAATATAGCCACACGTCGCACTAGTGCTGATATATATTCTTTACCCATTATTACCATAAAATAAATAAATTCTCAAGCTAGTCAGCCTTTCTTTAATTCACCCAAGCATCGAACCCGTCACAGTAGTTTTCTTTTTATAACAAAACAAAATACGCTGTACACCAGATATTACCTAAATATTTAGTTGATATGTTTATTTCAGCTAAAAAACAAAAGTTTGCGTATTTTCAATGGAGGATGGAGGATTTTCTATGTTCAAGAAGTATGTAAATTTTTTATTTAAATAGATTCAAATGGTCATCAATTTCTTCTTGAATTGTGAAATAATTTCTATCAAACTAGCTGTTTCCTCGCGACTTCGCACGTGTAAATTATAGCCTATCTCCCCGCATATTATGCAGCTTTCCGTAGTTGAAAGTGTTTTTTAAATAGGTCGAATAATTTTGAAGCCTATCCAATGCAATCAAACAAGTAACCAAATTTTTCTTCTTCTTTACAATTATAGATTGTAAAGAGGAAGAAAAATTTGGTTGCTTGTTTGATATTTAAATTTTTTTCTTAAATGTTGTCGCGTCGGAGGACCACTCTAATTTATTAGCCTAACGTTTCTAAAGCACGAACTAAATATGTGCTATAATATTATTACGAAGTCTTCAATGCAATATTAGAAGCACAGCTTTACTAACTTGCGCGCGTTTTGTGATGGACGAAACACACCTAGTGGGCGGAGCAGTAGAACCTCGATAACTCAAACCTCGGTAACTTAAAAACCTCTATAACTTCAAAAATAATATGTTCCCTTGCCATCAGAGCCCAAAACCTCAATAACTTAAAATACGCAACCTCTGTAACTTAAATAAGTTATCTCTGTATTGGCCCTCGGTAACTTAAAGAAATGCTTCCATAACCTCTATAACATAAACTTGTTCATCGATGAGTCATTTTGAAAAAGTGTGCAAAACAAAAGTTTTCTGTATTTATTGCTTGCACATGTTCTCTAGTTAAATTGTTAACGTAAAAATACATGTCACCTATTGTTTGCTTCTTCGAAATTCTTTAAATTGATTTAGAAACTGTGAAATGTTTAAAACAAAAAAAATCACAAGCTTTTTTAAGTAGACTTAACCTTTAATTGTTGTTTTATTTTTATTTAACGTGTGCAAAGTGAATAAATAAATATGATTATTTAAATTTCTGTATTTTATTGAACCAGTCCTTCTGACGCATTCGAGTAAAAATAGGAATAAGGGTACATACATACCTCTATATTAACCTATCCCTACCATAAACCCTCGATAACTTAAAACCTCTATAACTTAAAATATTTTGTGTTTCCCTTGGACTTTTACTTATCGAGGTTCTACTGTATATATACCTATGAACTACACTAGATGGAATTGAATTCTAAATAGCAGATTTTGTTTGCCTAGAAAATTTACCTAGAATATATATATACACATAACAAACGAGGTATTTCAGCAAATAATTAGATTCCTTTTTTTGGATTAATGATATGACCAAATGTGGATTGACATATCATTTAACGTTGACGCTTAAATGATTTGATCAAATGGCCTGCCGGATCATAAAATCATCAATTCTACGATATGGCCACGACATATATATGTTATATAGTAAGTCGTTTATTGAAAAAAAAATGTTGCATTATAAATAGAAATATTATTTCATCATCAGCCCTTTTATCTCCCTACTCAAGGGCTCAGGCCTTCGTTATAGATGGTAATAAGGAGGATGGGCCATGACCTTCCACGGTGGCCCAATGCAGATTGGAGGGTATTAACGACTGCAAATGCTTCCGGGCTTTACATGCCTTCCGAAGCACGGAGTACCTCGAGATACTAATTTTTTGGTCACCCATCCCGTGACTGATCTTTGCAAAAGTTGCTTATTTACAACGACCGCGGGTCACGGTGCTTATCTACTACGCAACTAAGTTACTCGGGAAATGAAATATTTTTTATTAAAATCTAAATGTGGATTTGTTTATTTTAAAAATCACGACAACGTTTTATTGTATAACTCCATAGACAATTTTTCTATTCATGAATTTATAGAATGCAGCGTTTTACCTACCAATAAAACGCATATTAAATTACTTACCTTATTCGAAGCTATATGAGATGGCAGTCTGTGGTTCCCGCCTATGATATTTTCCTTTTCTAACTTATAGCTCTTCCTCTTTCTGTGGTTTCTCCTTCCTCCACCTCGGAGGGGGGCGAGCTGTGATGCGAAGTGGAACATATTTAGATTTCATTGCGTCGAGTAATACTAGGCAGCCATTATCTATAAGCTTCGAATAAGGTAAGTAATTTAATATGCGTTTTATTGGTAGGTAAAACGCTGCTATTAAATAACTTGACCGTTATTCGAAGCTTATAGCTATATGAGACGTGTCTGTTATCGCCTAGTGATAGGAAGGAGAAACTTGACGCCAATGTGAAGATCAAAATAAAATGGTTATCCTGATCACAAGGTTTATTAAAAGAAACATTTTTTTTTTTTTTTCATATACATTTTCATTTCCCAACCTTAGTTGCAATATTTAATCAATCACTGGAGAAAAATATTTTGATACATTATTTGTCGTAGCTGCAGCAGACATCACTTCCCGTTTATAAAACTTATGAAAAGTATGACTAGAGCGCCAGTTACCTCTCAATAATATTTCTTCGAGCGGATAATCATCCAGCCAGTTTTTGGATGCAACAGCCGATCTAAAACTACCTGGAGTTGCTTTAATGTCTGCTTCCACTAGAAGGGTTTTAATCCACCCTGCTATCACAGCTCTAGACGCTGCTTTTGGATTACCCCTAAATGTTACAAATAAATTATGGCAATTTACAGCTTCTCGTCTGTCTCTTAACAAAGAAATCAACTTATTTAACCAAAAAATAGGATCTAATCTTAATGAATTTGAATTCGAAAACAATTTCCATCCTGTCTGACGGTAACCGCAAGTATCTGTTTTCGAACCAAATAAAGGCCAAAAGGTAATTGAATTGGTCGTTCTTAAATAATGCTTCGGCTCAACACTCAGTAAAGTAAGGTCATGTATTCTTCTACCCGAAACAAGAAGCAACAGGGCTGCTGTATGTCGACAGACATGAAAAATGTTATCGAAATCCACTGAATAATGCTCCATAAAATCAATCAAATCGTCAAGATTCCAAATAGGTGATTTTTGACCTAATGGTTTCTTAAGGGAAATCGATTTCAACACATGTTTCACTAAAGCATGTGAACTCAAAACACTGGTTGATTCTGAATTACACACTGTAGAAATAGCTGATTTATATAATAAAATAGTGTTATAAGAAAGGCCGTGAATCAAATATAAATCTGCTAAAAGCTGGCTAATTGTTCCCCTGAAGGTTCTTCTGCTATTATGTTATTTTCTTCACACCAAGTTAACCATCTTTTCCAGGCAACACTATATACCTTTCGAGTTGAAGGACGCCACGAAGACTTCAACAACTCGATTTGGTCTACATTCCAAAGACTTAAATTCCCAGTCCACCCCCACATTTCCAAACTTCCAGTTCTAGATCTTGAATGCTGGGGGGTGGCAAGCCTGTTGACATATCTATCAAAACCTCTTTGAGGTTCCAAATGCTGAATGGAGGTGCTTGTGCGCGTGACTTCAGATCCGTTCTCCAGAATACCTTTTTCCACCTGGGCACTACTAGGAGGAAAGTTCCTTTCGCTCGATTGAGTTGCGCTAACACCTTCGGTATTAGATTGGGTGGTGGGAAGACCCACGCGAGAGGAAAGATCCACTGCCGAGAAAAGGCATCGTGGAACAGAGCTTGGTGATCTCTCACATCCAGTGTTACAGAGTTTGAAACCACGTGTGCTCTTTTTGACGCAAACAGATCTACAACGGGCAGCCCCCATTTTACAAAAATGTGATTCGTAAATTGAGGAAGCAGATGCCACTCTGGAGGTTGTTTTAATCGTGACAGGTGGCCGGCCTGCCTGTTGAACCGGCCCGGAATGTGGAATATTTTGAGATGTATTTTGTACAGGTCTAAAATACTGAATACTTGATATGTAAGATGTAGAAGAGGATCTGATTTTGTTCCTCCCTCGTTCCTTAAATAAGCGACAACGGTTCTGTTGTCGCATTGCACCAGTATCGTGGAATCCTTCAGGTGCAGACAACGATCTTGTAAAACCTTTAGGATAGCCAACATTTCTTTTTGATTGCAGTGCAAAGTTTTCTCCTGAATCGACCAAAGACCTGATATATTTTCGTTGTTCAACTGTGCGCCCCAGGCTATATCTGATGCATCGGTGGTCATAAAATGAGTTGGTGCCGGTATATGAATAGGTGAGGAATTCCGGCAATTCAATAGCCACCATTTTATGTTGCTTATTGCGTCTGGTGACAGTTGCTGTTGACCAATTGTCTTCGACTTGAGTAGAAAGTTCAGTAAAAGAAGTAAGTGACGGAAATTCAGTCGACCTTTTGGAACTGCATAACTGGCGAAGTTCAGCATACCCACTAGGCTCTGAAGATTTATTAGCGTAACTGTGTTCTCTCGTAACATTTGATTGAGTCTGTTCATTAAAAGACCAACTTTTTCCTCTGGGAGACGTTTCTGGTTTAAAAGAGTGTTCCACTCTATGCCCAGGTAGCAGAGGTTTTTTCGAGGAATCAAAATCGACTTTTCGTAGTTGATTAGCCAACCCAGTCGCTTTAGCGTATTTAAGGTTAGTTGTACATTCTGCTGGAGAGTTTCCGGATTCTGATGTGCCAATAGAAAATCGTCCAGATAAACTATAATCCGAACTCCTCTTTGCCGTAAGTACTGTGCTACCCAATTGGTGATGGTTGCGAATATTTTTGGAGCTGCACTTAATCCGAATGGGAGACAAGTCATTTCCAGGAGCTCCTCCTTGTAAATCAATCTCAAAAATCTCCTGCAACCCGGGCTTATCCCCAGATGAAAATACGCCTGAGATAAATCCACCTTGCAAAGCCAATCTTGAGTTTGGAGAAAATCCGGTATGCGCAGTACGTTTATAAGACTGAACCGCCCCGCTGCAACGTATTCGTTTAATGCTTTCAGATTGAAAATGGGTCGTAGAGACCCGTCGCTTTTGGGTACTAAAAATAGGGTAGATAGAAAACTCGGAGTAATCTTGGCCGGCACAAGTACCCCTTGAAGCTTCATTTGAGAAATTAATTCCGACATTTGACTTGATTCCTTGGTTTGAAATGAAGGCCACCTGAGATTGGGATAGGCTACTGGCGGTTTCCTGATGAAGGGTATGCGATACCCTTGAATTATTTTCAAAAGGAACTTGGATGCCCCCATTGATTGCCAATTGTGGTAAAAATGAGATAGGCGACCGGCTATTTGCACTGGATAGTCAATATTTTCGGCGCTTATTGCCTCTGTGTCTGGATGAAGAAAAGTTTCGCTTTCGGTTGATACCTGACTGCTCATTTTCTCTTCGTCTTGGTCGTGAGGCACGTGCTTTAAAAATATGCTTATTACCTGTGTTTACGTTGGAATAAGCCTGCCCCTGCGAGGGGCCTCCATGATAACATCCACCCTGCGAGGATGGACCTGGATTTTGGCAGTGACAGCATGAGAATAGACCTTGCCCTTGAGTGCCAAATCCACCGTGTGAGCCCTGCGAGGGCTGAGTTCGCTGTATATTCCCCTGCGAGGGGCAGCTATTATTACTTTTTTGACCTGTCTGCGAGACAGTTGATCTTGCGTCTGTGGTCCGCTTCCGCAGCGGCCAAAAACATTTACGAATACCTCCAGTTTTTTCCATAAAGGTACTAAAAGCTCCAGCATTGAACAAGTGACGGCAGGAAGGAGGTATTTTACGTAAAGTAGCCTTCATAAGAGGATCACGAACAAAGTTAATGATACCGTCTCGACGCATTTGTATAACCTCCGCTCGATGTCCACATATCAACTGAAGAAAGTCCGAGGATACCTTATGATAGTCACTCTCTGAGAAAAGGGTGCTTATTTTATCTGAAATCATATCGTGAGTAATGTTCGGCTCGTCCCTCGTCCAAGAGAGTAAATCACGTAGTGTATTTTGCAATGATTCTCTTTGCTTAAGAAAACAAAACGTGAGAGCTGCGTATGCCCTATCAGCATAGGTAAGGTGACGAAGAGTATCATAAGCTTTTATCTCGTCGTTAGGTTCTAGATCTACAAAGCCGGGACTATGGCTATATAGCTTTTGAGTATCTGCGTATCTTAATTCGCACCAATTTTCATTATCAAATAATTGTATATCATGTAATTGTTTTAATTGCATTTCGGATGTTTTTGGAACAGAAGGTTCTTTCACTTTTGTTGAAATATTCAAATTAAATAATTTTAAATCACCACTGGATTCTGGCTGAGGGGAACTCACAGCATAATCATCATAGAGTTTCCTACTTACATCAGAAATATATCCACTATTAGCTAATTTTAACTGTTCACGAAGATTATCCATTTCTTTAAATAGTTGATTTAACTTACGTTTTGAACCGTGTGATTTTCTACCCCCCTTTTTCTTTTGGTGATGACGACGATGCTTACGTTTGTAACTATTAGACGAAGAAGAATGTGATGAGGAGCTGCTGCTGCTCGAACTCGATGAACTTGACGAAGATGATTGAATCCGGCTTTTACGCCGCCGCGGAGGAGTTGGTAACTTCGACTCACTTTGCTTTGCAGATTGCTCCATAATAATTCTCAATTATATGTTGCCCTTGTATCTAAACAATATTTCAACACCAGAAACGCTTAAACAAAAAGGTAAATGCTTAATCGAACGGAAAATTCCGTTTAGATGTGAAACTATTACACTCATCAATTTTAACTTAACTGCGTTAAAAACGAATCAAACAATATATAAGTACCTTTGCATAAATAAAGACTAATCAATTATAAATTTTATAAGAAATCTGAATAAGATGTAACGTGAAACTTTTTAAAAATATATATTGCAAAGCATTGCGCTTAGCTTACCCTCAATAAGAAATATTTTTTTTTTTTTTTTTTGTGAAATGGTAGATGTATTGAACTTACTCGGCGGGAACTTCGACGCCAATGAAATCTAAATATGTTCCACTTCGCATCACAGCTCGCCCCCCTCCGAGGTGGAGGAAGGAGAAACCACAGAAAGAGAAAGAGCTATAAGGTAGAAAAGGAAAATATCATAGGCGGGGACCACAGACTGCCATCTCATATAGCTATAAGCTTCGAATAACGGTTGCCGACATAGATAATATTTTGCCAAAAAGTTAACAACACATCATGCCATACAAATCTGTTAAAATTCTCAATTTCATTTTAAATCTTAAAGTATTGATAGTAGAGTACTGAGTTTTAAAATAAAATGTAGTAAGAAATTTAAGCTTTGCAATGCTAGATGGCGTTTATTCTAAAGTAATCTGCTCTAACGTTTCTTTCAAAGAATGTTGCGTTTTCGATTAAGTTTTGTGTAAACTTCAGAACTGTTCATCTGTATTTCAAATTGGACTGGACTGGATTAATATTGTATCTTTAAAATTTTCAAAGACAAAGTGATAAAAAATATTGGATATTTGTTGGTTTTTTTTTTTGTAGTATCTTCGAACTTGAACATCAAGTTATAAAAACAACAGCGTTTTTGGAAAATATATGCTGCCCAAAGTAACTATACCACGCGGACGCGGCCAAAAGCTAGTTAATATCATAAGACGGATTGTGTTACTAGACTGTAACATATGTTCGGACGGTAGAAGCCTATTTTTGTACTTATAAAAAATTACATTGCATATTTTTTAAGGTAAATAAATGTGCTGATAAGATCGTCTCACATCAGCCCAGCCGCATCCTAGAAAGTTGCAACGCGTTTACGACTGTTTAACAACTTCGGGGGGCGAAACACGTGTATATAGTGGTGGTGCCGAGATTTGTTGGTCGCTTGTGCATGTGCATTTTTTTGCGAGTGAGCGGGTGGTACAAAGCCTTTACTGAAGATACATAAAGGCTTATCCTTGCTGGATGCCGGATCCTTTCAATCACGGCATCTCTCATTGCCCTTGAAGTAAAAGTCAACCTTTTATCTGACAGTATTGTACAAACCGTCCCAAATATACAAAATACCTCTTCTACAAGAAAATTACACAACGACTGAGCCGATGCTCTAAAGACAGCCCTACATTTATGGCCTATTTAGAAAATGCCTCAGCACACGTAATAATATACCTTTTACCTGATATGGATCTGTTTAGTGGTCCTAAAATATCAATCTCTATGAGTTCAAATAATAAATCAACTGATATTGGTTGTAATGGCGATATTATATGAGATAACTTCTTTTCTTGACACACCACATAAGTTTTTATGTAATGTTTTATCTCTGACTCCGCATTTGGCATAAAATACCTTGAACGAAATTTCGCCAGTCTTACTCAGACGCAAATGATCACCAGTAAGCGCAATTCGCACAATTCTGCCAATGTCAAGTGAATAAATTAATTTCTATATGTGAAATGAAAATGAAATGAATGAAAGATGGCGATGATCCAATCACATATAGTCTCGTTATAACATCATTAGAACTGTCAAAATGTTGCGGTAATCGAGGATTCTGCAAAAATATCAACAATTTGTCAAATGCGTTTTGTTGACTCTCAGACCATGCAAATTTAGCATTCTTTCGTAAAATTTGTTTAATGGTACAGTCAACAAAGCAAATTTTCAATAAGGCGAAAGAAAACCCAACACTGATTTTAATTCTTTTGCAAATTTTCATTTTTGTAATTTATTTTCATCTGGAAGTATTCCAAAACCAGAAATAGTATGACCTAAAACAGAAACTTTATTTAAATCAAAATTACATTTTGATGGTTTGAGAGTTAAATTCACTTCTTTTAATCTTAATAAAACTTGGTCCAAAGCCTTGTAGAATTCCTTAAATGTTCTTCCGTACACAATAATATTATCTACATACAGGATGTTTGGAAATACATGTATAATCCCGAAACATGGCCATACAACCTAGCACAAAGAACACAATTAATATGTCAAAAAACAATTTCACGTAAATTGAGATTTTCATACAAATATTTGAACAATTTGTTTTCAATTAATATGCCACAACCCTGAAAGCTTATACGTGCCGTCCCGGCGTACTCGCTCTCTCTCTCTCATTACTTCTCACTCTTTCTTGTTTTCTAGAATACACTTTGATGTCGCCGACACACGCACTCGACTGCGTATGAGTTTACTTGTAATTAAAACAATTTAAGATTAAACAGGTACATACTTAGAGGCAGCGTTCTAATCTCTCTTTCAGCTCTCACTTGTCAATATTACCTTTAATAAATGGTTCGAACTCACGTTTGTGCTGGAAGGCGTTGAATTGTGGCGGCCGTGTACTTCCAGCATTCACATCAGACGCCTTTGCTCATTTGGGTGGCCTTTCTTTTCATTCGGTGATGTCCTTCTCGGCTGTTGTTTGTGTGTGTTTCTCCTTGGTCTGAAATGATACTGGCGCAGCATAATTTGATCGGGAGGTTAGATTTAATGATGGTCGAAAGATGGAGAACTAAATGTTCAAGTGAAGCGAATTGATGTTGAAGGTCGCTGATCTCCTTGTCCGCCTTGTGTGCTAGAGGAAGGAAGAACATCTACCATACTTGTTAATTTTACAGGCATATTAATGTTTGCTTCTCCATCCCCTCTATTGTAAAGTTTTAATTGTTTAATCGCGTCCTTCAACAATTGTTTATTCGTATACAACTGTGAATCTAAAAGTCTGCCCAAGAAAATACTGAATGAAGCATATATCATAACTGCCGCCCCTGCTTTATAGCCTAAATAATCTAAGGGTAAAAGTAATTAACTGTTGCACCCTGACATTTTTGTTTTTACGAGTGACTACAAAACAATACAACTTTTATACTTTTCGAAAGCTTAGCAAGAAGAACCTGAATATATTTTTATGGCAAAGAAAACTTAAGATACTTTCATCCTTGTGCGCTTTGTTTGGTAATAAAATAGTCATTCATTTTAAAAAACCGCCAGTATAAACATGTCTCTTCTCTGCGGAACCAGTTTCGTTACCAGTGGTCGCAACAATTGATCAGTGGAAAAATGGGCTTAAACACATCAGACATTAACCAATCAGCTGAATTCTTTATATTAAGTGGTGTGAATTGCACAAACGAAAGTGTAGTGACTGAGATTTGTCATGATCCATTGCATTCTTATGTTCGTAATAGCAATGAACGGTGGTTAGTGTTGAAATGCCTCATCGGATCTCTCATCATAGTGTGTAACTTGAGTGTTGTAATTTCTAGTAGCCTGATTATAAAAAAAGGTATGATATTGTTTTAATCATAATAGACAACATTAATTTATGGTAGCTCCATTACCTACACGGACGAGTGAATTATGTCATCATCAAGTTAACACACAATGTTTCCTTTACTTTGTTACTTGTAATTTTACCTGTTATTATAATTTTGGCACTTGATAATATTCATTTATTTTTTATTATATAGATTTCTTAATTTATTTAAGTATATACTAGCTAGAAAATCTAAAGTGGGGAATTTCGTATTAAAGGGTTTAGCCGGATACGTATGACGAGTCGGCCCCCAAATGGGAATCGATATTGAAACTTATGTTTTAATATCGACTTGATGTTCAAACACGATTTATGTACTTTTCGCGACCGACTTCCGCTTTGACCTTGAGATAGAGAGCAAAATATCCGTATGCTTGACTATTACTGAATGTGATATATCTCTGAAGCTAATTAAGATAAAGAAGTGAAACTAACGCGAGGTGTTAGGTTACATTACAGAGTATATCACATATATTTTTTTTATAATTTTTAGAATAAAAAATTACATAAAAAAATTAAAAATAAAAAAAAACATGTTTTTTTTTCTGAGTTCTCTGTGACTTACAATCACGAAATTAATATATGTTATGCTCCTTTGTGTGCTCTATCACCCATAAAAATTGCGTGAAAAAAAAGTTGGTGCAACACAACGAAAAAAAATTATATGTGATTTCTGTCTTATGGTATACCCCTGTATTATAAGGTTTTCACATAACATCATTGTTTTTTTTTTCGAAATTTCACATCAGCTTGTTTTAAAACATAAGTAACTAGTCTTAAGAGATGGGATAATAGTTAAAAAGAAATGAAAAAAAAAACAGCCAGTGTTCAATACTCATTATTATTACTTTTTCGTGTCTATCAAAATACAAGAAACAAAATATTAATCATCGTCACTGTTGTAATTAATTACAATCGGAACACTTTGAGTCGCAAATAAATTAGTTAGGACCTCAGCAGGACGTACGATTTTGGACAAATATCATCCATATGATAGATAATAAATAATAGCTGCTACATGAGACCAGCATCCCACTGTACGTTTGCCATTGGGGCAATCACAGCAATAACGAAGAATACTATTGTAGTCATTACCTTCGGAAATATAGTGAATGTAAATTCGATAGACTTTTCTATTTATATGTCTTGATTTTACTTCTGCTTTGATGATATTAGGTGCTGATTTCACATATTGTACTGAGAGATTATTTTGATCGTCCATTATTTCGGCCAAGTTAAATGCTGCACATTTAGAAGTAGAAGCTTTTTTGTTAATATATGGGATAAGTCGACACTTCTTACAAAAAATATCATTAACTATTACGATTTTATTCAAACAGTCACTAAACACTTTAGCTTCTTCTTCATTCTTTATAATTTTTTTATAACCAGGAATCTTACTAACTAACTAAGTTATTTGCGACTCAAAGTGTTCCGATTGTAATTAATTACAACAGTGACGATGATTAATATTTTGTTTCTTGTATTTTGATACACACGAAAAAGTAATAATAATAAGTATTGAACACTGGCTGTTTTTTTTTCATTTCTTTTTTAACTATTATCCCATCTCTTAAGACTAGTTACTTATGTTTTAAAACAAGCTGATGTGAAATTTCGAAAAAAAAAACAATGATGTTATGTGAAAACCTTATAATACAGGGGTATACCATAAGACAGAAATCACATATAATTTTTTTTCGTTGTGTTGCACCAACTTTTTTTTCACGCAATTTTTATGGGTGATAGAGCACACAAAGGAGCATAACATATATTAATTTCGTGATTGTAAGTCACAGAGAACTCAGAAAAAAAACATGTTTTTTTTTATTTTTAATTTTTTAATGTAATTTTTTATTCTAAAAATTATAAAAAAATATATGTGATATACTCTGTAATGTAACCTAACACCTCGCGTTAGTTTCACTTCTTTATCTTAATTAGCTTCAGAGATATATCACATTCAGTAATAGTCAAGCATACGGATATTTTGCTCTCTATCTCAAGGTCAAAGCGGAAGTCGGTCGCGAAAAGTACATAAATCGTGTTTGAACATCAAGTCGATATTAAAACATAAGTTTCAATATCGATTCCCATTTGGGGGCCGACTCGTCATACGTATCCGGCTAAACCCTTTGGTGAAAAATGTTTGTCACAATAAAATTTTTAGGTGACCTTTAAGATAATTAATATTTTAGATTGTCTTAAGTTTTATAACCTGACTAGTGGACGCCCGCGACTTCGTCCGCGTGGAAGTCGGTATCCCGTGGGAGTGAGAAGTTTTCCCAGTAAAAAGTACCCTATGTGTTATTCTGATGTATAACCTATATTGCTGTAAAGTTTTATCCAAATCCGTCCAGTAGTTTTTTCGTGAAAGAGTAACAAACATCCATACATCCATACTTACAAACTTTCGCCTTTATAATATTAATAGGATTACGAGGCCATCCATAAATTACGTCACACGTTAGGAGGGGGTGGAGGTTGACGAACTGTGACATTAGAACAATATTTAGTAGAATTTGTATAGACAAACAGGTGAAAGGAAGGGAGGGGGGGTGTTTAAAAATCATTTTGTGTGACGTAATTTATGGACGGCCCTACCGGTATTTAACTGTGTATCAATAAAGTTGTACATTAAAAAGGTCAAATTCTTCGTTTGTTAATTATTTTTAATTCTCACATAAAGCTTAAAGATCTACTTTTTCAGTCATAGGGAGACAAGAAACGTTATAGTTTCCATGCTCTAGAAAGCTGTGTGAAGTATTAGTTGGTAAAGCTAATGTAATTCCACCGGTTTTAAATATGTAAAGCGGGTTAAAAAAAACGCGTGTGCGAATATTTAAGTTATAGTCCATACAAATTCCATAACAGCATTATTTGCCATTTCGCGCGCTGTTGCTATTCAAATTTCGAACTAATCGCCGGGCGGCGCCAGTTATTAGGCAGCGCTAGCGCGCTGTTAAAATGCCAGGAAAGCAACAGTGTTCATTCACAGATTGAGTTTATTTAATGTTTTTTTCTCTGTTTCCTCGCAAATGTGTTAAAAAACGTCGTACGATATATTACGTGCGTATTGGTTATAACATGCTCGGCTCAATTACGCCCTCGCCTTCGGCTCGGGCTGAAATTCCGCCTCGCATATTATAACCATCATAACGCACTAATATCGTAATGTACTATTAATTTACAGAAATTCATCTGTAATTAGATCAGAATATGGGTATCTGATCTTTAAAGAAAAAGGAATCTAATAGTGCTAATAAGTGTTAATCTATCTATGTAATGTAATCTATTTAAATCTAAAAACAACCTTTTGAAACGCCACTGCTTCCTTGGAGTCAATAAAGAGTTTACTTCGAATTCTCTTTTTTATTTTCGGGAACAAATAAAAATCGTAAAGTGCGAGATTGGAGATATACGTCTGGTAACTCAATAAGGTCACGTCTGACGTAGACAATTAGTCGGTTCTTTGCGTGACGGCGTGCAATGAGGCGTTGTCTTGAAGAAGGAGAATCCTACCGCCAGATTGTTTCTCCTGAACTTTTTCCAAGGCAAGTGGCAAACGACTGTTAGTGTGCATCTCTGCAGTAACAGTTTTTTTGATCCTCTCAAACAATTGCCGCCTAATGCTATTCTTTCCAAAGAACGAGGCCATCATCTTTTTTCTCACATTTGGACCTCTCCTTACTTTAGTTGGCAACTCTTGGAAACACCGCCTGAGCAGATTGCCTTTTGTTTTGTGGATAACAGGAAATCCAGTTTTCATCACCGATAAGTATGTTGAACGCAGCAATTGAGTCAACTCCGTTACATCTTTGAATCATTTCACGGTACCTATCAACACGACGAACTATTTGGACTTTTTGTCAAATTATGATAAAGATACTTAACTGCTAAATGTTTATGAGGGATTTTGTGGACTTGGTTCATACCGATCGATGCTTAATTGTGTCCAAATTAGGCGATAGCTCACTCTTTTGTCAGCCTCTATCATATGCCGCATAACATCGGTGTTTTTTTCAGTTCTCGTCGTAGAAGGTCGTCGTCCCTTATACTAGATTTATTGGAGATATTAATGTCACTACATTTGAACTAATTAAATTTGGACGGGTCATGGATTCGAGTCCCATCTCATATTGCCAGGGACAAAGTGGGTTTTTTTTAGCATTTTTCATTAAGAATATAATTAAATATGTTCTAAACAGTTGCACAAGATGGGGTTTTCCTGTAATTTGTGCAAAATAATTTCTACCAATTCATAGCATTTCGTAAATCCGCGACTGCTCTCAAATTGCGTGTAAATTGTATAACTAAGGTAAAAAAAAGTAAACATAAACGAGTATATCGTTAATATACAGAGGATGTTTATATATTCCTTTTACGATATAATACTCGTACAAGTGACTACGTTAACATTATTAACAGACTGCAAAAAAGGAGGTCCTCAGTTTATATATTTAAGAGAGAGAGTACAGCAAAATTGGCACCATTGTGTTCTTATTTTTAAGAATTTTTCTATAAGACAAAAAATATATAAAATAAAACATTGTTTTTTTGAATATACTCATTTCAAAACTGTGTTGAGGTACAAGAAAATATTGTAAAATAACTGCTTCATTACAGGGCAACAACCGAAAAGTACCATCCTGCTGCTAGGTAATGTCTCCCTGGCTGATACTATGATGGGAATATTCTTGACATTATTTGGAATACTAGGTACTTCAGTGCGATCTGATCAACTATGTATATTCAGGCTGGGTAAGTAAAACTGAATTTGAAAATTGCAATTTATGTTTCTGTGGTATTTATTTGTTTTTCAATTTCTTATAACAGGTATGGTTAGCTGCTTTGCGAAGGTGTCCATATTCAGTGTTTGTCTGCTTGCAATAGATAGATACATTTATATTTTACACGGACTGTACTACCAGAAATGGTTCAACACCACCAAAGTAAGAAATGGCATTATCTGCATATGGATTATCGGTAAATTTTGACTAATATATACTATCAGTAATATTTTTATTAATGTCTAATGACATAGCACAAATAATGTCCGTATACTATTTAAAAATTTTCAGGTATAGCCATGGGATTTATGCCCATTACTGGATGGAGTAACAGTGATCCTTTTTCTTTATATTGTAGATATGTTACAGTTTTTCCCAAGTCTTTTATAATATTCAATGCGTTTCTTAGTATTATTCTTATAGCAATCGTAACTTTATTGAATTCCATAATTTTGCTGGAAGTTTTAAGGAACCTAAGAAATATTAAAGCTTCTACTGCTTCCCGAAATCACGGAAATATAGAGACGAAACAAAAACCTAAACTAAGAATACATCGCGGTACTTCTAGAAAACCATTAAGCAAACCATTGAATCAACAAAGCGGCAGTAAAATTAAAAGAAGTGCATCATTTCATTTTTGTGATAGCCAAATAGTTAGTCCTCAAGAAAAGATAGTAAAATTAAGATCCAAAAGTGTAGATGATCCTAAGGCTACATTAAATGGATTCGAAGTCTACGTTGATAAATTACATACACAAGGAAAAAGTGAACTCGCTTCTAATTCTAGTATTTGGACTGTGGAATCGATATCAGGAAAAGCTGAACGAAACGCTGAAAAGAAAATTTGTAAAATGAATGGACCTAAGAAATGGCGAGCAGTGACTGTAGTCTTACTGACTTCGGGGAGTTTCATCGTTACTTGGACTCCGTTCTATGTAGTTTTGTTACTTTCTATATTTAGTGAAGATAAACATAGAAAGGCATATTTAGCATCGTTATTAAATGGTCCTATTGGCATTTTTGCTTTTGTCAACAGTTTACTGAATCCTTTGATTTACGCTTGGTGGCACAAGGGATTTAAAACATCAATCAAAATCTATTTCAGACAATATATACAAAGGCATATTTTGTCAAACAGTATAAGAGCGAGAGCCCGCGATCGTTAATATTTGCGAAAATATGAATGATCAAATTTGCATTACGCCAAACAGGGAGAAACGATTGACGACTATGAGCTTGGATCATCGCGATCGAGGCTTTGGCTGGTAACGGTATGGTTGTAAAGGCGTCAATAAGATCTACACACATAATCGTCAAGCACGTCGTCCATTGCCAGACACGATAATGTTTGTGTCAAACCCCCCCTTTAAACGACGTCAAACTTTACTAAATACAAGTTTTCTATATATACACTCAAGTTATTATTAATTGTTTACCTATTAATTTATTTCCATTTCTTGGACTGGGAACTAACGAAGCGATATTATAAACTAGATATAGTATTTTTCTGGTATATAATTGAGAAGCGATTTTCTTAGCATCCTTTGTAAAATACCTGAGGGTGATTGTCGATAGTATGATGTCATTGGAGAGCATATAAAATAGCTGGCCAGTAGTCTAGGGCAAGGTTATTTTCGGGCGTTAATATCTACCTGCCACACAGTCATGGTCTAATGTAGTTTATTAACGCGCGTTTGATTTTTTTCTTCATTTACTGCATCAAATTTATTGTTGTTATTATAATACGTAATACACTGGAAGGATGGTAAAATACAGTGCTCATCTATGCTGACCGTTGTTTTTGACAAGAATTCTTTATGAGTTTTCTGCCTTAAAAAGTTTCAATTACTAGTTCCTTAAAAGTATTAATATAAACATGTTTATTCAAATAGCGTTATGAAAGAACTGCAACCTATTAATAGCACACTGTATATCAGCACTAGTGCGACGTGAGGCTATTGAAAACGATGCATTAGATCGAATTATTGTGGACAATTTATTTAAGACTAATTCCATTTCCAAATTTTTTTGTTAACAAAAAATAATAATAAAGCTTTTCTACAGATAGGTTAAACAGACCTGCGTTACCTAAACATGCGCCATGACAATACACTGTAGTTTATACAGAACATAAAATCTGTAACAAGACACGCGATTAGGTACGGCTAGCAACAACGAAATACGAATATTACAAGACTAATTGCCATGGTCATTGTAATGATTATGAACCAAATAGCTAAATATAAAGTCAATAAAAAGAAAACCAAAATGTTTAATGTTCACAAAGTAAAAAAATGAATGCTAAAGGTGTACTGCTATAGTCCGTTTTTCCTTTTTTAATTGACTTCAAAATCAAAAAGGAAGAGGTTATGTTCGACGGCGATGTATATTTTTTATGTAAGTTAACCGATATTTCCCCCAATTGTTGACCGGTTTTCAAAATTTATTTTTTTATTTGATAGCTTAATACACCAAGGTGGTCTCAATTAAATAATATTGAAATCGAATCGATAGTTTTGTTTTTATAACAAAACAAAAAACGCTTTTCACCAGATCTCACCTAAATATTTAGTTTATATGTTTATTTCAGCTAAAAAACAAAATATTGCGTATTTTCGTCGAAGGACGGAGGATTTTCTATGTTCAAGGAGTATGTATATTATTTATTTAAGTAGATACATATGTTCATCAATTTCTTCTTGAATTGTGAATTAATTTCTATCAAACTAGCTGATTCCTTGTCGGCGTAAATTATGTCCTATGTGCCTATGTCCTCTGCGTGTTAGGTAGCTTTCCGTAGTTAAAAGTCTTTTATAAATCGGCCGAACAGTTTTGGAGTCTATCTTGCATTGCTAACAAGTAATCAAATCTTTCTGCCTCTTTATAATATTTAAGTAAACAATAATTGGAAAAAATTAAGTCAAGCAAATCTCCTTTTTTTAAGATTCACTATTGATTTTTTTTATACATATAGATAGGTATTTAATATTTTTAGTATTATCTATTGTGTAAAATCAATATCACTAAAAATCATAGAATAATAAAATAAAAACTAAATAAAAATAGAACCGATTTGAAACTGTGAAAAAGTGACAAATAATATTTATCTCAAAAGCGACTTATTCAAGAAAATGTTATTGAAGTCAAGCGTCTATCATTTAAAGAAACAGAAAACTTCCGCCCGAATTCAATAACATTTTCTTGAATAAGTCGCTTTTGAAAAAAGTATGTATTATTTATAATTTTTTTTTAAAGTTTGAAATCGGTTCTATTTCTTTTTCAAATAGATTGCTTTTTCAAGGAAGTATTTCAAAAGTACCCATATAAAATAAGTTATGTCAATTTGTTTTCATGTGTTCTGTACACTAATGAATAGCGGGAATAGCAATGAGCTGTTGATACCTGAATATTAGTTCGTATGGTCCTATAGAAGCATAATGAGGACCACTCTATTGTTTCTATTGCCATCTTTGTTATTTTTTATAATAGCTGATACAGGCAGTATTAACTTCCGAAGAAATATAATAGCCGTAGACTTTCCTTATTACAAGATATTATTTTTTCTGGGAGCTTGTAAAGGTATGTCTTAATTTTTTTTGTACATTAACTCGGTTGCACGAACGTTTATATTAGGTTTAATGAAGCTCTAAGGAATGTTCTTAATTTAAAAATTTGTATAGCGATGACGTCTGGGTAAAAAAAAAGAAATTTTATGTAGCCCCTCAGTTAGATTTATTTGTGTGGACTCTGTCAACGTGCTATTAATGTTCTTCATCAATTTGTAGGATATCAATATCTGTATACAATTATTTATCGATATGCGTTTTTGTGATTCGCGATTGTGAACTTCGAGTCAAGATTTTTTTTCGAGAATGGTTAAAAAGTTAATGTATTAGGAGTAAGTAAGCGTATGTCAATAAATTTTTTGTCCATACAAAAGTTGAATTTTATTTGATTATAGTACGTATGTATACATAGTTACGTAAAGAAATGTATAGATTTCGGCTACTCAATATATAACTTAAAATACAAGTCACATGTGGTAGGGGGCCGTCCATTAATTACGTGATGCTTTTTGACATTTTTTAAACCGTCAAATGTGGTAACACTGGCGGTGACAAAATGTTTGCCGGGGATTACCCAAACGACGTCTTGTATCGTGTCATTACGTTTCTCTTTCCTTTTACTTGTAACGTTGTCAGTGAACAGTGAGTACCTACTTTAGTACAATCATACATAAATATTAATAAATTAGAAATATAATTAGCATAATTAAATTAGAAAAGTAATATTATGGTCAAAAAAGAAAGAAACCCAGTGATGCATTTAAAGGCAAACAACGCCTGTTGAGTCTTTTCTATTTCGTTTTATTGCCCAATACCTACACCAAGTATTAAAATAATTGTAAATTATGTTGTTAGTGTTTAATAGTTTTATTACCTGCCCATGCACGAAAAAGAGCTGATTTTAAGTTGCTTAGCATTTTTAAAGCATCTGTATATTTAATGATTTTACTTCAAAAAACCTTACCAGTTTTGATAGCAATGGGCCCCATTTTTTTATTTGCCCCAGGGCCCTAGGTTACCTAGCTACGCCACTGGGCGTTATCTCGAAATAATGTTTTTTGAGTTGTGCCACTGTACTATTCAGTGAGCGATATAAACTTACCCATGTTATGTTCTTAAAAAAATAACACATATCTTAACAGAGAGAATTATTCATCAAGACAATAGGATATGGGCCAGCGTAAAAATGAACAGAATATTGGACATCAACTACAGAAGTAATAATGGTAAGATTTAGAAAATTATATACTGATTGCTTGATGAACATTCGACTTTGGGATATTCCTTATTGTTACTAAACAACGCTCTAAAAAGTTTGAAGCAAGAAATTTCTTTTTTTCAAACTATTTAGAGCGTAATTTAGCTGAAGTTGGGTTTTAGTTTTTGAACTTATTATTTTTTATTCCAAATGCAATTATCACTACGGTAACAAAAAGGAATATCCCAAAGTCGAGAGTAAAAATGAACAGAATATTGGACATCAACTACAGAAGTAATAATGGTAAGATTTAGAAAATTATATACTGATTGCTTGATGAACATTCGACTTTGGGATATTCCTTATTGTTACTGTAGTGATGATTGCTTTTAGAATAAAAAATAATAAGTTCAAAAACTAAAACCCAATTTCAGCTAAATCACGCTCTAAATAGTTTGAAAAAAGAAATTTCTTGCTTCAAACTTTTTAGAGCGTCATTTAGTTGTAGTCGGGTTTTAGTTTTTGAACTTATTATTTTTTATTAAATTAATTTTCGGGCGTATTTACGTATAATCACCAGCAAAAGCTATCAATATACTTATATAATCTAATTGTTAGTTTGTTTGTTTGCATCAAGTAGGCTCCGAATCTACTGGATTAATTTAAAAATTCTTTCACCTACAGGGTAGCTATATAATAAGCGGTTGACATAGGCTATATTTATGCGTGCGAAGTCGCGGGACAATAGCTAGTATAATATAATAAGACAATTACCTACTCAGAAATTATCCTTAAATAGCTGTTTTCCCGCGACCTCTCATTTTAAAAATCGGTTCAGTATTTTCGCGGCCTATTCGATAAAAACAAACAAACTATCAAATCTTTTAATATTTGTATAGATAGGAAAACCAGAAAAATATCCTGTACCTTTATTACTTTAAGTTATATAATTATAAAAAATATATTTGTTGCAGACTTGATAACAGTTTCAAGAGTGGAAATTAAACTAGTTATCAATAACACAGATTGCTATTCGTATTCTGGAACTGGAGTTGGCCTCAGGAGTTTTTCTGCTGGACTAATTCTGCCTATGAACGCGGGAATTGTATTCTACAAACTTACTATTTATACATGTAGTGAAACCAATACATTACTCACATGAATAAAATATTTTAAATTATACCTATGTAACAATTAATATAACAAGATAAACTTGTTTTTAGTTTATAAGCTTTATAAGTATCTACAAATTAGCACCACACCAGAGTTTGTTTTTTTATTCTATTTATCTTTGAACGAAAATTTGGACAGTTTCGAAAAATTTTTGTAATTTTATTTAATAAATATACGTAGGCGGGATGATAAATAGCTAGCCCAACCCATATTTTGTATAATAACGATATAAAATCTCCTTATTATTTTATTTATTGGTTTTATTCATCGATCGTATAGTTTTTCTTTAAAATATTGACATTTCAAAAAGCATTCTTTTGTTTTTTCTGCAAAATGGATAATGAGCGCGTTCAAACGTGCATCACTGCGATGGCGAAATTCAAAGAATTAAATTATGATTTGCTACCACACCCAGATTATTCTCCTGATCTGGCACCATCTGACTTTCATCTATTCCCTAAGCTCAAAAATGTTTTAGGTTGACAAAGATTTGAAAATAATAGCGAGGTGATGTCTACCGTGGACAGTTATTTTGAAGGGCTTGAAGAAAACCACTTCAGGGATGGCATCAAGGCTTTATAGCATAGATGGATGAAGTGCATAGCGCTTCAAGGAGACTATGTCGAAAAATAAGTATACTTTTAACACACTATGCTAGGCTATCATCATCTCGCCCTCGTAAAATAATATAAAGTCATATGATTTAAATAAAATTACATATGATTGCGTCAGAAACTATCGAAAATTACATTTCTTTGGAGTCGTATTAGCATTTCGAAAAAAGTCAAAACTTCTTTTTCAGAGATATGGGTCTTAAATAAATTCAAAAATCTTGTTTGTAGAAACCTAAGGTATGTAAGTAGAATGCGTTTAATTATAAATGTATTTAAAACATCGGCCTATGATTGGTGGCGGCTATTGCCTGGCTACTATGCCTGTTCCTACTTCGTGTAATGTCACCTTTCTCCAGTGCGCCTATACGATATCTCTGGAGCCGATAAACGTGACGCAGGACCGGATCTACTTGTTCCAACTGGGGTAGCAACTTGATTTTACGCCATTGTGTCCCCCTGACGCACATATTTCTTTACATAATTTAGGGATATGTCTATAAATTTCTTTTTTTTCTTTATTATATCATCATGTTTTGGCGCCCCCCGATACCCAAGTCGAGGCACATGCATCCACTATCGTCAGGCAGGGCACATGCATCTACAAATTCTAAACCAAAAAATCAGTGTTACAAAATAATATCGCACGTGTGGTTTTAATACGCTGGTTTTTTATCCAATATCGATATTTTTGGCCGTCAATATTTCGATATTTATCGATATTTCGTTATATCGTTGCATCCTTCCTTATTGTGGGTCTGGTCATCTTGGTCTGTGGTCTGTCAGTGGATAAAGTAGAGGTGTTTTTTTTAAGTTTTAGTAAATCGTTGATTAAAGATTATTCAGAACTAAAATGTTTAATTTGTCTATTATAAAACAATTCTCAAGGTATACTGGAAATATTATTATTAAAATGTCTTTTTATTTTTTAGGCTACACAACCTAAATTTGAACCTAATTGAATATTTACCTTTTTTTTAGATTATCAGTAACATGTACAGCTTCAATAAAGCAAATTTACTCAAGAAATATATTTACAAGTAGTGCGCTGCAGTTCAAAATTACAGAACCTTTATGGTAAGATAATGTTTCTTTTTCCTTGCATAATATTTTCAAAGAAATGATACCATAGTTTTAATGTCATTCCTATATTTTATATTTCAGTGCTGAACCTATGAAAAAAAAGAAGAAAATAGATCCTGCTATAATCAAAGCACGAGAAGAACGTCGCCGTAAGAAAATTGAAAAACAAATTAGAAGATTGCAAAAAAATGCAAGACAACTTAAACCGATCGAAGAAATGGAAGTACCTTTGCATCTTTTCGATGAGATGAGGTAAAAATACACCACTAAATTTGTTATTATGTTAATTATTAGTTCTTAAACTCTAAGATTACCTTTATATTGAACACTATCTTTCCATCAGTGACTATCTTACTTCCTCTTGATTTTTTTTACATTAATGTTAACTGCATTAAAGTCTGTTGTGTACTTAAAAAATATCTTCACATAAAGACAGCGGGAAGCAACTTTGTTTTATATTATGTCCAATAATTTTAATGCAATGATGGCATGCTTGTGTTTTAGTAAACGAAAGAGGGCACCTGTAAAACTTTCTCCTGAGGTGGTGGAGGCTCGTGCACTACTTCAGAAAGATTGGGCCAAGTATAAGCAACAGGAGTACATGAGCCATGTGGCTCAGATAGATCGTATAATGGCAGCTCAGAGGAGAGCACTTGATAAGCTTTATGAAGAATCTGAGGAACTCTATGATGAAGCTATTATGGTAAGTGTTATCGATATTGATGGACAAACAAATTAGGCCACTTCTAATTTTATTGCATTGGTTTTATTTTTCTTGTATATTGCATAATATATAAGTTGGTTAACTTAAGAATGCATTCAATTACAACATTAATTTATCTGCTACAATTTTTACGGTGCGGTGGATGGCCTAATTTTATTGTCTCTGTGTTTATTTATCAGCATCTATGTTGGGTTTTATTCAATTTAGCTACACAAAATAACAGAAGTTTATAATCTATTAACAATACATTTAAATGTATTGGGGTAATATTGAAAGCAGGGAAATTCTCAAAGCAGGGAAAAAAATACAGGCATTTCTTATTCAACTGTTCATCAACTGTTGATAAAGTTTATAATAAACAAACTTTTAATAGATAAAAAACGTTTTAATTATAATGAACAAACATATTGCTTGTTTAATGTGATTTTCGAAATTTCCCTGCTTTTGTGTTTAAAACAAAGCACTTATTATTATTATTATATTATTATTATTATTATATTGCTTCTTGTGGCAAGTACATAATAAATTCTATGTTTAAAGTTTAGGGAATTTCTAAGAAGTAATTTTTTTTATGAAGTTGATTGAAGTACCAATTTGAAATGAATTTTTTCCTAGCATTATTCGAACTTGTTCTTCTTAAAGTGCCTCTCCAGCTAGTGAAGATTGTCCATCAGTTTTTTACAACAGTTCCTAGTCCCCGTGAGTAAGACCATCCATTCTCTGATATTTTGCAGCCATGAATTCTTTCTCCTTCCAATGCTACTATTCCCAAAAATTTTGCCCATTATAAGTTGGAAAAGTTCATATATCTGATTTCAAAGAACATGACCCAAACGGGAGACTTATCTTTTCAATCTTGTGGACCTACAAATACATCCCTAAATTTCTTACAAGGGGTTTCTTTCACTTTGTCTAATAGGGGAAATCATAAAATCTATTTGTGATTTTTACATTCCCTAGGATTTTTTATCCCTTAAATCTGATCAAATCTGAATTTTATTGTGATCTGTTTGCGGCATACTAACTCTATGCTATATATTTTGTGCATCTTATAATAATACTGTCTGGTGGTCAGAGATCTTACTCTTTTATGTTTAGAATGTCTATTTTCAATGAGCTGTAATCTTTTAATATTCTACCACTTCTAAATAATACAGACTAAAACAATAGCATCATATTCATCAGAGTGAGTCTTGAATTTATTAATTAGTTTCATGCACTAGTTTGCATTATTTTGTCTTTGTTTTCACTGTATTATGTTCTCATAATGGATTCTTATAACTATGTATTCTCTAGTAGTTGTCAAAAAATTAATAACTCACATGATGTTTCTATTACATTGCAGCCAGATTTGTCACTGATACCCTACACAATAGATGGACCAGTTGTGACTCCACCCATCAAGGACTACTTATCACCAGACGGCGAATATATAGATGTGACCAAGAAGTGGGATAATTAGTCATAAATGCATTATAGTTAGTGTACAGTAGCAAATATTAATAAATTTTTAATTTTATTCTTAAACACTTTTTAAACTTTCCTGAAAGACCTTGCAATGAATTTTAGGGAACAGATGATGCTGCTTTTATACTAAAGGGCGACAATAAAAAATTGGCTTAATCATTTCTATTAAAAATTGTGCCTAAAGTCAACTAAATTTTAATAATTTCATATATTTTGTAATTGGATGGAGGTAATGTTTTTGTGAAACATTTAATAAATATAAGTAATGTAATATTATGCACATTTTTTTAAATAAAAGTGATTTTATCCATTTTTTTATTAAGCAACATTGTGTATGGTAGAAAATAGTCTGGTTTACTTAGTTTTATTTGGTAGAAATTCTCTGTTTGTAAATTTATGGATATTCTACTCTGAAGAGAGAAAAAATTGAAAATGTTTGTATAAAAGGTTTTTGGTATTGAAGTTTTAGTGATGAAAATTTATAGATAAGAAGAATTAGAATTTCTCGTCGTGGTCCTTATACTTGAAGCAGCGAAATTAGCCAAACGATGCCCTGATTATTATAAAATAGTTCATGAAGTATATCCCAGAAACACTAGAAATTAAAATAGGCTAGTTCTCGACATAGTACCAAAAAGCGCGCGATTTAAAAATAACTGCTACTGTATGTGTCAAACAATATTTAATAAGATTGCAGAATCTATAAAGAATACACCTCTTACTAGATTTAAGACAGAGTTATATATCTGGCTTGCTGAGCGTTCCTTTTATTCTGTGCATGAATTCTTAGACTATGGAAACTGAACGTTAGCTCAGGGTGGATTGATCAGTGCTTATAGTAACTTCTTTTACTACATTTGCATTTTTTGTTAATGGCTGAATAGGCGATAATTGTATTACATTTTTACATCTCTTTTTCATTTGTTGGTCGAATAGGGTATCAAACACAAATAAATTGTTATTATTATTAGATCGACAGAAGCTATTATAGCTCTAGCTAGTGTAGCTCGTTGGCGTAGTGGATAAGCGCGGCGGCCCGCGATCGTAGTCGTTAAGCAACTTTCGCAAGGGTCGGTCACGGGATGGGTGACCTAAAAATTATTATCTCGAGCTACTCCGTGCTTCGGAAGGCACGTTAAGCCGTTGGTCCCGGCTGCATTTGCAGTCGTTAATACCCTCCAATCCGCATTGGGCCAGCGTGGAGGGTCATGGCCCATCCTCCTTAACCATCCATAAGGAAGGCCTGAGCCCCTGCAGTGGGGACGTAAAAGAGCTGATGATGATTAGATCGACAGAAGCTATTATGATATATTTTATCCCGAAATCCATAGTACTTGGAAGTGAAAGATTGTACAAAGGATTTTATCTCGGGAGATGAAGATAGCACATAGATCCATGTCCTATAAAAGTCGCACTGGTCACTTCGTAACAGATATTTTAAAAAGAATGGGTTAGTAAAATCAAAACCACTACTTAAGCGGTACGCAAAGCGAGGTCACAGAAAAATTTGTTTACGGATCAGAAAATTTTTACAATCGAGCAATATTTTAACAAACAAAGCTTCTCGATTAGTCAACAGACTACGTGAGCATTATCCGACTTCAGTGATGGTTCGGTGGGGTGTTAGTTATGAAAGAGTGACCGAGATACATTTTTGAGAAAAAGGGCATCAAAACATCGGCACAAGCGTATCAAGATACCATTTTCGAGAAGGTAACTAAGCCCCTTAACAACAACACCGTGTTCAATAACCAAGATTAGTCCTTTCAGCAAGAGTCGGCGCCAAGTCGTAAAGCTCTATCCACGCAATCTTAGAAACGAACGTTCCGGACTTCATCAGAGCTCAATATTGCCCGTCATCTAGTCCAGATCTTAGTCCGCTGGATTATGATTATTGAACAGTTTTAAGAGTGCAGGGTTTGCTCTAAATGCCATAATAATTTGGAGCTTCTAAATTCATACGATTGGCAGTTAAGAATTTTCCCATGGAAAGAGTGCGTACGTCTATTTATAACTGGCCTCAACTTTTAAATAACTGTATTGCAGTCAATGGAGACCACTTGGAATAAGCTATATATTATCAAATATACTATAGATATATTTGAAGTAACGAACTGTAATAGTAATAAATGTTACGTTCAATAAAAAAAAAAAAGATTTTCTATGTAACAATATTTATGTCAAAACTATAATTAAATTGGTACCATAATGTCAAGTACCTAATAAATTTTTTACCAAATAAATTATCAACATATTTGTTTTTGGATTCACATAGGAGTAAATAGTTATTTGTATTATCAAAATCTGTACATACTAGTGATGCAGCGGATGCTCATTTTTTTGATCCGGATGCGGATTAATGAGGGCTCACATCTGTAGATGGGGTTGCGGTGCGCATCGAGCGTTCGTTCCCACGCCGATTTCAAGGTGTCGCTATCTCCAAAGTCTCTATTACTATTTCCGAACGGTCTAATGTACAAAATGAAAATTTCTACATTGTCTCGGGTCTAGTGTTCGTTATCTCAGATACTCAATAATACGGAGGCTTTAGCTACTCATCTCGGAATCCGAACAATGTACTTGATGTCTAATTTTTATTTATTTTCTATTTAAATGGGTATTCTGTAGAGTGGGGGGTGAGCGTCCCGGCGACTCGGTCACGGCATCCCGCGTCTCATCCCCAGGGGAGGGTACACCGTAGGAGTTTTTGTGTGTAGGCCTTCGGGAGCCCACCGCGCGGCTAGCCACAGGGTGGGCTCGCGTAGGAGAGTCCCACACACCCCCTGTTGCTTGCCGGGCGGCAGGGGCAGTGCCTAATGCATTTCCTCGACGTAAAAAAAAAGTTATTCTGTAAAGTACAAAGGTACTATCAGTAGGTAACAAGGAGGGTAATAAAATACAATGGGATGTTTGGCGCGTTCTTAAAAATAGAAAATGGATGAAAATCATGATCTTGTAATTCTATCATACAAATTTTTTTTTATTAAATGGGTAGTTAGCAGGGGTGCACTGATTATATTACGAGGGGTTTGTTCAATAAGATGATGCTTGCGTTTTTTTTTACTACAAAAACATAATAGGTGCTCGTTTCTAAATTGAATAATACTTAATTGATTAATGACCCATGAGTGATTAATTCTTTGAGAAGAGTAGGTATTAAAGGGAATTTCTTACAAAATTTTAGATGCGCAAGGGTGTTTTGCTGCACGTTGTTTTTTTAATCAATAAACTAGCTGTTTCCGCGACTTCGCCTGCTTGAATTATAGTCACTGAGCTTTCGTAGGTGAAAGAATTATGTACGTATGATGTAGCTTTCGTAGGTGAAAGAATTTTCGCGATCAGTATGCTCATTCTTGAACGATTGGCGTTCAATCGACATTGCAATTGTGCCATTTCGTACTCTTGATCGGGTACACTAATATACTCTGGCGCCAGCTAGTCGCCTACAAAAAAACAAAGTTTGAAATTTTACCTATTTATATAGATAGGAAGCCGCTGGATGCGGGAGGCGCAGGACCGATCACGGTGGAGATCATTGGGGGAGGCCTATGCCCAGCAGTGGGCGTCTCTCGGTTGATATGATGATGATGATGATGATGATGATATAGATAGGTATATTAAGGCAGTAAGGTACTGTAGAACTGCAGAACAACTGTTTGATTACAAATTTTCACAGAACGGTCCAAATTGGCAGTCGTCTTTTTTTATTAATTATTTATTTTAACCTTCGTCAGTTCATCTTTGATTGATCTTGTCGTGAACCCCATCCCGTCGAATGAGGAACCCCTAGGTATTCGCGTACCTCACTTGAGAAACCCAGCTTGTAGACATTACCATACTAATTTATGCCTTCGGAATGTTTATCTCTAATAAAGATTAATCACAAAATAGCACGACAGTGGATTAAATGAAAAATCAATTGCTTGTAAAAATGTAGGTATCCCTTGATTTTAACTTCGGATTTTTTATAGTATTATATATAATATCAGTTTTGGCGCATTTGAAAAAAGTCGGGTATACAAAAAGTTGGGTATTTGGGTAACTTAAAAGCTCACTGAAAGAAAACTAATGAACCGTGTACTCATTTGTGATTCTTTATTACGGCGTAATGAAATCGAATTATTTTTGAAGAAGCTGATAACTGGTGGTGAAAAGTGGATCACGTACGATAAGAACGTGTGAAAAAGGTCGTAGTCCAAGGTCGGTCAGGCTTCACAGACTGTGGCGAAACCCGAGATAACTCGCAACAAGGTGATGTGTGTATGGTGGGATTGTAAGAGCATCATTCATTATGAACTGTTATCGCTGGGCAGGACCATTGATTCTGAACTCTACTGTGACAGCTGATGATATTAAATCAGTGAGTTGAGGCGAAGGAATCAATAGAAGGGGTTTTTCGTCATGATAACGCTAGACCTCACACATATTTTGCCACTCGGCAAAAAGAGAGTTTGGCTGGGAGGTGTTGATGCATCCGCAGTACAGGACTGGCTTTGCACTTTCGGATTTTCTTCAGAAGTCTTTAGGCAGTGTCAGGTTAACATCACGCGAAGACTGCCAAAACCATTTGTCGCGGTTTTTAATTAAAAGCCCCAAAGAACAATGGTCAAAATGGACTACGAAAAAAAAGTTGGCGGTGATTTTGTATTATCTTCTGTATTATTGGGAGCATACTTGGTTCCATGGGCAGTATAGAATAGGGAATATGCACATTTTTGGAAAACGTTTTATATGATAATTTACATCAATATATAACTGAAAAAAATACCGGGCATCGAAATACTAACATTTTGTAAGATTTAATAATCGATGAAAATAAATAATAGCTACGAGCAGTTTAAACACCGGAATTTTTGACGCGCTCGTCGTGACGTCAAAGTACACAACTAGAGATATGACATTTTAAATCAATATTGATTTTGAGTGATTGATTATTATTCAATTACCCAAATCGATTAGAACTCATCAATTTTTTAAAGTATAATAGACTTTTTTAATAAATCATATAATTTACCAAATTGGTGAAATAAAAATAAAAGCCTAAAACGTCATTTAAATTGTAATCAGTTGTTTATTTTGCTACATAATACATTGATGTTATTGCGTCGATGTTAACTTTTTGTAACAACGACATCCCTATACGTGTACATTTTCGTCACATCCGCTCTGACAAGTAGTATGGCGTTTATTTATTTTGAAGTTACCGCATTTATTTTGCACTTTTTAATAATTATTTTCAAGATGAAAACAAACTAATGTTGAATAATATTTACAAGACTTTATTCTGAAGCAATAACGATCGTAATAAAATATATTTAACTATTTTTTGAATCAGACGCATATTCCCTATTGAGGTCTGGAGAGAAATACCGGATTCTCTGGATTTATTAGAATTAGACTTAAATATAAATAAAGTCCTAATTATAAGTGGTACAATTAAGTCGAGACATTGGGAGGAAACAATATTATGTGTACATTTAAAAAAATAATGACACATCCTGGTTAGATGGCATAAGAGAACACTGTTGTAATTTTCTTATTGGTGGATGTACACTGGGATGCTATGCTCATATAATGACCATAGTATGGTATCTTGGATGGGCCAGACACAAACAGAATGTAGCTGCTCCTGCAGCATTCTGTGATGAGGTATTCATTAGAGTTGTAATAAAGAAAAGAAAAATCAACATTTTGTTTTATTATATCCTTTTGAAATTAGTATTTTTACTACTACTTTATATAAGTTATAGTGTAAGATAGAAAAGTAGAGTTATTGAGAGCAATCTTAAAAATTCTATAATTTTTATTATTATTATTCTATAATATTCTTGGACTCTGAGATGTGCCAGGGACAAAGTAGATTTCTAAGCATTTTTATTAAGAATATTTATTGAAAAATGTTTTGAATTTTCATATTAAATGCAGAAAATTTCCCCCATCCTATTAGTATAGTATACCTACGTATGTGTCGATCATGTGTGTTAACTATTCTATTTGGAAATACAGTGACATACACAAGTGTCTACACACCATTAACTTGTGGGGCTATGATGACATTTCAACAGCTGCCCATTCGTTAGTATTGTTTCGACAAAACCGTTTTCTGGTAAACAAAGTAATGATATGAAAATAAAAGAAGTCATTAATTCATGTTTATGTAAGAAATCTAATGAGAGCTGAATATATTTTCAAATATTGACAATGCATTCATTACAATTTCCAATGTGGCCTTCGTCATGACGATGTGTTTTTTTATAGTGCCAGTAAAATAATTTTGCTGAAAGAATGGTTAACGTATATATGATCCAAATCACTGAAATATATCATATATCTAGTAATAAGTATATTAACAGTTTCGGAATATCTGGATGCCACTGAAGCAAGAGAAGATTTTTTTCACTTTGCAATTATTCTAATCTATTCTAAGTTATTGTAACAAGGTTTTGCTCTAAAAAGATAGCCGTCATTCGTTTCAGGTGAATGATACCCTTTAATCAGTAAAACGGAACACCAAAAGTTTACTATACGAAATTCGACTTAATTTCGCTGGCATAAAACAGCAATTTAGTGACTTTAGATATGTTACTTAGTAGAAGTTGATGATGAAGGAACGACAACTTTGCGGCCGTTTTTAAAAAGATGTACACGCCTTTAGTCGTTGTGTGAAAATTTTATGCGGGTTGCCTTTGAAACGGGTCTCCCTGCCTAAACGAGAAATGATGTGCATGTCTGTGGATTACTGGGTCAAGTAAGTCTATTGATGGAGGACACGTGGACAAGCTCCAAGCGGTATCCTAAGGAACGACCCGTTTGCGGTCGACCTATTTTGTGATAAAAAGAGTTGGAATGCTTTTTGAGAATTTAGTCACTTTGAGACCGTTTTATTTTTATTTTCCTAAACGTGACGTCATTATGATATGTTACTTTTGTTGCTATATATATGAACTCCTGATTCGTAAATCGTACTCGGTTATTGGTATAGCGTAATAATTTGGGGAAAAATAATTTTTATCATTATTTACGTTGCAGAAAAACTGATTCGTATCATTAACATACAAAATTCAGACAGCTGAAAATCATAATTATATAAATATCGCTGCAATTGCCTGGTTTCGAAGTTACCTGCTAGGACGCCGGCAGAGGATCCGCATTGACGAGTCCGTCTCTACGTGGTGCGATATCAAAGCCGGTGTTCCTCAGGGTGGCGTCTTATCTCCTCTTCTCTTCTCTATATTTATTAATTCCATAACTGATTTGCTTTCTTGTTCCTATCACCTCTATGCCGATGACCTTCAAATTTATACCCAAGCGCCTTTTTCGCACTTATCAGAGGCAGTCTCAGTAATAAACTCTGACCTGTCTCGCATTAGTAAATGGTGTGATTCATTCGGTCTTACTGTGAACCCCTCTAAAACTCAAGCGATTCTAATTGGCAGTTCTCATTTCACTTCTAGGGTTAGTTCATGAGTTGCTACCTTCAGTAATTTTCAACGGTATTTGTAATGCCCTATTCAAAAACTGTTAGAAGCCTTGGCGTCATCTTCGATCAAAATCTTTCCTGGAAGCCGCAGGTGGAGGCCGTTAGAAAAAAGGTATTTGCCACGTACTATTCACTTAATAGACTACGCAACTTTTTGCCTACTAGTACTAAAGTCTCTTTAGCGTCATTCGTTATTGTTACCGATCATAGACTACGCTGATGTTTGCTACACGGATCTATCGGAGGAACTTCTCAACAAATTGGAGCGTCTGCAGAACATTTGTATCCGATTCATTTTCAACCTTCGTAAATTTGACCATGTGTCGAATTTTCGTTCCAGATTGTCTTGGCTCCCTATTCGCCGGCGCAGGGACTTACACACTTTAAAGTTACTATATTCTATACTTTTCCTACCTTCCTCTCCACACTATCTCAAACAATGTTTCTCTTTTCGTTCTTCTTCGTCACTGTGTTCCTCGCGATCCTCATCCAACCTCACTTTGGACATCCCGCGTCATACTTCCGATTTCTTCTCCTATTCCTTTTCTGTACATGCTGTGCGTTTATGGAATTCTCTCCCGGACGATGTCAGGCATACAGTCGCTCTCTTAATTCTTTCGGCGATCGAGTTGAAAGCTATTTCCTTTCTCTATGCTAATGCTATTTACTTATACTTTTTTATTTAATATGCAAAGATATATCTTATCATATCCTTCTGACCATTGCACCCAATACCCCATATTTTCCCTTTCCTTTTATTATTCTCCTTCCATAGGTTGCCTGGAAGAGATTGCTGTTTAGCAATAAGGCCGCCTTTTGTGTACTCTTGTATTGTTTTACTGTGTAATTTCTTTCTGTTTTCCTGTCTGTATGTGTGCAATAAAGATTATATTATTATTATTCCCGTATCCATAATTTACTCTTCCCGACCCCTCGACGATTCGAGGGGTGGGAGGATTCCCCCCGGCAGAGGAGGCCAGACGGCCGGGGGTCAGGGCGACAAAGAGAGAAAACGGCGGACGATCCTTGCGTTATCGAGCAAGATCGCCCGCTGGAGCCTCGCAATCATTGGTCCGTCACGGAGTCCCAACCTCTTCAGATGGTCGTGAAGAGAAGTTGGGACTAGGCCATTCGTTGACACTACGACTGGGATGATCTCAGTGGATGACACTCGCCACATATCGGTAACCTCGTGCGCCAGGTTCAGATATTTAAGTTTTTTATCTGATTCGGCTTTCACGAGGTTTTCATCGAATGGGACGGTGACATCCACTACGAACACCCGAGATTCCGCCCGGTCCATCAGTACGATATCAGGCTTGTTCGCAGGAACAGTCCTGTCCGTAATGACGGACCGGTCCCAGTACAATCGAGCGCGGTCGTTTTCAAGAACTGGCTCCGGCACATACTTATAGTACGGCACCTTTTCGCCTATGAGGCCGTATTTGAAGGCTAGCTCGAGATGGAGTATTTTGGCTGCTTGGTCATGTCTGTGCAAATACTCGGTATTAGCCAGTACAGGACAACCGGAAGTAATATGCCTGAGTGACTCACCGGGCTGGTGACAGGCTCTACAAACGTCCTCTGTCCCATCCTTCAGGATATACTTCCGGTAGTTTCGGGTCATAATGACCTGGTCCTGTATTGCACAGACAAAACCTTCGGTTTCCCCAAAGAGGTCCCCGAAGCGCAGCCAATGCACGGAGGCTCTCGGATCCACATGACGCTCGTGTAGCGCCTTGTAGAACCTACCGTGCAACTCCTTCTCCCTCCAAACGGCCTCTCGGTCAGTGGTGCTAAGTACTGCCGGTTCTCGCCATTGCTCGGTGGCCAAAGAGAGAGGGGTTAGTCCTACATCACATGCTTTGACATCTCTATGCAACTCACTGGATTCCGATTTCGCCAGGAAGTAATTACGGAGACTGTGTATCTCGCGGTTGTGCAGGGTTTTCGCACTGAGCAGCCCACGACCGCCGCTCTTCCTCGGGATATACAGCCTCATCACTGACGATCTCGGGTGGTGCATCCTATGGAGTGTCAAAGTTGTGCGGACTTTCCGATCCAGGGCGTCCAATTCGGTCTGAGTCCATCTGAGTATGCCAAAGGTGTACATTAGGACTGGCATGACCCAACCGTTGATGGCCCTGACTTTGTTGACGCCTGACAGGTAGCTTTCAAGCACCTTAGTCAGGCGTCCCAAAAAGGCCTCCTTAACGGATTGTTTCACGTCCGCCATATGCACACCCAGATTCTGTGACATACCCAGATACCGGTATGTATCAGTTTCGGAGAGGGTACGGATGGTGGATCCATCCGGTAGGTCCACTTGGTGGAATCACTTATCCGACCTCTATCCACATGGATAACCGCACACTTGTCCAGCCCAAACTCCATGCTGATGGAGCTACTGAAATCCTTTGTGATTTTCAGCAGCTCCGCCAGCCTCTGAGCATTTGGGGCAAGCAACTTGAGATCATCCATGTAGAAGAGGTGATATTTTGAACAATCCTCTCTTCAACTGAAAACCTGTCCCTGGTTTATCCAGCAAAGTGCTAAGCGGATTTAGGGACAGGCAAAACCAAAGTGGACTCAGACAATCGCCCTGGAATATACCCCTCTCAATCTTTATTCGGTCTTCCGCATCCGACAGCTGCACCCCGAACAGACTAAGCTGCGTACTCCACTGCCCCATACAGGTCTCGAGGAAGTTTCGAACTGTACTATCGATCTTGTACAGCTCGAGGACCCTCTTCAACCACGTATGGGGAACCGAGTCAAACGCTTTTTTGTAGTCTATCCAGGCTGCAGAGAAGTTGCGTCGGTTGCGTTTGACCTGTTGGGCCACGACCGCATCGATCAGGAGAAGCTCCTTTGAACCGCGGCTCCCGCCCCTGCATCCATTCTGAGTGTCCACCATGATATGATTGTGCTCAACGTGAGCATCAATTTAGCCTTCAGAATGAATGTCAGTGCTTTGTAGGTGGTACACAAGCACGTTATGGGGCGGTATTGTGACGGATCCGCGGTATTGGTGGACTTTGGAGCTAGTGAGTGACCCCAGTTGTTAAGAAGTTTGGGAGACATCGCTGTTCTAGGGCGTCTTGGAATTGGCGGGCCAGGAATGCGTGGCACGAGCGGAAACTCTTCAACCAGTAGTGGTGCAGTCCGTCAATCCCTGGAGTTTTCCAGTTCGGAGCTTTACGGACCGCAGCCAACACGTCATCCGACTCTATGGTGATGGGGTTCATCGCATCTATCGATGCACACGCTTCCTCTATAGGCGCCATCCATTCGCCCTCTATGTGCTCCACAGGCCGGGACCAGATGTTCCGCCAAAAGGCAATGACATCTGTGACATTCGGTCCTTGGCAGTGGAGGGGCCAGCTCGTGTCTCCCATGTACGATAAAACTTCTTTTGGTCACTCCCAAAGAGACGATTCTGGCGAAACCTTGCCGCTCTCTCGGAGTACCGCCGTATCCGACTTCCCCAAGCCGCAATTTTCTGTTTCAGGTCATCGATGCGCTCCGACACTTTTCGCATTAAGGTGGGGTCTGCAAGACTGAAATCTATCCCCGCCATTGCCATATGTACAAACATCACCCTCGGCCTCGTATTGCCTGACCTGAAACTAATCAGTTTGCCGATGAGGACTCTGGTCTCAGCAATACGTTTCTCAATCCTCTTACGCCACGCCGGAGTCTCGCTGTGCCGGGCATTGGTATGCCGTTCAGCTCTCCCAGTGGGCACTTTGGCGCCGATGAATCGACAGACCGCCAATGCGGCGCCAAATAGGATCGAGTTGGTATCACTGAGACTGCCGCTTTCTTCCAAGTATGGAAGAAGCATTTGGCTTACTGCCTCAACGACATCCCGATTTTTACGACTTAGGGGTATCCTCGGGATTTTCGGCCTCTCCTCAAGTGGGAGCTCGCGAAATTCGAGAATCGCCTCTTCAAGTAATCCCCTGATCTGCTCTAAATTCTGGGCGGTTGCGTCGTCTACCCTTCCCGTTTCATCAGGAGCAGGACTGGCCACTGTAGCATTGGGGTCGCATATGGTGCTGCGCGCAATGCTACTCCGCCTTCTGCTCTGCCTTCTGCTACCGGGACTCATAGACGACACAACCTCGAGTCGTAGTTGACCGAGTTCTGCTGGAGTAAAGATTTCTCTCCGAAGAATAAAGCGAACTCGATCTGCCAAATTTTGCGCCGTAACGGACAGCGAAGGCTCCAGGGTATGAAACGCAGCAAGCAATCTTGCCCGATAACCCGTCCGCCGACACCTGTCTCTGTCGCCCTGTAGTACGCGCGCATGATGTTTTCGTTTTGTGGAGTAGTCCACCTCATGCGGCGTACTCCACCAGCGGCGGGGACCGATTGCTGGGTCTGTGAAGACCCTGCCGGACCCAAGCCAGCTGGTGGTGATGGTGGAGTGGGCCGGCGAGATGGTCGTGCCGGCCCTCGGGGTTGGCTGGCTCGCATTCTGCTCGACCCGGCGCCAGCTCCGGGCGAGCCCTGGCGACCCCCAGGCACAACAACATTACGCCAGCAGAGGGCTCTAATATCGCTGTGGATGCACATCGGCGCTCTCTGGCGGGACGAGGACGCAAGCATCACGGCGGTTAACAACTTTTTTATATAGATACAAAAAATTGTCTGTACACTTCATCCATACCTTGGTAAAGGAACGAGAATAAATTGATTGTCACACAAACAAAATGGTCCTTCGTCTTTAAAAAGAAGGTCGAAAAGGATAACTGAACGATAAGGATCTAGCTTCTTCGGTTTCCGCCTTCTAACCAGCGCACATAGAAAAATAAACCTGTGGACTTTTGGTAAAGGTTGAAGACACGTGAGTCCGTTCCTTTTTTTATCCCTCTCATTCTTTCCAAATTATTCCGTGCATTTAAAAATTAATAATAAAAATAAAAACATTAATTATCTTTCTAATAATATTACATGTCTTAAACATAAATTCTTTAAAATTGGATAACAGATCAGCCGATATAAAACAATCTTCTGCGCGCATTCATATCATATACCTAGGTTAATAATTAATTAAACCACTAGTTGCATTTTATAATATAATTGATATCCGAACACGAGGGTCAAACTGAAAGTTCTTAGAACTGGCCACTTATAAACAATATAATAAAAAAATAATTCTAAAATTTGAAAATATAACTCTTTGCCAATATTACTGAGTATATATTTCATTCATTTGTCATTTGTTTTACGATTTGGCGGCAAATTGAAAATTGTCTGTGTCACGTCATCATGAATTTAACACGAGAAAATTTTCGTGCAATGATTTTTTATGACTTTCGATGTCATTTAAGTCAACAAGAAAGTTATGATAGACTACGATTGGCCTTTCACGATGAAGCCCCATCTCGTGCGACTGTTTACAACTGGTTTAATGAGTTTAAACGTGGTCGCACTAATCTCACTGATTATTTACGTGAGGGACGGCCTTCTACGGCGACGACTGAAGATAACATCTGTGTTGTGCGGCGTATGATAGAGACTGACAAAAGAGTGACCTATCAACAGATTCGGACAAGCTTAGGCATCGGTATGAGTCAAGTGCACAAAATCCTCCACGAACATTTAGCGGTCAGGAAGCTTTGCGCCCGGTGGATACCTCATAATTTGACTGAGGCTCAAAAACTCCATCGTGTGGATTGGTGTCGTAAAATGATTGAAAGATTTAACGGAGGTGACTCAAATGCTGTGTTCGACATACTAACAGGTGACGAAAGCTGGATTTACTGTTATGATCCTAAAACCAAAAGACAATCTGCTCAGTGGGTGTTTCCTTTCGAGGAGTTGCCAACTAAAGTGAAGAGAGATCGAAGTGCGGGAAAAAAAATGGTGGCCTCGTTCTTTGGAAGGATAGGTCATTTTGCAACAATTGTGTTAGAGGATCAAAAAACAGTTTCTGCAGAATGGTACACTACCAATTGTTTGCCACTTGTCTTGGAAAAAGTTCGAGAGAAACGACCTCGCAGTAGGATCCTCCTTCACCACGACAACGCCTCGTCGCACACCGCCAAGCGAACGATCGACTATTTGGCGACATCAAACGTTGAGTTACTGGGTCACCCGCCGTATAGCCCCGACCTCGCGCCTTGTGATTTTTATTTATTTCCAAAAATTAAAGAAAAACTTAAAGGAAAGCGGTTTATGAATGCTGAAGAAGCGGTGGCTGCGTATCGCGATGCCATTGAAGAGACCCCTAAGGACGAGTGGGCAAAGTGCTTTTCCCAGTGGTTCCATCGCATGCAGCGGTGTATTGACATGAATGGACAATATTTTGAAAAGATATAATAAAACTAATAACTGGCTAATGTAATCAGTTTTTGATTTTCTAAGAACTTTCCGAAGTATTATGAAAGGAAAATTAACTAAATTTAGTAATTATTTAGGTGGAATAAAAATGTGCAACATGTTAAGTGAAGTGCAAATAGCTGAATTGGAGTGTCGTTTTAACAAAATAGATTCATTATATAGTGATTTTGATGCATTGCAGACGGAAATTGAGATGTTGTGTGAGGCTCTGGCGACTGCCAGAGCCTCAGTTTGATGAAAGGCAGCAGTTTGAAGACCTGTACTTTGAACTGCTGGTCCAGGCACGTACGCTGCTAAAGTCCTCGCGTAGGCAGTCTCTTCAGGAGGGATCTGTGGCCGGGGACAGTACTTCAAACGCCGAGAAATGCACTTCAGATTTTGTGAGGTTACCTAAGATTGACCTTCCTAATTTCGACGGCGACTATCAGCACTGGCTCGAGTTCAGAGATACGTATTTATCATTGATTCACAATAATACTAACATCACTGATGTAAATAAATTTCATTATTTATGTGCCGCTTTAAAAGGTAATGCAGCTATAATTATTCAAAGTTTAGATTTTCGTTCAGATAATTATAAAATAGCATGGCAATTATTGTCAGAAAGATATGATAATGAACGTATGTTAGTAAATAATCATGTTAATGCCTTATTTTCTGTCGAACCAATTCAAAAGGAATCTGCACAATCATTGCGTCATTTGGTTGATATAACTAATAAAAATTTACGTTGTTTATCTGCCCTTGGTCAGCCAACAGATCACTGGGACACGTTAGTAATCTATATTATGGCAAAAAAGTTGGATTATCGCACTCAACGTCAATGGGAAGAGTATAAAAATTCTATTTCTGGCTGTCCCAATCTAGAACAATTTCTAAAGTTTTTAAATAATAGGGCCGATTTATTACAAACTATACAGAATGACAAAAATAATAACAAATTAGTTTCATGGCGTTCAGATACACATTTACATAAATCAAAAAAATTTTCAGTAACAACTAGTCATAACAATAATAACACTAACTACATTATTTGCCCGTTATGTAAACAAAATCATTATTTGTATGCCTGTCAGGTTTTCCGTGACCTTGACGTAGATTCACGTTTAGAAAAGGTCAGTAAATTTTCAGTTTGTAGAAATTGTTTACGTACGGGACATACAGACAAACGTTGTAAATTATCACATTGCAAATATTGCTCACTTAGACACAACACACTCTTACATAAAGAGATACACAAAGAATCAGACAATACAGTCGCCTTGTCGACAAACATTATACAGTCATCTAAAAGACCTCTTGTGTTACTTTCCACAGCATTGGTGAGAGTGTCAGACAATCATGGAAGTATCCACATTGCCCGTCTTCTTTTGGATAATGGGAGCACTTCACATTTCGTCACACGGCGCCTCTGTGAGAAGCTGGGTCTGGTAAGGCGTAACACGAGCTCCACTGTCACAGGTATTAACAATCAACTTTCCTACAGTGCAGAGTCTTGCAACCTAACTATTGAATCATATTATGGTGGCTACAAAGTCAACCTCGAGTGTTATGTCTTACCTGAAATATCAAACGGTTTACCATCTACTTATATCAATATAGAAAGCATACCTCTTCCGCCGGGCATAAAATTAGCCGACCCTACATTCAATATACCGTCTATCATCGATATATTGGTGGGTGCTGATATTTTCTGGGAAGTCTTAGGTACAAAATTCATCAACCTAGGTAAACAATTACCAAAGTTACAAGAAACCAAATTAGGCTGGCTCATATCCGGTTCATGTCCCGGACCAGTAAAATCTTCTTATAAAAACAATACAAATTGTTACTTTATTAATGATCAATTAACTCGATTTTGGGAACTCGATTCAATATCACCCAAGCATTGTTTATCATCTGAAGAACGTGCCTGTGAAAAAAGTTTCTATGAAAATACTACGCGACATTCAGATGGTAGGTTTATTGTTTCAATACCACTAAAGAATCTCCGGCTAAATTAGGCGATTCTTACATTCAGGCGAAATGTCGTTTACTTTCACTTGAACGCCGATTCGAACGCGATGCGACATTTAAGCAATCATATTTAACTTTCATGCGTGAGTATCTTTCGCTTGGTCACATGACTAAAAGTACACAAAGCGACAATGATACTAATTATTATATGCCTCATCACGGAGTTATCAGTGAATCGAGTTCCACTACAAAGTTGCGTGTTGTCTTTGATCAGCTTCGTCGTCGTCCGGGAAGTCTTTTAACGATATCAAATGGTAGGCCCGGTCATCCAAGATGACTTGCTTTCAATTTTACTTCGATTCCGACAACATCGTTATGTTGTAACAGCAGATGTAGAGAAAATGTACAGGGCCATACTAGTACAACCCTCTCAACGTCCCTTACAACAAATTTTATTTCGTTTTGATCGTAAAGAACCTATTAGCGCTTACACATTGAATACGGTAACATATGGAACGGCATCCGCTCCATATCTTGCGACTAAGTGTCTGGTTTCGTTAGGCGAACAAAGTACTAATTTAGAAGTAAAAAATGCTATTGAGAAAGACTTTTATATAGATGATTATCTTGGAGGGGGCGACGATCCAAATCAAGTAATAAACATATGTAAGAATGTAAAGTCTATTTTACAATCCGCAAAATTTAACTTACGAAAATGGCAGTCAAATAACAAAGATATTTTAAATTCAATCACAGAGCAAAACAATAGTCAAATAAACGAAAAGACTTTAAATTTAAAAGATACGTTACCGGGTAAAACTCTAGGTCTTTACTGGAATGCCCAATCTGATAATTTATCATTCTCTATTAAGCTACGTACTTCCAGTACTAAACTTACAAAACGTGTCATATTGTCATTAATAAGTCAGATTTTTGATCCCCTGGGTCTTATAAGCCCATGCATATTAGAAATTAAATTAATTATACAAAAATTATGGATTGATAAATCTTCATGGGACGACAGCGTGACAGATGACATTAAGCTAAAATTTAACCAGTTTTTTGAAGCATTACCAGCGTTAAATACACTTCGTATTCCTCGATGGGTACATTCCGAACGAACTTCATCTTTGGAACTTCATACTTTCACTGATGCTTCAGAGCGTGGATATGGGGCATGCGTATACGTTAGGAGTATCTCATGTGATGCAAAGGTTAACGTCCATTTGTTAGTGTCTAAAACAAAGGTTGCGCCCATTAAACCAACCACAATCCCGCGACTTGAACTTTGTGGCGCATTGTTGGGTGCAAGACTCTGCATAAAGGTATTTCAGTCACTCAGAGCAACATTTAACTGCTGTGTTTTTTGGACTGATTCAACAATCGTGTTGGGTTGGCTTTCCTCTTCTTCCAATCAGTTAAAACCATTTGTTCGTAACCGAGTGAATGAAATACAAGACGTTACTGCTGGTCATAAGTGGAGCTACGTCCCTACAAAGGAGAACCCTGCCGACCTTGCTTCTCGAGGGGCTAGGGCAGATACTATCTGCACTTCTAAACTATGGTGGACAGGTCCTCTGTTTTTGCATGAAAACAATTTAATTTTTCCGAAAATTCCTAGTCACAATACAGATAATCTTCCAGAGGTTGTGTTACATTCCATAATGCATAATCAAGTACATAATAATAATAATAAAAATATACTTTTGGACGTAATACATAACTCATCTAATTTTACACAACTGATTAGAAAGTTTGCGTATTTAAAAAGATTTGCTTATGATTATTTAAAAATAGAAAAAGGAAATTACAATCATTTAACAAATAAAGACTTGATAGATTCACGAAATGCGATTTTAAGAATATGTCAACAGGAAATGTTTCCTTCTGAATACCAAACTTTACAATCAAAACAAAAGTTAAGAAAAAAAAACAGATTATTATCTTTATCCCCATTTCTTGATGATGATGATCTTATACGTGTGGGAGGTCGATTGCAACACTCATTTTACACGTATGAAGTTAAGCATCCCATATTACTATGTAGCACACATCATATAACAAAACTAATTTTTCAAATGTATCACATTAATTTATTACATGCTGGTCCTCAATTAATTTTGGCTAACTTAAGACAAACCTATTGGACTCTAGGTGGAACAAACCTAGCAAAACGTATAGTTAGAATTTGTGTAAAATGTGTAAGGCACAGACCACATACTGTTCAGCCAGTTATGGGTCAACTACCACAGGCGAGGACTCATTTGGAATTTCCCTTTCAAAATACGGGAGTAGACTATGCGGGTCCAGTGCTGATAGTCAACCGTAAAGGCAGAGGTAGTAAACTCATAAAATCTTATATATGTGTGTTTGTTTGCTTAGCAGTAAAAGCCGTTCATTTAGAATTAGTCACAGATCTCACCAAAGAGACATTTCTGGCTGCTCTTCAACGTTTCATAGCGCGTCGCGGTCTACCACAAACTATTTATGCTGATAACGGCACTACTTTTGTTGGAGCATACAATCAAATTAAATTGATGCTAAAGGCATCTTCAGATACTATTGCACAAAAGGGTATAAACTTTCATTTTATTCCACCTTATACACCGCACTTCGGCGGTCTTTGGGAATCGGCTGTAAAATCAGTAAAACATCACTTACGACGAATATTATCTCTTGCACATTTAACGTACGAGGAGATGAATACGTGCTTGATTCACATAGAGTCCGTGCTAAACTCTCGTCCACTTACTCCATTATCCTCGGAACCCGTTGATCTTACTTGCCTGACTCCATCTCACTTCCTCATCGGACGAACACCGTTATTGATTCCAAGTCCACAGGTAACAGATGTCAACATAAATCGACTACAACGCTTCGAGCGTATTCAAGCTCTGAAGTTACATTTCTGGCGACGGTTTTCTGACGAGTACGTGACTCTTCTTCAACGGAAGGTGAAATGGCAATCACCAAAAGGTGATAAGTTGAAAGTTGGAGCCCTGGTACTTATCAAAGATAAAACCTCACCTCCTCTCCTGTGGTCATTGGGTCGCATCACCAAACTTCACTCCGGAGTCGATTCGTCAGATCGAGTAGCAGAAATCTACACAAAAAAAGGCACTGTCCTTCGGGCATACAATAACATATGTCCCTTACCAATAAATTGAACCTGTTCAAACGGCCGGGAGTATGTTGTGGCCTACAACAACATTACGCCAGCAGAGGGCTCTAGTATCGCTGTGGATGCACATCGGCGCTCTCTGGCGGGACGAGGATGCAAGCATCACGGCGGTTAACAACTTTTTTATATAGATACAAAATTGTCTGCACACTTCATCCATACCTTTGGAATAAAAAATTTTAAATACATCATGAAATCAAAGTGAAAATTAGTAACTAACTTATACTCTGTTATACATCTCATTTGCTACCACGTTTCCGCTTATAATATTCGTTTAATTCGAGCAACATAATATAGGAATTTCGTGTGTGTTCCACAAAGTGTAGTCCCGTTACCATGCTTTGAAGTTTCCGATTTTTTCTCACTGTTTTTGTGTACTCCTTAGACTGCGAAATCGAACACGTGCTCTGAATAGTAAAGAGGTTTTCGTAATAACGCTAGTTCTTTGCCATATTCATGTTTGTATATGAGTTAGTCTTATGGGCATACGCCTCCAATAACTTTGGTGATAAATATTGGTATTCATAACATTGTAGGAGTATCGGCTTTTAAATATTCCAAAATTCATCTGTAAGCCAAGTAGATAGTAGATATTTATTTTTGTGATTAAACTACATCAAGTGTAACCTGGGGTCATGTGACTGCCTAAACGAAACTAAATTCAAAGCGATATATAATACATTTTTTATTTTTTATTACTATGTATATATTTCCCCTTAACTAGCTATTTTTCCGTAATTGCGCCCCTATAAAATTTAGAATATATCACTTTCCGTTGGGGAAAGAAGCCCCAATATGAAATAGAAATTTTACTGTCTTTTCAAGTAGGTTTTGTGTGATAGAACCTCTGCGATTTGACAGTGCTGTGCTCATCTCGAGTTCGAGGCTATTTTTCTTACATAATAACGTAGTTGTTTCATTGGGAGTGATATTGGAGTGATTTTACCTTAATTCGAGTCCTGTGTGTCGAGCAAATGTATGAGAACTAGTATTCATTCCCCGGTTAACTGGCGCAGAAAGAAAGAAGAAGAATAAAGAGTCTCCTAAGTATTTATTGTTTATTGTGTGATGTAAACACTATAACTTAAATTTATAGCTGTATATCACAATAAGTTTTGACCTATAAACAAGGGACGTGATTGTGTCAATTTACCGGTTAATACAATAAAGCTTTATCCACACACAGCAGTAATTATAAGTGCTTGGTGTGGTACGTCCGTGCTCCTATTAACACATGTCAGTGTTTGGTCTAGCAAAAATAAAACAATATAAGATATAATTGCGATTGTTGTTATGGCTTTGTTCAATAATATGTGGAAGTAGTATTGATAGCCATTGCTTTAGAAGAGAAAGAGAAGTAAGTATCAACGAAAAAAAAATGCTGGAGAGAAACAGGAAGAGAATTTATGACATTATACAATGAATTGTCTAAGACCAAGGCAATATTTCAAAACTATTAAATATTTTTCTATTCTAAATAACGTCTATGATCCAACAAAGAATTAGTTCATATAACGTCAAGTGACTGCGAGTGTCGTGTCGGCAGTAAAAGGCGAGTTCAGTACAGTCACTCACAGTTTAGATATGTGAATAGAGAATTTATAAAACAATAATTATCACTGACATCGATTTGTGCCGATATCACGCTGGCCCTATACGTCAATGATGTGTAAATAAGGCTTCAAACCTTAAGTGTGCCGTATGTTGTATTAATGTGATTTAGTCTGAATTAAAGAAAATAATTTTAAACGAAATCCGAAGCGGCACAAATAAATCTCTGATTTTACGCTCGCCAACCTGCAGGGAATGTAAATTCAATAAATGTTCGATTGAATGGGAAAACGTGAATCATGGTGAAGGGCGAAAGCCGCTGCCAAGATTTCTCTCTTAGAAATTTCCCGATATTTACTAAAAGGGATCTCGTCAAGTAGCAAATTGTTATATTGTAAGTTGTTGAATAGAGTTGTCTATGAGAGTACATTTAGAAAGGCCCTAACGTTACAAATATGATTATTATCATTCTGATTAAGAAGCTAAAGAATAGGAACATAACCTTTTTAGTGTTTTGTAATAAATAGAATCTGTGTTTGTTGATTTGTAGAAGTCTTAAAAGTTAATTGAGAACTAATGTTTCTACGATAGCTATAGCTATAGTCTACCTATAGCATAGTTATACTAACTTCACTTTGAGAATAAGTTAACGTAATAAGGTAGAATAAGTTAGATTGTTTTTTCGACTGACAAATATTTTATCTATATTATCGAATTAGGATTATTTATTTTTCTTTATTTACGGATTTCAAGAAAAGGAGGTAGTTCTCAATACAACCATATTTTTTTCTTGAATGTACGTTTCACAATATTTAAGTCAACAGTGGATTTTGACGATTCTATTTTTGTTTAAAAGGGATGATATTGCCAAAGGGATTCCACTTATTAAAACGAAATCGCCCCTCATCAAAATCCAAAGGAATAAAAATCTATTTCAAAATTTAATCATTTCCCCTTTTAACGTTTTTGTTTGCAAAAAAAAACTAAATCTGAAAAGAAAACTGCGATTCATTGGCCAAACTAATTTCAGTTATGTTTCCACTCAATAGAACAGAATCACCCTCTCAACTAATGTTGTATCTAGGAAAAGATCAGACAATCGGGCACCCTTTTAGCGGGTACGCGATCATGCATTTAATACTTTGTATTTTTTCATGTTGCTTTGTTTACGAACCCCTTTGAGAATTGCAATCTTTTTCAGTGTTTAAGTTGCTCAGTCATCACTGTTTACCGTGACTACACTTTTTAAATTTGTTTAGTGTAACGTCGTGATGTGATTAGTAATATTTATATTGTATTTATTGTGGGGGAAAATTTTTGAAGCATATCCCGCCGCCTGGCAAGCGATGAGGTTATATGGAACTCCCCTCTGTGGCTCCATTTAGCGGGTATTCGCTCAATGGACCCAAAGAGGCTTACACACTAAAACCGTATAGTGTATCCGCACATGGTGGGAAGAGACCAGGGAAGCCGTAGCCGAGTAACCGGGACAACAATATTTTTATGGGATTTTTGTCATCTTGTTTCTGTCACCGGATTCTGTCATTTGTATTGAAGTCGCATATTGTCACGTGTTTAAGTGCACACGCTTTGTATTCTCAGGTGGCTGGAGACAGAAAGGCAAGGTGACTGAAAGTCACCAGTGCGCACGCAGCCTTCTAGTTACATGAAAACGTTCCTAGTAGACCATACAAAACTCTTTAAGATATTCTCGTGTTATTCTGATATACAATATACGAATCGGTTCTAACAAACCGGAGCGAACGCAGTCTCGAAAGGAGGTTCGGATCTACGGTTTTTCTATCCGAGGAAGAAAATTGATGATGCGCCCTTCTTTATTGTAATTTCAGTTGGATTTAAAAAGTCGAAGTGAGGTATATGAGAGTAAGGAAATAAATACAACAGTGCTAATCTGTAATTAAGCGTTAAACTCGACGTCAAGCATAGTGCTGCAATGACATAGAGGTTCGATCAAATAAAACCTACTTTAAAAGGTAATGAAGGTTTTATTTCTTTGAGCCTCTATGCTGAAACAGCATTGCTCGACGCTGAATACAAAACTGATTGTATTACAGAAATTCATAGCGGAACATACATCGCGCTTTAGTTTTTTTAGTACTTATTATATGAGGGAACCAACGAATTGGAATAAATATACTTACTCGCACATAGCCCCAGGCACCTGGCCCGCCAAGTTAATAGCTATTTGGAACAGCATGATTAGATTTTCGTCCATTACACGCCCTACATTTTATGCTGTACAAACACATCAATTGGTCATTAGTGTCCCACTGATACGTTTGTGAGTTGGATGTTAAAATGTAACGCAAAGGGTTCGAAGCAGGTATTCGGCAGTTTGTAATAACGTACCACTGGTCGGGTTACCTCCCTAGAGACGTGATAGGCTTACAAACTTATATCTCTAATGGAGATCTAACGAAAAAATACGTCTATAATAGAAATCAATGTAACTTGTGTATGTTATAGTCCGTTTTGTTTCTGTAATTTAAATACATAGGCAATTATACGTATTCTACATATTGTAAAAGTGCTGCATAAATCATTCGGCTGCACAGCACAAAATTTTAATCTTTATCAAATTTATAAATATTTGTAAAAATATTTCTTTCGGTTGTTAGAATGGATTGCACGAACATTATGTACGCGCACATCATGTATAGCGAAGTAACAAATGCTTGAAAAACATGTCAGACCTGTTTTTTTTTTTTATTGCCCGGCCTTACATTTATGGCCGAGCCCTACACTGCACCCCACTTTGTAGCAGGCCTTTATTATTGCTACTTTCTCATTCATTCCAGTTCTATCGTCCATCCTGTGCCTTTCATTCTGCATTCCTTTTCTTTCTTTCATTCTTATCTTTTTCATACTTCGAATGGCCGGGTTCACCACATCTATCACTAATTCTACTCTATTTGTTTTTATTTTTTTTATAAATAATGTACACCACCCCTTCTTGTTTTATTATTGTACAGTCCTTTACCTTTCTTTTCTAAATTACTTATATTCTATTACATTCTTTGTTAGTTGATTCTAAATTTACATTCTTTGTTCTTAAGTTATAGCGATTTCATTTTATTAGAGTTCTTCACTTTTCTTTTCTATATTACTTATGTCTATTTACAATGTTTATTTCCTATTTCTAATTTTCCTTCCTTGTAGCTAATTACGTCAGTCCTGTTTGGTCCTGGATAGCTCAATGGTTAGAGCGGTCGCCTGAATTGCGAAAGGTCATGGGCTTGAGTCCTTTCTCAGAGTGCCAGGAACAAAGAGGATTTTTTTTATGAATTTTTCATTAAGATTATTTTCAGTATAGCATTTTTAATAAGCCTGTCCTAAGCCTTGTTTAGAGTAATTATATTATTAACCTCATTCATAAATCTACACAGTAAATGTGCCGATTTCAAAATTATATTAACTAATAGTTGTAACTATTTTATTATCAGACTATCCCGAGGGCATGACACGACCTCGACAAACTCACTTAAACAGTAGACTAATGAAATTAAATTTGTAGTTACCCTTTTCCAATTATGTATTCATATAGTCTATTGATTTCTATTTTAGTTCGTTTTTTTATCTCAATAGAAATACAACTGACTTTATAATTTGTTGGTAGATATGAGTATGTTATCTGTTTCTTTTGTAGGTATTATGACTCTACGAATGTCACATTGGCAATTCGATTTTAGTTATTGCTTATTAAACAATAGTTTGGCTTCTATATTTTTAAGAGTATATGTCACGTCACAGAGGTTTAATTGAATAAAACCTACTTCAAAAGGTAATAAAGCTTTTGTTTTATTGAAGCTCTATATTGTGACAGGGCTGCATTTGATGACGATTAAGAGGTTATTTTAGCAAAGCTGAAAACCCTATCGCGAGTTCTCTGCATGTTTTAGCCTAATTAAAACTTGTTCAGAATTCCGCACAATTAGATGAACAGTGAAACTTTTACAAGTTTGCATAACGACGGGTCATTATTCGAAATATATTATCGGAGCCCGTAATTACGGGGGATTATCTGGACCGGACCCCTTCGGACGTGTTCTGAAACTCAAATTCGAGATTTCGTAGGATACTCCATTGGACAGTATTCCCTGGTTTAAGGGGTCAATTCGGTGTTAATGATGAACGGATATACACGTTGTATTAAGGAAATCAAATGCTTCTTGTTATTACAGTGGCAGCGGTGTTGCCGATGTAATTTTAATGTGTTGGTGTATGTTTAGTAGGCAATTGTATTTATAAGATTTTCGGGTTGCCGAGCGGATCTATGTATTTTTTTTTATCACAAACTCATCAGACTTCAAATAAATTGACTTCGAATGCTATAACATACTTACACGTGTGCAAAATTTTCTAAGTTAATGTGTTCATGTGTTTGCCCACGTATTTATCGCAAATTAGAAATAGAATTAAACCGTCTTGAAAAACTACACCGAAATCTCTGCTCTACTTCAGTTGAAGTTTTTTAAATTATTTTTCACTTTTGATAAGCTTTTTTGAAGTCTATCTTTTTCAGAACATATTCAATTTGGCCCGTAATTAAATTTGTAATTTTCAGCAAAATATAAAACTTTTGGTTTGGTTTGACAAATCGTATAAAGTAATAAAATTAATTTAAAGAATTTTTTATGTTATTTTGTAGTTATCCTTGAAAAAGTTTAACAAAAGTCTGAAGTTAGGCACGTATCAAATCGTACTCATGCCATTTCAAACAGGTTTTCGTTTCTGATTTATTTTTTTAATGATTAGTTGACAGCAGTTTGAAAAAACTAGCCCTTTTTCCCATGTAAAAGGTAAAAAACTTAAGTTATTGATGAATAATCAGTTGAGATTTTGTACTTTCCTCAGATTCAGAAACCGGCCGTTAAAATATATTACGCGTACACACGATAGAACTCTGATATACAATCGAGAGTACCTACTGACCATAAGCACTACCAAAGATCGAATCTGAGTCAGCTGACACTGCAAAATTTATGTGATCTTCCATCCATATTTTTATGAATATATTTGCGAAAATCGTTTTGCGGTTCCTAATTCAATAGTAGTTGTTGTTTCGTCCAAGGTTCCCAATTCAATGTATTTTTTTTTGTAAAAAGGCAAATGACAGTCGAGGTTTTTTTCTTCATAAAGCTGTCATGGTGTTTTAAGCTGTTTCTGTATGCATGACACCTCTTTTTTAGGTTTGTTGCAATGATACAGACTAGTAAACCCACGAAAGCACACCAGACATTAATTTAAAGGTAAAAGTAAAGTGGTAAGTTTAGTGGTAAAGGTAAAAGAAAAGAAAGACCGTCAGGGCTAAGCTTTTATTAATAAAATCTTCATTTATAAATTATTTGGTTGGCATAAAGACAATTTTCTATTTTCAGATTTTTATAATAACAACCTCAATTATTCAAATAAATCTCAATTAAATGTTTACCTTTAAATAGAGCGGCGCGTCTAAATTGATTACAATTTCATTTTGTTTCTTCGATTCAAAATAATTTAGCTCGTAATTAAATTAAATAAGAGATATATATACTTCCTCGGTTATAACTTTGTAAGTAACGAATATAATCTTAACTTTGGGATTCGATTAGGTTTTAAAAAGAAACATTCATCAATTTGCATACTGAGAGGTTTATTTAGGATTTGTCTTAACTCAGAACTTTGTCATAGTCAGTTAATACGAAAAAATGCGAATTCGAAATGAGAATGTATAAGCATCGGCACTCAAAGAATATCTTGTTATTAAATACGAGGTTGTCATTATGAGTTTTTCACGTGTTATTCCATTTTTTATCACATATTATAAGCCGTATTCTCAAATTAGAGTACTAACAGTAATAAATACTGGCTAGCGTTTCGCTAAAGCCACTGACATAACCTATATATCATATCAGCGACATGCGTCCGCGCGTTCTGTTCGCCGACATGCTGGTAGCATGTAGGCGAGTTGCATACGCAGCGTTCATGTGCTAACACAATTTATAAACACAACGAGATTGGACACGCAACAATCTGGCTGCCAAAAAAGTTCCTTAACAAAGTTAACAAAGTTCTCTAACTTACATTGAGTGAAGCCGACAAATGGATGCCAACATAAATCGGCGTATTTAGATATTATCTATTGAGCTTCATACATAAACTAGCTTTCAGCCAGCGGCTTCGCCGGTGTAGTCTTTTATTATATCTATGAACCTCCCTCTTGAATCTCTGTATTTTCATGAAAGTCACATTAAAATCCATTGTGTAGTTATTAATATTATATATTGATTAATTTTGCTAAAAAAATCCACTTAGTCCCTGCCACCCTGAGATGGGAATCGAATCCACGACCTTTCGTAATTTCGAATTGTGTGCCAGGGACTAAGTGGATTTTTTTTAGTATTTTGTATTAAGAATAATTTTCAGTATGGCATTGTGAATGCAAATTTTAAGCATTTTGTATTAAGAATAGTGTAGTTATAAAGATCTCAGGGTAAGTGAATTTGTCACTGCACTTCACTTGCTGATCCCATAGTTCAGAAATGAGTGATACATCTGTTTGACCAGTTCAGTACACGGTGTTGTTGTAGTCTGAGAAATCGAGATAAAAATGTGCAAGAGTTTTCTAAAGCTTGATATTTTAGCACGTTGAAGTACTAAGGGTATGCAATACATTACACACTAGTCAGTGCGGAGGTCAGGTGCTGGAACACCTGACGGCGGCGGGACAATATTAATTACGAAAAATCCTTACACGTATTAAAAGTGCTTTTTAACAGTGAAAAAGTTATTCTTAATATAAAAATGTAGACTCAACAGCTCCTATTGCACAATCATGAAACGCATCGTTTCAGCAGATCTCAAAAGTTTGTGTTTGTGTGGAAATGTGCTCTGAAAAAGAGTATCGTTAAGGTTGAAAGTTAATTTATTACTAAATCATTAGTAGTTAAATAACAATTTGCGCTAGAAGTTTGTTTCGCGTTGAACAAAAACACCATTTCCCAAGGCAAAGACAATTTATTGTAAAATGAGTTAAGATATATATTAAACAAAACGAAGTTGTCATATCGCAATTTCAAATAATGACCAGCGCCATCTATTATTACATAAAGCAGCAAACAAACATTCCGCCCACCATGGACAAAATGTACATAATTTCCGCCCACCATGAACTACTAATTTAAAGTGATTAGTTGTAAAAGTGGACTGTAAACAATATTCTCGAAATTCAAATTATACTCGTTCACAGTGACTAGAAATCATAAAACTTAAATACTCGTATCAACCGATTAAAACCTTAACTACACTAAATAACAAACTGCGAATACATTATAAAATATTCATAGAGAGATTTACTCACTAATAGGTAATACACACAACTTCGTGATAGGACGTTTAATTATGTTTCCTTTACATTTGAGACTAACAACCCTCGTAATATTGTCCAAACCCATATGCTTTTCAGTGACAATACCCATAAGCCATTTTGCTGGAGGGAGGTTATCCTCTTTAACAAGAACCAATTCGCCAATATTTGGTTCTGGTTTTTTATGTGCCCATTTATAACGATGCAAAAATTGAGTCAAATATTCATTTGACCACCTACGCCAAAATATTTGCAGCATTCTTTGAGTCAGTTGCCATCGCTTTAAATTAGAAATCGTAGAAATTTCATAATTGCTATCTGGCGCCACAACCAAAGGTTCACCAATAAGGAAATGTCCTGGGGTAAGGGGTGTTGGATCTTGTGCGTTGACGCTAATTTGAGATAGTGGTCTCGAATTGAGGCACGCTTCGATTTGATACAAAAGAGTGCTGATTTCTTCATAAGTTAGCGTTTGGTTTCCTATTACGCGTTTGAGGTGATGTTTTGTGGATTTTATTCCAGCCTCCCATATTCCACCGAAATGGGGAGCATGTGGTGGAATAAAATGCCACGTGGTACCATTTGTCGCCAAACTCTCGGCAATTTCTATTGTTAAAGTTGACTTTTCTTGAGTCCATAGTGCTCTGAGTTCGTTTGCAGCACCAACGAAATTGGTCCCATTGTCACTGTAAAGATCTGCACAATGACCTCTTCGGGAAATAAAACGTTTGAATGCAGCCAGGAATCCTTGTGATGTTAAATCAGTCACTGCCTCCAAATGCACGGCTCTTGTTGCCATACACACGAATAGGCATATATACCCCTTGTATGCTCGGTGGCCTCTACCTTTAGTTGTTCTAATTTGAATGGGTCCAGCGTAATCCACACCACTTTGGTAAAATGGACGAATTGGAGTAACTCGGGAAGGTGGTAACTGACCCATGAGTTGATGTGTTGTTTGAGCCGCGTACCGTACACACTTGATACACCTTCTAACGTACATTTTAGTGCGGTTTTTTATATTCATAATCCAATACTTGGACCGTATGAAATTTATCATCAACTGTGGCCCACCATGCAGTGTTCTTTCATGAGCATCGGTTATGATTAACTCGGTCAAATGAGATTTTGCAGGTAAAATTATCGGATGCTTCCGATCTATGCCGATGTCCGCCCTCTCAAGACGACCCCCAACCCTCAAGATATTATCGTGGTCCAAAAAAGGATTCAATGTGGTAAGTTTACTTTTCTTGTAAATAGGTCTCTTTGATTTTATTTCGTTAATTTCTTGAGAAAAATGTTCATTCTGACATGTTCTGATACTTATAAGCAATGCTTGATTTAATTCTTCCTTGGTTAACCATGTCGGATAAGTTTCCCTTGATCCCTTTAATTTAGATACAAATCTTTTGCAATAGGCTATCACTCTTAATTGTTTTCGCAATGAAGAAAATCTGTCCCATAAATTAAATTGATGGCCCACGACATGATATACTTTCACACTTTTCTCTTCTAAATTTATATCATCCGTATCTGTCATAATAGGATAATTTATAGTCAAATTTCTTAGCCATATTGGACCTGTTTTCCATAATGGAAGAGTTTCTATTTCCCTTGGACCAATGCCCCTCGATGCACAATCGGCTGGATTATCATTAGATGAGACGTGTGACCATTGATGTCTATCCATAATATTTAAAATTTCGGAGACTCTGTTCGCGATAAATGTTTTCCATCGGCTTGGATGACTACTCAACCAAGCCAATACAATTGTTGAATCTGTCCAAGCATGTAGATGTTCTTTAGGAACTTTAATTACCTCAGCGACTTCCCTTAGAAGCTTTGCTAAAAGTACGGCACCACATAATTCTAACCGTGGTATAGAGACTTGCTTAATTGGAGCTACCTTTGTTTTACATGTTAGTAAATGTACGTGTACGTTTTCAGATTCATCAATTGTGCGCATGTATACCACGGCAGCGTATGCATCGTTTGAAGCATCGCTGAAGCCATGGAGTTCTCGAATGAGGTAATTCTGTGTTGTTCCGATCCATCGTGGTAAACGGAAGTTGGTAAGCGCAATTAATTCTTCACGGTAAGTAATCCAATCTTTTAACAATTTCGGTGGCAGTTCTTCATCCCACCCAATTCCTGAAAGCCATATTCGTTGAATGAATATTTTAGCTTTTACTATGGTTGGACCTATCCATCCCATAGGATCAAATAATTTAGCAATGTCACTAATTACCTTTCTTTTTGTTACAGGTTGGCTGAGCGGCGGTAACTGCACCGAATATTGAAAGTTATCTGTTCGTCGATTCCAGGTAACACCGAGGATTTTTATTATTTCATCTGTTTTCAATTCCATGTTATCTTCCATTGCTTTCTCCTTTTGCTTAATTTCCATTAATAACTGCTCACTATTGCTTGATAACTTTTGCAACTCAAAACCGCCTTTGTTTAATATTTGATTAATATCACAATATATTTGTTTTCCTTCAGCGATCGTTTGGCAACCCGTCAGCAAATCATCCATATAGAAATCGTTTAAAATTCTGTGGTAAGCTAGTGGTAAATTTGCCCCTTCATCATAGGCTACCTGATGCAGAGTTCTTACTGCTAAAAAGGGTGCTGAAGCAGTACCAAATGTTATTCGCAACAAACGGAAATGTTGAAGTTCCTCGTCTAGATTAGTTCTCCATACCAATCGTTGACAGTTGACGTCACCATTCATTACCTTTACCTGTCGATACATTTTAATGATATCGGCAACGATGCATATAGGGTGAAGTCTCCATCTCAATATGATATGACGTAAATCGGCTTGTAAAGTAGGCCCCACCATAAGTTCACTGTTCAGAGAGACACCATTGTGATCAGTACACGAGGCATCAAAAACAACCCTCAACTTGGTGGTAGTTTTATCTGCTCTAATTACTGCGTGATGTGGTAAATAAACACTATCTGAATTATCCACTTCTTGTGGTGGCACTACTTCCATATGACCTAATTGTAAATATTCTTTGATAACATCTGAATATTGAATGCGTAGGTCTGGTGATTTTAATAAACGTTTTTCTAATGAAAAAAATCGTTTGATAGCTATTGCCCGCGAATTTCCATATTTGCATTTTGGATCTTCATCTCTAAACGGTAGTTTAACTATGTAACGACCCGTACAGTCTCTTGTAGTTGATTGTTTAAACAGATCCTCACAACGTTGCTCTTCAGGTGTAAATGGTTTCCTTAATGAAAACACTTCTGACTCCATATCCCAAAATTTTTTCAGATTAAATTTCTCATTTTTTACATCCAGATGAAGAGCGACTATAGTGTGATGATTTGAAATTTGTTCTACATATTTGTTGTTGATTTCACCAGACAATATCCAACCAAATTTTGTGTTTTGTGCGATAGGAGATCCTCGAGGACCCCTTATTAAGCCTTCGGTCAATATTTGGCAATATACCTCTGCTCCCAACAGAAGATCTATTTTATTTGGTATGTTAAAGTTTGGATCTGCGAGCGTCATTTTTGGTAGAGTTGGCCATAACTTGACCATCAATTTTCTTTCAGGGAGAAATGACGTTAGTTTGTTAAGTACATGAGCTTTGACTTGAATAATGAACGTTGGATCGTGAATTGATTGTAGTTTGATAAGTACGACATATTTAGAATTAATTGATGTGTTGTTATCACCTCCTACACCCGTTATGACACTATTGTTATACGTTTTCTTAAGTCCAAGAAGTTGAACTGCTGCCTCCGTGATGAAGGATGCTTGTGATCCCTGATCCAATAAGGATCTTAGTGTCATATGAGATCCGTTGTTCGTTTCAGCTTTAACTAGCGCTGTAGCTAGTAAAATTTGATTTTTATTTTCAGAAAAGCAACTGATAACCCTAGTTTCTACGATCTCGCCTGATGTTGTCGCTGTTGCTGCCACAACATCGTTATTTCCTGATGGTAAGGTATTATCAACAGATGTATCAGGATTTTGTGAATGTAATAAAGAATGGTGTTTTCTTTTACAGATTCTGCATCTGGTGGGCAAACGACACGATACAACCGAATGATTCGGACCTAAACAGTTGTAACAAAGACTTGAAGTTTGAACAAAATCACGTCGGGCTGATATACTTTCTTTTCCAAATTTTTTACAATTTCCCAACTTATGATTAGAATCAAAACAAAAGGAACATGACATAACATTCTTATCTTTCATATTGCTTACAACATGATGTGATTGAGTAAACTTTGTACTCTTAGTATTAAGAAATTCCAATGATCTAAATCTGTGCTCTAAGAACTCTAAAAATTGGTTTAGTTTTGGTAATTCATTAACAAGATCACAAACCTTAGCCTCCCACTGTTTACGTGATTCAGTATCTAATTTTAATGACAATATGTAAATAACTATAACATCCCAATTATCTACATTTACACCTACATTTTTTAAAGCATTAAGACATTCGTTTGTTGTATCATAAATTTCTTTTAAAGCGGTCGATGTTTCGTGCACAATAGTCTTTTGACTAAAAAATTTCTTTAAAATACAGTTGGTTACATATCTCTTATTATTAAATCTATGTTCTAACAGCTCCCAGCACACAGAATAATTATCACTTGATATCGGTAGATGACGTAAAAGTTGTTCCGCTTCTCCCGTCAAATATGTTTTCAAATAATGCAGTTTTTGTACATCTTGTAGAGCATTGTTATTGTGAATGAGAGATGTATAGAGATCCCGAAATGTTGTCCACTCTGAATATTTCCCAGAAAATATCGGTATGGCAATTTTAGGTAACTTCACACCAACTTGATCTATATCTGAGTGCAACTGTGACGTGCTTTGTTTCTGAACGATAGTGAAAGTCTTCAGTTTTTGTTTTAGCTCCGTTTTATAATCTGTATACAAATCTTCTACACGACCATAGATATCTTTAGTATTGTATTCAGATCGTTCAAATGTATCCTTACTTGATTCATAGATTATTTTTTGATGGTTTGTGTCAAAAGTAAGCCATTGTTTTTCCAAACTTTCCAATCTTGTTTCTATATAAGGTTCATTTAATCTATCCTTAGGGCATTTCTTGAAATTTATAAAGGATCTTTGTATATTCTTTTGTATTTCTTCTTGAGCTCTTATTAATGAATCCATATTAGGTAAACTGGTTTGTGTCTAAGTCTATTTCAATAAGCAAGTTTCTAAGTCCAAAGAGCAAAAAGTATTCTCTGGTTCCGATTCCGATATGAGCGAAATTTTTCTAAGTGTTTTAATTTGAAACACTTAGGCTAATTTGAGCATGGATTCCCCGTGTGGTCACAAATTTGCTTAAAATTTTACAAGTCCATGCACTATAGAGTATATGATTTTTAAAGTTAATTTCTTCTATATTATAAGGTTTACTTTTGCTCGAATTCTTCTAATCTAAATATGTAAAATTACTTACAGTTTATTCGCTCATACCACCCTTGTTCATTATCTAATTATTCGGTTTTTCCACCAGATGGCGCCACTGTCGCTCGTCCAAATATATTCCAAATTATCCGGTTCTGAAGGTCCATGAACAAAAACACCATTTCCCAAGGCAAAGACAATTTATTGTAAAATGAGTTAAGATATATATTAAACAAAACGAAGTTGTCATATCGCAATTTCAAATAATGACCAGCGCCATCTATTATTACATAAAGCAGCAAACAAACACGCGTTAACCATCAGATTTTCTAGCGCACGACCTCCACACTGGCTACTGAGTGATACTTTTATATATTACTTCAACGTATTGATTTTGGTTTTAGAAAGCTTTTGCATATTTTTATTACGAGCTCTCTATCTATTATGTGTGATATGTATGGATACTATGCGATTGAGAAAAAGATTTTCATAATTTTCAATATAATTTAATTTTGTCAGTGCATCTTGGGCTTTCATCCAAAGAAACTACACATAACCTTACATTGTTTACTACTGCAGTACTATTCTGTTACAACCATTCTCGAACTCATCTGTCATAGCATAGAGGTTCAATCAAATAAAAACTACTTCAAAAGGTAATCAAACTTTTATTACGATACATTGAAGCTTTATAATGTGACAACGCTGCGTTCAACGACGAGTCCGAGGCTGTTTTTTAACAGAATAATTGGCAGATTATATGAGGGGGTTTGACAAAATTGCTCGTTTTCACTAAACTTAGAAATCACCCAAATCTGACGCTGAAATAGTTAGGAATTGTCTAAGGCGAAAATGCATTTCATCAATTAACCAATGTTAGACATTAGCTTAGGCTTAGGCGATTCGTAACAATGGGTGTTTCCTAGTTAAGCTATGCTTTGTTCTAGGTCAGTGAAAACGGTTCTTAGAGCCTTTTTTTCTATGTACTTAATAGATTTTCAAATGATCACATTTGGTACCACCCGTCAACAGCAGTTGCAGTAACGCGAGTTCTTCTTAAAAAACGTTTTTTAAATGCTCTCTTAAAACAATGTTCTATGATTTCAGGACAAAATGCTTTTCAAGCATAGAAATAGATAGCGTATAATTATACATGAAGGCTTATTGCATTAGGCGTCAAAATGTATAAAAATAATCATGTCTCAAGTTGAGCTTGATGGTGTAGGAATTAGCGTATTCAGCCTGCGATCCGAAAATTAAGTAACTTTCACGAGGGTTGATCATAGGAAGTGTGGCCAAAAGTATGCTGTCTCGAGTTTCTTTCGGAAGGCACATTAAGCCGTTGGTGTCGGCTGCAATCGTTAACACCCACTAATCTAATACGTAGTCTGTCCATTTTTCCTATTTGGTGCCATCGCGGGAAGACCTGTAATCCATCAGAAGTGAAATTTATAGATTGAAGTACACGTGATCGTATAGTTCTATGTAAAAAAATTTAAAGCTACTCCTGATAAAATATTTAAAGTTAAAAAAAAGTTACAAAAATACATTTACTGATCCCATCACTAGGCAAAGCCTGACCTGAAGGGAAATTAAACGGTTAACTATGGAACGGAACGGCAAAAACACAAAATTATTTTAAAACAAAACAAAACAGGTGTTGTGGATATATTAAGACGTGAGAATGTGTGTGTGTGCGTGTGAAAGTGTGTGTGTGTGTGTATGAAAGTGTGAAAATGTTCTTACATAATTTCTTTGTTGGATGAGCGATGTATATTTGATTAAAATTTGCTGTACCTGGAACGTATGCAATTTTCGCAATGCCAGTTTAATTTAATCAACTATCTTTAGTATGTCAAAAACTCGCACATCATCATCAGCCCTTTTACGTCCCCACTGCAGGGTCTCAGGCCTTCCTTATGGATGGTTAAGGAGGATGGGCCATGACCCTCCACGCTGGCCCAATGCGGATTGGAGGGTATTAACGACTGCAAATGCAACCGAGACCAACGGCTTAACGTGCCTTCCAGAGCACGGAGTAGCTCGAGAAAATAATTTTTTGGTCACCCATCCCGTGACCGACCCTTGCAAAAGTTGCTTAACGACAGAGATCGCGGGCCGCGGCGCTTATCCGCTCGCATATGAAAATCATAATTTATTTTTGTTACAGCTTCATCAAAAAGTATTCGACTCACCGAAATCATGTCAATAATGTTTCTGTTACAGAATAATAAGATAATTACTACTTCAAATAATTGGTTTAATAATTTAAAGAGCATTTAACTGAAAATCAATGCTGGCGATTCATACATTCATAGATAACAAACAAAGTCTTTGTTGCTAAAGTTAAATATTTGCAAATATTTTTAAAGGTTAACTGTAAGCGCTCACAGGTCCTTGTTATATTGGAACTTCATAGATATTTCGTACCATTCTATTCAATTTTAAAATTAAATCAGAATATAGTAACTATTCATTAAAAACCTGTGAAATTGCCCCTAAATCTTTTTGGGCGGGGTATGCCTCTCGTAGCATCGTAAACTCGTAGATCGTAGTCCATGGACTACATTTTTGCTACGGCGGGTGGCTCAGAGTCAGATTCCAGTTTAGTATCCCGGCATCTGCCGTTGTGAACGGACGTGAGTTTAGTGTCGAATGTAGACGCGTGTGATATAATTACGATGTCGAGTGTCGCATTTAAATTGAAGTGTTTGTGACTGTGTGTGTTAAAGTGTTCAGTTCGCGTTCTCTTCATTGATAAGGCCCAAAAATCGTCCTCATCAAAAATGTAAGTGGTTTGCAAATAAATATTTTTTAAGTCTCTAATCTAATCAACATAAAGTTTAATTTCTAATTAGATTAGAAACGTATACTTGGCAGCATGCAAAGAATTTAATTCAAAAGTTGCGGATAGTGTTCTTATTTTTTTTTTTAAATTGTGGAATGAATTTTAATTCAGGATATTTGTTTTATAAAGGAGGTCGTACGACGTATGTAGAGTCTAAATATTATTGACAAAGTTTGTTAAAGCAACATATTCTTGGTAATCTTTTTCACTGGTTTTATAAATAGGTGAAATTTTAGAACTATTGGATTATACATTTGATTAGACCCATCGAGTTCCAATTTAATTTTTATTTATTTTTTTATAATATAAATAAAATATTTACTGAACAAATGAAATTAATACAAAAGTTTCAAGTACTTTAGATTTAAAACTCATTCTGGACTAAATAAATTGACGCTTGGTCTTCGACTTCTGCAATTGATTTATTCAGAATAATGAATAAATTAATTTTGAATTCCGCCATGATTATATTAAATACATTCAAATCTGTTTTGAAGTGTAATCTCATTAATAATAATATTGGCTTTTGTCTGCGATTTTGTTTGTATGGAATTTAATTTCTTGTTTAATATTTGGGCCACCTTTTTATTGGATAGGATAATTTAATTTTCGATATAGATTTTTTTTTTACTTTCGTATGTTACATAAAAGCAAACTTAAATAATCTAAGATAAAAGAATATTCAAAGAATACAACAACACAACACCCTTACAACCTTCACACCCTTGGACTGTTCCATTTTGAGATTTATAAGACTTTTGTTTTACTTTAGAATATATTTTTAAGATGAAAAAGGTATACCATGTGTCTTGTTTTAATATATTACTGACAAGGAAAAATATGAATAGTTAAGCATTTTTAAGTATATTTCGAGTTGCTAAAGGCGAGTGTTTAATATTAATAGCCCATTCAAAATCCCCGTCCAATGTAGATGTTTCTAGGTTTTCAGAAGTTTATTATAATAGAGGAAACTTGTGAAAACCTATAAATAAGTTAATTTGACTTCGTATTTGTACTCATGGGATTGCGACATTTTGTGCTTTTGCCGGTTACAATTTTGTCGAACCCAAGGAATCTCATAATCGTTGGCATAGACACACCTAAACTATCTAAAGGGCAATCCCATGAGTCTGTCTGAACTGAATAAACATAATTGTGTTATAACAAAAAAAATTCATACCAGTTGGTAACTCGCAGTCTTTTTTATTTTCCACTATGAATTTTCAAATTAAATGACTCCAATAATTGGGATGATGACTGAGTAAAAAAAAATTTAGTTAGTTAGTTAGTATTTTATTTCTCAATTCTTGCAAGATAAATCTCATTCTTAATTATTATATGAATGCTTTGATTATAACATGAACCTATTGCATCTTTTGACTATGATTTGACATTTGCTATTTTTTATGTAATTTAATTTTTTGACATTTTCTTATTATATATAATCAGACAATATTTGCACATCGTCTTGACGATAAAATATGCTGGTCTAACATTGTTTAAGAACCTTGTAACCATATTTTCGCAAATAAATAAATATTATTATTATTATTATCAAATTTAACAAAAAATTACATAAATAATAGGGATTAAAATTGAGTACTAGGGGCTTGCTACGTCACAACTGTGTAGAAAATATACAAAGGTGTGACGTCGCGACTTTCAACTCCGCATAATCTCCGTTATTTATTCATTACACAAAAAATACGTCTTATAAACTAAAGCTATGGAACAGAACAATTCATTTAAACTTTTCCCATGAGTTGTATTCAATCGTTTGTTGAAAACCGTGTGAAAATATATTCGATAGTCGTGTCATTAGCACCGTCTTCTTTACTTACGTTTTGTACTTTTATTTATTTATTGATTAAGATATACCAGCGACAACAATGTTACAAAGTTCATAGAAAGATATTGGACTATTTTTAATGAAGTGCCTTTATAGGTGTATACAGCATTTCAAAATAATTAAGAAAAATACAACAGATTAACAACAGAAATAGAAATTGGTCAAATCTAAAATAATTACAAAATCATAACATACATATTCCAAACTACATACATACATCCTTATGTTTATAATTCTAAGCTTATGCTATATTATTCTTATTTCATTATTTTAAAATAACGTATGTCAAAATCAATTTTTAATGGCAATTCTATAGTTCTTGGGTTGCTAGAGAATACAGTTCAGTCTTTGTGTTAATATTTTAAAATTGTACATATATCATAAATCAATAGAAGTTTAAACAAATGATGACCGAGTAAACTGACGTAAGTTGGGCAAGTACACAAATGTGTATAGTTTTTAATAATCACGTGTACGTGCGTCTTCATACATTTTATATCATTTTGTTCAACATCTACATTGGACACAAAAAAAAACATTCAAGCTTGTTTCTGGATTTAATTTGAACTCACGTTCCGTCTCAGTTTTTTAATTTATTTAGATTCTAGACAGACATTCGTGCTTAAAATGATAGGTGTTACTCTATTAACTTAAATAATAACAATATTATTTCAATATATGATTGTTTTAACGTTTGAGAAAATTACTCTGTTGTCTAAATTATTTTCAAGATCGAAAGTAGTTTAACTGAATTTAAACTAAACTAAATTAAGCTTAGTTTATGGAACAAATCTGAACTATTGTTTTATTTATGCGATATGAATATATTACGTCGAACTGTAAATATCGTCAGTTTAATTTGTCGATTTTGATTAAGTGATATTATAATAAATTAGTAAGATGATAAATCGATTAAAATTTACGATGAAAATAAATAAACTCTCTTATTAAAGTCGGTCAATAAAAAACTAAAAACAACTTCAAAATAAACATATTGAAAAAGAACTCTAATCTGTAAAACGGACACTTTCATTTGAATTAGGGCGACGATTTTATTTATAACTCCCATTATAGTATTTTAAGAATTATTTATTGAGCATTTTTTTCAGAAGTCAGTTTTTATTTTTAAAATTTTAATAAAAAAAATCGACTTTTTTTGTTACAATGACATCTTCAGGGTAATTTAGGCGAAGAAAAAAATAAATCCGGTGGAACGGCATCTATTTCAATAAAACTAATTGGTCCCTTCAAAAATAGACTCTTTGAAAAAAAGAAATATAATTAGAATTGGTCCATTACTGACAAACTTGACAGTCAGTCGGTGAAAATTACAATAATCAAAATAAAATGAAAGAAGGTATCTACATATATAATGAAAAATGGTAAAAAAAAAAATCGCCAGGTCTAAGTATCCCGACATGGAACTCTACACCCACAACCTTCACAGTAGAGGAAAATATCAACTTTTTTATAAATAAATAGTTCCTTAATATCTGAGAAATAATGTAGAAGTAATAGCATCTCTACGATTAATATTTTCGGATACGGTGCTATATTTGTGGAACTACTGCTAGTCGGCCGAAAACGCTCCCTACCACAGAAATAGATCTAGTTAGAAGGAACATGTTCGTCGATTTATATGGAGACCGAGCGTGCCCCATTTTATGTAGGTATCATGACGTCACGAACTTAATTTAGTGATGGAAAACATAATTTCTCTTCAATCGAATACATGTTGTATTTGAAACAGCATACCAATTCTTATCGATTTAAAAACCGATATCGAACGACGGAGACCAATGTGTAACATTTTGCTTTAATATTATATATATGTCACGAATGTAATTTAGTAAAACTGCACAAAATAGTACGTGCGGTGGCGTGACGGAGTCAGCGTAGTTGACGATCAAAATATCGGACCTTTGTCTTCATTGTGAATAGAAATAAGTATATTCCTTTGTCTAACATTATTCGTGTGACCAAATCATTTTACTTATACCGCATACCTAATATCATATTTTTATCAGTAAGAACCGACAGCTAAAATGATAATTAGTTTTGACAGACAATACTAACGTATCGATAGAAAAAAAATGAGAAAGTCACAGACTTCAATTTAGAATTCAATATAAGTCGATTAATTGAGATCGAGATTGCGTCAATGACTACAAAACTAAATGGATCAAAAATTTATTGTCACAATAATACAGTATCACATACTTTATATCAATATATGTTCAACACAAAAATACTCTGAATTTTATGATAATACTTACCATTTCACACTTTCTCTTCCTGAGCTTACTGTACATATTATTTGATTCCTTATCTGAACAAGATGGGTCTATCTGCGGCACAAATTGTATTACATTCATTAATTATATAAAACAAAATATTATAAAACAAAGTAACTATTTCATTTTCTATTTGCAGTAAAGTCAAAAACTACTAGTTTTCACCAATAGATAGAACGATGCCATGTATAATTAGCCTAAGCAAAATAATGTGTGCTGAGGCCACTATTAATATCCACTGTAATACAAAATATTACATTTGAAATCCTAACAGTAAACACCGTTTAGCTACTACTAAGCTAAACGGTGTGATTGTTCATTTAACTTCTTCTTTTATTTAATTCCCTCGCACAACTGTGTTTGAATCTGTAACTAAACAAAGATGTGCAAAAGAAATATTACACTGTCACTAAATATATTTCTGTGATACTATCTATTTATGTCACTTGATTTATCCATTAGATTCGGAAAATTACGGCTGTGACATACGGACGAACAGGCAGACTCATGTTCGATAGGATCGCTGGTAGATTACACTTTTTGTATGAAATAATGTAAAAAATCTTAAGGTATACTTTACCTTTTTTTCAGTTGTCATTATCACAACATCAATAGTCGGATATGCTGTTTTTATTACTCGTCGGTAGTTTGATGGACCAGTAAAGGTATCTTCATAGAAATGAATTGAACAAATCCGACTGTTTTTTGTAGGATACCAATTTTTACGTCCTGTTGCTTCAATCCATTTTTTTTTTAATATATGGATCATTCCGAAAACTTAAAAAAAAATACAGTACAAATATTCAATATAAAAAATAAATTATCATTTCTTCTGCTTAAAAAACGATTTTTTTTAATCGGTTAAACAACATCGCATTGTACAGCACTATTCGCCATTTTTGTCAGAATTTGACCTTCAACAATTTGTCCTTGAATTATAGATCGATGGTTTTACAAGCACGGCAAATTTGGTTCGTCAAATTAAAGCCGTAATGGAAAGCTATTACTGGACACGTGATCGTTTTGACGAAAATAATACGGAGCAAGAAAACAAATGATTTTTAATGCTTAATGGATATATCAAAACAAATAATTACTTACCGATGGAAGGAAATACCTCGATTATAAGATCCAACTATACTGGTGGTGTTTGAGCAGTTAATTATTGAACAACGCGTCATTTTAAATTTCACACCTAACGTTGAACTCGGATTACAATCGAAAGTAGACTGAGCCTCGCGGCGAGCAACGAAGCTGTCTAGACGTCGTTTCGGCACGCGAAGTACGTACACTTTTTCCTTCTAACTAGATATATTTCTGTGCTCCCTACTAATTCAAGCCATGAAGTGACGTCACGCCTTGCTACGGTAGCGAACAACGTACGGGCCCCTGTATAATCTTTGTTATTTTTGCGTTTATGTTTATATGAAAGTTGTTACGTTTCATGTAACTAATTTAACGCTAGGTATATTTTAGGAATTTTTTATAATATATTTTTTCTACTTTTCCAAAAAGCGTAATATTTTCCAAATAAGTGTAATAAACTTATATTTTGTTAAATATTAATAAGTTGATATTTTTAAAAAATATAACAGAAACCTATATATTCACTTATAGGACATAATCCTGACACTGAAACTACTTTTAAAATTATTCCTCATAGAAAATTGAATATACTTGAAAATGAAACAAGCGAACCAGAAAACCGTTCCCGAAATTGTCAATTTAAATAACTTAAGAAGGAATTTCAATATTACGGATTAATTATTCGGTCAATTTCTTTAACTATTATTTCCGATATTGTTTGTAAATATATTTTATTACCTATTCACTTTTTTGCAACACGTAAGTCGTAGTAAACATTACACTTAAATGTTATATAGGTCCCACGTATATACAACGTGTCCCAAAATTCAACGATAAGCGGGCGTCAAGAGGTACCCTTGCTCATGTGTACTTATGGAAAAATAAGAAAAAAATTATATCTTATCTTTTTTATTATAAAATTAAATTCGAAAATCTTCGAAAATTTACACCTTTTATGATATTTTCAACTACCACGACCACAACTTCTCAATTATGTTCAATCTTTTTTTGGTATCGGATACCTAAGTAGCACTACTATTCGCTACAACTCTTTCGAACATTTTCGAATTTTATTTTATAATAAAAAAGATTAATAAGATATAATTTTTTTCTTATTTTTCTATAAGTACACATGAGCAGGTCTACCTCTTGGCGCCCGCTTATCGTTGAATTTTGGGACACGTTGTATAGATATGAATAGAAATATAAATGAACGCACCATGCACCTACTGATACTATATTATCTATACACCAATAACGAATATATACGTAATGCAAATGCTACCGCGTACATCGCGTAATATTTCCTTGTAAACAATTTATCATCATTAGTGGAGCGAGCGTTATAACTAGTAGATTATGTAGCCGTCTCTCTCGAGTAATTAGTGTATTGTCTGCGAGCGTGATGCCGCGAATCGGTCTATTCTCGTCCGTCGATAGAATAAGATCATTGTGGCTGTTACACCTGACCTTGATACAAATAATGGCTACCCGACTCTGTTTATTATGGTTTGATATTGTCTTGTTGTATAGTAAAAAGTGAATTTGCGTTTGTTTTAAATGCTATTCTTTAAGTTAAAAGCCGTTATATTTATTACATTTAATAAATAAATAAATATATAAATATTATATGTCACATATACTGCTCGAATCCCAAGAAGCTTAAACCCGGCTGCATTTGAAGTCGTTAATACCCTCCAATCCGCATTGGGCCAGCGTGGAGTGTCATGGCCCATCCTCCTTAACCATCCATAAGGAAGGCCTGAGCCCTGGGGGCTGGTGATGATGATGATGAATCAGTAGTTTTCCTTTTATAACAAAACAAAATACACTGTTTATCGGATATCACCTAAATAAATATCTAAATGATGATATCGCACACCTAGATCTAAACTAAGACAACTCAAAACGCTTATTTGGAGGTTTGACAATACATTTGTTTACATGGCAGGAGCGCGACCACTGTTGATTCAACAAAAGAAAGCTAAAGTTATCTAGCGGTTCATCCCCGAACCTTTATTGAATCTGTTATGTTGGATAGATGCGTATGATCACCAAGTATTTGAATATTGTACTAAGTCAAAACTCACTCAAATTTTTGAGTTGTCTCAGTTTAGATCTAGGTGTGCGATATGTTTATTTCAGCTAAAAAACAAAAGATTGCATATTTTGAATTCATTCAAAATGTAAAGTATGTTTATTTGTTATGAAAGTAGATATGTTTACAGAAAATCAATTTTATTCTAGATATATTTATGTGGGTTCATCGATTTCTTCTTGAATTGCGAACCAATTTCTATCAAGTTTCCCCCCGACTTCGCTTGCGTAAATTATATCCTATCCCCCCCGCATGTATGTAACTTCACGTAGATGAAAGTCTTCTATAAATCAGTCCAATAGTTTCCGAGCCTATCCAATACAAACAAACAATCACAATTTTACTCTTCATAATATGCGTACAGATTATTGAAAAAAAAATATCGGCAAATATACAAAAAAGAATCTCCTTTTCTAAGAGATTCACTTTGTTCAATATTTTTATTTTCATAGATATTAAATATTTTTAGTGTTACCTATTATATTCAAATATAAATCAATATCACTAAGAAGCATGAAAAACTTTAAAAAAATTGAACAGACTTCTGATTAAAAAAAAAAAACTGACAAATAGTACTTATATCAAAAGCGACTTATTCAAGAAAATGCTATTGAAGGCGTGCGCTTATCATATAATTAATGACCTACAGAAAACCTCCGCCTGGCTTCAATAGCATTTTCTAGAATAAGTCGCATTTGTGATAAGTATTATTTATCTCTTTATAAAAGTATGAAGTCGGTTCTATTTTTTGTTATATTATTTATATTATTAGGTACCTAGCATAGAATTTTCGCATCGAGAAAGGTAGCGAAAAAAATTTTAATCGTAAGAAAACGTAGCGGTATTATTAATGTTTAATGAATAAATAATATATAGAAACTGGCAAGCGCCATATTTAACTCTATTCAACTAGCCCCAAGTGGGCACTACACGAAATAAGTAAGGTGTGTAGTTAACTATCAATTTTCTTGTACTACAATTTTGTTATCATCTGCATGCATATATTATGGCATTTAGATATACCAAATTGGAATCTTAATTTTACTCACGCGGCTACACGTCAGGTAAACACAATATATCAAGCTTCGGCAATGGATTTTGACCTCTACTTTTAATACATTAAAGTTTATAATCGAGAGGGGGAAATTCAGCATTTTGCATAGTTTGACAAGCCGTTGGCAGTACCGAAAGTCAACTATTTAAAAATTATCTTGTTTAGCTAGGCTGCTTTGAAATGCGTTCATAACGCGTAGATTGAGGCTTAATTTATTCATTAAAAAATGTAGTCAAACGCCATAATGTGACGGAGTAGACCGATAAATTAACATACTTTGCATATTTATAATGTACATTTTACAAACTAAAATGGACATAAATAGAACTGTATTTAAAAATACTTGCAAAATATTTAGTTATGTGTATTTAATTTTCGTATTAATGTTGTACAAATATAATATGACTGACATGAATGTATGTAACTATTTATAAAATATCTTTTTCAATACAGGGATAAACATATATATTTAATTCTGCTATCTAGATTTTTTTATTGTGCTCACTTTTAAGAATTCATACAGAACTTTTGTAAGAAAACATAACAAAATCACATTTAAATTATTAATGTCTTAAACCTACATCGATGATACAATACAGTATTTTTTATTATCTCAATTATTAGTCTATTAGCCTAGGACTTTCTAATGGAAAGAATCATAAAGGGGACCAGTGGCCTAATTGTCTAGTTTCAAAATCAATGGCAACCCCTTTCAATGATATAGCGATTTATTGAATTATGTATCGCTTAAGGTTTCGGAACGAGTGATGATTTTAATGACATATAAACATAATAAAAATTTAAACTTAAAGTAATATGTACGTATGTCGTTTGCCTTAGACATTTACAATCAACGTCAAATTAATAATATCGTTCATTAAATATCTTTAAAAAACAAACGTCTGTCATTGTCGTATTCGTTATCTTTCTTCTAAGACTTCAATTTTATTTTTAAAATTCCCAGTTCTAATAAAGAGTCCTCATTATTGGCGTAGGCAAAGAAATCTGTATTTATACAGACACTCAGACCAATACTATCTATATTCCTACCACAGACCACAAACAGTACAAACAATATCGTCACGAACTATGAATTATTTCTATTCTAAAACAAATGAACGACGACTTGAGACTCAACATGGATTTATTTCATTAAATACTCTTAGCGACTACCCACACAGTTAAAACCCTTTTTGAACCGACTTTATAGAAGTAGGTTCCATTCCGTTCAGTTTGTCCTGTATGTGTGTATGTTTGTCCGCAAATATCTCGCGATTGGCTGAACCGATTTTGAGGCAGTTTTTATAAAAGTATTTGTTACACTTAGAAGAAGTTCTTGGTATTTTAACGACTCCAAAAAAAAAAGATTTCGCCGTTTCACTTGTATGTATTTATTCATATTTGCCCGCGATTGGTTGAACCAATTTTGATGCGGTTTTTTTATTTGTAAAGTTAGATGTTATATCAAAAATATCAATATCACTGAAAACACGAAACATTTTGTTTTCAAAAAATTTAACCGACTGGAAAGACGAAATTAAAACTTTCATTAGAAAAGGTGAGAAATTGAAACTTATCTTAAAAGGGAATTACTTATTTAAGAAACTACTATTAAAGTGGGCTATTTGATTAATAAACAGTTCCTTGAATAAGTTAATAAGTAATTAATTTTTGATTTAATAAATTTAATTTATTACTATTGATTTATTGTTAAGGATTTGTATGCGCAATAATATAAATAAGTGAATGTTGTGTAATTCTGTAATTGTAATATGTATCAGAAAATGTAATTGTATAAATAATGTATTGTAAAATCTATTTAAAAAAAAAAGTGGCTTTTAAGATAAGTACATAATATATTATTTCTTACTTTTTAAAATTCAAGTTTGACGACAGTGCTGTTTAAAAAAAAATAACTATGAATCTCTAAAAGTTTAGCAAATGGTGCAGTGCTAGTGTCCATATGGAGCGTGCATCTCACAATGCGAGCATTGTAGACGGAAGAAATGTCCTCCGTCTACAATATTTACTTTTTTAAATACATTGCTCAGATTCCAGAATAGTAGCTAGTAATTGTATTGTGGAGTATTTGATACAACGAAGGTACTTCAACACTCAGAGCCGAGAAAATATAGAAATGTTCATTTTATATATTGACCCGACCGCGAAACGAACGTGCGACCTAAGAGATAGCAACACTTTTAAACTTGTGTACGAGTTACTTGGCCATGGAGGTCGTGAAAATACTACAGCTACTGTTATAGATAGCTCATAAAATAAGGGAAACTTGAACATAGTAGAAGTTCTTAATATGAGGATCCGGATTAAGACAACCGCAGAAATATAAAAATTTATTTCTGTGAACACAACTTTACTCAAGCGGTTTAAACATGGAACGTCAATATTGATATAAAAAACATCAAAGAGTATATATATTTACTCAAAGATAATATAAAAACTAAATACTATGTTCAAAGAGGATTTACTTATCCATCCATAACAGCTACACAGATTTGTTGTATTTTAAATGGAATATCATAAACGCGATAAAGTTATAACTTTTCATTTGTTAATCAGATACGCTGGGACGGTATTAAGTTAAATTTAGAAGGCACTCGTGTTTTGAATAATCAGATTATCAATAAGACCGTGTGTTGACAGTTCGGCTCGTTGTATCTATTGTGTGATTTTATTAAATCCCGTCTTATCCTCTCTAAGCTGTCAAAACATTTCCGACAGGAATGTAAATATTTCAGTAAAAAGCAAATTATATTTGGCAGTGTGATGAGAATGCGAGTATTTGAATGTAAAATTATAAACTGTGTATCAACATGGCAAGCCTGTTCGTTAAAACATAGCCTCGAGAGGAATTCACCAGTCTACATCGCGAAGTAGCCTCACAATATGAATACACGCCTATAGATTTTTAGTATAAAATCGTGAATCTATTTTATAACAGTATATCTAATAGTTTAACAATGGAATGACATACTACCTTTATTGGTTAAATTTTCAAAAGTATTCAAACAATTTAGAGGCACTGAATGCTCATATAACCTGTCGTTTGAAGTCTTTCGGCTAGAGTTGCAATCTGTCAGACTTATGTTTGGCATTTACAGGTCATGTCCGAATGAATATTTATAAGTATAAATAAATCGAAGACAATGACGCGATAGGAGAACCGTGACGCGAGCTACGAGTGCTAATGTTTACATTTTTGTTTTGTGAGCCGCCTCATCATTCGCGCGCGTGTATACTAGGGCAATGATTTTTCTTTATAGTTCGTTGAACACAAACTAACAGATACATTGTAACAAAGCACAATTATTCTTGTTATTAGAGTACATTATTTGTTCTTGGAGTATCTGACAACAATCGTGACTACCTTATTTGTTCGTTATTTCACAGAAAATTACTGTAGAACCTCATCATCATCAGCCCTTTTACGTCCCCACTGCAGGGACTCAGGCCTTCCTTATGGATGGTTAATGAGGATGGGCCATGACCCTCCACGCTGGCCCAATGCGGATTGGAGGGTATTAACGACTACCAGTTTCTTATAATTTATTTCCATAGGATATTATGTAAGTAATGATCACTTTTGCGCGAGCCTCGTGTTGTGGAAGTCTAATATGCGTAAATAAAACAGTGGTTCTAAATATTTTTAGCCGGCGACCCAAAATATAAATACGTTTGAACCCTGGGACTTTGTATTTGCCAGTGTTAATAAAAATGAGGATGAGTAAAAATTAGTAATAATATTTTAAAAATTCACGCGATCCATTTCTATACCAACCTCGATCCGAGGTAAAGAAATGTTTATAAAGAATATAAATACATTTACTACAACAGGATATATAAAATACTGCAAAAGGAATTGGGTATAACAAAATTCAGAATTTCTACTCTTCAAGTGAAATATCCTTCAATCTGTTATGAGGAGTCCGGTATCCTGCAATGTCGGCCTGGTTTCAAACTCCTCTCCTTTCTCTGCGGAAAGGAGAAGACATGGGTGAAAAATAGCCTTTTCCCGGACGGTAGAACGTCCCTACGAGCTAGTCTCGCCGTTCTACAGAAGGAGGGGATACGTTAATACGCAATCCCTTTTCCCGAGGTAGATATACGTGCGAGTCAATAATTGCCTATCTAACCTTCTTGTCCTCTTTTAATAGTCATGTACAATATACTGTATTAAAAATCGATGACTGTGTAACCTTATATAACCTTCTTTTATGGTGGCCACAAATCTGTTTCAGTCGAGATGCTTCTAAAACACGAAAATAAAATAACTGACTGTACTATACACAGCAGCATATCAGGTAAATAAATAAGAAAATTCAATCAATTTTGAACTCAACATTTTAATTAATAAAGGTCTAAAAATCTATTGGAGAAGGTTGTTAGTTTGTGTTCATCTTACCTAGATAATTATTTTTAAAATGTCCCTCCTATTTATCGCGTTCAATACAAACAAATTCTCCATGTTTGTAAGTACGTGATGTTGACTGAGTACATACATAGTAACGCCGATCACGAAGTAACTCAATTGATAGATATACAAAGGCTCCGCGCACACTGACGACGACCAATTACTAGACTTGTTTAAAAACAAAGTCAACGTAATATGTTATGTAATTTTATGTTCAATTGTTTAAGTAATATGTTATGTTATTTTATGTTTTTAATTTTGTCAACGCAAATTAAGAACCACTGTATAATTCAAGTTTATGTCTACACAACGGTAGGTACACAAAGGTAGTCAGAATAAAAATAGCTTTGATAAGTAGTTTTAATTTAAATAAATAATTTAGTTATAACAAGTAAATTATAAATTTGAAATAAAAATAATTGTATAAAAAAGTATTTCTGTACAATGACCGAAAGAATATCAATTCATTGACTGAAGCATTTATTTATTTTTACAAGCTTTTTGTAGTATTTAATACAGTCATCGATTTTTCAGGCTATTTAGTGTCCAGATCAGATGCAAATAGGGGGACGTCTGAGTCACTATATTAGGGTCATATTTAAGTTTTTTCTTTAATTTGCCGTAAGAGCTGTGTGTACTTATAGCGTTAAACTATTAAAAATACAGCTTCAAACAGCCGTGGGGCGCAGCGCAGTCATGTCATAGAATTTCAGTCAAATACAACCTACTTCAAAAGGTGATATGGTAAAAGTTTTATTTCATTGAAACTCTATGCTATCACAGCTTGTACTCGACGTCAACAGAATACCACAGCTTATGCTCTGTGCAGTGTTTTATTACCTAAAACAGGCATCAACGATCCACGATTAAAACTAAGTCTTTTAATATTAGGTCAAAATCTTGAAAATAAAATAGTCAAATTGGTCCTCAAGTTGCCGTTGACAACTAACTGCGTTGACCCTAAGTAGCAATCACGCTCTGAATCGCACAATTTAGTGTTATTGTTCTTTTGTCAAACCCATAATAAAATCGCATTTAGCTTATGACTAACTGTTGCACAATGTTTGCTGTATGTAGGGTTGTCAACTCTTATCAGAACAAATAAAGTACATCCTATTTCAAAGACGGGTAAATAAAGAGCGCGGACTTGTAAAAAACAGTATTATATTTAAAAAAAATGTATATTTTGTTATTGTTTGCGACTTTTTTTGATTATTAAAATTAGTAAAAGCATCATATATGCGAGACGGACAATAGAATCATAAATATAGTATGGAAAAAAGAGTATTTTAGCGTCCTCTATCAGTGTCATAATGTTATGTCTATACGATATAGAGTACATTTAGAATATAGTCGGCAACCATAGCTGTAAGAGGCATCTAATAATCTTGTTTATCTATAGTGAAGGTGAACTTGTCGATTGTGTGCTGTGTACTAGTTGCAGTCGAAGATATTGATATCATTCTAAAGTGTTTGTTATCAATGACACTGCACGTTTTCCACGAAAAGCTAGATATAGGTATAAAAATTAGAAAATATGTGGCGCCACGTTCAAGTAGGTAGTATCTTTCATACATTTGCTTGACGCGTCGACAGGGACTAGTATAACTACTCCCAAGTAATATAATTTACAAAAGTTAATTTTATATTTTTTTATTAACTCTCAAAAGAGGTCGCCGTATTTTTCTTTACACTTGACAAATAAGTGAAAGGTGAAATTAGAATTCTGACAATTAGGCCCGTTCAAGTGTGCAGAGGTTCATATTTTATGAAAAGACATGCTCACAGAGCGACAGCTCTTCAACTGAGCTACCAGATACTTTAGTGTGATTGAGAGTTTTTTCTTAAGCATATGCTACTTTCGCTTAAAGAGGAGCTACAAGTCACTGACATTTCGGTAATAAAATATAATTTTAGATTTTTTCTTTGTAATATATCAATAAATAAGTATTCGAGTCCAAAAACTTGACCTCAAAATTAATAGTTAACTTGGTAGGTAATATATACTATTAAAATGATGCGAATCAAAATAATAGTTAACTTGGTGGTACAATTCTATTAATGATGCGAACGTTATCAATTTACATTGTATTCACATCACATATATTCAGGTTAGCTACCTACATGTGGTGCTATTCCCGTGCAAATCGTGACGCACGCGTGTAGTGAGTCGCGAAGCACGCGACATACTTGCAATAGGTTATGGCTGGTCCACACGACAACGATTTATTGCAACGATTTTACTGAGTAGTTTGTTTATAGTGTTTCATTGAATGTTGTAAAGGGGATGAGATACCACAATGGCGCATCCCTCCCGTCAAAAGGGGTAGAGGATTAAAAAAAATAAAAACTATCTAGCCATTCCACACAATGGTGCATTCCGTCTAAAGGTACTAGATGATTAAAAAATTAATAACCATCTAGCTATTTCAAGTTCCCGACTGTCTGGAAGGAGGCTTTGATGCAATCGAGTCTGGCCTGAACTGCGGTATGGAGCTGGCGATTTGGGTTCCAAGACCTTTTCACAATAGTGAGGGTGCATCAAAATGGGTTTATTGTGTCTGCCATCCGGTAATTCTACTGTTGCTCATCAAGCAGTAGACCAGTGCATAATGCATTCTCTCTACGGTTCTAAGAGTTTTTTTGGCTTAGATTTTTCGGCGACCGGAGCACCGTGTACTTTCAACAAACTGTAAAAATGAACAGCGCAGTCAAATCGCTATGATAGATCGCTGGCGTGTGGACAGGTCATTACTTTTTGGGGTGTCGAGTGAAGTGTATAATTTAAAGTGTTAGCTTTTTTTTGAGGAAAATGCTTATGACACAGTATGCAAGCTACCAACCAAAAAGTACCAACTGAAATAGATTCACTAAAAACATCTATACTATAATAAAAACGTAACCGATCGATGTCTGTACATTGAAGATATATGAAAAAAACTGTTATGAGGGACATTTATAAGAGTAATAGAACACAAAACAATGATTTTTAAATTTTTTGTCTGTTTGTCTGTTTGTCGGTTTGTCTGTTTGTCTGTGCGTTTGTGCACGATAATCTCAGAAACGGCTGGATCGATTTAAATGCAGTTTTCACTATTATATTGCGGCATTCTTCCGTTAACATTTAGTGTAAGATTTATTTCAATCGGTTCACAAATAAAAAAGTTATATCAATTTGAAGTGACGTGGTCGCCAAAATTGCTGTGAAATATTTACTGTTTTATTAAATTTTCGTCTTTGATATATTGATCATCATCATTAACTCTTTCACAGCCAAACTGCAGGGCCTCAGGCCTTTGTTTAATAATTTTTGGTCACCCATCCCGTGAACAACTCTTGCGAAAATTGCTTAGCAATAGCGATCGTGCGCAGCGGCGCTTATCCGTAGCGCCACCGATCTACGAATTAATATTGTCTATAAAATGATACTTTGTATGATAAAAAATAAAAAAATAAGATTCCAAAATGTTGCCACTCCAAAGTAAGTTGACCTCATTTATAAATAGCCAATCATATTAAATAAAGTTCAGCTTATAATGGACGAGTGGTATACGATCACGCGAGTAGGAGAACAAGCTAAAAGAGCCTTCTGATGATGTAATTAAGCATCGAGTAGTTTACAGTAAACGCATATTTTTATCAGATTAGGTTCACGTCGTCGTCGTGGTTGGCAGCCCCTGCATTGCACGGTTTCGTCTGTCTGGGAGAGGCACTCGAATTACCCGAGCCTCTCCAATTTTCCATCTGCAAGGGGACCAATGTCAAGTCCAATACTTGAGTGTTCTGGTGACGCGGCCATAGCTTGCCGGGTTTCATCTTCCATGAGACGGTGTCATCATCATCAATATCATCAGCCCTTTTACGTCCCCACTGCAGGGGCTCAGGCCTTCCTTATAGATGGTTAAGGAGAATGGGCCACGACCTGGCTGGCCCAATGCGGATTGGAGGGTATTAACGACTGCAAATGCAGCCAGGACCAACGGCTTAACGTGCATTCCGAAGCACGGAATAGCTCGAGATAATAATTTTTTGATCACCCATCCCGTGATCGACCCTAGCGAAAGTTGCTTAACGACAACTATCGCGGGCCACGGCGCTTATCCACTACGCCACCGAGCTACTCCGAGGGTAGTTCACTATCGGGTTCACGGAGGAGAATCCTACTCACCCCCTGTTGCTTGCCACGTAGCAGAGACAATGTCAGAAGCTTTTCCACGACGTTAAAAAAGTTAGATTCACGTCAACTGAAGTTAAGAACGTAAAGACAACTCGATTTATATATTTTTTCTCTTATTACAATTTTTTTATGTTAATACTATTTTTGGTTTTTTTTTTAACATACAAATTTGCTGTAGATACGTACTTCAAAGTTGGTATTTTCAGTCTTCGCCGGAAACAATAGTTTATTCATTTGTCACAACACATATAATATTACGCAAGTCTGAGGATCGGTTCAGAGTAGCTCGATGGCGTAGTGAATAAACGCCATGGCTCGCGATTGTAGTTGTTAAGCAACGTTTGCAAAGGTTGGTCAACATCAAGCTTTGTAAGGCACGTAAAGCGATTGGTCTCAGTTGTATTTGCAGTCGTTAATATCCTCCAATTCGCATTGGGCCAGCATGGAGGGTGGCCCATCCTCCTTAATCCATAAGGCTCCTGCAATTGGTGACGTAAAAGGGCTGATGATGATGATGAGGGCCGTTCAAATCTGACGGAAGCTCAGTTAAGCACCTCTCGGAAGTATGTGTTAGTAGACGATTTCCTTCGAGTGGGGAAAGTCGAAATTAAAATATGTATATATATTTTATATAACAATTAATAAAACTCCACGTATCTTCGAAGTGTCTTTAACTACCCATCGCGAGGCTCATGCACTATAAAGTAGAATGTGAAGCATTTACCGTCAGGGACAATTTCTTGAGCTCTCGGAGAACTCATACAACAAGCGTTTGATCTCAGGAAACTTCTGAAGATTGCATAGCGCGTCTAACTGCTAACCGTAACATACATGCAGTATGGTATAAGTATGAAACTACGTAGAAAAAAAGAAGGAGCTCGCAGTTTACACAATAGAGATCGAGAAAGTAGTTTCGATTATCGCCAACCCGTGTTGCCTTCATACTCCACATGCGTACCGCATATAAGTTTTAACAAGGTATAATGAGCTAGCTGCTTTTCCCGCGACTCTGCCGCAAAATTATAGCCTATGACATCCGTGATGTAGCTTCCCGTAGGTAGAATCGCTCTGAAACTATCGGTCCAGTAGTTTTGGGGCAAATTCGATGCAAACAAACAAACAATTAAATCTTTCCTCTTTATAATATAAGTATATCTTAGGTATAAGAGGTCCGATGGCGTAGTGGGTTAGCGCCGCATTCGGTTTAAATTGCAGTGAAATAAATAAGTAAAATACTGCACAACAAGGACATACTTGAATACTTATTTTACATAACTAAGTACAAACGACCAACTCATCGCTAGCAAGCGATTTCTTCCAGGCAACCTAGCATTACATGGAAAATAGAATAATAAATAACCGATTGTGCATGCAACTAGACAAATAATAATTAAAAAATATCAAAAACAAGAGATGGACAGTTTCAACAACAAGAGCGCGAGAAACGAGAAAAAGATAGAAAAATTACATTCGTAAGGACAGGATGGGTGACCAAAACATTATTATCTTGAGCACTGTGCACAGGACTGGCACAATGCACGTTAAGCCGTTAGTCCTGGCTGCATCAGCAACGTGAACACCCACCGATCCGCATTAAGCACAGTGGGCTATGGCCCATTGATCTTATTCGATTCGACTCCATTCATAGGAATAAAAGAATTCTACCAAAATACTTCCCACGCAGACGAAGTTGCGGGCACAGCTAGTTAAATGAATAAAAGTTGTCGCACCTAACTTTACTTGTGTATTTATTAGTTGTTGGAATTTAGAATAAGTACATATCAACGTATTTATTTATCAAAAATAGTAAATTTTTTATAATAGATTTTTAAACTCTATTATGAAAATATATCGAAGCAAAAATTGCTTTACAAAAAACCGCTTTTTTTTGCTATACTATAAGCAAAAAAAGCGGTTTTTTGTAAAGCAATTTTTGCTTGATCTAAACAAATTTCAAAATTTAATTTCGTTTTATGTTTATTTATGTCTGGGAATACTATACATTTCAAAACTTGAAAATACAAATGTAACTAATTCCATAATGACTACGTATAAATTGAACACCACTGCCAACATTAATTACGCAGTGCAATATTGATGTGCTAAAATAATGTGACGAGGTCGATACTAAAGCTGTTTATTACAACCGACCATATATCAATATATACATCTATATGATCACACTGCATATAAGTAGCAAAATAAGGGTCGGTGCAAATTTGACCGAAGATGCGACATGGTCCAGTTACGGCGGTCGACGGCGTCCGCATGCGCAAGCGACTTCGCAGACGCAGGCGCACTCATTCATATGATTTCTATAAAACAATGAACGACCATTATTGCAATGTATTGTGGGTGTTAAATGACTGCATACACAGCCGGGACTCATCCTACGACTGACCCTTGCGAAAGTTGCGGAGTAAACGCGCTAACTCTATCAAGCTTTTCAATACGGTGTGACAATTTTTAAAACGCGGGCGAAGCCGCTGGCGGTAAGGTAGTATAAAATAAATATTCAATTGTGGTATGACTAAAACATTTTTCCGGCTCGTAAGTTTTTGCCGAAAACTCAAATATGTATACGTACTGGAATGCATTCCTAAGTTTAAAATCAAATATTTTACGACTAAATTGAAAGATAAAATTGCCGCGTATTGCGTAGTTTCGTAATGCATATTAGTGCGTAGGTACATCTATAAATAGATTGAAAATTACGTGTCTCTGTCTAGCGGTAGTCATTTAGAATGTAATGATTAGAGAAAAACACAAGGTTCCCAAATTTTCGTTTCATTAGACCACTTATAAAATATTTACTGAATTCGGAAGACTGATGCGACTGAATTTATATTATTGCCAAAACGCGTTAGAAATGTAAAGTGAATGACTCAGTTACATTGGTCGATGACATCCGAGTGCAGCGTGCAAGCGTTTTCTGTTCCTCGCTTTCATTGGTTGTTCAGAGATGAACTCGCAGAGGTCATCCGCACTCCGCGAGCATTCCATCGACCAATGTAACTGAGCCATAAGATCTATCGAGGCGTGGAGGCTCCCGTGAGCCCCTATTGGGAATTAAGGATTCTTACTGAAACGCAGAATTTGCATTGTATGAGTGCCAATTCAGGCGACAACAAAAATTCCTTTTATTTTAACACTCAATACTAAAAAAACAATATTTTTTCTTAAAAGTGTTAGCTTTAGATGTTAGCTGAAATTAAATTAAACATAATACAGGACAATTTATTAATTAAAATACTTTAAATACTATTCAAAAAAGAGGTGACAATTAAGTTTTTATTTATACTGTGTTTAGTACAAAATCTTACTTTTCTCTAGGCATGCTATTCATTGTAAGAATCATCGTCCATGAACAAAATAGACGAGATGCGTTCGCGCATCCCCATTGCACTGATAATTTTTAGTATTTGTGGTAATATTCAGTTAAGAATATTGGTGATGGTATTCGGCGGAAACGAATATTCGTATTCGTATATCACAGTTTGAATGTTCCATTACTATAAGTGCTATAATTAACAAAATAGCAATGATTACCAAATTTCGATTCCAAACGGAAGATTATTTCTCATTTTTATTATACTCCCGTGCGAAGACAGGGGCAGACAGCTAGCTTACAATAAAATGTCTTCATGAATAAAAGATGTGAACTCATTTACCGTTGGAGAATAAACTTGCTCAGTATATTATCATGAACGAGTAACTTTAAATGATAGCAAATATGTTAGGCGTGACATATTGTTTAAAACTTGTGAATATGATACATAGTATAAATAAAATAAATAACGTTATATAACACCATATACACTGCTCAGATTCCAAGACGAGTAGCTAAAGCCCCCGCATTATCTGAAATAACGACGACACCAAACAACCAGACCTGAGAAAATTTAGAAAATTAAGATATAAGTAAAAGTCCAATTTCTACATTGACCCGATCGCGAATCGAAACTGGGACTTCAGAGATGGCGACATGTCGACAATTCAGTCTTGCGAATCACCCGGCTACGGCTGTATCTACAGTTACTATTATTTTTATATGTATTTACTATTTATTTTAATAGTTTATTGTTATAAGTAAAATAAAGTATCGAAAAAACGAGAGGTTATTAAATTAAATATAGCTGTCGTTGATTTCTAATTGAATGCCAAAACGATATTATTCAAATTGTTTTTAATTTTTTAAACAGCTATTTTATTATAATGGCGCTTATGATCTTGTATGATTACTACTGCTATTCCTATACAATCTCTAAGAAACTAGCTTTTCCTTGATAAGGTTAATTTTGGAACGGATGTACATTATCAAGATTATTAATGTAAGTTTCACAGCTGTATGTCAACACTTGAATACGGTATATCCTCACATAAATCATTCAATATTATATCGGTTGACAGACGTTTCTAATTTAAGTCATATGTTAATTTAGCTAGTTAGTTAACACACTGTTTACATTGATAATGACTAAATAAACTAAGCTTCCACTCGCATATACTTCTATACAGTGGTGTATTTTGAGGTTAACTCTCTCAGTCGTTTTGGTGACTTTGAAGTAATCGTCCATTGGAAATTAAATTAAATGTTTAATGGTATAGATTACGTTTAATGGTGAAGTTATGAAATTTTGTCAGTGGAAAAAATTGCAAATTTATTTTAGTCCTTTTCTTTTCGCAATTACCTGCTCACGATTGTGCCGTTCCGGATTCCAGAGATATCCCACGTGAGGATATTCCGCATTGCGTTTTATCAGGTAGGTCATTGAATCTATGACTTCACCCCTTAAAATAGATCCTAGTGTTTGGAAAGCCTTGGTCAAAGCATAAGGAGCGTTTTTCTTGCGTTAATGAAAAGATTGAGTAATTTTACAAAAATTGTAATAGTTTGCGCGTAATAAAACAAAAATCGTTTCTGACATTAATTTCGCGTAAAAGGTTATCTTCTGTCCTTATCTCTATTATTGACTGGCTTGTTGATTTTCATCTTGATTTCTCTTTTTCTTTATGCGTGAGCTTTTAAATATTTTGAATTTTTCTTCATATATATAGTTATACAAAATTTTCTATACAAACGGAAATTAAATCACGGACTTCAAAAATGGCGACGATGCAAAGACCAGCGAGCTCTTCTCAGTTTTCTCATATAGTATAAATACTGAATAAATTACATGGTTCATTTCAGGTTGCTCTTTTTTTGTAAATTAAATTCTGCTGTCTGAATATAAAAAGAAGAAAGTCATGTACAAAAACTTGAGTACATGATCCAACCTGCTGACTGGTGTTGGGAATAAGAAATTTGACTTAAAGCTCCCATTTACAATGAAGATGAAAACTAAGAAATAATTTACCGAAATACCCACAGGAAATGGGATTCATCGCACTCGACATCGTCAATACAATAAATAATGAAATACCTTTTGGACTTCATCAATTACCATTTCATAATTCGATTCTATTTTGATTACATACATAAGCAGAGTGCCTGTTTATTTAAATTTTATAAAATTTATTCATACCGGCATTGTAGATACTGTAAACAAGAGCGTATAATTCCAAAACACATGTTTGATTGTAGATCTTTTGATACACAAACTTATCATCCACAATTTTAAATAAATCAGGCAGATAGAATGAAAATTCTCTCAAATAGGAATGGTTCGACATCTTAATTATTTTAACGAAAGGCCAAGGGATCTAGCCCATACATCTATTATAGAAAATGTTAAGGCTGCTTTATTTAGATTTTGACATACGATGTTTCAAAATATATTCGAAGATTTTTTTAAATATTGATGTAGCAAACAGCGGAAACCGTTGCCTAGTCGGTTAAATATGCAAAGTCGTGGGCAGAAACTAGGGACTATCTTCCAACAAGTAACACCGAATTGTAAGAGAATGATATCTCATTTATAAAGATTTCACCAGCAAGTTTAGCATTTAGTAGTAATGATCTGAATTTTCTTCCTGATCGTCTTCAATTATTTCTTATTAGATTTTGAGATGATAATTGATGGAGTTGTAAGCCGACGTCATTGGAGTAGTTTAATTCTATAAAATTATGTTACATTTCTATAGATTATTATAAGTTGGTATTGCAGACCTGATAGTTTTATTAGCTTATAGATTAACATATTTTTTTTAAAAACAAATGATACAGTCGGCAGTAGCTGAAAGGTTCTACAGATATTGAATTATACCAGTAATATAAGGGTTTTTTTAAAGTCAATTGACGACAAGTGAGCTCTAGAGCGAGACAATAATTAACGTTGTTCATAATTAATTTTAAATCAAAATCAAAAATCAAAATTATTTATCCAGTCTAGGCTGTTACAAGCACTTGTGAAAGTCGAGAGCTACGCCATCGGTTCGTAAATCTACGGCGGAGACCTTGTACCGAAAAGAACCGGCAAGAAACTCGGCAAGGGCTGCTTTTTTCTCCCTGTTTTATTTCATACAGAGCGTATGAATTTTTCTATAAAATAACATTATTAAAGTATCTATTAAGCATAATAATGTTCTTTTTGTAGTTAGTTTATTTTGGATAGTTTTTTATAAATAATATGAGTTTAGAAAAAATATTTGATTAACAATGCTACAATTCTGTTGCACAAAACAATTGAAAGCTGTGTTTTCATTGTAAAATAAAACAGAATTAACGAAATAATATTGCCTATATTATAATATGTATTAAACATTTTCGATGACATGTAACTACGTAATAACGGAATACGAATTAACGGAATTTCTATGTTTTTAGCTTAGGTAGAGAGTGATACAACGGAATTGGGTTTAAGGTAAAGGCGGTTTGCGCAAAAAAGTTACTAATACCGATGACATCCGAACATAATAATAATCATGACTGAAATTTAGTCTTAAAACAAGAAATCTTATTAAGGATGTGGGTCCATAGGGGGCTTTACTCCAAGTTACTGTTACGCTTTCCTATTTGTAAAATAAACTACCATGTTATTTACTCGTGCGCTGGTTTAACGTAGTTACGTTTGTTTTCTATAGGTAAAAAAAAAAATTAAATTAAAAGCCAGACTTTAAGCTGTCCAATCTGCAGTGCCATTCTGTTTTAATAACTGCCTCGATTTGATCGTCGAGTGCATCGTTGTGTTGTAATATGGGAGTGAAATCTTATTGGTAACTCTTATGCTAAACCTCGTTTATTAAAATCATTGAAAAATTGTGCCTCGCTTAAGATTAGGTTACGAATAAACATTTATTTTGCGATCAAATAGAAAAACAGTAATTTGTTTTAAGTTAACATTTAATTTTGAGCACCATCAGGGGCAAAGGGCAAAACTAAATTAATTAAAGTACCTACCTCATGCCGGGTGCGGAAATAGAAACGTAACATAAATACTTCAGTGCCTTTATTCTATTTATTCCGAGTACAGCTTGACGGTTAGGTATTGAGAACATCAATTATATTTAAACTTGTTGTTTTCCTGTGATTTTGCTGCGTACCTTACTATCGCCTATCTCACTCCCTGCGTATCTTAGCTATGATGTAGTTTCCTGTATGTGGATGAATTTTTATGATCTGATCATTATTTTCGAAGATAACCCTCTCTAAATAAAGAAAGGTGGAAAATTTACCTCTAACATTAGTATACAGTTACCAAAATATATATCTATACGCATAGTATTTATATTTTTCGTTTTCGTCAAATTATTATTGAGTTAAATAATATTTACATTAAAAATATCTTTTTTAGGTAGTCATATTTTAAGATGATCGACACAATGCAAATCCAGTTATATACACAATAAATAACCTCATTGCATAAATAAATAATAAGTTGACAGCGAGTCTACGAGTCCGCAGCTTTGACTCTACAATGAGATTTTGCTTTTAAGATATGAATACAAATTTTGTTTCATAGTAGAAACCATTTGTTTTATAAGAATTAACTTTGCGTTGTTCATTATGATAATACATTTTTTTTATGCCATTCTGAACTGTTACATGAAGTCGTAAGGTTGTTTATATTATTTCGGGGTGAATGGCTTAATCGCAAGCCAAATTACCAGCTGATACCCGTTCCGCTATCGTAACGACGAAAGTCGTTAGCACTTACCTATAACATTAAAGCAATTTGGAAAAGGAATGGAGTGCTTGTTACCCGAAAACAGTTTAATATTTAAACTTAATACTAGCGTGTTTGAAGTGTTTTAAGAGGGCTTGTACACTCAAAATCGCTAATTTGAAACTGGTTTTCTACAAAGAAAACACTTCGATGTAAGCTTTAATTGATGAAAATAACGAGACTTTATATATAACGTGTAAATTTATAGAATTTTCTCGATAAAATAAATCACGGAGTTTCTCTTAATATTCACAATTTTTTCCTTTTCTTGTTGTAATTATACTATTTTTTATTTATAGAGAGAATATAATAAATGCATGAGTTACTCAGTAGTTGGAGGATTTATGAAGCTTTTTTGCGATAATCGCCATAATTTGCGAGTAATTAACCAAATTTTGGTGCCAGGTGTAATCCTATTAATATTATAAATGTGAAAGTTTCTTTGTTTGGATGTTTTTCCGTTAATCACGCCAAAAATACTGAACGGATTTTTATGAAATTTGGTATACACATAGGATATTAGCTGATTTAGTTAATAGGATACTTTTTATGCCACTAAACATTTCCCTAGAGACCACGCGGGCAAAGCCGCTGGCGAAAGCTAGTAATACCATATTTAAAATATTTCGTACGTTGAGAACGATAGTGACACAATGCAAAAAATGCGATTTTGAGTAATGAGCGTTTAAAGTTCAAGAAATTGTAATCAGCCCCTCTAAATGACGTATCGTCACTACGCCACCTAGCAGTTTCTATGCAAGCTACGTTCACAGGGATCTTTGCATTTTACAGTTTATAGGTAACAAAGAAAAATGTTGCCAAAAGTAAAAAAATACGTCGTTTTTGGTTAGTGACATTGTCATTCTCAACGTGCGATTTCAGTTCTAAGATTGACATTTCCTGCAATTTTAAATTGTTAAATTGTAGTATGTGAATATTAAGAATCAAGTTATAAACGTGATTTGGATGGAATGCACTAATATACAAATAATTCACGTTCGATGAATGTGCTTTCTTAGCAGTTACATATTACGTACCCTAATATCCCCCCTTTTAGATTTAAGGAGTATATAAGACGAATATTGTTTAGTTAAATAGGGATCTACAACCTGGAACATAGTATCATTTCTCCCGACCACGCTGACGCTATTTCAAAATAAGTTACTTATAAACAATACCTATTTATCGGGCACCACCGTGCCCATGTTTTTAAGGGGCTTAAAAATATTTTTTTTAGTCTGACTTTTTGTTGTATTACTCACGTTGAGAATAAGACTTTTACGTACGTCTGAGTGCTAGTTTTGTTTATTAAGAACGTTTTTTTACTCATTTTAGACGATTTAAAAATTTACGAATATTTCCTTAAATATGTATCAAAATTACGAAAAAAAGCATTCAGATAAAAATCTTCCATATTTTATTTTTGTCAAAGAGAACACGTAAAGTGTATATTTTTCTATTTTAATGATGTATATACCATTGAAATAATGGCCGATTCTTTGAAAAAGCTACTCTAGAGAATCAAAAAGTCGCATTCTCTTATTAAATTACTTGTGCAGTTGAGTTTTGACGATAGGTATAAAGTATCCTTGAAACTTGTCACAAGGACAATTGTGAAACCTTCAAAGCAGCCGCAGAATGCTTCTGTAATACTTTCTTTGTTTACTACTAATTAAAGTACACTCCGACAAGACAGCGCGATTAATAATTCAAGGACAAACAAAAGGACCGTGTTGTAAAGTAACCAAATATGGAATAGTATACCTAAAATGGAATATTGAAATGGCTTTCTAAATTTTATTATTCTTTATAGTAATTTTATTACACTTTGAAATATGCGATCGCAAATTTCCTGAAATCATGGAAAATTTACAAATTTTTCTTCATTAGGTGGAATTTAAAAAGGAATTTAAATATAATATATAAGAGATTATATTATTTATTAACTAACTTTCCTTAAAATAAAGCTGCCTATGAAACGCGCTGCTTTAAATTATCTGATTTATCTTCTATTAACAACAATTTCTCGAATCAGAATAAAATCAGTTTTTAAGGAGGGGTTTCTTACGCTTTCCTACGTAAGAAGAAGGTCCCGTACTTTATCGTAAGGTACGGGACCATTTGTGCGTGAAAGCGATTCGTACTTGGCCAGCCAGGTTTTTAAAAACAAGACGAAAAATTTTGTGAGTTTGTTATTCTTATTGCAAGATATCCCGCCGTGAATATCTAATTATATTTAAATAAATATTGGACACCGTCACATACATTGCTTAGATTCTTAGATGAGTAGCTAAAGCCTGAGTTATGAAGTATCTGAGTCAATGAAGTTACCGGAACGCCCAGACCCGAGACAATATAGAAAAGTTCATTTTATACATTGACTCGACCATGAAACCGACGAGCGAAAAACACGGAGGTCACGTCATGTAAACCGATGACTTGTTTTTTATTAATATTTTAAAGAATTTTATGGTTTCATCCTTTTTGGATATGTCAGTCCCATGTATTTTGAGTCTTATCATTACAAAAAGTGAGTCCTTGATGTTGTATGGGTTCTACTAAGTGGATTTTACCACAAGAGGCGATCGTCTCACAAAACTTTATGTTAATTTACCCATATCCCTCCTGTTTCTCTGTTTCATATTAAACATATTCTATAACGATTATGTACTACATAATCTATTTTAGCACATAGTTCACAATTTGGTTTTTCACTTATTAAATAAAATAAATACTAATTAATTAATAAAATTTGAGTGTTTGTAATGTTAAAATAACCGCTTTTTACTAAATGCATTTCTTTACATATATTTATATATACACGGTGCATATACCAAAATATTATATTTTTCATTTTTTGTCTGATTGTTTGTTCCGGCTAAACTTTGAAACGACTGGGGCGATTTTGATGCGACTTTTATTGGCAGATAGCTTATGTAATAGGGAGTAATTCTGGCTATTTCCACATGAATGAAGTCATGGGCATAGCTTAGTCACATAGTAAAATTTCAATAGTGAATAAATGTCATTGAATTTGGGTATGTTAGGACAGAATTAATCCATCATTGAAAATTGTTATTAGATAGCTCAGGTTATTTTTATGTAGCATAGATATCGTCATATTGTAGTGAATGTGTAGTAAATATACTTATGTAATAGTATTTTAATTGGCTTGCAAGACAATCAGCTACAGAGCTACATTATTCATAATGTAAATGCCATTATTAATATGTAAATGCAATCATAAATTAAATCATCTTATTTATTACCTTCCAATATTTACCTATGGTAATATAAGTGACATCACTGTCTCAATATGGTGGGAATTAGAATAAAATATAAATTAGAATTAACTTGCCAACTATAATACCAAGGTTTTGAGATTATTTAATGCGAAACAGAATAACTTTAATAAATTACGTTATTTTCAAAACGTATTTGCTACGTAAGACGTTGAATTGTGAACGAAGCGAGCTGACGAAGCGTCTGCGTTACGAAATCTGCCGTTTCGATGTCGTTTTGTATTTTATACCTTAGGCTTGGCCTCCATCAAAAGCAAATATAGCTTATAAAAAGGCATAATTTCTCAATTCGATTTGAAGCTTTAAATTATAAATAATTACATTTAAAATTGCTTGCAGAAACTTGACCTTGCACTGTGATAAAATGCGTTACTTATGATTTTCTGTAATATGGACATAGTATTTTGTATTCATAGAAATTGTATTGATTATTAAACGTGGCAGAATGGCCTCGATTCTTCTAATGTTAACGTTATAATTTTATCCCAATTATATAAAGTATGTTTAGACTTATATTTTTACCTACAATAGGGTCTTGATAAATCACTCGTAGGAAACTAATTAGTACTGGTAGGAAAAGTAGTAATTTTGTAACACAACGATTAAAAAGATATGGTATTGGATCGCCCATTGTAGTCTCAGTCGTTTCCTCTCAATAAGCTGTGCGTCTTTGGAATGCTCTTCCGACTTCCATAAGACGCGCTCAATCATTAAATATCTTCAAAGAATTGGTAAAAGAACACTATTTATCTGTTTAATATATTTTAACTGCTAATAACCCCTTCTTCAATTCATTAGTATTTATATGTATCATATTTTATATATTTATGTATTATGTTATATGTATTTATGCAAGTATATTATATTTGTCAACTTCTGGTGTCTATTATTGTTATGTTTCAATGATTTATTTGGAATTACCTACTTTAAGTTTACACCCCCGTTTCGTTATAATTAACATTCCTATCCATCCAATGGTTGTCTGGCAGAAATCGCTTTCAGTGATAAGACCGCCATTTGTTACACTTTGATGTATTGTTTAGTTTGTAAAATCTGTGAAGATATCTGTTGTGTTGACAATAAAGTGTTATTATTATTATTATTACATTAAGTTCAGTAGAGTTAAAACCCTAGAGCCTAACTTTGCTAGCGGATGTAGAAGGATGTAGCAATTTCGTGGTTCTGTATTAAATATATAACTCACTAAGTATCTGTTAAAATGTTGAGTGTAGTAGAATAATGGCGTATGAACGTCGACTTTCGTTTTACGTCTGACTTTGGGTTACACACATACATACTCGTATGTATAACTGAAACAGTCTAGTAGTATTGAAACAAATTAGTTGTGACAGATGAACGGACGGGTATATGTAACACATGAGTGATTTTATCTGTACTTTTGAACAATGGAATCTAAGAAAGTACAGCAGCATTTTCGATCAATGAGGAATAATCGGCATCCTAAAGTCCTTTCAATTTTTGTGGAAATATTCTATCTGCAAAGCCTCATCTCACCGCTACGCATGTGTCTGCATGTTTACGCTTTGGTGTAGTGCAGGCCTAAATGTTTAAGGCCTTTTTATCTTGAACCAGTCGACCGTATTGAGATTGAAAAAAGTGTCACTTAAAAAAACTGTGGTGACTCTTCTGGTGATGATGTCACATTGATGGCAGCATATTTTATATATTGTTAGTCTAATTTAAGTAATAGCGTACTTATTGTTGGCTGTCTTAGTAAATAAAATAAAAAAACAATTAAATATTTTATTAGATAAGCTCGATAGCGTTTAGTATTCGATTTCGGAGGTGAAGTAATTTACTCAAAGGTTGATTATTGGATGAGTGAATACAAAGTAATTGTTTTGGGATCAAACAATTGGTGTCAATTGAATTTGTAGTGGATCAGAAAGAGAAGGCGTACACAAAAAATTACAGTATTTTAAACTTGTTTTCTATAAAGATACTCATAAATTTGACATTTGTTTTTTTTGTTTCTTGTTGGAATTATAAATACCTTTTTAACGAAAATATTTATGCGTTTTTTTAAAGATAAATGTTTGAGTTACTGTGTTAGTAATTCCCCATATCGTTAAGGAAGCCCAGTGTCTCCGCAACGTTGATGATATTTGTAATCTTTAAATTAATATTATAACGAAGAAAGATGTTATTGTTTTTTTTTACATTTAATAGGCTCTGATACTACTTGATCAATTTTAAAAATACTTTCATCTACTGGAAGCTACATTGTACGCGGTTAACTTAAGCTATAATTTTCGAGGGTCGACAGCTTTTTTCTAATATAAAAATCGCTATATTGTCTTGCAACACAAACTTTCAATAATATTGTGTGTATGGATAAAGGAAATTTTTTTTTTAAGAAAAAAATTTTTTGTCGGTAAATTACTTTTTAACAACTTTATTAGATAAATACGTAAAAATATAGAAACAGAGAAGCCTGTAATATTGTTCTTAAAATATGGTAAGGCTGCTTAAAATTAAGCTAAAGTTTACCGTGTACCTAAGAAAATAGAACAAGTTTATTCACTCAAATTTCCCTTAATTGGACCCGTAATTAAAATCAAACATTCACCATTATAGTTATAATAATAAATACAAATACGCACATGTATGTTATGTTTTCATATAATTAATGTAGTCGGCAGAGATGTTTGACATCTGAGCACTTATACTCCATTCACTATAACATTAGAAAAAAGAGGGTCATAGAAGCAGCAGTGCAGAACATTTTATTTTCAAGATAAAATTAAAAAATCTATATTAGTTTTGTTGAGACTTTGAACGTTAGGTAGTCTGAAAGAGCTGGGCAATTTTCCATTTTTTATGATACCTCGGGGTTGAGATGAGGCCAGCATTTTATAAATTCATCTTTTAGTCCCAAGCCAACATGGAACTAAACTGAAACTATCTGTATGTTTTGATAAATTCTAATTGTAAGTAGTTAGACTATTGATGAAGACATTGAAAAAACTCCCTGAAATGTCAAAGTTTGAGGGTAGGTATGGGGGCCTAGAGCGTAATTTTTGTAGGCCACTCGGGCCTGTACCGACATCGTCCATATTTACCAAAACTTAACAACAAAAATAAAACAATAACATCACGGAAAACGGCTAAACAACAAGAAAAGCAGTAGCATTCACAATGGATGACAATCCCAGATAACGATTTTAACAATTATTAATAAATAATAGTCTGACAAAATTAAAAAGCTGTACTACCGAAACGCTTGAAGGAGTTAGGCAACGTTTTAAATTTGGTAGAGTTATAGTGACATGAGAATCGTGCCGAAACTATCCAATCCTGCTTCTTTAGGTTCTTTACGATGGACACTTTTTATTGTAATACTTATTAAATCATTTAAGTTAGTCATATACTCATAAATTTGTTTAATATTAAGCTTAAATGACAACAGTTAAGTATGCTGGTATTTAAGTGGATATGTAGTAAATTAGCCGTCAGTATTAAAAGTAACATGAATATTGATATGTTGTCACAAAGTATACCATAAAAATAACCTTATTTTACTTCTGTCTAATGCTATAATGAATGGAGTATAGTCTAAGTTTTTTTGACGTTTTTGTTCACCATCGTTAAAATTTTAGTATGGAATCCGGTACAACGCCTCTAGCGGTAACTACCAAGAACTACAAATCTCCATACAAATTCTTAACGCGCTCACTAGTGAACGCGTTAGCGTAAAACTTACACTTACCACTCTGACGAAGGAGGTTGAAGGTGACATTTACTTTTTTTCAGTTAATAATGAAAATATTTTTTGTGATCTATTTAATAATTTCATATTTCAATATATATAATTTCTATATAAATTACCACATACTAGAGGATAGATGATATGTAACTTATCTATTATTAGTACTTTTTGATCACTTAAATAAAATAAATAAATAACTTTTAAAGTGACAGTGACCTGAAAATAAAATCAGGAGTTGTACAGTTGGAAGTGAAGTTTTCTTTTGTATCAACAGGTATTTTACTTTTAGTAAAAATTTATTTACTTACTAAAATATCTATACTTTGTTAGATATAATTGCATAAAAGTTTGAGGCGACATTACTGATACAAATTTCCAAATTTAGAACACTCATTAGAGCTTAAAGTCGATATAAATCCTTATCTGATGTTTATACAACTGACTAAGAGAAACTCGATATCGTATGGTTTAACGCTTTCAATTAGCAATTACTTAACATTAGTAACTTTTGCTTACTTTACCCTCCAATCCGCATTGGGCCAGCGTGGAGGGTCATGGCCCACCCTACTTAACCATCCATAAGGAAGGCCTGAGCCCCTGCAGTGGGGACGTAAAAGGGCTGGTGATGTGATGCTTACTATAGGATCGAAGATTTAAACTCTATTTAACGTCTATCAACAACTGTATAGTGATTATTTGCAAAGGATTCGGAAAGTTCAGAAGTGATTTAATTAAATGACAAATATGTTGGGAAATATAGGAAAAAAGTATAAAAGTTTTGTCTCTCTGGAAAACCTGTTAAGACCAAGTTCTCTTTATGTAATTCTATCTTTATGTAAAGCTCCAGTATTATCAGGGGATAGGATCAGATGATTATAAATTGGCGTATTATCGAAGTGAGTGTATTTTCACTGGCTGTGGGGCCCGCTGATTGGTTGAGGAGCTCGATGGCGTAGTCGTAGTGCGTTCGGTTTGAGATGCGCAGTGGGTTTGTCCTTATTATGTTTTGTCCTTATTAGATTCGATTCTATCAATGTGGTGATATGACTCGTGCAGGGTGAGTTAGATTTTGTATACAATGCATACAAAATCAATTGTATACAAAAATCTAACTCACCCTGAATAGAACTTACTTTCTGGAGTCGTTTTAATTTATCGTTGGAGGAATTTTGTAACAAAAAGGACATTATTATTGCATGCGGAGAACACTTTAAAACGATTAAAGATTACGTTGTGAATTGTTAATATTTCATTAGTGGTTAACCCGCAATGTCAAAATTACCAACTAGTTGTTTTCCCGCGTAAATAATAGTTACCCACGTATGAAAAAATAATAATGTTAAACTATGTGAAACATCAAAACATAATATTACATACAATACAGAAATTAAACACTTAAATTAATAAACTTTCGTCATGATCTGCGCGAGTTTTACTTTCAATGAAAAATTCGGGTCAAATCTGTACTTAATATTCGTTTGAACGTATCCAGTGACGTCACACATCCTTGCGTCTGGCATCGCAAGATAATTGGATTCGAGATTTTGTGAATATTTCATTGGGAATGCTCGAATGCTACGAGACCGAGCCGGCGGGTAGCAGATTGCAGTTTTGGGAAGCTCAATTTGGACGTCTCACAAATTGGTGTTTACGAAATGGTTGGTTTTAAATAAAACTGTTGTGTTACTGTAACATAGATATATATATCACAGCACAATATATATCATCAAATAAGGGATGAAATTCAATTAACATTCATTTCCATTAAATTTCTATCATTCAATTAGTTTTTTATTAACATTAAATTATAATCATTAAATTAATATTTTGTTTTGTTACAGATGCGTAAAGATCCATTAAAATTGTCATTCGTTTAAAGTGAGGTTACCGATACAAATTTTCAATTTTAGAATATACATTAGAGCTTGTATTCGTCATTAAACCTTATTTGTTGTTTGTGTAACTGGCTGTAATGGAATGTACAAATTTCGTAATCAATTTTGAATTTAATAGTCACTTGATTAAGATATACGTTCAATTTGATTGATTCGGAGGTACTTTTATAGATATAATAATATATAAAGGTACTATAATAATATATAAAATTCTGCCCAAAATGACACGTTTAATAGTTTCTTTAAATTTTTTTTGTTAGTTCGAATTAATCTCAAATGAAAGAAATAAACACAACATTAGGATATCCATCGTTAAGGAGCAAAACTAAACTCTTCGTATAGAAGCAAATATTCGTATCTTCGAAACATTTCAAAACTTAGCTCATTAGTAACAGAAGACAGAGAAACAAATAGATTATCGGCAAACAAGTCAACTCGTAACGTCCGCTAAACTTTGATCAAATAACCTTTTTCTTGAGAAAGATTAAGGCCCAGTGCGCACGAGGGGGCTTCCATGCAACTTGGATAGTTGGCCTTGAATACCCAATTTCGTATTTATATTTCACGAAGTTACATTATGTTTTAGTATCGAAAAACATTATGTTCTAAGTTCTATGCAGCTAGGCTATGCCGTGTAAATTTACTATACAGTGTAAAAAGTTATACTTAATTATGCATATTTTATAATTATTAGTCACATAAAATTTACATATTTAACTAATCTTACAAATTTTTAATAGTTTTGCAGTTCCAAAACTAGCAATTGATTCTCTAGGATATAGATAGTTTTATGAAAGGTACCTGCGGCATATAAGTTCCTTGTTGTTATCCATTGTAATTACGTGTTAAAATATTTCTGTTCCTTTTAGAACTTTACTTATACAAGCATACGTCGTGATATTCATATGTGAGTAAAGTTTGAATAGGGATAGAAATATTTTAATACGAAATTTTAATGGTGGGTCTTATTACAACGAGGATCTTATATGTCGCAGGTACCTTAATTCAAATGTTCTCTTGAAAAGTTAGTGACAACTGATAAGAGAGAAATAACAATTCCATGGATAGATTAGTGTGGACAATGTACTGTCAATTTATTATAGTTTAGGGTTTGTATTTTTTCTTTGGTGTATACATGTCCTTATTTAGTATAGACAAATAAAGGCGGAAACAACGGATCGTTACACACACGATACGCAAGCATAGATAATAATAAAAGTAATATTTTTTTCTTCTTCCTATCTTCGGCCGAGTTAGAACACGGTCCAGTGAAATACTCAAGGAAATGAATTATCTTCAAATCATTATCTTGCGTACCCACAAAATACGCGGCTCTGTTATTATTTACAATACAATCTTTCATTGTATTTACTTTTTTCGGTTATTCGGAAGTTATGCCAACCAAATGACAAAAATACCAAACAATGAGAGATACAGAGACAGTCGTGGAAGAAAGAACTAAAAATTACAAAAAAAAATAACTACGAGAATTTCGAAAAAATAATTGATATTAATTTTTGAAGAAAAAGTTTTCGAAGTCGTCCTTTCTGACAATTGTCCGAAATATAGAATATAATTATTATCTTCAATAACAATAAGAATTTGTGGGTTTTATAAATGTAATGGAATTGTAATTATTCATTAAAGACATGTGCCGTGTATAAAAACAACATTTAAATTCTGTTTTAAGCGTATTCGTTGATACATTAAACATGCGAGCCGTGGAAAAGGGACTTTTTTTTCGAATAAAATGAGATTCTGACTCAAATAAATGTTTGTTTTCTTTTAAAAAGCTTTTGCTTTAAATTGAAATGTATGTATGTTTGTCAATAAATTCTTTGAAAATAAATGCAACAAAAATCAGTTTCACATTTTTATTGTAGCTGTTTTCAATCGATTAAGCATGGTAATTTGTAGTTATTTCGATGACAACGCATGGTTGGTATCCAATGCGTGATCCGTGCACCTGTTATTGACGCGTTAATGTGATCTCTTTTTTTTTATCAAAGCATTCTACTACACGAAAAGCGCCTTTCACCGATTTTAACTGAAGCTTTTCCACTTCAAAATTTTCGCAGGAATCTTAAAATTGAAAAGGCTCAATTTTCCAGTACTAAGAAGACAACTTCACTAGAATTTTCTACTTCACACAAATCTAGGACATATTGACATAGCTCTTAAAGCTCATAAGGACGACGCGAGGGATTTAAAACATTCACTTAGATGTCATTATCTATTCAGAAATAAAAATATATTTATTTTAAAAAGTATTTGTATTCAAAAACTTGGTAACGCGAGGAGCTCGAGGGCGTAAGGGTTAGCGCGTTTAGTCTGCGATGTAGAAGGTGATTAAAAATGTATTATCACAAATTTCTCTATGTTTAAAAAGGTAAGTTAAGCTGTTGGTGCCGGCTGCATTTACAGTTTTTAACACCCACCAATCCGCACTGGGCTCGCGTGGCGGATTGCGGCCCGTTCTCCTTATTTGTATCCATTCAGCCGTGGGCATGTTAAGAGGCTGATAATGATGATTAATACGGAAAAAATGTTTAGTGCTCTCATTTTAAATATAATATTCCACAAAATTCCATATTTACCCTACGAGATGAGCCTCTAATGACTGGAAAACGATGTACAGACCTTCTGATAATGGTATCAGCTAAAAGGGCTCGCGAACTTAAAAATATAGTTCCAATTTTTTAAAAAACTCTTTAATTTGAAAATATATGTTCCTGTTTTTTTAATGTCCGTTTAAGTCGAAAAAATGAACTTAATCCTAACTAACGTAACATTTAGTAATAAAACATGATAGCGTGATAGAAAGCAACGGCATTATACAATAAGTGACAAATTCATATAAAATTCAAATTAAAAATATAAAAAAAAACTTATCTAAAGAGGCTGGCAAAGCTATCGTCAATACTTTCTTTTCTCATACAATCGGTTCTTAGCTATCTAAAAAAAAAAAAAATAATATTCAAAGATTGTATTGAGTTAGCCGTATTTGCTGTTAAATAATCTATCTATCTTTATCTTCACGCCGTATCCCTTGCGGTGTAGGCAGATGACCGAACGCAACAATGTACGGTCCTTACCTACATCTGGTTTGAATGGCTTCTGACATCACTTTTTAAGAGCACCAGATTGATTTGATCGTAAACGGTGTGCTGTGGTAAATACTGTCTATTGTAATTGTTGATTATCATTAATTATAATTTAATATTAAAAATTCTATATAACATCTTTTGTAACGCATTAGGGCAATAAATGAAATAGATATTAGAAAACATCACATACATTTCTCTGATGTAAATATAAGTAGCTAAAGCCTTCGTAATATAGAGTATTTAAAAAAATTACTCGATCGACCGAGACATCCGAGATGTTTTGCAACCAGCATGCGACTCTGCTGTGGAGTTTGTGAATGAGTTTCATTTATCTATATTGCGCTATGACTAATAGGAGAGGAACAGCAATGAATAATTTAATTTTTATGTGCTTTTCTTCTGTGCGCTGCGTAAACGGTGAAAGATACGCAAAAATCATGTATTATGAAATTGATCTCCTTTAAAAGTTGTCATGACAGCATATATCTCTCATATATGTTATCTCGACCAAAAGGTACATAAAACAATGAAAATGGGAGTGTAAGTTTATATATCCAACGTGTCTCGTACGTCACCACATCAGCACACTTCAACCTTGTCGCAACAAGTTGTAAACCACATCGGCGAGTGGGAAATAGAACTCACTACGATTAAGCTAGTTGCATACACTACGTATTAGCGGGTGCAAGTTAATTCATAATAACGCTAAAATTGGAAAACAATCGTATTTTCGTCTTGTTTTCCTTATCCTGTCTGACTTATCTTTCCTTAATGATGGTATTGTGTCTGAATTTGTAAATAATTTTGCAAATTATTTATTTATTTTATTCTCTCAGTAAAAATACTAGTATGAAATTTATTCTTAATATATATTAATAATAAAGTAGTACAAAAGATCTCTATCATATATCATGCTCGAAGGTTTTTATTATTTTAAGCATTTCTTTTATCAATGCTTAATCAATCCTGTCCTATTTTGTAAAACGCAGCGTCGGTGAAGCATAGAGTACTTTGTTATCGCACCATAGAGGTTCAACAGAATAAAACCTTTTTTGATGTCTGTTTTATTTGATTAAACTTCTAAACTGTGACAGCATTGTGCCTGATGTTGACTTCGTCGTTGATTTTTTATAAAGAATAATAAACCCGATCAAATGCAGAGTATATGTTGATCGAAAACAAGTACGCGGTAGTCTAAATAGGCCCTTAAATTGCCTAATCCAGGATATATTATCTTACTCAACACACTACCGACTGGCACAGTTCATCGCTGAGCTTGGCGTTTAATTAAGACTTAAGCTTTGAGTAACGGCTGTTGCTCGCGTGACAATGTTGTTCTACAGTTGTTTTCAGTTCTTTGTTTAGTTACCGCAAGTTGTGCAAGACACCTTAAGATTTATAGTCTGTTTTAATACAGTTTTAAAACACTGATATCATAGTCTCGGAAAATCGCATTAGCGGAATGTAGAGTGTTGTGAGTTGTGATCTAGGATAAACAATGTATGAGAAAATTAGCAAAATCAGTTAGAACAGGGATTGCAAAATCATTCTACATTTTCATCTGATTAAAATCCGGATAATCCCAACTTTTTCGTTTTTTTATTGTGATTTCAGATGTTTTGATGAAACCTAAATGAAACATCATATATTATATTAAAATGTGCATTAATCTGTTGTGCAAACAAAAGTGAGAGTATTTTAAGTGAAAAATCTTTAAAAAATCTAATAACTACGGGTGCCCTGAGGTGTAACTCAAATTCATAACCTTTCGCAATCCGGGCGAATGCTCTAACCATTGCCCTAAACGAGACCCCGAACCCAAATTAGATAAATCTCTACATATTTACCTGTATTCATATTAGAAATAGCGTGGTCAAGTTGTTAGGGAGAAATCATTCCTCATATGCTTCAAGAAGGTTAAAAAAATCTATCAATTTGATAACAAATGGATAGATTTGTTTTAACTGAGATCACCAGCAAGATCATTGTTGGGCCTGCGACATTTGGACAGATACACAGTTTGGGTTATTTTTCTACATAAAGCACAATTCCACATGCCTATTTCATGAAGACCAGATGGTCCGATCCGATGCATCATACTGAAGTTAGAAACATGGTCGTCTTGTAAACAGAAACAATTTTAATCTTATTTATCATTTGGAGATACTTGAACTACATTATCATTTTATTTTAACAGATTATAATTCTTGGCTAAATTTTCTCATAGACAAGGAGATTTCAATAGGTAATAATTTACTGTCTTTGCTCCTAGATCATTATTAATATTTATAACAGGAGATACAATTATAATCTTAATCTTTGATTATTAATATTATAGTCGAAAAGGTCTTCATTTTCTTGGATGATAATGCAATATTAATATGGGATATAACGTCGAGCATAACGCTGTCTCAACATAGAGGTCAAATAACAAAACCTACTGCAAAAGGTACGTAATAATAAATGTTTTATATCAATGATTCTCTATTTTGGGACAGCGCTAAGTTCGAGACTACTTTTACTACAAAATGGCATCGGTACTCTGTTCATGGAGCCGGAAAGTAACCATGGGACCTCTATAATTAAATAAAGGAAACTCATTGAATCTGGGTTACCTTGATTTGTCTAGCTAGGGCAACCAAAATCTAGTTATGACCACTTTAAGATTAGGTCGCAGTTTTGGCGATTTTAATAGTTAGAGAGTATAATATTAGAAGAATAGAATAGTTAGAAGAGGAATTAAACTATGACACATCACAGGTACCAACAGTATTAGTTTTGCTACAATTCAACATTTTAAAGATCATACACGGTTAAGTAACATATTTGCTTAGGTGTTTTGATGTTAGTAACAACGCTTCGAAGTCCCAAAATGCTGAAAATGGGCCAGTGGCGGAAACCGGGTTATTTGCCCTATCTAAGGACTTCGATCCAAGATATATTGATTAGATTGTCTAAAAAAGTACTACTCGCGTTTACAAAAGGCTGCAGCGAGCTAAGTACTTTATTAAATACTTGCTGATAGGCTTATATGAAGACTTGCAAATTTTATAAACTAAGAAAATTAGGCATGTTATAAGTAATCTGTGTAAGATTACTGTATAAAATGCCCAATTTTCTTGCAATCTATGTTATTGTAGGTAATCATCATTTCATTATCACCCCTTTTATGTCGTCACTAGAGGAGCTCAGGCTTTTCTTATGGATGGTTAAGGAGGAGAGGCCATGAAATTCCACTCCTCGCTGGCTCAATACGGATTTGAGGGTAATAACGACTGAAAATCCAGCGGCTTAACGTGCCTTTTTAAGCACATAGAAGCTTGTGACAATCATTTGTTGGCCACCCATCTCGTGCTCAACCCTCGTGAAAGTTGTTAATAACAACGATCGCGGGCCGCGGCGCTTATATTACTACGCTACCGAGCTACTCTGTAGGTGATCATTCGATCGGAATTATCTATAACATTATTACAGATAATGCTACTGAATTCTTTGTCTACCTTTAGGTTTCTGAAACACCATATAGCTTTGATCCGTTGATACGCTTCTTGAGCGGTTAATCGGAATCAAAGCATTCTTGCCAGATTGGAATCGGAATCGTGTTAAGTTCGATAGCGTAATTCCGTTTAAATAACATTGTAAAGGGAATATGTTAATAGGTAGATATGTACGGGTTAGGTGAGCTTACAATCAATTCGCATTGGGCCAGCGTGGAGTGTCATGGGCCATCCTCCTTTACCTTCCATAAGGAAGGCCTGAGCCCCTGCAGTGGAGACGTCCCTCGACCATCCACGTTGACCAAATGCGGATTGGAGGGTATTAATCACTGCAATTGGAACCAGAAACAACGGTATAACGTGTCTTCTGAAGCAAGGAGGAGCTCGAGATAATATTTTTTGGTCACCCATCACGTAACCGACCCTTGCAAAAGTTGTTTAACAAAAAAGATCGCGGACCGTGGCGTTTATCCACTACGCCACCGAGCTACGTATTTTTCAGTAGTTTATTCGTTGTTTTGTTGAAGAATTGAGGGAGACCCCGCTCTTTTACAGTCTCGTTTGTAACGAATAAAAATTAATACAAGCATAGTGTGTGCACTGTTGACAATCTGTACAAATGATGTGTGTGTGTGGCTACGCGAGCGTGTGAGGAATGATGCTTAATAATTACTTCATGTTTCTAATATATTCTCTGTATCTTCACCTGTGTGTGATTTTAGCCATAATATTAGTTTTCGTTTACAATCTCGGTAAGTCTTTTTATTTGTCTGATGATTTTATTATCTAGCCTTACTGACTGTATAAAGAATTGTCTTAATACGAATGTTGTTCTGGTCTTTTTTTGATTAATGGCTGTGGAGGGATTACGTTTAGCACTCTTTTCTGGGTCTTTTAGCGTTTTCTGTGTCACCAGAATAGTTTGTAAGATATTTAATCGGCAAACTGTCAAAAGGCTTAAATCCGTGTATAGCTGAGTTGTACTATATAGTCTTTTTTTTAAGCATTACTTTAAGAATTGTTCCTTGTGCACGTTCTAGATCAATAAATTTTGTTTTGAAAGTTCCTCCCCAAATGGTTATAAAATATAGCATAATTGATTGTACAATATTACGCAAGTAGTTAAAGAGTCAAATTAATTTTCTAGATTTGATCTTCAGGATAGATTTGAATCAATGATAATTCCTAGATTTGTTGTGCTGCCTACTTTCTCAATTTTAGGGCAGTTGCAGTTGCTATTATCATAAGATTGAAATTAATATAATTTGTTTTGTTTGCATTTAAGGTAAGGATATTTATACGTACTTTCTTCCGCCTTTGCAAATGTGTCTTTCTGTATTCACAAAAAGTAATACTGTGTCATTAGCGTAAAAGAAAATGAGTCCGTTATCTAATTTCATATCAGTTCGGTCGCTTATATAGACCAAGAAAAGTGTAGGTCCCAAAACGCTACCTCGTGGAACGCCGAAGCGTCTAATTGTAACCTCCCTACTAATTATGTTTTCCTTTAAGTTTTACTCTTTGGTTGCGATTGCTGAGATACCTTTATATAAATGTATAAAGTAAACCACCTACACAGGCTCTGCCATAATAACCAGCGCCGTAGCAGGGTATTCTATACGGGTATGGCTTATGCTGAGGCAGTCCTGACTCTTTAATAATTATTACCAATCGAGTTTCCTTCATAAATATTTGTTTTAATGAAACTGTATTGAAACTTTTGTAGTCATTATTTTCTAAACGCGATTTTGTTTTCAATTTGAACTCCTACAAGCTTACTTAAATTTAAAAACATTTGAACTCTATTTTATTTGTCATTGTACTCGACGTTGCGTTTACTGCTGTTTTTCTTTTATAAAATAGCAAATATCAGTGCGCATACTTTGAAATAAAAATATTAAACTAGAACACTAGCACAATAAGATGATGAAATAATATTTTAACCGAATTCAACGATCTTCATCTGTATATATATTTTTACTAGTTGTTTTCGCGACTTCCCCACGTAAATTACAGTCTGTACCACCATTGTGACATCTCACACTGATAAGAATAAGAATTTTTGAATATGTCCAGTATTATCTGAGCCTATTGCAAACAAAAAATGAAATCTTTCCCCTTTATATTTATAGTAAAGACGTATGTTCAGCGATTTTTTAAATTTCTGCCGTAAAAGTTTTATCGAAATTGGATTCACAGGTTTATTAGTGTATTCAAAGTCTAGATGGGCTGCACACGTTGTTTTTTCCTATTCATTGTTGGTATTAGAGTTTTTTATAAAAAACTTGTAATTAGCTCATAAGTGTTATAGATGTAAATATATTAATAAAATAGAATAAAATAAAACAAAACAGATGTGACACTCTTTCTCACAAGTGTATGTAAACAACTCATCGATATTTATTTTATTTATTCTTAGATAAGAAAACTACTGTCAATAGAAACAGTATGAGTAAAAAGAATTTTAGTTCCAATATTCTAATGGGAAAAATACAGACAAACAGAGGGAATACCGTATATGCTTTTCTATTCATTCGTCCTTTGTTTGCTTATATCATCCTTTTAGTCAGGCAAATGGACTTGTCATTTATTTTTATTTCATCAGGTAGATAATGTCGCTTAAGGCGAGGTTGGTATACAATTCTTTATTAAGCAAGACATATTCTAGAATTAATACTGTTACAGTAGAATAAGTAATTTTTTAAAACTTGAACTGTGACGGGTTGTATGCTAGTTGTTGTTTGGTAAATGAAACGGCTGAATAGGTTTGATAAGTTGGTATATTTATAGTCTAAATAAAAAAGTGTAATAACAAAAAAAAAGAACATAAAAACAGTTCGATTGGATTTTCAAAATTAAGTAGTAAAATAGGTACTTATATAAAACAATTACATACCATATTTCTGGGTTTTATATTATATATAGCACAATAGTAGACATTTCACGTTTATCATAATATACGTTTACACGTTTCTATACTGCTGATTTATATGATTAAAATAAGATAACTGACATTCAGAAACAATATATCGCGTTACTCAAATTAAAAAAAAAAATAATAAAAAAAATGATCAATAGAAAAGTAATGATGTTAAAGATGAAAGACAAAAAGTTTTTATGCGGAAACCTAGGACAAAATAAACAGTGTGATACGATGCACCGTTACAGAACATAATATGATTAATGATTTTGTCGAGGGAAAAATATGAATGTAGATGACTTGCCGACTAAATGGTTTTAAAACCTATTTTAATAAAGAACGAGCGCCGTAGAACCTGGCCTTAAGTGTATTTTGTCATACACTCAAGTCAAACTGGCCAAATTAGGGAAGCAGCGTATAATTTTACGATTACGAGAAATGTTGCAGGGCGTGAGGGGGAGGGGGGTTGCGCTTGAAGGGCCGAAACAGGCTAAACATGTACATTATTCAAGGAATACATTATTATATTGTGTTACCCGGTGTAGGTGTAAACGAATACATGATGTTGGGAAAATGTACTTATTTTCCCGTTATAATGTATTATTACTCTCGATTATGTTTTGTTGGTTACACCTCGGTTGAATTAATGAAATTCTTTGCGTGCGCTAACGGGAAAACAGAAATGTACGCTGTTTATTAATGATAGAAATATGCCTCTGTGGAATGTCATGTCATATTACAGAGGTTGACATTGAAAGAGGTTGAAGTAAATCATTTACGAAAAGAAATAAGAAAATTAGACAATCCAGTGATTTAACCTAAATATTTCGAATATCTTCTTAATTTATTTGGTTGTACTATATACGATTTAAAGTAGGTAACACCCGATGGAGTTATAGACTAGCGGTAGTTAGCGCAGCTGTAACTATTAGTTTATAGTTGTGATCCTTCAATATTTTTGTGTATTTTTAATAAAAATAATTTATTTCCTCCACAAACTATTTCACTTAAATAGTGTGTGTGTGTCATTTGTATTAAATATTGTTTAACTTATTGGACTTTATGCGACATCTCCTAAGAATGGAATGCCTAACTGTAAACTGTTGTATTTTTAATAATAATAACTAATAATTTTAGAAAATAAGTGATGTATCGAAAGCACCGCTGGAATGCCCTTAAAGCACTTTAAAGTTATGGAGGGAAAATTTTCTTTATTAAAATGACATTATTCTTTATTTTACGACCCTATTATTTTACGCGGACAACCCTTAAGAAAGGAGTAAAACAAAATAGCGAGCGAGTTGTCCGCGCGTACAAATTTCTTCGGGCGAGAAAGCTTTCTTAATTGTAGAAGTCTAATTAAAATTGATTCAAATTTTAAGGTAAAGTTATATTCAGTTCTTTTTTAGACGAAAACGGAATTAATTTAAGAAAGTTACGAGTAACCAAGAATTTGTTTTATATTTGTGTGTTAACTTAAGCTTCGTATTTTTATGTAACTTGTGGGAAAAATACTTTCTGTGTTATGAGTTAATTGTGTTTTATAGTTAGCGTTTTTAGGCTCCGCATGCGAAGCGTAAGGTTCATATATTTGCAAGCATTGATCACTGACTGGGTGAGCAGTTTGCTATATGGAGCTCTCCTATGCTTTATAAGGCAATCCAAAAATTCACAATCCAGTATATGTTTTGTTTTAAAGGACATCGCCGTTAATGGCCCCAATATCATTAAATATTAATACTTCAATAATAATTACTAATTTATTTATTAAATTGGAATCAAATATTTATTTGACACGGAGAAGCTGCAATCCAAAATTAATATTTAAAATACTTTAACAGTAACATTTTTATTCGTAAATATTCACATTCAATATACTTAAATTCTATTGAGCCAGGTGGATGTAATTTACACGTTAGATCAAGAAGATCATTTATTTTTATTAGATAACCTTTAAATCATCGAACACAAAAACATTAAATTAAATTGACCGAAAATAAACTTCAATTTACTAAAAGTGCCATCTCTTGGTGATTTTCCAACTAAAACATAAGGACATAAAAACTGAATATTATACAAACTAAATTCATTAACTGTTGATAATTCACTCTTGTTTATTCAGAAAGATTGATATTCATACGACATATCCTAAAAACTACTTTGTTTCTATTACATTACCTTTATATTTCTCGTAAACATATTAACATCAAGTCATTTATGTGTTTAAGGCGCCATCTTTTGATGAAAACCATCAAAAAGCTTATAGGTTTTTTAATTTTAAGCTTATCGATAGGTATATTATTTAACTATTAGAATGATTTATTTGTCTATTGATTGACTTAGAAACTTTTACAAATCAGAACGAAAAACTGACTTTCTTAAAGTTGAGTTTTTTTGCTTCGACAATATAGACATCAATATCATATCATGTACTTAGAGTGCCATCTCTTGGTGGTTTTCCAAACAAATTATAACCTCAAAATGAATAATATTTTGCGTGATAATAAGTTCTAAAACTCGGTCGCGGTATAATAAATACACAATGAGAATTAGTTAGTGACACACAATAAAAGAAGTATTTTCCTATATTTTTTTGGCTCTGGGGCCACCAATGTATGGACGTTGAGCAATGTCCTTTCATGACCGTTATTATTTTATATTTATTTCAGTTACTCTGTGATCAAGGCCCTTGCATCAGTGCCGAAATACCGTAAACTCGTAACATATAAGGCACATGGCAGCAATCAATCTGAGAATATAAATAGTGTGAATTTTTTAGAAATAAAATAGAAGTATGATTTTTTCTCAAAATTGTAGATTTTTTTAATAGGGATTTATAAATATATGAGTCACTTTGTAACCGAGGAGTTTCAGTAATACTTTTATAATAAAGGCGGGACAGTCTTTTGTATTTACGCCCAGCCTAATGTTGTTGAATCCGGCTGCGACTGCAGTCTCTAAAATCCACCATTTTGCACTGAGCCCGTGTGGTGGGTTATGGGGAATATTAACGTTGGTATGGTGTTGGCAAATGGCTAGAAAGACACAATTTTTTAATAATTTAATTTTTCATATTTGCTTTTAACTTTTATTGTCATTTGTGTTGTATTTACTGTAAATTATTAGTTTTCATACAATACAGTCATTGTCTGTAATTACAATTCCCATTCCCACTAGCTATAACTGAGTAGCCACAAGCAAACGTTTATTTGGTTCTTAGAATATTTCCCCAGTAAATAATGTAAATGATGAAACGTTTTATACCGTATTATTTTGCAAGTGTCGGTAAAAATCTACTGTCTCAAGTGTCAGATATTATCATAAAGTAGAAAAAGATTTTCAGTTTTTTTAAATTAAAAAAAGTTGTTCTTATAAATGCGTTCAAAAAAGGTTCCACCAAAATTGGGTTTCGAGTTCTGTCTAATATAATACGAACTCCATTGTTAAGCCGAGGTTCGCAAGATTTGAATTCCCCAGAATAAATTCGGGAGTTAATAATAAAGAATAGTGAATTGGGGTACTTTATGTTCAAATGCGGTTCCCCAAGGGGGCTTATTCTTTATGCTCGTAAACGAAATTTCGAATGAGTGCTCTCTCATTTTCGTAATTACCAGTCACTTATGAATGTGCTTTAGTCTTATACATGACGTTGTTGAAAGCAATATAAATATTATAAATACTAAATCTAATGCATTACGCAATATATTATTACAATTCCAAATATTGTAAATAAATTAAATAATTATCGACTTTTGGAAAAAAAAATTATATTAGGAAAAATTTTAAGCCGTGTATTTTACACTACAGTGAAAACGTTTTGAATTCATTGTTTCAAAACGTTTTCACTGTAGTGTAAAATTTAATATTTAGAATATTTTTTCTGCATAATCAAAGAAAATTTCCCTGCTGAAAAATAACATTATAATTCGTTATTCGAAAATGAAAGACAAAGTAACTTAAAATGGAATTGAATGTAATCTTTAATATATAATATTGACATTCCTTCTTAAATTATTCCTAACAGTAGAAAAAAAATGTAATATGTCAATAAGTCGAGGAAATTATGGGTTTGGTTAGCTTATTTCAAAGCGTATTAAAACATTTTAATACGCTTTATAAAGTATTTTTTTGTATATTATTCCATATTTGGTTACTTACCTGTATTTAGTACTGTATCAGGTTAAATAAGTGACTAATTAAAATTCAAATTTCGCTGAGAATTTCAAATTTCGCTATAATTGCGTTGAGAGTAGACCCCAGGCGGGCTCCTTTGGAATTCGGTAGTTCATCTCTTATTAATGCACGGGATCCTTTGTCATAGATCAAGTAAGGATTGGTGGGCACACGCCAAGAGTTTGCTAGTTGGAGGTTTATGTGTGCTATATTATTTTACGGTTTTGTTTTCTTGTGCATTATAATGGTACCTTTGAAACTTTTACCTTATTAGATATTTTGTAAAATAAAATACCTGATTGAGTATTTGTTAAATATGGAATTAGATATCTAGAATATTTTTTAATTTGTTCTAAATCATAATGATTCAATAAGGTAAGGGTATATTTTTTGGAAGGATATATATTATAGAAAACAATTTACGAGGTTTTAAAACCCTAATTAATGATATTTTATTTGTTTCTTATGATTAAATAAAAAAAAAAACATTAATCGTATTTAAAATGGTCTTATCGCATTTTTTTGGGACAATTTAAAAATATTTCCGTTTTTGCGAATAATTTAAAGATATTAATAATTTTCATAAAATACATATTTAACGACGTTTTATATAAATGTCTATTATATTTAAAAAAAAAATATTTTTAGTCATATTATCATTATTAAGAAAACTGTATGTTTGAATTATAGTGAATTTATCTAAAGAAAATTTTAGGATATGAGCTACGGTTTATAAGTTAAATATACTTATTAGGGATAGGTAACGCCGCTTTAAGTTTTTTTTTACTAATTTCATTTTTCTATTGATTTCCATATGAGTGCATCTTTCCTTCTATTCTTCTTTTGTTTTTTCACCGAAAACGTTTAAAAATATATTGAAACGCTGAAAATAAATATTATAAATACAATTCCAGTAAAATATAAGCATTATCACTCACAAAAGATCGTACTAATTGTGAACAGTGCGGCAGTTGAAAGTTCCAGTCCTGGTGTACATAAGTCGGTAAGTACTCTCGATTGTATATCAGAGTTCTATCGGGAATACTCTGGGGATCTTCTTTCTTGTTGTTGTTACTTTCAATCTTATTTAAATTCCCGCGTGAGGTCTCGGCTATTTACACACCGCTTCACCAGGGACTTTAGACTAACATTTAATAATTTTTCATGAACTTAATATCCATAAAACGTCTTTCATTTATTTTATTTGGATGGAAATCGATATCGATACATTCTCTCTATTCGTCTTCCCAATAAATCTATAATACGCACCTTCATATTATTACAGTATATCGCATACTACGTTATTGCCTAGCAGGTGAAAGGTTTGCCGCTTCATACTAAATTATGCATTGGACATAAAGCTGCTTCGGTATAAGTTATCACGTATTTTATATCTACTCGTAACATTAGATCGTGATAACACAAGCTGCGTATTATTTTATGTCGTCGTTCTTGTAAAGATCATTTTATCGCGAAATTATAAACCGTCTAGAACTCGTAAACAGCAACAAACCATTTGCTTTAAACTCATTATTATTTGCTACTTTTAAATAAATCTATCTATTGCAAACCGCCAAATTGCTAACGAACCTGACAGGATCTGATTTTATGATCCGTGAAATTGTGAACCGCCCCTGATTGGTCAGGTCCGTCTTATCATGCCGGCAGCTTGCCGGTGCTCGTTTATTTTAGCTATATACCATAATTTGCGTGAAAAAAAAATGTTCTAACCGAGAACTTTGTGAAAAAATACATAATAATTCAAATATTAGGTCAAAACTCCACAAAATAACTGAGATAATTTTTTAAACGATTTTTGATACGGCGTATTTTTGCGATTTTAATAATAATTCAAAACTAGCTGTTTTTTCAGTAAAATGTAGCCTATGTCACCTATTTATGATGTAGTTTCCCGTAGGTTTTACAATTATAATAAAGCTACATTTCAATTATTAACTTATTATAACTTGGGAACTAAAGGTATGTAACTCAATATCAATAAGACAACATGTTCGTTGATTTGGATAATTTTGGTTTTCAAATATTCGCAGGAGCCTAAAGAAGATTTCAAAGGAGAGAAATTTTATGGAAGTAAAATAGTAATAGTCGCGTCGGAGCCTATACATACAAACAATATAAAGATAGAATGCTTTTCTTTTTATAATATTTGTAAAGATAATAATCGCTTATGTAAAAATATTATGTTTATATTACAACTAGATTTGTAAGTTCATCGTTATAGATTTCAGAGGTGGAGATAGTGATTAATTTTAAATGTAAACCTAAATTATATATTTTTTGCCAACATAGACGATTTGTTAATGACCAGTCTTTTTTTTAGTCTTCAATCTTAGGGGTGTGCAATGAATTTAAACTCTCTGTGCAATACAACATATTTTAGAACCGGTTGTCCGAGCTTAGTTTGTTTGGCCCTGCAGCGAGTTTAGAAATATTTTTTATATAATACCTACCTGACCATTGTTTAGTTTCACAAAGTTCTGTATATGTCATTTTAATGTCTTTCATTTTGAGTGAAAAAGATAAGGCGCTGTGTAATGGAACCCGGAGACGATCAAGTCCACTTGACAAGTCTTTCGTTATTGATGGTTTTACTTGACGGGTGACTTGAGGTCAAGGCTACCAAGTCCACGCGTCAAGTCACCGAGTAAAGTATACAGGGTCTAATTAAATTACTTCTCATTTCGGGAATCGAACCCTGACTTGTTGGAAAATAAAATTTATGTATGTACATTATTTCCACTCGGATACCGATTGTGTAGGTCTTAAGCAGTTAAAATGTCATTTCGAACATCTATGTAGGTACTAAATGAATAAAGAGATGTGATTAAATTGATGTGATTAAAAACACTGCAATTTATGGAGATCATGTTTCATAGTAACATTAACTATTTAAGACCTCCATAATCGGTATATACGTATATTTAGAAATTTCACTCCAATCATAGTAAATAATAATAATAAAAGTAATTTTTCAAAACGTCCAAAATCGATATCCGAATTGAAAACTAAAAATTTTTTTTTAAATTATGTGCAGTTTTTATTTTCACTAAAATCGATGACATGTTTCCGAAAACTGATCTTTGCATTTCCCATACTGACTATTCTTAATGTTACAATCTATCTATGAAAAGTAAAAAATTTTTTTTAAATTATGTGCAGTTTTTATTTTCACTAAAATCGATGACATGTTTCCGAAAACTAATCTTTGCATTTCCCATACTGACTATTCTTAATGTTACAATCTGTATATAGGTATAGGGAAAAGAGAGCCCACTGACTTTTTTTGTCATACCGTCAGGACATTCACACATATAGGTTTACAGAGTAAGCTGTTAGATGGCGTTACTGTGTCAACGCGATGTCGCGATATACATATATGTAAGTTGGTATGACTACATTCTTTTTCCATTTAGAAAATAAAAAAAAAATGAAAAATTATGTAGTTAGAATAATAAAATGTTTATTTTAACATAACTAGGATAACAATTATATCTTAGTATGTCTGTTCTTCTATCAAACTCTCATACCTTTCAACGTATTTCCATAGCTTTTTCTTGACGAGCAAATCAGATTTTATGCAAAAATATTAGAATTAATAGTAATAATTTAGTTATTAATTATTTTTGGTTATTATTTAAAGGTAATGTTAGCTTATAATATAGCTTTTATTAATTTTTAACATAGATTCTTTATTATTCTTGTTTGCATACCTCAACGTTTAGTTAGGTCTGTATGTATACATTTAATTTAATTTATGTCTGAACTGGGTTGACCTGTATGTCAGTGTGTCAGACAAGTAGCGCTAATATAGTTTAATTAAATAATCACTACTTAATCAGCAAACATTATATCTTAAATATAAAAAATAAAATCCGTTAATTAATAATAACAGGAATATAAAACTTATTTTAACAAAATTAAAAGCTTCTCTATGTCCTCATACGAAATCGTTCGCAATTTTTTTTTTAATCTTTAACTTATATTTTATAAAATTTTGTGAGGGAATATGCGCTATAGGTGTTATAGTATTTAGTATTAAATCAATAGTATAGCTATATATATATATATATATACATTTATCAGCTATAATACTCATAATGAATAACTGCCGAACTATTAAAATCTTGTGATTTTCGTAGAGCAAATTAGTAGGGTAAAGGAAAGGATGGAAAGTAGAAATCTTAAGAATAGTTCTCCGTGCTCTCTCGGTAGATAAAAGTAAAGTTTTACCTACTTCTCCCATGTATAGTAGGATAAAATTGATTGGCATAGTGTCACGTAAACTTGCCTAATTATTGCAACGTCTGCAATATGTTGTTACTTTTTAAAAACAAATATAATTTTACGAGCTCTGTTATTTAAAACCTCAATGTATTTCTTGAATGAAAGATTTTTACCTAATAGAGGTATAATTCCAAGATATTTTATAGAATTAGTGATTTAGATCTTTGGGCATGCACATTGGTTAACATGGCACGTTCAAATAATGAGTTAATAGAAAACTACATATGATACGTTTAATTTAAATTTATTTTTAGTAAATGATTCTGAAGCCATTTATAAACTTAGTTGAACTCACATGCGCCAACCTGTAAATGTCGTCCTCTGTTTCCGCTGAGAAAAGAAGGGGCAGTGTCATCAACGTATGATATGTCATCAACGTGAGATAATGGCTATATTATACGTATCATATGTATAATATAGCCTTTATCTCACTTTAGACCTAGACCTTTAGTTTATGTATGTCAAAAATAGGGTTAGCCCTACAATAATCCCTTGGGGTACTCCAAAAGAAGTACCTCTTAAATCAGTACTAATAACACTGTCGATCTTAAGACATTATGAACGGTCTTCCAGGTAACTTTGGAATAGTTTCAACTGTGTGCCTCTTATTTCTACGTTTTCAAGCTTTCGCAACAGTGTAGTTTTATTTACCTGTATCTTGAGTTTAATATTCTGTTAAATTATATAAGGTATCAGATATTGACAACTTTGATCTGAATCCAAACTGCGCCGTAGACAATATCGATTTATTCTCCAAATACTTCGTCAACCTTTTATTTACAATCTTCTCTAATTTGAGACATAGAATTCTTTATATAAATAGGCCTATAATTTGAGACATCTTTGTTATTGTCAGATTAAGAAATGGGGACCACAATAGTTTTTGAGACTTTCAGGAAAATAGTCGGTAGATAAACATTTTTGTAAAATATATGTTAGTGGAGCTACCAAAATATATCTGAATTTTCTTTTATTATCTTTAGAAAGGGCTTCTATTTTCGAAATAGTATTATAATTCAACGCTCTTCTATATTTGCGCTTATTTCCTGTTTATCGTTTGTTATCCGTTAAATATAAAAATAAAAACCTTTATGAGCGTCAATCAAAAGGTTCTGTCGATTATGATCAAGCCGTAGACCGCTTGACGGTAGCATCAAGTCAACACTGTGAATGGTTAATATTTTCTTCAATCATGTACTTTTTTAACCCATCAAGTCGTGTCACGCATATGCGTTTGAAGTGCCGTCAATTATAATCAAGCCGTAAAATAACTTGATGGGTAGCATCAAGTCAACGTTGTAAACGAGCAATATTTACTTCAATCACGTAGACTTGACAAGCCGACTTGATCGTCTCCGGGCCAAACTATACAACGCTTACACGACGGTTGCTAATAAGGGTTATAATGTTTTTCAGCAATTTAAGTCAAGATTAAGTTACTAAAATGAGATAAAAATAACATTTATAACTATTTTTAATTTAATACCCATATATAATTGAAGAAATATTATTTTTTATCTTTTTAAATGAAGATAAATTGGATATATAGTCAGTGTATAGTCTGTCCTTTTTTGGGCAGTCGTGTAAAAAACCTACTCTGACATCTTGTTTTCTGAAAATAAATAATGTAATTCGATATATTTTGTTTAAAAGTTTAATGACTTATTATAAATCCATTTTTAAAGCTGCATGAAAAATAAAAGTTTCAACTGAATCAAACGAAACTAACATTATACAGTTTCTTATTAAAACTTTTTGAAAACTTGGACAGTTCTACTTTACGGTAATTTGATGAGAAATACAGCCTGCCTATTATACCTGCTGCTTCAGAATCAAATACTTACGGCCTGTTTGGTAATAAAAATATATACAAAGGAACGAATGCGAAACTTTTCAGTTAATTTCGTCTTTGTTATGTTATATTAAAATTTCGAAAAGTTCTACGGGGGAAAGTTTTGGAGCCGCTTTTTATCATATTAAGTTTGATGGCGATTTATAAAAATTCTCAGGTTTCTTAGCTTTCTGTTTTAAATTTTAATGTGTACATTAGTACTTATTAGTTTTTTTGTGTATTTAATTTTACAGAAACTTACTTATTTGGCTGATGAGCTGATCTGATATTGGGTACATTTAAAACATAGCAGATGATCGATGGAAACATATTAAAAATTAACAATACATTACTTTTTTGGGCAGTCATATAATAACAAGTAGAAATTTAGTACCGAGATTTAAAGAAACAAATAATATAATATTAATATTATTTCCGACGTGATTTGCTAAGAGGTGATTTCAAAACACAAATTTATGGAATTTGGTAACGCAGGTGATCAAAATGAAACAAACGAATTTGGTAACGCAGGTGATCAAAATGAAATATATGTATGTATTCACAAAAGCCTTACCATCTCATAAATGAGCATTAACAAAATTCGCTTTACTTCCGTGATCTCTGACTAAACATCTGAAAGTATACTGAAGAATCAACACCACTGACACTGTAATGGTTCATTGGAAGATTTTTTTGATCATTAGTACCTTTTTGCTGAGTATCACGGCATTATATATGAGCGTGAGTAAGCATTTTCTTATGAAAGGTAATTATGCATACCTACTACATACATAAAATGTATTATTTTTACTCTTTAATGTGAAACGTAAGGGATATTCTCAATGTTGATGGAGGTTCATGTATTAATTGGATATAACAAAGGATGTATATCTTTTTTTAATTATTTTTTCTCATTAATTAGCACTCTTTCGAATAAGGACACTTGAAAACCTATTCGATTTTACCGAAAACGGAACGCTAATAAGACTCCATAGAAACCCCAAAGTAATTGATAATTTATGATGCAACGGTTTGACATTGCCTCTAATGCACAGATAATATTTTTTACGGAAATGGTTTTAAATAAATTATAAGAACGATTAGATTTTTTCGAAAATTCGAAAAAATTCGAAGACAATTAGAATAGGCCTTCAGGTGTTATGTTAATTTATTGTTACTTTCCTTATTAAACCTTCCAAAATAAATATATGAAGGTTTTACTTAAGTAAAACCTACATATATTCGCACTTTAAACGCTCATTACTCAAAATCGCATTTTTTGCATTGTGTCACTATCGTTCTCAACGTGCGAATTATGTTATTTAATTTCAGTCGTCCTTCGTAAACAAGTAGCTCACCAGGTTCATGGTGTCACCGTCTCTGATTACCTTTTCTATATTGTCTTGGGTCCGGGTTTTGTGGTATCTTTGTTGTTTCAAATACAAGGGCATTAGCTACTGATTTATATCCGAAAAAAAATATATATATATATATATACCAAATTATTAATTCACTAATCTATATAAATAAAATTCTTGTGTTACTGAGCGACTGTCAGTCAGTCAGTCACTACCCTGAAGGGGCTAAATTAGGGCATGAAAGTTTGTACGAAAATTCGTTACTACAAGTGCTAGGAGTTTAAAATTTTGCATGCTGGTTCTTTTTAGGACGTAGCTACTCATCATCAGCCCTTTTACGTCCCCACTGCAGGGGCTCAGGTCTTCCTTATGGATGGTTAAGAAGGATGGGCCATGACCCTCCACGCTGGCCCAATGCGGATTGGAGGGTATTAACGACTGCAAATGCAGCCGGGACCAACGGCTTAACGTGCCTTCCGAAGCACGGAGTAGCTCGAGATAATAATTTTTTGGTCACCCATCCCGTGACCGACCCTTGCGAAAGTTGCTTAACGACTACGATCACGGGCCGCAGCGCTAATCCACTACGCCACCGAGCTACTCACTAAGACGGAATTTTACGAAATTCGACACCTAAAGGGGTAAATTAGGGGATGGACGTTTTTATGGAATTTTCTCATTTCTGAACTTAAAACTAGACCATGCGGGCGAAGTCGCGGGCAAAAGCTATTATTCCATAATTTATCATATTTGGTTCAACCATTGCTCAACGTATGAATATTTCGAAAACAATATTCGCACGAACGAAGCAAATAGTCAGAGTATCGTAACAATTAATTAAATAAAGCTCGCTGAGCCGCCACTTTTATTGGCGTTTATTCCAGTGGACATTTTATTGAAAAATAAAAGAATCCTTTTTATAACGATAAAAAGGATTCATTTTTAAAATTACCGAATTCCATTTTGTTGGTCATCGGAAAACAAAACGCAGCATTTTAACGGACTTAATAAAGGAGACTATCCATTTGACCAAGGTATGTACTCATAAAACCAAATTTCTTTAACTTTTTCGGGCTTTGTCCTACTCTATGACATTTAAAATACATAATATAGAATAGGATAGACTATGCTGATGTCTACGATATTTCGAATGTCGATATATGAGAATGAATACATGGTTTTTATGAAAGTGCTATATCTGTAAAGGCGTAATATTCATGTTTGTTAGTCTATTTAGTCATGTGTGCATAATTTTACATTCAATTAATTAAATTGAAATCAGACGTTTAACACTAATATTTTTTAAATTTATTGATTCAATTTTTTTTCGTATTTTTGAATAATACAACCTATTTGTTATGTAACATCACCTCATACTCTGTAACCAGCGTATCTAACTCTACCTTGCTGAGGGACAGTTTGGCGGCAATGTCATTTTGGTTTCCAGCCAACCTGAACAATGGCGATGCTAACAAGAATATATATGTGTAGTAAATATGAATAATTGCTATTTCATTCGACCGCCTACTGAGATGCCAATTGTCGCACTAGTCTCGTTTGGCGTTCACTTTGGATACCAAAGGAAGCCACAGAAATATTTGTAGCATTTCTACCATGGCATCTAATTTAATCCATACTATACTATAAAATTATAAACAGGTAAAAATTCTTACTTTGTTTGTTCGTATATGTTTGGGGTAATCTTAGAAAATACTCATACAATCAATAAATTACTTTCATCTACAGGAAGATATATCATACGCGGGTGATATAGGCAGGCAATATACGCGGACGAGGTCGCGGGGAAACAGCTAAGCTCTTAATGAAATAGCCATAGAACATGAAATATTTGGTACATGAACCTATTACGTACTCACTGTAGGGGCATAAAGCGTTCTTTGTGGATGGAATTAGATTAGATTATTAGATTATTTTAATTTTAATATTAGATTGACGACGGGATTATTTGCTCAGATATAAAGAGAAAACAGATTTCATCCATTAGCAACATTTTTCATCAGCACAGCAGGTCTTTGCACTTAGTTGAAAAACATTATTGAAGTTGCCAATTGCAGAGTGCTGCCAATTCAATGCTTTTTTTATTTGTTACTTGTTACTATGAATTAAATATATCTGTTTTTAATAGACTTCAAAAAGTTTGCTTTACAACATAGTGCACATGAGGTTGTTAAAAAAAGTTAACAAAATGTTAAACTTGTATTTTACTTTAAAGAAGGGTATCGTTCTACTATCCATAAAAAACTACTTTAATTCACACTTAGACAACTTTTAATATTTTATAAAGTTCAAGTCGGATCGTGTATTGAGTACTGCTGTCACTTATGGCATGGTTCAGCCAAATATCAATTTGCCGCATTAGACTCAGTAACGGAGAGCTATAAGACTCATTGGTGATGAAATGTTGATGAAGTTAAAGCTTCATAGACTGAACCATATCTCACCTTTTTACCATCAGCAATCATACGCACGGAAGGATTCTTATCCTCATTTGGTAAATATTCCAAAACTCAGCACTAAGCGCTTTTCATCGTCATTTATCCTACGTCTGCCAAAGAGTAGAATTCCCTGCCGGCGTCTATATTCTCGAGAATTTACAACTCAAATCCATTCAAGACAAGAGTGAACAGACTTCTTTAGGGCAATTTCGTTCCAGTAGCTCTAATTCATGGCCCCAGGCTGGGTTGAGATCAAGAGTGAGAAAAATCTCATTAATTTGTTGTATGGCAGCACCCCTTAAATATTTATAATACTCGTATTATAATTTTTTAGTTTTTGTTGTTATAGTGGTTATAGTGGTACAAAGTTTGCTTTACAACATAGTGCACATGAGGTTGTTAAAAAAAGTTAACAAAATGTTAAACTTGTATTTTACCTTAAAGAAGGGTATCCTTCTACTATCCATAAAAAACTACTTTAATTCACACTAAGACAACTTTTAATATTTTACAAAGCTCATGTCGGGTCGTGTATGGAGTACTGCTGTCACTTTTGGTACGGTTCAGCCAAATATCAACTTGCCGCATTAGGTTCAGTAACGGAGAGCTATAAGACTCATTGGCGACGAAATGTCGATGAAGCTGATGAACCTTTTTACCATCAGCAATCATACGCACGGCGGGATACCTATCCTCATTTGGTAAATATCCCAAAACTCAGCACTAAGCAGTTTTCATCGTCATTTATCCCACGTCTGCCAAAGAGTAGAATTCCCTGCCGGCGTCTACATTCTCGAGAATTTGCAACCCAAATCTATTCAAGACAAGAGTAAACAGACTTCTTTAGGGCAAACTCGTTCCAGTAGCTCTAATTCATGGCCCCAGGCTGGGTTGAGATCAAGAGTGAGAAAAATCGCATTAATTTGTTGTATGGCAGCACCCCTTAAATATTTATAATACTCGTATTATAATTTTTTAGTTTTTGTTGTTATAGTGGTTATAGTGGTACGCGTGCTGGTGGCAGACTGACAGACAGACGACGGGATATCAGCCTTAGTAATATTACCCGATTTTACCCTTTGGGTACGGAACCTTAAAAATGGATTAGACAAGTTTGGACTTTTTTAGCAACATGACGAGCGTTTGACTTTACGCTTCATTGATGCTTTACCATTTTATTAATAGACTACGAAAATTTCACGCCAATACCATTACTGAATATGGGGCTGCAACCAATTTTGTATTTTAATCGATTTATATTTATTTAGTCGATTTAAATATTTAAACGAATGAAATAATATATATTAGTTTTATATAATTATTGAGAGTATTAAAATCATAGATGTATGTAATATAGATGTCGCAGCTAAGTGGTGTAATCAGCCTACCAATTAGGAGGCTAGCCCTTTAATTGAATGACGCCATTCAATTGACTTTCAATCAGTCGAGTAGCTGGATGCAACGTTCTACAATACAGCTGAACAAAGGTTAGTCACACCCATAACGCAGTTGGGTTAAGCATAAACTTTCAAAATTAATTCTTAATACTAATACAATCAAACGAAGACAAGATATATCGCGATTCAGACGATCACAGCGCCATGAGAGTGAGCAATGTATTTGTTTGCGATTATTTTAGTATGTTTATGACGATTTGAAGTTTGGTGCTTTTATAACAAATAACATAAAGTGAATGAACGTTTTGGCGACTTTTCTATCAGCCGTCTTTCTGAACGGTTCAAATGTCATAATAATTAAACTAGAAAACTAGCCGCCCTATGCCCGCGACATAGACAACGTAGTTTTACAGGATGGTAACGATATCAAACGTCATAATATATATTCTTTAAGTATGATTGTTTAATAATACTTTGGCTTTTTTTAGAATAACATACCAATATAATATAGTAAAAATATACATTTTCAATTGTTGCAATAGCATAAATTAAGGCAAACCAGTTTTGACGTCATCTGTACTAATATTATAGAGAGAAAAAATTTCATAGTTTGTTTGTTGGATAAATTTTAAAAATTCTGTCACATATGGGAAGTATACGCAGTAGACGCAGACTATAATTTATGTGGACCAAATCAGAGGAAAATAATCATTTGTAAAAAAATAACAGTTAGTAGTAATACTAAATAAGCAATTTCGTTTTAATTTGGATTAAGTATAGAAACTTTGATATCGTTTCTGAAAAGTTTTAAAGTTGTTATTTAGTATTTTGCATTACCTGAGCAACTATTCCTTTCGCAAGAAAATATTCGCAAAGAAATAATTGCAACTCCTGAGAGTTTTTAAAAAACAAAAACTACAAACTTAAAGAAAAACAACTAACTAAATAGGAGGAGTAGTGAGAGATTCTCGAGCAAGTAATGTGAAGCGAAGAACATTTCATTTTTATTGTACGAGTACAAGAGGAATGAAAACGTTACATAAAGCTGATTGAAAGCACTTTTGAATTGTCTCATATTTCAAATCTACAATTCAGAATACCGGTTAACTGGTAACAAGTGTCTGTTTTGTGTAGTCTATTTCAGTATTTTTTAATATTATCAAAATGATTTTATGTTAACATTGTAAAAATATATTTTTGAATCTCACATTTCATATGTGAAAAACATTATTCTAATTCGTCCTCCAAAAAACCCTTATTGAAATGTATTTTTTTATATTATACCAGCTGATATCCCGCGACTTTTCATGATCGCATCAGTATTTTCGAAAATAACTTATAACGTTACAAACAGAAACTTTATATTATGTAGTATAGATATCAATCTTTAAAAGCCATTTTCTGGTAACTGATTTATATATGAGTACCAAATTGTAACTCAATCCTTCAAGTCGGTTTCAGGAAATCTATATCTATCTATAATATATAAAGCTCAATCTATAATATATAAAGCTTAATTACCACTCACTGACTCACTGACTCACTCCATGCTTTTTTCGGGTAGAAGGAGTTGGAAAATGACATTTTCATGTATGGAGAGTGATAATATTTTTTTAAAATGAGTTGAAATGGCATATCGGTTCAGCCAAAAAACAAAATGGCGGCGAGATAATTTTTTTAGTTTCTACATTATTCACTCTACGATTACGATATTCAAAATGGTCGTAGATGTAGCTAAAAAAATGACACTGAAAAAAGGTTTGATTAAAAAAACAAAATGGCGGCCGAGATATTTCACCTGGAAATTTGGCATTTTTCGACCTCTGTTCGGGCGAATCGTCAATTCTTTTTTGTGGGTTTGGAGGGGGGATTTTTGCTCCGGCGACTCGGAAATATAGTCGATTTTCACGTAGGGGGAGTTTTTGTTTGTGTGTCAATATGGCGGCGGCGATGGCGGCCATTTTGTTTCAGCAATGAAAAATCGCCATTTTCCGGTGAGATTTTCTCCAAGATGGCGGCGTCGGACGGGTTCACGTTCTATGGGCCGGTCGTGGGGCTTCGTAGGATCTTTCCACATTAGTACTAATTTCTACCATTTTCATGGTAGTTTAGGAGATTTTGGGAGAAAAGTGAAATTTGGAAATACGCACTTTTCGCGGAAAACAGACTCGATGCGGTGTGGCGCCGGGGAGCCCTATGACTTTTGGTAGTTTTCGTTTCCGCGAGCTGACAACCCTGGGCTCCACGGTAGAAAACGTGTTTTTCGACATGCCCTCATAACCCGAATTGTTTGGGAACCTGGGTGGCCAGCGGAGAAAATCTGTGAATGAGGTCCCTTGCCTGATATAGTCGTGACTATGGGAAAATTATGAAACTCGGGAAAATCAATATGGCGGCGCCGGCAGCGGCCATTTTGTGATTTTTTCACTTTTTCGAAAAATTCAAACGCACTTTTAGCCTACATGGCAACATCGGAGCTCTTCGCCTGGTATGGACTGGTCGTGAGTCTCCGCCGGCTCTTTCGAATGACGTGAAATTTTTCCCCGATTTTAGGGTAATTTCGGAGATTTACCCCAAAAAGGTGAAAAGTAGAAGGAGCCGTTTGGGAATTTCAAAAATGAATTTCCTCGACGGAGGGCACTCTCCGAAATGACATTTGGCTATTTTCATCGTCGTCACCTGGCAACCCTGGTGGTTGCGGCGATTTGAAAAATTTTGCCCATTTTTTACTTTGTCGACTCTAGCGCGGTCAGTATTGCCACTAGGAAAATGGTAAAAACTGCATCGAGATGCGCTATCGAGTTGGCCACACCGGTACGGAGCCGGATTTTCAAAATTCAAGATGGCGGCCAAACCAGCGGCCATTTTATCCGAAAAATTGGGTATCGTCACCACGTCGAGCCGATTTTGACGCACTTGGCGACATTTGTCAGACTACTTCCGGGGAAACAATTTTTAGGCAAGTAACTAAAGTGTTGCCAGGTGAAAAAAAATCTCGAAAATTTCTGATACTTTATGAGATTTTTGAGGAAACACTTTTTGTCGAATTTTTGAACTTTTTTGATGCAAATATTTTAATTTTAACTTTTCAAGATACCCGATGGAAAAAATAGAACGATCGACTGGCAACACTGAGAGCAAACAACGTTTGAAATTCAACCTCGATTTTGACCGACTTGGCAACCCCGCAGGTATTTGGCATGTATGGAGCGATTGTGTATCTCTATAGACTCTTTCATATGGTGGAAAAAAATTACCCGATTTTAGGGTAGTTTTTGAGATTTACCCCAAAAACTCTAACTGTCAAAGGAATACTTTTAGAACTTGAAAATTGAGTATCCGTCGATGGAGGGCGCATCCCGAAATCACATTTGACTATTTTCATCGCCTACACCTGGCAACCCCGGCAGCTACGGCGGTTTGAAATTTAATGCCCACTATTCACGTTTTGGACTCTAGCGCAGTCATTATAGCCGCTAGGAAAATAATAAAAACTGCGTTGGATGCGCTAATAGGTGGCTATAGATGGTTCGAAATTTCAAAATTCAAGATGGCGGCTTAAACAGCGACCATTTTATCTAGAAAATTGAACATTTTTCATGACTTTCACTCTATAGAGCTGATTTTGGCGTTTTTGGTAACATTTTTAAGAATACTTTTGACAAAAATATGTATTCAGCTGAAGTGTTGCCAGATGAAAAAAAGACTGTAAAATTTTTGATACCGAGATTTTTGCGAAACTTTCATGTATGTCATTGATGAAAAATATTAAAATATTTTTTTACAATGATTTTACTGTTTAGTAAAATTTTTACTGTTGCATTTATAACATAATTGATGGAATAATTTGAGTTCTACACTGATAGTAGTCACCATATTAATTTCAGAATGATTCTGACTGAGCTGGCGACTCGGAAGCTTTGCATATATAGACCGTTAGCCATAGACTCAAGACTCAATCTTAACGTGGTGAGAAAAAAAAATCCAATAGTTTCACAAGAAAAATAAAGCGAGCGAGACATTGTCATTCGGTTAGATTAGAACTGTGACTTAAACAAAAAGCGAGCGAAGCGAGCCATACAGAGTGACCAATTAGAGAGATTTGATTAATTGGTAAGGTTAGAACGGTGACTAAAATAAAATGCGAGCGAAGAGAGCCATAAACAACACCACCAATAGAAATCTGATCAATCAGTTAGATGAGAACTGTGAATTAAACAAAAAGCGAGCGAAGCGAGCCATAAAGAGTAACCATTTAGAGAGATTTGATTAATTGGTAAGGTTAGAACTGTGACTAAAATAAAATGCGAGCGAAGCGAGCCATAAACAACTCCACCAATAGAAATCTGATCAATCAGTTAGATTAGAACTGTCAATAAAACAAAAAGCGAGCGAAGCGAGCCATAATAAATGGAGACCTGGTCAATTGCTTAAGGTACTGTTACCAAAATAAAGAGCGAGCGAAGCGAGCCATAATTGATTATGTTAGCACTGTGTCTAAAACAAAAAGCGAGCGAAGCGAGCCATAAGGAGTAACTGTTAAGAGAGATTTGGTTAATTGGTAGGGTTAGAACTATGACTAAAATAAAATGCGAGCGAAGCGAGCCACAAAAGACACCATCAATAGAGACCTGGTCAATCGGTTAGATTAGAACTGAGAAAAAAACAAAAAGAAAAAGCGAGCGAAGCGAGCCATAATAAATGGAGACCTGGTCAATCGGATAAGGAACTGTGACCAAATGTGCTTACAAGTGTGCTATTTAGGTCTGAGGCTGAAATTTTAAAATTCTAGATGGCGGCTAAGACAGCGACCATTTTATCTAGAAAACATATCATTTTTCACGGTTTTTACTTTATAGAGCTGATTTTGGCGTTATTCATAACATTTTTCAGATTAGTTGCCGGATGATAAAAAACAGTTTTTTTTTTGATACTGTGATTTTTAGGAAATTTTCTATTGAATAAGAATAAAAGACTACAAGGCGATGTATACAACATTTATTTTTAAGTTTTCTTACGTTTTTCAACTGAATATTTCTTTTAATATTGCGTGTAAACTGGCAATCTTTTTTATTGTGTAAGATGTTTTGCGTAATTAAAGATATTTTATTTGAAGATAGAACTTACTAACTTTTTCTAGGCAATTTTATACTGTAAACCCAACATAACAAGAGGCGGTCTTAAAACTCCAATATCTGTATTTACTAAATATTAACTTACTTTTGAATAAGAATAAGAGAATAAATGACTACAAGCCGATCTATTCCAAATTTTATTTTAGTTTCTCTTGCGTTTATTAACTGAATGTTACTTTTTCTATTCAGTGTAAACCGGCAACCCTTTTTCTTTGACGTATGGTGCTTTGTGTACTTAAACATAATTTATTTGAAGATAGAACTCACTAACTTTTTCTAGGCAATTTCAAACTGTAAACATAACTAGAGGCGGACCTCAAATCCCACCGCTCCGATTCCACATGCGACTCGTTTATGCTCAAGAATTTTACAATAAGTAAAGCAACAAAAAGTTGTATAGGTTTATTATGACGTATGGGTTAGGTTAGGTTAGTGTATGAAAAACAACGCACGAGCCGAGCGAGCGTAGCGAGCGTGCCGCGGCAGCGGCCGGCGAAGTGCCAGAAACGAATCGCTTTTGTTGATGGTAACATTTGGTTTATAATGTTTAAAAGATGATCGTGACCATTTTAATTTCAATTTTGATTTTGATGGACTTGACAATTCGGGATCTTTATAGCGTGTATATATGGACCCATTTGTGTAGGTATCTTTACCCACACTTTCACATAGGTAAGTATGGAGAAAAGAAATAAAATATATTTCTCTATACTTTTAGATTATTGAGAAAACATGTCCTTTTGATATTCAAAATGAAAGTGTTCTACGTAGGTATGAGTTTGAAATTTGACATTTATTTATTTGGTGTATTTTTAAGGTAACACTGGGGGAAATATCTATTCGATCCATTTTCATATTTTATTAAATATAAACTTACTATTGAATAAGAATAAGAGACTATAATTTATTTAGAGTTTTGCTTGCGTTTTTCGACTGAATATTTCTTTTTCTGTTAAGCGTAAACTGGCAACCCTTTTTCTTTGATGAATGGTGCTTAAACACCTTTCATTTGAAGACAGAACTTACTAACTTTTTGTAGGCGATTTCAAACTATAAAACAAACTTAACAAATAAAAACCGAAAAACACAAATTCCACAACGAAGGCGGACTTAAAACCCCACCGCTCCGATTCCACCAGCTACTCGTGACTTGCCCGGGCTGCACGCAGCCCGGGGCAACCAAGCGAAAGCTTCTATTCTGAAACGAAGGCGGACTTAAAACCCCATCGCATCGTGAATTGATCTATTCTAATATCTGGGCACGACATCGGTTCCCTTTTCATATAATAAATAAATCTTACATAAATAATGTAATGTAATAATAATGCAAATACAATAAATACTATTTCGTCACATTTAATTGATTAATTAATGATAGTTACACTGATGGAAATATATGTTCGATTGTTTTTTAACACTATACAGTAATTTACTAATAAATAAGAATAAGAGAATAAAAGACAAAACTTATTTTAAGTATCTATGCAAAATTTATTTTAAGTTTTGCTTGCGTTTTTCGACTGAATATTTCCTTTTTTATTGTGTCAACTGGCAACACTTTTTCTTTGATGTATGGTGCTTTGTGTCCTTTAACACCTTTTATTTGAAGATAGAACTTACTGACCTTTTCTACGCAATTTCAAACTGTAAACCCGACATAACAATAGGCGGACTTGAAACCCCACCGCCCCGATTCCACTAGCTACTCGTGACCTCCCCGGGCTGCTCGCAGCCCGGGGCAACCAAGCGAAGGCTAGTCTATAATATATAAAGCTCAATTACCACTGACTGACTCACTGACTCACTCACTCCATGCTTTTTTCGGATAGAAGGAGGGGGAAAATGACATTTTCTTGTATGGAGAGTGACAACATTTTTTTAATTCGAGTTGAAGTACCATATCGGTGCAGCCAAAAAACAAAATGGCGGCGAGATAATTTTTTTAATTTCTACATTATACACTCTACGATTACGATATTCAAAATGGTCGTAGATTTGGTTAAAAAAATGATACTGCAAAAAGGTTTGATTAAAAAAACAAAATGGCGGCCGAGATATTTTACCCGGAAAATTGTCATTTTTCGACCTCTGTTCGGGCGATCGTCAATTGTTTTTCTGTGGGTTCGGAGGGGGGATTTTTGCTCTTTCAGCTCGGAAGTATAGTCGATTTTCACGGACGGGGAGTTTTCATTTGCGCGTCAACATGGCGGCGGCGGGGGCGGCCATTTTGTTTCGGCAGTGAAAAATCGCCATTTTCCAGTGAGATTTTCTCCAAGATGGCGGCGTCGGACGGGTTCGCGTCGTATGGGGTGGTCGTGGGGCTCGCTGCTAACTTTTTAACTTGGTAATAATTTCTACCATTTTCGTGGTAGTTTAGGAGATTTTGGGAGAAAAGTGAAATTTCGAAATACGCACTTTTCGCGGAAAACAGACTCGGTGCGGTGTGGTGCCGGGGGAGCCCTATGACTTTTGGTAGTTTTCGTTTCCGCGAGCTGACAACCCTGGGCTCCACGGTAGAAAATATTTTTTTCGACATGCCCTCATAACCCGAATTGTTTGGGAACCTGGGTGGCCAGCGGAAAAAATCTGTGAATGAAGCGCTGCGCCAAATATAGTCGTGACTATGGGAAAATTATGAAACTCGGGAAAATCAATATGGCGGCGCCGGCAGCGGCCATTTTGTGATTTTTTCACTTTTTCGAAAAATCTTAACTCACTTTTAGCACACATGGCAACATCGGAGCTCTTCGCCTTGTATGGACCGGTCGTGAGTCTCGGCCGCCTCTTTCGAATGAGGTGAAAATTTTCCCCGATTTTAGGGTAATTTCGGAGATTTACCCCAAAAAGGTGAAAAGTAGAAGGAGCCGTTTCGGGACTTCAAAAATGCATTCCTTCGACGGAGGATGCTCCCAGAAATGACATTTGGCCATTTTCGTCATCGACACCTGGCAACCCTGGTGTATGTGGCGATTTGAAAAATTTCACCCATTTTTTACTTTGTAGACTCTAGCGCAGTCAGTATTGCCACTAGGAAAATGATAAAAAGTGCATCGGATGCGTTATCGAGTTGGCCACACCGGTACGGAGCCGGATTTTCAAAATTCAAGATGGCGGCCAAACAAGCTGCCGTTTTATCCGGAAAATTGGGTATCGTCACCAAGTCGAGCCGATTTTGACGCACTTGGCGACATTTTTCAGACTACTTCCGGGGAAACATTTTTTAGGCAAGTAGCTGAGGTGTTGCCAGGTGAAAAAAAATCTTGAAAATTTTTGATACTTTATGAGATTTTTGGGGAAACACTTTTTGTCGAATTTTGAATTTCTTTCGATGCAAAAATTTTAATTTTAACTTTTCAAGATACCCGATGGAAAAAATAGAACGATCGACTGGCAACACTGAGAGCAAACAACGTTTGAAATTCAACCTCGATTTTGACCGACTTGGCAACCCCGCAGGTATTTGGCATGTATGGAGCGATTGTGTATCTCTATAGACTCTTTCATATGGTGGAAAAAAATTACCCGATTTTAGGGTAGTTTTTGAGATTTACCCCAAAAACTGTAACTGTCAAAGGAACAATTTTAGAACTTGAAAATTGATATCTGTCGATGGAGGGCGCATCCCGAAATCACATTTGACTGTTTTCATTGCCTACACCTGGCAACCCCGGCAGCTACAGCGAGTTGAAGATTTAATGCCCACTATTCACGTTTTGGACTCTAGCACAGTCACTATTGCGGCTAGAAAAATAATAGAAAGTGCGTTGGATGCGCTAATAGGTGGGTTATATAGTTATGAGGTTAAAATTTCAAAATTCAAGATGGCGGCTTAAACAGCGACCATTTTATCTAGAAAATTGATCATTTTTCATGACTTTCACTTTATAGAGCTGATTTTGGCGTTTTTGGTAACATTTTTAAGAATACTTCTAACAGAAAATATGTATTTAGCTGAAGTGTTGTCAGACGAAAAAAATTTGTAAATTTTTATATAGTGAGATTTTTGAGAAACTTTCATATATGTCATTTATGAAAAATATTTAAATATCTTTTTACAATGATTTCACTGTTTAACAAAATTTTTACTGTTGCATTTATAACATAATTGATGGAATAATTTGAGTGATCGACTAGCAACACTGATAGTAGTCACCATATAAATTTCAGAATGATTCTGACCGAGCTGGCGACTCGGAAGCTTTATTGCATATATAGACGTTTGTGTATCTTTAGTCAATCTTTACGTGGTGAGAAAAAAATTCCAATATTTACGCCAGAAAAATAAAGCGAGCGAGAAAAAGCATTATCATTCGGTTAGATTAGAACTGTGACTAAAACAAAAAGCGAGCGAAGCGAGCCATAAAGAGTGACCATTAGAAAGATTTGATTAATTGGTAAGGTAAGAACTGTGACTAAAATAAAATGCGAGCGAAGCGAGCCATAAAGAAAACCACCAATAGAAATCTGATCAATCAGTTACATTAGAACTGTGAATAAAACAAAAAGCGAGCGAAGCGAGGCATAATTAAGGAGACCTGGTCAATCATTTAAGGGACTGTGACCAAAATAAAGAGCGAGCGAAGCGAGCCATAATGCGAGACCATTAAAAGAGACCTGATCAATCGGTTATGTTAGCACTGTGATTCAAACAAAAAGCGAGCGAAGCGAGCCATAAAGAGTAACTATTAAGAGAGATTTGGTTAATTTATAAGGTAAGAACTGTAACTAAAATAAAATGCGAGCGAAGCGAGCCATAAAGAACACCATCAATAGAGGCCTGGTCAATCAGTTAGATAAGAACTGTCAATAAAACAAAAAGCGAGCGAAGCGAGCCATAATAAATGGAGACCTGGTCAATTGCTTAAAGTACTGTGACCAAAATAAAGAGCGAGCGAAGCGAGCCATAATGCTAGACCATTAAAAGAGACCTGATCAATCGATTATGTTAGCAACGTGTCTAAAACAAAAAGCGAGCGAAGCGAGCCATAAGGAGTAACTGCTAAGAGAGATTTGGTTAATTGGTAGGGTTAGAACTATGACTAAAATAAAATGCGAGCGAAACGAGCCATAAAGGACACCATCAATAGAGACCTGGTCAATCGGTTAGATTAGAACTACGAAAAAAAAAAGCGAGCGAAGCCAGCCATAACAAACGGAGACCTGGTCAATCGGTTAAGGAACTGTGACCAAATGTGCTTATAAGTGTGCTATTTAGGTCTTAGGCTGAAATTTCAAAATTTTATCTAGAAAATTTATCCTTTTTTACGGTTTCTACTTTTTAGAGCTGATTTGGCGTTATTGATAACATTTTTCAGATTACTTACAGAAAAAAAAAGTATTCAGTTGAAGTGTTGCCGGATGATAAAAAAACTGTTTTTTTTTATACTGTAATTTTTAGGAAATTTTCTATTGATTAAGAATCAAAGACTACAAGGTGATCTATACAACATTTATTTTAAGTTTTTCAACTGAATATTTCTTTTTATATTGCGTGTAAACTGGCAAACTTTTTTTATGTATGATGCTTTGCGTACTTAAAGATCTTTTATTTGAAGATAGAACTTACTAACTTTTTCTAGGCAATCTTATACTGTAAACCCAACATAACAAGAGGCGGACTTAAACCCCCAATATTTCTATTAAGTGAATATTAACTTACTATTGAATAAGGATAAGAGAATAAAAGACTACAAGCCGATCTATACAAAATTTATTTTAAGGTTTTCTTGCGTATTTCGACTGAATATTTCTTTTTCTATTAAGCGTAAACTGGTAACCCTTTTTATTTGATGTATGGTGCTTAAACACCATTCATTTGAAGATAGAACTTACTAACTTTTTGTAGGCAGTTTCAAACTGTAAACCAAACATGATAAAAAAGCGAAAAATATTACAATCCGCTTCCGAGGCGGACTTGAAACCCCACCGCCCCGATTCCACCAGCTACTCGTGATCTCCCCGGGCTGCTCGCAGCCCGGGGCAACCAAGCGAAAGCTTCTATTCTGAAACGAAGGCGGACTTAAAACCCCACCGCATTGTGAATCGATCTAATATCTGGCCACGACATCGGTTCCCTTTTCATATAATAAATAAATCTTACATAAATAATGTAATGTAATAATGCAAATACAATAAATACTATTTCTTGACATTTAATTGATTAATTAATGATAGTAACACTGATGGAAATATATGTTCGATTGTTTTTTAACATTATACAGTAATTTACTAATAAATAAGAATAAGAGAATGAACGGCAAAACTTATTTTAAGTATCTATACAAAATTTATTTTAAGTTTTGCTTGCGTTTGTCGACTGAATATTTCTTTTTCTATTAAGTGTCAACTGGCAACACTTTTTCTTTGATCTATGGTGCTTTGTGTCCTTTAACACCTTTTATTTGAAGATAGAACTTACTGACCTTTTCTACGCAATTTCAAACTCTAAACCCGACATAACAATAGGCGGACTTGAAACCCCACCGCCCCGATTCCACCAGCTACTCGTTACCTCCCCGGGCTGCTCGCAGCCCGGGGCAACCAAGCGAAAGCTAGTTAGCTATTATAACGAATGAACAGACGAACAGGCAGAAAGACGAACAGACGGATAGGTGAACAACTATATTAGCTTAAGGCAAAGTACTATAAAAAAAAACACTTTTGAAACCAAGTTTATTGTAAGGCTATGGTACCTAATATTAGCCAAATTAAAATAATTTTATGATTGTTTGCTAAAAAAGAAAGGCAAATTTCAACAATTGGTTCCACTGTAAATAGGTTTTTTGGATCGTTTTTACAACTAATACATTTCATGGAATCTATAAAGAATTAAATAAATAAAGAGCTCAAAGTAAGGATAACAGATAAAATATAATAATATATTATACAGAATATACTTACAACAAAATCAGAGGCGAGCAGCGTGACAACAAAGAGCATACAGACAAAACAAAAACTGACTTGACGTATATCAATAGAAAAATGAATCAAAACTATTTATGCAGCACATAAAAATATGTACAAAAAAGGTTTTGATATAATATAAAGTATAAGTATACATTTTTTAACTGCATTTCTTTTTTTTTCTGTAACTAAAAATGTATGAAATCAAGCGAGCGCGTCGTTACTGTCGATGTGTATTTGTATATTGTAGGTATAAGACGGTCTTAAGACTTTAATCAAAAGGAACTTTTACAATTTTACAAAAGGAGTTTTAAGTCATAATATTTCACAAACCTTGTGACTAGTCGCCCAATTGAGCTTAATAGATAATATAGCGAGACTGTCGAATTTGTCATGAACTTTCGCTGCTAATAAGTGAAATTTTATCAATATTTAGGCAATCGTAAATATCCAGAGGTAATGCTTTCACAAATATTATAACTCCCGATTACAAACAAAATATTTTCCTATATTACATTTGATATTTTTTTTTAATTAAAATTCCTAGAAATAATTTTTCTATTGAGAAATATTATATTCATAATATGAATCTGATTTTCATATAAACAAATAACTATTTCGACAGTCTGATTAAAGTTCGTCGAACTAATTTACTTTTTTAATTCTTGCCACAGGCATCTGCAGCTCTTATACAACTAGTTCCTTTCCTTCAATTTCACTCGTTTAAATTATAGCCAAAATACGTGGGTGATACTTATTTTGTAACGTCCCTTATGTAAAAGAGTTCTTAAAAATAGGTCCAGTAGTTTTGGAGCCTATTCAATCAAAACAAACAATTTGTTTGTTTGCGAAGAAACTTACAACAATTTTATTGTTTGTTTGTTTGCTTGTTTGCAGAGGTAACAAACAACAATTTAATTTTATGTTTTTTATATCTTTATAATATTAGTACAGATAAATATGATGCGAATGCAAAACAAAATCAAATTATAAAGAGACCTGTTGCCGACGCGGGTCTCGCATTAAATATAAGTCCAAATTGAAATGAAAACGACGTAGTTTCAGAAGGGAAATATTTATTACATCTTTTGAAAAGAGTATATGAAAATGACAAGCTTAAAAAGAAAAAAACGAGACATCATCAACCTCGTGCTATTAAACCTCTATGGTATATTTTATTTTTAAAAATACATTGATATACTCGCGTCGCTAACAGACACCATACTGTTATAAAGTTTACTATTCATCTGCATGCTCACAGAACACGTCGGGGTGTTAATTACGGATTCAATGTGTACTGATTAAAGGCCATTAGTTGAATTCAATCTCACGATTGTGTCCATACTAAATTTATACATTTTGAGTTCCAATCTGTTAAAAGGTATCCGGTGCTATCAAACTTTGTATAAAATGAAAGAAATATATAAACATACTACAGCTTCAACTGATAATTCATTTAGAAAATGAAATCTGACCAATCGTGAGGTGAACGCGCGCACGAAAAGTTTCATAATAATATCTATAAAAAATCACGTTATATATGGGAGTCCCCCTAAATATTTATTTAATTGCGTTTTCTGTATTTCTTGTTACAGCGGCAACAGAAATATATCATCCGTGAACATTTCAACTGTCTTGTTATAAGAGTTCATGAGACATAAAGACGGATGGACAAACAGACGGATTTTTGTCTTTCTGGTATATCGCGCAATAAGTCAACATTTATTCCCGATTTCTTCTTCTTCTTTTATAAATGGTGTATCTACGCGTTTCGCACAATTCTGCGAATGTCAAGTGTTAAGTGAATTACATTCGCATTATTTAAATTAAAATAAACTAATTTCTACACGTAAACTAAAAATGAAATGAATGAAAAATGGACTCCCCGTTTGTCTCATTGGCCGGTTTGTTGCTTTCGTTTTTTTCATGCGCAGTCTCAAACATTGTAAAGAATGCAAGGAATAGATAAAAGTACCGAGATGGGAGTTTCAATAACACCAACTTAATTAGTATTTAGGTTATCATCCACATTGAATACCAAGCGCTTTTCATCTCGGTCTTTTCTAATTGCGCACAGCCAATTAGTGAAATTTCTTACCCGCTTCCGTATTTCCAAGAGGATATAATTTCCATTTCTCTAAAGTTGGAGTGAATAGGTTTCTGGGCTCTCTCTAGTGTCATTCTAGGTTCTTCTAAATCTTAAAATTCAAAGTTTACCCAAGATTAAACCTACTAAAAATAAAATGAAGTAATGAAATATGAATAATGAATTAATATTAATCAATATTGCATACATACATACATTTTTGAATGTCATAAAACATACAATAGTGATTTATTATTAACCGACCTCAGAAAAGAGGTCAACCTTTCAATTGTATGTATTTATATATTTTCAACGATATCTTCGGCAGAATAGTAGACCAATTGTAATGAATATATTTTTGTTCGTATCCCTATATAATATATTCCATTTCATTTACAAAATATTGTTAAAAACAAAAAAAAAACAATTATTCCGAATAAATTGTAAAAAATGTAATAAAATAAAATTATTTACTTTGAATACTAAAACTGTGTCATTTCAACGTATGGAAGAATATTACTTAATAACTAGAAATGTAGCAAACTTGTTGAAAATTATTTAAGTGTTGTAGGTAGGTATATGGACTACTGAATGGAAGCATACTAAGCGAATCCTCGGCTGACTCCCAAAGAAGTTTAAAACATTTTTCTATACTGAATATGAATAAAAATCTATAGAAAGATTACTAGGAAGCGATCCCGAATTTATCTATCATATCAAATATATATTGATGTATCATATCAAATGAGTTGATTTTTGTTTACCAATTTTGTAGACCATCTGTGAGGACTTGTAAATGCCTTCCTATAATTTATTTAATTGCTATGTATCTGTTCTAGCTGTTGGTCTTCCCAAAATAGACGAGTGTAACTGTAGTTATTAAAAGGTTTAAGTAGGTAATAAAATATAATTGAATTAATGAAAAAAATATTTGTATAAATAAGTATATATTTTTTTAAACTGTTTATAATGAGGCAATGATTAACATCCGATAAGCTACAAAATTATTCACATTGACGTCGCATTTAACAGAAAACGAAAGCTATCTACAGTTTATTGCTTAATATTTCAAGAATAAAAAAGCAGCGAATATTTATTCAAATTTTTTCTGCTTAAGAGCAAAGCTTTTTTCCTGAAATATTGAAAAAAAAACATCAAACAGAATTTGAAAGGAACTCAATTATTAATTTTACAATTGTCTCTTTCTTCTCCATGAATAATCGCAAGGGGATGAGTGTATAATTCACCTCACAGACCTAGTGCGGATTAATGTGTATATATGAAAAAAAAAATATTGAGAAATATAATGATTAATTTATTATAAGTTATATATAACTAATAGGTATATATTTTAAGTACAAAGGTACAGGCGGAATACATGGAATACCATGGTTTTTGTAAGTTGATATTCTTTTGTTGCGCCGAACAAATGCATAATGGACATGTTGCAATATCCATTCCTGCTTGTTTAGGCTTGCGGTTGAATATACCACGTTAGTTAGTCCATGTTTGTATTAGTTCAGCTGTAATAAATTTGTGTACAATAGCCAACGTTAACGGCTGCAGATATTGTTAGCGTAATTATAATTGGAAATGGATAAACCTAGTTAGTATAAACTGATTTACCAGAAAAATTCATGTTCTGGTCTACTGGTTTGACTTCCATTATAAGAAGAACTGTAAAATTGTTGCGTTTTATATGTTACCTATAAGTATTAACAGGCAAATTAGATTATTATTACGATATTAATAGAACAGACTTTTACGAAATATCAAGCCGTTGAATGTTCCAATCTCAAAAACCAATTATAGACAGAATACATTCCTATTACGAACAAGTCCTTTAATGATTTGAGCACGATTCTGGATCTTTTTAATTCTAGTTGTAAGTCAATAAGGTCCAATATGTCATTTTTTTAAAATTACAAGCGAACGGTTATCCGATAAATAAGGAAAAAATAAGTAATGTACTGTTTGCGTGTGTCCTTTGTGTAATATGTGTCTTTTGTCATACCTCACAACTACCGAGTGAACTCAAAATTGTTACCTAATTTTATGGCTAACTGTGTGGATCTGTAATTGGTTATGTATGTAACGATATTGTAACTTCATTTATGCAACCGTGGATCTATCATGAAAAATAAAATAAAATAAAAATACTGTCACTTTCATCGTTTAACAACCGTTTCTTGTACGCTTCTTGAGCGAGAAAATTGTAAAATGTTATTTTAAAAAATATTTCTGTTACATTATTCTCTTTTTTGTGTTTGTTCAATAGCTTTTTACTTTTATCTAATTGGATTCTTATTTTATGCTAAGCGAAAAAGTTGTTTTCAACAATGAGTAAGTTTACCGTTTCTCACCCACGACCTTCTACCAAAACGCATCAAAAGAAAGAAAGAAAATACATTTATTGACCACATAGATTGGTACAGTAATGATTTAACTAAGAACTACATTTGTTAAAAGTGGTGGCCAATCAGGACTCTGCCTCAGCATAAGCCATACCAGAGTAGATAACTCTGATACGGCGCTGGTTATTCTGGCAGAGTCTGTGGAGATGGTTGACGTTATACATATATATATAATTATAGGTATATACTGAATAAACAGACAGAAATTATTTTTTATATATAAATAAATATTTACTAATACGTACTAATAAACTAAAACGCATCAATTTCTCAGTACTTTTCCCATCATTATGATTAATACATAAAAAAATAATAATAAAACGACTATTAATAGAAACTAATATAATAATGTTATTACTATAATCTCACCTAATAATACATTTTTTTGTTTGTTTCAGGTAATTCACAATTTTACTACGGTTTATAGTAAAGATTTTGAAAAGGAATCGTATTCATGAGTCCGGAGTATTTTATTTTATATACTGAGGTTGTAAAATGTTTGTTACGTATCCCAAAGTAAGCTTATTCATCGATTTTCGTTATAATAGGCAAACTATAATGTAACTGTCGGCTTCAGCTTAAAAACTGCTTTGTGCTTAGATATGTGAAAAAAAAGATATACACAATTTAAAAAATATATATATTAAAAATAAATATTTTTATAAATTATATGATATAAAGTAACGGTGTCCATCCTCGTTTATAAAATTTACACGAGGTCAGTAACGAAACCAAGTCAAGAGTCAAGTAAAGAAGTGATGTATAGTTGAATTCAATCTCACGGCTGTGTCCATATAAACATTTAGAGATCTAATTGGTTAAAACGTGTCCGTATTATTATACTTTGTGTGAATGAAAGGAATATATAAAACGTACCACAGATTCAGAACTCAATTAGAAAAGATAACGAAATTAATTACGTCTATTCATGACTGACCTGTAAACAATGCGGTCAGTTTTCGTCGTCATTACAACCTGTCTCCTGACTCCGTGTAAACTCTCCTTACTGTTCCAGTTGTAAGGTGAAATATGCATTATTAGACTGTTCGTATGTCCAAATGTCTTACCATAAAGTGTCAGTTTGCTATGGATATCATCCTACTTCTTCTTTCAAATTATCAATGTCACGGAGAAAAGTATTTCCGATAACTTTTTCGTTTGTATAACAACAAATGTTTTTATATCTCAATCATTTTGTATAGGTTGTTTTGACATAATGTTTATTGAATAAAGAAAACCAGGAAATATTGTTTCTTTTCTATTTCCTTACAAGCTTACGTTCCACCTGATCGTGAATAGACAATTTGACTGTTGCGCTATAAAAGTTATTTCAAGATATCCCAAATATTGTATATACTCAGATTGTGTCATCGTTCGAAATTTAACTTTTCTGACAATGATATTAGATGGTCGATTCATTTTTTTTTTATTGTTGTGTATTTTATTTTTGGCACTCACCTACACAGTAGTCCTAACACTTAATAACTTGAGTACTTATTAACTCTACCCATTATGAATGCAACTAATTAGTGTTTATAGTTCTCTAGCGCTAAGCGTCATAGCTGTTATAACTTGGAGTATGTTCCTGACGTATAATTAAATTCACGAAATCTGTAATAATGCTACTATAATAAATATTACCATATATTTTTTTTTGTTATACTAGGTATACCATATTGTTTTTGTAATAGTATTTATATTTTAGATTCGACCTGAAGACTGTTTGTTCCTTGAAGTTTCGCAGAAATAAACTCCTTTTTTATGAAATCCAATCCTCAAGGTTATCAATTTGATAACCTCCTTTTTATGAAGTCGATAAAAAATATGTTTCTAACCTCATATTGTAAAGAACAAGGGTGCTTTAAAATAAATAAAATAAAAAGTTTTATTAATTTTAAACTATTATAAATAATAGTTGTTATATACCAAATTTCAAATCATTCTGTTCAAGCATAGTATTGCTTATATTCACAATACTATACTATATATATTATACTTATCCGTGTTCAAAGCAATTTTTTGCGAAGTCTCTTTAACCAAAGTGTATCGATCGTATCTTATAGAAAACAATGGTCGAGATTGGCTGCGTGAATAAAGCCCAAAAATCCAATGTTCTATTTTCCTATAAATATTATGCTAGATACACTTGGCGTACGCCCAAAGCGTTAGGATGACTATGAAGCTGTAAATTTATAGGACATCTGAAATCCAGTTTCAAACTTTTGATTTAATTAGTAAAGTCTTAAATAACTGAGGGGCGTGTTCGTGGTTTTTTTTGCATTTAATATCAATGGAAACTGTAAAGTTTTCATTGATATTTAATGCAAAAACAAACTGTTAAGTTTCCATTGATATTATTTTATTGCATTAAATATCTAATGCTAAAAAAAATTGATATTTAATGCAAAAAAAAACCGTGAATATGCCTCTCAGTTATTTAAAACTTTACTAATTTAATCAAAAGTTTGAAATTGGATTTCAGATGTCCTATAAATTAACATGATATTTCTATGTGAAATAAAATAGAAAGCAATACCATGAACTTTTCGAGTTTCGGGTTTTTCGAACTCGTAAAGTTCATGGTATTGCTTTCTATTTTATTTCAGATAGAAATATCAAACAGAAAAAATATGACTGAACTACGAATAAAAAAATCAAAGTTCACTCGTTCTTCATATAACATAACATCAAATAACCTTTTTCTAATTTTTCTTTGTCGTATTCTGTTACATATGTAATCATAAATTTATATTCAGTCTGAAAAAGTGAACTAATCATATACATGATTTTTTTAAATGTAGATTAGAGAGGATTGGAGTAATATTATTAATAAGTAACATTATTAAAGATCAATGATATTGACATAGTAATTTCGCAGCAAATCATCTGTTAGAGACGGAGAGACAAACAATGAACAGTAGTCCTTCAAGAGTTTTGCTTTTTTGAGGTACGAAATCCTAGATACGCATTGTTTGACTGTGTACTGAAAATATTGATGTTTTGCCAAAGGTGTGGTCACTCTTTGATCACCGTACTGATTTTAAGTGACGTCGGTCATCGGTCATCACTGTACAAGCACTCTGTCAACAGCGTTGGTAGTTATGGGTAAATGTAAGCTTATTTGTGCCAAAGGGCCATTTTGTATGTTATACGAAATAAAATATTATTTATATTACAGTGCCATCATGTGCCATATATAATATTTATACTATTTTACCACTTTAGATACATAAAAGTTTAATTATAATGGAATAATTAAATAAAATATTTTCATTAATAAATACTAACATCTCCCTTAAAATATAGTATAACAATAATCATAAACCTTTGAAAAGCATTTTTAAATGTGTCTGTTAAAGGAATGGCCGTTTTGGTATCGTTTGTCATTTAAAGAAAACTCTGAACGTGCTTTAATGAAATACGGTAAGTTACTTAATACTATTATGAGAATTTTTCTACAATTGAGCAATATCTTAACAAACAAAATGTCCGTATTTATGCTCAAAGCTCTAAAGAAGCTTCTCGATAATCAATAAGGTACAACGTGGACTTCAGTGATGGTTTGGTAGTGTGTTAGCTACAAAGGAGTGACTGAGCCATATTTTTGTTAAAAAGGCATCAAAATAGGCACAAGTGTATCTAGATACCTTTCTGGAGAAGGTTACTAAACCCCTTAGAGAATAGTCCTATCAGCATGACTCGGCGCCAAGTCATAAAGCTCGATCCACCCGATCTTGGTTAGTAAGGAACGTTCCGGACTACATCAGAGCTCAAGACTGGCCGTCATCTAGTCCAGATATTAATCCGCGGGATTATAATTTATCGTCAGTTTTAGATAGTAAGGCTTGCTCTAAATGGCATGACGAGTACCTTAAACTAACCATATGATTGTCAGTTGAGAATTTTCGCATGGAAAGAGTGCGTGCGTCTATTGATAACGGGCCTTAACGTTCAAAGAACTGTACCGCAGCCAATGCAGAGTTTTATATAAATGCATAAAACTAAAATACCATATTAGTAATAAATATTACGTTCAATAAAAATAAAAATTGATTTTCTATGTATCACAAGATCGTTCGTACTTCAGAAAGCCGCATCTTGAGTCATTATTTCCGATCAGATCGCCTACATTTTTTTCTGTTCTCCTTTTTTACTCTATCCATAGGCCACGCTTGTGTTACTGTGTATATTATATTAAGTATATTAATTATGAGTATATTAATTTGTTGATGATAACGGCGACCGGCATAATCATATCGCTAAATCGAACGGATTTATCCAGATTAGAGTTCACTAAAAGTGGTTTATGTTCAAGATTATGAAAATAAAATACTATCTTTTATATATGTTTCAATATATTTATATTATAATGTGTTATGTATAAATTTATCTACTTATTACGTTAACTGTATTACGTCTATAGCGGTATTGTAGTTTATATGCACCATAGATCACCCTAGCTTTACAAACTAATATTTTTATTTTAGATTGCCTGTTAGATATCGCTGACAAGCGATAAGGCAGCCATTTGTACTTGTATTATTCTATTCTATCTTTTTTAATGATTCATATCATTAATTTATTATATACATAAATTAAAAGAAGGAAGATTTGATTATTTGTTGTTTTGTTTGTTTGCTAATAAGTTCCAAAACTAGGTATTGAATGGATTTTTTTGTCATCTACAGGAAGCTATAACATACGCAGGTGCCTACAGGTAGGCTATAATTTACGCGGACACTGTCGCGGGATTATAGCTAGTAAGTGGTAGCGTCCTAAGAGTAATTTATAAATAGCGTTATAATTCTGAAGTACTGTGATCATTTATGAACCGACATTTACGTTACAGCTTTTATGAGGGGAAATGGTTAATTAATTTATGAACGACTTGATGCACTCGAGGGATTTAATTAAGTTGTAATTTATGTCTATTTTAAAGACGTATTTCAATTGTTTCTTTGTTCTTCTTTTCAAATCAAATCAAAATTTATTTATTCAGTTTAGGCTTTTACAGGTTCATAAAACTACGGCGGGAGACCTTGTACTGAGAAGAATCGGCATGAAACTCAGCAAGGGCTGTTATTTTCTCTCTGTTTTATTTCACACAGAGAAGTCTTATTGAAAAATGACTTCATTAGAATATGAAGTCACTTTCCATTGCAATATTAGAAAGTAAATACAATCAAGTTAAAATATCTAACACCATGCCTTTTTGTTATTTAGATATTCCTTAACGGTATAATATCCTTTACTTTGTAGACAATTTTTAATATGACTTTTAAAATGATTTATTGGCAAATCTAATATATCACTGGGGGTCTTATATAAGTATTGTATACCTTGACCCATGAAAGAACTTTCTTTAACCTGTAAGAAGGCATTACTAGCTTGTTTTTATTTCTAGTGTTAAGTTTATGTACATCACTATGTTTGGTATACACATTAATATTGTTCCTTACAAAAAGTATACAACTATATATAAATTGAGATGCAACCATCAATATTCCAATATCTTTAAATTTATCTCTAAGAAATATTCGCGAGCCCAACTGATAGATAGCTCTAATTATTGCCCTTTTTTGTAAAACAAATATAGACTGAATATCGGCTGCCGTTCCCCATAATATAATGCCATAACATGATACTGTGTAAATAACTAAAGTTTCTATATCGGTAAAATTTGTCTTATTTTTCGTATGGCATATGTAGTCGAGCTGAGTTTACCGAATAATATAGAAATATGCGGGTTCCATTGCAGTTTTGAATCTAGTGTTATGCCCAAAAATTTTGTTGAACTTACTAACTCTAAATGTTCGTTGTGGAGTTTAATTTCATTTGCTTCTACTATTACATTAGGCAAAGTGAATTTTATTTATTTGTTTTTTTTTTTTGCATTTAATTGAAGATTATTAACTGTAAACCAAGATAACACTCGTGAGAGAGCATTGTTTACATCGTCAAAATATATGTGTTTCTGTCAATGTTAAAAATCAATGAAGTGTAATCTGCAAACAACACGATCTTAGAAAGGTTTTAACAAAAAATGGTAAATAATTTATATATATCAAAAATAGAAATGGGCCTAAGATAGAACCTTGGGGAACGCCTATTTTTACATGAGACACCGACGAATTCGCGCCGTTTATATCTACTGTTTGTGTTCTGGAGCTAAGATACGACAGCATTAGTTTTTGAGCAGCACCTTTAATACCGTAGTAATTCAGTTTAAAAGACAGTGTCTGATGCTCAATACAATCGAAGGCTTTGGACAGATCGCAAAAAACTCCAAGAGCGTTTTGCGATCCTTCCCATGCTTTAAATATATGCTTTAGTAGCGCAACACCTGCATCTGTTGTCGAACGACCCTTGGTAAAATTGTATTGCTTAGTATGCAAAAGTTCGTTGGAATTAAAGTAGGATATTAGTTGTTCCAGAATAAGCTTTTCAAAAATCTTGCTTAGTGTCGGTAGAATTGAAATGGGTCTATAATTACTAGGATCCTGTTTATTACCAGCTTTAAAAAGAGGAATGACTTTCCTTAATTTCATGAGATCGGAGAAAATACCCTCATCATTACAGTGGTTGTAAATATATATTTGAAAAAATATGCTCAGATTTTTTACGATATTGTTAAGTGATCGACCTGGAGAACAAATATTTATGAAGTTTGTGCTAACTTATTTTTGACAGCCAAACCAAGATCTTGGTTCAGCTTGTCAGAAAACATTATTGTTTTGCTACTTTTTGAGTCTTTAGACAATGTTGGTTTGAAAGGACATGTTTTATATGTTGTACATATAGGATAAGCGATAGATGAGACAGATGAGGCAGATGATTGACCGAGATCATAAGTAATTTTATTAGTTTTTGGTACTACAGTTATAATGGAATGATCCGAAAAAGAAGAATGATTTATAGCACTAATTTGTTGATTTTTTAATAATGACTCATATCGCTCTGCATTATCAACTAAGTTAAGTAATTATCAACAGTTGCATAAATCAACTAACTCTGATGCAGACTTAATGTGCTCATTAATTGTTTCTGTGTACTAAAATATTTACTTTCCATATTCTCTAGAGATTCATGCAACTTTTCAATCTGAGAATGTAACTGTCTAGTATCACGGTCATACATCTCCCTACTCTCTGTCAATTTGTTACTATAAATTACCAGTGAGTCGATCAGGTTTTTTTTACCTTCCTAAGAGCATTGTTTTTATAGAAACAGGTGTTTTTCTTAATAAGTTTCTCAGTTTTTTAATAAACTTGCTAAAAAAAAGTCCTGAACGAGTGGTAGGAAAAAAATGTTGGACGATTCAAAAGTATTTTTAATTCTATTCGAATAAAGATTATTTTGACACTGACATTAGATTATCAAAGTTAAACTATTAGGTCAATATACTTTAAAGAGATCGTTTATCTATGCTTATATTATAAAGAGGAAAGATATTGTTTTTTTTGCGTTGAAAAGAACAAATTCTTTCACCAACGAGTAGCTACATCATGTTTAAGCCGCTGTGTCGCGCCAAAATAGTTATAAGCATTTAAGTTTGTTATGAACTCTGAAATTACCAAGTGATAATAATATAATGAATAATGAAGTAGACAACAATTATATAAATCCTGTTTCTTTTGCCATTGTGGTGATTTGTCATAAAGTTAAGAATAGAAAGAGAATGACGGACAAACTTATAAGTACGAGTATAGTGGCAGTACCTAGCTGACATTTGCGATGCATATAAAGGTTATTCTATTTTCAGCTAAGGAATGGTGTCGGGTCGTCATATCTTTGGAATTATAATTTTTCAATATATGTTTTTGAACATGTTTATTAAATTACTTGACATTTGAAAAATATTTGGTCTTTACATATGAAATTGGCGTTTTGTCGTACTGACCACTTTAATCACAAATTTCTCCTCCTTGGTTGGGAATTCCAAATTCAAATTTATACAGCCATTTACACATGTACCTTTTATGTTTTGTTAGGCGGCATACATTTGTTTTTTTTTCTTCTGTTTGTGCTATTTACATCACCCAGTATAAAAAATGGAAAACTTGAAATATCATGTTATTTATGAGTAAGAGTTCCACCGTGGTACCAGTGCCGGAAACGGCTCGTAGGGTTAATGACGTGTATGGTGGTTGTGTCGCAAAAAAAAAAACACAAGCAAGAGCTTCAATTTTAATGTCTAAGACATCCACCGTACTCCCCGGGCCTTGCTCCAACAGATACCATTTTTTCGAGATTTGGATAACTTCTTGCAAGGGAAAAAAATTCAACTCAATTGCAGTGCAAATGACCTTCAAAGATTTTATTAATTTCCGTCCGAACGGTTTTTTTAGTAAAGGGATCAATGAACTACCTATGAGATGGCAAAAGTGCATAGATAACAATGGTTTATACTTAGATTAAATAAATATAAAAAATATTCGACTTTTTGTTCCTCCCATACCAAACACCAATTTCATATGTAAAGACCTATACCTATCAACCAAGGGTAAGAATTACGACTGCCTAAGGTGTTTTTGAATAAAGCCTGTTTTATTTTTATAGAAATATATTTATTTAGCGTAATCCATTTGCATCTCTTCATTTCCCATTTTTAGACGGTCGCATCCTAACGTTATGTGTTTTTTTTTTTCAATTTAAGCGTGTCACACTGCAGTTTTTTAAATTAAGGAAAGTACAAAATCTGATTTGATTATTCTCAATAACTTACTTTTTTTTTTTACTTCTGATTAAGCCTTTCATTTTCAATTTTTTTTCTAAAGGTATATTTTTGATTGGCTGATTTCCCTCAAATTTATTTCTAGCGCATGCCACTCGCTCAAGATGTTGCTTTGCCATTCTTATGTTATACCTTTACTATTTTTTGTAATATTTAATAGAATTTCTACACTGTGACAGCGCGTTGCTGATTTTTTATAGAAACGCACTACTGATGTAAAATTATAGGCTAAGAAATACTAGCGGTGCTGAATTTAGTTTTATTACAATATTATATTTACTCATTGAAGAAACTTTCGCAATCCAAGCTCAGATCAATAAATAACAATTAATATATACCCAATACCAATGCAGGTATTACGTAATTTATATAAGATCATATATTATTGTTACATAATGAATTAACAAACACAGCAGATGGAGGAGAGAAATGCCGCAGGCGTATCACTGTATCAAACCCATTTCATATTATTCACACTGCAAGGGAGATAATCGTACGCTGCGGTAATCAAAACACAGCTACAACGCTGTTCGTGATAATAATTACAGTAAGGTTGTCCCTGTTGAACGACGGTTAATTAAAAAGGCAGGCGCAAATCTGACCCAAAATCTATCTAATATCGTACAGATACGGTACGCGACGCATCCGTCAAGTGTGCGAAAGAAATCTTTTCTCTGTGTGTATCTGCTACGTTTTCACGCCTATCTGAACCGATTTCAATGAAATCTGGAACCTCGAGAGATGATATAGGATGTTTGTTATTGCGAAAACTAGGAGATTACAATTTGGATCCAATTTCGTAATTGTCGAAGATAAAATCTTTGTATTTAGGCACTGGTTAGAAATACAGACATCTTTCTGCAAGCGATAATATGAGATGCATCTATCGTTAGATATATGCCAAATTAAAAAAGAGAAAGTTATCTCAAAATTTTTAATACTCCCTCTATCATCTATATCATTACTTGTTAAAACTATTAAAGAATATGCATTTTAAAGTATTAATATACTCAATTTCAATGAATTTTGGCAAATCGTGCCGAATTTGTATGTAGTATTCGTGCAAAAACTTATAGGCAACCCTAGCACTTTATAAATTTTCCCAGTGAATTTTTGAACATATGCAAATTAGATACCATAAAACTCACGCCCATTATTCGGTTGTGGCAACATGGCGAAAATACTGCTCGTCCACGGTGATAGTGGAAAAAACAAGAGGGAATTCGCGGTTTTATGTATTTGTTTTTTATCATAGCAAAAAACAGCAATGCTATTTGGTATTATATCTACTAGTTATCGGTGAAGCTATTTTCATAGCAGTAAAAAGCTGTAACTAATAGAAATCGTTCCTCGATTTTTCGGGTACAACAGGGAAGTATTAGTACGAAACTCGGTGGCGTAGTGGATAAGCGCCGCGGCCCGCGATCGTTGTCGTTAAGCAACTTTCGCAAGGGTCGGTCACGGGATGTGTATCCAAAAAAAAAAAAATTTCTCGAGCTACTCTGTGCTTCGGAAGGCACGTTAAGCCGTTGGTCCCGGCTGCATTTGCAATCGTTAATACCCTCCAATCCGCATTGAGCCAGCGTGGAGGGTCATGGCCTATCCTCCTCACCATTCATAAGGAAGGCCTGAGCCCCTGTAGTGGGGACGTAAAAGGGCTGGTGGTGATGATGATGTGTTTATGGACATCTTTTTCTTCTTTATAATAGCTGATTAGCTATTCCTCAACTTCGCTCCCGTAAATCATAGCTGATTTCACCCGCGTATGATCTAACTTCCCGCAGATTAAAGAAATTTTGAAATCAGTCCAGTAGTTTAATACCCAAATGTATCCTTTATAATATTAGTATTGTTATATGTAGGTTAGAAATAGAGAAAATACATGAATATTATTTGTAGTTACAAATGCAATATTAAAAGTTTTGCCTTATACTACATGCAGAGTCTCTCCGAAGGAAGGATAACGACTAATGTATATTATCAGTAGATATCTCAGTTATACCGTTTGGGTGTATCAAGTGTTACTCATATACAATATTGATCGTATAACGTCACAAATTCCACCCGCACTCTCCATTTACTAGTGGAAATGACTACCCAAATACTAGTCCTACAACTTTTCAGAATATTAAAGATTTGTGTTAGACATGCGGGTATGAAACTGCGCTTGAAGAATATGAAGTTGAAACAGTGACATAATAGAACATTGAATATTTATTTTTTGTAGCGTCTGAATCTACTGTTCCTTTCGTTGGTCAGCAATTTGAAGTCAATATTTATCAGGATTTGATAGATATAAAACTACTGAAAAGAGACCAGATATAAACATAAACACTAAAATTTAAAGAAAAAAAAAAAAACGAAGCAGCCATTTTCATAATATTTATCATTCGTTAAAAGAACTTCTTACTTATATTTATCAATATGTCAAAAGTTATATAGACTTTAGCAAACATTTTGCGCCTTTCTGGTGTTGAATATGCTTGACAGCACGGATTAGTCTGTTATACTAATATTCTTCTCGGTAAGCGCCTTAAGGGGACTATTCTTTATTTTGTAAATAAACTTTGAATTGAACCATAAAAGTTTAGAATATTTTATAAAATGATGATAATGGAAGAATTTTGATTTCTATACTAGAGCCACAATATTAAATTAACTGTACCTAATCTACATCTAACAGTACTAATTGCTTACAAATAAACTTGCTATACGGTCGATCAAACTGAGCTGTTGTTGTTTTATTGTGTTTTGTAGTCATTTTGCAGTTTTATTTGTGGTTTTTATTGACATATGATATTAATTTGTGCTTGCAAATAATGAAATCTTTATAAAGAAATAGTTATTCTAGTACAAATTTTGTTCATTAATATTATCGTAAATATCTTAATTCACAGTTAACTTACAGTTATTTTCGGAGATATTTGGTTTACAATAGATTTTATTTTCTTTAATTAACAATGATATTTCAAAATTTCGAAGCCACTACAAACTACGCGATCATATAAGAGATAACATTATATTTCATTCGTTTGGCCCAGTAGCTCAATAGGAACTAATTTTTGTTTGTTTGTTCGTCAGACAGATTGTTGAAAATATTGAACACGTAAATTGATTTTTTTTTCGTAGTCATTAGATTATGGCGATACACTAAGTTAAAATGTCACATGAGGTCATGCTTTTGTACATTTCCTACAAAGCTGTGACATGCCGAGCCATCATATTATAGATGGTTAAGGAGGATGGGCCATGACCCTCCACGCTGGCCCAATGCGGATTGGATATTAACGACTGCAAATGCAGCCGGGACCAACAGCTTAACGTGCCTTCCGAAACACGGATTAGCTGGAGATAATAATTTTTTGGTCACCCATCCCGTGACCGACCCTTGCGAAAGTTGCTTAACGACCACCGAGCTACTCAGCGAGCGAGCGACGTAGCGAGCCACCACTCCTCAACTTTAACACCTGTTATCTTAGCTATTTCTTCTTAAAATGAAAAAAAAAATACTTACCTAATAATTTTCTGAGATCTGTCTGATGGAATTAAGAGTAAAGCTACTTTCAAAACAATACTATTGAAGTGGAAACGGAACCTGCGAAGGCTCCAAAGCATCTTGAAAGCAAATACAAACGCGCTGGAATCGTTTAAAGTTGTTTCATACTCCTTGTGCTCTTATTGGCAGCAGGTGATATAAAAAAAGAAAGAGTAAATAAGTATGACTAAATTTATGTCAACTAAACTTTTTTATTGCAAAAAAATGGTTTTTATTGCAAACTATTGGAACTTCGACTTCAAAAAATATTTCTATTAGTAACTAAAACTGATCGAATATAGGTCCCAATGATAGATTCATTAGTTTTTTTAAATATGACCCGCGGCTCTAAGATTTCTTAGATTATTGAGATACGGTTTTCGTCAACAGAGAATAGACCCCTTTCACCAAATGTTATATGCGAATTACATTTTCTGTGGCCTGCGGTAACTGCGTATCGCGATTACGTGCGTAATGGTGTATGCTTTGTCACTACAACCCGGTTTTCGTGAATTTCGTATTTTGTATGACAGACGATTGTTAAATGAGGATTGAGTATTATCCTTGAGCACTTTAATATCATTTTGATTTTTATCTATGGACAGTTTTTAACATATTCGAGAATTGGGAGAACGGGCCCATAACTCAACACGCGGGCGTAGTGCGGATTGGTGGGTGTTAACGAAAGCAGATGCAGCCGGGATCAACGGCTTAATGTGCCTTCCGAAATACGGAGGCGCTTGAGATACTAAATTTTTGGTCACCTGTCCTGTGATGGACCTTGCGAAAGTTGTAACTATATCGCAGGTTGAGCGCGCTGAACATCGCGCCATCGAGCTCTTTCAATATTTATCTTATACAAAGATATTTAAAAAGTAGTTATAGTCCTGACTGAAAGTTTTGTCAGTTCTGAAAACTACATTAACGCTATTATAAAAATATGCAATCAAATTAAGAGTCGCTAAGTTGGTTTGTAAAAGGAGTTTGGTTTTGGTCCATTTTGCATACGTCATACCTCGGAGCTGTGCTACCACTACCGTTACCTACCTAAGAAAACTCTCGCATATTTTTTTACGAAGTCTCCATCTATACGTTTCAAATAATGATTTTCTGTACGTTTTTTGAAAACCTCAATACAAGTTTTATAACCATTGACCTTGCTTTAGTTTAGTGACACCAATCTCTCTTTTGTTGTTTTGTCAAATTAGATTATTTGCGACATAATTATATCTGTTAGTGTGAAAGAGATAAATCTTTTATTAGAACAATTTAATTATTAAATGACATAGGTTTTTGTTTCCACTGTAATAAGGCGTATTTTGTGATACAATAGACGATTTTTTTTTGTTTTTTTTTTATCTTTAACGGAAATACTATTTAATTTACAATAAAATCAGATAAATTCTCTATATTGGTTCACACCAAATAAAAGAAAACTAAGCGTAAATATTTATGTACGTTATTATTTTAACAATAATAGGTTTTGAAATGTCCGTGACATCGTGTTTGAACATTTTAGCATAATTAGCTATCATTAACTGCTCTTTATACCTCAGATCATACAAACATTAGTGTTGCGGTTTAAATTATATTTGCGTTACAAATTAATATATGTAAACGAATTATTAAATATATTATCTTTTTAGAGTTGAACAATACTTTTAAATTGTTTTATCGTGTCGTATATTCAAAAGACGACCAACATCTTAGTCTAATTGAACTCGGGACTTGTAAAGGACCCGGAACATCTATTATATAACATTATATAACCCGGAACATCTAAAAGGTATTGTTTGGATGATCAATGATGACATTACAGCGTTGCTCTTTATGAGATCTTAGCTCTTTCATTCGATATATCATACAATAAAGTTAGTGAAACTTAAAAAGACCAATTTCATAAAAAAAAAACTTGTAAGAAAGCCTTTCAAGTGATTTGTTTACATTGCGTGACTATTATGGGTTACTTACATAACGTATGTTAAAGTAGGTGACTCAAGGCAGTCGCGCCAAAATTCAACCAAATTCAAACTCGATCGTTGTAATAGTTTTGGAGAAAAATATCTGTGGAAATGGAGAGACAATTGAGTACGTTTATAAGGATTTCGTTTTTTCTTTTAAAGGTTTAAAATTACTAACCAGTTAACTATAGTGTGTATTAACTGTTTACCGCGACTATGCCCACGTAAATCATAGCCGATATCACCCAAGTGTCTGAAATAATCTTCCTGTTGAGAAAATTTTCATGATCGGATCAGTATTTGAAAAGGTTTATTCCCCGCTAACAAACAAACAAAGTTAGAAATTTGTACTCTTTATAATATAACCATTTTATTCCATACAAATATGTTACGGAATAACCGATAACTTAGGATATAAGGCGATATTTCGCGGAGATTTCTGGGAAGAAAGTAGTTAAGGAATTCATTGAAGTTTAAGTATCATGTGCGTGGAAGGGTCGTGTGTCGGAACTATGGCCGCGATTTATGCTTGAATAAATTTACTATGAATGATAAATTGATAGTATAAAATAATGTATTGATATTAAACAATATTGCACATAAAGTTGCCGAAACCATACGTGACGGTGACGTATTCCGTTAGTGGAGTAATTAAGTTAAAACTATAAATAAAGAATTTCCTTTAAAATCCCTACGAAATTAAATTTCTTCTGGTGGACGTTGATGTGTCAAAAATTAATTAAAAATAGTTTTCAAATGGTGTATAAAAAAATCCGTTTTGGGAAATTTATCATTCATTGACTATATCGTCTTGCTTTATTTTTACGTTAGGATTTGCACTTTTAAATACGAATGTATCCATATTAGTCTAATTCATCTTGTCATAAAAAAGACAAAGTTAGACCGTATTCAGTCTATGATATTTTGTACGGGGACAGTTGCGACTCTAACGTTTCCGTCTATTGTTATCAGCTGGTACCTTAGTTAGGAACTTTTACTGACTTTCTATAGGCCAATGTATATAAATAAAACTGTCTTTAAAGAAAAATGCTTGAAAATCCATGCCATCTCGATGTACCTAGGACTAGTTAATTTTTCTTTAAAGATATTTAATAGAATCAGGCGTTATTTTGCGGAAGTTATCTAGCAAATTCCATACCTAAAAGATATTTTTCAATATAGTATTGTAAATACAAAATTAGCACCTTATATTTTAATACATAATAAGGATAGAAAACTAGGAAATAATGAAAAACACATACTAAAAATAGTAACAAATAAAGTTAACCTGACTAATTTTAAGTTTACCCGACATTATGGCATGATTTTTTTATTTATTTGTTTGTTTATCTTTATTATTTTAATCGGAGTATAGCTTTGTGTTTCTATTTTTTTTTGCCTTATTTATTACTTATTAATCTATTTTTATTTACATTGCATTTATCTTATTTCTTACTATATAAAAACTAATATTATGTATCTATTATCTCTTTTCCAATTCCTTCCAAAACCTTCTTAACAATTTCTGTCGCATTTTTAAATTTATGCCTCCTCTTTCTTTGTCTGTCATTAGGCTGTTCAAGGTTTCCTTCTTGATTACAAGTTTTGTGTTTGCTATCAGTAGCGTATTATGAGCACAGTAATTAGGTTGAAAGAACACAGTAATTTGTCATGTCGAGAGTGTCTTCCGATGGGGACCAACTCCCTTTAGCGCGGAACAAAATATCTTTCCACTCGACAAAGTTTTCATAACTTCGGGTTGTCAGTTGGGTCGCCAGTTAATTAAGATGTTTTTTCTGCTTTTGGTAGGTAGTTTAGGTAACATTGTGTAATTATATATATTCCTGGAGGCTGCGCTTCGCGATCGTCTTAAATTTCTAACCTATCACGTGACCTACAGGGCCAAAGTAACTTCGTTTATTTGACCATTTATTTGTTATCTGTTAAAAAATATAACCAACAATCAGATTAATTATTTGTCATAATTGGCATCTTATAGTAAAACGTGTCATGCGTTCTTTCCTGCCTGCACCACGTCAAATTCAGCTTTATTATCAAATTGTCCAATTGTCATATAGTAATACAATAATGGCCGTGCGATGTGATAAATAATGAAACTTAGATAGAAATTAATCACTTAGCCTGTTAGAGCTAGACATTATTCATAATGTTCGCACGTTATTAATAATGCCCGTATTAAGCACCTTGTCCATAACATATATAAAGGTCATGGACACACATAATATGAGAGCACAACATTTTCAACTTTTGATTCTTAGGAAAAAAAGTGTAGAGACAGTTTTAGTCTTGATTATTTTTATAATATAACTTGCCATTTAGCTGAAAAATGCAAATACCGATTTTTGCGACATTCGACCATGAATAAATTTTTTACACATGTCGGGTTGATGACACTTTTGACAAATTGTTTTTAACAGTGTTTTCAACATTAATGTCAATTTTTAACTTAGTGCAAATTAATGTAACCTTAACTCTATGTTTTGAAGCTGATTTGATAAGGCTAAAAGTTATTTCGAATACCCGATATTTCAGCCTTATTGCATGCGCAATGATCATGGAAAAAGAAGGAAAGTTTCGAGCTTTATGCCATTTTCTGTCTGTGTCTATTTCATAGACTAGTGCATTATTTTCATTTCGTTTTCTCTTTTCCCTTAAGTGCTGTATTAATATAATACTTATTAACCAACATATTATATAAGACTGCGTAATCTAACGAGTGAATGAACGCCTTGTCAGATAGTGAAGTCTCACAAGTTCTTTGTTCAGATATAAGACTTAATAGGCGTTGAAACTCAAGATTTTACTTATTTTAATTATTAATGATAATATGGCTTACTGTTGCAACTCGTCAGAAGACAAAAGGGGATAATGAAGGGCTTAGGAGTACAGAAGATTGTTATTTAAGGAAGAAACTTCAAACAGAGTTTTATAAATTTATTTATATCACAACACGTACACAGCAAGAATAGGATAAAAAATATACTCATAATTTAAATTTAATACACTCATATAAAATATAAGATGAAGAATGAATGAATGAGAATTGTGGTTCGCACGCCTGTTTCGAGATGGTGCCACCGCTGAGACCCGGGTTCGGTTCCTTGTTGGGTCGCTGTAGAGAATTAACTGTTCTAAATTGTATCCGGTCTGGGTGTTGTGGAACCATTGTCGTCCCTAATATTCGATGCTACCTTTGCTTTAGCCATTTTGGGAAACAATTTTAATTCATTCAAAAGCAAATATTGAAATTTCACACTTTCTGTTTTATGTATACGGTGTCGTAATGGTAGCAATTTTATTGCACATGTTTGAATCTTGTAAAAATGCGTTTTTTTTAATACTATAAATTGGTAAAGTTTCTTGTTGTTGGTTTTAGGAGATATACTTACCTAACACATTTATAGCACTAAAATATATTGGAATTTTATACCTATAGTGCAGGAAGGTACATCATACATGGGTGACATATAATATAATTCACGCAGGCGAAGCCACTGACCACCAAATACAGCCTAGGAACGTGTAAAAGAATAATTACATCACTTTATTTACATGAGACTGAATGAAAATGAGTTGAAACAAAATCAAATTAAAATATTTTTGCCTTTGTGTCGCCATGGCAACTGAGTTCCATAACCAGTTTGTTGCTTATAAAATCACTTCTCAAAGAATTGGTAAGAACGTAAAGAAATTCGAAGTAAGATTTTCCTCCTAGCGTAGTTTCGTAATATCGTAAGTAAAAATATTATTACGACCTTACGGTTCGCGATAAAAATTAACGCCAATTATAGTTCACAATCCGATTTTATTTACACAATAAAACTACGAAAATAAACTACAAAATTCACTTCACAACATTAGTAGATCGTTCACCATACTAATAATCTCTTCGATTTTCTCCTTCTGATCGCTTAATCACTGGAGAACGGATAGTTTACAGAGGCCGATACCACATCTAGAACATTCTAGGTCGGCCTCGGCCCTATCGGTGTATTCGAGGCATTACTGAAAAGTTCTAGAACGTCTACCCGTCCCTTTCCTCCCCAGTGTCCCTTTCTCGCCAACCCAATGTTTACCTATATGAAACAGGTAGTTAAGACACTTAGCGTGATTCATTGGTGTATACGTCATCTAGTAATGCGTAGATGTACTACGCCGCTGTGCTGTGTTGTTACATAAACAATATATTATTGTGAAATAAAAAAATGCGTGATCTAATTGTAGACATTAAGCATTCAGCAAATTGAGAACAAAGAATTTTTGAACAATAATGTTCTTTTTTTTATAAATCTTCAAAGGTAAATTGAATTAAAACCTCCTAACAGCTTTAAATCATTCATTTCACGTTTCTAATTAAGATTGTTGAATTTTTAACAACATTCTATTAATTTTTAATTAACTAGAACGAAAAATTATTAATGAAAGTGACCGTTGGAACAATATTTAATTAGAACTCGGGGGTGTATTCTGAAACTTGTAACCATAGTAACACAGTCTATCGGATACCAGAATGCTCATTCTACTAAGGTCTACATAAAAATCTCTCTATAAAATCTCAACAACATTTTGCCGTTGTATTATGTATGTAACTGGAGTCCAATATTACTATATATCTGTCACCATTGATGTGTGACGAAGACATTGCAACTATACAATACAATGTATCGGTAAAATTTTTAATGAAAGTCATAGAGATTCTATTGAAATGCGATTATTACATAAAATTTAACAGAATTGACCCACAGAACCTGCTCGGAAAATCGCTATTTAGGTTCAATTAACGTGTCTTTATAGGAGGTTTGTTAGGAGCAGGTGTGCCTAGATGTCATGGAGGTCACAAGCACTTTTGCCGAGTATTTGGGAATTTATGCACAGATCATTTGAAGCGCAGCTAAAAAGAGATGCTAAAGAGAATAAATAAAGGATCTATGTAACCATACGTCAATTAACTGTAATACCTAACGTTCAAATTTTCACTCAACATTTTATTCAGCTTGTAAACCTTTCAATAAACATTATGACGTGGCTGACTTTAAATAGCATGGTGGGTGTATACCACCATTTCAACTAACTCGCTAGACAACATACCTATCAAAATAAAAAAGTTTTACTTACCATATAGAATCAATAAAAACGTCTGGAATTCACTGTAATCGCTAGACAGTTTATACGAGTAAAAACTTTTTACCTAAACCTTATTCGTGGAAAAGGAATACAAGTGCAAACTATTCGCAACGCACGAAGAAGTACGTCCAGTCTGCTACTTTGTAAGCAAATAACACAGCTAGGTCCACTCTATCCGAACTCCGTCCGGACCTGTTACTGAAGATAAGATTAATGGATGGACGGTGAGCTTGTGCTTCTAGTGAACGTGAAGAATTCTAGTTTAGCTTGCTAACGTTGTTCGTAATTAATTAGCGACTTGATATACGAAAGTGATTGTGGTTTTTTCGTTGGAAAATTGCGAGGGAACAGCGCAGCAGGTGCTGTAGTTATTTATTTTCCTATAACATCCGTCTTTAGCTTCCTCTGTATTTCTACTTTATCTACATAATTTCACTTCTTGGCACAATATGACTTATTATTTTATATATTCATAGCTTTTGTTTTATGCGTTCTTTATATAATATAGACCACTATTTTCTGTTCTGTGGTATGGATATTAAAGTGATTGAAAAAAATTGTTTTGATAATTTTGATGTAAATTTTAATATAGAGAGTTTGTTTATTATGCTTTTCCAATGCAAAGCCACGGTTTTCTTATCCCATTACCTATGATCATAAAATGTATAAATATATTAGACAAACTCATATAAATTGATAAAATTTCAGAAAAAAAAAATAACTAAAGTCATCGTAGAAGTATTTAAAACAACGGAGGCACCACAAAATCTAACGCCGTTAGTACACCGAAATATTCGCGAAACTATGCGAGTACTAAAGGCGTAATAATAGAAAATTTCATTTTCTACATTATTCCAACCGGGACCGAACCGGGGACCTTGAAAATGGCGTGCGGGTCACCATAACTTATTCTTAAGATTGCGTTTGTGATTTTTTTCTTAATTTGTGATTTTAAATATTCTGTCAAATATGTATAAAATATTTTTTTTCGTCGGTATTATAATTTATTTTTAAGTCCTATAAACCACAATATATCGACTGACTTTTACAATTTTCAAGGGCGTTTTTAAAATATGATATTTTATAATTAACGTAAATAGCAATACCATATTTACTTTTAAAACAAGATAGTACATTTGGTTGGACAAGAGCATAGGATTTGTCGTGTAATTGTCGACTTGCCAGAACACTCGACCAGCAAACTTAGTTTTACTCCGACACGCCATTCTGGACTATGATCTTTTCCCCATTTGACATAAAGTCGAAAATGATAAGTTAGTTCAAATTTTAAGTGTAAAATGATTTGGTTACTAGGCTAAAGTGCAATTAGTCAACTAATTTCTAGAGTCTAATGCAGAGTGGATACAGATACTTATATTTTCTTTTTTATATACAAGATGGGTATTTTATCTACAGTGTAAATAAAACTAATGAGTAAGTATTACCTTGTTAAGCTTTAAATGGATATCGATGGGGCTCAATGGTAAGGGCGTTTGGTTTGCGATGCAGATACTAACCAACTTTTCCAAGTGTCGGTCATAGGATGTGTGGACAAATATTTATTGTATTATCTTGATTTCACCCATGCTTCGAAAGTCAAGTTAAGGAGGTCGTAAAACCTAAATTCCGCCATCTTGAGTGACTCGCAATATCGCATTTAGAATGAAGTAATTTTCTTATTTTGATATTTTTCTATTTTATTTAATACCCATAATTATGGCGTTGTATAAAAATTACTAGATCGCCATCTTGTTCAGTCCACCATATGAAATTTGCAATGATGTATTAAAGCTAACCATCGATTGTCATCTAAACTAAAGTTGTAGGCACACAAGCTGTATGTTTTTGTGCGGGTAACTGTTATAAATTCAGTTGTAAGATTTGACGAACATTTAAATAAAAGCTTGTAAAGCTTGTTAAAAAGATGATATTTTGGAAAATTATAAAGTTAATTTACATTGAACACTTCAAAAGATTATTAAATTAACCGTTTTTATGACGAATTTATATTTACTCCAATTGTTAAGAAATTCGTATTGTTTTTAAAAACTATTAAACAAAAATTTGAGACTTAATCAACAATTGGTTTTTTGACTACAATTTTTTATCCCTAGCACCATTATTATAATCAAACTAATAACAAACTCCAGCTAATGTTTCTCTGTATTTCAATGTTTTTGTCCTTTACGAGCAAGTCATGCCAAGCCCCGTGCCAATTCCGGGAGCCGCTCATTTCGTAGTCACGACTAGGGTTGCCAACTTCAAAGACTAACATTATTTCACTCCTGAATATATTTGCTATGACAGTTGTTCACCCTGATATGTAAAAAAAAAGGCTAAATAATTTCTTATATTTCTTCATTTGCTTGTTATCCAAGCAAGACAGATATGAGAAAAGTGTACCTAATCTTATTGGAAAGATTAGTTTTCCAACCATGGATTCACTGACGCGGATGACATACGGTTATAGAATATTTATGTCTCATAAGAATGCAAATATGAATTCACTTACTGAGAAACTACAACTCAAATCATATTTTTAGGCGCATATTACACATATTTACTTAACTTGATATGATTTTCAATTAAATTTGGCCTTTAGGGGTGAATATCTTCAAAATCCATTATTACTTAGCGAATCTGTATTTCATATTAATAATAATAATAATTAAATTAAAAACCTTTCCTTCGAATCACCTTATGAATTAAAAAAAACCGGATCAAAATCCGTTGCGTAGTTTTAAAGATTTAAGCATACATAGCGGCATGTATAGATAGACAGACTTTACTTTAACAAAACGACTTTATTTTACTGCTATTACACTATGTAGTGATTAATTAACTTTTTCTGTGTAAGGTATAGGAGAAATGTTTAAATCTATTTATGTAAAAATTTATGGATTTATATTCGTACAGGTACTTACATATCGATGTGAATGAATGATTGATAATTTTATTTTTAATTATCAAGTTCTTCGCTTTGATTTCTCAAGTGCTTTTTATAATACACTCGTAGAATCATAACACAGCTCGTTATTAAGCATTGTCACTATCACAATATAACAATCAAACGGATCCAAAACTTCTCATATCTTGTTCCAATTTTGGAATGCACAGTTGCGATCTGTGGCTTCAAGATAACACACAAACAAAACCCTATTGATCTTCTGGAATCTTACAAAACATACTTTACATCTTGATGAAGACATCAATGCTTACTGCATCGGACCGGAACTTTTGTGACAGCTCGCTTCTTAAGACTATCTTGTACCTCCACTTACGTTACCATAGAAATACACATCGAGAGTAAAGGCGCGCTAATTTGATTTCATCTTTAATCATAGAAAAACAAATGCAGTTATAAAAGAGAATCTTTAAATTAATTTAATAAACAAACTAGCAAACTAAAGCAAACTAAATTTTAATAGAATATATAACCATTGTATTAAAATTTAGTTTTGAATATAATCTTATAAAGGTAATATATTAGGCGTTAAATCGATCCATAAAACCTATTTAGAGTCATCTTTGTGACTTTTTTCATAAAATGTTTTTTTTTGGCTAATATGGTTATGCTAATAAAGCTTTATAATAAAATCTGTTTAAATAGTGGCAATTTCGTACAATATCGCCTTTACAGCAAACAGTTATGTTATTCCCGACTCTTAAATGTATCTGAAGAAAAGCGGATTGTATCCGAACGTTTTGACGGACGGCAATTCTGTGGGTTGTTGTTTCTATACCAATTTTATTTGCGAAGATTCGTAATATGGAAATGTATACGTATTAACATTTATTCGGTTGTATTGTTACGAGCATGGAAAAGGAATTTATCATAGTGCCAGCTTCATATAGTAAGCTTGCAACATCTTAGAACTGGTGATCATCCAATTGTTGAAATTTGAATTATTAAGTTCTTCAAATATAAACAGTTCGATAAGATTGTTGTATATTGAAAAGTAAACAAAACGTAAAAAGCTCTGTGGTATTTCCAGTATTACTTTATAAGATATATTAACTTTAATTTTGTCCCTAAGTCCATAAAACGGGGTACAAAGGTTTTACTTCTCGTATCAATATTATGATTGTTGGTTTAGTAGTATGTTGAACTGTTTTAAAAGTTAAGTTTTGTTTACAAGAATTTTATTGTTTATATTACACTTTAATTTAACACAATGCACTTTAGGAGTGGAATAGTACACTGATCTTTGTCACTCGTTGCACCAAATAGTGACAGACCATCAGCCTGTTACCTACATAAAGAGTAATATAAAATCCTTTCTCTTTGTCGACTTTTCGTACTTGCACGCGATGATAAGGGATGACAGTTGACAGACGTTCATGTATTCTTTTCGTTTTCAGTTCAGCGTGGTAATAAAAATACAATCAGTTTTGTTTAATATCTGACAACCCTTGTCGCGGCGCTGGAATTTACATTCATTGCTCAACTTTAACGCCCCGTCTTCGTCTTCTGCCTAAGTACTAATGCGGCTTTTGACCTGGTACTACGCTGATTTTGAATGCGGATCTCAGTTAAAACCACCAACGAATAAGTTTCCTATTCAGGGCTATGCTGTGTTAGTTTGTTTTTCCGTCTCTGTGTCATTTGTTCATCGTCTTTGCCTTTAACGCTTCTAAATCAACATGAGGAAAAGTAACGTACATACGTTTGGATGCCTAGACAACAAGATCTACTAAAGAACTATAGTTGTGGTGTTTGGAAATAATAAACTATGTTATTAGCGTTTTTCGTGCAATCGAAATCACGGTTAAGTTTTTACTATAAAGTGAAAATATTATTTAAAAAGTGTTATTATCTTATAAAACAAAGTGCATAATACAGAACAATAGATTATTATTACTGTTAGATATGTTAGCAAACATAATCATGAATAAAATACAAAACAAAATTTCTACTACATTATTATTAGATAAAAATTCAGCTAAATTATGCCACGCAACATCAATTGAGTTTATTTATTTTTAAACTTCGATTTTCAACCCCGAATTACACAAACATCTTCAGCTGCGACCACGACGAATGCGGTTTATTCATTTAAGCAGAGGTGCAGAAATTATTCAGAACCGCGAAAATGCTACATTCTTGACGTCTCCATTTTGTCTCAACAAAATTAGATTCAAACTGACAAACGTAGCGCACCCAATACGATTTGATATTTAACTTTACCTAAGCAAGCTTTGAGCGTGTTTGGTAACGTGAACGTGAGACGGACGTAAAGCTGTAAGCGTCCTTAGATGTTTTTATTAACTTTTATTAAGTTAAAAAATATAATTTATTGTTTGGTTCTTCAAATGAAAAGTTGATGTGTTACACAACAATAAAGTATTGTCATAATTTATGTGCGCAACTGTACGTCTTTTATATATTCATACTGATAACTAAGTAAATTTTTAAAATTATAATAAATGAGACTTATTGTGAGTATTTATTTTATACAAAAAAAAAAAATATTTACTAATGTCGCAAGAATCTTATATGCGAATTGTATTCATTTATTTAAGAGAGCGCCCGTCTACAACTGAGCACTGACTAGCTGAACATAATATTTAAGCAATTCGACTTTCATTGTTGTTGAGTTTATTTCCGAAAAAATGTCTCGGAAACTTAAACAGCAAACAGGAATGTCTTTTTCTACTAATTCCTGTCTGCTGTTCAATTTCAGGCGTTTCTATAGTATTTCTGAATGTGAAAATTACAAATTCAATTTATTTGCGAATTTAGTTCCGATAGCTTTTTGATTAATGGAGTTAGTGAAAGCACCATCAAAAAGCGAATGAGTATAAAAAGTACCTAATTACGATCTTAATTATATAATAATTTATGTCACTATACCCAAAACATATCAAGGTGACTTGTTCCAACTACAACAACTCAAGTAGGCTGCGGACGAGAACAGGAGAAAAGGATTTTATGATTAAGCCAAACCCCCTTATTATCGTTGTCTTAACTAATGTCCCCCCGTCATCTAGGCACTTTCTCCTCCTCAGCTGATCCCCCATCTTAATAAGCTTTTTGAGGTGGTAATTTCAGATTTACCCAGATCTTTTGTTGTTTGGGGTTTGCTTTTTTAATTTGAACCCGGTGTAACAACAGTATTTCGTTCATTATCACTTTTATGTTATTTTAATAGTACCTTAATTTAATAGTATTATATAGATACACATAATACAGAGTTATATGTTTCGGCTTTTAGCTGCTTTTAGAGTTATTTCGTTGGTAAAAATATGAAATAAGTCGATCAATGTATTAAACCGAGCGTCGTGAAAAATAACAAATGAAGAACAAACATTTCTTTTTCGAGTATCAAGTGGTTGCAGGGAGGTGAGCTTGTGTATGTATATATAATCTCATTTAAAGTTGATATCAGTGGCTGCTCGGGACGGAATGGCAACCCCTCGAAAGCACACCAGATGTTCTTTTTGTAACGCTCTTAAAGAAAATCAAGAGTGTTGATTTTACAGAAAAGTAGAAAAAGACAGATTATGTACATCAATAGCGGGATAAGGGAGTAATTAATTTTCGGTAAGAATCTTGCAACAATGAATTTAATAGATTAGATTAGATTTATTAGATAACTTGACATTATGAATATATATTTATGATGTATCGAATATAAAATTCGCGTTTAATACTAAAAAATATAATACAAAAGAATGTTTGATGAACTTAGTTCATCCTCCTTGTATTCGTATGAAAGTAACTGTTTAATATTTCAACAAGATTTTAAGTTAGTATTATACATATTTCAATTATTTTGAAGTCTACTTTTATTTGTAAGAACGGCGGCCTAGATCAGTGGACCTTTTGATATCAAATATATCAAAGTAATTTAGATTGGCATTCACAGTTCACGTCGTGGAAGTTATAAGATATCTTTTCAGAAAACTCGTCACGTCCCCTAAGTAGAAATGATGTGGGAACCACCTATGAATTTTGTGACTAGAATCAAAAGTATCTATATAAGACTTTCAGAATGTTAGTAAATTTTATTTCAGTTTAAATATGGTTCTTTAATACATTGCGCTTTTTTAATATCAGTCAGATTTGTGTTAATACATAAATAAGTAGTTACTCTATTTTTATTTACTTAGTGCTTACTTTATAATAACCATAAGATTTGACAAGTTATGGAAGAAATATCTCTATACCTAAGTAAAATGACAATATTGTGTGTATAGCAATTCTTGAGTCGACAATAAGATTCGGATAAAATTATATGTATCATGCTATCGCCAATTTATTACCTTGACAGACAGTAAATCATTATTTTTATATTCTTAACAAACAAAACTGTCATCATCATCATTTCAGCCGTTCGATGTTCTACTACTGGGCATAGGTCTCCCCCATGGGTCTGCAGGACAATCGGTCCTGTGCGTCGGTCCATTTGATTGGGACCCTACCAACTGAGCGTCGTTAGGTACGTGGTCACCATTCAACCATCGACCATCAGTTCTTCTCGCTATGTGTCCCGCCCACTGCTACTTCAGCTGAGCAATCTTTCGAGCAATATCGGTTACGTTAGTTCTCCTACGGGTATCATCGTTTCTAATTCGATCACGTAGGGAAACACAAAGCATTACTCTCTCCATTGCTCCCTGGGTCACCTTGAGCCTTCTAATGAAATCCATAGTAAACGACCACGTTTCACTTCGGTTTTAGGTAAATGAGGTAAATTGGACAAGAATATTTTTCGTAGTTTTCCAAACGCTGCCCATCCGAGCTGGATACGACGTGAGATCTCTTTCTCAAAGTTGAACTTACCTAGCTGGACTGTCCGTCCAAGGTATACGCAATGGTCATTAAAGTTGGACTTACCTAGCTGGACTTTCTGTCCAAGGTATACTTATAATTACAAGGTATAACTTTGAGTGTAGTATTCCCAATTTTAACTGAAGTAATTACAGCAATCGGCTCTCGCCACTAGTGGAATAGTACGCCGCATAAGATGGACTCAACAACAGAACTAAAATATCATGCAAGCGTACTACATGCGAGGCTCATTGCGGCATTTCAAACTTTGGAGCCTTCTCTTTCCGTTACGGCTCAAAAGCTAGCAGACTGTGTTCACTTTATTTTGAGAAGTGGAACTTTTTACTCTTGCTGATCTCAGACTCGAGGCTATATCGTTCGCTAATTCTGTTGACAGAAGACAGAGCAAAAGACGACTATGTACTTGGCAAAGTACTAGGCGTGGTATTATTTGCGATTCTGGTGAAGCAATGCCAAGTCACACTTCAGCCGAAACGGATAAGGTGGACAATACAGTCGCCTAGGATTCATAGTAGATCAGGAGGTGATTCTCGAGTTCCAGACGAGGAAAGGCTGAGGACTCTAAGAATACCTCTAAGCAGTAAAACAAGACCCCAGCATAGCATAAAAGGACCGAAAAACGTATCGCTGACATCAGAATCCTCATCGGTAAATTGATACGTTTCAGATCAGGCAACACGAGGCCCCGAGTGATGCGTTTCGTCTACAGGACAATGGCAGGAATTTAATTTATTCTCGGAAATCTCACCCTAATGCGTAAAGTTCCGGAGCGCATTGACGATCTGAAGCAAAAAAAAGCTGCTTGAGGAAGTTGGATGCGGCGATATTCGATAAGAGTAGTAAGATTTCGCCCACACAAGTGAATAACGATGAATTAAGAGAAATGGTGGAAGCCGATTTTTGTCAAACTATCCAGGAATTAGCGGAATGGTTTAACCTTACGTTATATTGTAGAATATTGACTTATTTGCTTGACATTAATAAAATAAAAAAATAAGAAAAATTTATGCCTCATGATTTGACTGATCTGCAGAAAAAATGAGTGTTGAAACGTGTGTTGCCTTGTTGAATCGGTACAGAAATGAAGGAATATTGGATCGAATTGTGACATGTGATTTTTTATGATATCCCTAAAAGAAAAATGCAATAGCTGACCCCAGGTCAAACGTCATAACAGTGTCCTAAAGCAAAACATACCAATAAAAAGTTAATGGTAACTGTTTAGTGATCTCAGCATGGTGTTATTCACTATAGTTTTCTCCGATCTGGTCAAGCAATAATGACAGATGTCTATTGTGCCGAACTCCGAATAATATTGGCAAAACTAGCAATAAAACAGTCCCGACTCCTGAATCGATGACAATGCAAGACCTCATACAGTTCGAGAAACCGTTTTGATCCTTCAGGAAGTGCAGATAGAAACCATTCGTCATCCTCTGTATTCGCCAGACCTTGTTCCAACGGACTACCATTTTTTTCGTAATTTGGACAATTATCTACGTGACAAGAAGTTTTCTTACCAGGAGGCAGTACAAAATGCTTTCACACAGTTGTGCAGTCTAAATCTTCAGAGTTCTATCGCAAAGGTATAAATGACCTACCATGATAAATGAATTATATAGATAATAATGGTAATTATTTTGATTAAATAAATTTGTTAAAATATCAATTTATCATTTTCATTACAAATCGGCAATTTCATACTTAAAAGGGGTTAAAGTATTGTTAATTCTATATCAATGAAGTAGTTTTATTTGTACCTCCCTCTATAAAAATACAATAGATAATCACAGCCTGGGCTATTGCTACATAGATTGTGTTTAAAATCACCGCTGGCATCAAATCCCTTAACATTTAAAACATCCAAAAGCATGAGCATAGTGTTCAGTTCTTCTAATTTCAGTTTCAGCCATTAGGATTATATCGTTGGCAAACCAAAGGTGTGTTACGTATTTCCTTTTGAATTTGACGCCGTATCCTTTCCAGTCCAGAAACTTAAAAATATACTCCAACGCAGTGTATAGTTTTGAAGAAATAACCTCTCCTTGCCTCGCAGTAACTGGATTAGATATGAGCTCTGGTCCTATCAACCGACCAACATAGTGGCATTTCTGTATAATGTACTTTAATACCTCGTTATATCAGTAGTCTACTTGGCAACTTTGGAGAGACTGCAACACTGCCCATGTATCGATGGGGGAGGAAGTCGTCAAACCTGGGAGCGAAAAGTTTCTGGAGGACTTTAAGTATCGGCTTACGACTCGCTCTCAGAATCTCTGCGGGATTCGGTCATCACCAGCCGCCTTCTGGTTTTTTAGTTGTTTAAGGGCCATACTAATCTCATACAGGCTGACGTCCGGGATATCTTCAGTATAGTTATTGTATAATTATAACATTAAAATAATGTATTGTAAAGCAATGGTGTTTACTTTCAAAACACGTTACTAACTATATGTCATGACAAAGAGCATAACTTCATAAATAACATAAATGACCATGAAGTATATATACAACAATAGTGACGGGCTAGCTTTGCTTTGCAGGCAGCGGGTGCTTTCGTGGAATATAACTGTCCATAGAAAGTCTTGACCTTCTAAAAGATTTCAGCCTTCGACGAACTTATGCTACCATCGACAGATTTCAGTCTCATCAGTTGGCTTTGTCCAAAAGACAGATCTTTAGTGAACACTTTTTGGTGAGCCTTTATTCCTTTTTAATCTGTGTTAAATCGGCGAAGATCGCGTGTTATAGATTTTGGTATCTGTTTATTCAACTGCCGATAACGATTTGCCTTGGCTGAGTTTTTGTAGCCTCATCTCATATTTTGCTTTCATAACAATAAGTCCGACACCACATAGAAACTGTTGGTAGTCCTCCCGGAAGTAAAATAAGTTACCGAATTCAAGGATTATCGAGTCCTCCCCCTCTGTTCGGGCTCCAGATACAATGTCTCAGCGTAACTTCCAACGCCATTAATTTCGCGTCAGTCCTCTGCGTGCGCGTGTTGTAAGTTGCCAGGTCGCCGGTACCCGGGGTTTCTTCACATCCCCTACCCTGCCGTTACCGTAGCTAGGGATAGTAGAGATTGATTCGCTTTTGAGGTTTTTATTCATTGATGGGGTGGTTTGTCGTAATCGCCATGATTGGTAGGCGGGTTGGCGATCGTAGTGAGTCAAAGCTCTTAAAAGACGCTACTGACTGTCCCTTAGTCGGCTAGTATGACATCCACAGGAAGAAAGGAGGTGCGCACAAATCATGGCATACGGCACAAATCACGGTACAAAACCACACAACGTGATTTTTATTATATTAAAGAGAGGTAATGAAAAGACCAGCTATTTTTTTATTTTTTTTATTTTCACGGGTATACAAACAGTGATACAATTTACATTGAACTTACAAAGTCAAAACAGATGAGATATAATTGCACACCAATACCGTTCACCACATGATGATCAAAACATAACCAACTTAAAAGTGGTCGCACATTAAATTTTCTCAATTCCATAGCAGATCATTTAACTATAATTAAAAATCTTACAATTTAGCAGTACAATTGACAATACCTACCCTGTAAAGGCACAAAACACATGTTCATTAAACTATGTCTTTATAAGGTACAAACAGCAGAGAACCAAACAAAAAATAGATATCAAAAATTATACTATTTCTTTTGATATCTATTTTGATGATAATTAGCTATTTCCATAAAAGGACCAAAACTCTTTACAAAGACTTTTATTGTAGTAAACCTTAATTTTAATAATACATTTTTAAAATCACAAAATGTTAAATAACAAATACAGAAAGGTTAACATTGGCACAACATCAAAAATCCTAAAACGTAATGTTTTGATGATTATGCTTTATTAAAAAAATGTGTAGTCAGACATCAATGAATGATTAACAATTTCACAACAAAAGTAAATAAGTGGGGAAAAGCGAAATTTAACTTGTTACCGCTTATTTCATAAGCCTGTTTACAGAGGCTTCTTTTTTTGCATTTATTTGTATTTGATTATTATGGTTATACTCAGTGGCGGACACATCGGAGGCCCGGAGGTTGAAAATTATAAAATTACTATATTATGATTTTGGCGGATGGCTGCAGCCATTTGAAGGCCCGAGGTAGACCGCCCCCGCCCGCCCTTAGTCTGTCACTGGTTAAACTGATGGTCGCCCAATATTTACACAAGAAGCTTAGGATTTCAATCGAGCGAGATTTTATGTTAAAAATGTTTTTGTTACAACCATTTCGTGTGACGAAATCATTGAAATTTTATAAATATATGTCATTCTTTACAATATTGAGAAGTGAGAACAAAATGTGTATCTTAAATATAAAATATACTTAATGAAAATGCTTAAAAAACTTACTGACATAACTTCATTATTGTTTTTAAAGACATAAAATACTTTATTACCAAATGTGGCATTGATGTATCTAACGTGGTATAAATCAGCATTTAGTTCTATCTTCGTACTTTACTGTAATCTTACTTTTAGGGTCAATGCATACCTAACGGAAGATACGTCGCGTCTCTTCAGTCGCGGAATATCGGAACGGACAAATTTATGATATGATATTCATCCTTTCATAATTAACGCTTTGACAGATCTTTCGTCAGATGTTCACCAGCCCTAAAGCTGTTTAATAATTATTGTAATAAAATTAAATTAACATGTTTTATTGACATTTTCAATAGACTGTGTACTGGCGTTCAAATTCATACATTTAATTTTAAGAAAAATACAAGAAAGAAAACTAATGAAATAATGAATAGGTGATTTTCTCAAAAATAGGAGTTCTGTTTGATCTGGCTATGCTCATATTGACATTCTTCGTTTATTTATTAATGCTCTTAACATTGGGCAATGAGATGAAATACTTCAGAAATCGTAAATGAATATTCCTGACGCCAGCATCTAATGAATTATCTGAATTAGCACAAGTAAAAAAACTATTAATTAAAACAAACGTTTATCAATTTCTTTGCCTAATATCCCTACATTTTTGGATGTTTTCTATTTGTAAGTATGAAATAAATTAATTGAATGGTTTGTAATTTAATATCAATTAAAGCATGAAACAAATATGCCTACTTGCTGTTGTTTATTTTTATGCATTTTCTTTATTTATTTTTTTAGTGTAAACATTGTGAATGAAAAATTGATCAAATATAATACCAAAAAATAAAGCCGGAGAATTTAAATTTGTATACAAATTTTAACATTACCAAAATCGGTCTCTAAAAGAATTTTTAATACTGCTTAATATGCTGTTAAAAACTTTATATTAATTTACATTTTTAACGTTAACGTTTCTCAAATCTCGTGAAATTATGCCAGACCGCTGTAAGGCGTGCAAAGAAAATACTTCAGTAATTAAAATACTTGGGTTGGGTGAAAAGAATGTGGCCTCCACGCCAGAGGTTCATATTGAAGTGGGCCGTGTGAAAGCAATGTAATATATGAAGCTTGTAATATATTATGCCACCATCAAATGGTAAATATCGTCAGTTTATAATCTGTCGTTAGATTACCGACTAATTTTAAAAAGAGGATTAAAGTTTGTATGTGGTTTAAGCCACTGGCCGCCTAAAGCAAATTGACAATTACAGAAAAGAAAATGTGAGAATTATTAGATTAATTTAGTCGGATAATGGTTTAAGCCTGGCTTAATTAGTCTCCGTTTTATAATAAGACTGTAACTATTGTAGATTTAGATCGGATCCCGTTCCTTCTCTTTTGGTGGGTACTCGCAGCGGGTTTTACCAGATAGGCCGCCCTCGCTTAAGCCTGTCCTTTTCAGAGCGGGTGCGGAGTCGAAGAGTCATGAATAAGGTTGCATTTCCCCTGCGTTAAAAAAAGGTTCGTTTCTAATATTTCTAGTAATAATCTGAAGACACTTACAATTTCATTGTGTCATATTTACACACGGCTGTACCATACCACAATATCCTTCCCCACCCGGAGGGTAGACGCAGCGGGTTTTACCAGATAGCCAGGTCTCCTTTAAGCCTCTCCTATTTAGGACGGGTGCGGGGTTGGAGAGCCCGACATTAAGGTTTAAAATAGCATTTCCCCTGCTTAAAAAATATTACCATTACCACAATATATTAAACTTTCTTAATTGACTTTGAACTCAACTTTTAACGCATTAAAGTGGTATTTACAAAGTTTTGGCTCGGTGACTTGATTGGGTTCCAGGGTAACACTCTTAATCGAAGGCTACACTGGGCAGAAAGCTGGTCTGGTCAATAAAACAATGACCGACCAACGAGAACGGAGAACAGAAATCGCCCGTGAGCCGCTCTTGGATGTCATTGACCAGTGTAAATACCTAGGCCCATTTAGCTAATAAATAAAAAAATTAAAATCGATTCATAATTGGCGCAGTAATCGCGTAACACGAAAAAACATGCAGTCGAAATTAAGTTGTATGTTTTGCATATAGCAGTTAGGTATGTTTGTAGCGGTGGCAATTTTGGATTGGGATTTATCTCATAATGTACTGTATTCATAAGTCATGCATTATAATAAAAGCATTTTCATTTCATACTTGTGTTGGAGAGAGTTTTACATAACTATGTAATTATACCTATATTGCAGTGACGATAATTTTAGAATAACAACGAAACTGATTGATACTAATTATACATGCATACATTTATAAAAAATTTTATGCAACGGAAATCAAAATTATGAAAAAAAATGTCAACAAAAGCTTTATACAGTATTTTATTTTGGTCTATTAAAATATTTTAAGATTATGACGCGAATAGAAAATTTTGTCAAGAGCGGTTTGATTCGCATCGAGGATCATAAAAGCTACTTTCTTGCACTAACTGATTATTATCAGCCTGCACAAACGTCCATTAACATTTTAATTTGCTAAAAAGGAGCTTAGAGGCTTCATTAAACCTTGATGGACGCTTGTGCAACTGAACGTATGTTATTTTTCAAATGACCTCGTAACTTTGTTATATCTTAAGTGTTGCAAACTACATATGTAATTTAAACTTTATGTAACCAAGCATCTCAGTGAAGATAGGATATGAGAACATTTCAAATCATCACTCAAACAAGCACCTCTCACATTACTGAGAGTACAATCGCACGCAGCGAGGTTATCTCCTCTAAGTTATGTGAGCAACTTTTCATTCGCATCTATCTTTCCATTTGGCCGGATATCCGATGAGTGTGTGTTTTTGAGGCTTGAAACTCTGGCGTGGGTAATGTTTCGAAACTAATAAAACCATAAAAAGAATATAACTTTATAATGTTTTTAGTGAAGTAAATTGTTTATAGGACGTGTTATACTAGAGATAAGGGTTTCGATCTGTTGTTTCAATGGTTCGTTTGTTTCAATTATTGCACGATTATGGGGATAACTTTATTGGTTATGAGATTTCTTTGATTAATTCTAAAGAACGTAATTTCTGATTTTGAAAGTAATTTACCAAATACACCGCTTTTAAATAAAATCTCTATATGAAATAATAATCTGAGTTGAAGTTCTATATTAGTATTTATTACAGTATGTAAATTTGAATATTTAATACTATTAAAATATTCAATGAACAACTGTCGTTTTTTGACAACATTTACGACCAATATGTTATTAATTACCAAGATTGATTACAGTGTGATATTAAAAAAAGTATTGACTCACACGGCTTGTGCGAATGGCGCAGTGAAAATGAAAACCTGGAGATTGTCAGCTTTACGATTTTCCAAGCGCCGCTTTCAATTTCGTCCAATCCCAGGAGAATAGGCCCTTGAACTGAACTAACGAGAGCTGTTTTTCATTTGAACGCTTTACCGGGAATCGGGCTTTGACTTCTAAGTAATCTGATAGTTCATTTTGTGATGTCACCTCCTTTTTCAGCTAGTGTATTTTAATAACAAAGCAGTTTTTGAGAAGCTTACACGAGTTTGGAATAACAGCTTTAGTAACTGCTTTTAAAAGAATATTTATTAGGGTGTGACATTGTTGAAGACATTTTTTGTTAAACTAAAATACGGTTATTCTTAGAATTTATATTTTTAGCAACTTCTTCATTCAACAAGATAATTAATGTATATTGCTTACCCACGCGTATATTAATGTACGAGCGAACGCCTTACTTGAACATGCGTTTTGTACCACCAAGAAATATTCCCAGAATTTATTAGTCGTAGTAGTACCATCACGTTTAATTATTTAAAATTTCATAAAATGAGGTCAGGCTGATCATTTTCTTAAAGTTTAATATGGCTTATTCCATCGTAATGATCTACCATTGGCTATGGCAGTTATACCATTTTCTAAACTAAACAAAAAAAAGCTCAATTTGATTTTGGTGTTGTTTTTTCTTGTACATGGAATTGAAAAAGTAATTTGACAATATTAAGTCTGTGCCGATAGACTCGGAATAAATGTTTCACCGATCGATTAAATAAACACATCCTTGGAAAGTAACATGTAAAAATCAGGACTGATTGCAGTAAGAAAAAGTAAAAATAACTCACTATATAATCACATGATTTCAATACGAGAGTGTTGTTCGCATCTTGGAACGGGAAATTGTTCCGTCTTCAAGTACCAACGCGAGTAAATCTCGGTGAAATTCAATCAAAAAGGAGAGAAATCACACGCTCCTCGACGCGAGAAACGATTTGATAAATCGGCGGAATTAAAAAGCAACGGTTTTCGTTGATGGCCAACGAAATCTTCCATTAATTAAAATAGGAGACGATGCAAATTGTCTTTTTTTTAAATTCATTGTAATGCGATATCATCACCAGTTTATTATTGTTGCCACTGCTGGGGATCAGGTGTTCCTTAAAGATAGAATCCAATTGTTGCGGATCTTCCTGGATCTTGAACAGATTTACACGTAGCTAGCCGATGCTTGGACTGTATAATTGAAACTTCCTTCGATGGTTTTCACTTCTTCTTTATTCTTAAATCTTGAGGGCCGGAGAGCTTACAAATTTCGCTCAAATCGACCCGTCTTACATTTGTTGGGGTGGCTCGCACTTAGCTCCGTATATTATCAGTTGGTTAGCCTATTACACATCTAACCCCTACTTTGCGAAGCCATCCCCCACCCTTAACATCTATGTATCACATTATTGTTAATTACTACGTTTTACTGTTTCTACATTTACATCATAAATCACGTTAAAACATCATCATATTATTGTTACATAACTCGTATCGTGTCGGGCAAGACCGCGCCGTCGAAGCTCATAATCATTCTAAGGCGCGCCGCGCTCTTGCCCGATGTATTTATGTGGTCAGAGCGAGACGGAAGATCCCGCGTAAACCAGCGCCGTCTCGCTCCGATACATTTTTATCGTTAACATGAAGGTAGTCGAACATTTTACATTTTAAACACCCCTGTATCGAGGCAATACCGTATAGAAACCCACATAAACTCCCTTGACTCGGGCAATACCATTGTAGTGTACCTACATATAAATAAATATATATGCATAAAGTAAAATATTTGTCAAAGTAAACATTATAAAAAAATATTATATTTAATTAAACTATATGTACAAATACCAAATAACATAATATATAAAATTGTGTAACATGTTAAATTTAAGAAATAATATTTAATGTAATTGTTCGAATTTGTGTTACACAAGGACAAACACATCTAGTTTCTTTGTATATAATTTTGGCGCTCGCACTAGCTCGAGACGCGGTTACTGCGCAGGCGTGAGACCGCGCGGCGCGGCGTCGCGGCTCGCGCATGCGTGAGGTAGCCCGCGAAATACGAGAGTCGCGTCCACAGATTATTATTATTGAGATGCATGTAGCACGCGTTGTTTTAATTCAAATTTATTGTTCATATTAGATGTCAACCTGAAATAGTTTCATATTTCTTTTTTGCTCACGTTCGCCTTCTTTATTCTATAGCATTGTCTGTACTTTTGTGCTTATATTTTATTACTTTTTACACATGTGAGTGGTGAATAAAAACTTTAAAAATCTAACATAATTTATTTGGAGTTACATCACCACCGCCTCACTGGTGACCCCGATTGAGCACATCATGAGTGAGCCTACGAAGACATCGGAGCAAACTGTAACATCAAATCCGCCGAGTGATGTTCATCGTGTTGGTGTACGGGTTCCGCCATTTTATCCAGAGAAGCCGGCGTTATGGTTCGCACAGCTAGAGAGCCAATTTTATCTGGCAAATATAACCACGGATGCCACTAAATTCCACTACGCCATCAGTCAATTGGACCCTGTCTACGCATCGGAAGTTGAAGACATAATATCAGCACCACCATCACCGAACAAATACGAGCGGTTAAAGGCGGAGCTCATTAAACGTCTGTCTGCATCGAGGGAAAAGAAGGTGAAACAATTACTTATACACGAAGAGCTGGGTGACAGGAAACCGTCACAGTTCCTGCGTCACCTTCAACACCTCGCAGGGCCAGAGATTCCTGAGGAATTTCTAAAGACAATTTGGACCAGCCGCCTGCCGAGTAGTACGCAGTCAATAATAGCATCTCAAGTGAAAGCATCCCTGGAGGAAGTCGCGGAGCTGGCAGATAAAATCCATGACATCGTCCCACCAAGCCCACAAGTAGCAGCAGCGTCGGTGACACCTGGAAGTTCTACCGATACGTCCAACCAAATCGCCGAGCTCACACGACAGATACAATTCTTGAACAAGAAAGTAGAAAGGATGTCGCGACAACGACGAAGATTAACTTCTAACGATCGTTCCCGTGAAAATTCACATCACCGACGGTCACAATCCAACTATAAAAAATTTCCTGTGTGTTGGTATCATTCTAAATTCAGTGATAAAGCTACTAAGTGCGTGAAACCTTGTGATTATTCGGGAAAAGTGTAGGGCAGATCGTAATGGCGACCGACGCCTGTCCAAACTCCGGTCGCTTATTTGTAACAGACAGTCGTACTAAAATACAATTTTTAGTTGATACAGGTAGCGACATTTGTGTTTTCCCCAAAAAATTAATCAGCAAGCATCGTCACAGAACAAATTATGAATTATGCGCCGCTAACGGTTCCACGATTCATACATACGGGTATGCTCATTTTGTTTTAAATATTGGCTTGCGCCGTGACTATGCTTGGCGATTTATTGTCGCAGACGTAACACGAGCGATAATAGGTGTTGATTTTTTATCTTATTATAATTTAGTTGTAGATGTGCGTAATCAACGCCTAATAGATGCTAATACTACGCTTAGTACCTCGGCTTTGCTTGCCAAAAATTTTGATATTTTTTCAGTGAAAGTAATGTCTGGTGACACTGTTTATCATCGCATACTAGTCGAATACCCCAACATTACTCGTCCTTCTGGCTTACATGCTTCCGTAAAACATAACACTGTACATCACATACGCACAACACCTGGACCACCTGTATCTTGCTCACCACGTCGATTAGCACCTGATCGGCTTAAAATTGCTAAGGCCGAATTTGAGGCCATGTTACAGATTGGTACCTGTCGACCATCAGAGTCTCCATGGTCATCTCCTCTACATCTAGCACCGAAAAAGGATGACGGCTGGCGTCCCTGTGGAGACTACCGGATGCTGAATGCGAGAACTATTCCCGACAGGTACTCTATACGTCATATACAGGACTTTGACTATAATCTTTCTGGCTGCACTGTATTTTCCACCATTGACCTTGTGAAGGCCTATAACCAGGTCCCGATTAATCCCAGCGACGTACCGAAAACTGCAATCACGACGCCGTTCGGCCTATACGAGTTCCCGTACATGACGTTCGGACTTCGTAACGCCGGACAAACGTTTCAACGGTTCGTCGACGAAGTGCTGCGGGGCTTAGATTTCGTTTATCCGTATATTGATGATATTTTGGTCTTTTCTGTCGATCAGAAAACTCATGAAGATCATCTTAATCAGGTATTTGGCAGATTAAACGAGTATGGCATGGTCATTAATACTGCAAAATGTACATTTGGAGCATCTGAAGTCACGTTTCTAGGCTATCATGTTTCGGCTGAGGGCGTCAAACCACCTTCAGAAAAGGTTACGGCTATTAGGAACCTTCCCGCTCCAAAAACAGTTCGGGAATTACGTAGATTCCTCGGTATGGTGAATTTTTATCGCAGGTTTATTCCACAAGCTGCTCAACATCAAGCACCGTTGAACGCTCTTCTGGTTGGCTCGGTAAAAGGTTCTCACCCTGTAAATTTATCTGCCCACGAACTGGAAGCTTTTGAAGAGTGTAAAGAAGATCTTTGTCGAGCTGCTATGCTGGTGCATCCTGATTGTAAGGAAAAATTGGCCTTAGTCACGGACGCATCAGACACTGCTATCGGAGCCGTTTTACAACAGTCCAAAGATGACGTCTGGCAGCCACTGGGATTCTTTTCCCGTAAGTTGTCCCCATCTCAGACCAAATACTCTCCATACGACCGGGAGTTATTAGCCATATACGAGGCTATCAAACACTTTCGGCATATGTTAGAAGCTCGCGATTTTGTGATATACACAGATCACAAACCCCTTACATTTGCATTTCATTCCCATAAAGCTAATTGTTCGCCCAGACAGTTCCGCCACTTAGATTTTATATCTCAATTTTGCACCGACATAAGGCATATTGCTGGCAAAAACAACTTAGTAGCTGATACTCTTTCACGCGTTGATGAAATAGTAAAACCTGTTGACATAGAAAAGCTAGCCATCATGCAAAGTTCAGATGACGAATTAAAATCATTTTTAAACTCCGATACATCTATGCGCCTTGAAAAAGTGAAACTGCCCCGAACTGATCTTGAATTATTTTGCGATGTAAGAGGTGATACTAAACGTCCATTTGTTGTTAAAGATTTACGTCGCCATGTGTTTGAGAGCCTACATTCGCTTAGTCACCCAGGTACGAGATCTACTGTCAAATTAGTATCTGATCGTTTTGTATGGCCAGGAATTCGTAGAGACTGCAAAAATTGGGTTCGTTCTTGTATGGCTTGTCAACGGTCCAAAGTCACTCGACATGTTTCATCGCCTATTGGAAACTTTGTGCTGCCTTCCGCTAGATTCAAGCACATACACATAGACTTAATAGTACCATTACCCATTTCGCATGGATTTAGGTATTGTCTCACCGCCATTGATCGTTTTACACGATGGCCTGAGGCAATACCATTATCCGACATTACAGCGGAAACTGTAGCAAGGTCTCTTTTAAGTGGATGGATTTCTCGCTTCGGCTGTCCAACACAGATTGTTACAGATCGCGGGAGACAATTCGAATCGGCATTGTTCAAGCACCTATCTGATATTGCCGGCTTCCAACATAAGCGTACCACTGCCTATCATCCGTCGTGCAACGGGTTAGTGGAAAGGTTTCACAGGCAACTTAAAGCTGCAATAACCTGCCACACTGGCAGCAGTTGGGTAGAGTCTCTTCCTCTTGTCTTATTAGGTATTCGTAGCACCTATAAAGAAGATTTAAAGTCATCTTCTGCTGAATTGCTGTATGGAGAACCACTACGTCTGCCAGGAGATTTTTTTCAACCAGGTACAGATAAAACAATCGACATGACAGATTATGTAGGACGTCTTCACATGTTCACTAAAAACTTGCAACCGTCTCCAGCTTCGCGTCATGGTCGTTCACGCTCTCCATTCATATTCAAAGACTTGACCACTGCTTCTCATGTCTTCCTTCGCGATGACGCAGGGGCTGCCTCTTTTAAACCAGCATATACCGGACCTCACGAAGTCCTAAAACGAGGTGACAAAGTTTTTAAAATTGCAATAAATGGTAAACCAGTGACTGTCTCGATTGACAGATTAAAACCAGCATACATACTGCGTGATCCAGATACCACAACACTTACACCTCATATCTCAAACAACTCATACTCACACAATCACTCTCATTCTTCTACACATAAAGTATGTGATGCTGATGACTTACCTGTCACTGATAAAATTCCTAAAATTACTAAATCAGGTCGTCGTGTTCAATTTCCAGATTATTATCGCCCGTAGGACGGTCTCTGGAAGGGGGTGATGTAGTGTACCTACATATAAATAAATATATATGCATAAAGTAAAATATTTGTCAAAGTAAACATTATAAAAAAATATTATATTTAATTAAACTATATGTACAAATACCAAATAACATAATATATAAAATTGTGTAACATGTTAAATTTAAGAAATAATATTTAATGTAATTGTTCGAATTTGTGTTACACAAGGACAAACACATCTAGTTTCTTTGTATATAATTTTGGCGCTCGCACTAGCTCGAGACGCGGTTACTGCGCAGGCGTGAGACCGCGCGGCGCGGCGTCGCGGCTCGCGCATGCGTGAGGTAGCCCGCGAAATACGAGAGTCGCGTCCACAGATTATTATTATTGAGATGCATGTAGCACGCGTTGTTTTAATTCAAATTTATTGTTCATATTAGATGTCAACCTGAAATAGTTTCATATTTCTTTTTTGCTCACGTTCGCCTTCTTTATTCTATAGCATTGTCTGTACTTTTGTGCTTATATTTTATTACTTTTTACACATGTGAGTGGTGAATAAAAACTTTAAAAATCTAACATAATTTATTTGGAGTTACATCACCACCGCCTCACCATATAGAAAACCCACATAAGCCTCCTTGAGTGAAGCAATACCATACAGAGAGCTACCTAAGCCTCCTTAGCGAGGCAATACCTTATAGAAAACCATATCAAATAAAATCCAACCCCTCACAATAATTTAATTTGCTATAACTTAAATTATCTTAATACTAGGGGAATAAATACACCCATAGGTTGTATCATTTAATTCTAAGCTTTAACCACATTCATTTAACTAAACTTACTTATTATATATAATTTACTTAAGATCATCTAATATATACAACTCGACGAGACGTGCGTCCGTAACAGAGCTCCCCCCGGCGCAGCATCCGCGTAGCCCCATCACTCCATCGTCAGGACCGCCACTCTCGTCGCCGGTCGCCGGAACGTGCCGCCCTTCGTCTTCACCTCCACATTGCGTATCTCGTTGTCTGGTCCAGGATATACTTTGGTGACGACGCCCCTTGGCCATACGTTGCGGGGTAGTGTGTGATCCACAACTATAACCAAGTCACCCTCTTGTATCGCACGACGCCCAGCGTCGCGGGCACCTCCACGTGGTATGAGCATGGGAAGGTACTCTCGTAGCCATCGACGCCAATATTCATCGGCCAGCGCTTGTGCTGCCCTCCAGGTTCGCTTGTCGGCGCGCTCGCACGGCCCGGTAAAGGGCAGGCCGTTCGAACTACCCAATAAAAAGTGATTGGGCGTGAGTGCTTCTGGATCTTCAATATTGACCGGTACGTGTGTCAGAGGTCGAGCGTTTAAAGTGTATTCGACCTCGGTCAGTAGTGTGACTAAGACTTCCTCTCGCGGCGATTTTTCATGTAGCGTCACTCGTAATGCATTCTTGACACTTCTAACGAGACGTTCCCATGCGCCTCCTTGGTGTGGCGCGCCTGGTGATATGTAACGCCAGTCGACTCGTTGTGTAAGCGCATAGTCTCGTAGTGCCGGCTCCCATTCATTGTATGCGTCCCGTAGCTCACGGTCGGCACCTCTAAAATTCGTCGCATTGTCACTATACATTGTCTTAGGCCACCCCCTCCTCGCCGCCATTCGTCGTAGTGCCATAATCGCGGAGTCGGTAGACAGGCTCCCCACCACTTCGATGTGCACGGCGCGGGTTGAAAGGCATGTGAATAGCGCCCCCCACCTTTTCTCATGTCGTCTTCCTATTGTCACCGTCATAGGGCCAAAATAATCGACGCCACAATTACTGAATGGTCTGATAAAGGCTTCCAATCTTACTTGAGGTAGATCACCGTGTACTGGTTTCGTAGGTATCGCTTTTCTCACGCGACAGAAAGCACATTTATAAGCCACTGCACGCACCGCTGGTCTTAATCGTAATATCCAATATCGTTGTCTAACATCATTCACGACGCGTTCATTGTTCGCGTGATGGGCGCGACGGTGTTCGCGTTGAAGCAACAGCCGCGCATACGGGTGGCTGCCGTCCATTATTACTGGCGTAGTAGCGGGGGCAGACACACCCGCTGCCCTTATTCTCCCGCTCGCTCGTAATACGCCGTTCTCGTCTATGAATGGATCCAGTTTTCGTAATCGACTGCTGTTAGACAACTTTTGGCCAGCTATAAGACGGTTAATATCATTTGTGAAGCTTTCTTTCTGTGCGTTTTTCAAGAGTAACTCCTCTGCTTTGTTTATGTGTTCCGCGGTTAAATCAGTACCACGGTGGCGACATCTATCGACGAACATTAAAACTCTTGCCATCGTTCTCACGTAGCGTTCGTAAGAGGAAAAGCGATTCACATCGGGAATGCTATAGTTTTCCTGCGGCAGTTGTGCTATCGCGTAACATTCATTTTCATCCGTATTGTTCGTGACGTCACAGGTAGGCCACTCTAATTCGCTAGCGTATAAAAAGGTCGGTCCAGTGAACCACCTATCCGTATTCGATTTTACGTAAGCTTCGCCTCGCGTTGCGTCATCTGCGACGTTATGTGCAGTAGGCACCCATCTCCACTGTGACGCCGTCGTGGTTTCAGTTATTTCGGTTACACGATGAGCCACATACGGTGTAAAACGCGCTGTATCATTGTTTATCCACTGCAGGACGGTTTTTGAATCGGTCCAATACACGACGCGCTCTGCATGCCATCTTTGTTCTCTCGCTACGGTATTCGCCAACCGCGTAGCGATTAACGCTGCCTGCAATTCCATTCTAGGAATACTTTGCCTTTTTATCGGTGCCACTCTGGCCTTTGCGGCGGCCAGCGTCACTTGCACCGCCCCGTCATTCTCGATTCTCCAATAGACTGCGACGCTATAAGCGACCTCGCTCGCGTCACAAAACACATGTAGCTGCTTTCCCGTCACTCCCCCCGTAGAGAGACGCCGGGGTAGACGCAGCCTACTAATGGTACTCATTCCATTAAGCCATTCGTGAAATTCGCCGGCTTCCTCATCAGGTAAGGCCTCGTCCCAGTCTATTTTCAATCGCCATATGTTTTGTAATATAATCTTCGCCCGTATCGTGTAATAACTTAATAATCCGAGCGGATCAAATATAGACATTACTGCGCTTAATGCCTCCCTTTTTGTAGGGGCTCGTTTCATTTCTTTTATGTCCGTATTCACGCGCACCATATCTGTGTTAAATGCCAGTTCGTCCGTAGACGCATCCCACAGCAATCCTAGTGTCCTACCCCATCGGTCCTCGCTTATGGCGAGTTGCGTAGGCGATGTGGCACGGCTCTCTACTGGCAGCTCTCGCAACACTTCCGGTCCGTTTGAGTTATAACCGGTTAGCGTGAATCCCGCCTGCGCGTGCACAGTGGCTACTTCCTTTAGCGCATCCATCGCCTCTTGTTCTGTGTCGTAGCAGTCGACATAGTCATCCATGTAGTGACTCTTAGTGATTGCTTCATATGCGCGTGGATACTCTGTAGCATGCGCGTAGGCATTCGCGTTCCGTACACTGTGAGCCAGGAAAGGAGAACTCTTAGCTCCGAATATCATAGACGTCATCTTGTATCCTTTCGGCGGCGTGGTTCGCTCGTCGCCTCTCCACAGGAACAACTGCGCCGGCTGATCCTCCTTGTGAATCTTTATCTGAAGAAACATCTCCTTGATATCGGCCGTGACGGCGAACGCTCGTTCTCTAAACCGTAAAAGGAGGCCCGCTAGATCTATAAGCAAGTCGGGACCCTCCAATAGTTCGTCATTGAGACATACTCCATTCGTTACGGCAGCCGCATCAAACACTACTCGTAACTTTCCTGGCTTATTCGGGTTCGACACCGCGAAGTGGGGCAGATACCATAATCGTTGGCTCTGTAGTTCCTCCCCATTGCATTCCTCCGCGTACTTTTTATCGATCAGATTCTTTATCTGCGCTTTATATGTGTCTCTGAAAGAGCTTGACTTATCCATCTTCTTTTCAATGGTTTTCAATCTCTTCACGGCGGACTCGTAACTCGGTGGCATCTTCACATCATTGCGTTTCCACGGCAGTCGCACCTCATATCGTCCGTTAATTTGTTTTGTCGTTGTATTAAACAATTCCATTGCGCGAGCGTCGTTCGGACTGACTCGCTCCTTTCTATTTATTCCTATGGAATCGATTTCGAAGTGCTCCTTTACTTTTTCGTGAAGCGCATCATCCCGGTCGAGAGGGCGCGAGACCGTCGCGCATCGCGGTGTGTCTACGTATAACACCGAGTCGCTCTCTTTCAGCATCCCCGATCGCGGCGCTGACCCATGGATGACCCATCCAAGCATCGTGAGGGAAGCGATCGGTTCGTCACGCTTACCCTCGAGCAGTCTTCGAGTTACTATAAGATGCCAGTTGTCCGCTCCGATCAGTATGCGCGGTTCGGCATACCCATAACATAGATCTTTGCTACGTAAGTGGCGCATATGCTTATAGTTTAACGTTTCTTTATTTATCTTTTGTCGGTTCAACGTAAGATTTTTCATAGTTTTAGCTTTAATATTGAATCGCTTCTTATTCCCCGCGATCAATTGAAGATTTACTTGTTTCGTTTCGTATACATTCTGCGTGTTAATGCTTCGTATGCTTAAGTTATTTGTCGGCCCGTCGGCACCCACGTAATTGGCGAGATCTTCATCTATCACTGTTATAGTTGACCCTTCGTCGAGTAAGGCGTAAGTGTTGACCGAGCCTTTCGGTCCTTTTATGGTGACGGGACACACTTTCAACAATACTTTGGATCTTTCTGTTGAGTGAGTAGCTGATGCAACCATCTCGGCTTCCTTTGTGGGTCTCGCTTCGCTCGTTTGGGCACGGTTCTCGTGTAACATCGCATGATGTGGGTGGCGGCAGCCATCTACACCACATAACGGGCTGTCACAGTGTATCCGACGATGTTTTCTGTTTACACATCGAAAACAAATTTGGGATTTCTTAACCCATTTCCATCTTTCAGGTATCTTCATAGCTTTAAACCGTTCACATTGTGGTACTTCATGACGTCCCCCGCAACATAGACATACTTTGGAGGTGACGTCATCGTTGGTCGCGTACACCGCAGTGCTTCTCTTTCTATCGTATCGCGGTTTCATTTGTCCCTTTGTCTCGGCGATATTCTTTTTCATAGCAGCGGTGTTGTTGTTAGTCACATATGCGAATTGCAGTGATCTATTTGCTTCGCGCATCAAAAAACGAGACAATGTTACGATCTCTGGCTCCGCGTAGCTTCCGGATTCATATGCATAGTCGCACCAACGCGATCGGAGGTGGGGGCTAAGCTTTTCCACCACTTCTCTCACTAGTAATGGATTTCTCAAATACCCTCGGTCGTCGACATTATCCAATATGCATACTATATTTTGAAGCTTAATTGCGAACGTGTTGAGTTCGCTTGCCGTCGTACCCGGTCGCGGTAAATTCTTTATGTCTTCTAGCGCTCGATAAATAATCACTTCGGGTCGACCGAAACATTGTTCCAAAGACTTCATGATTATCTCCGGATCGGCGACGGTATACAAAAGCGCTGATACCGCTTCTTTCGCTTCGCCTTTCAAACAACTCCTTAATCTGGCTATATTTTCAGATTTAGTGAAGTGCCACTGTTCTGTGGTGTCGCGCATTGCTGCTTTAAACGGCAGCCATTCGGCCGGTGCGCCGCTAAAAATTGGTAATTCTTGAGCCTGACGCGGCACCGGACGCCTATTCATCATTCTTTCTAACGTATGAGCGAGCTTATCCATCCCCGAGTCTTCCTTAATCGTTTGCCGATCTCGGTTTGCTGTCTCATCGATTAGTTTATCATCACTCTGTTCCTTGAAGGGAGAGTCCGTAATGTGGCGGTGTTTATCTACCTCTACGGCTCGCGCATCCTTCCTTTTCTGTTGCGCGGCCGTATCGCCGTCCCTTTCCGACATGGGCTCTAACACGTTCTGACGCCGTAGATTCTGGAACCAGTCGTCCACTCGTTGGACATTATCGACGGCGGGTAAGCTCTCCGGATCGGTTTCCTCTTGTATAGTAGCTATTTCGTATGCTAATCTCTTTTTTACTAGCTCCGATTCAATATGCAACTCGCGGCGTCGTATTTCCGCGAGTCGCTCTTCCGCTGCGAGTTGCGCCTGCTTAACGCGCGCAGCAACGCTCGAATTCGAACATACCGTTGGTGGCCTCGATCTAGGCATATCGTCGCGATGTTCAATTCTCTGTGCGGCGGTACCTTCTACGGTTTCTTGTGGCGCTTCCGACGGCATCACGGATGAGGCAAGGCACGAGGGTGACGCAGGTGGCCTGTCGAACACTTTTCCTTTAGCGCTGTCCATTTTGCTTTGTTCGGCTTGGCTTTGACGTCTCGTCGTTGGCATGTCCTCTTCTTACTTGCAGCCCCTACTCCTATCAATCTCAAACGGGTACGCTAACTGGGGAGCCCGCTTGAGGATGGATATCGTGCAGGATAGGAAGGTAGGAACTACCCAGCAGAGAGTCGGTCGCGGACAACGGGGCGCTCGCGTATCGGCTGGAATGTCCGATAGCATTGGCAGTGCCTACAGAAAGGACCCCCGCTCCACGCCAAACCTTACTGGCGTAGTAAGACGTAGTTCGGAAACGAACTATCAATCTAATCCGTATGTTTACAGCCCCGCGAAATACGACGTGTAGTTCGGAAACGAACTGACCACTTCGTCCGTATGGTTACAATGCCTTGCGTAGTACGACGTGTAGTTCGGAAACGAACTGACCACCTCGTCCGCCTTGAACGGCGTTAACTCACTACGCACACCGTTTGGCACCGTTAGGTGGTGTACGCAATGAGCCCGCGGTCCACCCGCGTATACTCGTGACAGAACACGAGTGTTTTCTTCGGCTATGTCCGTAGGTCTGGAACGTTTTTCAGTCTTCTGACTTCATATATCCGGCGAGCGATGGACCAAACTTCTATCTTCGTAGCTCGGTGAGCGGTGGACTGTATAATTGAAACTTCCTTCGATGGTTTTCACTTCTTCTTTATTCTTAAATCTTGAGGGCCGGAGAGCTTACAAATTTCGCTCAAATCGACCCGTCTTACATTTGTTGGGGTGGCTCGCACTTAGCTCCGTATATTATCAGTTGGTTAGCCTATTACACATCTAACCCCTACTTTGCGAAGCCATCCCCCACCCTTAACATCTATGTATCACATTATTGTTAATTACTACGTTTTACTGTTTCTACATTTACATCATAAATCACGTTAAAACATCATCATATTATTGTTACATAACTCGTATCGTGTCGGGCAAGACCGCGCCGTCGAAGCTCATAATCATTCTAAGGCGCGCCGCGCTCTTGCCCGATGTATTTATGTGGTCAGAGCGAGACGGAAGATCCCGCGTAAACCAGCGCCGTCTCGCTCCGATACATTTTTATCGTTAACATGAAGGTAGTCGAACATTTTACATTTTAAACACCCCTGTATCGAGGCAATACCGTATAGAAACCCACATAAACTCCCTTGACTCGGGCAATACCATATAGAAAACCCACATAAGCCTCCTTGAGTGAAGCAATACCATACAGAGAGCTACCTAAGCCTCCTTAGCGAGGCAATACCTTATAGAAAACCATATCAAATAAAATCCAACCCCTCACAATAATTTAATTTGCTATAACTTAAATTATCTTAATACTAGGGGAATAAATACACCCATAGGTTGTATCATTTAATTCTAAGCTTTAACCACATTCATTTAACTAAACTTACTTATTATATATAATTTACTTAAGATCATCTAATATATACAACTCGACGAGACGTGCGTCCGTAACACCAATAAAATCGAATAGACAGAATGGGCTATAAACAACCATGTGGGCCAATTGCGGATTGGTGAATTTCAACGACTGCAGAAGCAGCCAGAACGACTTAAAGTACATTTCGAAACACGGAGAAGCTCAACACAATAAATTATTGGTTACCTATTTATGACGTTGCGCGTAGCTTAACAATTATATTGCAGACCGAGGGCACTAACCACTACGAAAACGCGATATAATTTTTATAACTAACCTATATATTTATGTATTCTGCAATTTAATGAGGAGTCTCTTTCATTCGAAATATACATTAAACGACTTGTCAACTTGAAAGCGCGTGTCAAAAAGCTTATTCGAATGAAGTCGACTTCAATACGTAAATTATATTGATCTGGTTATTTAAAAGAATTGAAAACGTTACAATTATTATTTTGCTATTTTTATTTTGACAACTAATTCTAATATCTTAAACCAAAACTAGCAAGGTGTATTAACAAAAATTTGTAATGTAAAGCTTATTACATGAGTATTATATGATATATGAATATAGCATGGTATAGATCATTAAAGACTCGCGGTTCTGATGTCCTATCCAGCACGTAAAAGAAGGTGAATAAAGTACGATTGATAATACTTATTTTGTATCCGTCTTTTTTAAAAAGTATACCTGACTAACAATAATACAGTAGGCAGTGAAAAAAGGAAATAAATTTGTTCGATTTAAAATAAACGCTAGACCATTTAGCTTCGTCTAGACATATTAAAAGAAAGAAAAATAGAAAATGTATAATGCAATATTTATTGTTCTGCTCCTACCGTTAGAGTTACGTTTAGTTTTCCGGTTGGCAATGTCGGGGTAAGAATGCAGATGGAAAAACTGACGATTTTTTTCTACAAAATACTAAGTTATGTAGTTGGAGACAATACGTATCGTATCTAGCTTTGTTCAGGGACGAATTAAGGGTTAAAGGCGAGATATTACGAAATTAACATTGTTTAAAATAAAGTTATTCTAAAGCTATGCTAATATTTGTCAAATAAAAATAAAATTTTATAATAATCAGACATATGGCCGACTGTTTGCAAAAACTGAAACACAAAATAATTGGCTTCATGGAAATAGTCGCAAAGATGTCTCCCAATAGTTTTTTTGGATCAATAAGATATTTTATCTTAACTATATTAAAAATAGGTTTTGATATAATATAAAATCATCTTCAGTTATTTTCTATAATTGCGTAATAAGTGAATATCAAATGATTAATATAGAAAATTGTATACCGCTTCCAAGCCTCTATGACGATAATAATAATAATTAATATTTTCCAACATTATATACATTGCCCAGATTCCAAAATGAGTCGCTAAAGCTCCCATATTATGGAGTACCTGAGAGAACGACGATACCACAACACACAAACCAATATTGAAAAAGTTCATTTTATACAGAGATGGCGACCTCGAAACTAGTGTGTGAGCCACTCTGCTAAAGAGGTCGTCAATTCTAGATTTGGTGGTCTTTTTTGTCGGTTTATCGTATTTTTTTAAATAAGTTTAACGAGGAAACTTTTCCCCATAAATATAATTCATTACTTTTGTATGTTTTTCTTGTGTAAACACAAGATTAGCATAAACTGGAACCGTAACCAAAACTCTAATATGTCTTATATATAAGATTACATCACAAACATCGCTCAGATTCCAAGATGAGTAGCCAAAGCCCCTGTATTATGGAGTATCTGAGTCAACGAAGGTACCACAACACTCAGACCCGAGACAAAACAGAAAAAATCATTTTCTACATCGCCCTGACTAGGAATCGAACCCGAGACCTCAGAGATGGCGACGCCTTGAAAGCAGCGTACGAACCACGGAGCTATGTGTATAAAATCTTTATTCTATTATTTAAGCCTGTAGGCTCATAAAAAGATGTGATCTTAATTTTATTTTTTTCCATTATATTCCTCTGCTGCTTTTATTACGCAAAAACACATCAATAAGACGGTTCCATGATAATTACAGTAAATTGTTTCTTAATATTAATATTTTGTCATCCTCAGTCGGCAGTTATAAGAAACAATAATGAAATTTGCTACATCCCACTTACTTTAATTTTTACCTAAATAATAATTCGAATTTAATGGACTGACGTTGCAGAAATGTTATATTTTATAACACTCAAAAAGTTTATAATTAATGGAAATCTAGGTACAAACCACGTCTCGTCTAAATTGTGTAAACTGTTGTTTCCTAATAATATACAATTAAATATAAATTAGTGACTATTTTTATCAAATTAGAAGTCAATAAATCTTATTTAGTTTTATTTAATAAGAAAAATAAAATTTTATATTGTATTCGACATTCAAAAATTGGATACCTTTAAATATTTCAGACCTGCAGTTTTACCGAAGTACAATCGAAATCTATTTTTCGATAAGTCCTTCATAAAATAACCATTACTGTTATAGCTTAAATTTCTTACATCAAAGATCTTTACATTCTCATTATGTTATTATTTGTCCTTTACAAGTTTATTGACTGTGAAATGTATCCTAAATACGGCTCTGTCATTAACGCAACGTAATGAGCAGCTCAACGTTGCCTGTGCCGCGTGAGTTACTTCTTTGTAACCACGTCTATTCACCAATTTAATGATGCCTCGTTCGTATTGTAAGTACATTTTAAATATTACGAGATGATGATCATTATATATACTTTTTAATTTCAAGGAGTTTCATTGTCTCTTTAAATAAAAAAGAGGATACTTTAAACTAAGCTTTTTATTACGCTTAAACATCGTTTTTAAGGAAGACACCTAAAACAAATTGCTGATTTTTAAATTGAGAGTAAGCAAAATAAAGTCAAGATTTTATAATTAGAAAGTTAGTTCTAAAATTCAACTTTATTCAATTTATTTTCTCACTTGTAGTTTTCCGCGGCTACACCTGTGTAAATTATAGCCTTTATCACCCTACGTGGGTGTATATAATGTAGCTTCTTGTGGGTGAAATCACTTTCATGATTAGATTAGTATTTCCTAAGGATACCTATTTTCATCATAAAAAAATACTTATTTTGAGTTGGGTGGTTGAAATTTGGGTTAGTGTTGAGTCACTCGAGCCATTTGACTACCTCACTTGAGCTATAATCGAGTTTTCGAGTCAATCGAGTTAACATCTCACTCGGGTTGCAAGTTTGCAATTTAAGTGAGATTTCTTTTTATAAATATATTTCTTTTGAATAAATACCTATATAATGAATAATAAATAAAATAAAATACACATTAAAATAATTTTGAAATGTTATTTAGTTATGTAACCAACAAAGTAAAAAAAAGAGTAGCGATGTGATATTAGGGCCAACAGACTCGAGTAATATATTTTTTCACTAGAGTAGTTTGACAAGTTTGCTCGAGTCGCGTCACTAATTTGGCTAAGTGTTAATTAAAAAGCCAACTGCGAATCAGACTCGCACATGAAGCGTTCCGTACCAATTCATCCTGAACAAGTATATTATGGACGATTCAAAGGCACTTTTATGAAGTCTATCTGAGTAAAATTTATTTTGACTTAGAATAAAACGCAAAAAAATCACGTTTGTTGAAAGGGAGTTCCCATAAATATTTATCTTATTCGGTTTTCGGTTATAGCGGCAACAGAAATACATCACCTGTAAAAAAAATCAAAGACAGACGAACGGACAGCGGAGTCTTATTAATAGGGTATTGTTTTTTCCCTTTGGGTATGTAACCTTAAAAACCATAACAGTTCAACATTTCTTGGTAATATTGTTATAGATTAAACAGTACGACAAAGTGCCTATTTTGCATGAAGTAATATTCTACTCAATCTCTTTATTATTTGTATAGTTTATTACATTTTCAATTTCGTTTAGGCGAAAATTGGATACTATACGTTTATTTTAAATGGGAAAGTCTTTGTAAAATTCTTCACTCACATTTATAATGTTATATTTATGATCGATGAACAACATTTTTTTTTTTTTACTTTTAGTATTTTTTTGTTATAAAGTTAAGCAAAAAGTTAACGTCACCAACCTATTAACAGTCCCATTGCTGGGGCTCAGGCCTTACCTATGGATGGCATCAAATTGAATCGAATAGGGAGAATGAGCAATGACCCACCACGCGGGTCCAGTGCAGATTTATGGGTGTAAACGATTGCAGATGCACCCTGGACCAACGCCTTAACGTGCCTTCCGAAGGACAAAAAAGCTCGGTTAACAAATTGTTGGTCACCCATCCTATGCCCAACCCTTGCGAAAGTTGCTTTACAACCGTATCGGTGGTTGATCGCGCTGACCACTGCATCATCGAGCTTTTAAAAAGGTTAATTTCTAATTATAATTGAGAATATATTATAATATTAGGATGAAAGGTCAGCAGAGAATACAGTACATTAATATCCCATGGGGAATTGCTACTAATATCATTAAGATAATCAAAGCAATCTGATAATACGGTCAACAAGAGTTTAGAGTTAGCCGTAGCCGTAGCTCATCAAACTGTCGTTATCGTAACGAATGTTATTGCTAGTGTCGGGAAATTATCGATAGTTAATAAGGATGAATACATACCTAAATAAGGTAGCAGAACCGGGCTACAAGAATATCTACAGTGCGTATTTTCATCAGTGTTTAGGCAATCCATCCAAACATGATTGATTGATTGCCAGAACATTGATAAAAATACGCTCTATAGAAGCGAAAAAGTAAAAGCACTTGTTTGAAAAATTCGTCAGTTCCTGTGTAACTTTGTGGTTAGGGCAGTCGCCCGTATAGTGAAAGCTCATGGGTTCGAGTCCCATATCATAGTGCCAGGGACAAAGTGGATTTTCAAGCGTTTTTGCAGCAGCACCCAAGAATTTTTCAGTAAGTATATCATTGTGGATGCATAATTGATCAAATATATGCTTTAAAAATATTGTGCAATCTCATGACCACCTAAAAGTCTACTCCAATCCGATATATCTTATTTATTCTATAACATTCAATCTACTCATTCTATTTGAGAGTAAATTCCTTCTGATTGTGATAGCCAATTTCTTCGGTTAATAATTCATCCGTTAAAGTCGAAAATAAATCAAACTTCAAGAGCATTACTTATTTCGTTTCCTTGAATTCAATAGAGGCTTTGTTGGTATGTTTTTTACAACAGCCTCATTCTGCTGACTGCCTGAAAATAATTGGGTAGAGATGTGTGAGAGCCAATTATTTTAATTGAATTCCGAACTTTGATTTGAATTCAATTTCGAAGTTTTTCTCGTGTTCAGTGTAAATTCTATAAGTAAACTGTTATTTATCAATTAGCCCAATAAATTTATATAAGTTTAATTACCAATATATGACATTGCCATAAAATATGATTTAAAGACAGTCAGAGGTCTGGTGATGGACATAGATTAATTTTTAACAGCAAATTACTACAACTACTTGTCTTCCATTTTTCAAGGGTTTTGTTATACTATCATTGTCTATACGTTAACTTTACATACAGGTTAACTGTTCACAGAGCAGCATTTTATATGAGTCGATGGCAGTACTAAATGAGAAAACCATTGCGGCCGGCCGAACGCTGATTGAAATCACTGCGACTGGAGTTGCAGTGTGAATGTTCAAATCACTTGTTCAGATGCAACCACCAATTACTTTAATGTATCTTAAATATGTCAACCGTTAAAAGGAGGTTTAGAGATTAATATTTTCAATTTTGGTATTGGGAAATAATAAGGTAAAAAAGAAAATAAAACTAAGGTAGTAAAAATTCACTGAGAAGATAACGATTAAAAAAATTGATCTCAGTATAAATCAAATATGGCGAATCACTTAAGATGGCAGGTTAGTTAAGCACTTTCATAATGTGTTAGGTATGCGAAAATAAAAATAAAATAAATCAAAAGGAGATTAAAAAAAAAAAAAGAAAGAAGCGTATATGTTTATGAAAAAAATGAAGTCATTATTTTTTTAAATTATACATTAAACAGTGTAGACAATTAATCATGGTTCTACTATAGACTTTGTTTTCAAAAGCTACTACCGGCAATATTTAAAAGTTTCTAGTTCAGCTTGATACATGATTCCTTTTCTAATTATCCCACATTCTCGGTCATCGTCAAGATCGCGGCCACGTGAAAGAAATCTCAAACGAAAATTGAAATGTTACTATTTTATTGATTTTGTTTTTGTTAAAGGAGAACTGTAAAACCGCGGAAGTTTGTCTTACTGCTTCCCTCTCGTGAATTGTTTAAAACGATCTTCAAATTAATACATGGGCTTCGCATAAAAGGGACGTCGTTTGACACTGTCATTGACAGTGACAGTTAGAAGTGAGTGATGAAGGTACTTTTTTAGAGACGATGAATTTTGGTTATTCTGCCAATGTTAGTTCGTTGTCTGTTTTCTTTTGCGTTGCTAAACTCCTGTGTTTAACAATGTGGAATAAACTTTGCAGTGTCATAAAGTACATTATTTTATAAATGCAAGAAACGTATTTATATTTAGGCATATTATTAAACTGGCATCTGTTAGGTAAAGTTGTAGATTTAAATAATACATGAAGTCACATTTGGTATACTTATGATTGGATAATACAGCACTTATTATTCCCGTATATAAAACATGAAAACAAACTAATTTATATATTTTTTTTTATTATATAGATTCCACAGCTTTTTGTGATATCGATGTCTTTTCAATAGGATCGTGATACTATTGTCTTGAGAATCAGTCGATTGATTGATAAGTCATTTATTGAAAGTATTCATAGAAAAATATTAGATAAACATTTTTTGAGGAGCTCGCAATCATATTGGTTAAGCAATTTTCAAAGGTGGGTGACCAAAAAAATATTTTTTTAATTCCTTCGTGCTTCGGAATGCACGTTGAGCTGTTGGTTCCGGCTGCATTTGCTGTCGTTAACTCCCACCAAACCGCACAGGGCCCGCGTGTTATAGTTATGGCCCTTTCTCCCTATGCGATTCAATAGGGATGATGACTGGGTAAAAAAAATTAAATTCTATTTAGTCCGTCAATCAGATAATAGAAAAATATTAGATACGTATTTTTTTTATTTTGCTTAGATAAAGTGGAGTGGGGTTCGCTACGTCACAGTTGAGTAGAAAACGTACCCTAACGTGACGTCATGCGAAATTTCAACTCCATGTAACGCCGTAATTTTATGATTATGAAAAAATTAAAAAAATACGTGTTTAATATTTTTTAACACTGCCTGACGGACAAACAAACAAAAATAAGTCATCATCCCTATTGCATTCATAGGGGAGACCTGAGTCCCAGCAGTGGGGATATTAATAAGCTGGTGATGTCCATTTAATAGAAATAGCATTAAAATCACTAAAAGCATTAAAGTTGGAGCTTTGCTTTGTAGAAAAGGTTCAAAAGAGTGACGTGAAAAACTCATATTGTATCATCGTAATGTCTTGATTACGTAAAAAATAAAAAACGTGTTTAATCTACCTGATGGATAGAGAAAAAAATGTCATTGGCAAGGTTTCAAGGCTTCAATGTGTCGCCATCTTTGACGTCCTTGAAAGTGATCCATTCTTTATTTTCTCGATGATGGTTGTTTTGGTAATTTCATTGTTTCAAATTTCCATGTTAACAAAACTTTAGTTATTTAAATTGCGACCTTAGTATATGTGATATTGTCGAATTTATTATTTATTTTATTTTTTATTATTCTTATTGAAGTAATAGTTAATAAGACATTTGAATTTTTCTTTCACCAAATACCCAATCGTCTCCACGAGGATTCCCCGTTTTTCAATATAACTGTGGCATCTAGAAGGCTTCACATCCCCGGACGTTTGTCCATTAATAACCGGCAACAGAAAGCTTGGCTCACGACAAATTTCCATTCGAGCGGCGACACTTCATTATTTTCAATGAAGACGTAAATTTGCGTCATACGTCGTGTCCATTTATGTACGTTTCGCTATTTCTAGATCAAGTACATGCCTATGTTTCTTTGGGTGTAATATTTTTGTGTCTTGGATTTGTATAAAAATAATGTTTATACTTAGTATTGAAATAATACAACCGTTATACGGTTTAATAAAATAATTGATTACCTCGGCCAAAGTGCCACTACACTAGAAAAAACAAAAGACGAACGTTTACTCGAAGAGAAAAGATAAAATCTATTAGGCCACGCTTGTGGAATCACTAAGGAGGTTTAATACAGTTTCATATTTTATTGTATTAAGAAAGTAACTGATTGTTAGATCACACATTTTTGTGACTCGCCAGATATATTGCTGATTCAATAGAGTGAAATAAGAAATATGAGGGATATTACAACAACGTGGTTTTCCACGTCGATACATCAGATACTTAATGAAAATTCGATAAGAATCAAAACAATATTTGTTTTTGGATTTAAAACCTTTTTATGAATAATCCGCTTTTGGAAAACAGTGATCCTTTTTTTTTAATGATTAAAGAAATATAGTCTCGATAAATATCTAAGTTTCTACAATTGACTTCGAACATTGCTCGTCTTTAAATAGATTTCATTCAAAATACAGCTGGAAAATCCTGGCGGGCTGCTTCATTAGTCACAGTCAGCATTCTATCCCCGTGTGGTCTTAATAAAACTGTTTTTGCTGACAGTAGATTAAATAATTCAAAATAATTTCGATAACTAATGTGAATTAAACATTTTGAATCAATTCGTTTCAACAATTTCGAATATATTGAATTATTTTTTTAAATATACTCGTACGCTTTAAGTTACTTTGTTATTAACACGAAAAGCATCTAATAATGTGTTAAAACTCCTTTAAAATAACGTCAATACTTATTTTCTTAAAAACATTATATCTTTCAGAATCCAAATGCGCTTTAAGATTTTCGTGACCTTTAAAACACGAATATTAATGGATATTAGTTTTTGTTTTGTTGTTACAGAACTTCAACGGAACTTGATACCTAAAACTTTTATAAAGGATACATTTATCCACCCTAAATTTTCCTTTGGGATTGTATACTTTGGAAGTTGGTGTGGACAAAATCGCACGCGAAAGCTGATATTTCCGGTTTTAACCCATTTGTTTAGACACTGTCTCTTGACATTTTGGTTGTCATTTTTCATCGCTAGCTGTTCCGCTGCGATCCGGTATGAACTGGTTTTTGTGAAGCCCGTCCCCGACGCAACGTTGTGCTTTTGACATATGTTAAATTTTTGCGGATAATTGACAACGATGGCGTGTAGGATGCAATATTTTAAAATCAAAAAATGTTTAAAAAAACTACACTGGATGTAAAGAAATTATGATTTAATGTATCTGAAGCAAAACTAAAATATTCGATTTATAATTCTACAACAGAGTTTTCTTTCGTTCCGACTTTATGTGAAAATCAATGCTTAATTTTTTTCGTCAGCTTTCCATTTTTATTTTTGAGTATACATATTTTCATTACTTGTTATCCTTAAGTATTTTATAGTAATATTTAATTATAGGTTTTATTAAAATTATGAAGTTAATTTGATTTTTTTTTGTTTCAGGTATGTAGTGAAAAGAATCTGCTTTTAATTTGTAAATATTTAATTCATCCTGGAATAGGTATGTAAGTAGTGATTGTTTTACTTTCGAATTATGAAAGAATAAAAGTAAAAGCTGCTGGTTCCATGGAGATTCGGTATATTTGACAAGACATAAAAAAAACAATGACTTCTATCAAAAGTAAAACTTAATATAAAAATATTAATAATATCAAAAATTTTGTGCATCAGCACAATGTACTAACTATTATTATATTTGTACAGAAAGTATTTATTTACGAAGATCAATTAATAGCGACCAATTATGAATAAACAAAGCAAATTTTATAATCAGTAGCTTTTATTGACTATATTTAATTTCAATATATGCTGACAATTTTGTAAAATGGGTAGTATTTGTTTAATATTTTTATGGTTCAAAATTCTTTGGCAATTTAAGACCCGTTTGTGGGGGTTGGCCCTAAAATGTTTTCTGGACAGATACGAGAAACTTTCTGTTTCGTAATGAGTGGAGCGGAGCGGATACAAAATAAACAATACCAGACCGAAAGTTGGCCGTGGCAGTTGAAGCGAAGTAAATGAGCAATGAAAAACTGCCTTCAGTTCTCTTTTACTTCACTGTTTATTTTAACAAATCTTGACTTTCTGTAAACTTATACTGCTTTTATCTTTTAAAACTTTGCGATTCTGATTCTGCAAAATCTGTCTATATTTATCACTTATCATTCAGAAATAGTTTAACTTTACGCTACGCAATACACAGTTGCGCTACATAATAAAACACTTCGAGGCTATTTTTAAAACAGAATAGCGTAGTATCAGCAGTTTACATCGCAACTCGGAGAGTTTATGAATGTCAATGTGTTATTATGCAGTTGTTTTTCAAACTTTTTTGATGAGAGATAGTGTGTTGCTGAGCTATTACATATGAGAAAGTCCTCTTTCTTCTTTTCTTTGAGATGCTTCTGCGTAGCGTATTATTCTTGTCTTGCTCTACCTTTTCTAACATATACAATTGTGATCCAGTGTCAGTGTAGCATTTGGGCATTATGCTTAGCCATCTTATTGGGAACGTTTGGGATTGTTTAGATTAATGCAGTACTTTAATTAAAATGAAATAATAAAAAATAATTAATGAAATCTATTTCTATTGACTTTTTCGTTACAATCGTAATGCGGGTACCGATTTCAGTTTAGTAAAAGATAAAAAGGAAGAACAAAACACAACACATCGGATACATGTAAAATTTAAATAGTGAAAATATTACTCGGCCACATCTGGTGTCAATTTGCATGTTGATATTGATCTACAGCAGCAGGACAGTGTGGAATAGGTACCGTTGACAAAACCGGTTTTTATTTGACGGGCACAGCGACAAAACTTTTAAGTTAATTTTCTAACCCATTTGGCTGGTTCCTGTGCGCGGCACATGGCACCAATACGTTCAGTGGGATCGGTCGTTGTTCAAAATATTTCGTAATTGTTCGGGGTCAGTCTGTTTCCATTCTCCGGCAGGACGATTTCCTGATACAGTTTTTTTTCTAAACTTAGTGTCACTACAATAATGTAAATAAAAGTATAAATTTTTTGTTATGGTAAATTTCAATCAATGGCTAATGTTTTATTACTTTTTTATTGGTTATTGGTCATTGAAGAGCTCCATGGCGTAGTGGATAGTGCGCTCGGTCTGTGATACGGATCTTAAGTAACTTTCGCGAGGGCAGGTTATAGTATGAGTGACCAAAAATTTATTTCTGGTTATATCATTATTATATTATGTATCTCGAAATCCTCCGTGTTTCAGAAGGCACTTTAAGCCGTTGGTCAGTCGTTAATACCCACCAATCCTCACTGGACCATGGTGGGTCATGACCAATTTTTCCTTTTCGATTTCTTTCGTTTCCATCCATATAAAAAGCCTGTGCCCCAGTAGTGGAGACATTAATAGTCTGCTGATGATGAAGTAAATGGAGATGGAAACAGCGCGGTTTAGCTGTTCTTACTCACGGGAACTAGGCACGGTTATAAGAAAGAGTACCTGGAGAAACACATTAGAAAGCTTTGATTATTAGTACATTGGTATGTGCCATTTACTTTCATGTTGTGTAAAGGTTTTCGATTTTATTTTATTCTGTTTGACTATTTAAAAAAATTAATGTGATTGTATTCATAAAAACACCATGCAATATAAGTTAGACAACAGAATGTGAATGTGTGTTACTAAATGTGCATCAAAAGTCTCAAAGCGCCACACGATATGTACAATTTATAACTTTAAGTGAAAAACTTGTATTAATTTGTAATAAGAAACCTTTTTTCAATGCACCATCGTTCTTGATATTTGTGGGAATCTGCTGGGCGTAAAAAGAGAAATATTGAAAAATCATTTTAACTTTTACGTCCTTCAATTAAAATCGTCGTGTATTGGAAACTCGACCTACTTCACGTCGCGTCAATTCTATTTTGCTGGCGTGATCGCCGTGAGTCACCCAATGCACTCGTTTGTGGTCTCTAACCGAATTCTACGTTTGTTTACGTGGTTCGTGCTACATCGATGCAATACTCCATGTTCGAAATGCACCCGAACGAAACGGGTTGTCTACTTTGTTGCTTAAGCTGGAGAAGTACTCGAGATGTATACTTCTAAACAACTGTTTTAAAAACTAAGAAACATATAAAGTTGAAACAAAACATCATTTCCTTTGTCTTGTTTCAACAAAAATAGGAATATATACATTTTTTCAATTAATCGAGCACACTATATACCTATATATCAATATCACTTTTAGTTAGACTTTCGCACGGCTAGCTTAAGTATGACTTTGAGGTTTTATTATCTAAACATAGTATAAAATCGCTTTTGGCTAACTGTGCGCTCTTTTAAATTGCAAAACGGATTTCAATGCGGTTTTCGTCAATGTACACTAACTAGTTATATTAAAAAAAATTTTTTAAACCTTTGATGGTTCTTTCGTCACAACTGCTAGACGAAAAATATCGAATACCATGGCTACAATATCGATTGCAATATAATAGTTAAGGCATCACTATGTATCAGTAAACTGTGATTGTCACTTTGACATTGACGTTTAAAGAGATTCGCGCCAAAATATTGCCGAGGTCGCTTGTTGTTGATATTGAGTAGAAAAAAGTATTTATCACTACTATACAAACTATGTACTTTTTAATGTAATGAGCTGTATTATAAAATTACGAATGAGCAAGTGTTAATCATGTACAGCCAAAACCACAAGTTTCTTCAAGATCTCACACTCACATATCACATAACATTTTCATATTTGGCATATGTGATTTGGTACGATAGATACGATGTCCTTCGTTAGATACGAGGTCCTCGATAGTTGTACAATACAAGACAATGGACCATTCATCCAGAGGGAGATGAACACTTTCGCCCAGCTTAGGACACAATTAAATATGTAAAGCCGACTGCTGACCATCACTAAAAGGTAAATTATTTTGAGAAAGCTAGTCTATTGGATTTCAACGTACCCCTTAACTTGGAATTTCATCAATACCTAGTAAAATTAACTCTATTGTTTCTACTGCTTGGGGAACATGTCCTTTTTAAAGATAGGATCACTTAGGGAGAATGGGCCCTAGCTTATCATTCGAACCAAAGGGGATTGCCATGATTTAAAGGGGCAGACACACTTTACACAGCAAGGAGGTACATTTAATAGTAATATATTTGGTCACTGCTCAGATCAGGCCCTTGTGATAGTTGTTAAACCTCTGCAATCTTAGAAGCGCTCGAACACAATCGAGTTTCTCAATCATACCGAAAGTTTGATAGAAACGAATCATACATATAATTTTTATCACCAGGTTCCACCGGCCGCTTCGTTCGCGTGTAATGTTTTTCGCGATAATAACTATCCGATGTCCCAGGTACATTGTATCTGTGTACCAAATTTGATTAACAGATACAAACACACACACATACACACACATAACACATAAACATGGATATGACAGAATAAGTTTCGAGTTTATAATGTTAGTATGGTTTTAAATATTGAAAGTATTTTGCTAACAACATGTACGCATACTACACTTGAATTTCAATTTTTAAAAGATTTATTCGGCATATAAAAATTTATATTCAAGCACAGAATGTAATGTAAGGTCTGCTTTATACGACTGGAATGGATCCAGACGAAGTTGGCGACCAAGCCGCCAAGAACACACGTCTTGTAGTAAATAATGCACGCTGTTGCCAAAAAATAGTACTTAATAGCTATGATAAACAGAGATTTGACTTATTTTAGATACGTATATCTGTATTTTACTTGTACCCACCTACTACTGTAGTAGTCTAAGATCCGAACCTAAATCGACCTTCACCGGGTTGATAATGGAATAAAATTTTATTATATAATAAATTTAGTATATTAGAAAATATATTAAAAATGGGTTCGCTAAAAAAATCCTGGACAGAATATTTTTAATAACTTTTTAAAAAATTTTTTTATTAATTGTTGCAACATCAAGATAATAAGAAAAATTTAATTCTGACTAAAAGTATAAAACATATAGAATGTGCATACATTGGGTTGTCTATTATTTACCTGGACGAACTGCTGGGTTGTCAGGTATAAACAGGTATATCGATGCCAGTTAATTTCACTTGATTTGATAATAAAAAAAAAATTATATCAACATAAGCGCTGTTTCATTACGAACACATTGATTTGGGTTGTCTGCAAAAAATTCGGTCCTAATACGGGTTTGCGAATTTTAAAAATTAAAATTTTAACGCGTGGAGAAGTGAGTGACAGAGAGATCCGAGGAAAGTATACCGTGTAATAGTAAAGGACCCAATATTGCAGTCGCATCTGATCAGACCCTGAATAGATGAAAGTGCGCATGCTCGGAATGTAAAATATAGAGGGTGGAGGTATAGTAAACAGAGCACGTTATTTTGGAGTATGTTATTCTGTATTGTTATGATAAAAATGGCTAAAAAGTGTTTTTTGTGTGGTTCGGACGATTCTTTTAATGATTTTACTGTTGAAACTTTTAAAAATTGTTCGTTGAAGCTAGCTTTTCGTAAAAACAAAAACTTTAAATATCATGAAGTTGAGCTTTAGTAAAAAGCAGCGCTCGATTTTATAGGTTATCATATTACCTGTTATAAAAATACTTTCCTCGGATCTCTCTGTCACTCACTTTCCCACGCGTTAAAATTTTAATTTTTAAAATTCGCCAACCCGTATTAGGACCGAATTTTTTGTAGACAACCCTATATCAATGTGTTCGTAATGAAACAGCGCTTATGTTGATATAATTTTTTTTTTTATTATCAAATCAAGTGAAATTAACTGGCATCGATATACCTGTTTATACCTGACAGCCCAGTAGTTCGTCCAGGTAAATAATAGACAACCCAACGTCTGCACATTCTATATGTTTTATACTTTAAGTCAGAATTAAATTTTTCTTATTATCTTGATGTTGCAACATTTCATAAAAAAATATTTTTTAAAAAATAATTAAAAATATTCTGTCCAGGATTTTTTTAGCCAACCCATTTTTAATATATTTTCTAATATACTAAATTAATTATACAATAAGTTTTATTCCATTATCAACCCGGTGAAGGTCGATTTAGGTTCGGATCTTCTACTATAGGCCTTTGTTTTCATTATACTAATTAATGGCCAGAGTTTTAACATGAAAGATTTAAAAACTGCATCTGTAGATAATATACTATTGTAAATTGATAAATCTAATGTAATGGAAGAAAAAGAAAATATGTATTTTTAATATCAAATAAATATATACATTTTTTTTTAAATAAAAATAATATTACAGTAATTCATTTTTCATAAAAACGTTTAAAAGTCAAGGTACTGTTATTTATTTATATATTTAAAATTTTTTGGACCATAATATGTACAATATATGTCTGTTGTTAATACATATTTATCGAGGCTTTGGTATTATCAAATCAATGTCAATTAACATTAGTATTTAAAAAAGGAAGGTACGGATTCTATTATATTAACGGTCAGTTGCACAACCGTCCATTAAAGGTTTAATGATGTCTTTAAGCTCTAATGAATGTCTAATTTGTATGGGTAATGTCGCTTTAAACTAATGGACAATTTAATGGCCTTATGTCTAACTGGCGGTAAGTCTGTGTAATATTTTCTTTGTGTTCTAATCCTCTTTAGTAGGAGAACTTTTCTATTGAATTTCGGGGTAGACCAGTAAAGCTTTCAAAGCGATTAGTTCTCAAGGACAATAAAAATTGAATGTTCACTTAGCGCCTGGCATTGGTGTCTGGATATACGCCAACGCATTAATATGAAATTTCTAAGAATGAACGGTACTAAGATGTACTAGAATATAATACAAAAAGGTTACAAAAATCTCGATTTCTTCCAAAATGTCGTACGTGGACTACTTATGGAACAAAAAAAGAATTTAAAATTTTGTAAAATGAAATTTATTTCATAAATTTTCACTTCTTCAAATAATCTTAAAATAAATAAATCTCTATGGTTAGTCTTAGCTTTATGACCCATAACTTTTACCAATTTAAGGTAACTAAATGCAACTATCATTGAATTGAAATTTAATGATTTTAACGGAAGAGCCCGATTGCGCAGCCTGCGACGCAACTTGCAACGGCCTGTAATAGAATGGGTGACCAAAATTATGTGTCTATGTCGACCTTCTCCGTGCTTCGGCAAGCACTTTAAAACATCTATAGTCGTTAACAAGAATCTATCCACAAGAGTACAAGGTAGCTTAGTGGCATTGTAGATAGCGTCTCGACCAGCAATCGTTGTTGTTAAGCAACTTTCACACGAGTCGGTCACGGGGTGGTTAACCCAAAAATTATTATCCCAAACTACCTACGCTTTGGAAGGCACATTCAGCCGTTGAACCCGTTTGCATCTGCTGTGTCTTAATACGTATTAGAGAATATTAACCCTCTAATACGTATTAAGCTAGTGTGAAGGGTCATGGCCTATCCTCTTTTAACCATCCTGAGCTCCTGCAGACGTTAAAAGGCTGACGGTGATAATGATTTAGATTCTAAACTACAGTGGGGCCCACATATTGATAGATTGTCGAGTAGACTTAGCTCTGCAGCATATGCCGTTATGAAAATACGTAGGTTAACTGACATAGATACTGCCAGATTAGTATACTTCAGTTACTTTCATAGTGTAATGTCGTACGGACTCCTATTGTGGGGAAATGCTGCCGACATACAAACAATTTTTGTGCTTCAGAAAAGAGCAATTCGATCAATTTATAATCTTAGGATTAGGGACTCTTTAAGGGAGAAATTTAAGGAAATAGACATTATGACTGTTGCTTCTCAATACATATACGAGAACTTAATGTACGTTCGTAAAAATATTAGTTTGTTTTCTATAAAAAGTGATGTACACAATTTTAATACAAGAAATAAAAATAAATTAACGGTGCCTGTCACTAGACTGCAAAAAGTTAATAACTCATTCAAGGGTCTTTGTGTGCGCTTCTACAATAAGGTCCCAAGCAAAATACAACAATTAGATATCATGCAGTTTAAATCTACTATTAAAAAAATACTTATTAAAAAAGCTTATTACCTATAAGGTATCCGATTATATGACAAATAAGAACGCTTGGACTTGAGAAGATCTAACAACTGGATAGCTGATTACTTCTTAACTCATTATCTTGTTTCCATTATTATTAAATGATTATGTTATCATTATAAGACCATATTTATTTATTTTTTCTCTATCTCTGTTTATAATGTATAAATCTGGTAATGACATGGTTTTTGTAAATGTCATTACTCTTATTAGAGCTGGTGAGTTTCTTGCTCGTTCTTCTTATCAGCCAAAAGACGTCCTGAACGAGTGGTAGGGAAAAAAATGTTGGACGATTCAATAGTACTTTTAAGAAGTCTATTTGAATAAAGATTATTTTGACTTTGACTTTGATCTGTGTCTTAGCATGGGGACATTAATAGGTGATAACAATCATAACTTTCATTTAAATTGGAATTGTTGCAAGAGATTGGGTGCTTGAACGTATAAACTTCGGCTAGTTTCTAGACACAATCATGTAAAAAATCGGGCCAAGTGTAAGTTGGACTTACGCACTGAGGATTCTGTAGACAAACTAGTAGGTATTTATCAACAATTTTTTTATTATATGATGTCGCAAAAGATTTACGGTCTTCACAATTTTTTCTTTAATTGTGCTATAAGGCGTTGCTTCGTACCAAGTTTCAAAAATCTGAGTTCACGAGAAGTACTCTGTATGTTTCAATTCCCTTGCTAGTTTCGAAAATTTGCGACATCAACGGCTGTATCATTTGATTGCGTTGGTTCAAAAGTTTGATTTTTCCACAGCTCCAAGGTACAGTAGACCTGAGTATTTGATATAAATTTCAGCTTGATACCTTTACCCGTTCCTGAGAAAAAGGGTCTTGACAGACGGACGGAAACAACAAAGTGATCCTATAAGGATTCCGTGTTTTCTTTCCGAGGTACGGAACCCTAGATAAGACCATGTGTAAAACAGACTGGCGTGCAGAGTCCCGTGAAACTATCAATGAAGACTTCAGCCACCCTAAAGTTTTTCCTATTATCTATAGATATAGAACTGAAGTGATTTTTAGATAAAATAATCTCATGAGCTCGATCAGGAAGCAGCGAGTGAGGAGCTGGAATGTTTGGAAATAATGGTTAACAAGTGCGCTCTTCGATGACAATAATCTTTTATTATCTCGTTATTTCTTTTTTTTCTTTAGAAAGCATCTTTAATTGTCCTGGCTGAATCTGTAACAATTTTTTGTTATTATTTGCATAAATATAAATAACTTATATTCTTTTATCGAAAAATTTATGTTAACAGTTACATAAGCTGTTCACAAGATTAATATTAAAGGTAAACACGCAAACAGATATTCTATAGCGGTATTGGATACCAAAGGGATTTAAACTGAACTTCAAAAGGATAAGCCCGGATCCTTGATAGTTTTGGCAAACGAAACTTTTGACAGTATCACAGGAGCTTCTAAAACTATTAAGTTCAAATTGATGTTGGCATATTTTATGTACAGAGTAGTACATCAGATTGCCAGGAAATGTAAATACAGAAATCGATTTTGCACTTTAATGTGAACGAATTGAGGTATAAAACAGATAGGAGTAAGTTTGAGTCTTCTTGAATAAATATATAATTTTCAGTTACATCTGTAATTATGGATAAATAATAAACCGAATAATTGTCTATCATCCTGCGAGTAACAAATATGCTATCAGAATTCATAAACTTTGTATAATAATTACAGGTCAATACTAATGCTAACTAATGCTTGTCTATACTAATAATGTTGATGGGAATTGTTTGATTAATTGTATGTTTGCATCTAATGGGCTCCTAAATTATCGATTTTAAAAATTCTTTTATCGACGGGATGATGAATCAATCGCGGGTGAAACAGGCTGTAATTTTCACGGGAGAGGTCGCGGCAGAAAACCAGTACTAAATATGAATATTGTCTAAAAAATAGCATAATTCAATAAACGAATAACAGAAGATGTAATTCAAAACATCTGTCAATACACGTTTCTGAGGTAAAGGTCCATTTTGATTTTCCTTGGGGTTGCGACGTTCGCGTGACTGAGTTCTGTTTTTCTTCTTTGATTAATTAAGTGACATGTTTTTGTGTGGCAAAACGTTAGCATTTGATTAATTTAGGCAAGGGAGTGCTCTTAACTCACCCTCTGTTTATTGAATATAAAGCATTAAGTAAGTAACTTAGTTACGGAAACAAAGTATCCGAAATATTAATCTTAAAATATATTATCAGTTATAGTATTAATTTATTTTTAGACGTACATTCCTGGTGAAGTGGATGTATGGATATATTTTACGCCTTTCTCGAGTAAATACTAATTTTTTTATTCAATATTTAGTTAATTTAAGAGTCTTAAGATTTGATTTTATTAGTTTAACAATTTAACACTTACACTTCTATAAAAAAACATTTTTTAGCCATGAGCCATAGGATATACCCCAAAATTAAGTCAACCCCCATCCCTATAGGATCAATTATGAAGTAATTACAAGCTAAGCAGAATTTAAATTAAAGTCCGAATTACTTGTAAAAATTATATGAAATGTATTTGACAAAATAGCGGCGAAAAATTATATCATCTACGAAGAAAACAACTAGATTTGAATGACTGCATTGAATGTATGAAAAGGGCAGCTCAAATAAATTTTCTTTCCACTTTGCAAATTATTGCAAAGGACATTAGAATTTTAACGATTTGAAAAGTTCATGTCATATGTTTTCACAAGAATATACATAAAATGTCTTTCTTTCGTTTCGTTTGATACGTTCCAATTGAATTGATTTGCGTATACTTAAACGCAGAATTGCTTAGTAGCAACTTCGATATATTGCCGTTACTAAGGACGAATGGTGTTTGTGCCGCAAGCTTATGAAACCTATGCTCATGACTACTTTTGAGGACTAGTAAGTTTCGTTTGGTTTTTTATAAACAGATACTGTTTTATAAATGTAATTCATAATGTAGTACATAATACACTTTGATTTATGGAGAAACAATAAGTTTTTCTTTGATTTTTAGTTTTCCAATGTACTCGTCTATTCTTTGAATGAAAATAATACCATAAAAATTAAAGTTTTAAGTTACGTTATATCAAAGTATCTATTCTTGGTAACAACTGCAAATCCGAAGCTTTACCAAATGATCATAAAATTTATTTTAGAAAATCTTTATTCTGAAAACTCTCTGCAAACACCTATCGCCACCATATTTTCTCTTTATGAAGACATAAACCTTACTTATGCAGACCGGAAATATAGCGGAATATGTCTACCGTGAACCCAGTAAGGTTTCCCTTAAATTTATAATATGATAATTATGACGTAACTTTTGTTGTAAGATATTCTTTTTTGTTATTTAGTTACAAAATAAATTACTTTTAGTTTTAGTGCTGTTAAGTGCATTATAAATATTTTGGAATGACGGTAAAGCTTATACGCTTATTTCAAAATTACTGTGCCGTAAAAATAAGGTTAAATTGTTTGTTTGGTTTGAATAGGCTATGAAATAACTGGATCAATTTTGAAAATTATTCACCTACTGGAAGTACGCGGGTGAAATAGGCTATAATCTACGCATGTGAAGTCGCAGGAGAACAGTTATTCTTAATTAGCAGAACGCATAATGTTAATGTATTCTTAATGTTATGTATTACAGATAATGAATCCAGGAGACATCTTTTGAAGTTGAGAGTTTATTTGTAAAGCAAAAAGAATAGAAGCTGAAAAATATATGTCCGTATTTAATGTTTTTTTACACGACTTTCCAAAAAAAGAATGTATATTTTTTGTTTTTATTAGTAAGTATTTATGTGAGTTTTTTCCAATATAAATTGCGAATGCAGTCGCTAGGATTGTAAAAGGGTTTGAACCAAATCTCAAAGTGCCAGGGACAAAGTGGATTTTTTATGCATTTTTCATTAAGAATGCTCTTCAGTATAGTTTTCAGTTGTAAATGAAAACAAATATCAAATATAGTAAATTTAATTTAAAATATTTTTTACTCTTTAACATCAAAGTAAATAACCGACATTTCTTTTTTTATTATTCAATTATGACACAAACAGTCATTACAAATTTATTACAATATAGTCTTCAATATGAAAAAGACACTGAATGTCACTAAATTACATTTTATTTATATTATTGAAAAGTCTGTAACTCTACCGTGCAAAGGTAAACAGTAAAGTCTGTCTGATAAAAGAAGTCCCAAATTTAGCAAGGCTTTTTGTAATTTAAGAACAAGCTTACGTTATAGAGCAATGTCAGATTATATTTTAATAAACTTATTGTGGTAAAATATCAAGTAAATGCTTTTTAAAATTTGAAAATATGTGTTAAATAGATCTACTTTGGAAATTTGTTTATTATAGAATTTCGAGTTGCAGTGAAGGAAACAATTTCTTGTGTAATTATATTGAGTTGAGGCGGCACAAGAATGGATTCACCAAGACGAGAGAGGCGAAATGGTCTACGATTGGTTGCGTTAAAGGCAAAGATGAAAGCAACGGCAGAAGAGTCAATTTTGTTATTAATTATTTTATAAAGAATCACCATATCTTTTAACTTGTTTCCAAGGTTGACATAATGTAATAAGGTTTGTTGTAATAATTTCATAATTATAGCAAAAATTTACACACGATGATCGAACTGAAAGTTCTTGAAAATAAAAACAAATCAAAATATTGGCTTTGTCTAGTTGTGTCCATTTACACCAATATAACACCAGTGGCGGACTAAGGGGGGAGGGGCGGAGGTCCGCCCCGGGCCTCTTGTTCTGGGGGGCCTCCAAATGGCTGCAAGTTTCATTTATCAAATCACAAATTGGGGTTGCACTGTCTTATCTTTCTTATGTCCATTTCGTAGTTTGACATTCATTATAGTAGTTTTAGCAGGCGGCAGGGGGGGTGTAAACGCAATATCAAGTGTCTGCCCAGGTTGGAAAATGTTGTAGGTCCCAGCCGTGATGCCCTAGGCACCCGACGAAGTTAGTTCGCCACTGTATAACTCTGCATCTGATGGAACCACCGACAAAAGCATTTTATCTACTCCTAATCGTCGTTAGGGGTCAACATTGTTGTTTCACGGCGGTGCCGTGAGGGACGGATCCCGTGGCAGTGAGCGAAGAGACCTGCAACAAAGATCAGGCAGGTTTCTGCAGTGGATAGGAATGAAAGAGGGATCGCGTATTGACGCATCCCTCTTCCATGTCGGAACCAGCGGAGGTGGTCGGCAGCCACCCTTGCATTGCACGGTTTCGCATGTCTGGGAGAGGCTCTCGATGTACCCGAGCCTCTCAAACCACGAGGGGGAACCAATGGTCGAATATGAGGGTGAGTGTCCTGGCGACTCGGTCACGGCTTCCCGGGTCTCATCTCCCAAGAGAGGGTACACCGTAGGGGTTTTGGTGGGTAGGCCTCCGGGAACTCACTGGACAGCTCACCTGCCGAGTGGGTTCACGGAGGAGATTCCCACACACCCCCTGTTACTTGCCAGGTAACAGGGATAGTGCCAAAAGCATTTCCTCGACGATAAAAAAAAGGGGGTCAACATTGTAAACGTCGTTCGGAAGAAATTATAAAACTGTATGTTATAATATTAAAAGATACTAGAGCACTTCTTCATTGAGACTTTCGTCTTGTAAATCTGTTTGAAAGATTCGTCAATAAAAAACGAATACTAATGCTCCTAAAAAGTTCCTTAAAAGTTTTAAGAGAGGAAAAGATCAACAATCGGATTACATTTTCGCGCTTCCTGCTATGGAAATGAGGTATTTTATTTCGGGCTTGTATTCTTTTAATTTTAATGAAACAAGGAAAAGATCATTTATTATATAACAAAAATCTGCATTTTTATTTACTCTTCACATTTACAGTTTATAATAAACTAACTGTTTTCTCGCGACATCGCTCGCATTAACCTGTCATCTGCGTAAGGTAGTTTGCTAAAATTTTCATTTAAAATCAATCTATTACTTTAGGTATTCCCCCGGTGTAAGTATATGTCTGACTAACTAAAAAAACTACACGTGTTCACTCATCAAAGTACCCGCTCATTAAATAAAAATAATGTAGTCATCAATAATTTTGATCTCATCCATTGTTTTAAATGTCACAATACTTGTCACAAAAGCTTTATAATGAAAAAATATACATATGAATCTAAAATCTTACATTTTTGTGGTCGAAAACAAATTAGCCGAGTATTTGCTGTATCAATTTACTTTTTGATTTGGATTTATTCCTCTGCTTGGATTTGTAGTTAATACTTAAATGAAAATATACAAAAAATATGAGGCAAAAGATCCCAAAGAGTTAGAATTTAATCCAAAATGTTACGTTTATGAGTTTTCTTGTACTTTCATCAGATGTGTCTCAGAGGGGCTATAAATGGAAATATTATATGAAGTGACGTACAAGGAAGGGCTTGCCCTGGTTCAAGATACTTGGAAACATAAAGAATAATTTGTTTTAAAAATATATACTTCTAAGCCAAGGAAGCCAAATTCACTATAGTTTATTAGAAAGGAATGTTAAAATTTATATATATGTAAAGCCGCGGCTGTCTGCGCCCTTTCAGTTGAGTTTTGTGTGAAATGCGATAGTGGAAAGTCGAAGCGCACAAAAATATCAATTCCTTTCTGCGAATAAAAGAAGATACCATTTCCTATCATTTACTTAAGCAATAAATTATTGCTTTCTAGAATCTAAATTATAAAAAAAAATGTATCTAACTGATTTTGATGACATTCGACATTTTGATTTATATTACAAAGGAAACTGTAATGCAAGTCGCGTAATTTTTTTTTAAACCTATGTTGTATTATTAGTAAAGAATATGTTGATGTATATTTTCCCCAATCTTATATAAGTAATTGTGTCTTATTTTTTATTTAAAACTAGTTTAATTTTTAATAGAAATATACATAGATATATATATCTAAACAACATGCGATGAAAGTTAAATGATAAGAATTTATGATTAACGAGATTACCGCCAGCGGCTTCAGGTAATTCAAATATAAACCATCCCCTTATATCACTTTAACTTTTGTTGAAAACTGCATTTAATCCGTTGTGGAGTTTAAAGGCAGCGGGAAGCAACTTTGTTTTATAATATGTATTGATATACTAAAGAAATTGGAGAAGGTTTTAGTTCTTTATTGACAATATATAAAATAAAAAATCGGAGCTGAAATAATGCTTCGTGATCAGATTTGGCAGCAGTAGTCGTCTAATAAATACATTATTTGCTGTATATCAATTGCGTGTCGATAAATAGAAAAAATAAGAAAAGAATAATGTTAGCGTCCCAATATCCGAAGTCTATAACTCTATTTGTCCCGCTTGTGGGGTGAGACACATCTGCACTACGCAGATATTTCCTAGCCATTGGATTTGTTAGCCGAGCGCGCTGTTAGCCTAGATTCAGAGAATTGCCATACGAGAAAACCGCATTGTCTGTATATGTTATGTTAAGATTTCTAAAATCGAAACTATTACATCGTAGACTCGAAGAAATATATTATCGTAATTAAATACTGACTTCATCATCATCATGGAACAAAGCCCTCCCCTATGAATGGATTCGAATCTAATACGGAGAATGAGCTCTAACACATCATATGCACCAAGTGCCGATTAATGGGCGATAACTTCTTCAGAATACCGGTACAAACGGCTTAATGTGTCGCTGTAATGGTGCATCCAAATTTTTTGTCTTTTTGTTTTTGTAATTTGAAAATATGATCTTTCTGAATATTAGTTCGTGAAAATTGTTTAACAGTACCTACCTACTTATCATGTTATGATTGTAATTATAAAATATTTCAATTATGTGTTTAAAATAAAGTGTGTTTAAAGTTAAAAATATGTATAAGAAAAACGTTTAGTGAAATTATAATTTCTACATATCAAAGAAAAGCCAGAAACAGGGTATGTAATTGTTTTATACCCGTTATAACGACCTGTTTGTATATTTTTTTTACAGTTTTTTTTTATACCATAAATATAAGTATATTTATAGTAGAAATCATCAAGCCTAGTCAGCCGTTTCATTTACTATCAAAACAGAGGCACCGAACCCACCGTTATGTAAAACGAAAACAAACATCAATTCTATAAAAAACTTTATTTAAAACAACTTTTAAACGGTGTCATTGCATTTGTAATTATATTAACGTTTCGGACCATTTACAAATTCCGAGTTACACGAAGTTGACTCATTTAAAGACGGTGCGCGTGAAAAAAAAATTATTTACCGAGCGATCTTTTTACAAGGAGTACTTAAAAATGACTTAGTTTAATAAAGATGTTTATTAAATACAATTTGTGTCATATAAACGGTCGGTTACACAAACATCTATTAAGGTTAAAGACGTTTTTAAGCTCTAATAAATATTGTAAATTTGAAAATTTATATCGGTAATGTCGCTTTATACTAATGACAATTTTGATGGCACAGATAACCTCCAATGGGTGCCGTATGAAAGACAGTAAGCTGTAGCCAAGCATCTATGATTCTGCATATATCGTTTTAACAAGAGTAGTAATACGCGTATGCGAATCCTCAGTTACGGCCAAGTGTTCGATTTGTGAAGTAGTTATTAGGTTAATTATAGCAAGTTATAGTGTTAAATGGTGTGGAAAAAAATCTAGAACATCTAATTGCATGAAAGATGGTAGGTATAACTTTTCACCAGTAATATAAATTTTATTTGTATTTTTATCTCGCGGAGTTCAAGTTGTAGTGGACAATTAAAGGTAACTTTATAAAAATGCAGCACGCGTTTGCATCTTAAAATCCATCCCTTTCTCTCATTACGAAATTAGTATATTTATTTCATTCTGACAATGACACGTGTAACACTAGTACCGCTACTGCATATTTTTGCTTAGGTGTGATCGATATCGATATTTCCAGATAAAACACTAGCACAAGAACAATTTGTACTCAGTACGCAAATTAGTGCACAAAAATGCTCCGATGTTAATAAACAATATTTGTCATGCACAGTACCTATGTTAACTAGTTTAGAATAAATCAGAACTAGTTAGAATTAATTATAGTTTAAGATCACGTTAATAATTTTCATCTTATTTAAATACTTGTTCGTCATTTTAAAATTTAATTTTTGCAATTTTTGCTTTTTTTGTCAAAATTAACCCCCTTTTGAATTATAGCTTTAAATTGAAAGGTATAGCAGGTAAACTAGTGCTACAAGAAATGTAATAATGGTTATTATTTTGAGAATAAATATAGTGATGTTGTTCTTCCACTTTTAATAAAAACTTATTTAAACGTATGTCTTTGTACAAAATCGATATTTTAAAGTTAATGATCGAGTGAAGCTTAGCCGTTGGATAAATTTAATAAAATTTATTTTTAATGAAATTTAATATTAACATATAATATCGATGAATTATCGACATACCTTTGACACAATCTTTCCCATCAATACGTAATACTTGTCTTTGTACTAGCTAATAGCGTCGCCGTAGTTACCTCGCCTGCCTCCTACCCTAGCGCTAAGATTGGCATCTTTATTTATTTAACAAAAAATCATCATCTATTGAAGCTTGTCTGTGATTATAGCTAAATGGCCTACTCGGCCATATAAACATGAGACCGATTGAAGAATTGTGCGTCATTCAGAACATTATTCTTTGTACTTTGTTGTCTCAATTTCTGCTGCTATGATTTTATTGACTAGATAAAACTGTCTCATGTTAATTTGTTAATATGTCTATAAATTGAATATTAAAGAGATGGCTTTCTAATATGGATAATATCTTGTCTAATATAGTAAGCTTATTTAACACATGTTTTAATTTACAGATTTTGAATGTTTCTCTTTTATTGCCTATATATAATCTAATCAAATCAAAATGAAAAAAAAATCTATTCAGTCCATCAATTATAATTTAGCAAGAAATGACTTTTATAACAGGCGTTAAAGTTGAGGTGTGTGATTAGATAATTTTTAATTTCAGTTTTGCTATCTAAAGAGCACTATGTTGAGATTTGTTAATTTTGAGATAAATCTGGTGTGGTCATTTTGTTTTTTGTTTTTGTTTCTTATTATTTTCATTATATCGTATAGAATGGGACGATGACTGCACATCACTTTAATCGTCTGTGAATCAAAAGGCTGTCAAAATAACGTACTCTGTGGTTGAGAGGCTCTTCAAGGGTGAAAAAAAAAGAAAGTTCGAAAAAATACATTACATTTATGCATTTTCGTTAGACTTGTCTGAGCAATAAACTTTGTTTAAAAACTATAATATTACATAAACGAGATTATATTACATACATAATACAAATTCCAAGTAGCTAATGCCCTTGTGCTATGGAAATGAGAAACAACCACATCATTCAGATTTGATACAGTAATTAAAAATGTATTTCTATATGTATTGATCTTATTGGGAATCACACCAGTAACCTCAGAGACAGTGGAGAAATACTCGGCTTTAGATATAGCTTAATAATAAATTTACAATTGCACTTAAAGTCCTATTTCAATTGCGAATTCCCACACCAATATTTCTCTATATAAATCAAGAGAAGCTTCAAACGTACTTTGCATTGTTATAGGATATTGGAAGCTATGTTTAACACAATACGCTGGCATCGGTTTACCGAGAATACATTGGTACTACACGTAAATTATTTCGAGTATACTACATACAAACTTGAGGGCGTGTTTCAATATGCTTAGATGTTGAACGTATACCTCCAAATCCCACCGGCCGCTTCTCAAAGCTTTTGGCGATCTAAGACGCTTTGTTGGGCCTTTATCGAGTTGCCCGTAACAGCCTCCGCAAATTTCTGAGGGCCCACAAACGAAGATAGTGGTGCAATGTAACACGGAAAGCAATTTAAAGTATATATATCTACTAACTTAAGGCGAGATTGTACGAAATTATCACTTTTTAAACCACTTTTATTCGAAGGCTATGCTGATATTTAAGATTAAAAGAGTGGAATCTGTTCGGAAGCTGGGTATCCGGCTAGTTGCCAAAATTACATTCACTACAGATCAAACATCAACAATTTAATTAATGGAGATTACCGTAGCCTAGGTTTTGTCATATAGACTTGTAAGCCTTTTAAAAGAGCCATCAGTCTTAAAATCGTTTATTACTTTTTATTTAAAAATCGGTTAGAAAAGATCCACAAAAAATTGTTAATTACCTTAATTTTAAATCTTGTACTTAAAAAAGGAATTTTGCCACGAACACAATCAGCTAACACTTGAGGAGCGTCGCCTAGTACTGGACATGAGTCTTTTATATGTGTTGCGCGGGCGTCTTGATTGCCCTGAGATGCCCTGAGATTCTGGAGCGATTAGCGTCGTGAGTGGTATACACGTTGTATACGTCACACGAGCTTGTTCTATGTCCCCTTCCACAACACTAATTATGGCAAAAATTTAGTGATGTCACGATTTGTAGACAATTATAATAGGTTATTTTAACAAATCGATCCTTCATAGGTCGCATATTTAATTTATTGGAAAAACTTAAGTCCAAATTAATTTCGGCTTCTTCGTTTGGTCAGAAATAAATAAAATAATATAATACTATAATATTGAATTACTATTAAATACTATATCATTGTTAGTTTATGTAAGTTTTGTGATGTCTTAGCCTTAATATTTTTATTGTGTGCAAGTATTTGGCCGGATTTATTATAAACTGTAATATTGTTTTTTGTTTTTTTTTTTTTTTATGTTGGAATGACTGTAATATGAGGTAGAAAAAAAATATTATTGGTTGTTTCCTAAAAACAGAAACATAAATTTCAATAATTAGATCGATATAAAAAATCGTAGAGATGAAAAGGTTTTGAAGATTGATTTTACGGCTAATATAATTCTTTTTAACTATATAAAAAATTATACAATGATAGATTTTGTTATAATCAAAAATCATCTTAAGTTCTTTTATAACTGCATTTGATTTTTTATTTGATTAAAAGTTTAAAAGTGTATGAAATCAAGCGAGCACGTAAGCAGAGCTACAGGAGAACCTTAAATATAGAATTTTCCGTTTGTAGTTTAGAGAAATCCCATGGAAGATTTAAGCGTTTCTAGAAAGTGTCATATAACACGTACTAATTAACACGATACCTAAGATCTATTTGTCCTCGAACGAGATTCGGAAAATTTCGAAACGTTCTTAGAATTTCATAATCATATCCGTGAAAATTATCAGAAGCAGAATCGAGGCCTACCTCTGTTGCATCATAAATTATCGAAATGTGCGTTTCTTTGAAATCGTATCAACATTTCGAAAATAGACGAAATTTTGTTTTCCGGGAAATAAATTAATATTAATTTGATACAAGTAATAACATTAAGAACTTAAAGGATCATTCGTTAAGTTTACAAGGTTGAATTTACATGTACTTTGACGATATACACCGGTCCTTAAATTTAGTTGATCGAAAAATGTATGTTTGAACTGATAAAATATATATTTCAATTTATAAAGGGTAAGGATGATACTATTTGTTTTCCCGATAAACTTTTAATAGGATCTCATTTCCCGGAAAATCGTTTATGGAATATTTAGAGTTTAGACTTAATCGGTTTCATCGTCTATTTGTTTACATATTACAGTCTTTAAATATATCTATGCATAGTAGAAAACAAAGTAAAGTATGAAATATGAAATTAAATCTTATAAATATCTGTTTTTAAATAAACTATTTTAGATCACAGCAGTTGGCCAAGTGACTCGTCTTCTGTGGTCTCTGATATGATGCATGGTCAAGTGTCAAGTCTATGTAGGAAATTAAGTTTTTAATATTATCTCAGGTCTGGGTGTTGTGTTACTTCTGTAGTGTTAGATTATCATATTACAAGTGCTTTAGCTTACTTAATTTGGGATCTGAGCTATTTATGTGATTTTGTCTTATATTTATGTTAATTTAGCTATATTTTATTTAGACTTACGAAAAATCTAGACTGTTTATTATGTATATGATGGAGGCTAACAGTATAAAGGTTAAAAAATTTAATTAAGTCTAGACAGGTAAGCTCATTTATGAATGTGGAAAAGCAACGGTTAGCAAAAAAGTCATCGGTACAATTTAACTCTGCTTGCATTTTTAAATTACCCTGCTTCAGTACCTCCCTTATCTGTATAAATAATGAGCTCAACGTAAAGAGGTGTAAGTGAGAAATTGCTATTACTGGTGAGCTGGGTATGACTTTGTACGATAAGTTATGAGATACTATTATTATTATAACATAAAAACACTCCGCTAACATAAAAAAACATGTATTTTTTTTGTTTATACTAGTATCATGCATAATTATTGAGAAGGCTAGAGAATTCAACAAACCGTTTGACTCGGTAAACGGCCAATGCTGTGGAGCACTCTGCTAGAATTGGGTGCACCAAAACACTTGGTTCATCTTTTACGACAACTTTATAAAGATGGCACAGCATCAGTTCGAGCAGACGAGGTCTTGTCAGATAATTTCTATCCCAGTACAAAAATGTATATTGTCACCATTTTAATTTCAAGCGATGCCGGTTGCATCATGGAAATATAACGACGAATAGGTATATTTAAAATTTGGAAGAACTACAACTTCACTAAAACCCGTCTAGACCGCATATTCATATCTTCCATCTTTTTGTATACTTCAGATACGAGAACTTTGCGAGATATTGTGAAATAGAAGATAGATGCCTTATAAATGTGTTGCTGGAGACGGATTCTTGGGATATATTGGACAGAATTTCGTACCAATATCTCCATATTGCAAGCAGCGTCAATATAATCTTGTACAGACTAGTATCCTAAAAATATTCGTCCCCATATAAAGACGTAATAATCTTCTCGTCATCCAAGGTAGGGTAGAAGGGACCAGACCGCGCGGGCGATCACCGATGCTATGGATCGACCAAATAAAGTCCATGGCATGCACGTCTCTACACGAATGCTGAAAAATGTCGATTGAGAGGGTTAGATAGCGAGATGTCGTGAGACGAGCTACATCGGTCATTCCAGCAAATACTGCGTATTGACCACGACCACCCTGGAAAGAGTGTTACGACTGCGAAGAAGAATTAGTATCATGCTAGTACACAAAATTTAACTGTGCTGCCATCTTAGGCCTTTATCTTAATGTCACTTAGCTAACCATGCCGTCCATGTCATCTAAACTAAAGTTGTACACAAACTGTGTAGATTGAATGTAGCTTTAAAATCAATAGTTATCTGTTAAGTATTGGAACATATTTTCATATATTGTTTGCTACGAAGCCAAAAATTATTGCGAGTGCCTTTGTAACCTCATCATAAATTAGTAAAGTTATCTCAAAGTAAGCAATAATAATCATATTTACTTTTGCTTTTTAAATTTAACGTGTTACGTAAGGACATGAAATCAATATTTAGAATAATATTTAAAAAAAAAAATACTGCATCAAATACCAGTTTGGAATTATGGCAGAAAATAAGCTACTTAGTAAGCAAGAGCTAGTTAGTAATAGCAGATGGTTCTCGTAAGTTTATAACCATATTTTTTCTAACAACTTTTATCATTTCAATGAAATCACTGGCAAAATATTATAGAAATACATGCATGATCTCGCTGCTTTAATTAGATAAATAAATTTGGTATAACAATCTTGGCATGATCTTCTTAATTGAACTCATACTCATTAGGCATAAAATTGTTTGTGTTTGAATTTTCAATGACGTACTTATAAATTTAATTTAAAGTAAAAATCGATCAGTCGTTAAGGTAACATTATAACCGTGACCGTTATAAATATGAAATGTATAACAAAAGAAGACTCTGACTGTGAATTCCATACTTCAATTCCATAAAATTTATATGTAAAGATAGTTTTGATTTAAAAAAATCATATATTTTGAATGAAATATGTTTCTGCTAAATAAAGTTTATGTCATTTATTATTATGCTTAATAATATTTTCACATAAAAATTCTGCCACAAAGGGTAGACCCGGCCGCGATTCTAAGTCTGATACGTTCTCGAAGGAACTTCGTAATAAAAAGTTACCAGGGCTAGTAACTATATTTAAAAAAAATACATAAAAATGCAACTTTGAATTAAAAGGTATAATTTCTAAATGAAGAACTATGGGAGAATTGAAAATTAAATAAAAATTAGGACAGATTAATTACTTACAATTACGTTTATTATAAAACCACTCGCATCTGTCCTTTAACCATAATATTTGGTTGTTATCTACGTTAATAAAATGGCATACTCACAAAAGACAAGACAAGGGTTGAAGTGTGCGCCACCATTATTCTTGTCATTAATATCAATTATTTTCATCGCTGTGTTGAATAGACGTCGATTTTTCCTATTGTCCATTAATAGATCTTGTGTTATATTTGAAGGATTTTAGAAATAAATCAATATTTTATTTATATATGTAATATTATAAAGAAGAAATATTTTAATGAATGAATAATTCTTTATTGTACATAAACACTAATAATAGGAAACAACACAAAAAACAAATAGTACAATCGGCGGCCTCATCGCTGATAAACAATTTCTTCCAGGCAACCGTTTGGACAATTTAAATTTAAATCTAAATTAGGTAGTCTATGGCGTCTAAAGTGTACAAGACAGAAAAATACATACATAATTATCATACATATTATAACTATAAAATATATATATCGTACGTTAGAACAGTGACATAATTCCAAAAAATGCGATTTTGAGTAATGAGCGTTTAAAGTTCAAGAAATTGTAATCAGCCTCTAAACAACGTATCGTCACTACGCCACCTAGCAGTTCCTATGCAATCTACGTTCACAGGGATCTTTGCATTTTAAAGTTTTTACTTAACAAAGAAAAATGTTGACAAAAGTAAAAAATAAGTCGTTTTTGGTTAGTGACATTGTCATTCTCAACGTGCGAATTATGTAATGTAAAAGTTCATAATGACAGATAGTGTTCCATGACTAGATTTTTGCAACTATGTACCGTTTGCGCACGTCTTATATTTTCGGGCAATTAAATATTGTTTGCATCGAATATAATCTGGAAGTACTGGATATTTATTAAACATTCTTTCACCTACGGGTAGTAACATCATAAGGGGATGATATGGGCTTTAAATTATACGTGCGAAGTCGCGAACACCTAGTGTTCATATATATATATATATGGTATGTATGATATCTATTTTTATCTCTAATGTGGTCTGTACGTAAGTGTATTTATATATATATATCCGTATACGTATCCGTCCGTATGATTACCTAAATATATATTCGGAAATACCAACAGCACATGATTTTTATATATAAATTTCAAATTAATTCCTTGACAGTAATATCTATTTGACAGTTATTTTATTTAAATACTAGTGCTGTGACGGGTTCGATGCTTAGGCAAATAAATAAAATGCTGACTAAGCTTGAGAACTTGAGTTAATTAAAAATAACCAAAAAAAACTGTAACAAATAAAAAGGGAATATAAAAACAGTCCGTATATAATTAAAATAGTTAAATAAAACAATTACATATTTCGTTTCTATGTTTTCCGCAATAGATAGAACTTAGTAGATATTTCATGAATATATACGTTTACATGTTTCTTATGTAATAATAATAATTTATATTGAGTTTATAAGATTAATTAAATAAATTACTAAATAATCATGCTCTTGCCGGATGAATTTTTAACGAACTGACATTCATAAAGAGCATATTGGATTACTCAAAATTCAAATTACGAAAGTGAATAATAAAAATAAATTATGTTGAAGATCAAAGACAAAAAGTTTGCATGCGAAAACCTAGGACGAAATAAACGGTGGTATGACGCATCGTTCCAGTAGCTTCGGGGCTTTCAATGCAAACAATCAAATGAATCCCTTTGTAATATTAGTATGGATCAGTAATGTCAGTAGCAGTCATATAGGCGTTTTGGTCTGAATTTCAAATCATAATGTTACGTTTTTCGCGCGTGTCTTGTATATATATGTAATATTCTTTATTACCTCACATCTTCAGAACTGCTGTACGGATTTACATAATTGAGGTATCGTTAGTTTCATCTTAGCGACCCAAGTGTTCTTAGATAGATGATGTTAAAAAAAACAAATAGGGCGGCTGTGCAATGCCATTGTACTTAATGGTTTTACTTTTTTGTTTCAAAAGAGCTCAATGCAAAGATTTTAAAAAGGTAATTATAATTAATTATTGTCATTATCATAATACTAATAAAAATAATACCTTTGCATTTAATTTTCTGAATAAACCTTGTTATTTGTCTAAATAAAAAGACATAAATAAAAAAACCACGCCTGCGTGAAAAACAACTGACTTAAAAGGGCTGGAATAAGAAACAAATTTTATGCAACATCATAGAAAGTATGAAATTGAATAATAAGTCAAGTAGTTCTCTCATTGTTCCCGACTGCATCTTATGAATGATGTTTCATAAAATTTGTATCTTGTACCAGCCTTTTCAGTAAGTCGTTTATTATAGTTTTTTATTATAGTTGGTTATTATTGTTTTCGTAATATAATTCTAAAAAAATACGCTATTTAGATTAAGTAATTTCCCAACACAAGTCAACATTCCTAAAACTTTTCTTAACTCAACTTTTATTCCTTTACAATTCTGCCACTACTCGGGAATGAGCGTCGACTTTTGCGTTGTAATCTTCAGAGAAACTTTTAGACTTTATAGTAGTGACAAATCTGAATGCCAAAGAGGTTTAGTATGTATTAATATGGTGCCTCTCGTTTTCTTAAGATAGTGAACATGAATTGAAATATGAGTTATGATAACCTAGATGTGTGATTTCAGTGATGTGCATCAGATTTTAACCAAAAATATAGCCCCTAGTGAATTTCTTGCCTTTTTACACCTATGCGTACTAACGGTGCTTGTTGTGTTTAGGGTTAATGTATGGATGCGAGTTTCTTTATGCTATCAATAGATATTGAAAGATTAAATGGATATAAATATTCAGGGTTTCACTAGAATCGTTATATCGTACCGAGTGACACTGGCTATGTATTTTATTATACGACTTGTTTTTTAATCTTAAATTATTTTTTAAGTATTATAATTATAAAGACTAGCGACACATCTTTTATTTTTCCTATGTTTAATTTTTACATCTCTCTTCATTATTGCGATTGAAACATTCGCTAGAGCGAGAATTTAGTAAGTCTCCTTCGCCTGGCTCACAGTGATGAATGAGTTTAGCCGTAGCAAATAACAAACCCTTTCACGTGGGTAGAGGCGAAACTAACCGAAATTGCCGAATTCTAATGTTAAATTATGTTCCTTCTTGCCCAAAAAGTTTACCCAATAGTTTACCTGCTAACGTATTGGCCATTTAAAAGGAAATAGGGAACCATCTTTTGGTATTGGATTCTATGTTAGCAGGAAGGATTTTATCCTCATTGTTAGCGCCTAAAAGATTACGTATTTATTGCATAGATTGAAGCAAATGGCTGGAATAGGGACGGGAATCATAATTCCAGTATCAGATGTGGGATTGAATGTTTATGTCCATATGTCAACACGCACGCACCGGCCGCACGAAACGCAGTGGATTATATTAAAAAATATCCTATGGAGTCATTAGTATGATTTCGACGTCAAAACAAAGCATCTATGAAAAGCCCGATTGCAGTGGACGAATGTCATCGACAAATCCGTGCAATACGTTGCGTGCTTGTTAAGGCAGTGGATGAGCACCTTAAATAAGCTACAATACTGCTGGTTTTTCGTTTATAAAGTTTTAATTCCTAAATGAATTAATATGTTATTACAAAGGAATAAATGCAGTGCCCAAGTATAAAATCTATAGTTTTTACTGCAGTTCAAACAAAAATGACAAATGTTTTAATTGATTTTAATACCCAATGCGTAAAAAAAAAACACTATTAAAATAAGTGTTACAAGATAGGGGCGCTATATGGCCAATTTCTCTCAGTTATTGACACGAAATTATTATGTCAGAATGGACTAAACATACCGCAAATTTCATTTTATTTATTATATTACGTTTAAAGTAACGAATTCTTTGAACGAACGAAATTTGCTGATCAAGATGAATTAATTTTGTTAGCTGAGATACAAATATAAACACGGCGAGTTATACGATTTGAATTTATTGAAACATTACTTAAACTAAATTTTATTTTACAAAATCAACTAAAACTATTATATTTCATCAATTCTGCATTCAAAATGGTAGTTTGGAAAATATTCTTAGTAAAAATGCTTAAAAATTATTTATTTAAACTCTGAAATGGAACTCGAACCTACGATCATCGCTCTAGCCATTGAGCTACACAAGACCATTGGGTCTTGGACTGACGATTTATTTCTTGAGTGTTCCATTTCAAAATACTTGGGGCTCGTTTATTTTATAAGTAATTTTCATTAAGAATATATTAGAGAACGTCGGAATCAATGTAAATGGAGAGAAATTCAAATACTAGTTCAAAAGATTTGAATTAAGTGTTTTGTAATTGATAAATACTTTTTTGGGTGTCTTAAAGCATTGGTTCAGATCGATAGTCTGTATAGCCTGAGGTATATTATTATCAATCATTAAAATAAATCTCAGGACCACAATGGCAACACTTATTATCGTACAACACTGTGATATTTCTATCTACTCTAACCGTTCCATAGAAAAAGGTGTTAATAACAACCATTCCGCAATGAACCCATGTCTTATATTATGATGGTCTATTCTCCATTCATATTACACAAATTTGATTAAATCCATAAATAAAGCCTGTGCTCTTGCAGTGGAAATATTAGTAGACTGACAATGAAAACAAATATAAAAATATTTACCTTACGTGTTTTTACAAGTTTCGTAAAGCTGAATCCGCATAGAAGGAGTTTTTCAATTTGTTTCCACAATTAAGCTTGATTGAGTCAGTTATCTTCGGACTGATTGAGTATTGGCTCACTCGGTTATTCGATTTCAGGTGGCATTCGATAAAGTCCGAATTAAGCCATCTGGTGTTAATTTCCATTACGAATATTTTAGGGTTATTCAGTTCACATACTTTTTTTCGCTTTGGACGATTCATTCATTAATTTATTTACACCAATTTATAGTCAAGTATAATTATTTGGGTTGATAATTCTAGCTAATTACTTCTACTCGACTTAAGATACGAATGTAAGGCTCGATTTGATTAACTATTAAGTTTAGTTATTCATTCACCCCTTTTTTGTATGTAATTTTTAACCCACTTCAAAAAAGGAGGTGTTCTGTTTGACCTGTATGTATGTATGTTTGTACGTGATTATCTCGCGTTTGGCTTAATCGATTTCGATGCAGTTTTCAGCATAGTATTTGTAACTTAGGAGAAGGTTTAAGGTATATTAACCGATTACAAAAGGAGGTTCGCACTTTAACAGGGTTCTGATGCAACCTATTATATAAAAATATATAAATATCACTAAAAAGCAAAAGAAACTTTTAAAAAAATTGAGAAATAACCTAAAGTCGGTTCTATATTAAAAAAAAAGTTTTTATTGCTTAAAAATTATAGTTACTTATGATAAAAAAATATAAGCAAAAACAGTGATTGTATCAAAATTTATTTTTAATTAAAGAAAAACATAAATTTTTTGATTCTAAAATTCCCTCATTGACTAACACTATTAACTTTATAAATAAACTAGTGGCCACCCGCGACTTCGTTCGCGTGGAAGTTGGTTTCCCGCAACCCTTATCACTAAGGTGTATAAAAAATAGATGTTGGCCGATTCTCAGACCTACTCAATATGGTCACATAATTTCATGAGAATCGGTCAAGTCGTTTCGGAGGAGTGCGGGAACGAAAATTGTGACACGAGAATTTTATATATAAAGAGATGTACTCGAATGAAAATATTGATCAAATATATGTACTCGGATATAACAAGTTGATACTTGTAATAAAATTTTACATGTGCATCACAAAACAGGTGCTTACATTTAAGCAAAACGGTTAATTACCTATTTATGCACTCATTAATAATCGATGAGATGAGTCGAGATTAAAATACCTGTTAAAATAACCAATACATTCATTATTTTAATTTGGGTGTTTATCTCTTTAATTATTTGTATTATCGGTTCGATTAAAGAAAATGTTGTGTAACAAAAAGTTACACTAATGCGTATATGGCGTCAAGGCCTTATTCTACATTTTTTTACGAATATTAATAGAGTCTCAATCACTTTGTATTTGTACTATCTACCTGGAGACTATCGTGTCCATTGTAACCATCATCTTTAATTATTTGTATTATCGGTTCGATTAAAGAAAATGTTGTGTAACAAAAAGTGACACTATTGCGTATATGGCGTCAAGGCCTTATTCTACAATTTTTTTACGGATATTAATAGAGTCTCAATCACTTTGTATTTGTACTATCTACCTGGAGACTGTCGTGTCCACTGTAACCATCATCTTCATGAATTTCTTCATGGTGACCACTCTGTCACTACCTAAAATGTTGCATATTTTTTTTTCTTTTTTAATATTTGTATTTTTTGTTTTTTTTTTTCTTCTTCTCTTTCTTTCTTTCTTTCTTTCTTTCTTTCTTTCGTTATTATAACATTCAGTCGGTATTCCATGGCGATCAGTTTCTTGTTCATCTTTGTACTTCAATGTTCCAGACGGAATATTATTAGTCCAATGTCCTCCTCACAAATCAACGGTAACAGATATATGTACTATTTAGTGGTCAGTAACAAGAACTATGTCAATGGGTTGTAGTCGAAGCGCTATTGACTTTGCATAATTACGCTAACATTAGGAGAATAGCAAGACGTGCTGGTATTGGGGCATGGTATTGTACTATAAGATGGTTTGTTAGTCAGTTAGGGTTTTGCTATGGGGCTAGTCAAAGAACAGGGATATACCGACTAAAACCCAGCGATGTCCCTCGCATGGAAGACGATGCATGGGATCGGCCCGAAGTCCATACACCGCGCGGTTCGCCCACATTTCGGTCTTCCCTGCAAAAGGCAGATCCCAACACGCAAACTGTTAATTCTTGATCCTCCATCGGGATTCGCAACTGTTAATTCCTGGTCCTAACCCGTCGATTGGAAGGATCCACACAGGCGGCGTACGGGCAAACCCCACGGGTTCCCCTTCGTGTATCCCTTCCCCATACGACCGCGGCTCCACCGGAGTACGGCCACAGTTCTTAAAAGGGTGCTATCAGCCTAATCAACCAGCTCCGCTGCTCCTCTCTGCTCGGCCCCAGTCCCAGCATCGCTCGGTTCGGCTATCTCACACACTCAAACGGTGTGTATCGCAGCCGGACCCAACATCTAGGAACAAGGCCACAGAGGAAGTCCCCTCACCCACGTACGCAAGCCGACTCCCCAGACTCCTTTTACTAACGGTGACACTGGCGCACCCGGCAGACATAATCCTGCCAGGGAACCTGTCAACCGTTTGCCGCTCCGGTTGTCTCCCCTTTAATGGACAGATACACTATTGCGTATCCATGTCATCAGAAGAGTTATCAACCGATACCGCACGAGTGCCTGTAGGCACCGGTACTGGTCGCATCCTCTTTGATGGTGGCACCTCCTGTTTCCCATCACGTGGTTCGCGGGAAGTGAAGCAGCCGCGCGAATCGCGCAACGCATCTTCCCGCGACAATCAGCTACCTTGTGGCCCTCTAGGCCGCACCTGAAACAGGTGTTTGACCTATCCTCCTTATTCACAATTACTTGTAACAGCCTGGACTAAATAAATTATATTGAATTTGAATTTGAACTACGTATATTGAGTATTATTGCAGTGCAATTTTTTGTACATATTTTTGTTTTAATCGTTTTTATTTACTATTATTGTAACCATGGAGAATGATGTCACCGAAAGTCACACGTATTAGCACAGCCCATGATACAATAAGTCTACTAATGAACTTAATTTTTTGTTCCAAATAGTGGTAGAAACGATTACATTACGATTCAGCTTATGCGGCTCATTAATGTTATTGCGTAAAAGGCTAAATTTAGAAACGCCGCAAACCCTGATCATTTAGGCTATTTAAAATCGGCATTCGATATTGATAGTGGTCTGTCATCATTTGTACTGCTCTATCTAATTTAAGTATTTTATTTAATTGGACTTTATGCTGTGACAGCGATCTGCTCGAAGTTGAGTCCGAAACTGATTTTATTACGGAGTTGTTACAAAACTGCGCACCTGATCCTCATCCAGTGTAATTGTATTTAATACCTTATAATTATAACAGCAAAGCTAAGTATAAATTATCATATTCACTGTCTGGTCTGCTCTGTGCGAATGAAGATTTCCTTCAGATTATGTGCTATATAGCTTTTACTATAATAGCTATACCAGAAAATACTGATTTTTGTGAGTCAAATTACGTTTTTATCTATACTTTCAGCATCTTATCATTATAGTTAACATACATATATACTCGTACAACAGTCTTCTTCTTTAATAATCACATGATTTTGTTTACTTACTGTAACGAGACCGCACTAATGACCGCCTGTTGGCACTCATAAATAACTAAATAACACTTAAGCGTGAACACCAACATTTTAGGACACCCCAAGGCCTATACGAGCAATTAAGGCTGTAATACCCATGCCGCGGTCAACTAGTCTGCCACTTTTATAGTCGGACGCATAAATGTTAATGGCGAGCCGCCGAAGTAGGAAGAATTCGGGATGTTGCGCGGTTAATGACATTAAGCCAGATGTTCGTTTGCGTGTTTCATTAAAAAAGTTACCCTTGCGGTGGTCCTGTGAGATGAATATTTTAGTAAGCTAACCGTTTGGAATATGTAACATTTTCGAGATATGTGAGACAATGTAAGGCGTCACTCTTACACAAATACACTTTTTCCATAATATTTGAACAGGAGAAAAAGCACTATTCATCTGTTTTAGGTTGCCGATTTAATTTAATGAGGGAATCATCTGTATAACTTTATAGCTATTGTTACGATCAAATCATTGGAATCATACGTCACAAATTATGATTTGCGTTATTTTTACTGAAAAATATTCTAAATGAAAATGCTTAAAAAATCCACATCTCATAGTCCTAGGGACAAAGTGGATTTTTTAAGCATAATTAGAATAATTAAAATGATTATGTTTGTAAAAAAATAATATTTTTTACATTTTTTTTTATTCCGAGATGGCTGTACTCGGAAATACCTATGTGCGTATATTTAAAATAGGTGTTTAGTGTCTTAGGAGTGGAATAGAAAAAGCTTAATTAGCTTTATTCATAATGATTATATTTTATTATTTTTATAATTTATGTCGTAATGAAAATACCAAAATAACATTAAGTGCAATTACATTCACGACTATCTCATATATTATTAGTATATTACAGTTAAAAATACATTTGTGCTTCGTAATTTTTGGTATGTAGATTTGTTTCGCAAAATTTTATAGATCATATACCATTAATCTATGTTACCAGAAACAAGACAGTATATACAAGTAAGTTGTCAGGAATACCAACTTTCTGGTGACCATAAAAGAGGAATTCGTGACGAATTTCCGTAATTAATCAAAAGGGGAAGTCGTGATGTTTTTATATACGGTTGAGAGCACGCCAGAGCGATGCCAAGCGACGGCCAATTAAAAGGGGCGCTTAGCAAGGAAGTGTAATTAATTTTGGAAGGAGTTATTTTTGTAAACAATGTGATATTAGCTTCGTTTGAAAAATGGTGGTGGACAATCGGACTGCTAAGTGTTACCTCGATAGTCTTTTTTCATAATTTAGGGATGATAAGAATATATAGATAGATAGAGATGACCCCACTTTTATTTTTTATATAAACACGATATCTTTCGACATCGATAGTTTATTTATTGTTTTTAGAAAACGAAATTTACCTTTTTTCTTTGTTGTATTATATAATTATGACATTTTGGCGCACTAATATTAATTAAGACATAAAAATACGCTAAGAAAACTTTTAAAAAATTCAACCGTAAAAGAGGTGAAATACCCGCTTAAATATTATAAGGTGTAATATTACTATATGCCAAGACTTCGTGGGATGGATTAGTTAAGTATACTGAACTACATTTACTACGGCAACATAACTGAACTCACTAAAAAATCACCAACTGTTTCATACTGTTGACGATTGTAGGTATTACAATTTTGTATTACCACCAACCTATTTCGGACATTATGTAGCAAGTGAGTTTATTCAGTGCGAATTCAACAAAGAGTTGATTTAATTAATAAAGTTTTATACATTTTAATGTTTCGGTTCCTTCGCTAGCTCCTTTAAAACAAGGAGGATTCCAATTTGATTATAAATGACGTAGTGCGCAGGAATATAAAAAACGGAACGGAAACGAGCAAAATAAATTAACTATTATTTTTTAAGTTACTATATAAAAACATATTCTGTAAATATTTCACGCCTGTACCTGTTGTCGGTTAGATCGGTCCTCTTTGTACTCCGCCAGCTCGGCGTGAAGATATAGATAGATTAATAGATAGATTTCTTTTTTAATGAGGGGTGGAGATGCTTTGTTTGTATGTCACTTCTATATGCAATTAGTTTGCTCGTTTATAACGTCATAATTGGATTTATTTCTAATCTTTTCCATTTTGGTTAATGTGAATTTCCAATCAATTGATTAACTTTTCATTCAAACCCTTTTTTTTAAATAAAAATAATGTGTAGTCGTGTAAATCAAAATTATCCCACACCAAATTAAGAGAACAAAGATTTTCATCGATCTTACGATAATACGTCTTTAGTCCTGAAACTAGACGCGCGGCTATTAATTACTTACAAGACAAAGAAAAAATCTACCGTCATCACTAGTCTTTGAAAAATTATCCTGACGTTGCATTGTTTTTCATCAGCCTCAGTGAACAGAAGATTGCGAGCGGTGGCGTGCAGATGCCAATTAAAAAGCGAGCTCTTAGCACTAAACCAAAAGCGGGCACAAAAAGAACCACTTTATGCTAAATAGGGAAAATCTGGATTACGACTTTAACTTTGAAAGCAAAACGACACTAGTTTTTCTATTTAGATTGTTTCGTGCGAACGAATGAATGAATGATTTTTTTTTAATACACCATACAGTGATCAATCAAATGCTACAAACTCACTATCCGTACAAAAGAAAAAAAAACGTGATAAGACTTTCTGTAAATAACATAGTATTTTGTGCACTAATTATGTGTACACTATTTACTTAATTCTTGTGATATAAATTTCTATTTCAATTTTAGTAATATTCTAAAAGAGTTTTTACAGAAGTAATTTTTCTATTTCAATATTAAATCTAGTAACTTATAAATAAATAATTACTTCCATTTCTGTCTGTTGGAGTGTCTTCAAGTATTATATATTAAAAAAAAATTAAAGGTTCAAATTTATCTGTAAGGGATCCCATTGGGACTATCCAATTTTAATAAATTAAACAGTGGCACGTTTTTAGGTCAACATTATTTACTAATTTTATCTTAAATAAAAAAAAATATTAAGTTCAAAAATTAAAACCAGACTACAGTTAAATTATGCTCTCAAAAGTTTGAAACAAGAAATTATAACAAAATGAACTATTGTAGCATACGAGTAAGCTGTCCTTTGGTCATTGCTATTATTATATAACTATCGCTATAAAAAAAATTCTCAATATTAATTAAATTTCCGAAAAGTCGCAAGCAAAACTATCAATATGTATTATATTTGATATGTGCTAAGCCCTTTCATTTGATACCCTATAAAGAATGATTGAATAATTTATTTTAGGTTCTTATTTTATGCTCTCTATAGGGCGATGTTGCCAATTTAATGTAACGTCTCATAGCATATTGCACACGAAATAAGATTGCAACTAAGACGTTTCTAATGATAACTCATTTACGATGAGCAGTTTCGAAGTTTTAATGAAACAGATGAACATTTCATACATGCCGGCCAAAATCATAACTTTCCTTTTCATTCCGCCCTAGTCGTGTAAAAAGGAAAGATACGATTGTTGTTTATTAGCATTGAACAGGTCTGAAACTACTGAATCGATTTTGAAAATTCTTTCAACTATAAACTGCTATATCATACGCGAATGATATAAGATAAAATTTGATCGGGCAAAGTCGCGGTAAAACAGCTGGTCTATTTTAATTCATTGAGTATTCATTTAAGGAATTCCAATTCCAATTTAATTTATTAGGGTTTTAAATGGTTTTAATTTTATATTTTTATCCACAGTTAGCATTAACTGGTCTATTATGTAAGATTATATGTATGCTTCGTAAAATATACCTAGAACTAAAAGCTTCTATGAAAGCTTTTAGCCTCTAGGTATATTTAAAACATTCATAAAATAAATTAAAACATTCGTTCATTTGCCTCTAACAGTATTATTTTATTGTATTGTACTCAACCTACATATTTTGATTTTATATTTATTTAAAAGTTGCCTTGGAAATCATTGCTTTTTACGCCATGTGCCATACGGTAACATTTGATGGCTGATGATAAGGTGGTTGAACATATGGAAAATATCTATATGTTGTATTGTTATCCATTTTTTCCTCAATAACACTCAGGATTATTTCAATACATTCTAATTTAAGAAAGGATTTTGCTTTAAGTTTAATGATTATAAAAACAATTTATTAAATTATTACCACTGACAACGGAAAAGTTCTATAGATTACTTGTTTAAGCCTAACAACACCGGGTATTATACGTAGCTAACATATAGATAAAAGAACTATTTTCCTAACTATTGTTATCTGTTATTAGTGCCACTATGCTATTAAATTATATATTTACACACATTCTGAAATTTACTGCGCTCGATTCATAGTATGAACAATGTTGGCTCGTCGTTTTAGTGGCGCGCCGTGAAAATTTATCTCCACGTGATCTTAATTGAACATCCGCCGGTCCAATAGTGATGGCGGATGTCGTATCAACAATGACGTGTTTCGTGAATGACGTCACCCGCTGTCATATATTTTAAAATTGGATAAAGTAATATTTATATTTAATAGACTTCTGAAAGTACTTTGTAAAATTGTGCTATTTTTATGTGCACGTGCACAAGTTAAAGACACAAGTGTGGAGGGTAATTACCCGTAGGTAGTGTCTTTCCATGGAGCATATCCATAACCATATAAAAATACACATGTAACTTTTTGTTTTATTACTTATTAGGAAATAACATGTCGAACACCAAAAAGATTCAAACGTCAGAACAATGAAATAATTTTTCAAGATTTAAAAATAAGTTTGTAAGTAATTAATAAGTAGTTTTATTTCATTTAATACATTCATACTAATTTCTTCACTGAAATAACTCAGTGCATATAATGTATGATTATGTGACTAAATATTAATTTCAATTGCAAATTTAATTCTATTGCACAGTTTCTTATGCTCATTCTTCTCCACATTTAAATAAAACCATGAAATAACGGTGAAGAAATTATAATCTATTTATAACGGTTGTATAAATATTTCAAATTTTAATAAAAGTATTACTTTGTACATTTAGTAAGTTTTTTTTTTAGTTAAGAACTTATACAATATGATGTTTTATGTATCTTTTTAATTCATAGTTCCATATCTTTTTCTCTGTCTAGATAGCGCAAATCGTTCCCTCGTCGTACACTATATTCGATCGACCTGAATAAATCAGACAATAGAAGCCAAACAATTTTATCGGGCAAGTTTATTTTACGAGCGACATATCCATATAACTATAATTTGGTCGGAGTTTTACCACTATTTACCAAGAAGCGGTCCATTTCACAGATTATATAAAGAGTATAACGCTATATTTGTTTAATTCTTCTTTCATTCATCGACAACGAGAACAAACAATGATTTATTAGACATTTTTAAAAGTTATTGCTGATATGAACTATCAAAATTGACTGGTTACATAATAAATATCTTCTGTAATATGAAGTTTCGATAAATTTGTTAACATTATTGATCGAATCAATTCTATTTTGATATTCAAAACAGATATATTTTTTAATGGGGTGCTGTTAAAATATGAATAAAATTATCGATGGAACAATTGGATACAATACTAATATACTAGGTGGATTGAAAAGTTCGCGGCTTAACACATAAATACCTAAATTATTTTAATGTAACTGACCTCATTAGTTTACTCTCTGGTTATTAAATTGTAAAATTCTATCGCAATAGCATTAACTGTATATAAATAAGACTGAATTTTGTGAGCCTTTGTGCAGCATTGGAGAATGGAGAAAATTGAGCAACGTGCGGTCATCAAATACCTGTTTAAAAAAAATTAACTCCAAAAGAGATTCACGAAGATATGTCAACAACATTGGAGAATCTGCTCCGTCGTATACGATTGTGAAGAAGTGAATTTAGAATTCAGCAACCCACTTCTCACGCGGACGAGAGAGTATTGAAGATGACCCTCGCTCTGGCCGGCCTTTGAAGTTTACGACTGAAGAAAACATCGGGAAAATCTGTGATCTGATATTGACAGATCGGAGATTGACCATCAGGGAGATTGCAGACATTATTGGCATCTCGTATGAACGAATACAAAACATCATAGTCAATGAACTTGGATTTTCTAAGGTTTCTGCGCGGTGGGTACCCAGATTGCTTTCAGTCGAACAAAAACGAATACGCCTCACGATTTCTCGCGACTGTTTGGAAATATTTGAGGCTAATCCATAAGATTTTTTATCCACATTTATAACAATGGATGAAACTTGGGTACACCACTACACCCCAGAGTCAAAACAGCAATCCAAGCAGAGGAAAAAACATGATGAACCGACTCCAAAAAAAGCCAAAACAATTTTGTCAGCTGGCAAGGTGATGGCGTCAGTTTTTTGGGATGCTAAGGGTGTCATCATGGTGAACTTGCAAAAGGTGAAACTATAAACTCGGCTTATTACTGCACCCTCTTACGTCGCTTGCGCAAAACAATCAAAGAGAAAAGGCCAGGATTACTCAGCGAGAAAGTGTTGTTCCCTCAGGATAATGCATGCGTTCACACGTCTGTTGAATCTATGACTCAAATTCGTGATTGTGGCTTTGAATTACTGCCCCATCCCGCATATTCTCCTGATTTGGCACCTTCAGAATTTCATTTATTCCCAAACCTAAAAAAACACCTTGGAGGTCAAAAATTTTCATCAAATGAAGAGGTCGAAGCTGCGGTGGCTACTTTTTTGAAGGCCTTGAAGAAACTTTTTTTATCACCGGCATGCAGGCGTTGGAAACCAGATAAAAGAAGTGCATAGAGTCAAGTGGAGATTACGTGGAAAAATAAAATTACTTTTGCTTATATTTTATATTGTTTTCTTGCTGAGGCCGCGAACTTTTCAATCCATTCGTAGTTCTAACTCTTAGGAATTTCTTTCACTATTAGGAATCATATTTGTCAGTAACTCTGCGTTTAAATCAAATAGTGTTAGATTTCAAAGATTATATACATCTAATAGTTTGCAGAGAAAGAATAACAACAAATGGATTTAGATTAACCACAGGAATGTAAATGGAAGGTAGTTAAATATTCTTACGATAGGAAACATCAAAAAGGAAGTTTAGATTTTTTTTAAATGTGATTTTGTCGAGAGAAAAAGTCTCTCAATGACAATACAGATAACAGTACAGAACCTCGAGGTGTAAAGACTTGATTGCCTCGGATGGCTGCCTCTTGAATACTGCTCAAACGAGTAGTCTCATAATGTTTGGAATATATTAAATATCTAACAGACTTATAATTTCACAAAAGAATGAATATATAGTTTTAGTAAATAACTATGTAATTCAAACTTAATAAACAATCTTACTGTTATATCTGATAATACGTGAAAACTCGAATAGTTAATAACCTGTATTATACGATATTTATATCACTAAAAATATTCTTTGGAGATTAACCGTTTAGAAAATCTATATCTCCATCTGTTATATATATCAATAGTAAAAAGTATTGTGGCCAATTTCAAATAATGGAATAAAATAAATTCATAATAATATTATTATAACAGTGTTGGAAACGTCGAGCACGTTATATCAATTACGTTTACAAGTACACGGAATAAAAACAATATTTCTGGATAATGTCACCGTATTCGTGATTTATGGCGCGGTTGTGTTGTTGCGTCCCATTTGGACTTTGTAATTCGGCTATTTTTTTCTTCGAGTAAGAGAAAGGACGCCTTCCGCACGCCGTGTGTCGACATTTAATATTTGTGGGATCTAATTTTAACGGGGCGTCGTAGCTCAGAATTTTAAAATATATCTTCTGACAATTAACACTTGTAGACGTGTAGAATGGAGGGATATTTATTAACCACACAACAGTATAAGAATAAACGAAATAAAACTCTGATTTAAAACAACTTTAAGAGTTTTTTTTTTAACTTACATATGGAGGTAGTATTACACAAACGGTCGATGCCGCAACGGTTTGCGCGCTCGGTTTGCGTTACAATTGTTAAACAACTTTTGCAATGGTCGTTTATAGGATAGGTGCTCTCGAGCTCCTCTGTGCTTCGGAAGGCACGTTAAGTCATAGGTCCCGGCTGCATCTGCAATCGTTAATAACCCCCCACTCTACACTGGGCCAGCCCCGCGCGGTGAGCTCCTATTCGATTCCATCCAAAGGGAAGGAATGACCTGCTTTTATATAACAATATAATTAAATGTCGGTTATTTAGTATCCCAATTCTAATATTTACAAGTATTCTAATACTAGAAATGTAACCGTAGCATCAAAAACAAGTTATCCAGAACATTTTAAGACAAATATGTGGTAATAATGGGCAACTGAAGAGATAACTCGTAGGAATTCAGACAAATGCGTGCCCAATTTGTCCAGGGCGTTGTAATGCTTGTATTTTTCACGAGATCCGGCCGGCTTAGGTCGCGATGCCTTTATTTACTAAACGACCATTACACTCAGAATTAAGGCGTTCTCCGGGATTATTTGTTTTGTTACAGTTTTGAGAGACCTTTCGTTCTGGTCTGTGGGGAGTTTCAAATAGGATTCATGATGATATAGCTAATTTGTTAAAGTTAAAATGGGTACCGGCAAATTGGATATTTCATTAACCGTGTCTGTAGTTTGTTGGAGTTTCTAGGGTCGAAAACTGAGCATTATTTTTCCCTTATCCTGCATATTGGATTTCAAAAAGAACTGTTGATAATTGTGTATAGGATGGTTGGTATAGGAGGTTCAGATGATACCAGACTAGCTATTATCTCGCGATTTTGCCCATGTATATTTATATATACGTGAGTAAAATCGCGAAATCCTATGTCACCCTTGAATGATGTAGCTACCCGTAGTAGATTTTTTTTAAATAATCCAGTAGTTTCGAAGCCATTTCTGAGGTCCTGAGTATGATGCCGGCCGAATTAATATAGAAAATTTAATTTTCTGTATTGTCTAAAGTCTAGGTGTTGTGGCACCTTCTTTGTCTCATATACTGCATATTACGAGAAATGTCAATGATGAACTAATATAAAGTTTCAATTGCGTGACTTATCTATTAGAATTTTATCAATATAATATTGTAATTTTTTACTACAAGTAATTATTGAATTGACTTGAATTGAGTTGACATATTTACCATTGCTTTCGTGTCGTGTTTTCGTATATCAGAAAATTTAATTCTTTCCTTCTGTAGCTAACAATAAAGCAACGGACTGTATTACGTTTTTATAGCATTTTTATAGGTGTTCGATAATGTGGAGGCGGTCTTCCGATGGTCTTTTTATGTGCCGTGTTTATTTTCACAAGACACATTCTTTTCCTTTAAACATACTGAATTATTCATAATTATTTTACTTCGAAATGGTATTTCGTTGTAGCAGACGGCGGAAAGGCGGCAGCAAATGCCGTAGGGCACCAATTAAGTCCAAAATAAAATAGAAAATTTAATGTTCTTTATTGACCCAAACAAGAATCGAACTCGAGACCACAGAGATGGCAACACAATGAAACAAGATGGTGATATAATTTGTAAATTTTCGTCATAAAGATCAAATATCATTAATAGGCTTTTACACAGTAAACGTATGTATTATAGTTTTAGATGTTAATTTTCATTGTTAGTGTTGGTCTTCCTTCCTTCATTTTTTTTTGTAATGTGATTTGTGAATGTCTATAACAAATTCTTCTTAATATAGTGTAGATTAAAAACGACGAGAATATTAAAAAACATTATTATAAAATATCGTAAAACATTTGAAAATATAACAAACTCTAAAACCAGACTGAAATATAAATTTAAATTATAAATACGCATTCATTTTATTCAACCAAAGCATTAATTTGATTAATTAATGAATCATTCGAACGTACTCCAATGCAATAATGGATTTAATCAGGACATAAAGTATTTATTTGATTCAATTTCTGAGAATCATAAAGAAGCAAAGGCGACTCAATGATTTAAATAAAACAATAGAGTTTCAAAGTGAAAATTGAAATAAAAACGTTAATTTAAATATGATTAAAATTATTTTATAGAAAAATCTTTCTTACTTTTAGACAAATAGCAATTATTATATAATTGCAAAATTCATTAATAAAAAAATCCCATAGGTAAATAATATATATGCTTAGTTTTGACCTATGTAAAATGTTATAAGTACTATCCCTACTATGTGATTGGACAACAGGAGAAATTTGGACACTCATATTTTAAAGGACTTCTTTACTACTATTATAATCTGATAAGTTTTGTGTGCTCATTCTTATTAGTTTTAATATGTTAGTTTATCATTCTTATCGAGTATATGGATAAAACTTTTATTTTAGAAATTTCACCATATAAATCTCTATTAGCAGAATATTGCAGTGTGCGTTAATAATAAAATTTTCATAATTCAACAACGTATTACAAAATCGTAAATTAAAAGTAATGGAAGTCAATCGCCTTCTTTGAATTGAAAAAGGAAAATCTGTCTCATTTCTCCAAAATAACCCTGCCAATGTTATAAATTATACGTCTTATAAAACTGGCGAGCCGTAATAAAAAGAGTAGTGAAAGCGTCCGACTACAAAGTACTTGGCTATGGCCACAATTCGCGATTTATGCGATAATATCGTTTCCAGAAGGAGACAGTTCCTTGTTGCCAAGTCAGATAGTAAAATAGGTTCTTCAAGTTAACGTTCCTGTAAGTTCTTAGACATGGAATAGTATATATTGTTACATAGTATAATGGTTGTTAAGGAATTATTTAGATATTTATAGTAGTGTATCTTTCTTTATCAACAAAATCTAGAGGACTGATTATTTTTCTAGTTTAATAATATTGAAGTATTTCACTGTATATCAATGATAGATATGATAGTGTTGTACCTCATTAGTACGGTGGTTCAAATCATGAGGCACAAAATAATCTTTATTCAATTAAACTTATCGAATATGCCTTTAAATCGTCAAACATTTTTTACTTACCAGTTTTTCAGGACTTTTGTATCATAAGACAGGGACGATAATAATACTGTCGACATTCTCGTATAGGTAGCTGTTATGGATACTGGTAGGTGTAAATATAAACTAAAGATTAGCCGATTAAACTTAGATTAGGTAAGCATTTTAAATTTACCGAGTGTTATCATAATTTTATGCTCATACATCTTAACTGTAATATCTATAAATTTTTAAAAATGCCTATCATCGATTAGTTGTTTTATAAGTAGAACAACTTATCAATTAATATATTGTAATTCGATTATTTCGATAGCGATTATTCAATACTATCGATATTATAGAAACTACGATTACCTACGACATTATTACAGCTAGCCGGGCTCCGTACTCTTAAAAGTAATTTTCGTTATATCGCTGAATTTATCATGCTCTGTCCCACATAACTACATTATAGATTCAACGAAACGTTCTAAATTAAACGTCGCTTTTAATAATGTCAACCGGCCGTTGATATTTTGTAGAAATACTGCGTTTTTGAAATGTTTCAGGTTCAAGTGCAGGTTGAGTGAATCAGTTCCTTCTAGGCAAGCACGCTCCATCTTAGACCACTGCATTGCTTACCATCAGCTGATCTGTGGTCAAGTGCTTGCCTATCTAGAATAAAAAAAAAACAAATAAAAAATATATTCCCTTTTGCAGTAGGTTTAATCCTCTGATGCTGTGACGAAGAACTCACGATAGCTCAGGTACTAATCCCGACTTAAATTAATGTAGATTTTTCAAATTATATTATGTTTATTACACGTTTAGTACAGCAGGTAAGTTTATTTCACTTATGTATAAAAGAGGTTACGCTCTCCAAGAAGACGTTAAAATAAACGCCGCCTGTTCTTAATTGTGACAGAAAGCAAACTTCTTGGCAAGTATCTCCGGAGTAGGATCTCGGCGTCCAGACCACAGACTTGGGAAGTCAACTGAAGTAACACAGCATACAACTAAGGATTTTGCAGTAATTTTATCAAATAGAATAGATATATAACCCATTACATTTTCTAATATTTTCATATTAAATTTAACAAATGTTGTATTGAAAATGAACGTAATAGTAATCTTAGGCCAAAATCGATCTAAAAGCCTATACAATGCTCTTGTTAAGAAGTCAATGCCTTTTAGTAATAATCAATCTTTAGTCAATTCCTTTTAGCAATATTGTCTTTTGGTGTTTCAATTTCAGTAAGAGATTGCTTTGAAATATATTAATATTCAGAGTGAAATGATAAAAACTTACCTAAAATTGAGCTCAAGTCACTCGAGATTCTAAAATATGTAATTTATTTCAAATTATAATGCTTCTAGTCGATGTCGTAGTTATAAGTACAAAGAAAGACATATAAAATTTGATATATATTAATTTAGAAAAGCAGTATTCTTCCAATTTCAAAGTTATTTATGTAACTACTTATTATTGGATAACAAAAGCAGTTTAATAAAAAGCGCTACTTAAAATGAGTGGCGAGTCTCATGAAGTTGTTGATGGCTGCGGCGAAGCGCTCGACATGCAATTTGCATGCCATTGCTGCTCCTTACCGCTGCATAATTAAGATTCATATATTTAGCTCAGCGCATAAAGCACTTTAACACGTTCTAATAAATCGGATAAATTACAAAACGTGTTGGCCTTTTAGTCTCGTGTTGCAACTTATGAAGGAGGCAGTTATACTATTCATACACTAATTAATCAACGGTAGATTTATGAACCTCAAGCATCGTCGCAGGGCTGCTGATCTATCGGTGTTTTAAAGGCATTTTGGTGAGTATACAAAGTAACTCCATGATTCGATAGTTCCGTCACCGGAGTACCAGACGCAGGTTGGCTTACCACCCGTACATAGTCGACATCCCACCTGCTCGTAATAAGCGATTTGCCAGTTTCTTTCTCTGTCTAACAATTAAAGAATGGAATGCATTGCCCAATTAGTATAATCTGGCACTATTCAAGACCAGAATGAATAGGCACTTCCTGCGTAGGCACATACTATCTTAGGCCACATTTTACCATCATCATATCATCAGGTCAGATACTGGCCAAATGTCAACCCAGCGTGACAAATAGTGTCAAATTTGACATAAACCTTAACTTTAACTATGGTGCAATCCAACCTAACTATTTTCACGGTGTTTTAGTGATGTTTTAAAATGGATTGAGGCTTCATTTTTTGACTCAAGTAGGTCTTTCCAATAGAGAGCTATTAAGGTTTATAATGCCTATTAATAGATAGATTTTTCAATACACCTACTCTATGAGAAGAGGCAATGACGTCTTCGGCTATAAAGTTTAACTTTCAAACAGTATAACTTTGAATGTGAAGATTCTCAACATAGCTTTGTAAATTATGTTTACATTGTTATAATGTAGCATGAATCTCGATCTATATTACAATAGGAATCACATGTTATAGACTTATATAGTTTTGTCAGAAACACAAAGACGGGAAAGTTTTTGGGCTTCTATTTAGTTTATTTTGGGATCTATTTGAACTGTATCATGCGTAGTATTGTATTGTAAAATTAGGTTCCCAAATATCTACACAACGATATTTATATATCGTTGAATTAAGACAACAATAAAGTACAGGAATATATATGATAGTGTTTAATATGATTCGTATTACGTAGTTTATTAACGTCCCCACTGTTGAGGCTCAGGCCTTCCCTATAGATGGAATCGAATCGAATAGGGAGAATGAGCGATGACTCACCAAGCGGACCCAGTGCGGAATGGTGGGTGTTAACAATTGCAGATTCAGACACACGAAGGAGCTCGAGATAATAAATTTTTGGTCACTCACCCTATGAGTGGCCATTTCGGAAACTACTTAACCATCGTATCGACGTGACTGACGTGACTTACCGTACGTGAAATAATTTAAAAATCATTGGTTCCAGAGCCTATTCCATGCGAACAAACATACAATCAAATCCTTCCTGTTTATAATATTGAGTCGGTAGTATATTAGTCGGTATAGGTGATTAATAATACTTTGCGACTATTTTCACCTTCTGTCTTATAAGTTAATTTATTATTAAGGATTAAAGTTAACCCTTCTATACCGTGTATAGTTTTAAATTAGTTATTGTCGATATCCAGAAAGGCCTGCGTGAACAAAGCCATGGTTGTGTCACAATAGCCTACCTACCAGTGGTTCTATCAATTTTAATTGATTAGGAACCTTAACATTCCATATATAATACCTAAATGTACGAGTAAATATGATTAAGGCACGGAAGATAAGCTACCTCGACAGGAGTAAACAACAATCAATAAAAAGCAGGCATGTATTAATTTGAGTTCAACATAATTATCATACATTTAATACGCTTAATATCGAAATATACTAAATGTTTAGAACCGCAGGCGTTTTCTATTTTGACAAGCGGTGCTACCCCCACCACTAGAAAAAAACCACCGGGCGCGGCGAGGGCATTACGCTTACAACTGTGCACGCAACCACATCTTTAAATATTATTGTATATTACTTATATTCAAATTCTAATAAGAAAAGTAAACTTATAAACTATCAGAACAATTTTTCATTAAAAACACCAAAGAACGGCGTAATCACTAAATGCTAAAAATCTAATCGAAAAACAAAATTATATAGAACATAATAAGCACTAGATTCAAAATATCACTATATTTTTATATATTATCTGTCATCATAAAAAATTATATTATTATATCATTTATCATCATCACCATTATACACCTCCGTACTTTAAAGATAGTTCATCTCTCCTTCTAAAGGTTGTCTGAGAGAGATCGCTGTAGTGCGTGATAAGACCGCCGATTGTGACACATAGCTTAATAATATTGTTTTTTTTTTGTATTTGGTGTTACCAATAAAGTATTATCTATCTATCTAACTATCCATGGCTCCTGATGCTCAGACCTTGCTTATATGATTCACCCTGCGTCAGTGTAGATTGGTGAGTATTATCGACTGCAGATGCAGCCGTAACCGATGGCTTAACGTGCTTACCGATGTATAGACAAGATCGACATAAAAAAATTTTTGGTTACCCATCCTATGACAGTTGCTTATCAACCGTATTACATAACGTACGCAGCCTAGCTCTTCACAATAATATCCAAATAATTGTAATCGAATGGGTTTTCAATAACTGTATTTACACTTTATCGAGTAATGTAAATAGATGAGAAATCTGATCGAAAAATGTGGAACATTGAAAATAATCAGCTATAGAGTTTTTTCAGTAAACTAAAAACTGGGGAACCAATTTTGCTTTGTACAATTTTCGGAAGTGTAAATATTGCCAAATGGAAATTTGTCAATCGATAGCTTCCCTATTTTAGTCTAGGAGCCAGATTTCAGTGAAAAGAATTAAATAATTATTGTTAATCTAATCACAACGAATTTGGTTTCAAGGCAAATCGTATAAAATATCATTAAAAATTGTAATATTATATCACAGAAGTACAATTAAGATTTAACTTTGTTTGAACTAAATATAATAAAAATACAAAACTAGTTCAATGCTTCTGTGTCTTTGTTTTCAATCTTTATCCTTGAAATACTACAAAAAACATGTTTGTCAAATTAAATTACAACTCAAACTGGTAATATACTGACTTTTGGAAAAGATTCAAATTCGCTCTTTTTCCGCGAATTCACCCTCGTTATTTATAGCTTATGTCAACGTATGATGTAGCTTTCCGTAGGTAACAGAATTTTTTAATTCGGTCCAGTTTTTTTGGCGCCTATTTGAAGCAAATATTTGCTCTTTATAATATTAGTATTGATTTATGATTTTATGAATATTACAACGTTTTTTTAACTTAGTTACTATTTAATATCAAAATTATTAATAAAGGATATTTTCCACTATTGCATTGTGAATAAAAAAAAAATATCAAATATAATAATCAAAATAATTTCCATCCATGCCCCTAGACTACCTCGCACATATCGGCGAATATCGTTTACGAGGTGTGCTTTAGATTAATTTGTTTTGTTGTGAGTTGTTGTGCGTTTATGAGAATTGTTTGGATTTGTATAAATGGCATGTGGTGAATTTAACCCGAAAGTTTGAAGGGAGGGGTTAGCTGGCTTCTACATAAAATTCCTTATTATTATTTCTGTTTTTTTTTGTACAGGTTATGTATTGAGGCTTCCTTATTTCTAATTTGGTATTGTTATAGAAATATGTTTTTATACGCCACATTTATTTCGTATTGTTACAGTGTCAATGGCTTACAATACTTATTTTGCATTCTACGATATTTCATATTTTTACGGAGATTTGGTTTTATTTCGTTTGTTTATGATTCGTATAAACATGTCATAACACGTTCTTGTGCGTAGATTAAAATGGTGCTACACGTTGTGGAATATCTTTCTTTTTTATGGTTTGGTACGAAATTGTCAATCGTATTACTACCCCTACATCAACAGCGAACCCAAAGGTGTGTAGATACCCCATCTATATATGCTTATTTTTGTAAGTATTGCACTTTTCGATCGGTCGACTAAAATAGTATTGTTGCTTTTGAAAACAAATAAGTCGCTTTTGGAAATACTGCCTTTTACAGTATGCAAATGCTAGAATCGAAAATTATAAATACAATCAAATTGTAGCTAGCTTTTATTGTGAATAGGCCTTAAAATGTCGCTACCCTTTCAGGGTTCGGTCACTGCATTTCAGGGAAGGAAAACGTAGTCACGACAAAATCCCTCATTTTACGATCGACCCACAACTTCTGGATAATTGTACGGGACATATTAAACTCAGCTTTATGCCGTCAAAAGTTTTAATTCGTAAATATAGCTCCGATATAAATAGCTCCGATTGCTATTTCTACATGTGTTCCGTTTGAACTAATTACAAAATAATTTGTTGAGTAATTAAAGCTAAATATGCTGCATACTTGTATCAAACAGTTTATATATTTTTATAATACACCCTAGTGTTTCGACTTGGAATGTATTCCGACTCTTTTTAAACATCGAGTGTCACGGATTTCATTTTAATGTTTGAAGTTTGGTTTCCAGTATTCATACTTCTTCAAGTTTTCATAGATCGTTTATCAATATCGGAGAACACCAAGCTTCATCATTATCAATCAATGTGATAACGTGATCTCAGGAAAAAAATGCACGTTGTTTATCTTTCATAATATCATAATATCTATGAAATTCATAGGCTCATTTTCCAATTTAATAATTTCATTGCTTGACAAAACTTTTTGCTAATAGACAAAATTACCAAAGAGTTTTGCAGATATTCCATGATTGAGCCCCATTAAAAAAGTTAGCTGTAGAATTTGAATTTATCCTAAAGACGTACTTTAAAAGCAGAAAGTAATTAAGTCAGTTAAAATGTCAAAAACATTTATTTAGGTCAACGTGGACAGTGTTTCCAAAAGTTTGATCTTTTGCTTCAAGTGATTTCAATTTTAACTTTCCTATTATTTCAATTAACAGATTTAGTATATACTAGGCTATTATTTTAGGAATTTGTTTGTCAGTAAAATATTTATAACAGATTATATAAGTGTACTCAAATAAGTCAAGCATATTTTTTTTAATGATAGTAGACAAATTAAAGCATTATATTCATACATACATACCAATATGTATGAACACTAATTACTCTTATCACCATTTAATTAGAATAAGGTTCAAACTTAATAAATATTGAGGTACTTTTTTGTTTATTTATTGACCAGAAAAAAATTACAAACATTAATTAGCCAAACTGCGTAACAGTTTATCGGCGATAAATCCTACGGTCTTAACATATTTTTCTCAATATAAAGTAATATAAGCAAAAAGTTACATATCACTCCACTAATAGACCTAAACATACCATATATATTTTTCTTTTATAGTTATTAATGGATTTGTGCATAATTCCGAAATTTATACCCAAAATCTATCAATAACTCCAATTTATGTAATCAGTTACATCATATTCAGGAAGGCTTTTTTTGAATATTTTTTAATAGAGGCATTTCTGTAGGTAAATTAATTTTATTAAATATTCTGGGTGTTAAGTAAGAACTTGTTCTATGTAAATAATAGTTTCCTGTTTAATAATAGCTCTTTATACATTTTTTCTATGACTGTCTTGTATTATAAGTATATGTTCTTAATGATTTATACATATACAATAAAGGGTGCACTGATATTTATTACGTGCCACCTCAAATATCAACATATTTTGTTCTTGTTGTGGAATCGATGAAATACCGGAATACTAACCGAGGGTTGGTCTACTATTCATAGAATGTTGATGTCCCACCTCCTCGCACTAAGCGTTTTGCCAGTTTGTCCTTGCTATATAATGGAATAAATTGCTTATGTATGCTGTCTAAAATTCCCAAATAACCTGTTCTTACACCGGGGAAATGCCAATTCCACCTGGGGAGTGTGAGACACTCCTCCGTCACCGGAGGATTACCCATCAAAATCTCTACGGTGTACCTCTGCTGGGGAATGCGACCTGGAAAGTCATGGTTGAGTCGCCAGAATATTAATTCTAAGGGCCTTTGGTCATCCCCCGTGGCCAGAGATGCTCGAGTACATGCTACATCGGGTACCTCTCCTTTAACCAGCTGGCGAGGACGAGTAATGCAGACCAACATCGTTAGCCTCGATAGAGTACAATTCCTCTCCTCTTCTCACCATTATGAAGATCTGCCTTAACACCTTGGAGCTTGTCCTCGGAGGTCACTTCATTTTCTTAAATTGGTAAGACGCTTAAGAAATCTTTTGGCTGATAACAAGAAAAAACAAAAGAAATTTAGTAGCTGTTATAAAAATAATGACATCCAAAGAAAATAGAATAGTATACCTAATAAATTTCCAATTAGGTTTAATATTGATTGCAGTTTAGTAGTTTTTGATACTCTGATGCGAAGCCGCGTGTATTCACTTCCGACACTACGTAATTTGAATAGCTGAAGTACAAATTGGCGAAAACAAAGACGGTAACTCAATCAATTTAATACCAGGTATAATTATTGAACACTTCATATTCTAAATTGAATGAGTTGGGGATAAACTTCTCAGAACCAGGAATATAAAATTGATATTCAATAAAAAAACGTTATCTATACTCTAACTAAAGTACGCGATGTAATGTACTATAATATTTTTTTAAATTATATCCATAAAGATTATCTATATCTACATAGAGATGCAACCGTGGTAGGACCTGAAACTGTCGCTGATATGTATTAGATGATAAATTATCATAAAATGAAAAAGTTTTGAAACAAAAATATATTACAACCATGTAGTGAAAGACTAAATTAAAATTTTTCATTAATAATGTTTTTAGTACAGCATTATGAAAGCGAAATTGACCAACTATAGTTATTTTACGGGATGATAATCATCCCATAAAAAACTGTCATTCTAATCGGCCGTCAAGAGTCAATCCTTTGTTTTTATCAAGTTCCCGATATTTCCCGAAATTTATTCTAAAATAAATGACCATGAAAGCTTAAAACACTAAATTAAATGAAAATATTATTAGTTTATGATACGGAACCCTTCGTGAGCTTATTCATCTCGCACTTGACCGGGTTTTAAAGTTTTTTTCCCACTAGAGATTTAGCGAGAAGATATAAATAAATATTAGACAACATCACATACATTGCTCAGATTCCAAGATGATTAGCTAAAGCCCCCGTATTATGGAGTATCTGAAACAACGAAGGTACCACAACACCCAGACCCGAGACAATATAGAAAAGTTTATTTCTACATTGACCCGACCGGGAATCAAACCCGAGACCTCAGAGATGGCAACACCTTGAAACCGGCATGCAAACCGCTTTCCTCTTGAATCATACTGTATATTGATGAAAACAGCAATAATATCTGTTTTGCAGTTTAAAAGATCTGACCTTCACTCGCATTGCTATTCAAATCATTAACATCTATAAACTTAATGTTTTTAAATTAATTTTTCCAGCTTAATAATCTTTTCATTGAATCATATGACGTCTTTTGTGTCTCTACACCATTTAAATATTCAAAGTATTATAGGCAATCTTTTTATTGAAAAGATTGCAAAAGATTGCAGTTGGCTGGCCTTCGGGTGAGAACTTTAGAAGTGCGTCTTTCAAGTCTGAAGTTGTCCAGCTCATTTTATTTTTGAATATGCTAGGGATTCTCAAGAACTGTTTTATTTGTTAGGGAGACTTTTACCTGAAATTTTCATCTTTTAAAAAAATATAGACCAAGCCTCCAACTGTCGTTTACAATAAGATTATTTGTCAAATGACCATTTTAATTACAAATTAAGTTGCCGAGACGGATATATTTTATTAATAAAATTAAGCTCTTATGAATATTCTAAATTTGAAATTATCGGTAATGTGACTTTAAACGAATGACACTTAAATGAATGTTTATGCAACTGGCTGTTAGCAGTTTCTGACGGCTTAAGGTGAACCTCCACTGGGTCTGCACGCACGCAACGGATTTTCTACAGCTTTGTATTAATTTGTATAGTGTACCGTCCACTATCCGTAGCGACCGCACCAATCATACGCATTATATGAGCAAAAAAAATGCGTTACGTGACGTCAAATGACGTGAAAAAACTTCTATATATCTCTTACTGGTGTGTATCTACAATAGAACATATACATCGCAACGTTGTGTCAAAATTTATAAAAAAGTGTTCTATTGAAATGAAATGAAGTGAAATGAAAATATTTTTATTCAAGTAGGCTATTACAAGCACTTATGAATCGTCCAAAAAATTTTTTTTCCCCTACCACTTGTTCAGGACGTCTTTTAGCTGACAAGAAGGACAAGCGAAAGAAATTTACCAGCTCTTTATCATAAGTAATGACATTTACATAAATCATGCCATTACCAAAATATTATGTAATATCAAAATAATAAATACAACTTTCAAAGTCTGTAGGACTTAGGTTGAACATATAATTAATCTTTATAGAAGAAAGCGAAGGCTAATAATTCCATGCATTGCGAGCCTTAAAATAATTATCAACTTTATAATAGCCTTTACTCATAAGTTTGTTTTTTACATGAATTTTAAATTTATTTATGGGGTCAACTACATTTTGTGGAACTTTATTGAACATAGCAATGCATTTACCCAGAAATGATCCTCTGGTTTTCTGAAGTCTGAAGCTTGGAACGGCAAGTTTATTTTAATTTTAATTTTTTTAAGATTATGAACACATTTTTTTTTGTGAAGGAATCGTAATGTTTTCTTGCATACATAATATTTTCATAGATGTATTGAGAGGCAACATATTAATTTCCTTAAATATTTCTCTGAGAGATTCTCTAGACCGTAAATTATATATAGCGCGGACAGCTCTCTATTGTAGAATAAAAATATCTAGAATACTAGCCGCAGAACCCCACAACAATAGACCATATGTCATTACACTATGAAAATAAAATTACACTATGAAAAAAAAGTATTAAAAGCCCGGATACAGTAGACGCCTGTTGCGTGCGTGCAGACACAGTGGACGATCAACCTTAATCTTGAAAGTCCATTAATTACAGCGAGAGATTTTTCGGAATGGACTAAAGGGTGCTTGGAAATTGACAAAGGCTAGTGATGATCCAATCAAACCCATTATTCGAAAGCAAATCCCCAAATTCAATTAACTTTGATAACGAGCGTCATTAAGGTATTAAATCCACCTTGTTTTGTCACGTCGCAATTGAAATAATTAAACCCAACACAAATGAGATTATAATTGCTTTGAACCTGGTAAATCATCTAATCCGACAAAATTAACACGTACATAATTAACATTTGGTTTGCTTTGCCTACCTTTGATGCGGCAAAATTAATTTGTTTAGTGTTGTTATCGAGAAAACTTGAGAGACACTCGGTAAAGGGTTAACAGTAGAACCACAATGGTTCCGCTATTTGCGTCATATTTATTGTAGTTCTAAAATATTACTAAGGCTATTAAATATAGGTGCCTAAAAAATAAAGCAGCAAGCCACAGCTCAAAATATTTCAAAGAATTATGAATTCTACGTTTAGAGATAAATGATATATAGGTTATTGTAGTTCTTTTAGCTAATTAGGGTCACTATTTCTAGGCAGTAACTTCAAACCTTTTTCAATATATGTTTCTTCAGTCACTGTAGAATAATCTAACGATTACGAATGATTATGGGAAGTAATTATTTACGTTTTTATAATTTCTTTTAATATATTTACTTTATCATGTAAAGTCTGCACTAAAAGTTTACCTTCACGTCCATATTATATTTCATAAGCACCATACACGACCTAAGCAAACATTGCATCTGGCGTACCGGCCGCTAAATCGTTGGCTAATGGAAATTATTCAAATAGGGGTCGAGCCGCACTTGTATTAGCTGGGTTCTAGTCAAATATCGGCAAATTGGCTGTGGCCGGACGAGGACGTCCACACAAGATGGTGTATCTAATAGTTGATAATGGTTAGAACTAGTACAGCGACGGTTGAGAAGCGAGTGCATGAATAGGTAATTTTGTGGCTGAATATACAAACCATAAGACCTTATTAAAAAGTTTAAATCATTGCCGTTTAAGCAAATTGACAAAGATAGAAGAGAAAATTTGATTGGATAATGGTTTAAACCTGGTATTTAAATTTGTCATTGTTTAATATCAAGACAGATATCGTTAATAACCAATTGCCAAAAGACAGTGGCGTAGCTAGGTAATCTAGAGCCCTGGGGCAAATAAAAAAATTGAGGCCCACTTCTATCAAAACTGGTAAGGTTTTTTGAAGTAAAATCTACAAATTAAATATACAAATACTTTAAAAATGCTAAACAACTTTATCATCAGCTCTTTTTCGTGCATAGGCAGGTAATAAAACTATTAAACACTAACAACATAAATTACAATTATTTTTATACTTGGTGTAAGTATTGGGCAATAAAACGAAATAGAAAAGATTCAAGAGTTTATTATATATTTATTTAATCATAGATACGTTGCACCAGCTTACTGTTATTTAACCTATCGCCATGCAAGTTATTTACAAAAATTATCAATAGAAATATTTGATCCAGAAGTACTTGCAGAAGGCTGACTAAAAAACTTGTCAATTTTGGGCAATTTTTGTTTACTTTCTCCTCTTTCAAGGCGTTGTTTGCGTTTAAATGCACCACCGGGTTTCTTTTTTTTTCTGTCCATAATATTAGTTTTCTAATTTATTTATGCAATATTTATGTAAGATTGTACTCAAGTAGGTACTCACTGTTCACTGACAACGTTACAAGTAAAAGGAAAGCGAAACGTGAATGAATGAAAATGATACGATACAAGGCGTCGTTGGGGAATCCCCGGCAAACACTTTATCGCCGCCAGTGTTACCACATTTGACGGTTTGACGGACTACAATCAAATAAAATTGAACTTTTGTATGGACCAGTACAATAAATTGACATACGCTTACTTACTCCTGATACAATATCTTTTTAACCATTCTCGATAAAAAAAATCTTGACTCGAAGTTCACAATCGCGAATCACAAAAACGCATATCGATAAATAATAATATGCAGATATTGATATCCAACAAATTGATGAAAACATTAATAACACTGTCAACCCACACAAATAATTTACGGGAATTCCCTTTTTACCCGACTGCGCGACGCAAAGGAGGGTACCTAATTATAACTTTGGAATTACTCACAACTGAGTTTCCATGATTAAACTCGAATTGTGACCTGTTATTTTTATTTTGAAGATGGGAGAAATTTTCAAAAGTTGAGTTCGATTGAGATTTTCTGGTAAAGATTCAAGGGGCCCCTGAGCTTGAGGGGCCCCGGGGCACTGCCCCACCTAGCCCCTTAGTAGCTACGCCACTGCCAACAGATCAAAAGACACAAGCCACTAGTTGAATCGATACATATGTTATGCAAGGAAAGCAACTAACATTTGTTCAAACTTGGTGTATTTTTTAGAAATGAAAATGGAGGTATTTGTGAATTATGATGCATTAGCAGAAAGAAGGATTAAATAATAAATTCATTAAAAGGAGATTTCAGAAAAATTAAAGCAATCTTATGATTTCATAATCAGGTCCTTTTTCTATTTTTTATACAATTAACTATGCTACTTTTGATATTTTTACTGTACCTGGAGACATAATATAACCATCGATGATATATTTTTTTAAAAATGTCAATTTTTTTTTACTATTATTGAAACAAACGTTTAACAGGTTAATAACCAGTAAGTATTACATAAAAAAGTTTTCGTAAATATTTTATAAAAATGCACTGAATTCAAACTTTACCTGTATTTTCATAATTTTCATTTTGATTTTAGATTTTTGTCGACAAGTTAATAAAAACGTCATACTTGAGTGTGTATTGCGCATAAACAGCGATGTAAATCACTATGATGGGACAACGGAAACTGTTTCAGATACAGCGACCCTTGCACTTAAGGTGGTGCTTTTATCGTGTGTTATTTATGATCTACACTAACATTATAAGTCAAGAAGATGACAGCAAAAATATTTAGTTACCAACCTAGCATATTGTCAAGCGTTTCTTTATTTATATAGAATATTTGACACAGAACGTATACTTGTTTTTGTAATGGACAACGTCAAAAGTATTGAAATAGTGCTGATAAAAGCAGTAAAGTTTGGGAGAAGGAAATTGCATTTGTTGATTTATTTTACTTGGTATCAGCTATTTCTTAAGTTTGACTAAAGACGTATACTTCCATGCCGATTTCGTCTTTTTGTAAATAATCATAAAGACTGGTTTAAACTGCTTGTTTCGGTTCTCGGATCGGACAAGCTTTTTTGATAAAATAATGTCTTCTCATTTTCAGTGTCTGCATTTCTCTATATAATATGATAATTAGCACTACTAAACGAATTTCGATAGAAACGTGAAAAGACTTGTATAAACGAAGAAAGGGCTTACGGTTAATTCTAAGCCTGGAATAAAAATATAGACTTTTTTTCCACTAAAGGGTACTCTAGAGATAAAAGTACTCACAAGTCATCATATAAACCATGTGCGCGAAGCCTCTGACGTGTACTAGTAATTTAATAAAACATGACTTTCATCTATCGAACTCACAAAAATGTACTTGAGTATGATTGAAGAAGTCAAAAGGTTTTAATCCTGTATAGATGTCTGTATTTTATTGAGTCTGACATTAACTTTGTTAAATGGTTGGGCATTTTGTAACTATTTTTAAACTTTGAAAATTTTGTTAATTTATAACATAATTAATTAAACAGCAAATTTCGGCACCATGAACTTCCACGGTGAAACTTTGTAATGATGACAATAGAATTTCAAACTTTTAAATTTCTGCATGTCACGAGTGTGTACGGTCGCTGAAATGTATACTTGCCATTGTTTGAATTAAGTATAAATTCAATAATATATATAATTCCGCGTTCTGGTTTTTCTTCATCGTCACTATCACTAGTCCATAAATGTCAACAATGGTGGGGATGAAACTTTCTCTACGAGTGGAATCGAATCAAATAGGGAGATTGGACAACCGATTAAGCTGAATTATTAAGTACAACTTTAATTTAGATGACAATGCATGCACTGTAACGCTATGCTGTACCACCGTTTATTTCCTCCTAGGTTTCCGCATGCAAACTTTTTGTCTTTCATCATCAGCCCTTTTACGTCCCCATTGCAGGGGCTCAGGCCTTCCTTATGGATGGTTAAGGAGGATAGGCCATGACCCTCCACGCTGGCCCAATGCGGATTGGAGGGTATTAACGACCGCAAATGCTGCCGGGACCAACAGCTTAACGTGCCTTCCGAAGCACGGAGTAGCTCGAGATAATAATTTTTTGGTCACCCATCCCGTGACCGACCCTTGCGAAAGTTGCTTAACGACAACGATCGCGGGCCGCGGCGCTTATCCACTACGCCACCGAGCTACCCCTACACCGATTTTTGTCTTTACTATTCAACATTATTTCTTTTTATTATTCACCTATTGTAATTTGAAATTTTGACTAATCAAATATACTCTTTATGAATGTCAGTTCGTAAAAAATCTTCTGTTGTGAACATATTATATATATATATATATATATATATATGTTAGAGCCCGATCTTCCTCTTGATAGAGATCATGTTGATCCTCCATGGTGAGTTGTTAAAGAAAACACGTTGTACAAGTTAACTCTTTAGTTTATTCGGCGTTTGACGGAGCAAGAATGCGGCGCCACCACTAAGTGCGGCTCTTTTTATTAAGAATCCCCTCCAGTGATGTCGCCCTTCCACAATCAATACAAAAGTAACTTAATTTTAAGTAACTCTAGATAAAATTATAAAAACCACTTGATAAATAACCCTTAATTAAATAAACTCAATAAGTGATAAACATCATATTTTAAACAATTAACAATCATTTTAAATATCAACTTCCTTTAAAATCATTAACACGTGGTAACAGTCCCAGACCGGAAATACTTTAATATATTAAAGATATTGACAAAACAATAACAAAATATCTTAATAATGGAATCTAATCTTTTTTAATACTAACATTATTTTTTAAACTCTTATTCTACATTTTTAATTAACTTTTCGTTTAAATAATTCAAAATCATTTCTTACCGGAAGTCGTTTTAAAAACGTTCAATGACTAAATGATATTGTAAGCGTTACAGAATTCATCAAAGATTTTATTAAGAATTAAATCATCATTTTCATTCTATTTAGTGACTGGTTGCATTACCGTCTTTACATATTTTGATTATAACCGGAAATAATGAACCTATAAATCATTTTAATTTAAAAAATAATAAAATCACTCTCAAAATAATAATCTAATTTTTGTGCGCTATCATATATTACTAGCTGACCCGGCGAACTTCGTACCGCCATATTTTATTTCTCTATAGTGGGTCTCGAAGGTTCGAGAGGGAGCTTTGTTTACGCTCAGAAGAGGTCTCGAGAACGAATTTGATACCAAAGCTTTGGACATTTAAACCTGAGATGGCGACTCGATAGAATTTGATGGCGCGAGCTTTAAACTTTGAATAAAATTTGGCGCCAAGACTTTAATAATTCTCTAACACAAATAGTACAAACATTTTTTTTATTAATGGTAATAATATTGTGACATAATACGCAGTATAATTATAAAAATATCAGTCACTAACCATTAAAATAAAGCAGTTATGTCGTGAGCATAAATAAATATTACGTGAAATAAAGTAATATAATTTATATTATAAGAAACAGAACACAGCGCCATCTATTGGGTGTATTTGGAACCTAGATGTCGAACGATTTTGAAGAATTTTATCTATGAATCAACGTACACCGCCAACTGTGAGAACTTCATAAAACTAAACAGTAAATAAACACTTGCTTAAGAAACAATTAATTAGTACATTTTATTCGTTTACATTCATGACATAAGCAAATAATTGAGATGATAACTATCCTATCCAGTAAGTTAGACCAAAATACGGGTACATGTGAAATTTTATGGAAATCAGTTCAGTAGTTTTAGAGTTTATTGGCAACATACATCGTGACACAAAATTTATATATATATAAAGATGATAATGGAGATATGTGATTAAAATAGAAATTATATATTATAATTATATAAAATTATATGCTGTAATAGCGTCCAAGTTTTTATTAAGAAACCCAAAAAGGGGTATGTATTTTTGTTTTACTTAGCAATTTTAATTTTATATTTAAGTAAACATACGAACTATTTTTATATTCATTTTTTGTTTGTTACAGTTTCTTTTCTCAACCCATTATTACCATAAAATAAATAAATTCTCAAGCTAGTCATCCTTTTTAATTATTCGCCCAAGCATCGAACCCATCACAGCACTAACTTCAATCGTTTTTAATATATGGCGGACTAGTTATGTTTAAGAAAATTCATAATATGGGTATCAAACATATAGTTGCTGAGAAGATAACGATAAGTAAATTGATATTTTGAAAGCCTAATATAGCATACCTACTGATTATGTTTTAAGCATTCTATATGGGTAGCATTCTGTATAGTAATCAAAGGGTTTACCGAGGCGAATTCGATAAAATAAGTAAAAATACTTTATAAATGCTTTTATTAAACCTAAAATAAACTTTGAAGTAAATTCATGTCACTATAAGTATATTATAACCAATATCTCTGGATCTCCTCAAATTTTTTAAAATAATAATCCAGTCCTTTTCAGGATAGGGTGATTGGACAGCTAAGTTTCGCTTCCCCCGCGTTATAAAAAAATACATTGTTAATTATATTCACCTTTTAGCAATAACTTTGAAAAGAAACATGGAGTTATGTTTGAAATCCAATTATGATATGATATATTTTAAAAAACGTCTATTTTTAGATAAAAGTAGACGTTTTTAGAAATAGAAATTTCAAACCTCTGTAATAAAGAGATCTTTATTACAGAAGTTTAAAAATTTCTGCAAACATCCATCATTTTCAGACGCTTAATTAATATTATTATATCAAGCTTTTCTATGTTTTGGAAGGCACTTTAAGCTATAAATTTTTGTTTTACGATAAAGATGTATAAGAAGGTGAAAAACATGAAATGCTATATCCAAAAAACATAATAAGAATATCATTAAAATCTTCCTAAATGTCATTCATATTCAATTTTGTTTTGTCATCTACCGGAAACTGTTTTACGTAATTGTTTTTCATCTAATCTAAACGCCATTGGTGCAGTAGATTCTTATCGACACCTAATTAACGACGACTCAATGAAAGAGCCTTTTACATTCACGATGGCTTATTGAATCATTGATTTGTTAAGAAGAACATGTTTCGGAATAGAAGGTTTCTGAAAGGCTCTAGAGTAGTGTGTTACATTAAATGGATTTTCCTCTTACTTGTTTTTAATGATTTCTGGAGCAGAGAATTTTAGTTGTCAATTAATAGGCTACAGAGTTCAAAATGCTAGAATGAGTTTAGAAACAGATTTTTTGGCATTGTATCGCTTGGAATGATTAATGACACTTGGTTAGCTTAGTTATAATAGACTAGCTTTTTTCCCGCGTCTTCGCCCACGTAATTTTAGCCTATATTTTCCACGTATGTAGTAGCTTCAAGTAGGTGATTCTATTTTATCTTTAATTGCAATCGAAAGTGCTTGACTTCTTGATTAGTCTGATCAATAAAGAATTTTACGTTATTACATGTGTTATATCGCGATTTAGTATTGTTAAAAATAAAATCACTCAAGACATGAAAAGAACAAATTTCACGTAGTCCCATTGTAACGTTAAAATATTAAAGCAAATTAATCTGATATGGTAATTAGGAAGCTAATAAATCAAGGGACCGGTCCCAAGTTTCGGGTTTTAATTAAGACACTTGGGGAATGATATTTTCGTTTTACCCCTGCCGGTAGAAACTTGTTGAACACCTTCGATAGATGTATCACTTTGGTGGTGGAAAATAATAAAGGTAATCTACAAGGTTTGTTCAGAGTTTTAACTTACACAACGTAACATGTCACATCCTGGTTTGGAATTATTAAAGACTAAAAGATAATCCTTCTAGACATAATATTAATAAACTAGTAATAATTATGAGAAAAAGCAAATGCGAGAACTAGTATGAATGATTAGATCGTTAGCTTTCGTAAGCGTTGTGGTTAGTGTGTTCGGTCTGCGATGCAGAAGTTCGAAACTTTTGCAAGAGCCATGGTCTAATTGTTTTATTTTCAAATTTATCACAGTTATGTTTCTCTTTGAAACATATAACGTTTCTCTTTGAAACATATAACGGTTGTGAGAGTGATTTATGGAATTGTGTAACTTTTAAAGTCACTATCACTTTGGAACTAATGATGGTTTGAATGATATAAATGTCATAGACAATTAATTTCGTTTGACTTTTCCCAATATCTTTGAGAGATATTTGTAACTATCACTTAGCGTGAAACAAACGATTTTGGGTATGTTCCGATATACACTGCGACCACTGAACAGTATGACGTCAATTTAGTATACTGGAAGCCCCTTCCTTTATAGCTAGTTATACTGGTGACTTTTTAAAACGGAAAGCAGTGCAGTATACTGTTAATCCTATTTTTTGGCGCCCTTTTCAAATTTGTTAATGCAAGGTGAATATAAATAAAGATTCCCTCTTTTCATAAGAAAATATTATAAAATTGTGTATAAAAAAATTATTTATCAATTAAATCCATCTTATAATAAACGTAAGTATTTTTTTGTTTATTTAGAAACTTATCATTTTCTGATTCTGTTTCGACTGATCACGTGATCAAAAGCACTGCTAGCACCTTACCTCTAAATCTCCAGTGCTCACAGTACAAATATGGCGGCAATTTATGACGTCATAAATTTCCCTAGGGTACTGTAGCAGTGTACTGGCAGTCCATAACGGAACGGATTTTTCAGCAGTAAGACCACTGCGCAGTGCTCGCAGTGTATATCGGAACATACCCATTGTTCCCGGCCATGGTCCTTTGATTCTAAAGCTCTATGCTCCTGGTCACATATTCCTCGAATAAATCGGTTGTATTTACAACTAAACCGTAACCTTTGACCTTTTCAACAAGATTGCTTACATTTTAATCGTCAGTTGAGATTGACCAGATATTTTAACTGACAAAAGCTGAACTAATATCCCAGTCCTAGTATTTTGCGTTTAGTTATCAACTATATTAGTTCAATAATTTATCTGTTAATGTTGTATCTTTAATGTATTATTTTTAATATGTGTTGTGTATGTGTTAATAAATTAATTTTAATTTGTACTTAATAGCTCGTCCTCGAGCTTGGAACGATATGATTGTTAAGCAAAGTTGACAAGGGCCAGTCATAGGATGGGTGACGTAAGCATTGCTCCTACGTGCTACGGAGGGTACGTTATGCTATTGGTCCCGGCTGCATCTGCAATCGTTAATATCCACCAATCCGGACTGGGCCCGCTTCTCTTTATTCGATTTGATTCCATTCCATTTATAGGGAAGGTCTGATCCCAAGCAGTGGGGACAATAATAGCAGAGTATAAAGAGTAGGTGATCTTCATACATACGCACCGAAAATGGTATGCATGCGAGCGCGCCCGTGCGTATGCGTAATCGCACGTACACACTTGCAAAATTATCGAAATTATAGGAGTTCAAGGCACGAGTGGCAATTCGCCAGTCGTGGCTAGTACGATGTGCTTGCGTATATTCCGCGTCGCTTTTTTGTGTTGATATTTACCCATCGAAAGTGTTTATTAATTATTTCTACTCAAGGTTTCGTTTACCAGATATCAATTTGTAATTTAATTTATGAAATCTCTGTGCCCGAATACCGCCAAAATGAAAGAGATATTGAATTGTATATTTGCGTACACATAGTCTTATGTAAAAAAAATATATGGGCCATTGATTGAAACAGTTTGTACAAAGCACATGATTATTAAAAATTAAGATCGGCATTATCTTATTTTGTTCGTAGCCTGATTACTTGGAAAAAAATAAATAAATACATAATTCATTGAAACCACGTTTTTATTTTACGAAACACTAAATTGCTGTTAGTGAAACACTAAAGGAATTGTAGTCTGGTCTATACATTAAAAAAAAAAACATTAAAAAGTTGTATTATAGTTTCCGGATGCTTACCATAAAGGGTTGAAACTATATTTTAAAGATTGATTGATCATGCATTTCTGACGATTGCATAACCTATAAACGACAGCTCTTCATGTTTAGGCTATTATCTCTCGCTCGGGTCTCGAGTGCACTTGCTTATATATTTATACTATGATAATAGGCTGATAATGATGATGAATTTGAGGATAACCTAGAAATAGTGTAAAAAATTTAAAATAAATTAAAGTCTACAAAATTTAATTTCATTAATATATTATTTGCAGTTTCAGGAACCAATTATGCACGCTTATCTTTTGACTGACATAAGAGCTGTTAGAGAGCAAAACTCACACTTGATTGTAAAAAAGCAAGTTGTGTAGCACGCTAGTCGTTCAAAAACTCGAATATACATAGATTATGGTTTTGAGAAAACTTAAATCAGAAACGAAAAACTGCTTAAGTACAGTTTAAGTATAGTATCAGACGTTCTTAACTTCAAATACTGAATTCAGAAACTTGGTGTGTCTCTGTATTAATATTCTCCTCTTTTTACACATACGAGTTTTACCAATATTAAAGCAATAAAAATTGTCGCTGAAAAGTTTTTTTTTTTTAATTAAGTTGTAAGACACTGCGATGAATGGGCATTCGTGGGGTCGAATATTAATAAAGAATAAGTTTGGATGTATCATTCTATCAAAAATAAACTTTAAATTTTAAATCAGAGACAAACAGGGATGTGATCCTAGGTACAACGTTAATGAAGCACCGTTCTAATGGCATATTTTTATTACCTTATAAAAGATAAAGTACATAAGTGGTTACTTTACATAACAGTAAAAGTTTGATTTTACTTAATATTCATTTCGACCTATGTAAACAGGTATTTCGTACCCATATTTCATTAAAATAATTCAATTCAAAACTCTCAAGAACAAGAGGCGTCTGTTGTTGGTAAGTATAAAAAAGGCATTTTCCAAGAACATCTCCAAGTCCTAAGAATATAGAATATAGAGCAATTTCAAAAGTTTAATTCTTGGAAATCCAACTGCTTCTGCCGAAAATAGCTTGTAGTTATATAGCATAAAGGTTTTCCTAGCATCGTCGCGATAACTTTTCTTATGAACATAATTTATTTAGGTATATTTCTTGAAAGAAAAACTATTTAAATTAATGCCATTAGAAGTAATCCTTAAGAAAAAATCACTGGATACAACATCATGTTTCTATATTGTTATAATATTTTGCTTTTATTATAATTCATTTACGACCTCGGTAGCCTAGTGGTTCGCATGCCGGTTTCAAGGCATCGCCATCTCTGAGGTCACGGTTTCGATTCCAGGTCGGGTCAAAGTAGAAAATCAACTTTTCTATATTGTCTCGGGTCTGGGTGTTGTGGTACCTACCTGGTATAATACAGGGGTTTTAGCTACTCATCTTGGAATCTGAGCAATGTTTGTAATGTTGTTTAATATTTAATATTTATTGTGGTACCATTTATGCGTAGCTTTTTACAGCGAGAAAAAAAACTTTATTTCTCTCCCTTTGATCACGTTTCCGGGAAGAATTCGGGTGGAATTTGGCATGAGTACAACTCATGTCTATTTTTTATGTGCTATTTTCGTCCAAGTTTAATGCGGACACTAATAAAAGTAAAAATAAATCAAAATTATAACGATAAAATTGATATAGGTGACTCCACTTCCTTTCTTGGTATTGTAGTACACATAAACTGTAACTGGAAATACAGTTACAAATTAATGCTGTATGTAAAAAAAATAATAAATTAATATTTGCGTAGCATCAAGAAAATAGCATCTTTTGATATTGCATACCATGATCATTTCACTACAATTTTGAGCTATGGCTCATGTCAATAGCGTGGACGTCAAAAGGGCATTAAGAGCCCAAAATAGAGCGTCAAAGTACACATTCGATTGAATTCGTTTCGATTTAAGGAGCCAGCGTTAAAAATAAGTTTTTATTTAATAATTCAGAAATTAAATAAATATCGACACTTTTATCAATTAAAAGAAACTCAAAATTGTTATTCTAAACAAATCTTCGTTGAAACCGGAACTGAAACCAGTGCAAACCGTTGTAAGTAAAAGTAAAATCCATTATTTATCTTCTCAATTAAAACAATAGACCAAAAAGCAACCTCAGCGTACAATGGGAAAACTTTGCAAAATTGAATAGTTCACCATTTTATTTAACTTATTGAAGTATCGCCGACAAACGTTTTTGATGGGATTTCACTTGCACAGTGCAGATGAAGTGCAGTATTTTACAAAAAAAAAATGATTGAAGGCTATTCGGAAACTTAAAGATCTAGTATCTCCAGAAAAAGTATGTTTTCTATAGAGGGGAATAAATTGAATGTTTTTTTAGTTAACGTGATGGTGGTCATTATCAACATTATATTTAATTATAAAAACAATTGATTTATATCATCTATTCTGCAACGGACGTGACCCCCCTCTCTCTCTCTCTCTCTCTTCGTCTGCGTTGGCGTAGAAAGAATAAACAATATTGTGCTTGCTGAATGTAAAGAAATTTTACATTTTTCTTTACATTACGGTACTGTTTGTCATATACACTGTAATAATGACAGAGCAAACCCGGAAACCTAATAAAGGCAAACGGAGTGCTGAGTTCTTTGTGTATCTCATAAATTATACTAATTTATTAAATTGTTTCGCAAATTTGAGTGTCGGTGTTATGGTTATGTTACACTTGTTTAAATCTAATGAATCTGTCCCTGATTTAAAGTATTGCGATTTTTTTTATAAATACTTAAATTAACTAAAATAATAATTCTAGTGACTATTATTCACTTTCAAAATGATTCTTTGGAAACTTAAGATATTTTTGGTAGTAGCAGGTACTGTTTGGCTCTATTATAACGCTCTTTAAGTTATGACTTCATAAATAAGATAATTTCTATCCTTGTTTTATATTTGAAAAAGATTATTTAAATTATTTATATCTTTCCCGCAATTTTTGGTTCTTTGTAATTCTATTCCCATGTTTGTTTCGATCACGTATTTTTTTGAAGACAGAATTTATAACGTGAAGAGTCACGATTATTAAGATTCGTTAAAAGAATATGAACTAGAAGTCGTGCATACGGATGTCTTAATATTATTTTTTGCAAATAACGTATTTTTTTACAATGACCAATGCCTTCACGTCTCCTCTGAACATTAAAGAAAATTGTGCGGTGACTCTAGTTTCATTTTTGACATGACCGACCTTACTCAGACACCAAAAAGTCGAAAGTTAAGAGGTCAACGTCCGTGCCGTGCGTGCGGACACAGTGGAGGCCATCTGATCATATCTGTTAAAAATCAATTAAACTATAAATGTCATGATAATATTTAGAATACTGTTTGGACTATCGAAAAAAGCCTAGTGCCATAAAACTGTTCCTCCATAAACATTCGAAACCCTGCAATATTTGTCGGCAAAAAAAAGTAATCAAGCAAAGGGATTTATCACACTTTTTGTTAACTTAAACATAATCTGAATGGACGAGCCAGCACGCGGTAATTGCGGACCCTTTTACTCAACTGCCTTTTCTGTGGTTGACGACAAACATCTGGTCTGTAATACCGGATATTGTCATATAGTCAGTTCTGCCGATAGTTTTATCGATATACCTATTTAATTTCTTATACGAACCTTTTTGATGTGGTGTCGATAAAACCACATCAAAAAAGGTTCGTATAAGAAATTAATTGGATTTTGAATTTAATAGGTCGAAGAGGTGCTCGATGGCGCATTAGCAAGCTCACTCTGCGCTACGGTTGTTAAGCAAAATTTACAACCGCCGATCATAAGATGGTTGACCAAAACTATCTCGAGCTCCCCTTTCGTGCCTTTTGAAGCTATCTCGTGCTTCAAAAGGCACGAAAAGCGTTGGTCCCGTCTGCACCTGCGCCATCGAGCTCCTCATATGACTTAAGAAATGCCATTTGGAAGAAACATTATCACAGCCCAATTTGTCAGTAGGATTGTTTTGTTTGTGATAATGACTGCATTAATTAGATTTATCATGAAGGTGTCATGCTTGATTAGAATTATTATAAGATGTGAAAACAAACTTGTTTTCATTTCCGTATCTGCCGGGATAGATGTAAGGTATACTTTTTAAGGAGAATATAAAACTAGGATTATTCTTAGCGAGTACCGGCACTGTTCAAGAAAAAAGATCGACAACCTAAGTAAGAAGATTCACTGTTAAAAGCTCGTACCTATGTTATAATAGAAAGAGTTATAAACGTTTGCATACGTTCTATTTCAGTCCTTTGATCGACTGATCAGTAAGAAAATAGATCTGTTATTCTGGGACTAAAACCTGATTTCATCACCTGGAAAGTTCTAGATTTTAGTTAGCCTAGAAAAATGTTAGACTAATAAGTCATTTAAGAATAATTTATAACATCGATAACATTAACCAGTGGTTACATCACTATCCCGATCTATCCCTAGGGATGCGGGCGGGTAATCTTAACAAATATGCCGTTTAAGTCAAACAACCCAGTCGGTCTGTTGCCATTGGCAAACTTGTTACTGCGTGTCCCTTTTATTGGAATAAACCCGGGCTTTTTGTTCGAAATGGGATAATGTTTTAGGATTTAAACATAGTGCGACCGGTTTGAATAAAATAATGTTTTCGTTTTAATAGGTGTTGGTTGTGTTGAGTATTGTAAAACAGGTTCTGACAAATCTATGAGAACCGATATACCATGGGATTTAATTTACAATGTAGTAAAAGAATTTTACTCACGTCTTAGATCGAGCGTCGCCGTTTGAGCTGCCATACTTTAATAAAGAAACATGCTTATAAAAATGGTGGCAAAGTTTGTACGGTCCCTTTTTATTTGACAAATTTACTTGAAACTTTGTAAGGGTTAGAGTAGGTGACGTAGTTGAAGTCGTGGGCAGGATGCTAATATTAATTGAAATTAGAATATAAAATACACGTACACATTTATATTTACAACAAGAATACTTTACTAAATCTATTTCTTCTCCTACTTCTAATGAACTTGGTAAGTAAAAAATCAAACAAGGCGTATTACCTATGTAAAAAAACAAGCCCATAGAAACAAATGTATCAATGTCTCTCAAATTTACTGACAGCGAGTGTTGAAAAGTTTTCATGGAGAACGTTTTTAATATACGATTACGCTAAGAATCAATTAGAAAATCACGGAGTTCGCCGACGATGAGCGTTCGTTCGAACATTTTATTTTACGACCATTTTACTTTTATGTGAGAAGCCTCTTTAAAAATTTCATTGACTTAGCTCAATACCATATCTCTCTAGTTGACATCACAAAGGAAAAAGGTTATCAATCAAATGGAATGATTTTTATTTTATATTGAAAATTATTAATATTTTTTATAATTATGGATAGTTACGTAAAAAAAGAGAAAAGAAATGAATAGATTTGATCAGTTGTTATTAAAATTTAACCATCGTAGCCGATAAATGTAATATATTTCTGACAATAAGCCTCAATAAATTGCTCAATCGAGAACTAAAGAGATCAAGTTTGGATTGAGAAGACGCACAACTTTTTGTCAATCCTAAAAATTTTGGAATTTTACACCATGTTTGCAAAGTGCAAACATGCAAACATGGTGTAAAATTCAATTATTACTAAAAATTATTACTACTAAAATAAAATTATTACTAAAACATAGAGTATTTTATCAAAACTAACACCGACTTAAAGAAAAAGAGAAAATAATTTGCTATGTGTATTATAATAACAAATGCTATTAAAAAACTCAAAAACCTTAATTTGCAACTGTGGTAGTTTTTATGAATAATTTGTGAATTTGTTAGAAATAGAGTTATAAATTTCAAGGTCAATCAACTTTAATATAGTCTGATAAGCTCCCTATAGATAACACAAACGCTCTAACAGAATCAATGAGTTTAACGACTTAGCAAATTCCTTTCGCGTCTCAGTACGGCCGAAGTGATTTAAATTTATAACGAGCTGAATCGAGTTTCGATTGTTAATCGACCGCTTTTGTGAACAAACAAAGGAATCAATTACAATCGGAACTTGTTTAAGTTGGGGAAATGCAGGCATAATTAATTTCCAAAGTTCTAACTTAATTTTATCAATGTAAGCATAGTTTAAAGGCACGAACAAAATTATGACTCGTGTTTTTGTTTTCTATATTCGTCAGGCTGTATACTAAAATTTTAGTCAGTTTTGTTAGAGAGAAAAAATATTTATTCACATCCAAGCAGCAAAGACGATATTACTAGTCCCGTTGCAAAATTAGGGAAAGGTGCATCTGTATATTTATTTCTTTAACTGTTTACACAAAAGCCTCTTCTAAAGACCAAAAATTCATACGAGGAAAACTAAGAACAGAGCATGAAAAATATGGGGTTTTCGAAAAAAAGGGAAGCGACGATAAAAGCTCGCTTTCGGCCCGTTTTGGTGAAATGATGAAAACGCAACTGGACCGCCGCAAACCGGATAATTCCAGTATTTTATTATAAAAATCGGGGAAAAGGTATTCTTTTGTGTTGGACTGAATAGCAACGGATGAAAGAAAGCGGTGAAAATCCGAAATGAATGAAATCCTTATGCTTAAAAAAGTTTGGTGGAAAATCAAGAAGTAATTTTTGTATAAATTTATTAGTGTCTTCTGATTATTGTATCATATTGTTATCTATAGAATTTTTGTTATTTGCTCTTCAACAAATAGATTGTAAGCAATCATGTTATTGAAGCAGTTAGCTCTCCAAATCAAATAAAAATAATTAAATAATCAACGACTAGGAGATCAATGACATATCTACCTTCAGAAGCATGGAAAAGTTTGATATAGTTGATTTTAGTCACCCATTTATTACTGGGTTTTACTGAAGTATCTTAGCTTTCGTATCATATACTGTACTGACCATCGCATCATCAAGGAAGCATGTCAAGTATTATATGATTTAACAAATTTATAGTGGAAATTTATTTATACACTTACCTGGCATAAATAGCAATTTAAGATTAGAGCGAGAGAAAGAGAGAGCACTTTTTCACTTATTTTATCGCAACAATTTAAGAAATAACACGGAAAACCTCTTTGGATTCTTGTGATAAGTTTTTGACTTAACGGATATCGGTCGAGCGATCGGTCAATGTCAAGGCTACAGCCCCTGGTCTTAATATACTGCGTTTGCCAAGGATAATAATTTATTATATTAATACCTTCACAATCTCTTATTTCAGTTTTTAGCACAATCCGAAGGATTTAAGTAATCGTTTTCAGTTTTCCGCAACTTTGTCAGCTTTTGTCATTAATGACTGGCACCCATGTATGATGTAGCTTAAAGATTACCTCATACAAACAACGTTTGAAACTTAACCTCTTTATATTTATTATATACTAGCTATTCGCGAGCGGCTTCGCCCGCGTGGGCGTATTCTTGTATTATACATAAAAACCATCAAACCGCATTAAAATCGGTTGCGTAGTTTTAAAGATTTAAGCATATATTTAAGGATATAGCGACAGAGAAAGCAACTTTGTCTTATACTATGTAGTGAAGTCAAAATATTTGTGGGTTTTCTTATCGACTAACATCTAAGAGGAATGTAGGTTTAGTTCACATTGATTACGTCTTAAGTTATTTGACATCAAAATGTAAATAGCTGGTTCGAAAAATTGATTTAGTAATTAGTACTTGTCTGGCTATTACACTTTCCTGTTATTTCTTTGTTACGTAATACACGCTCGTCGCATCCTCTCGTTTAAAATTACATTTGCCTTGCAGCTAACAACAACGCTGCGCTCTTAAAACGTAAGGTTATATTGAATAACGGATCCTAAAAAAAATAAATTAACACAGGATTTTTCAGTTATAAGTATCATACCAAGAAAATCTTTACTTTAAGCCGAGTACTTATACGTATGGTTATTAAATATATAAAAAATACAGTTTAATTAAGAGTCGTGGCAAAAATCTATATAGGTTTTTCAAATCGAATAGTAAATAGTAACTTAGCTCAACGCAATATATGGCTATTTAAGCAATTAATTTGATGTACTTACAGTATGTATGTTAATACCTAACACTGACATTAAAGATCGTATCATTTTCTTTGTATACAGATGGAACTATGAGATTATCAAGAAAATTTTTATAATTAATTCTTACAACAGTTTAAAAGTTGCCAGTTTACAAAGAGGCAATTTCAAAGCAATTCAAGTTTAAACTCGGATGTGACCTTTTTCTGAATTTCCTTAATAGGGGAACACGTTTAATAGCAGTTTTATTTTGTCTTGGAGCAAGCAGTCTTAAACGCTATGCAGGAGATTAGATCAGTTACAAATTTGCAAAGTTTTCATTTAGCTAAAAAACAGGTTCAATTATTTTTTGTTTAAAAAGTAATTTTATTGAAAATACGAGTAGCTTTTTTGTTCAATAATATATTACAAAGTAATAATAACGCCAGTATAATTCTACCATTAAAAATATTTATAATATTTTTCTAAATAATCTAAATTAAATAAAAGAAAACCCACACTTTTACGTTATTCTGTTAAGATGGGATATATGTTATTAATTTTTTTAAATGTCGTAGCTGTCAACAGATTAAAAAAAGCATTTTTTTTTATAATTTACATTTTTTATATTCCAATTAATGTGGTCGGGATAATGTAGTAATGCATTTTTATCATGTTGCAATGTTTCAATTCATCATATATGAGTTTTATCTTTGCGTCTAATTTTTGCACTGATAATTTATTTAATAACAATATTTTTTTCACATTTAAATCCTATTTTTTAATATAACGTGATAAATTTAATATTTATTTTAGATTTATGCCGAAAATTAAAGTAATTTCTTATAAAATTATGTCTCCTCGAGTATATATAAATGTAATAAAAAAAAACTTTTCTAAATTTTCTCTGGTTCAGGTATTGTGATACTATCATTTCTTTAGAATTCTATAGCCAGGGTTTTTGATTTGTGTATATACAGAAATTACATTACGTTAACTTATTTATTTGATTTCCTAGCATACAGCTATTGAAACGGCGCTATTTAAAAATACTTTACTATTAAAATATACTATCAAATGGTAGGGCAGTGGTCACTGTCTTTCAAATCCTCTAAATCCTATTAAGCTAATGTTAAAACGAAACTTTCGTTATGAATATCTTAATTGTAAGATCTGAGTTCGCAAGCCAGTCATTAATTATACAACCAAGTCAAACATAAAGTCGATTTAATTGAAACGTTGGTTCGCAACTTCTTAAACAGTGCCCGATAAAAGTTCTCACTAGTGGTGGGGTCATTAGCATATAAGTTAAGACATATTTATTTATTTAATCTTTATGCCTATAAAATAGCAAAACATATCGACAATAATGCCGCAAAAAGGTGCGAATAGATTTTTTTATTTTTGTAATCGATAGCTTCTTTTTGTTCACAGAAACCAAAATTGCGAAAATAAATAAAATGTTTCCAATAGTTTACTGATAACTTGATATTTGAATTATTTTTTTACTTTCACTTTTTGGACCGCATCACCAATAACAACAACAATAACACCTAACAATTTCGATATGATTTTCTGAATATATTCGAGATGATTAATAATTACTTATTTTGTTTAATAAAGATATGTAATATTAATTTTATCGATAAATGATCTCATATCGGCGTTTGTCATCTCTTCCCTTTAGCTAGCAGTTAATAGCATCTTAATTAATACAATAAATTAAAAGCAAAATGTCGCTACAAGTGATTTATTATCTGTTACAGGTATGTCTACCAAAGGCAGTAATTTCGACGTGATAAGTATATATTTTATATTAGCTACTGAGTGTACTTGTGCTAAGGTCAAGATAATGGATTCTAGCAAAAATAAATATTATTAAATAATAAAAGAAAGAGTAAATGATGTAGTAACTACGCCAGTATTGTTATTATGTAATAAAATCAGCCTGAAACTCGACGACTCTATAAAAGGTTAATGAAATAAAGCCTTTACCATCTTTTGATTTCGATTTTATTTGACATTCTTTTGTTAAGATGACAAGTAATCTGAGGGCACAGAAGTGCTCCCACCAAGTCGAGTAAAAGAGTAAAAACGGCATGGCTATACCATCCTTTTTTCGAAGCAATACGGGCAATTTTGATCTCCTGTAACTTCGTTGTGGAATAATCTAGAAGTTTAACTTCAGTGACCGGATAAGGAGTACATAACGAGGCTCATTTCTAAATTACATTAAATTTTAAGAGACCTATAGATCATCAAAATTCTAAGCAGACGCACAAGCTCCAAATTTTGAACTCAGTCATTATTTAGCATAAGAAGTAAAGAAAAGAATCTTAGATTATGAAATATTTGTCCTTTTTTTTAATTTATCGGATTTTTAACAACTGTATTTCATTTTGAAAACATTCGCCAATTTATTGCTTAGCAATACAATAAAGAGGTAAGTATATGTCATCATTTAACCCAAGAATCTTTGTTGACCGAAGCAGAGAATATAAACTATTTACCAAAGAGTATATAATATATATGAGGAAACTATTACCTTAGGAAAAACTGTGGAAAAGCAATACACATAACTTAACTTTTTAGATCTAATCAATATCAACTCTGATTGTATTCTAAATTTAATAAATACACTAATTGTAGATTCATTCACTGAGCAGAGTTATCGGAAACCAATACATCATCGTTTCTTTAAAAAGTCCACACAGAGAGTGATCTTTGAAAAAGCTCATAATTGAGGCTCAAGATATAATCCCCGAAAAAAATAGGAGAACTATGTACTTACAAAAATAAATGAGACCCCATCAAAAACATAACGTGTACAAAAACGCACAAGTCTCTCAACGCAATTCTTCTGTCGTAAAAAAAAAGTGAAATCGATATAATCAGTACATGTTTTTCTTTTTGTTGCTTCATGCTCGCAAAGATCAGACAATCGTAGTTATTCTGTTGCACAAATTAAATTTAGGCTTAGTTCTGATAAGCCGGTGGCCTCCTTGGCGGTTTCCGCGTCCTCCTGTAGGATACTCGCGATGGGTTTTACCAGACAGGCAGTAGTTGTTTAAGCCTGTCCTTTTCAGGATGGGTGCGGGGTTGGAGAGTCCTGGTTTAAGGCTTAAGGTTGCATTTCTCTGCGTTAAAAAATGGTTAAGTTCTGGCAAACTACAAAAATACTTAAGATAGAAGAAACAAATTTATTATAACTTAAAGAAGAGTATTATAAAGTTTCTTGACAAAATGTGCCTACGGAATAAAGTTAAAACAAACACTAATTTAAATGATTTTAAGTTTGTTTAGTTTAGTTTGGAGTGTGGTATAATAGAATCGGCACCATTATTTTAGTATATGAGTAATTGAAGAGTATACTCTTACTTATAATAGGCAGTGAACAAGCTCCATCGTAGGAGATCGTCAAAGTACTGACCACGACCAGTTGAGACTATATAATAGATTTGCGGTTCTATTGACGTTACTTATTTTAGTTAATAGTGGTGCAACTTCACAGTTTGTTGAACTTGAAAGAACTTCCTGTAAAGTTGTATGTCCACTGCACAGATTAATTCTATGGGCTTCATTTTTAGGCTTCGTCCTGAATAAGGGATTCTTAGAGTTTTTGCCACGTCTATTTGTCCGTCCGTCCGTGGTTTAGTTAAAAAAATATTAAGAGTATAAATAATGTAAAAACTTAAGTGGTAAATTTAGACAAAAGAAAAAGTCGGTACCTCCCCTACATGTAAAGTGGAGTGATCGTCTTCCCTATAGTATGGAGCATCGTTGGATAAGTTTTTCAAAAACATTGGTGATGCGGCAAGGCTCTTTTTCGATTTAGTAAATTGTTGTGACTAATTAAACTTTAAGGAGCTAACTTTCGTTAGGGTCAAGTATCCCCACTCTACCAACTCATCATTGGTAAAAATTCAAACGCTACGGCAGTAATACCTACATATAATGAAGTCAAAAGGAAACCTTTAATACTTAAGTTGTCTTTAGAAGTTTACGAGTAATAGTTGAGCAATTATAGTTAACTTAAAAATTTTGAACAACTCCATAGAAATGAACAAACGTGATATTTTTTACTTTTTTTAATGGATATACGTTTTTGATCGGTACTTTCCACGCTTCATAAACGGTTCCTATCTCTGAGGTTCTGGGTTCTAACTTTTCTACTTAATTTGGAGCAATGCATGTAATATTGAATAATATTTATTTATATATTTTATGGTCCAGGATATAGCTTGGCATAATGGGATATATCCTTTAAATTAATCCATATTTTGCTTAAAATATCTGAAACTCGACAAGCACCTCTACCATGTTTCCATTAGCCTTATTAACGGCTATTAACAGCTTACGGCAACTCTTGAATCGAGTGTCCCGTGGGATGTAGTCTGTTACGAAATATTATGAAATTTACATACGAGTACTACAGAAATGTTACATTATAGAACTAAGAGAATACTATTCATACTAATGCTTTGAATGCAAGCATGTTTTGAGAACGTTTGAAATAATATAATACAGTTAACTAATAGTTGAAAAAATCGAATTTCATTGGTACCCAAGATGGAATTCAAGCGAAGTCTCGGAAAAATAGCTAGATTATTTATAAAAAAGAAAGCGTCATAGTTACCGTTACAAATTAGACTTCATAAAAATCTGACGGAGCCTTTTTTAGAAATAATGTACCAGAAACTTTTTTTGAGGTTTTATTAGATTTTTAACGTGATATAAAAGTTTTAAGAGTACTAAAACAACACTACGGATTCGCTGAATGATAATCTCTTTCGTGAAAGCGCTATTATAATTTTAATTGGTTCATCGTAATAAAAACAAAATACCACAGAAATTTGTATAGTATATGAAAGTTAACGATCTCGTTAAAACAAGTTTACTGCCATAGTGGACTATGATATATATAAAAAATAAACAGTCCTCACTAAATATATCGTAGGGCTTCTAAATGAGAGACGTTCAAGTTAAATTTAATTCTATTTCAATCTGTATTCATGTATATAATTTACTTTTTATTTGGTCTGAGATTATTTAATGAAATTAAAAAGCATATAGTTTATTGTTATAAAAACTGACTTTATACTTACGAACTATATACCTACAATAACTCATAAAGCGAATTACAGATTAGCTATAATAATACTATAAAGAGATGAAGTTTCTAATTGTTTTAGTTTGTAGGGGGTAATCTTCTGAAATACAGATCCAGTCATGAAAATACTTTCACTTGTGGGATGTTATATTATACACAATTCAGATTTAGTTGTTTCATTAATGAGGTAAATCGATGAACATACACACCTAACTGTATTTGCAGTCGTTAATACCCTCCAATCCGCATTGGGCCAGCGTGGAGGGTCATGGCCCATCCTCCTTACCCATCCATAAGGAAGGCCTGAGCCCCTGCAGTGGGAACGTAAAAAGGCTGATGATGTTGATGATGACACACCGAACAAATAGTGAGTTAAAGTCAAAGGGTAAATCGATAAACCTTCTCTGTTTTGATTTTGAAATCGGTTTAAAAGAAGCGTTATTTACTGAGGTTAGACTTTTGACCTTTTGTTAGAGTGTAGTCTGTTGGTGAAGCTATGTACTCATAATAGAGATGCAACAAGTCATTCGCTCACATCAAATTATTAGTTTAACCGTCTTATTTTAAATCATTATCTTTAATACCAGGTTTAAACCATTATCCGACCAAATAAAGTAAACCTAACACTTTCTGTTGCGTCATTGTCAATTTGTTTTAGGCGGCCAATGGTTTATTACAAGATTTTAATTTCTGAGTGGTGATATTTTTTTAATTGGCAGTAGAGACTTTCAGTAAAATACTCATTACTTTCTAATGGATGGAGGTGTCACGAACGCCGCAACAGCTGATACTTAGAAACTTAATTAACTTGTCAAAATCTGACGTTCAAATCAACACTCGCAAAGTATTTACTAGCAAGTACCGTAGTCACGTTTTTAATAAATGTCAATAAAATTGTAACGGGACGGAGCCAATCCCCCTCGTTCTTTCGGTTTACTTTTTGAAGCTTGTCATTTGTACTCAATTTCAATTCGGAACACGTCACTGGTTACTACTGGTTGCCGCCGTCCATCCCGCGTTCTCCGATATTTGGCGACATTCATTTGTTTTCGGAATTTTGTTTCGCAACCTTTCCATTTACGCTGACAGAATAATTGAAAAGCCTCACTGCGGCTTCCTGTTCGGTACCAGCTTGTTTATCTTCAAAAATAAATTACGATTCGTATGCCCCGGTATGCCCGATCTGAGCTCGCAAAATTGTACGGTAACAGAAACAATGTGACACATGTAAGCCTCGTGGCATATCTGATGTAAGATGCGTCGCTATTCCTCGCGACGGAACGTCAGAAGTGCCAAATATATGATATTATTAATAATATGTTTGACAGAATATCTGGTTAGTCCGATCAATAAAAACAAAAACGAATTATTACGTCGGTATACCACTAAACTGCCTCCGATGTGCCACGCTTTGAGAAAAAAGTTCCTAACCGGCAAAGGCCGCTCCAAGCCTAACCCCCATTCTGAACCGTGATGTGTTCTTCACGAACTAAATTCCAGATGTGATCGGTAGGGGTTTTGGCCAATCAAAAGATATATAATGCTTTATATATAACTGGTTTATTTCACTGTATAAATAGATAATATATATAAGAAATTCTCAATAAGAATGACTTGGCGTCCAATTGTGTTGTCTGAACAGTACCCTAAAATTGATCGTCCATTGTCTACGCACGCACGTAACGGATTTTCTGAACGGGCCTATCTTAAGTTCACCGAATTAAAAAAATACATCGCCGTCGAATACATAACCTTATACAATTTTGACATAAAGTTGCGAGGAAATTGACGTTATCTGCTCATAGCATTACTCATATAATAATAATGAACAAAATGCTGTACAAATTCAAAGATAGCTATGAAAAATCCGTCACATACCGTGCTACTATTACGTACGTATAAAGTGGACGTTTACCTTTGAAATTACATTTCAATTTTCATTAACAACTTTGTCGGTTCAGTTATTATACATTCTACATTGATCATAGATTAAGAGTTAGTCATTAATTGAGCCGACCCACAGATAAACTGGACGATTATGGACTGATGCCCCAAAAATATTCTTTCTTTTCCCAAACAAGTACTCCCATTAAGAAACCATTTAAGAAATTCACGAGCTATTTATGAGGGGCCTGTTAAATCTGTGGTTTATCTGATGATTGTACAATATTTAGCCGGAGGTGACATAAATTTGGTCACGGATTAATATTCTTTGTACGTTCCCAGCTATGATTAAATTTCTAGAGGACTTTCAGAGGTCGCTGTAATTCAATTCTTATGCTGGAGGTGTGAACTTCCGGTTTTACTGTACACACCATATTAAGGATATATTTTTTTATTTGTATGAATACCCAACAAGTACGTCTACGTATTAGTTAACAATATTTTTCTGTACCTAGCCATGGTTTTATGGTTTGATGTTAATAGTGATACTCTTTTTGCAGTTGCATACAAAATTTATTGATATATTGACAAATGTATGTATACCTAATTAGAATACTGAAATCATCTATCTATTGACGTTTAAAAACTATTAATTTGTTTCCTTCTTTTTCATTCGTTTTATAATGCAATGATCATTTACCCTTTCATGAAAAATATAGTTTGCGGCACACGGCTCTGTAAACGTAATTGTCTTGAGTGATTCAGATTGCGGCTCTCTTTAAACTGTCATGCTGACTGTAGGTCATATAAAGCGGAATGCACACTACTCTCTTTAACTTGTATTAGCTATTACCGAAATTTCTTAGATAAGTAGTAGGTAGTACATATATGTATTATATTCTTTTAATCTATATGTACATTTATAATTCGCATTTTGAAGTCGTTCATGGCAAACTATGTGGATTCTAAATGGCATCATCAAGTGATCATTTTCTACGCAATGCAGAGCGATTCCGTAAAAGTTCGAACCCGAATTCGAATTCACTCATGAGTCCTTCACGTCATTTAATTCTATCGATAGAAATTCTATCGATTCCATTTTTTTTGTATAAAAAATACACAACAACAAGTATTGATTATAAGTGTCTCACATATTCTATTCCTGACATTTTGAAATTCACTTTATTTATCGCTTAATATTGAGTTGGTAATAACGTTTCGTGGCATAACTGAAGTGAGTTTCGAAATAACATAGGAATAGAATATCTGAGACACGTATAATTAATAAATTTTGTTTTTTATTTTAATAAAAAAAATGGAATTGACGTATTTTCTTCACTAAATGACCTGAATGCGCTGAAATCCATGAGTGAATTCGAATTCGGGTTCGGATTTTTACAGAATCGACGTGCTGGTTCGGATTTTTACGGAGTCGCGGGGCTGGCCATGAGATATAGACATTAACGAGATGCACGATTATTGTATTTTATAGTGTGATAAATATCCATTCTAATGGGTCTTATTTTTGAATCTGAACTACATATGTGATGTTGTCTAATATCACATAACCCGTGGAGCTCGCGCAGGGTGAAACGGGTATGCGTAACGCATTTCTCAGCGTCAAAAAAAAGAAATGTCAGTTTCTTTCTGCACCATCAAGCGGTATTTTTAAAGTTCTCAAATTCTAAGAATAATGGTGATTACAACCATTCATAATTTTGAACGTAAAAGCAATTATTAATTAGACATCATCAAATTATTGGACGTAAACAACCCTCTCAAATAAAACTGTAAGCATGTTTATCAACTAGACATTTCAGAACTAGTTGGCATAACACAGTAGTCATTTTATGTGGCGTAAAAGACATATATATACCAATGTATTCTTTTTTTATACCGCACGATCGGCCTCATTTTAACGTCAATTCTTTTCTTAAAAATCTTTTAAACATATGTACTTGTTACATAAGCAACTTATAAATAAATTTAACAAGTGATGCATTTCATGTATTCACTTCTTATTACTCTATCCTCTTAGTTCTATACCGAATAACTAAACGGCAACCAAATAATATAATATTGTTTTAAACTACGAACGATGCTACGAAAACGATCTACTACGAGCGGTTCATTATTGTTAAGTTGTAGCGATGTTATGAACCTTTAGTTAAACTAATCTTCTACAAACCGTAGTTGCCCCATCTCTGTGGCCAACTATGGCTCTAGATGAAAATTCATTGTGTACCCACTTTCATGGTCTTATTGTTAGATTTAATCGTTTATAAATTTGTATAATAGTGATGATTAGATCAAATATCGTATTATTAGTTCAAAGAATAATTTAACTTAAATAAATTGAAGACTTACCCTTCAGCTGGCTTTTTGAATACATATAAACAATAACAATGTTTTATCAATAATTCTACTCAATACAAGTATTAATTTGCCAATCACAACACGTGATGTAACGTACCAAACAACGAGCTGGTTATTTAAGAGGAATTTTCCAGTACTGTACATCTATTTTATCTGGCAGTTACATGAGTGTATAGTGCGTTCAGTTTGCGATGCGAATCTTAAGCAACTTTCACAATGGTCGATCATAGGATGGGACTAAAAATTTGTTGTCTCTTGCTGCTTCGTGCTTTGGAAGTCACGTTAAGCCATTGAACCCGGTTGCACCTGTAGTTGTTAACACCCACAACAACGTGATGGATCATGACTCTAGCGACATATAGAGAAAGTCCGTACGGCAGCAGTGGGGATATTAATAAGCGGATGATGACACGTTGAAGTGTTTTGATACTTCAGTATTTAATCTATTTGTCATGTGGCTCTGTGTGTAAACAGCTTTGCTCTTGCTCAAAGTCTAAGCTCCGTTTGTGACGTGGCATTCAGTTTTTTCCCTTAAGCTCTGTCTTAAGCTTTGTTCGCAGTGTGGCTTTTGATATGGTAATGTTAGCTAACGCTGCTGTCGCATCCGTCCCGTAACTGGTTTATGGGTATTTTGTTGATGGCACGGTAGGTATTTTGTCATAATACCTTTTTTTCTCGCCCATGAAAAATGTTTCTTGTTAAATCTGAAAAATTCGTTTGGTCACTCCAATGAAAAACCAGTTGCATGATTTTAATGCAATAAAAAAGTAACATAATTAAAATAGTTATTTCAATACGACCGAAAGTGATCGAAGCAGTTTTACATCTACCTATTAATATTATACGTAAATAGAATAGGGAAGACGACTGGGTAAAAAAAAATGCTTTTCTATCTAGTCCGTCAGTCAGATAATAGAAATATATTGGATACGTATTTTTTTTTACTTCAATTTGACGATAAATAGATAACAGGCATTAAAGTTGAGGAGTGGGGGATCGCTACGTCACAGTTGAGTAGAAAACGTACCATAACGTGACGTCATGCGAAATTTCAACTCCATGTATCGCCGTAATTACGAAAAAAATTAAAAAATACTTGTTTAATATTTTTCAACGGTCTACCTGATGGACAAACAAACAAGAATTAGTCGTCATCCCTATTATATAAAATTGAATAAATATAATACAATTAACGTAATGTGATGGTTACGATTTTACTTTTAATACTATATTTAAATAGAATAAACTCCAGTAAGTAATCTATTGGATTATGTACTCGTAATTCGAGTTAATTACTCGTCGAGTTGAAACTTATCAAATAAATTATTCATAAATTAAGTAAGTCTCTATAAATAAAACTTAAATATCATATTTCGTAAATTTTAAGTGAACTATAGCAATAATTTTTTTTTGGAGTGCCGTGTCCAGTAGTAATTGTATCTTTCTTCTTTTTACTTCACCATCATCACCATCACAAGCCCTTTTACGTCCCCACTGCAGGGGCTCAGGCCTTCCTTATGGATGGTTAAGGAGGATGGCCCAATGCGGATTAGAGGGTATTAACGACTGCAAATGCAGCCGGGACCTACGACTTAACGTGCCTTCCGAAGCACGGAGTAGCTCGAGATAATAATTTTTTAGTCACCCATCCCGTGACCGACCCTTGCGAAAGTTGCTTAACGACTACGATTGCGGGCCGCGGCGCTTATCCACTACGCCACCGAGCTACTCTTTCTACTTAAATAAATAGAAAAAAATATGTCGAAAAGAAGAATAACGGAACATTCATAAGATCACTTTGTTATTCGTCTTAGACCCTTAACTTTTGAAACTCGCGGAGATATCGAGTTGAAATTAAAAACTCAGGTCTACAGTCACGTCTAATTTCTAGATTGATGTAAAAAATAACATACTGCCATGCTTTTTTACTCGTTGGTTTGCTCTTTACTTGAATAATATGGAATCCTGATTTAAAAGTACATAAAGGTAGTGTAGAAAGTATCCGAAATAAATTTTTGAAAATCTGCAACGTTAAATTTGGGAAAAATGATAATGTCACATTTTAGTCCCTTGATTTGCCTAGGTCACTTCAGGATCAGATTTTTATTTACAAACTTTTAAATAATATTATCGATTCCCCTTATCTGCTACAAAAAATATATTTTAGATGTCCAATACTGAGGTCGAGAAACAGGTGCCTATACGCGTTGCCTTTGTGTTAGACGAATTACGAAGAAATTAATTTTTAGTTCGTGCTTGTAGTTGCTATAATAATAGATATTTGTATTTCGACTTATTCAACATGTCTATTAATATGTATAAAAAGTCTATTAAGCAAATTAAATTACAAATTGTAATGTATTTCAGTTGTCACTATCGTGTACTTTTATTGTCTTTTTTATCTCTCATTTTAAATTATTAAAGATTAATTCTTAGAGTAATTGTAGAAACTTTTTTGCCCATTGTGGTATTTTTTTGTAACAAACTATTGGTAAGATTATGTGCTGTAGTTTCTCATAGCGTAATAATAAATAAATTAATAGTACAAGTTCAAGAAAATCTGAAGTTATGCATCTGTATTTAAATAATACAAAATAAAGTTTTATAGTATGCCGAATTTTAAAATTGAAACTATTAGTCCAAGTAAACAATCACATGGCTAATGATAATATTTCAAAATCTACATTATTCGTTTGCATAACTATATATAACGGAACTCTTGGTGGGCGAGTACGACCGCACTTGTCTAGTTTGCTATAAATTAATATCGTTATGTAGTTAAACAAACTAATTTCATTTGTTACATCAATTTAGTTATTCTTTCGGCCATTTTATAAGGGTTTCATATTCATTAAGCATACTGACAATACGAAAAAGGTTTTTTTACGATCATTATACTATGCCATCGGAATAATGGGTATGATGGAAATTTGTTTAAACATAAAAGTTAATAGCGATTTCAAGAGCATCCAGACAATAAACTTAGTAAAAGCTTTTTTTATGACGTCATCTGTTATCTAGTACTTTAGCGGATGGAGGGGGATTAAGAAATCCGACGAGGGGGATAGCTGGGGGCATCAATCTTATTATTTCACAGTTAAAGAGACAGTCGAAAGTGGGGTTTTTAAGGAAATTAGCTTTGAAAGAGTTTGAAATATTATATTTGGAAAAGGATTTTACTCGGGATGTCACTTTAGCCTTTTAATTGGCTGTCGAATTGTTAAAAGTTTTTTATCGAGTTTATGTCGACTGTATAATACTTTTGGAAAATGGACGCAGATATATACAGAAATATATATTAAGTTGGGAATAAAAAACAACCTCGAACTCTAAGTCCAGTTCAGTGTTTTCACATCATATTGCTTCAATTGAATAAAACCTTTATCACCTTATAAACTAGGTTTTATCGAACCTCTGTGACGTGACAACGCTGCGTTCAACGACGACTTGAGGGTGTATTTATAACACAATATCACTTTAGAATTGTCATGAATATTTATTATTTTAAATGAGATTTTGTATTCACCCACAAGCTTGCTCCATTTACTCGGACTTCGCAGGTTCTTCGGTCGGTTACCAATTAAGTTGCTTAAATCCCATTCAGTCGAAAGCTTCTGTTCCATCAAATGGACAATGGCCTGTTCGACAAAGAGATTGAAGTAACGTATTGTTTGTTTTGTTCCTATGAAACATTATTTGAACAGAGTTATCTTCAAAGTGACTTTAAAGTAATAATAATAATAATAAGTTATCAACTCCAATATCGTTTTGTTGACTAAATAGTGATAAAACATTTAGTTTCTATTATATAAAATTATATTTAATTTAAAAAAGAACCGTTTGATTTCGAAAGTTTTTTTGAATCTTCACAATTCAATTCAATTTTGTGAATAGATTTCCGTTCTTTTTTAATAAAACACAAAACAGTATTGAAAAAATCATATACATGGTGCACATACCATTTGGATTAATATCAAACAACGTAGGCACTATAACACTAAAACCCAAAACAGTATGGAAAAAATCATTTTCTCCTTTGACCCGATCGGGAATTGAAAGAAAACGTATGTATTGCATGCACACGTCACGCTATGCAAAACTGACAAATTTCTCCATATGATTTTAAACTTCAATGCTTGTAGATAAAGTAGAAAATTTTAAGGTTTAAGGAAATTTGAAATATTGTATTAAATTTTTATATTTTCACGCGCATTATCCATAAATGAAACAAATTTTGAACGATTAACGGTCTTATATATGAGTACGGAACTTGTGAAGGGTCCGAAACGTCAATAAAACTAAATATAAATGCAATGTTTAAAAGTTGTTTCATTTTTGTATTATTGTGATAGACTGACGTGCACTGCGATATCTTTCATAATTCTTCGTCTATTATTTTATGCGTATATTTTTACTTTCAAGATGGTCTCGCAAGAATAAAGTTCACTCATATCTTGTAAATAAAAAAAACTGAATTAAAAATTGAATGATTTAATTCCTCAAAAAAATCTTTACTTAGTTAATTACCAAACCGAGCCTCCTTTAAGTTTGTGAAACCATTAATTCAGCCTTCAACCATGATCGCCACAAACGGTCTTAATTACACAAAGCCCCAACGTACCTACTGCAATAAAATAATGTAATGTAGATTTTGGAAACCCTCATAGCACTTTGTCAAACTTAGTAATTGCAAGTATCGCCTTTTGACTGTGTCACAAATACTAAAACGGGGTTATCATAATTAACCCTGATTTGATTCACAATAAGGATTGTTTATAGATTAATTCTAATAGATTATATAGAATGTAGTCTTGTTGTTATGTGGCATAATTACCTATTATAAAAATGTAACGCCTGTTTACTGAAGAATTTTCTTTTTTGCTATATATACTTTTTGTTTGGCTCGACCACACTTGATAAGAGGAAAATAAATAAGTGTTTCATAATATGCATGGTATACTGCATAGATAAAAAAGTAACCTTATCAAATCATAAGAGGAAACCAAGTAGACTTAATCTTAATCGCCAGTAATCCTTGACGCCTGTATTCACTCATTATTTATCTTTAATATAATATTGTAAATAGAAAAGATTTGTCTGTCTTCTTGTATTGAAAATTTTTTTTCAATGTCATTTTTTTTAAATGTAACAACCTAATTTTAGACGCTTTGCTTTATATCGAGTTTAACACGACTTAGTAACATGTGGATAGCGGTGTGGGTTTCACAATGACCTATACATGTTTATTGAAACATATCATTGTATTACCATGTATTGTGTTGATTGTTTGTTGTCCCAAATAAAATAAAATAATAAAAATTGAACAGGCTCCGAAACTACTGGACCGTTTTGAAAAATTCTTTCTCTAACAGTAAGCTACATCATACGTGGATAAGTTTAGACTATATTCTGGGCCAAATCGCAGGAATATAACTAGATAAAATATATTTAAGTAATAGACGACACATTCGATACAGTTTCTAACTGAATTACACAATTTGCGTCTTGTTGTATTTGGTCGAGATTGTTTAATTTTTTTTAATGTAATTAAATAATGAATATCCGTAATTGGTATTAAGATAAGTTTAAAATGTTCTACCATTATTAAGTTAAGAAGTCACTGTGGTTTTTTTTTCAATAAATAAATAGTTATAATATTTAAAGTGGAAATTTTCTGGAATTTTGTTCACTGCACTTTTGGTAATTAGGAGCGGTCGTCTTGACTTTCTTAGCTAACGAAGGTTGTTCTTAATGGTGTTTATTAAAACCAGTCTAGACTCAGATTAATAAAAAAAACATGCTGATAATAAAAGTTAATTAGAAATACTAAAAAAACACTCTGGATAAAGAAAATACAAAGATTAAAAAAATAAACATTAAGTTTTAAAACAATACAAGAGTTTTACTAGACTCTTATATCCCTAAATAATACAAGTCGTATTCCCGCAGCAACTTCACCTGCGTAAATTATACCCTAAGTCATGTGCATATGATGTATTTTTCCATAAGTCAAAGAATTTTCAAAATCGGTCCAGCAGTTCCGGAGTCTATTCAATGCAAACATTTGAATGAATTCTTTACTCTTTATATTATTACTATAGATAAAGTAATATCCTACTGATTGTCTATATATTAGCCATTTTAATTACTCATGATTCAATATTGGGAAGAAATCATAAGTTGGTTTATTGTCTGCTTTACACTGTCTATTTCCGAAAAGGAATAAAACTCAAACGTGAACTCTTGAACGAGTATTGCCTCCCAGAATGGTGTCTGTGGTAAATGATCTAGGTCATCGTTTCTCAACCTGTGGGTCACGAGAACGAGAAATTTCCAATACAACAAAAACTAGTTTGGAATCTGTATCGTGACATGTAATTTTGCGACATGTTACATGTAATTTTAAGCCTAAATAGCACAAGAAACGAAGTAAACGAAGAGTGATAAATATTGGATAACCTCACATACATTGCACATATACCGAAGTAAAGCACATTTACTGTGGCAATATTAAACAACGACGATACCAGAACACACCTGAGACAACATAGAGAAATTCATTTTCTACATCGACCCGATCAGTAATCGACACATGGACCTCAGAGACAACCTTAAACCGACATGCGTGCCAATCGGTCTTGTTATGAATGTTAAAGATTATATCTTAAACTTGCTTCCAAAAAAAGCTCCAACTCTTCACATTTAATTTTTTTTAGCTTTTATTTCGATATTTTGCGATCAATTTAATCGTGGATCTTTTTTCGTTAACGCAGGGGAGATGAACCTTATGCATCAAATCAGTATTCTCTTGCTACTAGATCACGCCCCGAGGGGCAAAGACAAAGCATGCCTGGCCTACCTAATAAAATCCATCGCAGAGTACACTTACTAGGGAAACGGATCAGAAATCCTGCAAGGAGAACTAGACCCAACTCCACAAGGTCAGCCTTGACCTTTCCCGTTGTCGGTTAATTATGTTACATTTACACCTATTTATGAAATTTCAAAAATATTCGAAAGATCACAAAAACATTGAGAAACAACGATCCAGATTGCGCTCTTAATAGAGGCGCCCCGCACAATGGGAAGTTGGGAACAGTGCCGACCGTTAACTACACTTGTCGCGAGAATTACCTATTGTCCCCTTAAAACGTGTGCTACTTTCCAAATGGATTCTTAAACATTATTAAAATTAAGAGTGACTTAATTTCTATATATATTAAAACACTTCAACCACTTTTAAGAAAAAGCTGTTGTTAATTTATATTTTATTGCATAACGAAAATTAACATAATGAGCTACTTTAAACGTTTTATCAATTTTTTTTCTTCAGTTATTGATCACCTACCGTCCAGCATATGCCTTTCCAATCTCTATCGAGTTTTATTTAGAATAGTATATAAAAAATATTTATTTAGCACCAAATTTCAATTTATATTTATTACCATATGGCTCCTTATTTATGTAACATATTTAATAAATTTTGTATTTGTAAAAAATTTCATCATAGTTTAATAAAAAGCCTATAAGAGATTGGCTACAAAAGTATGATTACGAAGGTACTGAAAAACTACTGATGTGTTAACACACAAACACACAATAGTGACACGTTTATTTCATTTTTAGATGTAACTTAATTTAGTATTCTTTTTTTAATAAACTGTTATTTCATTAATCTACTCAACAATACCAACAAAATTTATAATTTGAGGAAGGAACTGGCTTCTGAGACACAAATTTCTTAAATTCAGAAGCCAGTGTTTCATTAATTGTTATCTGGCAATGTCGCGATAAAGATTTTCATTTACAAAGATATTAATATTCATTCATAGTATGCTAGCTGATAAATTATTTAAAATTAGGTACTAAAGACGTCTCCGCCCAGCAATATGCCGCAGTGTTTAAACTGTAACGCTAATTTTCAAAGGGGTGCCTTAATGAAATAAATTTTAATATTTCCTGCCTATCTCTTCAAGAATAATTCTACAGCAACTTTTAGGCCGCGGTACCATAAGGCAGGTGTTCTACCAAGTCTTATTTTTCTTAAACTAGGCCTCCTCTCTAAAATGTGCTTGCTCGTTATGCCGACGACATACATGACTGGCCCAAGCACAAGCGATTATTTGACGATAAAGGTGCAATTTCCGATGAGATTGTTCCTAGCGTTATACAAAGCATGGCTCGCTCCATATTACGCTACGTCACCTGAAGCTCATAAACAATCCCATCGATCAGCGTCCATGCCGCACAGGCGTACGTTAAGGCCAGTAGTCTCAATAACCTCATCGCTAAAGAACACTTTCCTAGTAGAGCCATAGTTACTAGTAAAAGACAAAAAAGTACTACTCGTACGAATTAACATGACACCTGAAGACCTATTCTATTTCTTCGAAAAAACATTTCGTCTATTTTCGAAATGCTAATATGACTCCAAAGATGACGTATCTTGACAAAGATGACGCCTCAGATGCACAGATAATTTTCATGACTTATTCTATTGACAAAATATTAGAACGATTTGAAATTTTTCAAATATCAGTTCGAGGACAAATAGAATAGGCACCCAAGTTTCATGTTAAATAGTAAACGTTACAAGGATGCATTACGACACATCCCTTAATAAGATATTATTAAACTTGCATCTGACAACCCTAAACATGGATTGAGTCGTCATAATCTTTTCACTTCACTAATCGTAAACAAACCGTTTTAAAACATTAAACTCGTAATAAATCCGCTGGGGAAAAAACGAAATACAGTAAGCAAGGGGATGCGAGGATTTGTAGAATGTTTCTACATCAAAACCAAAGTAATTCATTTCTTATTCATTGTCCGTTCCGGGTTTACAAGCTCCCGGTGGTGGGGGGCGATAAACAGGATATCTGGGTGGGTGGACCAAGTTTCTGGGGACTTCCGAATTTATTTCGTGACGACGCTTCATATAATGTTTACACCTAGGTTGTTTATGCAGTGTCTGTGAGATGAATTTGTATTGATATTTGATTAGGATAGTAAAAAGTATCATCTATTACGTTGTACGTTAGTATTGTACTTTATAAATTTAAATATTTTTATTAATTGCCTGATCATATATTTTTAAAATATGGCTGTCGTTCCCAATTGTTTTGCCCTACAGGGGTTTCCATGTTTATACTTGTACCATCTGTTCTATGTTACACATGTTGATAATTAATAATTTGACAATAAATGACTGAGTGTTGAGAACTAATAAATATTACAAAAAGGTAAAATTTCTAACTTGGGAAGCTATATCATATGTGGTTGGCGAAGGCGAAGCCGTGGAAAACAGCTACTTATTATTAAAATCTATTGATTATATTATATTTTTAAATAACAATTTTGACTCTATTTTGATAAATTTTACTAAAGTAAATTAATTATTCAATAGAATATCATAATAATTTTAAACAAAATAAAAATAAAGTTATTACTTAGTGGGTGCAAACGTGAAGAAAAAATATTTTTTAGAAAATAAAACCTTATTAATTCTTTTTTGGTTTATTGAAAACAAAAAACACTTATGTTTTCTTTTACTTTACATTAAAATGTTTATATTTCCAACGTTTACCCCTTCCCTCACTCTCTCCTTCTCTCTTGAAATAAAAACCAATGTGAAACCCTCAATGTGGTAAAAGGTGGCCACACCATTTTGCGTGTGAATAAACAAGATTTGTACACACGAACTTGGACTTTACTGTTGCGTTTCCCTTGCATAAGTGATGGCACAATCCCATCCTTTGAGTCCAATGAGCTGCTACCGACTGTAGATCTAACAACGCATTTCCCAAAGTCGCCATTAAACCCAACGCATCGCCGTCGAGTGGGACTAACGACGCGTCGCGACTATTTGTCTCGTTTCGTCACGGTCGGGTGAAAATAACATATCGTTTTGTTCTGTTTACATTGCTGCTTTTATTAAAAACCTTGTCAGAGTGCGAAAATATATGGACGCAGTCTATCTGTCGATAGAAAAATAAGAATAAAGCAAGAAAAGTCAACAGGTAGTAATATAATTCTAAAGTTTTGAGAGTTCTTACTTCATTCAAATTCTTGTTTATTTGTTAAAAATATTTTCTTAAGTTAAGTAATAACAGAGTGCGAAAATATACTACACAATCTATCTATCGATGTAAAAATAACAATGAACCAAGAAATTATTCATTGAATTCAATGAAACATGTTTATTTGTTAAAAATATTTTCTTAAGTTATTACTTAGTGAGGAATACGGGGACAAACATACATACATAAATCTGTAAAATGAAGCGCACATATTTAAAAGATATACTTACAGACCAATACATAAACATTACGCTATTTCAACGACTCCTACTCGACTATAGATACGAATGTATCATCACAACTCTGTGTATTACTAAAAAAGAGTATACTCATTGTATGTTTCCGAAAAATAACAATGTAACACAAAGTTTAGAAGCAATATGAACTTTGTACAACTGTAAAATTAGGAATTATACGATCAAGTAATATAACGACCTCATAAATTTTAGTTGAATTGGTGTTTATTTAAACCACGCGTTTAACGTTGATAAATCGTTGGATATAGCGATGCATTAACATGTACAAATGATTTCACAGTGGGTAACTAAAAATAGTACATAAATATGTTTCAATACATTGCTATGGTTCATATTTAGTTAATAACTACAGGAATTACTGCAAGGAAAACTTTTAGTGATTAGATAAGTTGCCAAAACTTTTCCTTGCAGTAATTTCTGTAATTATATTGCTGTAAGCGGCAACGCTCATCAGGGATAAATTCTATTTAGTCTGTTAGTCAAAAAATATTAGATGACTATTTTTTTCTTCAATTTAACAAGAAATAAATGGCTAAGCTAGAGTAACTCGGTGGCGTAGTGGATAAGCGCCGCGGCCCGCGATCGTTGTCGTTAAGCAACTTTCGCAAGGGTCGGTCATGGGATGGGTGACCAAAAATTATTATCTCGAGCTACTCCGTGCTTCGGAAGGCACGTTACGCCGTTGGTCCCGGCTGCATTTGCAGTCGTTAATACCCTCTAATCCGCATTGGGCCATCGTGGAGGGTCATGTGCCATCCTCCTTAACCATCCATAAGGAAGGTCTGAGCCCCTGCAGTGGGGACGTAAAAAGGGCTGATGATGATGATGATGAAATGGCTAAGATAAAAGGCATTAAAGTTGAAGAGGAGCTCGCTACGTCACAACAACGTAGAAAATGACAAAGGCGTGACGTTATGCGACATTTCAACTCGATGTATCTCCGTTATTTATTGGTTATAATAAAATAATACCTGTTTATAATCTTATAAATACCTTCAATAATCTACCCGACGGACAGACAAATCAAATAGGCAGCATTCCTAAGTTGTAATGCCGTCAATTGTCCAACATCACCATTTTTTTGTAATATTGTATCAATAAAAAGTTTCAATATTTATCTTAAAAGTAACAGTAGCACTATCATACTATCTATAAGACTAATGAAACCATTAGTTTTCATTACAGATAAATATCACATTTTATTATAAATACCTAAATATTTTTAAACAATTTATCAAAAATACTTTGACAATATATGACCGATTTTAAAATAAAATAGGTCACTGTAAAGTAAGATTCTATCGATATATTAAGACTGGTAGCAATTTGAAATTTACATAATAATGTGGATCTTCTAGACTGTGTGTACGTGCTGAATCGCTGTCAGCTGTTGGAGGTAGTGATGCCACTTGGTAGGTCACTATCGATAAGCTATTAACAATCAAGCAAGAGAAGAAATATCTCAATAATTTGTTTTATCAGTACTTTTAATAGCATGAAATAAAACAACAAAATATAAAATACTTTGTTCAGATCCTAAATGAAGTAGCTATAAGCCTAATACTCAGACTTGGGACATATACAGAAGTTATTTTTCTTTATTAATGCAAACGGGAATCGATTTCAAACATGTTTTATAGATACTACGGCGCCGTTTATATTTTTAATATGAAACCGAGCTCCCTTAGTAAAAAAATGATATAATCACTCGCACTAAAACCCAACTCGAATTCTTGTCCAAAGAGTTACTGGGGCTCAGGTTGGCACTCCTATATTTTAAAACGGTTAACATTATATAAAAGAATTATTAACTATACAATCACTTACCTTCTGCGCACACATTATCTTCATGTTTATAACAATAATATTAAAGTTTTCGATACTGATATTTTTATATTTCAATTTATTATTATGTTGAATAAAGATTTTTCTTAAATTAAACCAATAAATAAAAGTTACCGTTTTTTCCACAGAAAGAGCCATACAGAAACGACAATAGTACCAACACTGCAATACCGGAGCGACTATCTAGATATTACTCGTATTATCGATATTTAGCCAACATTAGTTGTGGTTGCAAAATGCACTAGTAGGAAGAATTCAGTCATCGCCGTAATGACACAGTGTAAATATAAGTAGACAGTGGTGAAACTGCCTACAAGCGTTCGAAATCGTACGCACACATAAACACGCTCACCGACGAGCCGCCTAAGTGGACCTAACAAGACGCTCAGTAACGCGTATCGCGTCGAGATGAGGGGTCACGTTACACGTTCCGCGATCTTTTTTATTTAAAAAATAAAGAAAAGATTAAGGAAAGGAGTCGGCTTATGTGAAATAAAAAATAAGTTTTTTTTTTTTATTTAGATGTTTTTTTAAATACCCGTTTCAGTATCATGCATATTTTCGGGTTGAAACGTAGTACGGTCCCATCCGAAAATGCTTAATAAACACCCAAAAACAGCAGCTCATGAGCGCGCCACCTAAATGCAGTGCCTACCTACCACGCGTCCGATCCGAAGAGAGAATCCGCTCTTCGGCTATGTGTCCGTCAAAACTTGTACAAGGTTATGCCGTAATGTCAAGTTAAAGATCAACATAAAAACAAAGATTTACAAGTTGTGTCAATATTAAACTATTTCTCGTATGTTAAACTATCGTCTTTTGCTCAGATTAATCGATTTTTAACCGACTTCAAAAAATGAAGGTTATCAATTCGACCTGTGCGTATGATAAATTTCCAGAACTGCCCAGTTTTCGCATATGTTATTTCTATATCATGTGGTGATATAGAATAATATAAGTAGATATCACCGTCTGAACAAATGTGTATGTATATTTTTTGTTTTAGTTAATTTAATTGGTTAATTTTAATTAGTTATTACAATTCGATTGATTAATAATGTCAGAACTCCTTTTATATTTTGTAAAAGAAACATTCAAAATGACAACCCTATGGTTTCAATGGAGCGTAGGTATTTATTTTATTAAATAGGCTTAGTTTCTATACTGTGTCATTCTTATACTGTGGTAATGATAAAGCTTACAGTGCTCTTTTGTCGGTACTATAATATATCACAGATGTGGTAAGGACAAAGATAATTTGATTTAATAAATATGGAAATAAAACATTAATGATTGTTTGTATCTTAGATTATATAATATCCAGATACCGTGTCCGTAACCAAAATGTTGTCATGTCGACATAACAGTGGTCTTTTCCGCGTACAATATATTTTTGTTTATATATAAATATATATATAAATGACTCTTTGGGTAGTGAAATTATGCTTCAATTATACTCTACATTAATAAGGGCATAATTTGTTGGCGTATTTCTTTCTAAATCGTATTAAATAAAAAACTGATAAAAATGACCAAAGAGTAAACATCCAGTTGCTATCTTGATTTGATTACTAATACCATACTAATACAGTGCCTAACACAGCGCTATCACAACATTAGAGGTTCAAAGAGATTAAACCTTTGTTACCCTTTGTTTGAATATCTAATGTTGCGATAGACGTTGTATTTAAACAGTACATCACCGTTGGTCCCATGGCTGGTACTGAGACTCGTTTGAAAACCACACTGTCAGCGTTGCCAGGACATTATACTATGATGAAAGTACCCACCAACTCCACATAATAATAAAAAAGTATAAAATATTAAAATTAACCATAACTGGAGCTTCGAGCAATAAATTTCGCAAACTGCTGACACAGTGTTCACATATAAATGATCCGCAGACAACATTCACGTGCCTGACAACCCTGTATGAGCTGATAACAGGCGGAATGTGAACAAAGCCGTTTGTAAATCACGGGCCTGTAATAGGCATTTTGGTCTTACCAACAATGCCCGCATCGATCAGTGGGCTCGATACGGGACTAGGTTAATTGCGTATGCGGTGCACTCGGTGTTACCGTATAATAATGCTTGTCGTATCGTCGTCGGTGGCAACGTTTAAACATAAAAGACATTTTAAATTTTTTGGTCGTCCGCAGCGCTCGTAAAGTCACATGATAACGGGTACAGCTGAAATTGTCTGTATGGAATATCCAACATTGAGCATTTTAGATAGTACGAGACGTATGTCGTGGCCAGATCGTAGAATTGAGCAATTCATGAAGCGGCCAGTGATTTCATGAAATGGAGAAAAAACTTTCTGCCCACATTATGTGGCATGATGAGGCAAGCATTAGTCATCATATCGTAAAATAGTTACATAAGACTCAGTAAGAGGCGCTCGTGTCGCATTGTTTTTGTGATACATATTGTATCACAAATTAAACATAATTTATCATAATTAAGCATTAATGAAAGCTTTATTATCTATGCTTAACATTTGGGTTTATATCTTAAATATAATTACATCGCTTATCATATTATATATTTAGTACTTATATAACATACATAATTCTTTATTGTAATTAATACCAATAATACGAAAAGATAACACAAACAACGGATAACACAATTGGTGGCTTTATCGCTAAAAAGTAATTTGTACGAGGGTCAAACTGAAAGTTCTTAGAAAATCAAAAACTGATTACATTAGCCAGTTATTAGTTTTATTATATCTTTTCAAAATATTGTCCATTCACGTCAATACACCGCTGCATGCGATGGAACCACTGGGAAAAGCACTTTGCCCACTCGTCCTTAGGGGTCTCTTCAATGGCATCGCGATACGCAGCCACCGCTTCTTCAGCATTCATAAACCGCTTTCCTTTAAGTTTTTCTATAATTTTTGGAAATAAATAAAAATCACAAGGCGCGAGGTCGGGGCTATACGGCGGGTGACCCAGTAATTCAACGTTTGATGTCGCCAAATAGTCGATCGTTCGCTTGGCGGTGTGCGACGAGGCGTTGTCGTGGTGAAGGAGGATCCTACTGCGAGGTCGTTTCTCTCGAACTTTTTCCAAGACAAGTGGCAAACAATTGGTAGTGTACCATTCTGCAGAAACTGTTTTTTGATCCTCTAACACAATTGTTGCAAAATGACCTATCCTTCCAAAGAACGAGGCCACCATTTTTTTTCCCGCTTCGATCTCTCTTCACTTTACTTGGCAACTCCTCGAAAGGAAACACCCACTGAGCAGATTGTCTTTTGGTTTTAGGATCATAACAGTAAATCCAGCTTTCGTCACCTGTTAGTAAGTCGAACACAGCATTTGAGTCACCTCCGTTAAATCTTTCAATCATTTTACGACACCAATCCACACGATGGAGTTTTTGAGCCTCAGTCAAATTATGAGGTATCCACCGGGCGCAAAGCTTCCTGACCGCTAAATATTCGTGGAGGATTTTGTGCACTTGACTCATACCGATGCCTAAGCTTGTCCGAATCTGTTGATAGGTCACTCTTTTGTCAGTCTCTATCATACGCCGCACAACACAGATGTTATCTTCAGTCGTCGCCGTAGAAGGCCGTCCCTCACGTAAATCATCAGTGAGATTAGTGCGACCACGTTTAAACTCATTAAACCAGTTGTAAACAGTCGCACGAGATGGGGCTTCATCGTGAAAGGCCAATCGTAGTCTATCATAACTTTCTTGTTGACTTAAGGGTCAATTTCAACAAGTCCCTTAAAATCTTCATTTCCATGGATTTTTTTTTCTTTAAAGATTTAAAGAAAATGAAAACGTTTTTTTTAAGTTTTTGATAATATATGTATTCTTGCTTAATATCTAACAGATAACTTAAAAACTGAACTAGATATACTAGTTTCAAAACCTCGTGCCACGGCAATGAAATATGCAAGCATGGCAATGAAACAAAAGTCCACGACAATGAAAGAACTGTGTGCCACGGCAATGAAATCAATCAACGGAAATGAAAATCCATATTAAACATGCGTATTTAATATTTTATAAAGTTACACTTGATTCACAATGTTTAGTATCCTCCTAATATTATTCTTCTAGTGAACTAACTACACCTGCTCACAAAATATGATATTATATTTTGCGAACTAAGTACCTATTTGTAATTTATCTGCGTAAAAGGTAAAGGAGTAAAATTAAACCAAAAGTTAATAGAATAAAAGCAGAATCATTTACTTCAATTATTCTACATAAAATATTAACAAACAGGATTTTCAAAAGATGCAATAGCAATTGCATGAACTACAAACAACTAACATAACACAATATGATTTTTCAATTTGCACATCAATGCAAAGCAAAATTAATAACATTTTAAAGTCTAAGGATAAAATCTAGTCCACCATCTGTCTTCGTTTCTGTTCGTTCCTTTACACGCTGTATACGTGTGCTAGAGTATCTAAGATCAATATTTACGGTTCACGTGGAAACATTTTTTTGTAGTTGACTGTACAGTAAAACTCATCACCTGTATTACATGTAAAGATGTTTTCTTTGCTTAACCATACCATGGCGATGAAAACAAAAGTCACGGAAATGAAACATCTGACCACGGCAATGAAACTAACTTGTTTTACAGGGCATAGCAATGATTTTCTTTTCATTTCCATGTCTTTTTTTTCATTACCATAGCAAATTTTGCCCACGGAAACCGCGGAAATGAAAGCATGGCGATGAAAACCAAGGCAAAAATATAAAATAACAAAAAAAGTATTAATTATTCGACGTTATAAATATTTCACAAATAAACAGAACAGAAATGGCGAATATCAGAATACTTAATCAAGAGGATAAACTTATTCAAATAGAAGTTATACCTAGCCACGTCGATGAAAGAAAAAATGTCCAGTGATTGAAAAACTGAATACTTACATTTATGGCACGGAAACGCAGGCACATATGTAAGTCCTTCCAGGCCGGGCACGTAGGCGACACTAATATACATACATTTAGCGCACGAAATGGGTAACCGCATGCCGTTAGACAAAAAATATTTGTTTAAGATATTTTAAGATATTGCTTAGGCCACGTCGATGAAAAGAAGTTCTGGGACAAATGGAATTTTATTGCCTATTCGTTTTATTGTTTAAATATTTGAATAAATGTATTTCGTAACAATACTTTAACTATTCACGTATGAAATAAAAGTATGTTATAATATAAATAACCAATAGATTTTTATCAATAAAGTATAATACACATCAAGGTGGATTGAGGACAAACACGGGAATGAAATATTTCGAGGTTTAGTAATTTTTAAGTAAATACTCATTAATCCCATTAACGTAATATTTAGTGCTCCACAGAATTCACTATTTCACCTAATCAGAAAAAAATATTAGAACGTTATAACTAGGTTTTTTAATACCGATTTCATCGATGCCACGCAATTTTTTGTGTCGGGAAATCCACCCTTAAATGACATCGAAAGTCATAAAAAATCATTGCACGAAAATTTTCTCGTGTTAAATTCATGATGACGTGACACAGACAATTTTCAATTTGCCGCCAAATCGTAAAACAAATGACAAATGAATGAAATATATACTCAGTAATATTGGCAAAGAGTTATATTTTCAAATTTTAGAATTATTTTTTTATTATATTGTTTATAAGTGGCCAGTTCTAAGAACTTTCAGTTTGACCCTCGTACAGGCAACCATTACAGTCTAGATAAATTTAAATTTAAAATCAAGTCATCTATGGTAAATAAATAAATATACGTATATAATAGGGATGATGACCGGGTAAAAAAAATGCAATTCTATTTAGTCCGTCAGTCAGATAATAGAAAAATATTAGATACGTATCTTTTTTTTTACTTCAATTTAACAAGAAATAGCTTAGATAACAGGCATTAAAATTGAGGAGTGGGGGCTCGCTACGTCACAGTTAAGTAGAAAACGTACTCTAAGTGACGTCATGCGAAATTTCAACTCAATGTAACGCCGTAATTTTATGATTACGAAAAAAATACGTGTTTAATATTTTTTAACACTCTATCTGACGGACAAACAAACAAAAATTATTCATAATCCCTATTATTATTGTTACATTTACACAGATTCTTCGTATTCAAACCAAAAATCTTACTTACTACAAATTTGTACATATATCAGAAACGTAAAAATTCATAATGTCAGATAGTGCTCGTCAGCTATATTTTTTTTAAGCCTTGCGTTTTTCTTTCGTAGTAGCTTTCTGCCAGCGGCTTTGTCGGCGTGATCCCTTGGGCACTGGTTAGATTATTTACCCCTGTGTAATCATCATACAGCTTAAATAATTTTATAATTAATCATATCGTGACACGGATATAATTACAATAAGAAATTGAATAATAAACAATGGTTATTATGGTAATGTTTTAATTCCCTATGCAAACTGCAACTCCTGTTTTCATTCTTTTATTAGCAGTTTTTCGCGATAAAATATAGCATATGTCAACCGCATGTGATGTAGCTTCTCATAGGCGTAAGAATTTTTAAAATCTGTCTAGTAATTTCGGGTCCTATCGCTGCAAATAAACAATGAAATCTTTCCTTTTTATGATATTAGTATAGATCATAATCAATTAGGTAGCATAGTGTTTGTGGTCGTCTTAGATTTCTCATTAGTTAGTGGCCAGTCCCAGAATCACATTGAAGTTCTTACTCAATTCTATTTATTAGTTTGCTGATAGTTCTACTCATATAATATTTAACGAAGGCAGAAAGTTCTTTGAAATAGTAATGGGTAGGGTAAGCTCAATGAATTATGATTGTGTGTATCTTTACTGACAATCCCTTTCATTTAGGCTACTACATTATTATTTCTGAATGACGATCTCTGGAAATTGAGAACCAGAGATCTATTTGGCTTTCAATTTATTTTAGACATTTGTTTAAACAAAATTAACAATGACCTACTAAGAAACAAAATGAAGGACATAGGTGTAATCAATATTGGAAATATGAATTTGGTATTTTGTTCTTAAAATTAGGTCAATATCGAAAAATTCTTGGATAATCTATACGTATACAAACGTAGATGTCCTGATATACTGACTGATAGACAAAGCACAGCTTAAACCGCTAGTCGTAGAGATTTGAAATTTGGAAGGTCCGTTCGTCTCATTACGTTAAGGTGTATTAAGAACGGATTTTTAGAAATTTCACCTCGAAGGGGGTCAAAAAGTATGAAAAAAACTTCATTGTTCTTGGACTTATATAGAAGAAAATTGTAATAATAGAGTAGTTTAAGACACTGAAAAAATAATTGGTTATAATTTATCCCAAAAAACCAGCACTTAAAGAGCAAAAAATATTTACAATTTGATTTGTCATTGTTATAAATCTATCTAATATTATTTATAATTGAAATTGGTATTTGAGTACGTCATTTATAACAAAAAATGCGTTTTAAATATATATCTACAACAACCAATAATTTTATTTACGAAACAAACCAACTTTTTATATATTTTGAGCTACTAGAAGGCGTTAAGTATATTTTACATCGTACTGATTTGGTTAAGGTTGAGTTTCCAAAATATAGTAAGAACTTTTAGTTTGCTATCTACTAAATGGTGTTTATTCTAAACTACGCTATCATTTGCTTTTAAGAATGTAGCGTAGATTTCAATTTTCTGTCTTTCTTCTTTCTTTCATCATTTTCCTGTTCTGTCTTAATTTATATGGTAGTACTTTTATATTCTCAAATAGCTTGACATAATTTCAAACAATGTTGTGTATACCAGTTATTGGCTATAATGTAAGCCCTGTAACAATGATTGTTGTACCTTATTAAACATAGTTTTTTTTAGTTCTAATATCTTGGATATATTGCTATTAATAAAATTAAAGATTTAACAAAATAGTGTTTTGTCGTGATCATTGACAGTTAAATAGTTCCCTGAGTTTTGTACAGTCGCATTGTAGAAGAACACTGTGATGGTTACTCAGCTGATCGACGTTTAGCCGTGCAATTGAATGTGTCTATTCTATTATAGGGCTTAGCCGACTTAATGGACGGATGTTTTGCCCAGTTGGCTATGACATATACATTATAAATTAGTCTCAATGTTTTTCTATTAGTTCACACAATATTTTTTAATTTGATAAAAACGGTGGTAAGATAAAGTTGTGTTTTTAAAAGTCGACCAAGCAATTATGATTTATTGGTCTTGCTATTGACCTTGACCAAGCAATTATGTATTTATTTGGGTAACTATCTGAATGTCTTATTACATGACCAAGTAACAAAGAGAATCGTTTAATTCAATTTATTCTATAATAATATTATATATGCGAAAGTAAGTATATATATCTGCCTGTTTAGGTGGGAGAGGCTTCTCACACCTATGAGGTTATTATTTATAATGATAAAAGTGTTGAAATAGGGAATTACATTTTTAAACGACATCAAAAAATCAGGAGGTTCTCAAATTTACTGTATATTTTTTGTGTTTATTACGTGATTTCTCCGTCAATTATGAATCGATTTTCAAACAGCTTAATTGGCCAAGGAGGTCAAAATACAAGCAGTAGTTTTCTTTTTATAACAAAACAAAGTGCTCGGTAGCTCGGTGGCGTAGTGGATAAGCGTCGCGGCCTGCGATCGTTCTCGTTAAACAACTTTCGCAAGGGTCGGTCACGGGATGGATGACCAAAAAATTATTATCTCGAGCTACTCCGTGCTTCGGAAGGCACGTTAAGCCGTTGGTCCCGGCTGCCTTTGCAGTCGTTAATACCCTCAAATCCGCATTACGCCAGCGTGGAGGGTCATGGCCCATGCTCCTTAACCATCCATAAGGAAGGCCTGAGCCCCTGCAGTTATTAGAGCTGGTGAGTTTCTTGCTCGTTCTTCTTATCAGCCAAAAGACGTCCTGAACGAGTGGTAGGGAAAAAATGTTGGACGATTCAAAAGTACTTTTAAGAAGTCTATTTGAATAAAGATTATTTTGACTTTGACTTTGCAGTGGGGACGTAAAAGGGCTTATGATGATGATGATGAACAAAACAAAATATACTGTTCATCAGATATCACGACATATTATATCAGCGAAAAAGCAAAAGATAGCGTACTTTCTATTATTCTAAATCCGAAAAGATAAATTTCTAAGACCAACGTTATGTGAGTAAATATGTTCACCTTCGTTGTTACTTCGTGCAAATAGATAAAAAATCAGGACTTTCTTTATTTAAATATAATTTATTTTTAAATTGATATTTAATATTTAATTATCACCAAAAATAATGAAATAATAGGATGAATAAACTTTTTTTGTTTGTTACTGTCCAACTTTTCAACCAACAGAACAAATTAAATGGTCCTAACAAAAAGCAGATAATTCGGGAATAAACTAAAATATTCTGCAGAACTGTTAAATTTCAGTTGATGACTCAAAAGACAATTTTTATACTCCACGCTAATATTGACTGCCCCGAGAGCCAATCGAGTTGAATATTGCGCCATATTTAAAGAAAATGTTATGGCGATGTCTTATTTTAGACCTTCACTAGTAATATACATATAATAAAGTTCATAATTTGCATACATCGTTGCAACTTATTCAATATTTAATGATATTATTGACAATTGCCTCCTAATTTTGTGTCCCTTGCAAAATAGATATCTCACGTAAAATCTTTTAAATTTCAACTTCGCGTTACTTTTACCGCTAAGTTGAAATTACGTTTTTACGAGTTTAAATAACGATGACGGACTAGTCTAACTAATCACGCCACGTTCTGATTCTCACGTGATCAAGTTCGCCAAAACTTTAGTCGGAAATATTGTCCATGGCCCGAAAAGAGGTATGGTGCATTTTTTGTCGGTCCGCTGGGTGACTCCGTGTTTTCGTAAGTTTTTAAATTTTAATCACATTTTAAGGCGTAATTAATTAGCAATACAGTATGTTATCCTATATTTACCCTTTTTTGACATTTATAAAAGATTTGTAGTTCAAAATCTTTGTATTAGCGTTTTTTAAAATGCTACACAAATTAACTTAAACAGGAGGACAAAGTTGCGGGAAATAATTGGCATTTATAGTCAGACTATATAAAATAACTGTCAAATAAAAGTGGTCGATACTGCAAACTAGAACAACTCCCGCATATTACATTGGTTAACCTCTGTTAGGCTTTTTAATGCCTGTCATTAATTATAATAAAAGCAAGCAGTTATCACCAATAAGAAAAAATGAACAAAACTCTACTTTAGATCTTATACATAAGTCGCATCGATGTTGAGTACATACGGTGGTAAGAAAACGGAAACCTTGGTGAAGTTATTGCTATATAAATTTGTTTTCCAGGTCCTTTCTCCCGTGCGCCATTACGAATGCCTCTCACGTTATCTCCATCGGTATTCTCAAACTTTCATTTCTATACTGGGGCAGGTTTCGTTAGAAACTTTCCTATGGTACAGGAAGTTAGCTAAGAAAAATGTTGGACGTAATAAATAGTAAATATCGAGCTATTCATATTATATTACTGTCGGAACTGTATCTCAAGCTATGTCTACACCATTGCGTCGTCTAATTCAATTTGCGTTTCTTGCATCTAGTGCAGCACCATAAGTCACTTCATGAACGTCATTTCACGCAGTTTGTCAGCTCAAGCGCCGTCATTAGTTGTCAAGATGGACGCAGGATTTGCGGATTTGGTATTCTAACCTTTTTTATGACAGATCAATCAGGGCTGGAAGTTGGGTTCTAAAATTTGTTAAACTACCTACTATCTCTATATACAAAATTAATAAAGTATTTAAGGTAGAGTAATCAAAGGTGTCTTGAATATTGGAGTCGCAACGCTTCGTCAACGAGAGAGACGACGGCGCGTATTGGGCAGAATGAAGCCTAAAAATGAATTTCAATTAATTATTCGAATATAAACTATTACGCATAATAAAACTGAAAATGAAAAATGGATTTTCATTAAATATTCTAATATAAACTAGTAAGTGACTGTCATGTTTATTGAGTATCAATATAAAAGTAAGAACATAATTCTGAAAAAGAAATTGAATATTATTAGAAATTCAGTGTAACTTTATATTATATTAATCCAAGTGTTTAAAAAATTTAAATAAGTTTTCTTATTTTTAATTAATGATTTGTTTGTATTTAGGCATTATTAGTGATGTATGTATTCAAAATGCTATGTTATTATTTAGTTTCTTTTTTAATTTTTAGATATTTTTTGTAATTGTCTGGAGTCTGGATATTGTGAGAGTTTCATTGTTTCAGTTTTCTACAATACAAGGACTTTAACTAATTAATTTGGAATCTGAGCAATGTCTAATCATTTATTTATTTAGTTTTAAACACTAGGGATGTTATTAATAAACAAGGTTTATCGTAAGAGTAAATTTGTGGTGATACTGCACTTAGTATTATTGAAAATTCATATTGTTAAACAGAGACTAAGCAAAGGTTAACCTAGTACGAGGTTCTACGGCAGTAATATTTACTCCTAGAAGGTAATAGGTTTGCTTATTCTCTGTATAATATGAATTTGGATTAATAATAAAAATTGCAATTTTATCGTAAATTTACTCTGACGCTAAACTTTGTTTTTTAATAGCACTGTAGAAAAATATTTGCCACCTGTGAGCACCTGAATATATTTATTCTAAAATTACCTGGGCCAAAGATAAAAATAAATAAAAAACCAGAGTGGCATCTTATATGATACAGACGCCGAAACATAGGTCTGCTGCTTTTTGGGACTCTTTTAATACTCGGCCTCAAAGCGCTGGAATCATTTACCGCCTCCAGTTCCCAAGCTGAAAACAAAACACACATTTAGCCAAAATTTATAATACAACAACAGATACAGATGCAATAAGTCAAAGATGACTGGTCAACTGTTTGTTGTAATGTTCTAAATTGGAGACCATTTTCTTGCGTGGCAGTTCGTCGATGTTTGTAGTTTTTGATATTATAGCAGTTTATGATAAATTGTCTATTTAAACTTTCTTTTTTGTATGTATGCGACATTCTAGCACAAATATTGAGTTTATGTATAATATATAGTACTCTATGTTTGATTTTGGGAATATTTTAACTGCCATATCAGCAGAGCGTATATGTGTTAGTAATGTGTAATAAATTATAAGCGTAACTTTGACATGAACCTGACATTTGACGATAGACATCCATTGTTTTTGTTTAGTGGTTTTTAAATGAAGGAATATGGAATCTAGCCCATCCAGATGTATCTTAGTAATAAGTAAACCATTCATTTTGAAGTTATTATTGCTTGATTTAGTCACTTTTTCTAATGGTTTTAAAGTGGATATTATCTGTCTTTCTTTGAAATTTTATGCTCTTTGATGTCATAGCTGGACTCAGCTGAATATCAATGCAGCGAGCCCTGCCTGTTGCTTGTACTGAGTTGAGTTTTGTGTTTAAATCGCATAGCATATACCACTATAATAATTATGTTAATTAGTTTTCTATCTCAATAATGTGAATGTTTTTGTGTGTTGAGTGGTTTCAGTAATAAACTATTTTTCTTTATTTCTAAGCGAATAATATTCTAGCGATGGCTTATCGTATCGCAACGCTATGTAAGCGAGGTATCTTAAATTGTTACGCTATACATACGCTGTAACATCGTTGACATAAAACGTAATATCCGTGTCGACGGATATTTGTTGACCGTGCTCCTAGTATTGCTGCCGTTGTATCTCATCTAAGGCCACACCTTAACGGCATGGGAGTATGAAATGTGAATCGAGTGTAGTTTATCTCGATGAGGCTTTTATGGGTGCGGCTTCAGTACTAGCGTTTTAAAGCTCAAATTAAAATCAGAAACATTAATATTATACTCTTGCATTAAATAGACTCCGAAATTATTGGACCAATTTAAAACAAAATCACCGGTATATCTAGTTTCTTATATTTTTTACGCACACTACCCATTACCGAACCCTTTTGAAAATTTACAAATTAAACCGGTTTTATTCAATAAGAAAGTTTTTTTTGCTGTTTATTCAAAGAAATATGGAGAGAATAAAGAGATCTTTGGTTAATACGAGTACATGATTAAGTTTTCATAGTACTTTTACAAAAAAGTTTCGAATGGAATTTCTAGGAAATTTTGACTTAGGAAAAAAAAAATCCCTTTTGAAATTCACACAAACGAACTCAAGGTAGATTATCAAACGAAGATATAAAATTAGTAATACATCAATATGACATATTTTTTATTCATAATATGACACTTTATTTATGTTAAAGAAAGTATTTTCAGGTATATTGGACTGATTATATTTTATAAAATAAATAACGATACTTTTATACCACTAATAGTGTTTGCTGACATTCTAAGTAGAAAGCTACTGAAATCTGAGTTGAATTATAATTTTATAATTATCATCACAATTCACTGACATCAAAAGTCACGTACCAAACCAGTATTTTATAAGCAAAGAGTATGTAGGTAAGTTTTGTTTATAAGTAGCTTCTGAATATTTTTTTTGTAGCAACATATACTTTCCAATCAATTTTAAGTAGATACATATTATCTTGACTTATCCACAGAATTTAGTAACTGCTGAGTAATAAATACATTTCAAAATGATATTTCTACGGCATACATTTCAAGAATTCGATTGTACATTTGTATTAGATTTTTTTTTTATTATATCATCATCGCTAGCCGTAAGAGCATAGGTTACCCCTTAGATCTCCACAACGATCAGTCCTGCGCTGCCCTCATAAAGCGGCTTCCTGCGACCTTTATCAGATCGTCGGTCCACTTGGTGGGAGGCGTACCCACTGAGCGTCATCCGGTACATGGTCGCCATTCTAGAACTCTTTCGCCCCAACGGAATCTTCTCGCTATGTGTCCAGCCCACTGCCAATTTAGCTGAGCAATTAATACTGACACTAACTAACGTTAACGCGGATCACCTCATTCTTAATTCGATTACTTAGAGAAATATCAAGCTTTGCTTTCTCCGTTGCCCCTTGAGCCTTCTTATGAGACCCATAGTGAATGACCACGTTTCGCTTCCGAAGCAATTTATTACTTTATTATACTTTATATAATATATGAAGAAAGAAGATACGTAATGCGTAACTTTATTCTACGGATAGGTTAGTCTATATTCCTCTATCACAATCCGCTCGTATCATAAACCCACACAAACGTCCAATGCTCCCTTCTGCGAATTGATGTAAGTTATTAGAGTTGTTTCACACGCACCCTCCATATTACATAGTTGGCATAGTTCCTACTAACTTTGTCTTGTGATTTGAACCAAATGGCACCGGCGTTGTTCGGAACATGGAAAGCTACATAAACATGATTTATATCGACCGAATGCGTGTTACGAGCCTAAGACTATTCATTTAATGGAACTTGAAAAGAGATCTCTTATTTTTCCCTTATCGCACTTAAGGGATTAGTTGTCCTTAATTGGAAAGTGTTTGCGATATGAAACAGAGGCGATTAGAGTAAGAGCCTTTAATTACGAGTGAATCAGAAAATGTGTGAAAACAGCTCACTAGTTCCAGGTAACGCGAGATGGTGAGTTTTTAAGCAATTTTATATAGATCAATATAACATCAGGAATATAAATAAAAAGTAATAATAAAAAAGAAAATTTTATTTCAGAAATAATCAGATATTAGACAAAACTGACTCGATATTTTTAATAGTTAACCGAACTTACTTCAAGTTATGTTTGACGAGACGTTACATCCGAAGAGATTTATATATCGGTGCTTTGGAATTGGACTTCATAGTAAAGAATACAAATCTCAAAAATGTATCTTTATTTAATATTCTATGTAATATAAAAAAGTTTGGATAACTTCACATATATAAAATGATTTCATACGGTTTTGATGTATTTAATTAGTTAAATCTGTTAATTAAACTTCTGTTACAATTTCATTTCTACTTCGAATAATTTTGTATCGATTCGGCATTTTTTCTCTATAGTTATTAATTTTTTATTACTGAGATATTTTAAAAGTTCAATGGTAATTATTCAATTATTTTAACAGTTATATAAAACATACGAACTTCAAAGTTAATAAAGTTCAAAATAAAAATACAGAGTCATAGCCAAAGAAAAGGGACGCTTTATCAAGATCACGAAAGACCGTACAGTTATTTCTATAATCTTGGGTAGTAAATCTGTCAGATAATGCTGACTAAGATGGTATATTGTTTTTGCAAGAAATAATACAAAATAAACTAAAATGCGTTTGAATGACATTACAATGTTACTACTAGTTCGTTAACCACAGGATTTCAACTGAAAATTTAACTTGAAATAAATAGATTAATCTATAATTATTTATTATAAAGTTGTTTTTTAGCGCATTAAAAAAAGATCTTCTTAACCAGTATTACCTTTTATTATATTATCTTCACGCTGGAACTTTTGTAGGCTAGGAAATGAGAACTGAAGCTAAAATGAGTTAAAATCACTTTCAATAAAAAATAATTTACATACATGCCTTACAACAGTTGTTGTCAACTGGTGGTTCACGGACCACTGGTTATCATGGTGCTCATAAAATTATATATACTAATATTATAAACGGATTTTTTTTTGATTTTATGTTTGTTTGCTTCTTTGCATCAATTAGTAAAAGTAATTCTTTCACCGCCGGGAAGCTAGATCATATGCGTGTAACATCTATTCATAGTATAAAACAAAGCTTTCTCTGTCTCTCTATCCATGTGTATGCTTAAATCTTTAAAACTACGCAACGGATTTCGATGCGGTTTTTTTTCATAGATAGGGTAATTCAAAAGGAAGTTTTTTATGTAAAACACTAGACCACGCGGGCGAAGCCGCTTGCGGGAAGCTAGTAGGCTATAATTCATTCATGGGAAGAAAGAAAACGGCCCTTAAGACCTAAAAGGTTAGGAAACTACCTTAGAACGACACCACAAAACTAACAAAACTCACAAAACGAATCATTGCAATTTAAGCTTTGTGTAAAGATAAAATTTCCATAAACATCGTATGCTTAATAAAAAAAAGATACGATAAGCGTATATTAAGGATAGTCCATTAATATTCGACCCTAATTAATATGCAAGTGATAAGATTAATTCCAAGATATTAAAAGATGAATGCGGCAAGATTGACCCTTGGGTTGCTTCTAACGACATGAGGGTCGCCTCAACTATCAAATGTCACATTAAATATCTAACGGTTTCATTGCTTATATAAAATATTCCTTTGACATCATAATATTAATAATTTAAATATCATATGACTATATTTCAACCTATAATATGTACTTAGTAGTTGCTTTTTCATGTTTATAAGTATCAAGATAAATTTCGTTATGTCAACGGGAAAATAACATTATTGGTTCTTTTACGTATTTATCTCTATAAGAACCTTCCTCAGATTTCATCAAACTCAATAAAAAATAATGAAACCACACCGGCTCAGCCGTTCTTGAGGTTGAGATAAGTTCAAATTACACTATCAAGGAAATGACGAATATGTCACATTTGATAATGACAGATTATCAATTTGTTGCCATCATTAAGGCATAAATCATAGAATTATATTTCGTCACTTTCATATACAACTAAGACCACCGAAAACCACCCAAAACAACAGAACTAAGAAAGACGTGTGTTCTGTACAATTTATCATGCAGTCCTTTTTAACCGATCGACCGAAAGAAAAGGTGGTGATCAATTCCAGGTGTATGTATGTAATTTCATTGGAATCGAATATATGGACTTCGAAACATGTATGCAAAATTTTATAGATATATGTAAGCATATATGTATATTTGTCCACGAATGTCTCGCAAACTAGAAGTCAGATTGAATTATTCTACTTTTGTTTGATTGCTTAGCTTTCAACTTATGGTAGGCACACTATAAGTTTCATCAAAGTCGGTTCAGTAATTTAAAGATATAAACTAATCAAATTTTAGCTACTTTTTATAAGTAGCTAAAATTTTCAGCTACTATGAACAAAAATACTAATGTAAAAACAAAGGGAAATACTCGTATAAAGGAAAGAGAAAACTGAAAATAACAGAGAAAGGTAAAGAAATAATGATATCTCAGTTTTCTGAGGAAAAATACGAAAAAACTGAGGTGTCCATTTATTACAAGTTAAAAGTACGTCATATGGCTCAGTAATAACTTCTATTATTAAAAAATAAAAGAATAAAAAAACAATTTTAAAAAGAAATAAATCGACTTAAGAGAATTGTAATAAAGAGAAACGAAAGAGAAATAATACCACCAATTTTCATCTCCAATAAAATCTAAACACAATAAAAAAAGGATAGATCAACAAATTTTTTGAGGTCTCTCTTTTCAGTCGTTTCTCTTTATTACGATTTTTTTAGTATTACTATGTAGTCCTACTCACAAGGCATATTAATTCGGGCTTATAGAGTATACATAATAATGATCTAAATTTACTTTAATAAAATTTAAAAGTAAAATTTATAAAGTATATACATAAATAAAGTTAGTAAAAGAATATTCTTAAAATAGTGGTATTAAAAATATTCTTATAATAGTCGTATTAAAAAATAATATTAATTTTTCATTAATTTAATCAAAATTAATTCATAAATTAACGCTCCTATATCCCCCAAATGTAACATAAGAAGCATTAACAAAATTTAATTTAAAGTTAATTAGAGATTTCCACTTCAAGCTAATCCCTTTCAAATAAATATCACTAAGAAATTGATTTTATGAAATAGTGATATTGAATGGCTTTAAAACGTTTTCTAGATAACATTGAAATATTAAACTATATGTATTCATTTACACTATAAAAATAATTTTGATTTCATATTACAAAAATATTTAAAGTTATAAATAATGTTGTTAACAAATCACGATTCATTTTAAGTAAATATTTTTCATTGAAAGAAATTTTCATAATGCGAAAATCTTGAACAATATCAATTCCGAGTAAGCTGAGCTCTCAAAATGATCCAATGTTCCAATAAACTTGAACGTTATTTCTCTAAAGTTGGGCCATGAATTGAGTCCCCTTCATAAGCTTACATAAATCTCGAATACAATACTATTAAATTTATCAATGGCTGTTCATTCAGGGGATGGATTCGCTAAAGACTCTGAAAAGTGCCCGGATACAGCAATAAATGTTGACGTACTGCCTTCGATCTCAGCAGAACTAGAACGTAGCTCAGGGGAAGTTCTCGTTAGGCGACCTAAGGAGAATATGGGACACTTTATTACTTTTAAGTGGATATATTGTACCTGTACTTTTTATTTATACGGACATCCATCCTTTATATGTTTATTAATATTTGTAGCTACACTGAATCAGTTATGTAAAAATAGGCTTATATATCATAATGATGTATTCATAATTATATAGACAAAGAACAGTAATAAATAAATATTTTGTATACACCTATTATCATTGTGAAATAACAAACTCGATATTTTTATTAATTTTTAATAATTATTATTTTTACTCAAAATTGAAACTTAATACAAAGGTTTTAAAAAATTTACAGAGGACAGTTTATATGATATACTTTAATACCCATCAGCTATAACGGATGTTTTTATAACACGCGGTATTACTAACAAAAAGTTATGGAATATTTTAGTGTAGAAAATATATGTCCTAACGGTCCGTATTTTTTTTAAATGTATCTTCAAATTAAACATAGAGAGTGAAATATCGTGGTAGGCAGAGAGAAAAGAACCCATGAGACACGGTCATCGTCATCTATAGATGTATATAAATATGAATCCCTATTTCCCTTTGACACGCTATCACATGTGAACCACAGGACCGATTTCGCTAATTCATTTTTGTTGTGTTTGTTATTGTCAGGAAAAGGTTCTTATGGAAGAAAAAATAAGAAAAATGCTTGGAAATTTTGAAAATTTTGCCACCATATACAATTATTTCTAATCTAATCTCAGTGCTTTTTATAATATATATTTTTTAATTTAATGTACTACATTTGACATAGAATTGAATGTATTGGAATAATAAATGCTTCTTTTTAAATATTCTTAAATTAAATATACCAATTTGAATTCAATAGATCAACGTCTTTCGGGTCTTACTTATACTTATACTTATATAAGTTAAGTACCTATTTTTACATAATGAAAACGACACGCTTCAAAGGTCTGATAATCATATGCTGTTTGAGGCTTCCATAGCCATTTACATTAGAATGATAATTTGTTTTGTTTTTATGCCATCATTTGATTCAAATTAATAATTTTCTGGTCTGGAACTAGATTCTATAAAAATTGAAAGCCTACATAATTGCTAGAATATTTAATTAAAGCCATTTCTATGATTGCGAAAGGTTGTGGGCACGAATTACGTGTCGGGCACTCGTGTCTGGTGATTTTTTTAAGTATTTATTTACAGATTTTCTGTGATTTAAAATAGTGATCTGACCATATAATAAGTGACTGTCTGAAAATTATTCTAGCGTCCGCAATAGCTATATACCTCAAAATATTTGTGTTCTTCAAAAACTTATCTTTATATTATTTTCCTTAATAACTTGTAGTAAGTTACAAATGTGAAGGACTTATTTTAATTGGTTACCCGGAACTTTGTTATTGACTAATAACTTTGTTTTGACTTGAAACAACAGTGCTTTAAGTTTTAATAAGGTACTGTATTCCAAATATAGGTGCTTGTTTATTGGTTTTGAAATAATTTGTTCATAGTTTGGGTCTATTATTTGAGATAGATCATCAATATGGGGATATATCAGATTTATTTGACTGTGAAATACCTCAATATTGCTTAAACATTTTTAATACAGAGTTTACTTTGCGTCATCAACATCAATCCCCATTCAATTTGTTGTCACGAACATTAGATGTACTGTGTGATCTTTTTTTTTTTTTTCTCTGAGAATATTATAAATAAACGTACAAGATACTTAAACATGCCGATGTTATTGCGTCCTAGGAGGTACTGAGGGTAAATAAAACTGCGTCATATATTGACCGTAGTTTTGTATTCCAAAAACAAAAAAAGCATCCTTTACAAAGGAACTGTCATTAGATATATACTTTTTTTAACAAAACATAACACCGCGAAATACTAAATGTACAGCTCCAATTTTCTCGTGAATATTACATATACGAGTATGTCATAAATATCATTCACATAACAATCAAAATACTATTTTAAAAGTATTTCATTTGTGTTAATAATTAAACTAAATACATGCATATATGGCTTACACAATACTTTGTGGTAAGTTAAGTCTATGGTCCATCTTTAAATTGTATTCTAGAACCATGGACAATACTAATTCACTCGTAGTTCACTAATAATATTGACATTATTGAAGACCGACAAGGCATAGCCTTTACGTGGTTCGTCTTTTACTTCCTCAATGCTATATACTCTCTTTTTCTTGCATTCTAGCGGATTTTTATGGCTTCTGACACCTCTCTCCAATAAACGCAATCGATGACATCGTGGAAAGTGAATCTTAGCACTCCCACCTTTCACCTCTTAATAGATTTCAATGAATCTGACCAAAAGAACACAATTAATTAATATTTCATTAATGTGGTTCTATTATATCATGGTTTAAAAATTACTGTTTAACTTTCTTTCCTTAAATTGTCTATTTAACTCGAGAAAGTCATCCATGATCTGCAATCGTTTCTGTTCCCTATGAGATGGAATATTTCGGCTGCGCTAGTTACTTTTTTCACCTTGCAGCATTTCTCTTCTCAGCAAATTTTATAATCATAATAATTCAGGGGTGCTTCTCACAGCTGTCATGTGATTGGGTGTTATGAATATTAGGTATCATATGCGATATGGTGGGAAATTGTCCATTCTTCCTCAAATGTAGCAATGGAATTTGAAATGAAATATGCTAATGATAGTTAAGTTTACATAACACTGACTAAACAAAACTAATTAAGCATAATAGCTACAAATGATCTTAATAGCGAAGCTTAGAACGAAACGGTCGTGAAATATTACCTTACATAATAATATATCTCATATTAGCTTAATTTGCTGAAGGGAAGTCACGGCGGCGCAATACGACACATCTGTCGACGCCAGACACTTATTTAATCTTCCAGTGATTTATGGAATAATTATTCATGGTTAAACACAAGCCGTTTTCAGTCTTATGACAAATAACTTGAAGTTGCAAATCGGCGGAATGTTTTTCTATCTTGACGTCTTCAGATATAATTCCAGCTTGATTAGTAAACGAACGAATTTTGTTGGAACTAGTAAAAGACACTGGTGGTATGAAATTATGTGGTGGCAATTAATAACAATAATAAAAGTGAAAATTATATCTAAATATAAATAATTATTATACTTTGAGAGTGTAAAAGAAAACTACAAAAGATTGAAAACACAGCTATAAAAAAGGTTGTTTATGCTAGTCACCAGTTGAGAAACGTCTTCTCAGAGCTAAGTTGATTAAGAAGTAAACTACAGGAGAATCAACATTAAAAAAATTACTGGTATTTTATTAAATATACAAACGTCCATTAATGACACCTTTAAGCTCTAATAAATGTCAAATTGGTATGAAAATTTTAATGAACTTTTGTGCAACTGGCTGTCTACCTTCTAATTCTATCACGTCTAGTAATAAAAATGGAAAAATAAAACCAGAAGATGATAATGATTCAGAATCTGGCACACGAATGGACATCGTTAGGATCGTGCCAAGAGCGTCAAATTAATTCGCACCCCCCAAGTGCTCGAGAAAAAACCTCCACGGAAAACTTTCTGAACCTCATCGTGGAGAATAGCTGGAGGCTTTCAATACTGCACTGCCTGTGGGGGAAGTTTTAATTTGAAATGTTTGATCCCGCTTCGTTTCTCAAAACAGATATTTAAATACAAATTATTTAACAAGATGAGCGCTACAAAGTTGAAAAAAGTTTCGTTGCATTGATAGAAATTAAATCGGACAGGGTTTCGCCATTTATATGATACTAGAATATTTCATTGAAATCAACCATGTACCTATATTGGAGGCCTATAATTGTTAGGATGCAATACTAGAGGTAAAACTGTTTATAATAATAGTTCATAATAGGTTGAATATAAGGTTCTGTTTTTTCTGATTTTCTTTAAATTCAACTGTTTGCAATGGCCAATTGTAAACTAAGATAAGTGACAGTAATAAAGTTATCGTCACTTGTTAAAGCATGTTAAATTGTGTTAGACTAACCTGACCAGCCAACCTAACCTGGCGAAGATTTTTCCCGAAAACTACCAACCCTTCAAGAACATATGAGATACGTTAATACATAAGAAAGATAAGATGCCAATTGTAATAGTATTGTGTTATAGCTGCCAAACATACCTACGTAAGCTTTATACAAATAGGTGAGAGTTGATGAGTGATTTGCGAAAACAACTTAACAAAAGTATGAGTTTGCCTTTGTATTGTTTATCTACGATTTAAGATGGTCTTAGTCAAGGTTACCGATAAAAATGTACGCAATAATAATACTGTGGTTGCCAATTCTATTGTGTCACTTTCTAAACAACTTTCATTCTGTGTTTGTCTAACGCTATTCCATAGTTATATGTAATCAAAGAAATTTTATCATAATTCTGTTTAATCTATAATTATTAACAGTTAAACTTTGTTATATTATTCTTAATACAAAATGCTTTAAAAATCCACTCGGTCCCTGGCACGGGGTGCCAGGTATTGTATTAAGAATTTTGTATTAAAAATAATTTTCACATTGTGAATGCAAAATTAATCAAAATATAATAATTTGTTATATTAGTTATTTATAATTTGAAAAGACAGTTTCACAAGATTAAATTTGGTCTAGTTAATGCCAATTGGTGCCTTGACCAAAATCCTTCCTTTTGCAAACAAAATGTCTAAAAACAGCTATAATACCCGTGACCGACTTGCTCCTGTAACAAATAGCACTTTAATTTTAATTCCATTACGTAATGAGATGAAATGACTAATAGTATAAAGTAGGTCTTTTTTCTTATGTTAGACAACGCTTATGATAGAGGACTCATAATTTGCCACTTTTAATATAAGTCAATTTAAATAAATAATATCTGATAATTAATCTAATATAATATTATTCAATTAATTTATTAGTTACTCTTTGGTGCCTAATAAAAAAAATAGTATCTGTACATTCACTATTTTAAATGAAGTAAAAACAAGATCAATATAAATAAAACATTCTTACTGAAAAGTACATGCTACCAAATTTCTTAACGTTTTCTATACAAGTCTAGTAACATAAATGTATGTTATTACTTAAAGTTCATGTAAGGTTTTTTACATCAGAATTCCATTGGCTTTTCTGCTGAAAACGCTGTAATGTATGCAGCCAATAACGCCGTTATATTTGCCAGTTCGAGTTATCTTTATTGCCGCCTTGATTACAGCCGTTCAAGCCGCCGATTTGATTAGCCAACTTAGCATGAGGATACACTGATGAGATTTCTGAACTATGTATGAAGGACTGATTAATTTGCTTGAAGAAATGCCTGATATTTTCTTCTACTTCATTTTTGTACCGTTAAGGTGTAGGCCTCCCTCAGTTTTTGTTATCTTTCTCGGTCTTGAGTAGTCTCCGTCCATATTGTTTCGCGCAGTCTTATGATGTTGTCGTGCCAACACATCTGCGATCTTCCTCATGGGGTCTTTCCCCCGTGGTCTCGACTCCACCACAGTCTTGCACCACGAGCCGTGCTGACGGGAAACATGTCCAGCCCACTGCCATTTCAATTTCACAATCCGTTAAGTAATTTGCTGACTTTGCTTTGTTCTTATATCCTGAATGTATGAGATCAAACGAGCAAAACGAAATCTTGATTTATGATTACACTCAGCAAACTTATTTTTGGACTGAGGATTGAATAATGGAATCCTAATCATTTTCAAACATATACTCATGAATAGATTTATTATGATGGATACATAAATTACTAAAAATTATGTTTTTTGATTTTCCTCAATATTTAAAATGTACACGTAAGTACGATCAATTTCGAAAAGCTTTTAAATCAATCGAATCGACACACACGACTAGTAATTCCAATTTCTAACTATTTTCATATTCACAAAGCGGCTTCCGTTTACGCTTCGGGGGATTGAAGTCGCGAACCTATCGAAGAATTCAACGAGATTTGAAATTGAACTGAAATACCGTAACAGGCGTAAAATAATTAATATTTTATTTGTATTGGGTATTTATTTTATAAAATTGTTAAACATATCAGGTACTAAGTTTCTATCTATCACTTGAACTACCAAAGTCATTAGGCATTGAATAAATTGTTAAGTGCAGTAAGTCATCAATATAAGATTTATCTAAACATTTAAGAGAAATAATATTTTTTACTATTTTATCAGTGCTGTGTTTGGTTAAATATGAGCAAATGTCAAACAAGGCTTTGAGGTGATAATGTGTATATTTCATAATTCTCGAACAGTGCATGAATGAGTTCTGAAATATAACTGTTCTGACGTTTTTTATTCAGCGGCAAGCGCATATTTTAGTAGACAAACAGAGTTCTGTCTCACTCAATATTTAATGGGATGAGTAACATTCTTTTTACGAGGAAATATATTCAGTCGAATAAAAACACGAAGGGAGGACGACAGTATCAGAAGCTTTACAATAATCAAAAGAAATGTAACATAGACTCAGACAAACATTGCGTCATCAATCAAAGAAAATGTGTACGGAATTAATGTATTAGCAAATTAAATCAAGTGAAACTCAGTCTATAAAATTAAATTACTGAGTAAAACAGACGTGATACAATCAGAACGATCTAGTGGGTACTGACCGTAGTAAAAATAACGTGTGCTATATTAATAATTTCAATTATAACTCTAAGAAGCAGCAATACGACATTGTCACGAATTTTGATTATCGCCAGCTGACAGCATACTAACCATGCGTCGCCCACGAGATTTAAGCTCGCAAACCGCTAGTTGCAAGATGTTGCTATCGGTGATGATTCACCTGGTAGGATGGCATTAGTTGATGATACCCGCATGCGGCGTGTGGGCGATTTTTGCTCCTCGTGTTGATTGGCCGGTCATTGTTTTATTGACCGTTGAGATGAGCACGTCATGGACTCCGCATGCTAACCCTATCGACTGAGTTACTAGCGTGTTTGAAGCGTGTGGGCCACATAACTTGAAGTTAATAACTCGCCAATTACTTTTTTATATCAAATTTTAATGTAAATTTAGCTGCTGTGTTGGACTGGAGCCGTATTATGGCATTAATTTTTTTCTCAGTCGAATGTAACGGCCGTCCAATACAAATTTAAATGTTACCGATGTTAGTATGGACATTATCTAATCATAATCTTTGCCGTTCATTAATATTTGATGTGTTCGGTTCTCATCACAGCTTTCTTCAGCCGATAAAGTTTGTTTCAGCGGAAAATCCCTCGGTTGTCTGTATTTTAGTTTCATAAATTTTATTTTAGACCAGAGTAACTTACATTTAAAATTAACAAAAGATAAAATAGACTAAGACTACTTGGAAACTACTAGGTTACTTATAACCTACAGAGAAACAATACTCGAAAAACCTTCTCTCGAATATGTTATTATTACAATACAATTATCTTGCCGAGCTTCAGAAAAGTCGAAAAATGGAAAAAACAAAACACGAACTCATTATTTTTGTTTATGTTGTAATTGAAATGACGTCCTATATTCCCTTACACGTATCTTCTGGTACACTCTATGGTGGTAGGGGTAACAATAATAAGCGTGATAAATTATACCCTATATCCAATGTCATAAGAGTTTTACAACTTAATAAATATAACATTTCCGAATAGAATATTGCTCCTGTTATTCAATGAGCTTTTCAAAAAATTTTATTAATGATGATGCACTATTAAAATGTTTGAGAGAATAAACAAATTAGGTATACTATAACTCTTTACACTCACTTTATCGCTACAGTATCCTGTAATGAATTTAAAACTTAACTCTTAACAGATTTAGAGTTTAAAATCTATTGGAGAAACGAGGGTCGATTTCAAACCGTAATATAATATTTGTAAATTGATGTGCGATCTGTAGTTGTTTCCTTTTCTGATTTTCTAAGGTTAGTTAGGTAGAAAGATTTTAATCAACTCTATTAAGATTCCAAGGCCTTCGTTTAATCAAACTTAGAATTATTTTAATCTGCACTCTCTTATCTATCTACGGTTGTTGCATTACTTACATATATTACTACCCAACATATTACTGTTACATATTACTACCCAACAAAGGTATGATATTTTATATAAATATTAAAATGACGAACTCAGGTGTTTCGCATGTCTGAAAAATCTTCAGTCTGAAAAAGCAGTGGTGTAATATTTAGCGATAAAAACTCGGCTATCAATCTCAAAAGAGTTTGTGGTTAAACAATGTGAGAAATTCCTTTTGCGTAATGTGATATTTACTCTTTGGCCATAACGGATGTGTCAAAGGATAAAATTAATTTAGGAATCAAAGAGTTTATTTATTAGAATGAGGAAGTATTTAGAAAAAAAGGAAAAAAAAAATTATTCCACTAGGTGGCAGCACAAATTGTAGGATCTAAATGTCAATTCATGACGTTAAACCAAAGAGATTAGAATTGTCAGTGTTGTTATGGATCTGATAACTCGGATTTATATCAAGTCGAAATTCAATTAGTTCGAGTTACGCAAACGTAACTCGATTAATTCGAACTAATCCTTGAATAAATTTATTTTTGTTTGTATAAAAGAAAATGGAAACTAACATAATGGAAATGAGCATAGAGATTTTTCATTTTCTATTCAACATTTATTAGTGAAAATATGCCATATGTAAAATTCGCGCTCACATTTAACTAAAATTTAGTGATAAATAAAATAATTAAATTATTGCTTATAAAATTTATTTATACTCATATCATAAAGAGGAATGTTTTGATTGTTTGTTTGTTTGCTATGAATAGGCTCCAAAACTACTGGACTGATGTTAAAAATTGTTTCACTTACAGGAAGCTACATCATTGTAGTATGTGTACACACTACATCATATTATATGGTGGATATTTGCTATATTTTATTCCAAAAAACATCAAATAAATGGATGAAAATGGGAGTGGTTTATATAAGGAATTAAAATGTTATAATATTTACCATTGTTTAGTATTCAATTTATTACTGTAATTTCATCTGTGTCATGATATAAATCGGTATCCAAATAAACAGCACTCCTTAGGGTGCTCCTTAGAGCACGCGGGCAAAGGCTCTAGCGGAAAGCTATTTATATAATAAAGTAAAAGTAAATTGTTGGTATTAACTTTTAAGCATTTTAATTTTGTAATAATAACTTTTTTTATTAATAACCTTTTTCTATGACGATTTGGTGAAGTGAATAATAATAGTATTATTGATGGCTTAACGATGATATCAATTTTAGCGGTAATTTAGATTACTGTTAGTTATTACCAGTAAAATAATCTATCATCTCCGCTGTTCAACAGACCATGACTTTATTGGATAGATTGAGCGAATCGCGTCAATAAATCATATTTGTCATAAAAAGATCTCTCCGGAAGGATGGCTTCCTTCTCTCCCCTGAAAATATTTTTTCTCTATCTGTCATCAAGATGATAAGCGGTCCATGTTTTTGTGCGTAGCCCGTTTTGTATTTCCTCTGTACATATTTTTCTGTTTTAAGAAACTCAGGTGGCGCAATGAGGCGTATCTTAAGAGACTGTACTTGATTACGATATAAATTGCTCGAAGATACTAAGACTCGAATAGTTCTACACTCAATCTATTAGAATGACATTGGTATTCGTGTTGTGGCAAAAACTCTATACCATTCAGGTTTACCTTGTCACACAATTGTGAAAATAACTATATTAACAAAAGTGATCTGACATTGATTACACCTACCTATAGCTTCTATTTTGTCCTCATGAGATACAGAACCGTAAATCTCAAAATAATTTCAACGAACAATAGTGATGGACTTCTTTAGTCTCAAGATTGATATAGTTTTCGTTTGTGATTACGGCTCGCGGTAGGTCTTTTAAATGTTATTTTCTCGATTAATTAGATACGATTATTAATATTTTATTTGTGTCACCGAATTTTCTCGATTTAATATAATTAGTAAATATTTTATAATTATGCTAATATTAATCCGCACTTTAATTATAATTATCCAATCATAATAATAAAACATATACAGATATTACCAGGTCTGAATCTAGGAAGAACAAGTGGGAGAACTTGTCCCGGGCGCAAGTGTCTAGGGGGCGACAAAATCATGATGCAGGAAAATTAAACTATCTTCACTATTTTTTTTTTAATAAATTCATAGACATAGGCTTCGATGGAACGGACATATTTTCATTTCAAGCCCCTATATTAAATTATACATTGCAAAAATATGCTAATAAAAAAAGGTAAGGGCGCAATATCAAGTTTGTGTCCCGGTTGGAAAAAGATGTAGATCCGAGGATGGATATAACTCTATGTTAACTATGATTTTAAGTTTAGGAGACGAAGAATTTAATGTATGTTCAAACAATAAAATATTAACGCATAGTTATAGTATTCTTCTGTAGGTCACCACAAACCAGAGGAAATAAAATCAGAAAATTCCTTGTTGATTCTGCATATTTGAGCCGAAAGTTATAAAATTATTACGATCTGCTTGGCCCAGATACGAGAATAATATCATTCTGTGTTTTATATGGTTTGTTATTGACAAGGATTATGCTGATTTTTTTTTTTTTTGTTTATTATCTGTTAGAAAAACAAAAGAATTGTTTTTCTTAATCGTCTGTATTTATGAATTATAGAAGTTGTTACATTATTACTGTAAGTTTTAAATTGCGTCTATAAAATGCATACACTCAGTAAGTTTAACGACTTGTACTAGATAGACGACAATTACTTGCTAAATATAAAGTAACGTTTGAGAATATTACTGGACATTGTAAGCATTGCTTAGATGGCCTATTACAATACAGAACACTTCGGATAGTCTTGGCTCCATTCCATCTTCTTTTGGTCAAATATTAAATAAATCTAACGGTATACTGAGAAATAAGATAGCATTCGCTTTCGGTCTGTGCTTGCAAATTTTCATATTCAATTGACATCGATGTCATACCTCAACAGTGTGGAAATTAACAGACTAGTAATGAACTAAGAACATGCTCAATATATTCCGTTTTATTTACATAGCCCTTTGATCTCAAATCAAGCATAGCTTACTAAACCGCATCAATGAAAGAACAATGTTATATTTTCATTTTAAAACTCAAATTTGGCAAACTGGTGAATATAAATCCCTTTAGTTTGGAGCTTCTATCAGTATACCTCATAGATTAGAAAAGTATCTCTTCTGTAATGAGTATTTATTATATTTCTTTCACACTCCCACTCAATGGAAAACCATTCAATATGTTTTATTAGTAACTTTCTGTGCTTCAATTGCTTTTATTATTAGATTACTCTTACAAAGTATCTCAAATTAACACAAAGTTACGTATAAATTTACTATTACACCACCTTTTTGCAGAGGCAGCGCATGACTAAATTTAATGTAGACCCTACACGTTTTGGCTTGAAGTGGTGGTTTACACACATTGAGATACTACTATACTAAAGTAGAGAAAACGTATAATTTACCTTAGAGGAAATAGGACGCGTTTAAAACGAGATGGAAGATGGCGGTAACCCATAGTTTCTCTTTGCTCGTGCATGCATAGACGGTTTGTCTTTCGAATAATAGAAATAAATGAATTTCATTATATAAATTTAAATAAAGTAATGAAAAAGAAATGTTACATTGTAATCAGACAGACAGTATACCACACCGGCTATATGTTACGATACCTCTGCCTGTATGAAAAACTACGATAGTATACCACACCGCCTATTTAGACCATACGCTACCTCTACCTGTATGAACAAGAACTACAAAAAGTATAGGTCATACTTTAATCTGGTGCTGTCATCTTTTTGATTTTTTGACACTTCTTTTGCGTAGTCGAAAGTGGGTCAAATATTTTTTTGTATCTAGTGAAATTAATTTTTAGTGATTTTCGCATGGAAGATTAATGTAAAAAATTAAGGTTATTGCAATAAGCATAACAATTATATTTAATTGTATAAGTACATAATACAGTAAAGCGTCTATTATCCAAACTAATTGGGGGACATTGATACTATACGTAATACTCTGTAATACATAATGAAAAAAGGTGAACCATCGAGACTGTGTTCCTATCATATTTTCTTTCGTTTAATAATAAAAATTATGGGATGACAGTTGTCATCTGCAAGACTTTATATTTGATTCACGACTGAGTTCGCCGAGGAAACAAACTTTTTAAATAACTTTTTCTACTTAAGGTTTTGCTGTCTATTTGTCTGCATGATAAACGTAATCAAAGTTACAAATGAATTACCTACTAGTACTCATATTTTGACTTAGAAGTACTACAGATTTGCTTTTCTGAAAAGTACAGAGTCATACGTAGTGCCGTCATAACATTGTTGATTTAATCACATAAAAATATTATACGTTTTGAAATCAGATTTATTAGATTGAACCTCTTAAGGCGAGGTTGTACGAAATTACTAGTTGTTAAACCAATTTTTTTCTAAGGCTATGCTAATATTTGCCAAATAAAAATAATTTTATAAAAATAAAACATTTGATCGTAACCTATTGCCTGCTAAAAACGGACACATAAATTTCAATAATTGGCTCGATAAAAAAAAATGGCAAATATGACTCTTTTCAGATTTTTTAGGACCTCGCATCGTTGCATCGCCTTTCTTTCTTCTTTTATTGACGTTTCGGACTCTTTACGGGTTCCCTGTTCAAATAAGACGAAGGTGTTGATTGTCTTTTTAATTAAATTAAAAATACAATCAACACCGAATGCGATCAAAGACGATGAAACTGTTCAAAGTAGTTCATTTAATAAATAGTGGGTGTGAAAATATAAGAAATCAATAAATACAAAAATAGATTTTATATAATCGAAAAAAAAAACAAATTATTTTTTTATATATAAATGCATTTGTTTTTTTTTCTGTGAATAAAAATTCAGAGAAAACATCGTAATAAAGAGAAACAACTGAAAAGAGAGAAATAATACCACAATTGTTTATATTCAATAGAATTGAAATACAAAAAATGGATAGACCATCAATTTTTTTTGATATCGGTGCCGTGTTCGTGTCGATGTCATGTCAAGAAAGAAGTAAAACATGTATTTTCTCACCTACTATACATGATGTTTTTCTTATATCTGGCACCGACCTAAAAAAAAATAATAATAATAATATACTTTATTGCACTCAATATGATACAATGTTTACAGGAGCTTATTATTTAAAAACATTGAGTTAACAAATGGCGGCCATATTGCTTAACAGCAATTTCTTCCAGGCAACCTATGAAAATGTCATAGTTCACTAATTTACGAAAAATATATTGTCAAACTTATAGACACAAATACATAATATACTTTAAAATGTAGCATACTTGTTTAGAAGCGCATAAAGACTAACATTATATAAATATTGAGCCGTATTCATACATAACCTCGAATTGATAACCTCCTTTTTTTGAAGTCTGTTAATAATCTGTTAATAATCGTGTATGGTAAAAAAAAACACATTTTCTGATAACTTCAAAACTGATAACCTAATTTCTTTTGAGGTCGGTTAATAACATACAGGTAAAATTGAAAACCTCTTTTCTTGAAGTCAGTTAATGACGTAAATACACAGGAAAATAGACGTCTCGTTTTTTACTCTGTTAAAAAGAAGCTCATTAATTTTACCTCCATTTATAAGTCGCTTTACTTGTTACTGTTTTTATAAATAGCTTAAATGTTAATAGTTTAGATCCTTAAATACAACTGAACCGATTTTGACGAAACATATAGTGTAGTTCAAGTTGAAAGCTAATCTTTGCAATCTGACGTCTAATTTCACACAATCTATTGTATAAAATTTTGCACAAGTGCTTAGACGCCCATATATACCAACATATATGAATATTACGCAATTCCAACGACATTACATACATACGCTTCGAATTTTGAAGTCGGTTAAAATTTATGAAATTCAGCGAGCGCGTCTTTACTTTTGATGCGGATTTATATGAGAACGTAAGAAAAGGTACAAGAGGGCCTTAACTAACTCATATTATTTTAAAAAAAAAGCTCTGCAGTACTTAGTTTTTAATATTTAAGCCATCTGTTATTCGACCTTAAGTTCTTTCTTCAAAATAATGAGTCTTATCACAGTCTTATCTGAGTTTTAAGTTTATTTCAACCGAATCATGAATTCTATTAGAAAAAAATATTCTAATATAACCAAGTATTAAAAATCCTTTTATTTCCGAACATTTACAATTACTAAAATAAGCAATTTGGACCAAAATGCTTCCTTTAACATCTTCCACTGAATCACGTCACCAGACTAGGAGATACCAGTCTTAGGACATCCTCCCGTCTTCTCGCTTGGCCACCTCGGTTCTTGAACCATACCTGGGATACCAGCTTGTCACCTTTTTACCTTCTTTTCCTCGGAACATGGGTCCAGTGGACCGTGGGAGAGCCACGCTTCGGCATAAATGGGCCGGCACGACCGGAGCGATACCACGACCTCACAGAAAACCGACGTGAAGCAACGCTTGCGTTGTGTTTCGTCGTGTGAGTGAGGGTACCGGAGGCCCAACCCCTCCCTATTCCCTTCCCTCTACCCCTCAACCCTTTCTTCTAAGGCCGGCAGCGCGCTTGTAGCCCCTCTGGTGTTGCAGGTGTCCATGGGCGACGGTAATCACTTACCATCAGGTGATCGGTCTGCTCGTCTGCCCCCTATCCCATAAAAAAAAATAAAAAAACATTTTAATTGAACGAACTAAGACCAGGATCACCATATGTGATGCAGGGGAGCACATAGATATCAAAGGGTTCTCTTGATATTTACGCCTAGTACTTTGCTTTTAATAATTTCCTTCAGAGCGCAATATTTTGTTTTTATATCATTAACTCACAACTAACCTGTCATGTTTGTATACGTCACGTAACAGCCTTGAATATTTTAAAACAATGTGAAAAAGTCGTGCCCATTACGTGCGTTAATATACAAGAAGATGGCTGCCTGTCTGGTCATTAGTATGCTTCCAACGTAGCCTATGGCACTCTCTTATTACTGAGTACTGACTTTCGTATATTTCAACAAGCATTCTTTTGTATTTTAAAAATTTCCCAAACTCTAGCCGCGCGTTATAATTTAAAATATAAAGCGAAGAAGGGAAACTTTGTTTTGGTAAAAGTGGTCTTAAAATAGAATCAGCTTTATTTACTATCAATTTACTTTGTCCTCTAGATCAGATATCAGGAAATCAGAGTAGGGAGATTGGCAATTGTGTTTATATCTACTAAATAGGAAGAAGCAGTGGAAGTAATAATATAGGTCTTTTACCTATGTAATTGCTGTTTTTTCGTATTGGTTATTTCAAATCGAGTATGTGTACGCTTATAACAGGGACTCTCACAATAAGCTGTTTCATTTGATTAATCACACGAATTCACAAAGCCTTTGAATTTTCTAATTCATCTCTACAAGGAGCCGCTATAAGTAAATATCATTTATTTACTTTACACAACTGTTTTCGGGCCACATATGAATACCATTAACCCAAAGATTCTTATCATAAAACGAGGACAGATTAGTACTTGGTTTAAACGTTTATTAACCTAAAACAAATTGACATGACTGAAGGGAAAATGTCGAATTGAGATGTGACAATTGATGTCGGATAAGGGTTTAAACCTAAGTCATCGTTTTATGATAAGACGGAAGCGGTCCAGCAGTGTTATTATGAAAAAATACAGCGTCGAACGCAACGAGGAACATAGCATTGAAAATTTCATTTGATTGAATAACTTATATTGTAGCATAGCTGAATTGGTGCTGCTTTTGAACAGTGCAACAGTGGTGTAACAGAACAGCAAAGCAATAGTTTTGCATATTATGGTCAATGTGTTTCATGTACAATAGATTTTGAATTCTACTCTCAAAGCATCAAGTCTAAGACCAAGTAGAGAAACTGGATAGATTTTTGGTCTTACTTTGGCACAAACAGTCATTAAAGAAAACAACCTTAAATAAATATTACATACATTTTGTATAGCCTTACATGTTGACGACTTACATACCTTACCATAAAAAAGGAACCTAAAAAAATTGTATTCATTATAAATTTGGTTAGTACAAAATTTTACGACTTCGTTTAGCAAAACATCACTCCACTATATTAAACTATTTTATGATATACAATCCACCGCACTTCATGTTCTGGCACTAACTTTTATTAAGAAGAACACAGAGTCAACAATTCAACTGTCTCAGCTATTTGTATTTATTTGATGACTAAAATTTTGTGTGTGATAGACGCTATCTCGAAAAATACTCAAACTAAGTTTACTACTGCCATCAGATTGAAGAAGCTACACACTTCGGTGATGTAGTTAACATACAACTTGTTACTCAGCTTTGTATTTATCTAGTACGCGGTTTTGTCCTTTGAACTTGTGTTAAGCATGTAAGTAAAGATCTGTTCACCTTTTTCACGTATATTAGATATATATTATTAGATATTGTTTAGTTACTTGTTTGTATGCTCGGTACATTAAGGTTCCATTCAAATGATGTTTGTATACGAGGGTCAAACTGAAAGTTCTTAGAAAATCAAAAACTGATTACATTAGCCAGTTATTAGTTTTATTATATCTTTTCAAAATATTGTCCATTCACGTCAATATACCGCTGCATGCGATGGAACCACTGGGAAAAGCACTTTGCCCACTCGTCCTTAGGGGTCTCTTCAATGGCATCGCGATACGCAGCCACCGCTTCTTCAGCATTCATAAACCGCTTTCCTTTAAGTTTTTCTTTAATTTTTGGAAATAAATAAAAATCACAAGGCGCGAGGTCGGGGCTATACGGCGGGTGACCCAGTAATTCAACGTTTGATGTCGCCAAATAGTCGATCGTTCGCTTGGCGGTGTGCGACGAGGCGTTGTCGTGGTGAAGGAGGATCCTACTGCGAGGTCGTTTCTCTCGAACTTTTTCCAAGACAAGTGGCAAACAATTGGTAGTGTACTATTCTGCAGAAACTGTTTTTTGATCCTCTAATACAATTGTTGCAAAATGACCTATCCTTCCAAAGAACGAGGCCACCATTTTTTTTCCCGCACTTCGATCTCTCTTCACTTTAGTTGGCAACTCCTCGAAAGGAAACACCCACTGAGCAGATTGTCTTTTGGTTTTAGGATCATAACAGTAAATCCAGCTTTCGTCACCTGTTAGTATGTCGAACACAGCATTTGAGTCACCTCCGTTAAATCTTTCAATCATTTTACGACACCAATCCACACGATGGAGTTTTTGAGCCTCAGTCAAATTATGAGGTATCCACCGGGCGCAAAGCTTCCTGACCGCTAAATGTTCGTGGAGGATTTTGTGCACTTGACTCATACCGATGCCTAAGCTTGTCCGAATCTGTTGATAGGTCACTCTTTTGTCAGTCTCTATCATACGCCGCACAACACAGATGTTATCTTCAGTCGTCGCCGTAGAAGGCCGTCCCTCACGTAAATCATCAGTGAGATTAGTGCGACCACGTTTAAACTCATTAAACCAGTTGTAAACAGTCGCACGAGATGGGGCTTCATCGTGAAAGGCCAATCGTAGTCTATCATAACTTTCTTGTTGACTTAAATGACATCGAAAGTCATAAAAAATCATTGCACGAAAATTTTCTCGTGTTAAATTCATGATGACGTGACACAGACAATTTTCAATTTGCCGCCAAATCGTAAAACAAATGACAAATGAATGAAATATATACTCAGTAATATTGGCAAAGAGTTATATTTTCAAATTTTAGAATTATTTTTTTATTATATTGTTTATAAGTGGCCAGTTCTAAGAACTTTCAGTTTGACCCTCGTATTAGCTGGTATTTAATATCCACGGGACATAGTCAAACATGACGAAGCAAATATTAATAATCAGAATAATTTCAAACTTTTGAAGCCACTACACAAAAACGATGCAAACAGCGAAACTTTAAAATTACCGCTAGTGGAAAAATTTATATTTTCCACTCAAACAGTCAACGCAAGGAGTTTTGTTTGCCAGAACTCACGCGGGTGATATTACTTGGTCCCAGATAATCCCGTGTATTTGTACGCAAACAAATCCGTTTGCCAATATTGAAGCAATTTAATATTCCAACATGTATGCTATAAAGTTTTTAGATCTTACTGAAACGACGGAAAGTTAAATTTCATCATTGTTTTTATTGTAGTTAAAGTCTCTCACAATGTGTAGAAGTAAGTTTTATAATCCAATAGCGTGTACAGGTCGCCTTTAAACTATTTTCAAACTTTTAATGCTTTTATATATTTTCGTTTATTCACATTACAGTTGCACACAGATTCGAAGATGGCTTGCTAATTACGTTTATACAAAACTATGATTAGTTAAAAACTAGCTTTCGCCAGCGGCTCCGCCCGCGTGGACCTTAGGGAAATGTTTAGTGGGATAAAAAGTATCCTATTATCTAAGTCAGCTAATACCCTATTTGTATACCAAATTTCATCAAAATCCGTTCAGTAGTTTCGGCGTGATTGACCGACAAACATCCAAACATCGAAACAAAGAAACTTTCACATTAATAATATTAATAGGATATTATGTGCAATATGCATACAGATATATTCGCATGGTGGAATGTGATTATAGTGTGCAAATATTATAAGTAAATATTATAATATAAATTATAGCATGAACCGCAATGTTACCTCAACAGAACAATTTCCCGTCTGTCTCAATGAAATATTCAAATCTCAACTGAGTAAAATCGCGCAATAAAGCACTATATTAAGAGAGTTTATGTTGGAAACGTGGTCTATATCTCACTTTTGTAAGAACAATACGGATAATTTAAACTCTCATACTCGGCCGAGATGCAAAAATGTGCATGCACATTTTGTGCGAAACACGTATCTACGCTATATATAGTTACGCCACTGCACTGCACTCTGAGAATGAAATATTACAAAGACCTCGTTTTGAGTTTGCTTAGGTTGATATTGTATCCATTTTGATATGAAATGGGAATGGGTTATGTGCTAGGCTGTTTTCTCGTGTGGGTTTTTAGTTGGAACACATATGTGTAAAGGTCACATCTTGCGATACAGATTACAATTCATTTTCTTTAATTCGAAACTTCGACAATGTTATTAATAAGCTGTCGTCTTATTTACCTTCTCCAAAATGTATAAAATAATTTAAGGTGTTTTTTAGCACAATACAATAGCAATTTATGTAAGTGTGCCATTTTCTCTATGAGAAGCAGTAGATCGATTTTCAGAATGTCTTTCTGAATCGTCTAACATCTTTTTCCCTACCACTCGTTCAAGACGTTTTTTGGCTCATAAGAAGAACGAGCAAGAAAGTCACCAGCTCTAATAGGAGTAATGACATTCACAAAAATCATATCGTTACCAGATAATTACATTATAAATAGAGAGATAAAAAAAGTATGGTCTTATAATTATAATTTAATAGTAATGGCAACAAGATATTTTTTAGATACAATGAGTTAAGAAGAAATCACATATCCAATTGCTGGACCATCTTAATTAAAAGCATTCTTATCTGTTATAAATTCGGATACATTGGATTGGATTTTTTAATAGTAGATTTAAACTGCATGATATCTAATTTTTGTATTTTGCTTAAGACCTTATTGTAGAAGCGCACACAAAGACCCCCGAATGAGTTATTAACTTTTTGCAGTCTAGTGACAGACACCGTTAATTTGTACATTACTTATTTTAGAAAACAAATTAATATTTTTACGAACGTACATTAAATTCTCGTATATGTATTGAGAAGCAACAGTCATTATGTCTATCTCCTTAAATTTCTCCCTCAAAGACTCCCCTTATTCTAAGATTAAATAGATCTTTTCACTTTTCTTAACATTAATCTTTTTATTTCAAAGCCTTAGCCTCCCGGTGTAACGCATAAAATACAGTCACAAAGCAGCAGTTTTTATAATAAAAGATTGTTATTTTTCACTTAATTATTTTGTTAAATCCTTTTTATTTGTATTAAAACTAAATTTTATCTGTATTCCAACTTTCTGTAAAAATAAAGTTTTATCTGTATTACAACTATACCATCCATTATACGGTTTATTTTTTGTACACACAATTGATTCACAATTGAATTGACAAGTCTCATAAGAAGGCTCAAGGACACCCAACGGGCAATGGAGAGAGCAATGCGTCGTATTTCTAGGAGAATTAACTGATATTGCTCAAAGAATTTCTCAGCTAAAGTGGCAGTGGGCGGGATACATAGCGAGAAGAACTGATGGCCGATGGAGCAGAAGAGTTGTCGAATGGCGACAACGTACCGGACGACACTCAGTGGGTAGGCCGGCGATCTTATAAAGGTCGCGGGAAGCCGCTGGATGCGGGCAGCGCAGGACCGATCGTCGAAGATCTATGGGGTAGGCCTATGCTCAGCAGTAAGCGTCTTACGGCTGATAATTAAATGAAATGGATAAATGGAAAAATAATATCAAACTTTTCTCGGTAAACAGGTGCGTTCAATGTTTAATTTTCCTTGGAATACTTACCAAGAACTTTATTTTATTATTCTATATTTTCAAGAAAAAATCTGGACTATTTAATTTTAAATACCATCTCGTATTCTCATAAAAGCTTTTTAGTTATTAGAATTAAGCTTAGCGTTACTTTGTGATTTTTTCATTATGTCAATGTTAGACAGCTATTTAATTCAGACTACTCAAAAAATATACACTGAAGCAGATTTCTTTGCCAAAACTTTTTCATGGCACTTCTTTTGTCATTGGACATTGCCGAGCTTTTTTATTTATCCCTACAAACTTGTATATATATAAACAGCTAAAAGAAATATTTAAACTTAAATATCGAAAGTTTAAATAGTAGTGAGTAGATTACCTGACCGTTGATGAAAAATAAGCTCTGTTGTAGCGAAAAAGTTACAAGTGCTTGAAAAATTCGTCAGTCCTGTTTGGTCCTGAGTAGCTCAGTAATTAGAGCAGTCACCCGGATTGCGAAAGGTAATGGTCCCATTCCAGTAGTCCCATCCCGTGGGTTTTTAAGCATTTTTTCATTAAGAATAAAACAATTAGAGATAATAATTATAGTTATTTATAATAATTGATTCCCTAATATTTCATCGCTGTTTCTATTAGTCACAGAGTAACTATAGTCTTGCAAATAGAAATAACTGTTAGATATATTTAATGTATTGATCTGGTAATGACATGGTTTTTGTAAATGTCATTACTCTTATTAGAGCTGGTGAGTTTCTTGCTCGTTCTTCTTATCAGCCAAAAGACGTCCTGAACGAGTGGTAGGGAAAAAAATGTTGGACGATTCAAAAGTACTTTTAAGAAGTCTATTTGAATAAAGATTATTTTGATTATGATTTTATCAATCTACCCACTTTCGAGTCCTCTTACGTTCGATATCTGTACCGTTGGTCACTTATACTCCACTCACTCACACATATTCTCGACATACAACACTCACTGATTCTGATAGTATAGTGTAGACAACTATCATTCTAATGTAAATGACAAAAGTTCCTCACTGCTGAGTAACGTGATTACTTTTTGCGATATAAAATGCATGCCTCCAATAGTTGCTATGTATAGCTGCTTTATAAATAACCCGATTATAATCGCTGTGGAATCGAAGGGAGCTAAATACCTCCTAAACAAACCGACGGCGTATAAAGTAATGGGAAATACAAAATGCTCTACAATAATAATTACAAAAGTCATTATTAATTTGACTAATGAAATTACTAGTTCCCGAAAGTAGTTTGAAATAGTTAATTAAAACCTAGTCTCTGGGGTTTCGGTTCTTAGAGAAAGTCTGAAGGAAAGTCAAACACTGTTAAAGCTCTATGCAGCTTCTAGATAGCTCAAGTCGCAACTTAAAGCGGAAAAGAGCATGCTTACTTTCATTATTGGTTTTCAAGTTTACGCGGGAAATTCCTAACTTCGGTTTTAATTTATAAATATTTTAGAAAAATCACTAAAGCCGCTAAGGTGTATATTATATCGTTATGTTTTTAAAATTTATATTCAAGTGAAATGAAATATCACACAATTTAATTTTTATGTATGATATCATCATAATCATTCATAATTATAACTTTATTTGTACTTTAATGGTACCGCCTTTTGAATGCTCTGTACATCTTCACCTGTTTCACTAGCACATAATGTCTTTTTAGCATTAAGTCCACCATTTGGAATCGAATAGGGACCATATATGATATGAAGATTCGCAATCGGGTATTTCGGTTTAGGTAAGTAAATAAGGATTTTAATTTACCGTCTTGAGTTTTCCGTGTTTCTGAAAGCACGTTAAGCCGTTGGTACCAATGCTTCTGCAGTTGCTAGTACTAATCGATTTACGCTGGCCCCACGTGATGGGTCTTGCCTTGGTCATTCTCTATATTTCATTCGATTCCATCCATAATAAAGACCTGTGTCCTAGCAGAGAGGTCATTATAAGTTGATGACGATTTTTATTTGTAATCTTCATCAGCGTATTTATGTCCCCAATGCTGGAGCACAGTTCATGTCTATGGATGAAATCGACTATGGAGAATGAGTCAAGATTCAAGACCCATCACGCAGGCCTAGTGTGGACTGGTGGGTGTTAACGACCGGCCTTTGCAAAAGTTGCTTTATATCCGCATCGAACGCGTCAACCACTGCGCACTCGTGCTTTATTTATAATATACTAGCTTTTTGCCAGCGGTTTCGCTTGCGTAGTCCTATATGATATGCATAAATCTTACTCTTGAATTACTTTATCTGCTAGTCTTAAAAAAACTCAGCGTACAGACAGCTATATACATATATACATAGATGGAGATTAATTTCTCGGTAAAGGTAGATTTTTGGTAATCCAGATTACCCTTTTCCATTAAGTATTTTGAATTACAAAGAAAGTGGCTCTTGTTTCTCTCAAATATTATTAAAGTTTACTTAGGTATTAAAGGCCAAAGTTCATTTAAAACACTTTCTAAGATTTCATAGAGAGTAATCAAAAGTTTAAATTAATTGTTTAAAACAAAGCTGTAGTCGCCGTGACTTCTTTCAATAGCTATCTTCTGTACACATTTCAGCCCTTATACCCTTTTTTCGTTATAAAAGTTAATCCATATCCTTTCGTAATCCATCTCCATACTGAATTTCATTAAAATCCATTCTTTAGTTTAAGCGTGGAAGCATACCAGACAGACAAGCAGTCAGACTCGCAGATTTATAATTTCTATTGATATTTTACTATGGAATAGAGAATTATTATCCCTTTAGAACCCAACTAATAATAGAAATCCAGGATTCGTGTACAATATAATATCTGTGTAAAGTATTGGGTTGGCACAAAAGTAATGAGACACACTAGAAAAATCTATAACATTTCCTTTTTAAAATCAATTTTTTCGATAATATTCTAGAATGTTGTAGAACATTCTAGGTACTTCTGGTATAGGGTATATAAAGCCGCGCTCGCGATTTGTTTAGTCAGTTTGAAGAAAAATGGACGAGCGACATGTTCGAACACTATACTTATACGAGTACTTGTTAGGCCACAGTGCGCGGGCTGCGGCTAATAATATCAACAATGCATTAGGCGCTGGAAGTACAAGCCATGCGACGGTGTCCCGATGGTTTGACCGTTTTAAATCAGGAGACAGGAGCCTTCAAAGTCAGCCACGCTCAGGGCGACCACCCGCAGTGAATGATGACGATTTGCGCCGCGAACTGCAGTTGAATCCGGATGCTACCACTCGTGAATTAGCGGAAGCACTTAAAGTCACCACGCCGTGGAACACCATCTGCATGAGCTTGGTTATCGAAAAGTTTTGGCTCGGTGGGTACCGCACATCCTTACAGACGCCAGTCGTGCAGTCCGTGTCGCTATCTGTCAGTCACTTTTGCTGCAACCCCGACGTAAAAAGTTTTTGTCAGATCTGGTTACTGGAGATGAATCATGGATTTATTACGAGAACGATACACGTCGTGCTTTTTGGCTGCCTCGAGAAGAAACGCCACCAACTCAACCGAAGCCGAGTCAAAAGAACCGCCGAAAAATTCTGCTTTGCTGTTTCTGGGATGCGCAAGGCATACTGTTTTATGAGCTATTACACAATGAAACTATAAACGCTGACAAATATTCAACCCAGCTTACCAAATTATCTGCCGCTATCAAGAAAAAACGACGAAGACGAGTCAATATAGTTTTACTGCACGATAACGCTCGACCTCACGTCGCATCTGTGGTTCGCCGGCAGTTGGAGAACTTGGGCTGGGAGACGATACCCCACCCACCTTATTCCCCAGACCTCGCCCCATCAGACTATCATTTGTTTAGAGCCTTGAAACAGCATTTGCGGGGTAAACAATTTAATGATTTCTCTGACGTAGAGGTGGAGTTGAACAACTTTTTCGAGGCACAGCCATCAGAGTTCTAGGCAAAAGGCATCCAAACTTTGCCGGATCGTTGGCAAGAAGTCTTAGATACTAATGGTAATTACATCATTGACTAAACTTTTTTTATTGTAATAATAATAAAAAAAGTAAAAACTTAAACCAAGTGTCTCATTACTTTTGTGCCAACCCGATAAAACAAAGCTTTCAATTCGGCTTTATGGACTTATTTTGAACATTTTCCCAAAAGGATTTATGGAACCGGAAGAAATTAGAAGTATTATAAAAGCGACGTGTTAGAGTGCCAAAATTATAGAATATATGTTTACAAAATTAAGTGAAACCATACCGCGATGTACAAATAATGTAGCGCTATCTAGTAGACATAACAGTAATCATTAATTCTTAACAATTTTACACATTTGATTGATTCAACACAAATGGAATGGAATTCTATCTTTAATGCTTTGAATCTTATCGATACTCATATTATAAAGACGAAAGATTTGATTGTTCTGTTTTTGGGATTAAATAGGCACAAAAATTCAGAAGATTTTAATACTTCTTTTACCTACGGGAAGCTACATCATACGCGTGTGTCATAATTTATGAGGGTGAAGTCGTGGGTTAAATATTTTTTTTTAGAAAACATGTAGTTTTTTTTTAAATTTAAAAACCAATGTAACAACCTTTATTTGTTAAAAAAGTTAAAAAAACACGTTTGTTGTTTTCTATAGAGTTGTTCGAGTTTTTGTAGTTAAATAGAATTAGTCGACTATTACTTGTAAACTAATAAAGCCAAGTATAGTGTGATAGTTTTCCTTTTAACTTCGTTATATATAGGTACTACTGCCGTATCATTAGAATTTTTATCTTACAGAGAATTTCTCTCTTTATACGGCTGTATTGTGTAATAAATGAAGTTACGACTTACAGGAAAACTTTTCAGCTCGCGGAAAATCTGTATCGGTTTTTTTTCCCCGCCTTAAATAGCGAAATGACAGTTGCACGTAATGATTTCGTTCCCTCCATCACGAGAAAATATAAACAAATGCATTTGCGATACAAATAAACTAAAAGTAAACATTCCAAACTCAAAATCGGTAAAGAAATAAGTAACAGCCAGTAACATTTTATTTTTTCAGTAAAAAGTTTGTCTCAAAATTTATGACTACACGAGGTAGTGCTATAGTAACATCTTGTTTCCACATAAAAGCTTATAGTTCCATTTTCATCTCTTTAAGTTTCCAGCGTGAAATATAAACTATTATCCTCCCAGGATCTCAAACTACTCAAACAGCAATTTTCAACTCTATATGTACAGAAACAAAAAACTTTCATACAAACGTTTTCACCTTATTTACTGCTCTTTGGGGTGGAATTTCCAAAAATCCGTTCTTCATACACTTCTACGTCAGAATTTACCTTTCAAATTTTAAGTCTCTACGACCAATGGTTTAGGCTGTGCGTTGTCTGTCAGTCAGTCAATCAGTATGTCAGGACAAAGATGTTTATAGTATGAAATAAATAGCAATATGATTACAAAATTTATCAAATACTTACGCTCTAAATTATGTGCCAAATTGAACCTTAAATCAATAATTTTATATGTACATATGTAACAAGTTTGTCTTTACTTAAACATGTCATGCCTGGGACAATTTAAAATACGTCTCGAACTCATCTGTTTCACTGAACAGTAAATAAAAGATTTAAACATTTTCATTCGAAATCCGTCTCGTATTATATACGACGTTTGTTTAATGCGTGTAAATATAAGCCGCTTCGTATGCGACCTTCGTCTTGATTTTCAAATCTCTTTGTTTGGAATAAGTCTTTGCATAAAGCTATCATAGCTTTCCTCGCTTCTCCAACGTCGCCCCAAGGGATAGTGAACTCGCTTCTTTGAAAAACTAAGGTGATCATGATGAGATGCTTTTGCGTTTCACAGAATTACGTTTGGAAATATTATGTCATGAATAACAATGTTATGTTATGAATAAAAATGCGTCTTTTGATAACCTGGGACAGAAGGAAAAGGGAATGCGTCAGTGACTTGCCACTTAACGCAAGTAGTGTTGTGATGACTGAATGTCATCGTCATTCGAATAGATTTGTCCCCTTTATTCGACTAGAATAGGGAAAATGGCCCATGCCCCACCGTACTGGCCAAGTTTGGATTATGGATGTTAAAATGAGAATATATTGACTTTGACCTCTTCCCACAAATCAGAAAAAGAAAAACAAAAAGTTTCATAACTTATATTGTGTGATAAATTAAAAAAAAAAAACTGTTTTTTGATGTAATAAACGTATCTTTTTTCTTCGTGTTTCTCTATCTTTATCTGTCTACCTCATAAGGGTTACAGCGAGAAAATAGCGATGTTTCTTACCTGAATTTTTAAAATTATTTTATTTATAAACGACCAAAACGAACTTTTCATTTTGTTACTTGTAGAAGAACATATATTATACTGTTCACCGTTTTGTGAAGTCAAAATGATCTAAAGTAATTCTTGAAATTGACTGAAATAAGTCGAACGTAGTACACCATCCAGCGACATTTATTTCAGTTGTATTTTTTTAAATACTTTGAAAACATCACACGAAATACTATTTAAAACAATATGGTAATCATACCTTCTTAAATCAGTAATACCAACACGTCTCAGAGTACGTATGTTTTGTTATTCCAACATACGTGCTTGGATAACTTTCAGTGCGTCAAGACTAGAGCACCACGCTTAATGAAACTTAAATATTCTAAAATCAAATCTTATCAAATCAATATAAATGTTAGCTTAGGCACGTCGCGATCCTCACTATGCCTATTAGGGATGGTAAATAATTTTGTTGTCTATCCGTCAATTACAGTATTGAAGAATATTAATATAATATATATTAAAATAAAAATATTTTTTTAATATTAAGCACGTATATTTAATTTTTGCGTTTTTAACATATAACGGCGATACCTTGAGTTGAAATGTCGCAATATGTTTGTTTAATTTATTATTATCTCAGCCATTTCTTGTTAAGTGGAAACAAAAAAAAATCTAATATTTTTTTTCTGTTACCTGATTGATATATTACTTTTACCTAGGCATCATCCCTAATAAAGCAATTACAATAGTGTAGACCGGTCATAAGAATTATAATGTTACCGCTTAAAGTGTTGTCTTAATATTTAAAACTAGTTATTTTCTCGCGATTTCACTCACAAAAGTTATACTCTTGGTTGTTGGTGATAAAATTTCATCATAGGATCAATATTTCCAATCATTTCTCCCTACAAATTAACAAACAAAGAAAGTTAAAAACTACCTATTAGTTAAAATTCTGATATATGTATAAATCGTTTATAGTTTTGATATTTTTATTTATAAATGAAAATGTTTTTAAACTTTACCAACCATTTTTCAACATATACAAAGGGTTTTAAAAATACTTAAAATTTTCCATTTGAAAAACCTAATATTAAAATACTAGCAACCGAGATCTATCGACAACCAAAGCTAATGAAAAAAAATGGCTTACTATGATTCATAGGCTTAAGCCTAGAGCTCAACACCAACTGACATCACGCAATATACAGTCAAAGAGTTTATCCCATCATAACTATTAAATGTACAAATATACACACACAGTTCTTCTGCCAAAAAGAGTTGCGAAATCGAATGTAAACCAAGTTGATAAATTTAACAAAGCTTTCCAGACACTGTCTTAAATTAATACTCAGTCAACATAATATGTTAAATAATTTAAATAGTCCTATAAATGGGTATTTTAAAAAACAAACTAAGCATAAAGCGATATTATAAAATAGATTTCGTTTTAATATCTATTATTTGTTTTGCGTGATCAACTCGACTTGATGGTTGCACTTCCGTGTTCCCAGATATACTTTTCAACCATGTTTTCGCTTTCAGAGTGGTTGGTGTAGGTTTTACGTCAACGCATTCACTGGTGAGCGCGTTAAGAATTTGTATGAAGATTTGTAGTTCTTGGTAGTTACCGCTAGGGGCGCTGTACCGGATTCCATTCCGCGATCGACGGTGGACGTCAAAAAACTAAGCGCTCAGATACTTAGTTCACAAGATTAAAGGATAAATTAATTGGCTGAACATAGATGGAAATGCGCTTACTTCAGTGAAAGTAGAGTTTGAGAAATAAGACAGTCTCGTTACTCGTGCCAAAACGGACGTGTCTCGCGTACATATGTTTAATTATCTTTATCTATAACATGAAAAATATTACCTATTATTAAATGATTACTAGACTTAAATATACGATTGGCTGACAACAAAATTGCACTCAATAAAAGCTGAAATATTGACTGCCTATTCAGTGTCGGACAAACAATAATAATGTTAGGAAATCAAAGAAATGACTTCGTTTTGTTTCCTTGATCGCTTCCATAACTCTATAATCGGACCGTTACGCTTCAGCGATTATAACAGATGCTTTGTCGAGAAATTATGAACTCTCTTCGTTTGGAAGATTGTTTTAAACGTGGAACGTCACGGAGTCATTCGTTTTAATTGTCAAAATATTTCGCTGGTCTCTTTAATGTTTTTGTTTTTAGGGCTAGAACTAAAGACAAAAGAGAAAACGAGGCAAAATTAAGACGGTTAACAAATAAATTCTTGGTGTCACCTTTGTAGTTATACGATTATTTTTAGATTTGTTGAGGTCTGTGTCATTTATTTAATAATTAAAATATTATGTGACTTCTGCTACACAGTTAGTATACACAGCAATATATAAAATGTTTTAACTATTAAAAATTAATTTTCTTACAGAAATAAATTAATATGTACCATTATCAGTGCGTAACATATGAAATCTGAAAAAAAATATGAAATCATTTAATTCAAAAATTTTAAAAGCATTTTAACTTGAAAACTGCTGTAACTCTATAAGTGCTCTTTAAATGCTCATTTGCTTTAGTAATATTTATGCACGCAACTGAAAGCCTCTTACTAGCATGTTACGTATAAAAATAATATTTTAACTTTAATATTAAGAATACTTCACGTGTATTCAAGACTTAAAAAAATCAGTATATTTGAAAAAAATATCTAAATGATTTGTTTACATGTAACATAATAAAATAATTTTCGATGTTTCGTTCTCTTCACTGTATAATCCTATTCTATGGCATTCAAAATACAAAAATTAGAGCAGGACTGATGACGAAACAGTCCACTATGGGTTTTATGACGGTCAGCACCAGGGCTCGAAAATCTGGTTGATAATATTTACCAGTCGATAAGAAACTCTAACTACAGAAACTTTTTTTCGTTTGGTTTTCGGTTAATCAAATACAAAATTATTTTCGGTAAAAAAGAAAGTAATGTAACAGTTTTCGATTTCTCTACACATCGATCGACAAACAATCGCTTGTGGTGGTAAAAAAATTTATCGCGCTAAAAAATACCGCTCACCTCCGAGCCCACACTTTTTTCTAAACCCTTGTTTATAATTCTTTCTAACCGCTCCCAAACCCTGGGGGGTCATCCCCATCAACGCATAAAGCAATGTTTAATCCCTTCAGCATGCAGCGGGACAGCGCTATCAGGAACAATAGTGATGTCCCGCTCGCTGCACGGATTAAACATTGCTGCCAGCCCACGGTTAGATTGCTGGTCAGTATCGTACTGCAACTACCCGTATTTTATTATTTGATAAACTTTAACAATATTTTACAATTTCTCAAATAAGAGATTGTCATATAAGAAAATCTTCTATTTTAAAAACCAGAGTACTAAAAAAAGGTTTCAATCTTAGTCTTGCGGACGATTGCCCAGCAGGGAAATAATAAGACCGTTACTGAAATGTATTTCAGTCGGTTTTGTATCACTCGAGTTTTCAATAACAGTGGACATGTATTGTAATAAAATTTTATGTTGACATTGTATTGATTTATTTCACCTTTTTAATATTTCGTATGCAGTGGCTTATTTTTATCATTCATATAAGTTATTTTATTTTATAAAACAATTATCACAACATTATAATATTGCATGCTCTAAGGAGCTAAGTATATAATTGGTATATAAGCGCTATATTATTAAAAACAAAGATTCTTTCCTCTGTCTATACGCTAAGATCCTTTAAATTACACAGCGAATTTTAATTAAGTATTGACGGATAAAGTGATTCATGAAGAAATTTTATACGACTAATACAGTACCACTCAAATGAAGCCGCTGGCAGAAAGCTAGTTTGATATATTTTATGTAACCAAATCAAAAGCAAATACAGTCACTCATTTGCCAGGATTATTTAAATAATTACTCACGATGCTACACAGGGAATGCACTCTATTTGCTGAATCTGAGATGACTGAAATAATTAGATTTTCAAGTATTTTTGTAATTTCTAAGACAACTAGTAACATAGTAAACGTAAAAATCAGACAAATAAAAACAATAATTCTCCTTTTTCTATTGTTCCAGGTTAACCATGCACCGGTTACTCAGCATCACACTTATAAGTTTTGTGCTCGAGCACGTCTTCGCCCAAGAAGACGAACATCAAGGCCCCCAACCATGCGGTGGCTACCTAAAAGGTCCGGCGGGTGTCATCCAAACGCCGAACTTCCCCAACCCTTTTCCCGTACCGATAAAATGCCAATGGATCATACAGCACGACATAGTGAATGGCACAATATCTATATATTTCACCCAACAGTACACTACAAGCGGACTAACCTTTACCGAATATATGTACTACGATGAATCATACAAGTTGGGGGAACGACGAGCACTCACTGTCACCGAGGAGAATATCACCAGGGTGAAATGGTTACAGGTAAGATAATGTTTGTTTAAATTCATAATAGGGAATAAATGTGACATCATAAATAAATATTGAAACAGAAATAATTTATTTCTATATAAAAAAAGCAATCACAAGTGGATTTTTATCTTATCCCAAAATTATTAAACACATTAAAAAATACAGAAGTAGTAGTTATCCCTGATAATTATTTGGAAATGCGATTTCTCCATAAAATATACTCTTGAATATAGATATATTTTTTTAAACACATGCCAGTTCATATTGAGTGTGTGTGTGTGTGTATAGTGTGCAATTGCGTGTTTTGGGTTTATGGTATATTTTTATGATTACGAATTCATCATTATCGTAAAATTACAATATTTAACTCACTCACACTAACACTCCTTTAGTGTACATAGAGTACACTAACTCCCAAATAATACAGAGTTCTCCTCATGTCTGAAAGGACAGAAATAAAGGCAAACAGCGAGCGAGGTAAGAGGCTTTGGTTGTTATCGTGCATTTCCTAACATAAAGAGTATTGATAACGATGTTCCGTTAGTAGAAAAAAGAACTATGTCACAGTCTTTAATGATTTAATCCCTAAAATGTTATAGCTTTTATCAAAATTAACTTAAAAATTAACATTAATAATATAACCAAATATTCAAATTTATTTTTATGGTCTCTTTGAAAGATTTATATTATAGATGTATATTAACATCAGAATTTTCTTCTCAAGTTTGTTATAGCGAAGAATTCATTTCATAAATTTTAACACAGTGCGTTCTTTATACGAAAATGAAATAAATTATTTAAATGTGAAGAAAAACTTTTTAATGGAAGGGCAATAAAAATTTTGAATTAATAAAACTCAGTCGTTACTCAGAAGCATATTTTACGTAGCGATTCGCGTGCAAGCAAGGTGAGACTGTGATAAGTGGAGATAGATTTTTATTATGACGCGAAAAAATGGGAAGCGCACGCGGGTTAAACGGCTTGGCTTGGAAAAGAGGTTAATAATGTACCGAACATTAACGTTATTATTCAACATAAAGGTTACGCTGACTGCAAACGCTTCCAGAGTTATGTTGATTTTTACTGCTTGTTTATCCAGCTCATTTTCATTGAGTACTTTTGTAATGGACTAATAATGGATTACATTTTTACTAAAGGGTGCTTAATGTGCTATTGCGAAAGTTAAGAAATTTTCGCAAAGGTGTTACCACTTTTTTAGTAATGAAAGAATTTTTAAAATCGCTTCAGTAATTTATGTACCTATTCAATGCAGATAAACAAATTAACATATATTTCCTTTTTCATAATATAAGAAAAATTTTAAAATTAAAAAAAATGAAATTCTCATTTGACATGTATCCCACGATATAACTTCCAAATATTTCATTTAATGTTCTGATTTTCCTTATAATGTTACATGATATTTGTAAAATAAGTCAAAAGCTCTTCTAAAGCTCGAAAGCTTTGAAGAATATAATAGATATAAGTTAAAAAATAAGTTGCGACAGAACGAGAGCTAAAAGGTTTCCGTTTTTCCTAAAAAATAAAACTGTTCGACTTAAAAAAATATATAAATCTTCTCTAGAGCAATATGTGTGCTTTCTTCTATATTCTTTGATCTACATCCGTTTTAGAATGTAAAGTTCTATACAAATTCATCATTGTAAGAAACAATTTCCTTATTCTTAGTGCCATATAAAATACAAAATGAGTACGGCGTTATTTCAAGTAGCTTTATTCAACAAATTTATATTAAAGCTTCCCGAGTATAAGGATGGCCAATTTATTTTATAATATAAATAAGATGCACCAGTTGTAAGTTATTGCTGACTTAAATTTCCATATCTTACTTAGAAAGAATAGCAGCCACCAACCACAGCATAAGCGTACTTTTCTCTGAGATATTTTCTTTTAAAGTTATCAACACTTTAATAAAAGCAAACTAATTAATGATGCATTCACTGAATACTGCATTGAATTTAATTTCGGACGAAACATAGTATACATTTTAATACTCGTAATTGTATTTCTCTCATTACATGACTAAGCGAATAAATCTTTCCAACTTTATTAGTTCTTTGAGAGCAAAGCTGATCACCGCGGCCTTTTAACTTTAAGCTCACCGTTCAGTGGTGTGGAAATCAAAGCGTAATAGCAATTAGGGAAGTTCCTCTCTAAGCTGTCATGTCGATAGTTTCCTTATATGTCGATATTTTTGTTTTCATAAAATAGTCAAGCTATTTTTTGTTTTGTATAACATTATAGTTATATATAAAATTCAGCAATTAAAAAAACAAATATCTCATAGTGGTTAATATTAAATAAACAAATCAACAAATATCTATCTTGTACCAGATAAATTATATCAAGACAATATTACATGCATTGCTCAGATTCCAAATTAATTAAGCACTTGTATTGTAAAAATCTGAAACATACGCAAGTATAAAAAGGTAATATGGATGAAATCGAATCAAACGTTTGATATAGGTGCCAAGACGGGCCATGTCGAATGTTAGGTGCGAACGACTGCAGATGCTGCCGGGACCAACGTCTTAACTTTTGTTTCTGTCCGTCACTGTGTTTTCCGAAGCACGAAGGAGGCCGAGATAGTAAACCAGCCCTTGCTAAAGTTACTTAGTTTTCGCGTTGCAGACCGGAAATGCTAACTACAACTAATCACAATTATTATTTTATCATCTGTCCTTGTCCAATGATTGACATATACTATTAATTTGTTTGATGATTTTTCTTTTACGCACTGTCCCGATATTTTACTTTTATGTAACAATACTATAACTATTTTTAGTATCCCGTACCAGAAAAATTAAAAAGCAATATGTCTATTATAAATGAGTGATCAGAAAGGACAATTTATCATATCAGAGAAAACCGAAAGAAAAATGGGAAGATTGTGTGAAAGATGATTTGTATAAAATCATCATAAGTAAAAAAAATTAAGACGTCACTAGATTCAGCATTATGAAAGAAGAATTCATATTACCTTAAACACAAATAAATTAATTGGAATAAGGAAAAAGTAGTAGTGATGCGACTCGAGTAGGATTTTGTGACTCGAGTCACTCGAGCCAATTAACTACCTTTTTTTTTTTTCACTCGAGTCATAAATCATAAGTGAGTTTTCTAGTGACTCGAGTAAAAAAAATTGAACGTGCTACTTGATTTCTCTTAGTAATTTTAAACAAATACATACATAATATAAATAAAATACACAATGAAAGAGCTTTGGCATATTAATTGTTTATGTTATCAGGAAAATAAAAAACTAAGCGGCATAGATAAGAGTAGCGAAAAGTGACGTCTAGTGGCGAGATGATCAGCTCAGTTGACTCGATAACTCGATTGATTGTTTTAACTCGAGTACGATTCTGAAAAATTCGCTCGAGTGACTCAAGTAAAAACAGGAATCGAGTCGCATCACTAGCAAGTAGGGATGATACACGAATAAAAAATCAATTTACGGATTAAAGTCGAGGAGTGAGGGACCGCTACATCACAACTATGTAGAAAATGTGCAAAGGACATCATGCAACATCTCAACTCAACGTATCGCCGTAATTTATTGATTACGCCAAAAAACAAACACGGACAGACAAACACAAATTAGTCATCATCCTTATTATGATTACAAAGTTACAGGATTTATAATGCCATAAAAGCTAATTGAACGTATTAAATGTATCGTGGCATGCCAGAAACAGCACTAAGCGCAAATATACGATTTCAAGTAAAGCCCATTCGGTCACAGTACTCGGCCACTATTCAAAAACGTCGAGCCGTGCCAACCGCTCTGAGTTTTATCACATGAATACTAAACAACAAAAATAGGTTTTTATTAAATTCTAAACTTTATTTTCATACCTACGTGAAATTCTTAAATAGTTTCTTAATTTTAGAATATACATATTAGAATAATAATAACCATTTCTTTAACAAAAACAGAAAAACACTTTTCATATTGATTCATTTATCATCATAACTAACAAATAAATAAAATACTAAAATATATAATCTAAGAAGAAGTTAATATAATCACTTTTAAACCTAATAAACATTTTTTTTTAACTTGTTCAATCACATTTAAGATACATAGGAAGCAAATTGATTTTCGCCATAGATGTTTCAATTTTCACACAACTTATACTGGTGTAAATCACTTGCAGAAGGTGTAACACTTCGAACTTGAATAGATCTCTACCAAGTGACTCGGTCGAGTATTTTGCTTTGGTGAGATTAAAATTGTGTATATTATCTCAAACTCTATTTTTGGTGTCAAACATTTATATTCAATATATATTTGCTTTGAAAAGACTTTATTTTTAACTAATTATTTAAACGTTTAATGCACGTTTACACTAAACTTAAAAATACATTTCACTAGAAGATATTTAACGACATTAAGCAATGTCTAAAGGTTAGTGAAAAAGGGTGTAAAGGGCTATAAGATCGCTATTGTTACGTCGTGCCGCCTCGGTTACAACTCTTTAATTTTATTTTCTTTTGCACTTACGGAAGTTGTCTACCTAGCCGCAAATTCCGTCTTATAAAAGCGTGGAACGCGATAACAGCGTACTAAAACTACGGCATTGTAAAGGGAGCTCAATACAGAATTATGCATTCCATTAGCATCAGCGAAGCGGTCTTTTTACCCGCTTGGTCCCGAGCGCGTGACGCGACTCACAATGGAACAACTCCGGTTATAATTCATCGATATACTTTATGGACAACACTACGAGCATGTTTAGGAAAACTCGAGTGGTTAAATGATGTGGAAACTTTTTTGAGGTTTTGTTACTTGAAGCGGTATTAAATCTTTCAAACATCGAATGACTGAACAAGGCCCAGTTCACTCTCATTCGTCATTTGAACAACACCTTATTCAATATAAGTCGAATTATTCTTAAGCTAGACTGACCAGTGGGCAGCAAACTTGATAATATGAACCCAAAGTCATGGATTTACTTCAATTTATATTGTGCAATCATTTGTAAAATAAGGTTTTACGTTTCATCTCTGGATTGAAGAGATGGCAACGACAAGTCCTCTTCTGCTCGGTAAACAAATTAATACTATTGTGGGCAGCTGTGCTGTAACAATTCCTTCTGGTATTCCAATTTCTGAACGCGTGAAATGAATAACAATCGGCGCACGGACAGAAAAATACATACAATCGTACGGAGCGAACAAACAATGTGCGATTCGCGTCGTGGTTAGTCTTACACTGGCAATCTACAAAGCGTTTCAATTACTTGTTTTTCCATAGGCATCCGTATTGTTGCAAAAAAACAAGCGAAAAATAGGATGGCCTTAAGTACGCGCTGTACTAGCACAGCGCGTAAGCTATACTTGCGCATGGATAATGCGTTTTATAGCTCAAGTATCCTAATATTTTATATTATTTAATAGAATAATGTATATATTGTAAATATTATTGTTTTGATTAATAATGTAAATATAAAGACATGTATTTTTTAAGGTTTTTTAGAATAAGCTAATAAATAAGTTTTATTGTGTTAAATGTAAATAAATTAATAGATTTTGAATAAATAAACATATATAGATAAAATATAAATATATAATATGAGACGCCACACTTTGATTGACTAGTATATATATAAAAGCGAAAATGTGTTTGTTTGCTTCTTAATCTCGCTAAATCGTTTGTATAAATTAAATGAAATGTTCACACAGATTATGTTTATTTCAAATTAGTGGCCGCCAGCGACCTCGTCCGCGATTTCCATTATTTCTCCGCTCCTAATAGTTGCAGCGTGATATTATATAGCCTAAAGCCTTCCTCGATAAATGGTCTATTGAACACAAAAATAATTTTTCAATTCGAACTAGTAGTTCCTGAGATTAGCGCGTTCAAACAAACAAACAAAGTCTTCAGCTTTATAATATTAATTTTATTCAATAAGCTTTGACGAACCTTTGAGTACCCTAGGGAAACTCTCTTCTTCTCTTTTTCTTTGTCTAGCTTAGATACAAAAAATCCCTGAAAACTATTCTCATATAATAGTAATTGTATTAAATTAAAAATAACGAAATGAGTGCGAGTCGTACTTGCGTGCAAAGAGTTGAACTAAAAAACCACAGACTTTTTACAGCCTTTCCTTTAAATAGCTTCGGAAGTATTTCTATCCATATACATCAAAAAATATATTTGAGAACTTCCAGATATACTCTTATAATAAAATATGTTTGAAAAGTTTTTTCAATTTTGTTTTTTACTTTACCCCCGTACAATGGTCGCCATGTTTCAAAATAATTTATTTACGATATACGGCCGTCTTTGGATAACAGGAATATTTTATGTTGCATATATTTAAAAAAACCAGTAGTTTCGGAGAAAATTGGCTGTGGCAGACGGACGACTTACTTAGTATAAAGGTTTTAAAGTATAAAGGAATAACAGTCAAACAATCTTGGTGACCTCACTCTTATTAATTTAACTTTAATTATAAGTTATGTTAGTTTGGACAAATAGAAAAAAAAAATACTTGGACATATATTACTCGCGGGGGAATTAATCCAGAGGTAATAGATGGACCAACCCCACTAAACTCTTACAATATTTTTACTTATAACAGATGACTACTTTAAATGCAGGCTATTTCTTATTCATGCATCACCCAGACTAAGCTAAACATAAAATCGAGTTAATTAAAATCAATTTTAGCACATTTGATCAAATTGGCAAAGCAATTAACTAATGTCAGCACTTAATCAAAAAATAAAACTAACTAACTTAAAAATATGCTTTCAGAATAAACGATTAATTTTGGTAATAAATAATTTAACGTAATAAAACGATTAATTTTGGTAATAAGTTTGTTTGTATTATGCAATTATTTATTGCATAATACAAACAGACAGCGGGTTGCGAACACTAATAACATCAATTGTAACTTTTCTAGTTGTTTGGACCTCATTTGAAAGTTGGCCTTATTACATTGGGCCGACCAGCAACCACCCGATTGCTATACATGTATTTGTCGTATAGAATATACCTAGATTATTTTGGTTTGTTTTTTGTTTCTTCTTTTACCAAATAGCAATCGTCAATAAAACTTATTTAAATCAATAGTTCGTGTCATTAAAACCATGAATACAAATAATGTTAAAGCTTAAATTAGCAAGTGCTTTATACGACTTTGAAATTTAAAAGAGTTCTGTTCGGTTTTTACTACAATAATATGCGATGGGTTTTCGTAAAACCGTTTATGCATTAATTTGTTAAATCAAAAGTTTAGCTATTAAAATTATCCGTTTTTAATAAAAAATATTTTTGTTCGTTAATTTCATACATTTTTTGACAAAATTTATGACAAATTCGGTTTTTTTTTTATTTTTGTGATTTTATTACGTAATTTATTTAAAATGTGGAGTATCTTGTCGATGTAGAAAAGGCGCATTCAGGTGTATTGCAGCTTGCTTTAAAACCAGTTGCACAACTTATACTGTCACTTGGCATAGTCGAAACCTTAACCACTATCTTGGACGGGCTGGATGGTGCGCAGTCAGTTGCGCCACAAACATTATTTTGGCAGTTTGATCATCTCCCATTTTTAGCGAATTTACGTACGTGACCTTACCAGCGAAGATAGGCAGATTTTATTTCCTTCTAGTTTCCTTCATCTCCGTAAGTTGGTCCGAAATATTTTCCTCTCCTCTAAGAGATGTAAGTATGTAAAAATGTTCATCTGTTCCCTTATAACTTCGGAACTACTCATCGTAACTAGACAAGTGAGGTATCTTTAGAAGCCTCTTAGTTGTACGCTGTCCTTTAGTCATCATTATAAAATAAATATCTTATTTCAAACTTTTTAGAGCCTGATTTAGCTGTAGTCGGGTTTTAGTTTTTTAACTTATATTTTATGCAAATAAAAAAAAGGCCCCGTTTGATGCCACACCTTTATAACACTGTAACATAACACTTTACAAAGGCTATCACTTAACAAGCAGCACATGTCACGCGTTGTTCTTTAATATAAACAAGCCTGCAGATGTCCAAGACGATTTCCATTAGTAATCCGCAACATTTTTCTAGGCTGGTGTGTCGGTGACAGGGGTCAAACTCAACCTTCGTCAAGCGTACTTTCTGGGGAACAGCCTTAATTTTGAGCTGACAGCGTTTAAGTGTCAATTTTACTCCTTGATGTCTAAAATGTGAGGGCTATATATAGTCACTTATCAACGAAGGCAATTAAGAAAAGGTTTTTTTAAAGATTTATCTTCTTTTAGATTAAAACATCATAAAATATTAATAAAGTCATTTAAATTGAGTTCGAAAAACTTTATTAAAGTTATTTCAATAAATTATTTATGTACACAATTATTTCATTATACGACCTACCGCAAAATTTCTTTAGTGGTTCTGTAACACGAATAATCTCTTCAGAAGCCAACTATAAAATAATCATGCCCTCAAAAATCACGTTTATAATAGTTGATCGTGTAACATCTTAAAATGAAAAGCTCCTATTGAGACTGCTAACAATACGCATAATAATTATAAACGCTTTCTGCTTAAAACTTAAAAAGTAAGAAGTACGTAGCACATTTTTTAGCTATTTCTCTTGTACCGGCGACGTCCATTGCCCATTTTCAATTAAAGTTTCTCCGAAAAGCTTAGGTTCTCGGGTTAATAGACAATAAATTTTTGTTAGTGTAACAATGGACATTTCAAATTAATTAAGGAGGAAGAAAAATCCTTTATTTTATGTAGGAGGGTATCTTAATAGCTTTAGCAAGGATGGGGGTGGGTGACCAACTTATTATCTCAAGCTCCTCCGTGCTTTACACAGCAAGTCAATCTCCAGTGCATCTGCAATCGTTCGCCACACATCCGCAATGGGCTAGCATGCTTTTATTTTCCTTTCTATTCAACTCGGAAAGATATCTTAAGTTTATCGAATCTAACTGAAGCTCGCCTGATAATAGTTTATGAGGTAAATAAGTTGCTGTCGAGAATAATATAATCATTTTGAGAGTTAGTTATTAATAATACAATTACCTACTATGACATACGAGTAAGATTAAAAATAAGAATAATTTCAATATGAGATTGCTTTCTCGTAATATTTTTGGTCAATTTTCGAAATTTTGTCCTTAGAGTCGGATATCGAGTTTGTATCTAGGGATAATATGACACAACGAAAGTGCCACAACACGCAAAACCTAAACAATGTTTATTTATCGGTGAGCTTATGAAAGTGTCGTGTGAAATATATTATTTAATTATATTCTATTATTGTGATGGAAAGTAACTACATATTCTAATAAAGTTATTTTTCAATATTTACATCTCTGTATGAAATAATACAGTGAGGAAAAAGCAGCCCTTGCCGAGTTTCTTGCCGTTCTCCCGACGTAGATTTACGAACCAATGGCATAGAGTTTCGACTTTCACAAGTGTTTGTAACAGCCTAAACTGAAAAAAGTATTTTGATTTACTGATCATATAAAAGTTCATTTTACGCAATTAACCGACCGAGAATCGAATCCGGGAACTCAGAGGATTTTCACGAGCAATCTAAACGTACGCTTCGTTAAGCCAGTAAGCTGCGCGTCACTCACAGATCGTCTTTTAAATCCCATTCTTCGGTAACTGTTCAACAGTTATCATTCAGCGTGATTGAGTGGATCGCTTTTTTTCCGGTTCGTTATCAGATAGAATGTCCAATTCTCGCCACATTCCTTTCAGCCGAGAAAACACATTGACGACTATTTTTGCACAGAGAATTACCCACAATTTAATGGAGGTAGGTATTTCGAACATTGACGGATTCATTAGCTTACTCTGTTATTTTCTGCGTAATCTTTTGCGAAAAATCACCTAACGAAACGAAATTATCAGTAAATATATAAGGTGTCTAGGTACTAGATAAGCAGAATTAAAGATGGGGTACAGCTCGGTTGCGAATCTACTTACGTATATAGAATATGGGTGAAGAGAAAATTTAAGACTTATATGGTTTTCTCATAGAATCCATTGCCAGATCTAGACCAAATTATAATGGGACCACACTACAAGTACAAACTGTCAAAAAAAGAAAGAATCATCGAAATCGGTCCACCCATTAAAAAGTTATGAGATAACAAACACGAAAAACAAAAAACAAGAATAAAGAAAAGTTATGAGATAAAAAATACTGTCGAAATGAGAACCTCCTCCTTTTTTTAAGACCTCCTTCTATCTGGTTAAGATTAAGTTTATCGAGTCATTGTCTATTGAATGAGAAAAGATGTTGTCAATACTTTAATTGGAACAACAATATATTTTAATGATTTCATAATCAGTGTCTTAATTTCACAATTTCAAAAGACGTGATTTCATTGTATTCTTTAATAGGTGTTCTATACGAGTTAAGGAGGAGGCTCGGTTTTAATTTAGTAATGCATGTTTTGGTATTAGTCATTCGTATAAATTTAATTAGTAATCTTTTTCATTCCATTTAAATAATTACAAGTGAATGTTACAATTATTCTTATGTAATAAAAAAAATACACCGGAAAAAGTAAGACAGACTAGCTACTTCAAAATATGTAACTTAAATCAGTAAATTCAACTACTTGTTTTAAACTAAAAAGTAAGTAAATAAGTATAATTTATTGAATTTTATATATGCTCATTTGCTCCCGATAAATGCTCATTTAGAAGAATTGTTGGGAATTGTGAATCAAAGTGTGAAAATTGAGAAAAAGCTGGTTATCCGTGGGAACATTCAAACCGAACAAGTCGACATCGAAATTTTTCCCATACCTAATCATGAATTCCTATGCTCCACTCACGATAGAATATTCTAGCGAATGTGTCGACGGACGCGATTGTAAAATTTTATTCGCGCACAAATTGTCCGTTTTTGCCCTTTAACGATAGAGGGGTAAATGGAGCGATTGGAAAAAATCTCCCTTAGCGATGTGTACGCCACAAAAAATATATACCCTCGGCAAATGTTCGAATGATTTCGATTTCATTTGATTATTCTTATTTTTGTTACAAACAATAATCATTTCATTTATTTAAGAAAATATATTCATTATTGAAAAATATCTGTCTGTCAATTCATTTACGTCTTTCACCGCACTCGGTGCGAACAATCAAACGGCCGATAAATAAAGAAAAAATTTGGTAGTCATTTTTAACTACGTCAGAAGGCCTGTACGCTGTTTCTCTGAAAACGAAAAGTGTCGTCTAATTTCGAAAAGTTAATATGACTCCAAAGAAACCCATATTTTGATATTACGATGCAACGGAGGTACAAACTGATACTGTCTCTTGTGCATGGAAAATCTTCATGACTTTTTTTGCACAGAAAATTACCTACAATTTAATAGAGATGGTCTGAACGTTGACGGATTCATAAGTCTATCCTTTTTTTTGTAATATTTGACGGAAGTCATGATAAGAAAAGCTACTAGATAAGTAAAATTAAAAATGTGGTATAATAGATCGAGAGCAAATATGCGTAGGTATATAGAATGGGTAAAGAAAAATTCTGGTAAAGAATAAGTTTAGAAGATCTCATTTCAAAATATACATCAAAATATAAATATAACTATAAAATTTGCTGAATATAATGCAAATTCAATTAATGAAATGGAAGTGGCCGCCACTCAAAGCCAGGTCACAAATTGCAACCGATTGCAACTGGACATGTCACAGCGCAGGCCCCGCAGTCCCGTCAGCCGAAGCACAAACCGCGAAGGCCGATATTAAATCCGAGGCACGGATTAGCCCCCAGTAATTTATGATATATGACCGCGGTGCTCTTGCTTGTCCTATCATAAATATTATAGCGGTAATGGTAAGCGAAATTATGTCGCTTTCCGCCGAAATATACTGTTTTAGGATAGCCTTTTGTGGAGCGAAATTCTATTTGCCGTTTCTTTACGGTCCTGTGGCGTTATTCTATAATATACTTACCTACCGTACAGGACTCAGTTGGAACTTTTATTTATGGAAGTCGCCATTGTGGAATAAAAGAGGTGTTTTTGAGAGCATTCTTTATATTTGTTTACTCGTTTAATAAAATAATTTTAGAAGGGTTTTATCGCATGTGTATTTAAAAAAACTGGAATAGAGTAAATTAAACTTGCTTTCCTAGGGTTCCGCACATATGAAATTTTCAAACCCTTTTCATTAGGGTTTCTTGTTATCTACATAACAGATAGCGAACAATGTTTTGTGTTTTAATTTAAAGCGTTCAGATATCGTTTATGATTGTCATTTTTATCTCTCTTTGCTTTATAGTTATAGAGCTTTATAGAGCTACGGTATTTATAAAAAAACCATTATGTGTTATTCAATTGTAACAAAGTTTGTAAGTTAAAAGACATAGATTAACCCATATATGCGCAGAACTATTTTGAGCATCGATTTTTACGATTTTCACATAAGCTATTCCTTGTTGACCCCAAAAAACGGGTATAACGTTATTTTTTATTTTTTTATGCTGAAAGTAGGTTTTTTTTAATGGGTCGTAAACGACCCCTTGCGTATATATGGTCATACACTAGTATGGCGTAGAAATAAATTATAACAAGACTTTATGTTAGTGAAAATCAATATTTATTGTGAAGTCTTTAGGTTCGATCAGTCTCAATGTTAATTAGGAACATTGATACATGCATAATTCAATTTAATTCAATTCAATTCAATAACGAATGGAATTGCCCAAAACATTTTTCGTATAGATTTACACCACATTTGCCGCACATTTTGATTGTTTTATTCGTACACAGCGCACATCTTTTGCTGGTGGGTGCAATCTGAATAATATGCTGAGCAGCATCCTTTTTTAAAGAAAGAGGTACTTCTGTTCTCATTTGCCTCTGCGGTCCTGGATGAGATAGCGAAGTTCCATATTTCTTGAGTAAAGTCCTTGCAATAGATTGACGCAAGTTCAGTGTATCAACGTTTGTCCCTTCGATCTAGCAAGCATTGAAGCATTATAGCATTAGCCACATCAGTATGGGATTTTTCCTCTCTTAACAATCCGGCATACTCCGACATTAGCATCCAGTCTGACTACGCCTCCAATAAATTGATTGTATCGATGTATGAGATCTGGTTGGTCAATATCAATTTTTTGTTTTCCTGTTCCAGCACCCACTGAATATCGGCGTGCTTTTTAAATGGGGTTTATTCCAAATTTATTGGACAAGAGTGTATAGCGCTACTGCCATTCCATCGCACGGCGCAAATTCTGTTTTTCGTATCCAGCCTTTAGTCATAAAAGCCTCTAGGCAGTTTTTTTTTTGCATGACTTGACATCCATTAGTGGGCACTTGTCCACCCTGTTTTACCGAACTGTTCCAATAACTTTCACGTTGTAGTGAACTTAACAATCCAGGTGATTAATTGCGTACGAGATTCATTATCAACCGTAGCAGATGGCTTAATTGAGAACGAATCTTCATCATGATGGTGATACTGTGACCTACGTGTTGTGGTTGATATTGGACCCACAGTTGCCGACAATGGAAGAAGTTGTACCGCTGACCTCATTAGTAGTTGTGTCGTTATAATCACAATCACGCTGTAATATAATATATCGGCAGAGGCAAGCAATTGGTTTCAATTTATATCGTCCCTGTCCTCTTCTCCGGAATCTCCATCTGACACCATGCCGTCTCCAGGAAACATCGATGCCCTGGATATGTTCATCCGAGTCTAATTCCTGCAGGACTTCGATTATTTTATTCGTAGTTAGCACTCGCCAAGACCTTATAATTAATAACTTTCTGGATGCTATATGGTCAAGGGGTCGTTTTCAACCCAACAAATTATTGCGATCGATTACAATAATAAAAAATATTCTAAGTACTAATCTCTTTATTATATTCGCTAACACACATATTGAACTAATTATAAAACAATTTAGTCCAAGTAATTTTAAAGCAAATATATGATATACTTAAATTTTTATAGGTTCATTCGATTATTTTTTCAGACAAGTAATCGAGTTCGTTTTTGCATTTCAAATTCACTAATAAAATGAAGAAATTTCACGATGGTGCATTTTAGTACGTACATGTAATTCTCTAAACTAGTAATAGATGCCGCTAAAACATAAAATAGAGAAAATACTCACGAGCTGGGCTCATTATAAACGAGTTACTACCACAGGCACGAAAACGACCCAATACGCATATATGGGTTAATAATTTAGAACCGAGATCAGTAGCCATCCCTATGGTATGTTTAGTTTACCTATTTTTTAATTATTTATTCCTCTCATCTGTTATTCATGAAAATCGAATATAAACTAATGAATTATGAAATAATAAAAAAAAATATAAATTCCTTATAAGTATAGAAAAAAATGAGAACACATTGTGAAATCTCTCTGTTTCTATCCGGCAAACTTGTCCAACCAATATTTTTCATTATTTTGGAAGAGTTCTCTCGATTTCAATCAACTGATACAACAACAGTTTCCATATCTTTCAAGAGGACTTTCAGGTTTAATTAATCTAAATCCTTTTAGGAGTTCCAGTGTGACCACAAACAAACTTTCGTTTCTAGTGTAAGTTTTCATCTGTATTAGTAAAGATAGAGATTTTATTGCTTAAAATATGGTATATATAGTATGAAGTTACTTGTCAAATAAAACTAGGGATGTTAAGTATTGAAAACAAAGTTATAAAATAGTTAAACCAGAATATAACTAACTAGTTAGTGAGATAAAGAGATAAATTAATTGCGGGATAAAGAGAAAGTAAAGAGAAAATGGCCTTTGAAATAACATTTACTTAGTTTTTTTTTAATATAAAATAGAACTTGTGAGGATTAAATATTGTTGATATGTATGAAACTTTTAATGATGTTTGTTACTTTTGCCAATTTACAAAAAACCTAAGTGATACCCCTAAACCTATATTATTATTAACTTAAAACCGAGTAATTCGTTTGAGCCGCCATTTTCAAGGTATCTGATGTTGTGGACTTAATTCTCGTATATCGTCTCGAGGTTTAATGTTGTTAAGTATTTATTCAGATTGCAATAAAATAAGTTGTACAGCCACTTCATTTTATAATCTGAAAAACTATGGATTGTTACCTTTTAAATTTATCACCTTCAGTAAGTAAAATGTAAATGGATGGAAACTATTATAATTAGTAATGAAACAGACAACAGGCAACTGACAATATTATAATTATTAACTATTTTAACACAACCCCTGTCAACGCCCGAAAATAAAGAATTTCCAACAAAGCTGAGAGATTCTAAGTTTATTTGACACTAATGGATATATGATTTCATTTCATGATATTTGATTTCATACCACGGTACCGTATCACTATTGGCGACTGGCTGGAAAGCCACTATCCTTTTTCCCTGACTGCGCAACGCAAAGGAGGGGGGGTAATGTGTTCATCAGTCTTATGTATGTTTGTTCCTATATGGCATTGTAGAGACCAAACGGCTTGGCCAATTTTTGATGATTTATACGCCAATCTTAACCTTGCGAGTGTCACTGAACACATAAACAGTAATCAAAATTCAGCATAGCAACTATGAAACGCCATATTGTCAACGTGAAAAACATAACCGACTAACCGTGTCAAATGGGGTATCGTTGATTAGGTATTTAATAAAAAAATATTAGGTTTACTTAGTCATTCTTAGGGTTCTGTAGTCCCAACAAGGAGCCCATTATAGTTTCGCCATGTCCATCTGACCGCGATCTAGCTCAAAAATTATAAGTACTAGAAAGTAATTTGGAACGGGTATACACATTAATAACGCCGAAAGAGTGGTAAAATAAAATCGTAAAAAAACCCTTTTTTTTGGGTACTTCCCCTACATGTAAAGTAGGGATGATTTTTTATTTTTTCGATTTCCCTATAGTATGGGATATTGTTGGATAAGTCTTTCAAAAATATTAAAATTGTGCGAAGTCCGTTTTTAGATATAGTGAGCCGTTCGCAAATTATTAAACTTTAAATTGCCAAGAATTACTTTGGACCGAGTTGTGCTTGACTTAAGTTCCCGAATTTTTGCTAAAGATCAAGCATATGTAGCTTTGAGCCGAGTAAGGTCTTTAGAGGGACTAATAATCAGTACTTTAGATGACCGTAAGTTACTTAATAATCCTCACAATATAAATTCCCTCAATGAAATAACAAGTTCGCAAAATTTTACGTCTTATAGTTCTAATAAATTTAACATAGCTTGTCCATTGTGGACAAAGATCCTACCGGACATTTTTATACTGAAATTACCACTTATTCAAGCTTACATAAAAACATTGATTAAAATTAAGATACCACTAAACAATTCATTAACAAACCACAAAACAATCTTTACTTATAAACGTTCATTAAAGTTAAACACATCTTAGGGACGTCTTAAATAGCTGTCAAATTAAGTAGCATCGCACCCTTGTTTAATAACCTAGCCACCGTGTTATTTTTCGTCGATGGTCTTATTGCCTGGGTTTATTTTAATCTGTAATTAAAAATTGATGTTTTTGAAACCGATAATATCCGTATCACAAGCGTATAATGCTTAGTTTAGCTTCGATTAGTGAAAAGAAGTTTTATATACGAACAAGTTGTTTTGTCGCAGCTTCGCCTGTATAAATTATAAGCTATAATCACACGGAGTAAGAATTTTTGAAATTAGTCCAGTAGTAAGTATCGGTGCATATCGATGTAAAGAAGCAGACCTTTTTTTCTCTTTATAATATTAGTATAGATAGCACTCCGGTTTCTTTGGAAACTAAAGTTGATTCTATAATTTATTCCACTCTCAGGGACAAAAATGAAGACATAAAGGATATAAGAGAGGGCTCCAAAAATTTAAAAAGTGTTACCAGAACTGTGTTAATTAAAAGCTACTCATAAAAATACAATAGCTATAAAAATTTATAAAATTTCTATTAATTAGGAATTCATTAGATATTGTTGAATAATTAAAGATCTTCAACGTAGGGATCTACCTCCTGTCATAATTTTGGCATGTAACTGAATAAACATAATTGTATTATAAAAAAACTTTTGTCTTACCAGTTGGTAGCTCCAATAATTGCGATGATGGTAAAAAGAAGGAAGTATATTTAGGCATTAAAGTTGAGTAGTGGGGCGTGCTACGTCACAAGCGTATAGAAAATGTACAAAGGGCGTCACACCTTTGAAAGTCATAATTAACATAATCTCCGTTATGTATTAATTACACAAAATATACGTGTTTAAATTCTTCATAAATATACCTGACGGACAAACAAATAAAAAATTGTCATCATCCATAAAACCTACCGAAAAAGATTACCTATGTACCGTTCTTGCAATGATTTTGACAACACTGACGTTTCTTTTTTTTAATTCCATATTACATGACGCAGCCGTTTGGCTTTTGTAGAGATTTTCATCCAGCGTTTACAAAAAAAAAATGTGTTATTTACCGTTGATTAGTTAAAAAACCCTTGAGTAACGTTTATAAGTAAGATATATGTAATTACTACTTAAGAAGTTAAGTATGAGTTAGTTAATCAGATGATAAGACGTTGATTAGTTGATTTTTACAATTAAGGCTGGATTGTATTAGCGTCAAAATAAAACAATATGAATGCTATGCCTTATAAAAAATCATTATTATGTTGTGATATTTCTTTGCCGCTTTCACAAAGTAATAAGTAATTCTATCAAGCAAAGAGCAACTTCTTATTACTTATGATAAAATATTTTATTCACCAAGATCGCAAAACCCACGCGATTTCAATTTACTGGTACGAGTAACGCTAATATCACATATTACCGTTACTCCTTTGGAACTAAAAAGTCAACGCATTAATCTAGGTATTATTTCTGATTATTGTGTGTATTATAGTTGTAGGGAAATCAATAGAAGGGTTTTCGAAATTCTATTTCAACCGATTTTCCGCCACTTTTCTCACGATAATTGCATATGTAGCTTCTAGTAGGTAAGAAATATCTAAAATCGGTCTTTTTATTTCGAAAAATTTCAAATTTATTACAGTAAATTACAAAAACTTAAAATATATTCTATTACTGTATTTAAAACTATAACTTTTTTATTTCATTATTGACTTCATTCCCTATCGTAAATTAATAAGTTTATAATGTAATTAAATACAGAGAAGCTTAACTCGTTCATTGTATGATATAAGCTCGTCATAAGCGGCGAGATTTCAGCGGAAATTGTTTTATTTTAAAGAGGATCAGAGGTATAATGTGCTTTAAATATCCTAACATTATTTTAACGTCTGGTGGTCGAGTATAAACACTTGAATAATGACTAATGATTGGTCTCTTTAAAAAACTAACTGTATAATAAGTTTACTAATTCTTATTCTTAAGTTAATTAAATTAAGACAAATCCGACCAATAGTGCGTCGGGCTCGCGCACAATGGGCTCCATAGGATCATTATATGTAATACGCCTACTTCAAAAAGTAATAAAGGTTTAATTTAATGGAGGTTTTATTTTATTTATTTCAAAAGGTAATAAAGGTTTATTTATGTTATGATAGCGCTGTGTTCGACCACTAGTTCGAGGCTGTTTTTAACACAATAATAGCAAAGTGACCAGCAGTAACTCCAATAGATTAATATTCATTTTTTTTATTTTATTTCATAAATGAATAGTCCTTTAACATCTTAGAAAAAAATACAGAAACAACAGCATGTCTGTGAATAGACGCTCCAATCAAATGCAATCCACAAATGACGTCACGCCGGTAGTATGGTAGGGAAAAACGTATGGGCGTTTGAGCAATCTTTGTTATTTGCGCGTTTATGTTTATAGTTGTTATAACGAAAATGATTAGACTTTATGTAACTAATTAATGTTATAATAATATGTACTTCAGCAATTTTTTAAATATCATTTCAGGTTTTGAAAGTGTTATATTTTATGTACAAAATATAAACGAAAATTGTTTAAAAATTAACAATATTTTTCAGTGTTCACAATTCACAATGCTGTGAATGTGAAATTGGTCAAATATAATATGTAGGTGGGTAGTCTCAGGGGGTTATTACGAAGCCCAAATAGATCGTCCATATCGGAGGACTATCTTTAAAATAACACTGTAGGCGTGTATACCAATGTGGATTTATTCCATTTTATTACTTTTCATACGAAAATATAACGAGATCAGCCTGATGTCATCGGATGTCTTTACTCCTCGACGATCGGAAACAGAATGTCTGTCAAAATGGCGGCAACTTGCTTTTTGTTAACGAACTTTCAAAGTCTGTGTTACCATTCTAATAAAATTAAAAGTATCGATGATCACGCCCTCCGTCGATGACGTCCGACCTATATCACCTCTAATCAAACAATCACGACATAATGGCCGACCGTCTAACGTTTCGCCAGAATAATAATTCACTCTCGTTTAGGAATCAATATCGAATAATCGTGGTACAATCGATGCGCCGACAAATAATATTTATAAGTTAAAATGGTCATATTTTCCGAACATACACAGAAAAAACTCGAATTTTCCTTGTATTAAACATCCCTATTGTATTAAAGTTAAATGAATTTGATTCAAGCCGACGTAAATGAAATTCAAGCCAATCAAAAATTATGGAAGTAAGAAGGTCTCAGATCAGACATCAGAGACCTTCCCTTAGGTGAGGAATACGGTAGGTTTTCACTATGCGTTTCAGTATGACTCCACCTACGCATACTCATTTTTCTTCTAATAAAAAACAGAGGCGACGAAATAGAACATGGAAATCGATATGGGAACCATTTTATTTATAATTTTAAGAAATTCGGATAAGGAAACGCGTTTGATTAATATGTTCGAAGTCACAAACACTAAAGAAAGAAAGATACGAGACATGTTCGTTCATTGCTCGCAGTTTTATACAACAATATTAGAGACTGACTTCGCAATTTTCATAAACGTTTTGTTACTGTGCGAATAATTTTTCGAAATATGATTCGTAATCGGTTTTGACATCAAAGTCGTAACAATATTTTACGGTCCTCAAACTTGATTGATGATCTCTTGAAGTTTGATAGATTATCATAAAAAATATTTAACGTCTTATGTAATCATGCGGCAGGCATATTTAGGAAGTACGTATGTATATGCAAGAATTTAAGAAAATATCGTTACCGTTTGCACCTAGTAATATTAAAAAAGTTATTCCTTTACAATTCAGTTCCTTTAATAAGTTTAAAATTAGATTCTGCAAACAGCTGTTGCCTTACAGGTATCGATGCCGGATTTTATATTTTGCCGTCAATATTGCGCTTCGTACAAATGCAAACGGTAGTTTAATTAATGTACAAAGTTATGTTTATGTCGATATCCGTTATGTAATTGCGATTCTGTAGAAAACTCATTAATGCTCACACCATTCCAACGTATTGTGAATGTACAATCTAACGCATGAAGTGTTCATCTCTCGCAGTACGCCCCTATACTGATACTTTGCATATCAAACTCCTTGCTTCACATAACAAGATCCTTACTTCACGTATCAAACTCATTGCTTCACGTAGCCAGCTCCTCACTTCACGTAGCCTACCTCTTTCTTCGAACAGCAAGCTCCTTACTTCGTATATCTAACTTTTTGTTACACGTTGGCAGCTTCTTGCTTAACATAGCAAGATCCTTGCTTCGCGTATCAAACTAGTCTTCTTGTTTAATACAACTTATTCTTGCTAATCAGTCTCATTTGAAGCAAAAAACTTCTTGCTCAATATCGCAAATCCATGGCCTCACCAGGTTTGTTTAACAAACCTAGTGAGGCCAATGAAATTGTTTTAAAAAATTAAATACGTCTTTCACTATTTAAATACGTCTAGTCTCAGACCAAATAAAAAGTATAGACGGAGTTTTGTCTAACAGAAAAGTGAAGCCGACAAAACTACGCCTCGGCGTATTCGTACACAGTTTCACGCACACATACATAATGAAACTACTTCCTTATCAGTCTAACTATAGACAGTGTGCAGAACGTTTCATTATAAAAAAAACAATAATTTCTTACTAACTGCCGAATTGTGTAGTAAAAGGTTGTAAAAACCAATTCTCAAAAAATAAAAAGCAGGATGGAATCACATTTCACACATAACTATTGGAGAAAACTTACATTTTCAGTAATTTAAAAATAAAATTTAAGTAATTGCTCGGAACACAAAACCTCAGCCAAATATATCCATCGTTAAACGTTATAATTTAACCCGAAATTAAGTCACTTTAATTTTTTTACGCGTTATTTCTAACAAAACACAAATTACGTAATGTATTTGTTTCTTGTTGTATGGAAATGATATTTAATAAATTTTGCATTGAAAATGCTACTTAGAGATCCAGATCACAGATATTGAAGTGTTAGAATAAGGAAGTAAAAAATAAAAAAACGGGTTTAATTTTTTACTTCTTTATTTTTACTAAACGGGTTTGCATTAATTTTTAGATTTCCAAACCGACATCAAAAAGTGAAAGAGAAGTGGATTTCAGTCATTCGTAATAGTCGAAATGAACCTTCATGGAATCCAACTTCGCGCAGCGTAGTTTGTTCGACTCATTTTATGAGCGATGATATGTATTTTACTATAAAAGGGTTACGTCGAATAAAGCAAAACTCATATCCAAACTTTTCAAACTTTCTATATATTAAAATTTTAGTTAACATAGTGGAAGTTTGCAAACTTAACTTAAAAATTAATTAAATGGTCTCTTTAATGTATGGCCTCCAATAATAATTACCTACTCTTAAAGATTTTAGAATATCTATGCTGATATTGACATACGAATTTACATTATATTATTAAATAGCATAGCGTTAACGTTAACTCTATAACGTCGTAACGTTAAGTTATTGGAGTGTTACACTGGCACGCACACTACAATTGCTAAAAATCGGCTTCACTTTGTTATGCAGCGAACTCCGTCTTTACTTTTTATTTGGTATGAGCGTCTAGTCATAGTGACGTGACATAGACTAATATTTATCCCAAAGTTATTGGATTTACGTTGTGACAAATATCCAAAGACAATTTTCGAACAAAATATTTGATTCAATTCGCCTGTGAGTCATGGTCCCTGGAGTACCGACGAAGGGCAGAGGCCCTGCTTCCTATTTTCCTAAGCTCGCGGGTATAGAATATTTGACAGGCGGATTTTCATTTATCATTAATGTCAAGAGTAAAATATTTTTAAAATAAAATAAAAGATCAATATTCCTTTTACGATTCTACAAAAAGTACCTACTTTTTATATACGTATATAATTGAAAATGTATGACATTGGTGCTTATGTGGGCACAAGTTACTGTTATGTCATCATACAAAGTCATACAAATATAGATGACACATGATTTATGGGTTATTTGCATTGATCGATGGAGACCGCACGCAAGATGTGAGCGTTTTCCGTGACTCGTTTTCAATAGTCAGTTATTGGTTTATCGCCCTACACAAATGAACCGGACTCCACTGTGGATCCCATCGGCCAATGTAGGCAAGCGATTAACACTACATAATTTATAAGAGACCATTATGAAGTACACAGGATTGGTTAGTATTATAATATAATTACACAAATTCTTAGGAGCGGTGACGTTAATTTATGGAATAACAGGAATTAGTTCTTATCGGATCCACTCGTCTTATCAAAATATTTCTTTATGACCTAATAAATAAGTGAGAAAGTAAGTGTAATATATGTATTTAAATTGTTAGTTAATAATTAATACTTCACTTTTATCACTATTGTTACGGAGCGCAGCGGCGCGATTCTTCTACGCATTACTAGATGGCGTTATGCGCTCTTGAATCGCACTTATACTGTTGAAATTACTTGTGTATTATAGTGTTATATATTTGGTTAATGAGAACGGGTCAGTCACGTCGGAGGAAAAGGGACTTTTCTAGTAAATTTCTGGTAACGCCTCGAATGTTGTATCTGCCCCTATAATACGCAGTGTCTCCGGCATTCTTCAATGAAAAAGCGATCTGAAAGCAAGAGCGATCATAAGCGAAACTAGCGTTGAGTAACTCACTCTTTTTTAATGAGGATGAGTGAGGAACTCATTTTCCCTCGTGAGGGGCTCGCGAGTTACCCCTCATTTGAGGTGAGGATAGGTACAATGTTACAGTAGCAGTGAATGAGTACGTAGCGAGGCGCGTGCAACGTTGCCGTTTGGTATAAAATCCCTCAATTGGTACCAAAGGGAGTCGGTAATGCTAAACAAAACATATTTGTCTTTAGATTCTAAGAAATAAACTTTATTAGATTATTATTTAACAGAATGACCATAACACGCAACTTATTTTTAATAGTGTCAAATGTTTCATTTTTGAAATCGATTTTTCATTTATATTTCGAATAGTATAATAATCATTAATAAATCAAACAATCATTTAATAATCATTAAAAAAGGAACAAAGGAATATAAATATATTTCTAAATTAAACCGATACATTTTTATTAACTTTGGTTTTTACTTAAACTAATTAATATCATTTATCTATAAAAAAATTAATAGGTATTTTCGATAATCTGACAAACCTGAATTGTTCCAAAAAACTCATAAAATTTAACCCGTTCCCTTAATCTTAAATATATCGAGTAAGTATCGAGTCGCCTTTTCATTCTAAACAACTCGCTATTCTGTTCCGTGACGTGAGGTATAATATCTATGCTCGCGCCTCGTGCTTGAAGCCTCAAAAAGTGAGGAGCGAAATGAGGTGGTTCCAAATTGAAAAACGAGTACTCCCTCGTTCTATCGAAATGAGGACAAAAACGAGGCACCTCGCGAGTGAGGGGCTCATCACTAAGCGAAACTTGAAGCAATAAGTAATAACTAGAGCGGCGCACGATCTTATATTATTGTAAAGTGTTATTATAAATGACTTCTTACTTAAAACAGTGCAGTTGAAGTGTGAATTATGTAATAATTGGATATTTTATGTAATTTTATTGTGCTAAATATAGTCGGATTGTGAATATAATTGGCGTTAATTTTTATCCGGAACCCTATACACTATTTTTGTATGTACAATATCTATCAAAAAACACATTTAAAGAATATTTTGTTTTATTACTATATCTGTCAAATTATAGTGATAAGTAAATCTGTGTAATATGCGCTAAAATTATGTAATAGTTTCAGTTTCTCAGTGAATTCATATTCGTATTTTTATGAGAAATAAATATTCTATAACCGAAATAAATATTCTATAAGCGTAACGATTCAAGTTAAATCATATACTAGTGACATTCCTATTATGCAGCATTAATTGACAATAAATCACTGTAAATGCTAAGTTAATTGAGTTAACCTTTCACCAACATAACTAATGCAAGTGATATATCACCGTTAACTTAATTGTGTAGTCTATTACATATCCGTAAGTTACACATATTTTTACACCTGCTATTTCTCGACTCGGAGTACAATTTAGTATGAATTTTAATAATTTATAGGTCTTATGCTTTTTTGGAAAAGAAAAATTTGGTACGATGCTAGTTATAATGACATATGCGATATGAAAGGGTTATATTCTATCAGTAATACATACAAAAACCTCTTGCAGTCGAAATCATAGTAAAGATTCTAGAAAATTCTTTCAAAGAAGATATCGGGAAACGATAAATTTTAATATCTATCGGATCTACGAAAACTTCTAAACGCTGTATGTACTTTGATGTGTTTTGATCTTACGGAATATGTTACTATGAGATTATACGATGAAAATCTAATACATAAATTAAAGTTATTATGTTTTTTTTTTTTCAAACAATTTAATATAATAAGTGAACGGAAGTGTGAAGTTTTGGATGGAAAAATATTAACTTGAAAAGGACAACGATACTAAAAGTAAGGTTACGCACATCATTGCTCGGATTGCAAAAGGTGAATTCGAATCCTATCTCGGGATCCTAGGATAGTTAAAGATTTTAAGGTTTTTTTTTTTATATATCAATGTAGTATTGTGAATGCAAAATTCATAATATTTGAGTTAATGTTATTAAAATCTAATTTAAAATATAAATATTCAAATTGTTAACCTTCCGTATAAAGTTCAGAATTAAAAACATTTTATTATTCATCAACAATTTATATTCTTGTCATGTACCTACGAATATAAAGGATATTTTGCTTCACCTTTTTTCCTAACACGTGGAACACATCATTTATTTTTTGACAGAACTGGTTTGTTTGTTGTCGGATGTCCATTTCCCACCATGTATATTGTTAACAGTCTTTCTTTGTTTCTAGTCTTTTTGACTTAAAACCTTAATACATTGATAGTAAAACTCAAAATCTATTGCAAATATTAGAAATTTTGGAGTACTATGTGTAATTACCCACATAACTGATAGAGCGACTACATATATCGTATAAGTATTGCACTTTAATCCCGCGGTTTAGTCCCATACTTATGACGACTGTGCGTCTGCAGCGTAAAAGCACAACGGCATAATGATGCCTTTAAGCTCTAGTAGTAGTGTCAGGGTGACTCCTAATTTTTTTTTACCCCTATGACTTGGGCCAGCTGCAATTCTTAAAAAAATTCATCAGATTATTTTTTATTTTCGGGCCCCGGGTATTGTAACGGCACGTCTTACCATACCGTTTATTTTGTCATAGATTGTGTTGTCTCTGATCTTTAGGATAATTTCTTTTTTATTATTATCTTTTCTTAATTTGAATTTTTTAGAAGAACGACTTACTCATTATGAATTCGTAAAAATTCTTCCGACAAAAACACGAATCAATGTTAATTTAATAATTATATGAATGTAATATTTTTACAGTAATATAATGTATAAATCTGTAATATGTGAAACATCTTAGCTACTCAATAAAAAAAAACCATATTAGGGGTATATTATTAAACTTATTGTATTAGTAGAAGCGAAATCTGCAGGGGCACCAGTTACTATGGGCGTACCTCAGGGATCGATATTAGGACCATTGCTTTTTCTAATTTATATAAATGATCTTCCTCACTTTACGAAGAATTTGTGCGAGACAGTATTATTTGCAGATGACACCTCTTTACTGTTTAAAGTTGAGAGGGGTAATGATTGTTTTGACGATGTAAATAATGCTCTCGACAATGTTCTACAGTGGTTTGATAATAATAATTTAAAGCTCAATTCAAATAAAACGAAATGCATAAAGTTTGCATTACCTAATGTGAGGCATGTCAGTACACTTATAAATGTAAATAGTGAAAAAGTTGAGTTAGTAGAATCGACAAGGTTCCTTGGTATTACACTAGATTCCCGACTGCAATGGGATCCTCATATTGATAGCTTGTCAAGTAGACTGAGTTCTGCAGCTTTTGCTGTTAAGAAAATTAGACTCTTGACAAATGTTGAAACGGCAAGATTGGTATATTTTAGTTATTTTCATAGTGTAATGACGTATGGTATATTGTTATGGGGTTCTGCGGCTAGCATTCAGGATGTTTTTATTTTACAAAAGAGAGCTGTCCGTGCTATATATAATTTACGGTCTAGGGAATCTCTCAGAGAACTATTTAAAGAAATAAATATTCTGACTGTTGCCTCTCAATACATCTATGAGAATATTATGTACACAAGAAAACATTACGATTCCTTCACAAAAAAAAGTAGTGTTCATAATCTTAACACAAGAAATAAAGATAAACTTGCCGTTCCAAGCTTCAGACTTCAAAAAACCAGAGGATCATTTCTGGGTAAATGTATTGCTATGTTCAATAAAGTTCCACAAAATGTAATTGACCTACCCATAAATAAATTTCAAATTCATGTAAAGAATATACTTATGAGTAAAGGCTATTATAAAGTTGATGATTACTTTAAGGATCGCAATGCATGGAATTAATAGCCTTCGCTTTGTTCTATAAAGACTAATTATATGTTCAACTTATGTCCTACAGACTTTGAAAGTTGTATTTACTATTGTGATAAATTGATAATACATATTATTTTGGTAATGACATGATTTATGTAAATGTCATTACTTATGATAAAAAGCTGATAAGTTTCTTTCGCTTGTTCTTCTTGTCAGCTAAAAGACGTCCTGAACAAGTGGTAGGGGAAAAAAGTCTTTTTTGGACGATTCAAAAGTGCTTGTAACAGCCTACTTGAATAAAGATATTTTCATTTCATTTCATTTCATTTCATTTCATTTCATTAAGAAAAAACAATGACAATATTAGTGAGCACTGATTCTATCTTCATAAAAAAATTAAGTTGTAAAGGGCGACAGATGTCACTTATAACTGATAATAATTCTACAATGATATTATAAATAGGCTCGGAAACTACTGGATTTTAAAGTCTTTCACTTATGGGTAGCTACATCATACGCGAGTTACAAATTTTACGCTGGTGAAGTCGCGGGAATACAGCTATTGTCATATGAAACCGCAATTTTATTTCTTTTTCCACGATTTTAATATTCAACATGAAGCGAATAAGAACAGTATTTCAAATGCCATCTATGACTATATAATCAATGAAGTATATGGTAATTCTTTTTTTTTTCAAATAATATATAATTTATTTGAAAAAAAAAAGTAAGTGAAGTTTCTTGAAGCCTGGAGAAGCCAAGACAATCAGACTGATTGCGTCTTATTAAACAATGACGTCAGAAGCCATAAAACTAGACAAGCGTGACTGATTGCTGTGTGGTCTGAAAATTAAAAGAAACACACTATACAAAGTATACGCTCATATTCTACAAGAGATAGGATATATAAATTAAAATACTCTAAAAAAATACTTCATTAATTGTGAGAAATTATGAAGAAAATAAAATTACATAAAAATTGAACAAACGTATCTGAACTATCTACCACAAGTATCTGAACTAGGAATTTTCTGTACGTCGGACGTAAAAAATACTTTTTTAGATTTTTCACCTGACCTACTGGACAGTGACATTGCTTTATAGCATCAATGCCGATGATGGTATTTTCCATGTATGTATGGTTGTCATATTTACGATATACAATATTCATTCCTTTAATAATTTTGTCTGTCTGTAATTTTGTTTTAAATAAGCGATAATGAAAAATAAGGAAACTAAACTATATTTCTTATAGACAGATTACATAAATACGCGAGTCGTTTTGTAACGCTACAATATTTTCACAATAATCCTAATGATTAGCAAGTAATTAATTAAAAACAGTTTTTACGCCTAATTCGCCATGTTCTGTCCTTATCTCAATGGAGGAGGAGCTCGATGGTGCTTGGTGCGCTCGGCCTGCGATACAGTTGTTAAGCCCGTTGGTCCCGGGTGCATCTGCAGTCATTGAGTCCCAGCAATCAGACCATGGCCCATTTTCCCTTTTCGATTTGATTCGATTCCATAGGCTCATTAATAGGCTGATGAAGTAGCCTTATCTATCATTGTCCCGCACAGTGAAATAAAGAGAGAGTCCGATCTTTACACACAACCTATACTAACTTATTATTTATATATGTAAAAAATTAACTGATCTGAATTACAAAATTACCAACTATGTATTTTATTCGCACAATTTCGTCGGCGTAAATAGGATAGTTAACTTTGATGATTTTATAAATGAATAGTCCATTTGTCTGAGAAATAATGTTGAAATAACAGAATGTCTGTGTTTAACAGTGTCGTAAATATGGTGCTATGTTTGTGGAACTGCTGCTAGTCGACTGAATACATTCGCGAAAACCGTATGGGCGTCTGGATATAGTCTATAATGTCTTTATTATTTGTGCATTTATGTTTATTGTTGTTATAATGAAACTAATTTATTGTTATAATAAAAGTAATTTAACCCCATTAGTAATTTTTCAAAATTTTGGATCAAAATTTCCCTACTTTTTTCTAATTTTCAAAGTATAATATTCAATCAATTTCTTTTGTTAATTATAATAAGTTAAAATGGTTCATGTTATCCGAACATTTTAAATTGAATTGAAAACGTTTATTGAACACACACACGAGTAGGTACATATAGCAGAAGCATATAAGAGAAACATGCCGATTCTGTAACCCGAATTCAGACCATTGAGTATAGAAATTCTATTGATTTCATTTATTGTATAATAATACAAAACAAAATTTATTGAATATACGTGTTCTATTCTTATGTCATTTCGAAACTCACTTTACTTATGCCACAAAACGTTATAACCGATTTAAAGTTGAGCGGATGTCACATTTTGGAGTGACTTCGGACACCTGAGTGAATTAAATTCGGGTTTGGATTTACAGAATCGCAGGGCAGCATGGAGTAGCTATGGTGTAGCTTCGCATAGATGAAACGATTTTTAAAATCGATCCAGATGATTCGAATTCTAATCAATGCAAGAATACAGTCAGATCTTTCCTCTTTCTAATATAAGTATAGATTCAGCAGTCCAATATTTTATTAATATTGATATGATCTCTACAGATATTGACACCTGTATGACGGTATAATTTTACATAATCCACGTAATTTGTCAGTGTGGCTTTAGACAGACAGACGTTATGATGAGGGTAGTGCCCAAAGGAGATCTTTCAAATATAAAGGGTTGGCTGAAGTGATAAATCATTATCGTGGTAATTTACGGAAATGGTCGTACTTATAACAATTAGCAATATAATACTCATTATGTAGCTAGATGCAACGCCAGCTGCTTCGCCCACGTGGTCTAGTTTTATGCTTCAAAGTCCAGAAAAAACAAAACTCCACATAAACACTTAGGGGTTGAATTTATAACTTTCTTAGTAGGTACTCACTTACATCATGAAAGGAACCTCTGTACTAAATTTTAGGTTTCTAGGTATAATAGTTTCGACTGAGCATTGTTATATACGTCAGCCAGGTTTGTCTTTTTTTAAGATAAAGATTAAAACTACTGCTAATCAAATATTATATGAATATATTTTAGATAATACTTGTGAATAAATAAATAATACTATATTAATAAAATTTTAAATTATCTATTATTTACGAAGTCATTATCTAAAGCAAACCTATCACTGTTTTAAAATCCCATTCCGTGAAATACAGTACATGTGTAGGTGAACACTTTATGTACACTTTGGTTAAAACAGAAATTGTTACTTACATGACTCTATAACTCATTCCCTCAGTCAACTAACTGCAAAGCAGTAGTCACGATGTCGTTCATTGAGTTCTTTTTTAGCTTTGTGAATTGCTAAAATAACAAGCCGTTCACATTATTTCTGTCTGGCTGGGTATGAAAATAGCTCTGTCTAATTGTGACACCTTTAATAACAAAATTTAATAGAGTTAATAAAAAGCGTCGCACAAATCTTTGAACCCTCTGTTTTTTGAATAAAGCTATATTATTAAGTTTGCTCAAAAGACAGGCTACTTTTATTTATTGAATCAGGTGCTCTTTTAAAATTTCTTTTGTTTGTAGTATAATCAGACCAACCATAGATATTATTATTTTAGATCTCTATGAACCAGACTTACCTCTTTGTTTACGTTTTACATTTTGATTTTATTTTATCCAAGTAGCCAGATTTATTAATGTATCCCAGTCTGGAATGGATTCTCTATTAGCTCTAGTTCAGAGCTATTCCAGAAACGATCCTATCTTAATTATATTTCAGAATATGAGATAAATATATATATTTTATTTAAGTATTTTACTATAATATGACGAGTGGTTATATCGAACATTTAAATCTATATGAGTATATACTTCCATCTCACTTCCAATTCTGAAACTGAATCGAGACTTCAGATAGCGCTCTCGCACATACACGTTTTTATTCTCAGTTTATTCTTTATAATCGATAACTACGTTACGAAATTTAGAAAAATAATATTAAACCTTTTTTTAAATACAAAAAATAAGAGGAGCATAATATGACTAGTGTCGTAAACCAGACATTTCACAAACTGTCACTATGTTGTTTTCCGGTATAATATACGAACAGCCCTCTTCAAACCCTGGACTTAATCCGTGGACTATAAAGATTATCCCATCGCTCAAACAAGAAAACCAACCGTATTAATGTTATTAATACTTTTGTGTAATATTCACCTGCTATTAATTTACATATTACAACTAACAAAGAAAGTTTTGGTGTATAATTCATTAAATTGTTCTGTAAATTGACTGTATTATAATGACAAAATACTCTTATTTATACGTTTATCGTTTAGGATAACTGTTAATTTCCTTTATCCTTCTACTTCTTCTTGTAATTCTGCTAGTAACAAACAAAGCCAATTGGCTAAACTCTGACTTCTGGACATAACCTCGTATTAACTTCGCACGAGACGGTATAATGTTTGTACATATGGAACTTTGTATCAAATTAAGAACAAATAGAAAGTTTCCAAACCATCTCCTCAAGTTTCAACGACTTCTGTTATGATTAGTTTTATTTTACAATATCTAGAAAAAGCTTCTGCGGAAAACAAACTCAGAAATGTCTGTTTAGTATAGCATTCCATCTCTGTGACACTGGAGAGGACTCAGGATTAATGTCATTAACTGAGAGACAAAAAATTTCTATAGCGTTTCCATTTAGGGTTCGATGGTTCAGAATGAAAATTATCTCAGTTCTGATCAAAAAGAAAAAAATATGGTTTCGGCTAAAAATTCCAGTTAATTGTACTCACGATTTCGGTTACCGCCCATCGATCGTTTTCTCTGTGTTATCTATTGCAATCTTTCGTCATTATCGGTGAATGAAAAGCAATCATTCACTCGTCATTGAAAAAAAGTTAATCTTAAGGAAAAAAGACACCGTACAAAGCTCCGCAATTTTCACTTAGAGCTAACCAGGTTGATCCCAATGGTCATAATACTTGCAAAACAATTTCACTCCTAGCGAGCATTTTCGAAAACCTTATAAATAATAATTATTAACCGTTATTTTTCATACCATTCGCAAGCCCTGCAAGCAAACCTTCAAGTGATCATGGCAAATGGAATTTTACCTACGCACTGCAACTATTGTGTATTCTGACGGACTCGTCAGAATAAAAAGAAGACTCTTCATTGCTTATTCTTCACTACGTCAGAATAGGACAATAGGCTAGTTGACAACTTTTTTTTTATTTCATAAATAAATAGTCCATTAACATCTGAGAAATAATGTCGAAGTAACAGCATGTCTGCGATAAATAGTTTCGGAGATACGGTGCTGTGTTTGTAGAACTGCCGCTAGTTGGCCGAAAACGCTCCCTACAAATTCAAAGCACTCAGTGACGTCACATGGTGCTACAGTAGCGAAAAATGTATGGGCGTCTGGACATTTTTTGTAATATCTTTGTTATTTGTGCGTTTATGTTTATAGCTGTTATAATGAAAGTTGTAACATTTTTTATATCTAATTTAAAGCCTTATGTATTTTAGCAGATTTTTGTAGTAGATTTTCTGTACTTTTTCAAGTTTCCAAAGCGTAATATTTTCCAAATCATTGACTTAAAATTTGTTTTGTTAAACATTTATAAGTTGAAATGGTTCATATTTTTCGAAGATATAACAAAAACCTGTATTTTCACTTGTTGGACACAAGCCTATTCACGAGCTGGACGCTAGGATCACGAGAAACTCCTCGTAATCCTCACGTCTAGTTCGTGAGGTGTCTAAGCTATTGCTAATCTATTTATTTCTTCAATATGATTCTCCTAATAACATGTAAATCGTGGCCTGGCTACAAGCACATTTGTTAATACTTACCACTCTTACTAGGATCTCAGGTTATGGTACTGTGTATCATTCTATATATTGGGAAGACCTACGCATGAAGTGGGGCTAATTTAATGCTGATGAAGATGAATAAAATCCACGAGACCTCAGTAGTCTCTTAAATGCAACAAATAGCAACAAGATAGGCTTTGTGTTTCTTGAGTTATTCCGATTCCATTGCCTACTTCGTGTAAAGTTTAATTGAACCACTGAACTAGAAAAGAAGTAAAATTCTTTCCTAAGATCTCGTGTTTGCTTTTACTAAACTTAATAAAATCTGTTTCTTCGCATGTACATAAGTGGTGGAATTTATTTCTGATCATATTCTCTACTGCCACGTATTTAAAGCACTAAATACGTGGCAATAGAACATTTTACTCTAATTATTTTAGTGGTAGTAGTCACAAAGAGTTTACATTATATAGGTATGTTCTTTTTATTTTAAAGTATTTAATGCACATATTACACATGACGTCAGTATTGATGGCAAAAATTCATGTGGGGTACTTTCTGTTTAAAATAAATGTGAGTCAGGTTGGTAAAAATTTCGGACACTTCGATGTCGAGCCCTAAGAAATACCGAAGGGAAAGGTGCTCCCGGTTTTCGGAAATTTAAGAAATTACTAGCTTTTCCCGTTACTTATACTTTAGCTCATACTTCGCTAAAGAGGCGGAATTGAAATCTAGGTATAATCAGACGCTTTTCTCCCACATTATAACCTAAATTACTACCCTCACCTACTACCCAATCACTAGACGCTTCAAAACAAAATCCAAGATTCCAGAGCATTAAAAATACCAATACCTTAGCCGTTTTACAAGACTGATAATCACAGCGGTCGTCATATTTGATGTTTACTTAGACTGTGTCACTACACCTCAGTGTATGTCATCTTTAGACCAGCATGCAGCTGATTAAATTCATTTTTTTTTTTAGTTTTGTTGGTAAAATTGTTTGTATCCATTTATGTATCCATACGCTAAAACACAACAGTTTAAGAATTTTGAGGGACAGTCGTTTACGCTGTAATGATTCGCATTCTTGGAAGCAACGTCCCTCGAGAAGGATACGACTACAATCTACGTGGTCCCTTGAAAGGCCCATGTATCTCAGGTAGAGTTGCAATGATAGCGATTTTTAAAACGAGGCAGTTTTTTATACGTATTTTTTATTTTGATATGTCTTTATGGTAAGCGGTAACTTTATATACTAAAAAATAAAGTAACCGCTTACCACAAATCGAAATTTTAAAACTAAATTTATGGACACCGCGCGCCATGCGTCAGCTGAGCGCGCGCTCGATGCCGTAGATGTGTAGGTATCTATCTACAAGGGTCACTGACCGCTCATTTTGTTAGATTCGAACTAGACTTTATGCCATGATCTGAGGTGATTTATAAGAATAATTCCGATTTTCGCTTCATACTTTTATGGTTAAGGCCATCAAAATGCAAAAATATAAATAAAAGGGAAAAAAATTCGTCACCTAGAAAAAAATATTAACGGTACATCTGCGGTTAAGGCGTATTTAAAAAATTGGAATCAACGTCGTATTTACAATAATGTTGAATCAAAAATAATACCTAACTAAAAATAATTGCTTACCATGTACTGATCACTGTATTTTAATATTTGTTCAAAATAAAGTCCACCTCTGTTCAGACATAAACGTGTACACTTCATTAAATTGTCATTTAATTTATTTAAAACACTAGTGTTACTTTTCACTTCACTAAAAGCTGTATTATTTTTTATTGTTAAGTCTTCTAGTTTTGTGCCTCCTCTACATCCCGGCGTTTGACTTCTCCCCATAAGAAACAGTCCCACACGTGTGAACAATGCCTCATCCATCCACAAGATGTTTGCATCGCGGTGATGTAGAAGCCACTCGCATAAGGATCGACGTGGTACTGGGTCTAGGTCATGGAGCTGCTAAACTGGCTGAAAGTGCTTCAATACCGCGGGCTGGCGCATCGTGGTTACTGACTCAGGGACTTCATCTGTTAAAATGGTTCGCGAATTAGGGACCGCGGGGTTACGGATCCCAAAGGCTCGCATACGAGATATGCTCTCAGTCGCATACTTTCTCCGAACTGGGCTTAGGTTCTCACCACTCAGAAGACAAACTCGTACCATCTCGTAAAACTCACGATTGCGGCGGACACTGCGCTTGCGCGGGAACGCGAGGGCACGTCACAACGGCGCGTGCGTATGAGTCTCACTGCCGCCACTATCGTGCGCGTCGCCCGGTCCCGAACGGTGGGGGCTGTGGCGGGGGGCTGCCGGGCGCGGCGGGGATGCACGGACGGTGGTATACGCAAGAGGAGACATTGAAGTTTTATTTTAAAAATGTGTCCGTATTCTACCGTTTCAATAGGGATAAAAATATTTTAAAAAAAAATTTAATTAATAATGGAAAAGTGTTCTGTTACTGATATGGCATCAACAAAAAATATTTTCGCACTGGAAAAAAATGTTCCTGTATATTAAAAGGTGATCCAAAGGTTATCCCATTTCGGGGTGCCAGGGACCAAGTGGATTTTTTAAGCATTTTGTATTAAGAATATACGCCTGTAAGCGTACTTCCCTCTATTTATAAGTTGTGCTCTTTAATTCTAAACTTCTAAAAGATAAAGTATAATTCTAGACTCTAAACAACCTATCGAACAAGCTGGGTTTAGAAAGAGCTTTTCGACTATTGATCACACACACTAGAGCTGCTTATAGAAAAGTACGTACATATAGAACTGTACGTCGCTTTTATTGACTACAAAAAGACTTTCCTTTGCCATCTACTAACCCATATAGAATCCCTAAATGTCGTAAGTATGCACATTGGCCTATGAACCTTTCAAAGACAATGATTATGACACATAGCAAGAAAAAAATTACAGTCAATAAAAATACTTTCCTAAACTGAGCAATATATAATATTTACCTACGAAAACAACTAAGTTTTAAAAAATAAGAAGAAATGGAACTTGTTGGAGGAGGCCTTCACCTGCGAAGGGGTTCTTGTAAATGCGCTATAGATGTAAGAATTATACTCGCTATCATTATTATTTTTTGACAAACCTTAAGTAATATACATGTGAGATATAAAAAGATTTTTATTTTTATTTTTTTAATATAAATCCTGGATAAAAATAAAAGATAGACCTATCTTTTTATAACCTAAACGCTTATGCTCCTATTTAGAAATATTGAGTTTATACTACACATACAACGCTCTCAACGAATTGGTAAATTGGTCCACTCGATTCGTTACACTTGAACAAGTTGAGCCAGAAACTGTTCACACTACATTTTTTCAAAGCCAACTATAAAATCATTTTTTATTCTCTCTCTTTGAGCACTCTAGCACTGGAGCCGCAAAGCAAAAAGTTTTAACTCTAACAGAGCTCTTTTGAGATAAAGGACGATTCACGAATGAGCCGTTTTTACGTCCACAAAGACCTTTTTTCGAGAGTCCATTTCTTTAGGAACGAGGTAATATGCGGTTAACACATTTCCCTGGGGGATACCACCGAAAATCGAATTTATGAATTTTTAGTAACCCGCATTGAAATTGTGAAAAAAAAGTATAATGTTTTCATATATCGGACTATCCCTAAGTTTGATCCTCTTGTAGGTTCAGGCAATCAGCTTTCCTGTTATGAATCCCTTTGAATAAAACTGTTTTCAAAAGTGTAATGAGTAAGTTATCATAATAATTGGTAGTTTAAAATAGAGTAATGTGTCAGTTAAAAATAATCATTACTAAATTTTGTATGTTGATTGAATCTCAAGCATAAACCACAAAGAAATCGTTACTATATATTTAATATATATATTTAACAACATCACATACATTGCTCAGATTCCAAGATGAGTAGCTAAAGCCCCCGTATTATGGAGTATCTGAGACAACGAAGGTACCACAACACCCAGACCCGAGTCAATACAGAAAAGTTCATTTTCTACATTGACCCGACCGGGAATCGAACCCGGGACCTCAGAGACGGCGACACCTTGAAACCGGCGTGCGAACCACTCGCCTACGGAAGAGAGAGAATGTTGTAAAAAGTTATATATTGGTTCAGTTTAATCGAACCTGTGCTCTTAGCGATAACAATAAAATGCAACTGACGCGCAAATCACACAGGAAGTCAAGGAATTAGATTCCAAATACATTTGACAATAGTCTTTTCAAAAATCTATTTCGGTAAACTAAAAATATAGAAAATTAAAATTTTTACATAAGTATATAGTCTATAATCGATATGGTGAAAGTTAAAAATAAAAAACAAACAAGAATGACGGCAAAAATGATAAACGTTGAATAATTATCCAACCGTTCACTGTAACTGGAAAATTCTCAGTTATCTGGCCTTTTCTCCCCAGAAAATCCGGTAGACCGTTTAAATTCTAATCACACAGGCCCACGGTTCGTTTGATTTGAATAAGCATCGAATTACGCGGAACAGTATAGAAAAAAATGTTGAAATTACAAATGTATACGGGAAAATGTTAACATGATGTTTTTGTAATCGACGGATCTTTGATTATTCTCGATTAAGGGGCCCAATGACACAGTGGTTAGCGTGCTTGGTTTGCGATACGGTTAAAGCGTTAAAGCAACTTTTGCAATGGCTGTCTAACCACAAAGAATATTATCTCGAGCTCCTCCTTGTTTCGGAAGGCACTTTAAGCCGTTTGTCCTGGCTGCATCTGTCGTCATTGACGTCGTCAATAACCACCAATCTGGTAGCAGCAGTCAGCACTGGGGATGGAAGTTCGATTTGACAATTGTTGATTCGAATGCGCCCTTATTTATTTTATTTTTAGGTTTTGTAAGGGGATACCGAGCACACTTTTTGGCACTATTGTGACGGGTTGGATGCTTGGGCGAATTAAAGAAAGGCTGACTAAGCTTGAGTACTTGATTTTATTATACAGTAATAAAAGAAAACTGAGACAAACAAAAATTAATATAAAAGCAGTTGGTATGATTACCTAAATATATAATTACAATTATTAAATAGAACAAATATATACCCCGTTTCTGGGTTTTCTTTAATAGATAAAACTTGGACGATATTTCACGAAGATATACTTTTAGATTACCAATTTTCTTATGTAAATTACAATAACTTAATATTTTTTTTATATTTAAATTTAAATGATTACATTATCATGTTCACACCAGATGATTTTTTTACGAACTGACATTCATAAAGAGGATATTGGTTTATTTAAAATTTCAAATTACGAAAGGTGAACAATAAAAAGAATAAAAAATTTGCATGCGGAAACCTAGGATGAAATAAACGTTGGTACGGCACTCCGCTATTTGACTTCTTATGATATCGCTAGTCAATTAACAGCTTTATATTTTAATCATAAAGTATGAAAACACATTGAGTTGAAAAGGCATTGAGCACAATATTTTTTGTTACTGTTTGTTAGTAAGAAAACTGCGTAAACTTAGTTACCTGATACAGAAATTAGACATTTTGTGATATTATAACACTATACTACTTACAATAAATTCTATTCACACACGATGATTTGCGTTCTATATAATTTATTTATAAACTCATGGTTTAATAAACAAATAAAACCATCTCCAAAAGGGAATTATGGTTTTCTTATTTTCAATGTTGTAACAGAGCTTTGTTAGATACTTCTTTTGACGGTTCATTTGACTTTTTTTGACTGTTTATTTTTACAGAATAACTAAACTATGTAATTAAATCACAACAGATGACTGCAGTTGAAAAACATACATAGAAATTTTTTAAAGATCTAAAGGGCTTGTTACAATTAGGTGATTTGTATTAACTAAAGAAAGATCATAACTTAATTTATTTTTACATGTAAAAACATAGATATATTTGTTTTGTCTACATATAATATTACTCATTTAATCAGTACAAGTCTTATTTCGTAAATTTCAAGAGCCATTTTATAAACGTCCTCCCTCATTAAGCATATGTTCATACGGTAACAAACGTCAAATCATGAAACATATTCATAACAAAATGGCTTACCAACGAGTGAATTTCTTCTGTACTATTATAACATTAGGTATACATTATAATATGAATGTCTCTTAGATTTTTTTACATTAACTCTGCTATTCTGTCATAAAACAACCTCAATCTAGGGCATCTTTGTCACGTCATAGAGCTTCAATGAAATAAGTCCTCTATTACATTTTGAAGAAGGTTTCATTTGATTATGATTCAGCGAAAATTCCTTCCTGCAATTCCTGCAATGGAGGGTTTTGGCGGGTAGGCCTACTGGTCCAGCGGATGAAGAACCTTAGACAATTCGGCCGCCGAGGCCAGTTATTTTCGGTTAAAAAAATCGTTAATTTTGATTGAATTTCTACTCTAAAACAGCGTTGGGCTCGAAGTCAAGCACTGATTAGAATGATTGTTAAAAACGAGCTTGCTACTATACACCTCATATTTCACGAGTTTTAAATTTCATTCTAATTTTAACGACCGTGAACGCTTAAAATAGCATAATTTCATGTACTGATACTTAGAGACATTCATTCAAGAGTTTTCTATTATGTTATAAATGAAAATAATGGAATATTCCTTATGTAATGGAAAAAATACCCGTCTGCTCGGATAGTGTGGTTTAACTACCTACATTATCCTATTTCATTTTAAATGTCTTCTTTTATATTTTCAATTCTATGATTTATGTGTTGGTTTATTTGACGTTTACGTTCGCCGTCGATCGCGAACGCGTTAAGATTTTAATATGGAATCCGGTACAAGGCCCCTATAGGTTCAATCGTTTTTTTACCAACCCTTTTTTTAACCAAAGGGAACTGGGTTCATCGGCCGTTGCATAAGCGACTGGCTAGCCTCAGGTTCTCCAACCGCCGGATCAGCTGAAGCTACAAATCTTCATAGCGTGCTCACTAGTAAACGCGTTGATGTAAAACTTATAGTCCCCAATCTGTTACCTTTATACATTTACTACTGTACAAAGCACTTTCGCGTGTCAAAGTTCCATTTACGTAAAGCGTCGGTACGGTAGGATGATTGATAAACAGCTTACCTATTGATCTGGGTACAATAATATTTCACACGTAATTTCGGAGCAGGTCTGATGGATGGCGTCGTGCAAATCCTCCTCGAGGTAGGTAGTTCCCACGTTGATGTATTGGCGTATTAAATTACCCCTAAAAGTGTAAGGAATTTTATCTTAAATGTTAAGTCATTTTAATCTTATTCGTAATGTCTTATGCTTAAAAGTCCACTTTGTCTCATCTCATAGTTTCAGGGACAGTTTTAGGACGCATAGTGAGAACATAATTGATAAACATAATTAAATAAATAAACCAAAAGAAAAATATACTAAAGGCAAATAAAGTAACTGCTATTGAAGTAAAACAGAAGTCGGAGTCGTCCGAGTCCGATTTCAATAGCAGTTTCTTAATTAAACCGCTTTTAAGGTATTTAATCTTAGTTACTTTCCGTTTATTTATTTTTTTATTTGAAATATACCTTTTTTCAAAAAAATTCTTATTTTTAATGATCTGTGTCTTAAAATCACAGAAGTGCAAAATATGCTATTGTTTGTTTTAACCTAAATAATTTTTGATATTTGGCAAAAAGATTCCAGTTATATTGTCAAGATAACAAAACTACTTATGCGATTTTGACAAACTTTATGTGGAAACTTAAGCCCATAAGATATTTTATTTAAAAAAATCATAAAAAATATAATAGACGCTACGAAGAAATCTTCTTTTTTGTAAGTCTTTTAAAAAATATTCCTGTGTAATGAGTAGACTGTGTTTATTTCCTCTTAAATAAGAAAACAAGGGTGTTATTTTTCAATATCTAGTTAAGGCCTTTCCAAGTCCAATTAACTTAAATGGAATAGCGTCTTTAGAGAAGAGGTATTAGCAATATCCAAAATTGTTTATAAGCAATTTACCTAAAATATTGTATTTCTTTAATACCTTAACACCATTTCTTGGATGATATGAATTGTATTATCACAAATACGTCGTTGTATGCCTTTGAGAAGTGTCTTTTTACAGCTGCAACTATATTCTTGTGCTACTAGTGACACCCACTGTTGGATCGGAGACTAATTAACTGACTTTAAAATTTTATAAAAAGGAGGTTCAATGTTCGACAGCGATGTATTTTTTTTCTATAAATAAAAATATAGTGAACATTACGGATGGTTTTACTGTCAATAAAATAAGTTAATAAAACTTTTTCGTAATATTTTTTTGTATACAAGGTGTTAGGAAAACGCTTCCGAATCTTTAACATGGTTATTATACCATATTAATGGAGTCCTACAAAAATATTTGTTTACTTGAATAATTAGTATTTAACGAAATCGTATTTTCTAAGCACGCAATGTAAAACGTACAAATACACGGGTGAACGACCGCGCGGCGCGAGCGCTTTTGATAGTTGCACACATGCATAAACGAGCTCACACAAACACACACAGAGACGATCGTAAGTACTACGTACTACGTAAAGTAATTTATTACAATAACCTTTAATTTTATTATAAGTAACGATTAATTTAACCAGTTAAACTTAACATCATGATTTTTATTTTAATGCAAAAACGTACTTACCTGTTCATGTTCTCCGCGGTCTAACAAAGTGTGGCTCGAATTGTGCCCCATTCATCTCAACACAAATTCGAGCCCGTCGCCGCGTCTCTTCGTGAAGTCGAGGCATGAGAGTCGAGTCCTCGATACATCTCGTTCTTATTGTCTCGAATGCACTCACAATTCTTGCCCGCATTTCCTCAGCACTGTCACAAACTCTATTGAACACTTTTTCTTTAACACACCCCCACAAAAAAAAGTCCAAAGGTGTCAAATCAGGAGATCGTGGTGACCAGGCTTGCGGTCCTAATCGCCCGATCCAACAGTCACCAAATAGTTCAGTGAGACGCTCACGTACCGGCCGTACCACATGCGGCGGTGCGCCATCGTGTTGAAACCAAGCCCTTCTTAGCTCAGCTAATGATATGCCTTCAAGAATTTCATCAAGGCTCTCATTAATGAACCTAAGATACCCAGCTCCGTCAAGTCGTTGTGGTAGAAACACCGGCCCAAAGATAACATTGTTGAAGACGCCAGCCCAAACGTTGACCGACCATCGGGTTTGGTGGCCAGTCTCTTGAGTGGCACGTGGATTGGTTTCAGACCATAAATATGAATTTCGTCTATTCCACATGCCGTTCCTTGTGAATGTAGATTCATCTGTCCAGATAACATGCTGAATAAATCCTGGAAGACGCTGTTGTTGATCCAACAACCAACGGCAGAAAGTGCGACGACGGGGTAGGTCTTCGGGTATCAAAGCTTGCACTTTATGAATTTTGTAAGGCCGCATTCTGTTTCTTCGCATAACTTTGTACACCGTCCAATGCGAAACTGAGGGCCCATTTGGCCGCTGCAGTAACTTTGCAGCAGTCCTCGTGCCCAAACGGGGTTTGCGTTGGATCACATCGAGAATACGCTCCTCGGCTGCAATGTCTATTGGTCGCCCACCGCCGACCGCCACCGGAACGATCGGTTGATTCTCCAACAGTCGTTGAAACGCAGCTGTAATGGTTCGAGAGTCTCCTGGATGATGCACATTAGGAAATCTTTCCCGGTAATTCTCAAAGCTAGAGAAGCATTGCCACGTGCTTCTCCTAAACACATAACCATGTTCCCATACTCACGAGCACTGTACACATACGCATTAGGCATGATGAGATGCACTTATTGTCTAATAAAACTTAAAATAAACACTAAATAAATAAACCTAACACGCTCAACTAAAAACTATGATAACTAATTTAACGAAATAAACTTTAAAATACGCATTCGCAAACCGAGATGGAAAGTTTTTTGCCACTGGTCGGCCTCATGCCTCGCTCATATCAAAGAAGCCGCGATCATTCGTTCTTCAGTTCTTCCTACTGAATATTCGAGTGTTGCAACTTTTTTCACCAAATTCCCAAAATTGTTTTAGAAATGAAATCTGCAATTGAATGGATTGTGCATTACGTGTTCGATCAAATTTATGTTTTAACATTGTGAATTATTACAAGAACTGATATCGTAAGTAATTTTTAATAATACCGTAATAAACCAAATGAAAATTGTCTGAAAGTGTACGCTATACTAAATTATTTTTATGACAAAATAAGTAAAATGTTTGAAAGAATGTTGTGCATCATTAATAATTGTTTTCACCGTATCCTAATAAATAAAAGTAAGACAGAGAAATTATTACCCGGGTACCGTTTTTGTTAACCGATTGGCAGGAACATTGGCTAACGTAACTTAACCAACCTTATTTGCGACGCTCTTAACTTATTGTTATACGAATAAATTATTAAAAGTGATTAATGTTATTTCAATAACATCAACTTCAATTTAAAAAAAATATATTTTAATAATACCATGTAATCAAAAATATTAAAAAGATAGATAGATATTTAAAAGATAGCTTACCTTTCTTTAATATCATACAATTTTTATGGGATTAATCCCGTAAAAAAATTACCCAATTAAGGGAAAAAATTAGAGCTGGCAGCACGTGTAGCGGCAGCATGTCTCAGAAACCGGAAGCGGACGGACCGGAAAAGTGAAGCGGCATCTTTTATAAACACACTCACCGGTCACTGCGGTTCGCAATGATATCTAGGGCTGCCACTCATTTCACTTAGCAACTTTAATAGTAATTAATTATGTGTTTAGATTTATAAATAAAGTTTGTCGTAAAAGTACTAAGTGAAGTTTTACAATTCAACATCGCGTTTAATCATGAATAACCCGATAGGATTATACTATTGGGTTAGCCATGCAAAGTAAGTATTTATTAAGAGAAACAACTATTCCGCTTTTTTATAGTTTTCAAATTGAAACAAGAGAAATAATTATGCTAAAATTGAATCGGGAAAAAATTCAATTGGGACTCCCAATAGTTTTTCATAAAGTTTACTTTTTTAATGATTTCACACACACACACACACACTTCTGGAGAAATGAAGTTTCTTATACATTTAGATTTTTATGAAATAAAAATGATTTAACACCTTCCCCTCATTTTAATGAAATGTATTTATCTGATCTTTTTGTGTTTTATAAAACCTAAATAAATTACTATGCGAGTTAAAAGATATCGTTATTAGTTACATGCTCTGAATAAAATCAAATGATTTTTGTCTTAAAATTTTCTGCGCTAACGTAAAAAAAAACTCATTAAAATAAAGCTCACATTTTAAAGACAAGTAAATAAAAAAGTGCACTTATCAAAATCATGTAATGTAAGTTTTATTTTTAAAAATTTACAAAGATAAAAATTTTGTAAATACTAGAGTTACTAAACCGTTTTGAAATGTTTAGTCGAAACAAATGTTTTCCAGAAGTTTCACAAATGTTTTTTATCTAGTAGGTTATTCAAAAACGATATTTACTCATTAAAAAGTGGCACCCCTTAACACGGAAACACTACCGATTGATTTTGCTTTACACTACTAGATGGCGCTGCATCTATCATTCTCATTCGCTATATCATCAAAACCGCCGCGATTTGCCGCTAGATGTATCTAGAAGTTTACGAGCTTGGCCTGCAGTATCTTCGCTCTCGTTTTTACTTATTGTTATTGCGTGAAAGGGAATGATCATCAATAAATAACAATTTGAAAAAATAACAAAACGCCGTTTTAAAACTACTTTTAGTAATTGCGTTTTCATTGCATTTTCTTAATAAAACACAGAAAAATGGGTACCTAAACTAGCAACGTAGAGAACTAAGAGCTTTTCGTCGCTAGATGTCGCTGAAGTTTCTCACTCGTATCTTCTGTCTCTTTTCATTCTACCAGTGGTGAAGGAAAGAGAATGAAAGTGTCCTTTGAACGTACCAAAGGTTATTGAACTCTCGGGGTCGTCTACCGCCGATCAGCTGATTTTTTCGAGTTTTAATTACATTGCGTTTTTATGGAAAATCAATAAATAGACAAATTTATTGATTAAAATAGTAATACTTAACTTATTTTACATCGCTAAAAATGAAAAAAAAATAAAAATAACATATTTTTTTTGAAAAATAAAATAATAATTTTTTCATTGCAATGTATCCAGAATCACTTACTCTATCACTGGTTTTCGTTTTCGGAAGCGTTCCCCTAACACCCAGTATATTAAAAATCTTCATTTTCCTGCCCTCAGTCTATGTGGAGTCAACGCAGTGTTCTCTTTTTCTATTTTGTCATCTAATGACACACTTAAAATTATCTTGTTTCCTTTATTAAATTATAATGTTATCATTATAAGACCATAGTTTCGTTTTCTCTATTTATAATGTATTAATCTGGTAATGGCATGGTTTTGTGAATGTCGTTAATCACATTAGAGATCAGCTCTAAAGAGTTTCTTGCTCGTTCTAATTATCAGCCAAAAGTCGTCCTGAATGAGTGGTAGGAAAAAATGTTTGACTATTTAAAGCTACTTTTAAGAAGTAATAGACTTCTTAAAAGTAATTTAAAGGAATAAAGATTATTTTGGTTTTGACTTTAACTTTGACTCCCTTTTGCTTTCGTAACATACATTACACAGTTTATCCATATTTTTGTGGCCACCCCACTACCCTCTTATTCACATTCATATACAACGCAAATCAAAATCTAAAAAAATATTACTTAACCTCCGTGGCCGAATGGCTCACACGCTAGTTCCAAGGCGACGGCGTCGCCATCTATTAGATTACGAGGTCAACTCCCGGTGGGTCAATGTAAAAATTTTTTTTTGCCAGACTATCAGAGTATAAGTGCTTTAGCTACTTGGGATCTACGCAATGTGCTATTATTTATTTATACCTTAATGCATAGATAGTCGTTACTGAGCACTTTTAAATGTCACTTAATATACCTATGTAATTAGTTGTTAATTTTATTTTTTGTCGATTTTCATAATCTATTTTCAGTCCTTTCGTTAATCAACCCTGACCTAAAATAATAGTTATTTCTTTCTGTAAACAATTAAAATACTGTTAAATTTAGCAATCACTTTCTTGTCGGAGTTTTAAGCTGATAATAAACAAACAATAAATTCAATATTTAAAATATTTTCTAACAATTATTTAAGTACCTAATACAAACGTTTCCATACCATAAAAAATTACAAAACGAGAATGAAAATAAAAATGTTTCTGTAGATATTTCATAATAAAAACTAAATACACATATATTACCAACGTCTTCTAGAGAAATTAAGAATAAGTTGTACTAGCAAAGTTGTTTAGACACACAATGGTTTTTCAACAAATCTTTGAAAATATTTATCCGAACGTATTATTTTAAAACAAGAAAAGAACAACCTCTTTTTACAGAAAATGAACAAATCATGTACATATTAATTGCAATTTCCTCCTCGCCCGAGCCAATCAACCGTTAAGAGCCGTTAAAATATAACCTGATTACGCCTAACGATCCATGAACAATACTTATAATCAAATCAAATTAATTTCATTATTCAATGTTTTGACGATACTCTTAATCAAGGCTTCATAAAAATATCAATAAAATGTTTAAGCTATAACTTTTCTTATTTTCTTCGCTTTATTTTTTCCGTATTCATCCTATTTATGTGCCTTACTCAACCTGCAACAATAGGGATGATAATTCGTTTTTTTATCTCTCCGTCAGATAGACTATTAAAGAATATTAAACACGTTTTTTTTGCGTAATCTTTTATTATTGCCTATCAAGTAATCCAAAAAGATGAAAAATAAAATTGTTCATTGATAATATATATTAAGGTTAACAATTATAAGAAAATTAATATTATATCAATAAAAAAATAATAGAGACTTATCACCATCATGTTTGTCGTTAGTGTAACTAACGTTGACATTTATTAGAAGCCGTTCTCGAACCTGAAAGCGATCTCTTTAAGTCCCGTTCATATTTATCTGATCGCAACATAAAAATAATTTTGATTACTCTTTTTAAGACACGTTATTTTAAAAGAGAAAACAAAATACGCTGTTGAGTTTTGTTGAAAGTGCAAGTTCGCCTATAATATATAAGTCAAAATACTGGACCGACGTTCCCTGTTGTGCTCTTTAACTTGATTCAATTGCAACTATTGGAAAAATCTGTGTCCCGGTAAAGAGATTTGTTCTACCACGATGCCTCATGTATCTACGTCTATTAATAATATGATTTGATGTGAAAACAATAAGAAGGTTTCCGTATGTCCTTTGATTTTTTTACTTTATACTTACTAAACTTCTTATTATATTTTATAAAATATCTTTATTGAAAACAATCCGTAATTAAAACATTGACAGTCAGTCTATAAAACGAGAAAAATCTTAAGTATCATAATATCATTTTTCTTGAGTGCATCTATAAGATATCTCACTCTCGACCCGATCGATCGTTTCATAATAAATGTAATGAGTATGTTATTTAAATAATAAAATAAACTGTTTATTCCATGTCTAATCATATAAATCCTAGAATTCTATTATAACGCAATTGCTTTGGCCATTACCAATTGTTCGTGGAAGCAAAGCATATTACGTTATGTTATTGAATACTAAGTTGTATCTTGTGTTGTGTGAAATATAGTATATTATTTCTATTTATTTCTGTGGTTAAGAACAAATTTAAAGATGCTAATGCCGAAATACTCCAACTAATTGAATTCTAGGCTCGTTGGTTAATTGTATACTTACCTCTATAGAATACTCACTCGACTCTTACAACATCATACGCGTCTTGGCATTCCTTGATATTAATTACTATTTTCTTACATTCTCATAGATTTTTATAATTTCTGATATAACCTCTCGATACTACATCAATTTGATTTGACACGCGAGCTTGATATTCACGGATTCTATATCTTTTCACTTTCTCTTAATATATCAATTTCATCATTGACCACATTTCGAAACTTTTGTTAACTATATTTTTCTCTTTCTCTTCTCTTCATTATGTATGCAGTCTGAGCGCGTAACTCCGACAAAAGCATGCTATTATCGATAAAAAAAAACAATAAAAAATATTCATCCATTAACATTTTCTCATTCAATAAAGCAAAGGCAGACAGTTTGATATTACTGTCTGCAACTTATATTAGCAAAAGTGTATTTAATATTAGTGAGATTGTTTAATCACTGTTACCTCCAACTAAGAGCATACCCTTACAAGATAACTATGAGATTAGTTCACTAGTTAAAGTTTCATATAAGCCACCTCCAAGTTTAGTAACTAGACATTACAGGACTTAGGTGCCTGTAAACCACTTAGGACACTATCCAACATTAGAATTGACGATGGGTTGATTAACATAACCCTATATTACTTGGCAAAACTTCTAAAATTTACCTATTTTGAAATTTTATATGTAAACGAGAACCTTGGTCGTGTTTTGACCACGTGTTTGCTGGGGCAACTATTTTGTAGACAATACATGAGACCAATTCATTTTCAATCACCCACAACATGAACAAAATCGTCTTCTTAATCAACTTATCCAGAAAACAAATTTGGGGTCTCAGAGATGGCAATGTCAAGTTCAGCATACTTAATCATAACCAAAATTTATACCATTTAAAAAACTCAATGTAAGTGTTTTCAGAAGATCGTTATTTTCCCTTCTCAAAACCTAATACGACAGCCCATAAAAATCTACATCAACCAAAACAGAACCATTTGCATGAATAACACTTTATATTTCTTTGCGATACAAGTTAGACGTGACACGACCCTCATCATATGAGCCACGGCGTCTATTAGTTTTGTCCGTAGTAACACTATCTGGACACCTGCTCCATTTTGAGAACCATTTTGCGAGAAATATCAATTGAAATTTGTTTATTGTGTATGACAAAGGACCACATTACTTCATTCAAAATTATCGCATAATCGATAATGATTTACAAATTTTATTTTGACAGGTTCAAAAATAAAGAAAAATCTTCAACTATACCTTTAAAGTTGCAAATTGAAGGTCAATGAAATTTAATAAAAAAATTTAGGTAGTAACGGCTAGCACTTGTGCCATAACTTTGTTTAGGTAGTAACACTTGTGCCTTTCATAACCGCTGTAGAGAATGTTTCAGACCATAATTTTCATATCCATAGAGCCTTACCTATGGATAGAATCAAATATGTATGAACTATAACCCAACAATACGCTTAATAAAGGAATTTTGACGTTAAAGCCGCTTAGCAGTCTTGTAAGTATAAATATAAATTATGTTAATTTCACAGTATGCTTTTAAAAGAAAACAATAATTAAAGTGACTCGAAAATTTATGACTTTGATAATGTGTGGCATACATTTTTTAAAACAAGTGCTTCAAAAGTGGATTAATTGTGGAATCATCAAAATATAACCGCTTTACCTTAAATAACCTCATCAAAATTTACCTTATTAAAATTAGCTAAATAATTTATCTAAAGTTTTTTTTTAATATACCTATATCGTTTAAAAATAATAAAAATTGTGCTTTAGGATAAAATCTGCATATTGTTATTATGATTTAAGAATATGTAAAAAAGAAGCTTATACTAACCAGATAAAAATTGAACTAAGACACATAAAAATATACAAATTTTGATGATACTATAAAACCTATTTTCCTGACAAATGTAGCTGTCATTCACAATAGTATTTTTTATTGTCTTTCTCTAATCGTATTACGGCCTTCATTTAAATAGAGTCGGGAATTGCTTTGCGAAAGTACATTGCTATAATTTTGAAACTATTACAACAATGGGTAATATTATATAGTTGAAAACTTGTTTAGTTAATTAAATCTCACTGAATTGATCCGACGATCCAATTTAATCTCGCTGGCGTATCAAAATATTGTAGATATTCCATATATAATTAAAAGATAGGGATCATGTCATATCCTGTCCTAAATGCAGTATTTTAACGATATACTCATTTGAAAATTAATCGCACCTACTTCATATAAAATTAATACTTGCCTGGTTATTCTAATAGAAATTATATTTCGTTTGCAAGCTTTAAAAACTTAAATATTCAAGCGTAAGCTTTCACTCTTTGAATTGAGAACTAGTAATGTAGCCAATATATAAGAAGCCACGCGGTTGTCAATGCAAATACTATTGAAGAAAATCGTACCATTTTGAATTGATGTTCGCACAAAGCAATATTTTGAAATCTCTTTGTTGTAGACTGCAATTTCCATAACTGTTATAGTGATGTTCTTATTGGTAAAAGCTTTTTATTTCATAAAACTCAATTTTGCTATCGGTCTTGAGCAGAGCATGCCAAACGAGCATTTATTGCTTTCTCGTGTCTGACAAATGGGGTTAACACTTAGCTCCTAATCAATCGAGATCAATATTCAATAAAAATGCCCGTCGCATGGAAGGGGAGGGGCCATATAGTTCAATGACTTTTTCTTCACACTTATTATGTCAACAATCATGAATCGTACTATTATTTGAAAATTAATAGTAATGATTGATGATTGTTTTATTTGATTGATTTACTGATGATTGTGAAAAACACTTATCTTAAAAGCGACTTCTTCAAGAAAATGCTATTGAAGTTAAAAAGAAATGACAATTACAACAAACCATAAAAAATCTTATTCTGTTAATATCTCAATTAAAATATATTAAATAAGTAAAAATATACAATAATATTTATCATTTAAGAATTAATCAACATAATAAATTTGTAATTTAAGAATTTATAAGCGTTATCAAATAACAAACATTTAATTTGGTGCAGAATGTACTTAAACTATTATTTTTTTCGTCTTAAACTATTATTTTGTCATGATGTCAGTCAGTTTGTTTAATATTACAGATAGCTCGTATACATTTGTTTGGTCTTTAACATTAACATAAATCGACGTCAATTATATAACCTCCTCATTTTCGATTTTGAAGTTGTTTAATTACAAATTAATGAAATCCACAAGGACAACGCGAATAATAAAAAAATATGAAGAAGAAATTACAAATTCAATGTTGGAGTTTGTATAATACATGTGATAACTTCATTTAAGTACACTTATAAATCTGCTGCCACGTCCTTCCCAACCTTCCCAACGGGGGAAGGAGGCGGTGAATCCTTCATTGGATAACACACAGCCGGCTGTGAGGATATGTCAGACTCCTACTACCGTTTTGGACAGTTGGTTGCGAGCCCTGAAGGGGAAACGAACCTTCTACCGGAGCAACACATTCCACCTACATGAAATATGACATCGAGATGTTAACCGTTAACCCTCATCGGCTCATCGGATTAAAAATACAGCTGACTCCTTGATAGGGAACGCTCAGCCAGGTCTGGAGACAACCACAATTGAGTTGAGAGCTTATATAGTCGCCATCTTGCACGTGGTTGTCATTGAGTGCCACAAGATAGCATCACTAGTGTCGACTTAAGGACAAATTATATTTAATAAATTTATATTTATTTATTAAAAATTAATAAATTGCTGACACATAATTCATGACATTGAACGAGTCAATGAAAAATTGTTACATTGCCGACGAGTGACGTATGCTCCTCTTTATTAACTCGTCGTAATAAAAAAAAGACTCGTCAGTAATTATGTTACGGTATCATCCACCAAGGGGAATTAATATGTATAATATTTTTACCAAACAATGTAGGAAACGTTTTTGTTTTATTTTCCAATATAAAAAAGCAATCAATACAAGGTTGTCAAGCTCAACGTTTTTATATAAGAAAGATTATTTTGAGGGTATTAGTAAAACAAGCGTAAGATTGCCAGTCAGATTGCAAATTGAAAATAGCGTTTCTTGCTAACTCATCCATCAGCTGTTAATACTGTTGCCTTCGTCGTCGCGGAGTGAAAAGTTATTAAAACGCCATTATTTTTTTCCTAAAACGATCGTGAACTTCCTCAAGCCAAGTTGAAAAGTGGAAAAATTAACGATGTCGTTCATTCAATTTCTTTCAAAAAACGTCACGTTACAAATTACGTGATTATCTTTTAAATGTCAAATTGAAAGGGACTGTGATAAATTTTAAAATTAGACAATAGGCCCCCGATTCTAAGTTTTGAATCTACTTGCTATACCTAACTTTAGATTTTAATCAAACTCAAATAGTGAATAAGGGAATTTTTTTTAAATATACCGTATCTCTTACTGTTATTATTATTAATCATTCACCCGGTTTCTAAATTAAGAATTTAAACTTCACTTAAACCATGTTGAATTTCACTTAAACAGGTTCCCGTTTCTGATTTTAATTTTTTCAAGTTGTTTTTTCAATTAGTTTATAACAGCTTGATAAAACTACTACTTTTTTCCATGTGAAACGTACAAAACTTAAGTTAATGAGACTAATCAGTTGAGATTTTGTACCTTTCTCAATTCAGAAACCAGCCGTTAGTGTTTAATACTTTATTTCGTTACCAGATGTGTACCTACATTATCTTGATAGTACAACCCCTGTAAATTTGCAATGGGCTGGCGGTACATCGGCCAAAATAAAGGGTAAGTACACATATACAAATGAACGTAGAACAGTATAGGGTTGGCTTGGAATAAGAATGGCCGATTTACACCGGCCGGGACGTAGAATGGTAATAAATGGCACGCGTTTAGGTGAAGGATCGCTGCAGACCTCCAAATGCAATTTCACCCTTAAGAACTTGTTTGTATTTACAGGTTTTTATTTATAACCATGCTCGGTATAGCTTGGTGGCGTGGCGTACAGTTGTTATTTCGCAAGGTATCGACGGGATGGGTAACCCAAAAGTTATTATCTCAAGCTATTCCGTTCTTCGAAAGGCACGTTAAGCAGTTGATCGCGGCTACATTTGCGGTCGTTAATAACCTCCAATCCACATTGGGCCAGGCAGGGCGGAGGGTGATGACCTGTCCTCTTTACCCACTCATAAGGAAGGCCTGAGGTACTGAAGTGGGGACGCAAAATGTGCGGATTATGATCATAATTTATAACTATAAGGAAGTTTTTAAAATTGATTACAATAATGTTTCGTTGTCAAATGTAATCAAATCAATCAACAGGATAATATGCTTATGTACTTCACAACAACTGTTTATTGTTTTATCTATTTTTAGGTGATGTAGGTGTCAAATACAAACCCAAGTGGCTTAGGTGGTACACTACATAATTTATTAAAAAAAAAGAAACATTTGTTATTGCAAAAAAAAATTTAATCTGTTGAAATATACCTCACTACAGGACCATTTTACATTTTTAATAACATAGAGTAAATTGTTTACACATTATGAATGCATATAATAAAATTAATGTATGTGTTAAAAATTACAAAATTTATGTATATTATATACGTTAGTATTAATAGATATTGAATTTTATATCTAATTTATTAAGAAGTCTATTATTTGAGTAAAAACGCCAAAAGTTTCCCCATTTTACGAATGCCCTTACAGGGCATAATTTGTGTAATATTTACATGATAACATTTTTATAACTTTACTGTGACTTGCAAAATAATGTAGCCGTGGCTGTTCATGATGCTATCGTAAACGAATTAAACGCTATAATTATCAATCGATTGTGAAGCTAAACGTTAATGAATAAGTGGAAAAGAGAGAGAACGAACATATGACAATTTTGTTTAATTCATGAATAAGATGGAAATATATATGTGTGGTATTGGCATACAATTTATAACAGCAAAATCTCATCAATTGTACATACAATAAATATTTCTTAATATTACACTACACTAATAAACTGACATATAATAAATCCTTTAATATCTGACCGTGAAGGCCGCGGCACCTCATATTTTACTTCGAAGTAAAATATATTAAAACGATATAATTTAATATGTTCCCTTAATTTTTCTGTTAGCCCCTTATTCCATTTTAACTGAATTTAAGATAATTGGAAGTACAATTAAAAACATCAGTATTAAATAATATATTATGTCCTTTTAATTTTATTTTGAAAATGAAAGAAATAAACAACAGAACAAATCAATAAATGGAATAACAATTTATAATTCAACCAATATGGTTTATATTAATAATGTCTGAGAATACAAATTGTAGGCGATCTCTGAACGGAAAGGTCTCGTTCGATATAAAAACAGCGTTTTTCCGCGTAAAAAGAACGGTTATAAATGGCGAACAATAAATGATACCGATTGTACGCATTTTAGCCAAAATTATAGAGGAGATAATTTTGGTGAAGAAAAAAATACAAAACATGCATCTAACGAGGCCTTACTTTTAATCGCTATTCTATAATTATTCTAACTAAGAGCCTATACAATTGCGCTTATATATAACTCGGTCATAGGTATAGGAATATCCCCATGACGCATAATAAAGTAACTTTTTCGTAGACTTGTTAATAAAGGAAGCTCATACATACATCTGCAAAATTTAATAAAATGGTCCACTACCATTCAACTTGGATATAGGACTAATATCAATATCTAGCTCTGCATATTTTAATAATTTTCTGTAATCGGTAATAACTTTGTGCTTCTGAAAGCACTTGAAGCTGTTAATCCGGGCTGTCTAAAGTTTTTAACACCAGCCAATTTACAGTGGGCCCATATGGTTACTTATAGCTTGTTTTCTTTACTAGATCCCATACATAGATAAGGTCTGTATCCCATTGGAAACATTGTAAGGTCTGCTATTCAAAAGTTAAGCTATTTTAACAAGGCCAGTCATAGTATGGGTAACCAAAAATTTATCATCTTGAGCTCAAGCTCGGCGCAGAAGACACGTTTAGTTATTTTACAAATATTAACACTCATTTATACACACTAAGGCTGTATGGTGAGTGATTATATTGTTCACCCATATTATGAGCCCTTACGATGGTTGTTTAACTTCCAGATATCATACAGAACAAGTTAACGACCATCGAGCTCCTCATTTCAATTTTGTTTATGAACTTTATTAAAACAATATTTTTAGAATTACTTATAGTATGATCTGCTGTTATGTATGCACTAAAGTTAATAAAAATTATTAATATCAATAAAAAAAAAATCTAATTCTTTCCAAAGCACGTTCACATTATCACGTCTCAGGGGGCCATTCCGTATCCTTCGGGATCATCATATTTCAACCGTACACACGATATTTTCTCTTTTTCAATTAGCGCTTAGTGAGTTATAGGGTTTCAAAGGGTGCAATTATTTGTTTGAAACTGAACAAAAACAGAAGCTTTTATCCGTTAAAACTCTCAAGGGGTTAAAAAATATTGCTAGACCATTTATTTGTTTTCGAGTGAACCATTTGTAAGAGGCCCAATGGCATAATAAAAGGTCGACGGTGCCCTCGGCGCCTTACAGGAGTCTCTTCCTTTGCCTACCCCCGAAAAAGGCCATATTAAATTTTTTCTTTGGCTTTTTTAAATAATTAAAAAATGGGAATTGAAACTTTCGTCAGTATTATGTAAACAACACTAAACCAGGCGCCGATCCCGGATTTCAAAAGCGGATGACGTCTAGTATGATTATAATTGTTAGTTAAGCTTGCTGATTGATACATAGGTTCTAAATCACATTCTCAAGTGAAAGGGATTGAAACTTATATTTATAAAAAAAAATATACAAATCAAAGCCAACGACGTTCTATCTGCTAAAAATATAATGCTATGTCTTAAATATAATGCTAGCTAGAATGCGAGCGTGAACTGTAACTTTAAAGATAAAAACTGACGAAGGACGCTTACCTCACATAACACTACCTTTATTAGAACACATTAAAATATCCTATTATATTAAAAACTTTCCTATACATTTAAATAAAACTTCAAAGCATAACGTAACATACTTTTATTTGTCATATTTTCACATTAATTTAAAAGCATATACATTTGTCGCCAGCGGTATTTCTGGACCGATACGACCTTCAAACTTTCAAGCGTAGAGCATATACGTCCCTCAAAGGTCGGCAGCGCGCTTGTAGCCCCTCTGGTGTTGCAGGTGTCCATGGGCGACGGTAATCACTTACCATCAGGTGATCCATCTGCTCGTCTGCCCTCTATCTGTAATTAAATATCATGTAAATAAAAATATAATTATGATAAAGTATTCTTACGTTAAAAACAATAATACCAAAATGTCGGAGAAAAAACATTATGCAAAATACAAATATGCAGTATTATTCTAGTCAAAATAAATAATCAAATACTTTGTAAAGCTATAAATACCAACATCCAATTTTCCAGTAACCTATTGTTGTAACGAGTTGTGTTCCGAATGAGGCTGTTAGATTTAAAAGAAGTCGTTCGCGGCTTGCGCGGTATTATTATACTGCTTAGTATGTTTTCTCGGAAAACACTGTTGGGAGTAATAAGTGTTATGAGGAATATACATTTTCGTGCTCTATTTTTATAACTATAGGCTATTTCTTGGATAGCTGAGATAATCGAACGACTCGTTATCCATATATTTTATAAAAGATACTTTTACTTACCTGGAGATCATAATTTATTATAACTTTTATATCTCTGACAACGCATTACGGACTATAGAAATATTTCTATATAAGATTTTACAGCTCGCGCTGACTCGAAGTTTTTATTACAGAATATCAGTCTGAAATGCTCTCGGATATATTCACGGTCCATAAAGTTTTTTTTCTCTCCCGTTTAATATCAGAACTCTTTTGCATTAAATACTTTCATGTATAAATCTTACAAAGAATATGACATTAGATTTAACTCTATTGATATACCTATTTAATTGGACGCTTCTATCGTTGGAGAAACGTATGAACATCACATTTGTAGTCTTTAACACGGTTAATTTGTACGAACGAATTAACATGACATCCGAGTGCCTATTCTACTTGTTCCCGATTTCAAATCGCTCTTATCATTTTGTTAAAATTTTTCCTTTATTTCCTTTATCTTTGTAGTGAAGTCAGTGTGAGGTCCTACCTCGGTTCCATCTAAAATTAACGACAAATGCTTCTCTTTGGTGTCATATTAACATTTCGAAAACAAGAAATATCGTTTTCAGAGAAGTCGAATAGGCTTTCAGATTCATGTTAGTTCATACGAATAGTATTCATACATTTTTACTTCTTATTGGTAACAATTTAGTGTCTGTAAACCGGTTCGAGTAAAAAAATCATAACTCCATATAATTTAAACTAAATTATCAATGATCATAACCGCAATGTTGCTGATTATGTGCACCAGATGTGATATGAAAATTCACTTCACGCCTACTGCACTGTCGCACACTGCATTTGTTATTATTGCGAGTATAATCACGTAGTTATAAAGCCATACCACTAGAGAAAATTAAGGGGATAGTTGTGCGGATACCGCTGGTTAATATTCAAATTTATTCTGTCACATTTATATTTTTTTAATTTAAAGTTATACCTAGAGAGAATAAAGGCCTTCTCCATCTTTGGCCATTTTGGCCTTAATAAGGATGACACATGGATAAAAAAAATATAATATTGTATTTGTTCATCAATAAGATAGCAGAAAAATATTAGATACGTTTATTTTAACTTCAATTAAACAAGAAATGGCTTACATGATAGGCATTTAAGTTGAAAAGTAAGGGGCTCGCTACGTCTCAGCCATGTAGAAAATTTACTAATGTGTAACGTCATGCGACAGTTTGTTATTGATTAAGAAAAATAAAAAAAAATATCTTCCCTCTTATAACTAAGGTTCTTTCTTTGGACTCTTCCACTATCTGACACGTTTTTTGTCCAACCCTCGTCCTCCAGTCCTACTATATGCCCCTAATTTAAGGGCAGTGAATAAAAACGATTAGCTAATTAGCAATTTACCTAGACCTATCACTAAAAGCATACATACGATCGGCAATCAACGCTTCTGAAATGAAATGAAAATGTCTTTATTCAAGTAAGCTGGTTTCAAACACTTTTGGAAAGCCCAAATTTTTTCCCCCTACCACTTGTTCAGGACGTCTTTTAGCTAACAAAACAGACAAGCGAAAGAAACTTACCAGCTCTTTATAATAAGTAATGACATTAATATAAATCATATCATTACTAAAATAGTACATATTATAACTATAATAAATACAATTTTCAAAGTCAGCAGGATATAGGTTGGTACATATAATTAGTCGTTATAGAACATAGCGAAGACTATTAATTCCATGCATTGCGGTCCTTAGAATAATCATCAACTTTATAATAGCCTTTACACATAACTATGTTCTTTACATAAATTTTAAATTTATTTACGGCCAAGGCTTCGACCAAGGCGTCCTTGGACCGAACTTGGTTACCGTTTGGATAATAAATATTTGCGTCTAACGTTTGCCATAGACAATAGGGATTCAAAAATTCAATTCTATTTAGTCCGTCAGTCAGATAATAGAAAAATATTAGATACGTATTTTTTTTACTTCAATTTAACAAGAAATAGCTTAGATAACAGGCATTAAAGTTGAGGAGTGGGGGCTCGCTACGTCACAGTTGAGTAGAAAACTTACCCTAACGTGACGTCATGCGAAATTTCAACTCAACGTAACGCCGTAATTTTATGATTACGAAAAAAATACGTGTTTAATATTTTTTGACACTCTACCTGACGGACAAACAAACAAAAAATAGTCATCATCCCTATTTCTATTAACTTCAAAATAACTATCACATTTATTCAACATCTCTTAAAAAAAAAATGTCTTTTTAAAATAATAATCGCGGTCTCGATGGTAGTTGTAACGTGGAGTTCGTGGATATCTTTTAAATATCAAATTATAAGCGATCGCGATATATTCTAAAATTAGACACTTATAAACTTATGTTAATTATATCTCATTATCTATTTTCAACAAGCCAACTAATACGCTCAACCCAAATCTGCTCTAGCCGAGCAAAAATGTGTAAATTTCTAATTAATTTACAAATAAGAATAATTTAAAACTCATTTTGTGGATCAGTTAAAAATTACCCGAGATAATATAATATTGTGGAGATTTAATGAAAAATGCTTTGTCTCTATTACTCTGAGTCTCATCTCAGAGTAATAGAGACGAAGCATTTTTCAAAGTGCATTTTTAAACATTTTTCATTAAGAATTTCCAGTATAGCATTCTTAAAGAAAAATGGATTAAATAATAATAAATATAATAGATATCTTAATAATAATTACACTCAAGTGCGTTCTTAATATATCCTCATAACTTTTTTTTTTCGAGTGTTATTCAAACACCTTTGTAGTCTTTTAAATGGTCGCATTATAAAGTCAAGTCAATTCTAGTGAAAAACCATTTTAATATTTAAATAAAAACTTATTAAATTACTACCAAGCAGTTTGTAAGTTCATAGCATATTTTAATTCTAAACTAACTTTAAAAAACGCGTTTTGTTGGTTACTCGTGACATCCAGACAAAAATAGTCTTCCAAGTGAAATCATTTTTTTAATACAGTCTGGTGAGGCGGCGTGTAAATAGCCGAGACCTCACGCGGGATCTTAATCGTATGTTATTAATAATTGTTAAAGAGAAAAAAAGCGAAAGAAAAGAAATATAGAAAAAGATTATCCTTAGAGCGCACCCGATGGAACTCTGATATAAAATCGAGAGTACTTACTGAACTGATGTACGCCACTTGGACACGAACGCCAATACCGCTCCGTCCACTATCCTTCTGGTGTTCAGTCTGGGTATACTTATTATGACGAAATATTTATATTATTTATGCGGCTGGTAGATATTATTTAAGCGTTGTTGTGAAAAGACAAAAGGCGAATGACAGAAGAAGTTTTCTTATTTTTATGCCGTCGTGGCGTCTATGCGGCCAGCGGTGAGGTTGCGTACGTAATGCAACCTCCTTCATAGTTCAGACCCCCGAAAGTACACCAGATATTCCTTTAATGGTGCACTCATAGGGAAATCGAAATATAATTTAGAAAAAAGTTAAATAAGAAAAGTAAAGCAATGAAGCGGCGTCAACACAGTCTACTGCAATTAGCAAAGAGATATTTGAATATATATATATATAATAAATATATGTTCGATCGAATATAGAATTTGCTTATAAAATTCAGTAAAACCCATGCTACCTGTTCTCTTTGAGGCAAATTAATATCTTGACTCAACCATGAACCTAGTAAGTTATTAGAATCTGGACAAAATCTTAACAGGTTTAATTACTATCTCTACGATTTCACATAATAAAGTCAAGTCAATTCTAGTGAAAAACCATTTTAATATTTAAATAAAAACTTTTTAAATAACTACCAAGCATCTGTGAGTTCATAGCATATTTTGATTCAAACTAAACTTTTAAAAAACTTGCGCCAGTAGACGATTCTAGTCGGTCAACGTGCAGTAATTGTCGGGCGAACCTGCGCTGCAACAGATGGTCCCTGCACTTTATGGCGTAGTAATTTTATATTATGTGACTTTAAAACTTGGGACCTTCTCACGTTTAGAAATTAAATGATATGAGGAATATTACAAAACTACGAACACTCTATTCAACACTATATTTTAAAAGTGCAGTTATTATTTAAATTTATCACATAAAACATATTACACACATTAATGAACTATCACTAAAATTTATTCTGTTAAAAATACATAGTTGAATACAGCGCTGGTGACAGCATTGGAGGTTCTGACAAATAATACCTACTTTCAAAGATTATATTTGCTTCTAATTTGCCTTTTAATGCTGTGACAACTTTGCTCTACACCGTATTCTTATAGAATAGCAAAGCTGAAAACTACCCTACTAAAACGTTAGACCTATCTAGGAAATTTCTATTAGGATAAAAAATGCGAATATCCTATTTTGCTTAATAAAATCTATCGAGTCGATTTCTTGTGGCGAAGTACAAAAATGAATTGTTATTATAGACATCAAAAAAGAGGAAGTTCTGGGGTCGACTGTACGTATTTTTTTTTTATTATGTAGATCATTGCTCCACGAATTATAGTCCGATTTACAAACTTCTTTGTTATTTGCAAACCATTGCCTCTTATGAGGTAATTTACACATACTCAAAAACATTTTGAATATATATAATAAATATACGTTCAGTCGAATATAAAATTTACGATTTCTCTAAGATTTCAAAATTAATTTTGAAACACGAAAATTAAAAAAGAAAATTAAGATCCCCTCTAACAATTTCATTGTGTCGTTATTTACTGAATCAAGGAAAACAAGTGCCCCCGAGGATACGATTACGCAGTAACTAAAAATATATATACATTTATAAAATATTTCATAATAATTTTTTACCGTATAAATGTTTATAAAATAAAAGCTATTACCCGCTACTTCATAATTTATAACTATTTTGATTGAAGTTGTAACATAGTGACAAAGACAGTTTCTAAAGTGGTTAGATTAAAATAAAAATTAGTTGAGTATTTTTTATCTCGTTTTTTGTATTATATTCAGTTAATAAGAAACGTTGTTGTAGGAAAATCTACAAATATTTATGTCTAAGTACTAAAAAGTTTGTTGTACTAGATAATTTACATATTCTATTTCCAATGGTGCAGTCAAAAATTAACATCTCACTTGTAAAACACAGGAGAGAGAAAGAGAGATCACGAGGAGACTGGAGACTCTCCAGTCTCTAGGAGAGAGAGTCTTCAGACTCCTCGTGACCACGGCTGCTATAACGTAGCCGAAACGTCGAGGTAAATTAATAGTTTTCAAAAATGCACGAACAAGACCCGATTACATATAATTATAAATATTACAATTGTTATTGTTAATCGTCTATCTATGTAAACTGTGAGAAATAAATACTTAATTGACTTACAATAATAATATTATCTCACTAATTATCTTGGATTATCTCTTATTTATTTCATATTTTTTAATTCAATAAAGAATGACGATTGTTTTTTTTCTTTTTCAGGTAACGTCAAAGGGATCGAATATAAGTTTGTTAGCAATCGACAAAAAGGTATTAGTTATTTTTAATGTAAAAAACCTTTAGAAAAGAGGTAAAATCCGTTGGCTATTAATGTATTTTTTTTAAATAGAGGTTAATCATGATTTGAATGATCAAGAAACATGATATAAACTTAGTTAAACCCGTTTAAAGCATTTAACTCTTTCGTTTGCGATTCACAATAACTTTCAAGCTCACTACATATCAATACATATCAAATAGTTTTAGCGTGCAGTGCTGCGATTCTGTAAAACCCCAAATCCGAATTCGAATTCACTCAGGTATCCATTCACTTCAAAATGCGGCATCCGCTCAGTCTTGAATTGGTAATAATGTTTAGTGGCACTAAGTTTTGAAAGAAAATAATGAATAGCAATTACAAAGCCTGATTATTTAGTACTTTAGATAAAAAATATGCCACTTTTAATGACATTATATAACTTAATTATTAATTAACAATGTTTGAATAAAAGGTCTAATAAATTAAAACTACTTATCTAAACTATGACTTAAAATAATAACTATACTAAATAAAAAATGTCTCCCAGATCATTGCCTACAGGTAAGGTACCCAGAAGGCTGCGAGCGTTTCCTCTTTGAATAGCTAAACTAATTCTTTGGGCGAGGTACAAACCAGCCTTCTGATTGTACCTGACCTGTCAAAAAGTTTCTTTTTTAACTCTTGATAAAGACGATGGGCTCCAGGGCCCCACGGACCCATCACTTCGACCCCAAACGGCCCAAATATGTAGGTATTACTTATACCTAAATCTTTCGCCGTTTGGGGCTTTCTGCTGCAGCGGCGACTACACCCGCCTCAAGATATGTTCGTGGAAGATGAGTTGGCGCCAAATGACAAAGGAAAAGAATATCTGAGACACGTATAATCAATCAAATTTGTTTTGTATTTTTACGACGCGAATTCGGACAGATGAGTGTATTCAAATTCGGGTACTGATTTTTACAGAATTTCCTTGTATTCGTGAATATGCCAAATTAAAAGGAATTGCGATAGATTTTAAATTTTTAAATCATAAAAATCTTTAGTATGTAATATCATAAAGAGAAAGATATGATTGTTTGTTCGTTTGCATTAAATATTCACCCGAAACTACTATACGGGTTTTAAAAATTATTTTACTTACGGAAAGCTACACCACATCATTTGCGGGTGACATAGCCCGTAAATTATAGGAGCGAAGTACGGGAAAACTACTAGTGGAAAATAAAATAAAAGTATTTAAAAATATATAGCAAAATTCAAAGGGTGACAAGAATATAATTAAAAGGCAAATCCTGGATAGCTGTTTGAAAATACTATTGAGAGCTAATTAGTTTTGGATACCCATTTATAATTAATAAAGTGGATTAATTTATTTTAAAATATTCAATCAATTTAGAGAATAAAGTTGAATTCTGAGACATTAGATCCCATTTTTACTTACGCCTCAATAAAAAATCGAACTTCTAGAAAGAAAATTAGATGAATCACTCCACAATTATAGAATTAATAAATTTCATATAATTTAACCTTTCAAAAATATAATAGTGGCTAGTATTTGGTTGATTAATTTAAACAATGGTAACTTTTACAAAGTTCAGGTTATTTCCAAACTGTGATCTAACATTAAATTAATATTAAGAAGCTGGATTAAAGCATTCAGTCTGCAAAGCAAAGGTTAACAAACTTCGCAAGGCCTGGTTGATGGTTAGGTGACGAAAATGTTATTATCTTAAGCTCCTCTGTGCTTTGGAAGACAAGTTAAACTATTGGTCTCTACTGCAACTGCTAACACCCACTTGAGGATTAGTGGCCCGTGTGGCAATATGCGATCTAGAATCCTCATAAAATTTTGTCATTCTGCACTTTGATGCTACAATTATGCGGTAAACAATCAATTGCAGAGCGAATCGTGATCACGCCACTAAGTGAGACGAGGTGTATGATCATTAGTTTCGGTTCATCGAATTATCGTTAATGCAGTAGTTGTGATAAGTCGAGCGATTATGGGCGACAGGTTAGTTACCGTTAACGATCATATAAGCCTACAGTTTATGGACCAAAAACATTACTAAAAGTACTCTCTCATTAAAATATTAAAATTATTTTTTATGACAAATGCTTAAAAAATCCACTTGGTCCCTGGCACCCTGTGATTCGAAACCAAGACCTTTCGCAATCCGGGCTGCTGCAGGCCGGACTGCTCTAACCAGGCAGTGAGATTGATCCGTGTAACTGAAATGGAATCGAAATCTATAAAAAAGCCTTTGATAATCCGAGCGATTGCTTCTAATTAATTAAGCTTCTATAATCCTTAGCTAGACTACGGATATAACGAAGCCGTGGAATTTCGTAAGAAATTGTTATAACAAAAAATTCTATCAGTACTACCACTTGGTCCCAGCTGCATTTGTGGTCATAATATCTTCCAATCCGCATTGGGCCAGTGTGAAGTGGAGTTAACCTTCCATGAAAGGAAGGCGTGGTGAAGTGGGGATGTAAAAGAGCTGATAATGATGATATAATATAACAACTACTTTCTATGTGTAGTAAATACTCAAGTACACGTGAAACTATTGACTTAAATTATTTAACTTGCAAAATATCAAACTCAATACGACATGTATCACAATATGTTTACTATATGAACTTCATACAATATTATCGTAGATTAAACTTTGTTCCAAAGCTATTTTCACGGCAACCAGGTGCAAAATCTTCCAAGATGAATATCCCGAAATTACCTCTACAAAATCTGTGCCACAAAGGTGTTTACAAAGGACGTATCAATCACTAAGAAGTTTGACCATGGGTCAACGGTGATAACGCACGCCCCTGGGATATTGATAGCTCTGCGCGACTTTAGTAACAGGTAAACTTAGATAATTTCAAACTTCAACAGAAGAAGTTTAATATATTTTACTAAGAAACGCATTTAAGGTCACTGTAGAAGTAAAAGGTTTACCAATAGAACCTCATTAGAAAAAGCCAGCAACGTCTGAAAATAAGAGTTATTATGAATAAAAATAACTTGTTTACACAGATTTTTCTTGTCATAGCTGCGCTTCTTTACAATAAATAAATACTCATATATTTAATATACTATATTGAATACTTGACAAGCCAAATTCCCGAAGCACAAACAATTTAGTAGATTTCATTATCAGCATCGAGTCAAAGAGAACCGAAGACGGAAATTACGGAAATTGACTCTTAAACTAAGTCCTCAAACTATAAGACTTCAAAAGATAAAACAAAACACACACAACACCATTTTTTTCTTATTTATAATTGTGTTCAAGTCTGTCACAGTGCCTCAGGCGAATTATGATAATGTTCACGTATTTATCGCATCTCAATAGGATCACAACGACTATCTATTTGAAGTCCAATATTATTAGTACAATGTCTTTAATGGTAGCATGAATTGTATGATATATAATACATAGCATACTGGAAACTTAAATCCCATAGAGAACAGGAGAATCATCAAATGGACCTAGTTTAATTTAATGCGCGTTAAGATAATTGATTTAGACAGAACCTTAGACTAGACCAAACGGTTTAATGTGTCTTCTAATGCACAGACAAGTTCGAGATAATACATTTTGATTACTCTTCTTGGTGATCTTGTTACTTATCCTCTTTCTGTTGTATGGAAAATGCCGTACGCATAGATCATACAACCTAGGCGCAATGAATCCATTTGGTTCACGAATCCCATCTAATCGGTGCAAACTCGAAGTTTCACTTTCATACCTCGAAAACTGAGGGAAAGGACATGAGCTGAATAAACGAGCAATTTATTCAGGAGAACAAGTTAGAACTAACTTGAGCAATTTATCGTACGGCTACGTGCATAGTATGGGGGGGGCGAATACTTTATCTTCATAAAACGCACGAGTCGCACGCACGACCTAGCGGTGTGCGAAACAGTAAAAGAACTTTCAACAAGCGTTTTATGGAAAGGTCTATCGATTGCAATACTCTATTATATTTATGGTATTTTCAATTTTTGTACTAGTCTACCAGATTGTTGTTATCATCTGTTCTCTCGAAACTTCTAAAGTATTTAACATAATTTGACTATTGAGGTATCGATTCAAGTTTTTTGATAATCTACTGATTTTAAGCTAATGTAAAGTCACATCAAATTTAACATTGCAACCTATACTACATAAGATAAAATCACAAACTAAGCATTTTCATAACAACGTCGTATTAGGTATCAAGAGAAAAAAACTCATTTTAATTAACTGTTTCTCGGTCGGCTGAGGTTTGGTCTCTTGACAGCAAATAGTTATCACAAAATGGTTTAGAGATCCAATTAATACGATTAAGATCATATTCCATATATTTCTAGAAAACGCAGAAACCTAAAATCGAAACATACGAGTATTTCACTCGATTCGTTTCTCACAACCGAATTTTAAACTTGAAACATATTTATTCAATTTAAAAAATTCCGTTCAGTTTTCACCAATAGAATAGTACTCAAAAAGAAAACTGCAGCTGCATTCAATGTACAGGACGCATATAGACGGTGCTCCGTTTACATAACGTTGAATTCCGTAGTTCATACGTTACAGGAAATATTTGTGACTGAAGCAATTGTGTATATACTGCTGCGGAATTCTGATTTAGCGGGTACACAGTTTTGATTAATGTTCAGAACACGTCCCAGAATATCTACATTTGCAGGTACACACAATAGTGCACGGTGAATTTAAACCATTATTTTATTTAATATAAAATGGAAACCAATGATAGTGTTATTGATAGCAAAATAACTGTGGTAAATATCTTGAATGGGTTTAAATTAATTTTAAGAATCGGTCGGTGCATATTAAGTTTGATTATAATGATTGTACATTTGGCCAGAACTGACCAAATATATATAATAATTATATTCAAATTTACACACTCATATTTGCTCTGCTCAACGGATTTCCGTCAGATTTGCACGATCCTAAATGAAAACAATTTTATCTCAATAATAGTTACATCTTATAAATAAATCGTTGGAAATAAACTCGCCTTCTTATTGACGTTAAGATAACAACGTGACTTTAGTTAGAATACCATTTTATTCATCGTGGAAATGCTTTAAGCACAATCGCTGCCACTTAGCGACCCACAGGGGTGTTGTGGGACTTTTCTCCGTCCGCTGGGACGAGGAAAAGTCCAACAGACCTACCCGCCAGTATATGTCCAATAGACCTACCTGCCTTAATCAGAATAACTGATTGAACAATAATATAAAACAGTTATTTTCATAAAAAGGGTGCAGTTTAGCTGCCGCAGTATAAGAGTCTCTTATCTAAAAATTATATTTTAAATAAATAACTATTTCAGACACTAATGGCCCAACTTGGTTTTATTGTAAACATTTTATGTGAAATCAAGTATATTCATCAAATTCTATATAATTCCTTCTATCCAATATATAAAGAGCTGAGAAGCCTTAATGACCATCCAATACCCGTCTTGTACTAATTAAGTTACACCAAAGTTATTTTGATAATAGTTCAAACCTTTGAAGTTAGATAATCAACCTTCGTTATCAGCTATCCACAGAGCATCATCATGGACCGACATGTTTAAGTTGAACTACTCCGCAACTTCAGTCACGGCCTCCAGTCACCAAAGTTTATCAGGAATCTCATGCCCTAGTTAAAGTAGTAAGTTAAACAGAATATCTTCTTATCGAAGCCCCAAAAAATCAGGACACTTTCAAAGAAACAGTGTTGTCTTTATTAAAAAAAATATACAAATTATGTGACGGTAGATTTCAGATATCAATAATTAAGTTTCAAATTTATTGTAGAAATTCGCCTTTTATATGTAACCCGATGAGCTTCTGTATTTATTTTTAATAATTAATTAGACGTGTCAACTTGTTTCCTGTATGTAAGGGATTCTAATTCATTGTTTATTGTTAATTCTAAATTGGCTGTGTATTTTCAAAATGTTTGGCTCTTTAGATACTACATAAAAATTACGTTCAACGTATATGTATTAATGAATGTTCAGTGACGTCTTGATTAATTCTTCGTGCGACAGTTATTGGAAATATTATTAACACATTTGTGGTAACTTTGATAAAAACTCTATTCTTCAGTCAAGGTCATTCAGAGAGGATGAAAAGAAAAAAGACTATCTCAGTCTGTCTCACTACGCCCGGCAATGAAATAGATAAGGACAGAGAATACATTATTTCATCGTGCAAAGCTATTTTGGGTGAACGCACCCTCTTCACACTGCTTTCCATTTGTAGGTTAACAAATAGGTAAATAACAATAACGTAAAAATCATATTTACACATAGAAGCCCACACTAAATGTGCTAAATCCAACATTGGTTTGACCCATAATCAAACACGACGCTTGACGTTATAGCAATAAACAATTGTTATTTGAATGCCTTTGTGATATATGACTAAAATTTATGAGCGACAATACAAATAAACCCCAGTCTACATGAAATAAAGAGAGAATCAAGTTTACACGAATACCTACCGTCACAGAATGTTTTATGACACGTAATAGTATCGGCAACAAATAAGACACGTAAACTTTTACAACGGATCAAAGCAAAGCAGGAGTCATTTACTGCCATATATTTATTTGCCGTTTCGTTTATTAGCGTTTGACAGGCGTTTAGCGGGGAACCCCCGGTCCGCTGCCATAAACTGCTTTATGTCCAAGGAAAGTGATAAACCTGCAAACTTGTATTTACAGCTCGTAAAGTGAACTTCGTGGGCCGTTTATGGGATACCAAACTTTAAGTGGTCCCCGGAAAGATTCGGAATGAACGTCAATCAAATGCTCGGGTTGTATTTTGGTCGGTTATGTTTTTGATTCGTTCCTTTTAGAAGTTATAGCGTGATGCTCTTGGACGATAAAGGCGAATGTTGTTTATGTTACGATGTTTTTTTCTTTTTTGACAAAGATAATTACGAAACCTAACGTGAACCTCAAACTGATAGTTATATATGTTAATTTTGTATCTCCGATATTAGACTTAGTCAATGAAAATGGTTCTGTTGCTTAATCTATAGCACATCAGGCCAAACACACTAGACGACATGTTTTTTGCTTCTGGCAAATTAAATTCTATTCTTAATAAAAAATGCTTAAGAATCCTTTTTGTCCCTGGCACCCTGGAGATGGGAATCGAACTCACGACCTTTCGCAATACGGGCGACAGCTCTAACCACTGAGCTACCTAGGACCTAACAGGACAGTATAGCATTGTGAATGCAAAATTCACTTATAGTTCCGTCGATTGTGAAATTTATTTTGTACCTCTGTTATCATATGTTAAATCAAATTTCCATTTTGTAGTGATCTAATGTATTGGTATGTGTGTAATTACTTAAAATTAATACATCAGTGGCAATACAGATGATGACTGGGTAAAAAAAATGCAATTCTATTTAGTCCGTCAGTCAGATAATTAAAAAATATTAGATACGTATTTTTTTTTACTTCAATTTAACAAGGAATAGCTTAGATAACAGGCATTAAAGTTCAGGAGTGGGGGCTCGCTACATCACAGTTGAGTAGAAAACGTACTCTAACGTGACGTCATGCGAAATTTCAACTCAATGTAACGCCGTAATTTTATGATTACGAAAAAAATAAAAAAATACATGTTTAATATTTTTTAACACTCTACCTGACGGACAAACATACAAAAATTTGTCATCATCCCTATTACTTAAAATTTAGGACAAAATCTAACCGGCTAGTCGCATATATGATGCCTTAAACTTGCAAAGAGCGAATTTATTTGCCTCGTTCTTCTGTTGTTCTGAAAGCAGTTATTAATAACAAACTAAAATCTAAAATTATATCTTCCTCCATTTCAAAGCTCGGTGACACCGTAATACATATCAGATAATTAATAATAAAAACTTTGAGCTTTTATAATGTCTTTGAAAATAAACATTGGGCAAGCAGAACATATCTAATCTAATTTAAAAGCCAGAATCGATTGTAGAATTCCTTCGTTCTGTATGTATTATATTAGATAAAGTCAACGGACTTTATTATTCTTAACGAAGAATAGACCCTAGTTACGGCAAATTGACTTTGTGAAGGTCGTTTCCTCAGACGTTTGTCGTTCTGACTTTTGGCTGTCGAATATTAATAGCTAAATGAGTCCATGGCTCTTTATTACCTTGGCCATTCTTAGTTTTGTTTACAACTGGGTTGAATTCCGTGAAATTCCAATTTACTGTTGTCGGCAGCGAGCGTTCATTGGATTCGATTAAAGCATCGTTAGGTAACATATTGCTTTGCACTTAGAATGCATCGACGTTGAAAACCTACGATTGCGTATAGATGGGAAAACTTGGGATGTGTCTTGTTAAAGCTACATAGTTCAAATAATATTTTAATATACTAGGACATCTTCTACTTAGTAGAACCTACTTTTGGATTCATAAAAAAGAGGTCATAATATCAATAATTTAATATAATAGATGGCGTTATGTAAAATTTGAATGAGGAAGTAGTCAAAAAAACATTAGTTCCTGAAATCAAACTAGATGTCACTACAGTACGTTCTTGATTTCTCCATGACAACCGGGTTTTTTTTTCAGTTTAAAAGTAAATTTGTTCTCAAAAGTCTATAAACGACTCATATTCTGTTTGTACTTTTCCATATTTGTATTGATAAAAACTTTTCAAATTTCAGTTTTTTAATATGTCAACTTTTCAAATTTCAGTTTTTTAATATGTTAGTTAAAAGGAACGGAAATGACTGTCTTTGGTCCATTCGTTCCCTACAAAAATCAACTTTTGCTTGAGTCGCCATCTAGTGGAGGTGCTTTTTTGGTGCTTTCGTTTTTTTTTTAATACTTCCTCATTACGCTAACATTTGTTTTTTTATAATAAAATATATATATATATATATCGAATAAAATTATGTTATTGTTGTTCCTAATACAGAACTCTTTAGATCAGCTAGTTTCATTTTTAAATCACTAGCCGCTTCAGTACAACCGAAGCCAAAATTATACATACCTGAAACATATAGAGATATAACGTATATTTCGTTTGACACATTTACGTAGTAAAACTCACAGACCGCTTTTGTATCGAAAATATTAGAAGGAAAGTTAATCTAAAAGAGTGTGGGACTTAAAATAAAGATTGGCATGCTTTATTAGTATGATATGTGGAAAGAATGATGTACGTAAATAAGACGAAACTTTTAACAACGGCATAAAGAAAACATGTAGTAAAATCTAAGATAAATAGATAGAAAATTCTAGAATAAGAACACTATTGATACGAGTAGTTAGTATAATTAAATGTAAATTGATATTATAATAACAGCTGTATAGGCTCAAGGGCCTCTGTTTACTGTAACCCGAAACTGCACATATCCAAGACACCCTTAGTGATGAAGTATTCGATGAGTGGTGAAGCCTCGGGAATGTCAATTTACTCAATTCAATTGATGAAATGTAAAATGAAGCTTACTCTGTAAAGTTATATTTTGGCGGATCGTAGCGTGAATGTATCTTGTTTGTTAAATGGGTTAAATTTAGATTTAATATTTAATGCTATTGCCTCTACAGTATTACATTATTCTGTAATTGACGCGAGAATATGTCTTTCAAGATTGAAAATTATAAATCTGTGCATTTTAATCAAGTTCCACGTTTTATTATTCAAAGGCCAATTTCTATTTATTCACATAGTAGAATCAATAGAACTCTTTTGTATAGACTGTATCAGTATTTTTCAAACTTTTTTCGTAATAGAACCCTTTTGGATAACTTGAACTTGAATACCTACACGGAGCCCTAAACCGACATTAAATTTAGTTGAATTATAACGATTTTCAAATAGAAGATATTTTCTTAATGAAAATGCTTAAAAATTTTCCAGCCCCAGGTGCTTATTGTTCATTGAGTCTATTTTCCAGTACAGCATTGTGAATGCAAAATTTATGAAATACATATTTTACTTAAATTCCAATAATTGATTGCGATTGCGATCTCTTGTGGTATGAAATCGCTAATTATTGCCATCAATTGATCTCAGATTTGACAGTATTTCATCATCATCATCAGCCCTTTTACGTCCGCACTGCAGGGGCTCAGGCCTTCCTTATGGATGGTTAAGGAGGATGGGCTATGACCCTCCATGCTGGCCCAACGCGGATGGGAGGGTATTAACGACTGCAAATGCAGCCTCGATCAACGGCTTTACGTGCCTTCCGAAGCACGCAGTAGCTCGAGATAATAATTTTTGATCACCCATCCCGTGACCGACCCTTGCGAAAGTTGCTTAACGACAACGATCGCGGGCCGCTGCGGTTATCCACTACGCCACCTAGCTTCTCAGTATTTCTTATTTTTTGAAATATAATTATAATGGAAATCATTAACCAACTAGTCGTAAGTCTTAGCATGATTATCTACGATTAAAGAAATCCAAGCAAGATGTACCAGAAAGTTAATGCAATTCACCATTTAAATACTGATTTGGTGTTACGCACCTAGGGCCTTTATAATAGAGAGCGCGGACCAATCACAGGGTTAGTTTACGACCACAACTCTGACATTGTTCTATAACACATCTGTATCTGTATGTCAGAAAGCCTCTTATGCGTAAGCTTTACAGGCTGTCAGAGCGTCTGTCATTATTAAAACCTTAAGCAGGATTTAGGAAAGTATTAAAAGCAATATATAGACACGACGAATAACTTACTTATTCACAAATTATAAGCTCAATTTCTTATCCATCCAGCGGAATTAAGTCTGTTATGAGAATTCACTGGTTTAATCAAAAGTTCCACACAATATAAGATGAAGATGATTAGTATATTTACATAAAACAGACGGTAAGTTAATTAAGTATAATAAATTATGTTAACACGATTTACTCTTGTGAATCTTTCTCATAAAAAATCTTATAAGAGTATATTAGCATGGAACATACAGTATTTTATGATTAGCAATGTTCTAGAAATTAAATTATGAAAATAATTTAATGAAATATGCAGAAAATAAAATAATAAAACAAAGGTTTGCTTTTCTACTGAATGAATAACGCCATGATCATATCAATGTTGGGTTCCGTAGCGATATAAATTTAAAACATATATATATTATGTATTATAAATAAGAATTTCTGCATTGTGAAATGTAAATTAAACATGTTTTGAAACATCACTTCAAGCCCTTTCATGTGAGATATGATTTCGTTATTATAACTTATAACAAATTAGTTTTCTTGAATTTGTACTATAAAAAAACCACTTGCCAAAATTCATAGTTTGAAATGGGTACTTAGTGTTGACCTAGGTCAAGTACCCAATTACAATTCCTGTGAGAGTGTCTAAAAATGTTTTACAGTTTCAAGGGACTGTGGGCCTGTACATATAGGTATATAACTTTTATTTCAACTGTATATCTTCACGCATATCCGAAATAATTGGTCTCAAAAATAGACAGACGGACAACAAAGTTATCCTACATGACTTCACATCTTTCCTTTTAAGGTACAGCATAACTTACAATTAAATTCAAACCCTACCAAAAACTATCCTTAGGACTGATTATCAATATAATTAAAAAAGTTAGAAACTGTAGATTCGGCCGCTTTGCTAGGAATAGAGATCGATAGAAATATTAATTGGAAACCTCATATCCAAATGCTATCTAATAAGCTGTCATCATTTCTATATGCTCTGAGGTAGTTGAAACATGTCTCTAATCAAGAAACAGCCCTCTCTGCTTATTATTCTTTTATCCTTATTTAAAAGTCTGAAAATTGTTACTCTGTCTAACTTATATATTTTTTAAGTCTGTAAATTTGACAAAAAGCATATGGATTTATATTCCCCGGTAAGCTACTATAATAAACTAACGGTCCCTTTTACAAAAATGAAATTATATTCAACAGCCCCCCATTCAATTCTAATTAAAATTTACAATCAAATACCAAATTACATTACATTAGAGGTACATTAAAGAGCACGAAAAAACGAAAGCTTTTGAAAATCACTTGAAATTATTTCTTATAAATAAAAACATTTATAGTCTCTCGGAATTCTTTGAGAATAAGAGCCCGACGGAACTAAAATATTATAAAATCCAATTAATATTATAAATGTGAAAGTTTATTTGTTTGGATGTTTAGATGTTTGGATGTTTGTCGGTCAATCACGCCGAAACTACTGAACGGATTTTGATTAAATTTGGTATACAGATAGGTTATTAGCTGACTTAGATAATAGGATTTTTTATCCCACTTGACATTTCCCTAGGGTCCACGCGGGCGAAGCCTCTGGTGAAAGCTAGTAAATATATAATAAAGTAACTTCCCAATAATAAATTAAAACTCATTACTTAAACTAGACTTATGATATTGTTATCTATGTTATTAATGCTATATACATTTGCTACACCCTTATATGGTGTCACACTAACTGTAAATCAAAAACAATATCTAATAAATACTTGTGACATGCAATTTGTGAAATAAATAAATGAATCCTAAAAACAGAATATATATATGAAATTCGAAGTTGTAAGTTTGATTTAAATTGCATAACAATGTTCAATCTTATGGGGTGGTATATACACACGAGTTGTAAGTTTATTGTTAGAAACATGAAAGCAGAAACCGAGTTCTCAGTTAAGATTACACGTTGCGGTATTCAGTTGTAAATCTATGCAAGAACATGAAGCAAGCTGAACTGCGCAATTTGCTTTAGAAATTGGCCGAATGGGTCTTAGTGAATATTATAGCGTTCCCAATAATTATACATCTGTATAGTTGTTGGTGTATTTCCTTATTATATTTTAGGCATTGGTTGATTATTTCACTAACTGAGTCGTTCTTACGCTTGGGAACATCTACACGTAAGGCCTTAATTTTAAATTATGGTCAGACTAAAGTAGAAAAATAGCTTTTTTATTATGTCTCAGGTTAGGCTCAATTAATCTTATTGAATATTATAGCGTCCCCAATAAACATCATCGAATTGTTATCAATATCTTGATTTAAATTTTTACCTGCATGTCTGAAAGAACCTTTTTTTGATTACAAAATGTGTTATTTCCGAAAGGACAAGGTACAAAGAGAACTATTTTTGGTAACGTCAATTGGCGGCATCGATCTGATTTCCCAGATACTTGTTCTTGTTTTAGAACACTTCTCGATTAGTAGTTGATGCATAACTAATGGCATACATCTGTATTCGTTAAACAAATATATAGAGACCTTGATTAATATATAAGATACAATATAATAAATCTAAATATAAAATGTTTCCCCTTGAGCTACAACCCCGAAGTCTACGAAACATCAAAAGACATCAAATGAAATACGTTGACAGAATTGTACTTTCTTGTCATCTTTTTTGAAAGATGTATAATACAATATTTTTATATAAAAAAAAATTCTTAGAAATCCGATGATTTTTCATCTCAAATAATTCTGTACGAATAACATGTCTTTTCGAAAATGAATCGAAAAGTTATTTTCAAATCTTACAAGGATTCTGAGTATTCCTTTATAGTTAATCAATAGTAAAAGCCAGTGTTGTATATAAACTGTCGATGACAGCTTTGCCAGTCTCTTTTGATGAGTGATTTAGTGTATTTTTTTAATTTTAATATGACTTTTGTCACTTTTTGTTTATCGTTTGTCTTTATTTGCTAAATTAGGCTTTTCATCAACTGCAGTCTACGTGCTTGATGTCGATAGCAAAATTGTATTTATCTTTTTATACACAAAAAAAAACAACTTTTTTTTTACTATTTTTAGTGATAAATTTTCATAAAATATTTTAGTTTTGTTTTGTGTACATACCATTGCCGGCACATATATACGACATAAATGAAAACGTTCAGTCAAAATAAAACTTCCTGACATATTCTTCAAGATATTGGCCAAGATACAATTTTGTTACTCGAAAGGAAATGACAAAAAATTCTATGTATTTGGAATGCTGATGCAATGCGTTTATATAATAAAAGGAACGATGAACCTGACATTGAGCAGAACGTTCAATAGAATTATACCTACTTTAAAAGATTTGAATATTCTAATGAATTCCCATCGCAAAAAGTTCAGCAAAATAGTCACGCAAATGCCTTACATAAAATAATAATGCCTAACATTTGCCAATTCATTTACCCTGATGAGAGCTAAAACAACAACTACATTAAAGCTTACAATAAAACAAGTATCAGATGATAGATGATGTACTTAAAATAATATAGATAAATAATGATTACTAAAGGGTGACTGAACAGCGAAAACGAAATCTGTAGGGTTCCAGGTTTGATTCCCGTTCGGTACAATGTAGAAATAAATTAAATCGTTATTGTCTCAGGTCTAGATGTTACAGTCAATAGCACACGAGATTATACAATAATTTCTCCATTTAATTTTAGATATTGATACGAAGATATGCCCCCATGTGTACCGTCGTTGATTTCCATTGCACAATGTAAAAAAGCTGCATTTTGTAAAACTAATATTATTTATTACCACAAAAGAAAAACAGAATCGCTTATAGGATCAATTGGTTGTTCATCTGCATGATACATCCGATTAAGAAGCTACTGGACCGAATGCGTTGAACATGTATATACGGTTAGTGTAGCGACCGTAAATAATCTTTAACTTTGAAGCTATTCGGAGTAAGACATATTTAGGAAACAAGCAAAATTTGACCATCCCCCTTCTCTCGGGACCTTCGCTGAGCGATTTTATAGTATGACATGAGGGAGGAGCGCTAATCAGGCCGCTGGACAAACGTAAAACCTTAGGATACAGTGAAGCGAGACATACTGAGTGATGAGACTACCTTATCTTATACAGACCACGAAATGACAGGGAATTGATTTACTTTTATTTTTAAGTTATATTTAGTGTTGAGTATTTGTGTTGGCTCTATAAGATAAATCTCTACTAATATAATTAAGTACAGAAGCAAAAGAAGGAATTATTAGGATATAACATTTTATAACAAAGAAATATTCTTTCTTTTGCTTCTGTGCCAATTTTAAAATCAGTTAGTAATAAAGACGAGCAATAATAAATCATTCTATTCTTATAATACAACGCAAAAAAACTTGGGTTGTATAATATATTTAAAATATAATAAACAATAACCATAAATGCAAACAACTAATTACATTTTACAGCAATAAAAATGATATTTTAAATGTTAAGCTAACCTACTCTTTTTGTGTAAGCATACTAATGGCTGTGCTAACGGTATGTTTGTATTAGCAACAAGTGGTATAAAAATTAATATTCTCTTTATAGATATATTAAATATCTCTAAGGATTTTTGATAACACGATAATTATTCTAGTGTAATTACGGTCAATTACAAAACAGTACCAATTAGACGAGTTTAAGGTACCTTAAACGAATCCCCAATTCAAGCGTGGGTAATCAGTAATTATCAGCTTCGAAACTTCGTAAGAGACTACGAATTGTATGACTGAGAGGATCAGTGAGGGAACTGGAACGAGATAGACAAACGTCAAGCCCCTTATCAAGTCCAATAAAGCGAAACTTGGCTATCTGGATGCCTGTGCTGTGATAATGCCACCCAGTATTCCATTTTCAGAAGGTGTGAAATGAAAAACAATAGATTAAATATCAATCGGTGTACGGGCAGACAAATACATAGAAACGTATGGAGCGGACGAACGATGTGCGCTTCGTGTCGTGGTTAGTCTTACACTGGGGATCGGGAAGACTATTGCTGCAAAAAACACGCGAACAATAGGATAGCATTAAATAGCTGGTACAGCGAGTAAGTTATACTTGCGCATGGTTAATGCTATGCGTTTTATAGCTTAGATCTGATAATATGTAGTAAGTAATGTATATATCATAAATAAATTGATTTTGAATAAGAAATACACATAGATAAAATATAAACATATAATATGAGACACCACCACTATATTTTCATATACATCTTACAATTTTCGACCTCGGGACTCAAAAACCAAAAACTGCACTTTTATAGTTATCTCTTCATAATAAGTTGAAGTCAAAAGAACTCTCGCAAGGGACGGTCAGGATGGGTGACCAAGAAATTTATTATCTAGCCATCTTCCATGCTTAGGAATGCACGTTAAGCCGTGAGTCTCAGATGCATCTGCAGTATTTATAACGAGTTGTATCATGGCTCATTCTCCCTATTTAATTATCCAAATCCAAATTTCCAATTATCCAAAAAAAAAAGTATTTAATATTCTGACTGATCAAAAAATTAGTCACTATCCCTATTGTGATGCACAAATACAAATTGTGTTAAACTGTAATTTCAATGAGTATGATAAAAGAAGTTGACAAATTGTTACATGTAAAGGAGTCTTATAATATTATTCCATTGATTACACGTGTCGGAATAACGTTAAAGTAACCCGAATTCAAAATTATATTTGTTTATAGATAGATAGATAGGTAGATAGAAAGATACAAAGATAGATAGATAGAGGGTCAGATAGATAAATAGATAGATTTTCTTTGTTTGGATTTAGTTTAGAGATTGGTACAACAGAACTGGTACTGTCGTCGTATATTATAAAATGATTGTGCATTTTCAACTCTTTTTGTCTTACACCCAAGTTATACTCGTACCTGTACACCCTCTTCAAATGCAAACGTGCACAAGCTCCAAAAATCATGCTCAACCACTATCATCTTTACCTATACACTTTTTCGACCGTTACGGGGGATCCTCAGGAGTTGTTTGATCTTTTCAGTGGTCCTCACTTACTAACTAACTGAATGATCCCAAAATAACAATGTATCCCTTCATAGGCAAATCACCAGCTACTAAACTAAATTGCTCATTTCGTGTCGCCGACATGTCGCCAACAAAGTTTCCGGCAACAAACAAAGCCGCAAACTCACTAAAAACAAACTAAGTGGGTCGAGTTCTATGGGCGAATCCTGTTTGTAAAGGGTAAGTCACACTGACCAAGTGTCCATTGTCCATGTTTAATTGAAAACTCCCTGTTGTAGGGCAGATGACCCAGTTTTAGTCACTAGCCCCCTTTTGGCCATTTTCTAATTTACATATTGGCAAATATAATACTTTACCGTACACAGACTTGAAAATGTTGATCTATGGCAAAGTTTATGCTTCTTTTTTTCTATTCTGTGACTAATGTAATGATATACCATTGACAACTGCGATTGATACATCAAACATGCGGTTCTCTTTGTCTCAAAATTTAAAATGGCCGAAATCGGGTCATCTGACCTATGGCTTACTGCTGTAACGTTATATTTTTAAGTTGTTAGTTTTTAGTTCAATAAAGATTATTCTTATTATTAAGTGGGATAAAAAGCAAGCAATGCAACAAATTTCATCAAAATCTGTTTAGCAGATTATACGTTAAATAGTAACAATCTATCCCTATGTTAATGCAAACTTTCATATATATAATATATCTTAATCACTGAGACACATTTCTAAATTGTCTTAGATCTGTGTACAGTATGAAGGATTTAGCTATTCATCTTGGGAATAGTATGGGATGTTGTCTAATACTTCTTATTATTTTTTTTTATTAAAATTAAGGATATCTAAATAAAGAGTGGCTCCATCCCTTAAAATGCAAAACACAAATAACTTTGTCGTGGACTATTATTTACCTGATCAAAATCAAAAGATATGTCATTCATCCATGATCAAAATCGTAAATGGTACCAAGAAATTCGGCAAACGCTAAAAATATTTCGAGAAATATCTTTATAGAATACCTCTTCCTTGACATTCGTTATTTTCTTGAAACGTGCAATTATTGTTATAGGTATATCAAGTAACCAGTTATTACTCAAAATTTTCATCAATCTCAATTTTTTTATAAATCGTCAGAGAAAAATAATCCAATTATTTCCTCTCGTATATCCTTGTTTTTGTCTCTTTGATATATGTTTTCCAATATAAAAACTATCGTTTACCTTTTCCTTAATATTTTCAAGGATATCATATAATCCTCATGTCAAATTTCATTTAAATAACAAGTGGAACAGTCAGACAGAGTTCGCATTTACAATACCTACCTATAGGCCGTCTTACTCCATAATATTATAAATCCATAAACTAGTGCTTTTCTCTCGACTTCGCTTGTAAATTTTAATCTATATCACCAGTATTGTGCAGCTTTCATGAAAGAATTGTCATCGATCGATGTTTCCGAAGATTCCACCTAAAAACAAAGTTAAGAAAGTACCTCTATAATATAAGTATAGATATTTTCTACGTTATAACAAAGTTATTAATTGATAATTATAATTTAATGTTAGGGAGGTTTGTTATCAAATAATATCCATATATCATTACGGAAATTGTGGGTTGTATCTTTTGTCGAACAGTGTAAGGGAGACAAAGCGATTGAAGCATAGATAAAAGGTTGTATCACTAACGAGATCATAAACAATATACGCCAAAGGCAAATTGATTATGTAACTTCTAAGTAAAACAACGGCGCTGCATCGTTAATACATTTACGTGAAAATTTTGTTATACCTATACTGTATCTTCTTTAACAAGAGATTTAATTATCATATCCAAACTATTTTGCATTCATAATGCTTTAATAATATTATTTGAAAAATGCTTAAAAAATTCCTACTAACTAGTTCCAAATTCCAGATGGGACTCGAACCATAATCTTACGCAATATGATTGACCTAACCATTGATCTACCCGAAACCTAAAAGGACTAACAAATTGTCTGAACATCATTAAAGAGATTAAAAGTTAAAGTAGTTTATTCAGTACTTTTCATTGGGTCATTGGGTCTATATTATTAAGTTTTAAGTCTCTTTTGACTGATGTGATCCATGTAAGTAAAGTCCTTCCGCGCTTTCTCGCTGCATTTTTGTATTCGAGGGCTTCTCTAGTTAAATCTCCTCATAATAAAGCCATACCACTAAGTCGTGACTCTACGAACTTATCTTGAATAGGCGTTACTTTAAGCATCCCTCCCAAGTAAGGATTATGTACTTTATCTAGTAAACTGACTCCAGCAGACCACCTGGAAGTCAATTTTGCGTTGTAATATCTACCTATAGTTCAATATTACTATATATCTGTCTCCATTAACATGTGAGGAAGACATTGTACTAATAATATGTGACATACTATCAATTGTAAAACGCAAGTAGTTGAGAATATATTGAGATGTGATTATTAGCAGAATTGATCTGCTGAGCATTACGGCCACATGCAGGGTGTCAAATTGTTGTTTGAGACCATCCTGCGCCATATATCATAGCAGTCCTCACAGCGATCTTATATATTTTCCCATTTAATAAATCGATTTTATAAAGTGAAACTTTAAAGAGCTTAATGGGATTAACATTAAGCTCATAGGATAGGTCATCAAACATTTGTTCACATTTTAGTACCCACCAATCCGTGCTAAACCGTGAGTTTCTCTCTCTATTTGATACCAACCAAAAGACTTGTGCCCCAGCAGTGTGGATATTTACGCTCATGATAACGATAACTCATTTATACAAATTAATAAACAATATCCAGAAAATAACATCGTGTTTATTTGTTATTTAAATAACTGTGATATAATAGCATATAACCTTTGACTGATGATGCAAACGCCTCACTGTCAGCTATGACTCTAATAGAATAAATCTTAGCGATTTCATGGCGATATGACTTTTGATAGATAAACGACTAAGTTGGTAACACTGCTGTTGAATCCATATTAATTATTCTTTCATTGTTATTAAAGTACATGTCAAAGCAGTAAAACAAAGCGAAATATCGCTTAAATGCCGCATCCTATGGCTAGGGTCATGGCTAGAGAGTTAAGCGGTCGCACCCCGGGTCTTGGCTTTAGCATTGTGGCTCTCTCTAATTCAAGTTCGAGCTTTTCCGAAACCACACTAACCCCTGTATTGTGCGCTTTTATAAATAATTAGCTTTGCCCGCGGCTTCGTACGAAATTCGCTCGAAACAAACTTTGTATATATAAGCAATCCTTGATATTACATATATAAAAAGAAAGTTTATGTTCCGTGTGTATTTCTTTTGTATAAGTCGAAAATCTTTTAATGGAATTAATTAATTTTTTATGCTGTCTTTGTATATTTACAAATGAATAGTTTTACTGTACTTGCAGAACTTACCAGAACTCTCTGTTTCCTTTAGATCGAAATCGAATTATCCAATCGAAAAATGCCTCAGAAGTCGAAGATTGTAGAATATTGTTGATTAGTTGTAAACTGACATGTAATTATGTGTTTATAAAAAAAATAAACGTCAATTTATGAATTTATAACTCTGTATTTAAAATGCGACATAAATAAAGTATAAAATAATTCAAGAAAATTTAATTGAAGTTGGAGAGGAGATTTTTCACAGGTTATTAACATTATTCATACATCCTGATTTCAACAAAAGTTTCCTATTTATTTTTCACTTTTATTAAACTATTTTGAATTCGGTATTTTTTTTGTAAATATTTTTATTATTTCTCTTTTGCGTCCATTAATATTTAATAGATAAAACCATATTTACATAAACTTAATTTTTGTCTCGGAAATTATTAAAGGGGCTTTTTAAATCTTTTTTTTTTTTAATATAAACAACGGAATTCCATTATAGTCGGAATATAATCGAACGTATTTCGAACAAACTTGAGGTGTTCATTAAATTGATAGCTATAAAACAAAAAATGTAACTCTGGAAAAATAAATGAACAGCCATAATATTTATAAAAAAAATATGTAGTATTTCATTAATTAAATTTAAATATTCTAATTCTTAGATAGGCAAATTAGGACATTAAGTCACCGACCGGTCAACCTTTCCATCCAATTTAAATTTAAAGAGGTTATTGTAAACCTTCAGAGGTCCAATCTTCGTAATTAAGTTTTTGTAAATAATTTAATATACCCGGGTGGTTTTTGCCCGTATTTCACCCGTGCCAGTTAAGTGCGTGTTACGTGCGCTTATGTTAATCCGTGCGGCCGGCCGTTTTGCATAATTACCGTCTAATCACCGAAACCGTTATGCGTCGGTGAATTTGTAGTGGGAAAACAAGCATTTCTTTATAAAAAAATTTTAAAATAATTTTAGAAAATTAGTACCGGTAAATTTTTATATGTATACAATATAGAATAGGCACCAATATATGACAATGATACTGAACTTAAAATAGTAATAAAATAAATTGAATTTTGTATGTATCGCAAGCACGCAGCCAACGACTTTCACAGTGCAATTGATGATTCTGTTATAACTATCTATCTATAAATCTACATCTTCACACCAAAAGGGGTAGGCAAAAAGGACCAAAACTAAGATACTGGAAAATTATTATAACATGAAACGGATCAAATTCGCGAGTCCTTGTTACTGGGAGAAAAGAAAGACAAAAGCCGTATTGTGCGGAACAAAGTCACTTTCAATTAATTAATCGAAACACGGATTATTGTAACTGTCCATCAGTTTCATTATAATACTAAAATTTCGTTAAGAAATTAAATATGATTGAATTGAGAGGGATTCTTATAAATAAATTTACGTCTGATGTCCACTAAATATGGCATATAAAGATTTAGTATCTAGTTTGTAAAAGTGTAGCTCGCAATCATATTTAGACTCCTATCTACTACTTCTACTCCTACTCTTAAAAGTGAACGTCCACTGTGTCCGCACGCTCGCATCGGCTGCACGATACGCAATGGATTTTCCATAGCTTTGTAAGAATTTGAATAGTTCCCCGTTCACTATCTGTATCGGCCGCACCGATCACATGCATTATACATATAATAAAAAAATGCGATGCGTACCAAGGACGTTATACTATAGGTTATATCCATAGAGCTACTACTATACATTACTTTGGAGCTTTTTGTCGAAACGAAACTATCAAATGGACTTTCTATTAAAAAATATGGATTCAGTGGACGTATAGAATCGGCACATTCGTAAACTCCATTACGTAACGTGCCTCCGTTGCGGGGGTATGTATATAGTGGACTTTCACCTTTAAGCGACATTCGATATATCCTCAACTTTTCCGTGATTATATTCTGCTCTGACTTTATAAGGATTTTAACATATTTGTCTAATGTAATAATGTACTTTGAGTTTCATATCATTTGAGCAAATATTTAATGAGAACATATATGATTATGTTAACGTGTGTGTGTGTGTGTGCGCATGTGTGTGTGTGCGTGTGCGTGCGTGTACGTGTGTGTGTGTGCGTGTGTGTGTGAGTGTGTGTGTGTGTGTGTGTGGGGTGGGGGGAGTGGATATGCATAACGCATTTCTCAGCGTTACAAAAAAGAAATACTATTTAGTCCGTCAGTCAGATAATAGAAAAAAATGGTTTTACTTCAATTTAACAATAAATAGATAACAGGCATTAAAGTTAAGTGGGAACTCGCTACGTCACAGTTTTGTAGAAAATGTACAAAAGCGTGACGGCATGTTACATTCGTCGTCATTTATTGATTACGAAAAAAATATAGAAATACGTGTTACATATTTTTCAACAATCTATCTAATGGCCAAATAAACAAAAAAATGTCAATATACCTATTCTGAAAAAGGATTCTATATTTCAATACTAGATTTACTGCAAGCGAACAAAGAGGTTCTAGACAATTTTGATATTTGATGCTTTAAATCTTACAAAATAAGAAAATAACGAACCGATCTCTAACCAAAGTATTCCAAGCCTTTTATTTAGATCATTAGTCCTAATTTCTCAGAATGTTGTAAGGGTAAGTGCTAACATAATAGTATAGTTTATTTGTCAAATTAAACCTAGTTTCGTAACCCTATATTCGTGCTATATAAATTAAAAATTAACCTGATATAAAAAGAGTAAAATTTTTATAAGGCGCACTTATTAAAAAATATAAGGCAGAAATACTGAACTTAGAGGTCAAAATTCGCCTTAAAAAATAGTATTTTCCTTTTATAACTTTAACAGAAAGAAAGAAAGAAAGCAATTTTATTGGACTTACAATCGGGACACTCATAAGAAACATATCGGTTTGGCACAAAAGTAATGAGACACTTGGTTTAAGTTTTTACTTTTTTATTATTATTACAATAAAAAAAGTTTAGTCAATGATGTAATTACCATTAGTATCTAAGACTTCTTGCCAACGATCCGGCAAAGTTTGGATGCCTTTTGCCCAGAACTCTGATGGCTGTGCCTCGAAAAAGTTGTTCAACTCCGCCTCTACGTCAGAGAAATCATTAAATTGTTTACCCCGCAAATGCTGTTTCAGGGCTCTAAACAAATGATAGTCTGATGGGGCGAGGTCTGGGGAATAAGGTGGGTGGGGTATCGTCTCCCAGCCCAAGTTCTCCAACTGCCGGCGAACCACAGATGCGACGTGAGGTCGAGCGTTATCGTGCAGTAAAACTACATTGACTCGTCTTCGTCGTTTTTTCTTGATAGCGGCAGATAATTTGGTAAGCTGGGTTGAATATTTGTCAGCGTTTATAGTTTCATTGTGTAATAGCTCATAAAACAGTATGCCTTGCGCATCCCAGAAACAGCACAGCAGAATTTTTCGGCGGTTCTTTTGACTCGGCTTCGGTTGAGTTGGTGGCGTTTCTTCTCGAGGCAGCCAAAAAGCACGACGTGTATCGTTCTCGTAATAAATCCATGATTCATCTCCAGTAACCAGATCTGACAAAAACTCTTTACGTCGGGGTCGCAGCAAAAGTGACTGACAGATAGCGACACGGACTACACGACTGGCGTCTGTAAGGATGTGCGGTACACACCGAGCCAAAACTTTTCGATAACCAAGCTCATGCAGATGGTGTTCCACGGCGTGGTGACTGCATTTAAGTGATTCCGCTAATTCACGAGTGGTAGCATCCGGATTCAACTGCAGTTCGCGGCGCAAATCGTCATCATTCACTGCGGGTGGTCGCCCTGAGCGTGGCTGACTTTCAAGGCTCCTGTCTCCTGATTTAAAACGGTCAAACCATCGGGACACCGTCGCATGGCTTGTACTTCCAGCGCCTAATGCATTGTTGATATTGTCAGCCGCAGCCCGCGCACTGTGGCCTAACAAGTACTCGTATAAGTATAGTGTTCGAACTTGTCGCTCGTCCATTTTTCTTCAAACTGACTAAACAAATCGCGAGCGTGGCTTTATATACCCTACACCAGAAGTACCTAGAATGTTCTACAACATTCTAGAATACTATCGAAAAAATTGATTTTAAAAAGGAAATGTTATAGATTTTTCTAGTGTGTCTCATTACTTTTGAGCCAACCCAATAATATAAAAAATAGAATAAAAACTACATAAAGAAAAAAAAAAACTAAAAAATAATGTCACGATAATATATAGAAACAATAAACAAAAAGAAAAAGATATTTCTTTACCTGTCCCGCTCACTGAGTGCGTCGTGCGAGGCCAATCAGGGTCGCAGTCTCAGCGATTTCTTTTGCAACATTGCAGTTACAATGCTGCAAAAGCACTGATTTTCTGACAGCGCCCTTAACAGCGTAACCTTCGTGCAAAGTATAGTTACAGGGCACACTGTTTTTTCTTCACATCTTAATTTAAATATAGATGTAATATTGAACAAAACAATCTTAGCTACAAATGACCAAGACAGGAGATGTTCAATTCGATATATATATATTAATTATAATCAGGAGATTCAAGGTTTTTGTTTGTTTAAAGGTGTTGTTTTAAAAGGTGTTATCTTCAGATTTGGATATTATTGGGCTCTGGGTTTAAAATATGTATTTTAAACCAGCAGCGCTTTTTACCGATTTTAATAATTTTATGCTTATATTTTCAAAAGTATATCATAATTTGCTTCGATAAAGAATTAAAATTTTGAAAAAATTTTATTAACATTATTTTGGAAAAAAAAAAGTTTTTTTGATAAAAAGCATCCATTCTATCCGAAATAAAAAAGAAAGTATCAATAAATAATAATAATAATAATAATATCATTTATTTCAGACAAATACAGTCCATAGGGTTAGTAACAAAAACCTTAAAACTAAGTTAGTTACATAAAAGATTAATAAATTATTATAAACACTTAAGTATCATAAATAAAACCTCATTCTGAGATTTTCTTGTTGCTAGTTAATTTTTTTGCAATAAGCCCATCGACCTCGTAAATTGCTTCGACCTAGCAACATTCATCTTGCAGAATGACAATGAGTGTTGCCCACCTTTCTCATTGTCTACTACATGAATAACGAAGCACATGCGAGGTTTGACAGTGGGCAGTGAGCCAAGATTTTCTAAACTTTTTTTAAATAGCCATTGGTGGAATGGAAATGTTACGGACGGCGGACATGAAGACCCTTCCCCGCAACCTCACCCCCGCAACGAGTGGAGGGGGCACACCACGGGCAGCAGCGACGGGAGCACCCCCCCGCGACCTCCCCGCCGCATAATGGAAGGGGCACCGACATAACATGAATCTATTAGGTCAATTAACGCGTTAGGATAGTAGCTAAGTGCGAACGAACAAATCCCACTTAAGTAAACCCGATTTGTATGAAAGCATGCCTACGAACGTTTTCGTACTTTGTACTGCAAATAAGAAGAAAGAATAAACGCCTTCAAATCTCCAAACTGTTGTTTCCATCCCAACAGTTTTCGCTGGTCCTTCAAGAGCCGGATAAGGAGTTCGCTGATTCTTCAGAAGCCGGATAGGAAGATCGCCGAGCTACAGTTTGCTCGTCCGAAGCCGGAAAGAAGAAAGCGTGTTCTACGAGCGTCGAAGCACTGTACGTCGGTACAGAGTACGTCGGTACAGAGTACGTCGGGTACAGAGCACGTCAGGTACAGAGCACGTCAGGTACAGAGCACGTCAGGTACAGAGTACGTCAGGTACAGAGTACGTCGGGACAGAGCTACGTCTCAAGATACAGCAAGATGCCGCGAACAAGAAGCACCACTAAGGACGACCGCGCCACCGACGCATTACTGGAGCAAGCACGCCGTGGATTATATGAGCTGCCACCCGCTTCACCCTCTGTGGTCGATGGAACAATGACCGCTGAACGCGAGAGGGGTCCTATTCCCGTCGGAACCAGGGAAGAAAAGGACTTTGAACAAGGGGCCACGGCACCAATCACAGAGAAGCAGCGTACTCCTACGCGTCCGGCATCGGTTCGATCTTCGGCTAGCACTGCGGCACGAATTTTGAAAGCCGAATACGAAGCCGAAAAACGGCTGTCGGAAATAAAGATCCGTATGGAGACGGAACTTATGAAGAAGAAGCTGGCATGGGAAAAAGCGGTTATACAAGAGTCGGACAACGAGAGTATCGCCGACGATACGAACGTCGAGGAACGCATCGACACATGGCTAAACCAAAGCTCTTCCATCGCGCAACACACGGAGCAAGATTCAGCGCCACAACTGGAACGAGAAGCAACGAGAACAACGCCACACCGCGTATCACGACGCGCTCCCTACATCAATGCAGGGGGGGAGCCCGAAGCGCACGCTGCAGAACCACAGCCACAACGACGACGATCGCCGTCAAGACAGCAACGGGGCATGGAAAAGCTGGCAGACGTGCTAGAGAAAATGATGCACGTCAGATCGCCGCCGAGACAAGCAACCGAACTACCCCTATTCAGCGGATCACCGATGGAGTGGCTACCGTTCAAGGCCGCTTTGAACGAATCCACGCAGCTGTACAAATTTACGCCGATGGAAAACCTGGCGCGACTTCGAAACTGCCTGAGGGGGGAAGCTAGAGAAACAGTATCGGCGCTGCTAGCAACCACTACGGACCCGGCTGAGATCGTACAAGTTTTAGAGCAGTGTTATGGACGACCAGAAAGCATCATCTGCCACGTGCTCGAGCAGATAAGAAGATTACCGAAGCTCGGAACCACCGCCGCCGAATGGAACGCGTTAGCGGTTAAAGTTCAAAACATCGTCTGCGTTATGAAGCAAATTGACAAGAAAGGATACCTCTCAAACCCAATGCTGGTGCAAGAAATAGTAGCGAAGCTCAACCCATGCGTCACTTCAAAATGGTGGGACTACGCAGACCACGGATCGGATCAAGAACCAGAGATCGTAACGTTATCGAAGTTTCTCACGCGCGAAGCAAATAGAGCATTCCGACATGCACACATGTCAACGCCCAGCACGATTACGAAAAAAGAAGATAAGAAACCTTTCAACACGGGAGCAACGCGACGAGCGGCAACGCACAACATCACACAAGCAACCGAGCGTCGCTACTGCTGCTGTTGCCGGGGCGATCATGAGCTACCCAAGTGCCCGCAGTTCATCAAGATGAACACGGACGACCGATGGGCGCTTGTCAAAAAGGAGAAAATATGCTTCAAGTGCATAGCCGCGCGCCACCGACGAACATCGTGCAGAGCAAAGCTGTGCGGCCAGAACGAGTGTCGCCGACCCCATCATAGACTGCTGCACGCGGAGGCCGCACCTGCACCCGCATCGACGTCCGCCGACACCACCGAGGAGTGTCAAGAAAAGAAGACTGACGTCGAGACCGTCGCCACCACAGTCGGCTCCGAGAAAAAGAAAGAAGTCCTACTGAAGGTGTGCCCGGTCGTCATCAAGGGACCGGCCGGCGAAGTACGAACCTACGCGTTACTGGACGAAGGCTCGACGGTTTCGCTAATAGACAGAAGATTAGCGGAGGAACTTCGCGCCGACGGCCCCACGCAGACCATCCACCTGCACAGCATACAGAACGTCATAAGGGATGAAGAAAGCAAACGAGTGAAACTTCAAATACGGGGCACTAACACGAACTTCTTCGACATAGAAGCCAGAACGATCGACCGAATCGGTATAAGAGGACAATCGATTCCAGAGGCCGTCCTGAAGCACCCGCATCTACGTAAGCTGAGCGCCGAAGAGGTGTGCTACAATCGAGCACGACCACGAATCCTCATCGGCGCGGACCACTGGCACCTCGTGATTTCCCGGGAGCTACGCGCCGGCCGAAGATCGCAGCCCGTCGCGTCAAGAACAAGCCTAGGTTGGGTGATACTGGGAAACCTGCCTCGAGCCACGACCAAGGAAAATCACAAGATAGTGTCACATCTGAGAATCACAGAAGATGCGCCGCTTCGCCCGTGCACTAACGACGTCGACGAAGAACGCCTCGACGAAATTATAAGAAGTCACTATGACATCGACGCGCTTGGAGTATCGACGAAAAATCGAACAAAGCCCGACGACGAACGCGCCGCGGCTATAGTAACGAAGACAATGCGCCGCACGAATAAAAGATACGAGGTGGGGTTACCATGGCGTACGGACGACGTGACGATGCCGCCCAGCTATGACAACGCTCTGAAACGACTGAAAGGCATAGAGAGAAAAATGGATCGCGACCCGTCCTTCGCCGCGGCTTACAGAGCGCAAGTCGAAAACCTCTTCGAAAAAGGATACGCGGAGCAATGCGACGGCACCGAACAAGCGAGCCCGAAGAGCTGGTACCTACCGCATTTTGCGGTGAAGAATCCCAACAAGCCTGGCAAGCTACGCCTCGTCTTCGACGCAGCCGCCGTTACGAACGATGCCAGCCTTAATCAAGAACTACTAGAGGGTCCAGACCTATTAACGTCGCTGCAAGGAATACTCTTCCGATTCCGAGAAAAACCGATCGCCGTAACCGCCGACATTCAAGAGATGTTCTTGCAGATTAAAATCAGAAAAGAGGATCAGCCCGCTCAAATGTTTCTGTGGCGAGGAACGGAACGAACAAAACCGCCCCAGAAATACAAGATGACGTCATTGATTTTCGGCGCGGCAAGCTCGCCTTTCATCGCACATAGCGTAAGAAACGCTAACGCCGAAGCCTACGCCGACTCGCATCCGGAAGCACTACAACCAATAACACGTAGTCACTACATGGACGATTACGTGGACAGCTACGACACCGAAGAAGAGGCCACCAGAATTGTAAACAGCGTGGCGCACGTCCATCGGCAAGCGGGATTCGTGCTGCGAAGTTGGAACTCAAACAGCGCAGCCGTCTTAGCAACCATACCCACCGAACTACACGCCCAGTCACCGACCCGACTCGGCGCGAACGTCAATCACTTCGAGAAGACACTGGGACTCCTATGGAACGCCGCCGAAGACAACTTGACATTTAACACCACCATGGCACGGGTACCCGTGGAGGTGAAGGAAGAAAGAAGATCGCCGACGAAAAGAGAGGCTCTGTCGGCTGTCATGTCCGTGTACGATCCACTCGGACTAGTGAGCCCATATACAATCGCCGCGAAAATATTCCTCCAAGATCTATGGCGAAGGAAAATTGGGTGGGATGAGCCGCTACCACAAGAAGACGCCGATAAATTCCACACATGGCTACGGGGCTTACATCGCATGGGAGAGATAGCAATCACACGCTGCTATACAACGGCAACGAAATGTCGACGACGGGAGCTACACGTGTTCTGCGACGCCAGCGAGAGCGCCTACGCCACGGTCGCTTACTGGAGGATCGAGGACGAACACGGAGAGGCTCACGTAGCATTAGTGAGCGGAAGAGCAAAGGTAGCGCCTCTCAAAGCGCAGAGTATTCCGCGATTAGAACTACAAGCAGCGGTTATCGGGACAAGATTGGCGGACACAATAAAAACCGAACACCGATGGGCAATCGACGAAACGGTGTTTTGGACGGATTCAACAACTGTACTCGCGTGGATCAACAACGACGCACGCCGCTACACCGCCTTCGTGTCACACCGACTGGGTGAAATCGCCGAACGAACGGAGCCGAATCAATGGCGATGGATATCCACCGAATTAAACGTGGCCGACGACGCAACTCGAACAAAATACGCCGACGTCGTCCCCGCGAGATGGCTATCCGGACCGGAGTTCCTGCTGCGCGACAGGGAGGAATGGCCTACACGAAGCAACGAAGAGGGACCCATCTCCGAAGAAATAGTGGCCCACACGACCGTCTCTTCTACGAACGAAAATGAAGCGATGCCGAATATAGAACGAATCGGCAAATACGAATGCCTCATCCGCGCCACGGCCTTAGTACTATTGGCTATCGAAAAATGGCATCGAAAGGGCAGCCAGTTGGAACTACGCCACATGACACGAGCTGAAGATATGTGGCTACGACGGGCGCAACGAGAGTCCTTCGGCGACGAAATACGACTGCTTCAACAAGGAAAGAAGATACCACAGTCAAGCCGCCTATACAAGTTAGACCCCGAGCTGATGCACGGAGTACTGCGCGCACGAGGAAGAATAAACGCCGCGACAGTACCAGAAGAAATGAAGAAGCCGATCATATTGGACGGAAAGCACCCGTTCACACGGAAGATCATCGTGAGAGAACACGAAGCGGCGGGTCACGCAAACAGAGAGCGTGTCATCAACGAATTACGACAACGCTACTGGATATTGCGCCTACGTCCGTCGGTTCGCACCGCCACCCGCGCATGCGTGATGTGCAGAGTTAGAAGATCGAAGCCAACAACGCCATCTACAGGGGACTTACCGCGCGAACGACTCAGCCCGCACCTCAGGCCCTTCACGTGCTGTGGCCTCGATTACTACGGGCCAATGACCGTCACCGTAGGACGACGCCACGAGAAGCGCTGGGGCGCATTGTTTACTTGCCTAACCACCCGAGCGATACATCTAGAAGTTGTGGCAAGCCTCAGCACTGACTCGGCGATAATGGCGATAAGAAGAATGGCAGCGCGGCGTGGATGGCCGAAAACTATAATGAGCGATAACGCAACGAACTTCAAAGGCGCCGACAAGGAACTACAAGCGGCCATACGAGAATGGGCCCCCAGACTACAAGATTACCTGCTGCAACGGCGCGTCGAATGGAAGTTCATCCCCCCTGGCGCACCCAACCAGGGGGGAGCATGGGAGCGACTAGTGCGGTCCGTCAAGACAGCTCTAGCCACAACGCTGCACGAGAGGGCACCGAAAGAAGAGGTGCTCCATACGCTGATGACCGAAGCCGAACACGCGGTGAACTCACGACCGTTGACCCACGTATCGGTCAGCCCGGCCGACGCCGAAGCCCTCACACCGAATCACTTCCTCCTAGGAACATCATCAGGTCTACCACTCACCGGCCCCTGTCGACCCTGCGACAGGCGCCAATGGCGGGCCACCCAAGCGCTCGCCGACAGTTTCTGGCAGCGCTGGATGAAGGAATATCTTCCGACGCTGGTACCGAGGGGCGAAACAAGAAAAGAAGCCGCACTTCGAGTAGGCGATCTCGTCATCATCGCCGACCCGAACTCACCGCGCAACATCTGGCCCCGGGGAGTAATCGAACGCATCTTCCCCGGGCCCGACGGCGAGATCCGAAGCGCCGACGTACGCACCAGAGGTGGGCTGTTTCGGCGACCAACGAGGAAGCTCATCGTGCTGACCACCGAGACACTGGACACATTATCCGCACCTCCCCCGGACCAGCGGGGAGGGACGCGCTGCGATCCTGAGCCTGGCGAGCCGTCCGATCCGGCGAAAGGGGCTCCGAGCATCTCTTCGAGCGTCTCTTCGCCGGGGGGAGAACTGTTACGGACGGCGGACATGAAGACCCTTCCCCGCAACCTCACCCCCGCAACGAGTGGAGGGGGCACACCACGGGCAGCAGCGACGGGAGCACCCCCCCGCGACCTCCCCGCCGCATAATGGAAGGGGCACCGACATAACATGAATCTATTAGGTCAATTAACGCGTTAGGATAGTAGCTAAGTGCGAACGAACAAATCCCACTTAAGTAAACCCGATTTGTATGAAAGCATGCCTACGAACGTTTTCGTACTTTGTACTGCAAATAAGAAAAAAGAATAAACGCCTTCAAATCTCCAAACTGTTGTTTCCATCCCCAACAGGAAATAAAGGTGGTTCGTAGTGATTTATTCAACGCTCCTTTTCTTTTAATTCGTATTACAACAGAAACTTCAGCAGAAATATAAACTCAACAAACTGAGAATCAGTGTTTTGCATCCCGAACAAAAACATCACAAAACTGTATCCATATAGTAATCAGATTTTATATATGTACTGTATTTGTTATTTATTATTTTATTTTTCCCGACATTAGATATCAAATAAAACCTTCTTCAAAACGAGAATAGCATTTCATTGAAGAATATCTACATAATTTTAGTATTATATTTTGATGTTCCAAACATATTTGACTGAAATAAATATATTTACTGTGAAGGTGATGTTTCTATTGGATATACGAGGGTCAAACTGAAAGTTCTTAGAAAATCAAAAACTGATTACATTAGCCAGTTATTAGTTTTATTATATCTTTTCAAAATATTGTCCATTCACGTCAATACACCGCTGCATGCGATGGAACCACTGGGAAAAGCACTTTGCCCACTCGTCCTTAGGGGTCTCTTCAATGGCATCGCGATACGCAGCCACCGCTTCTTCAGCATTCATAAACCGCTTTCCTTTAAGTTTTTCTTTAATTTTTGGAAATAAATAAAAATCACAAGGCGCGAGGTCGGGGCTATACGGCGGGTGACCCAGTAATTCAACGTTTGATGTCGCCAAATAGTCGATCGTTCGCTTGGCGGTGTGCGACGAGGCGTTGTCGTGGTGAAGGAGGATCCTACTGCGAGGTCGTTTCTCTCGAACTTTTTCCAAGACAAGTGGCAAACAATTGGTAGTGTACCATTCTGCAGAAACTGTTTTTTGATCCTCTAACACAATTGTTGCAAAATGACCTATCCTTCCAAAGAACGAGGCCACCATTTTTTTTCCCGCACTTCGATCTCTCTTCACTTTAGTTGGCAACTCCTCGAAAGGAAACACCCACTGAGCAGATTGTCTTTTGGTTTTAGGATCATAACAGTAAATCCAGCTTTCGTCACCTGTTAGTATGTCGAACACAGCATTTGAGTCACCTCCGTTAAATCTTTCAATCATTTTACGACACCAATCCACACGATGGAGTTTTTGAGCCTCAGTCAAATTATGAGGTATCCACCGGGCGCAAAGCTTCCTGACCGCTAAATGTTCGTGGAGGATTTTGTGCACTTGACTCATACCGATGCCTAAGCTTGTCCGAATCTGTTGATAGGTCACTCTTTTGTCAGTCTCTATCATACGCCGCACAACACAGATGTTATCTTCAGTCGTCGCTGTAGAAGGCCGTCCCTCACGTAAATCATCAGTGAGATTAGTGCGACCACGTTTAAACTCATTAAACCAGTTGTAAACAGTCGCACGAGATGGGGCTTCATCGTGAAAGGCCAATCGTAGTCTATCATAACTTTCTTGTTGACTTAAATGACATCGAAAGTCATAAAAAATCATTGCACGAAAATTTTCTCGTGTTAAATTCATGATGACGTGACACAGACAATTTTCAATTTGCCGCCAAATCGTAAAACAAATGACAAATGAATGAAATATATACTCAGTAATATTGGCAAAGAGTTATATTTTCAAATTTTAGAATTATTTTTTTATTATATTGTTTATAAGTGGCCAGTTCTAAGAACTTTCAGTTTGACCCTCGTATGAGATTAATATTAAAAAGGGCACAAAAGCTAAAAAGAAAACGAGATGGAATTCACGACAATAGAAAACGATATATTAATTTTCCATATTGAAAGTTTTATCTATTACTGTGCTCATTTTGGGTACCTGATGCTTGTTTTCACTAAACTTAGGAGTCGCCTAAATCTGTCACCTAAATATTTAGAAATCGCCTTTGGTAAAAATGCATTTCACAATCGACTAGGAACCTAACGACTAGGAAATAACGAAATACCACCTAACGAAATTAAGTAATTAATAATGTTATGATATTCGTTATGCGGCGCCTTGCGCTAGGCATTTGCGTATGTGACAGGCGATATGTAAATATGTTAAGGGATAAAAGAAAAAAAATATTTATTTGGAATTAAACTAATCTACTTAGGCGATTCGTAATATTAGGCGTTTCCTAGGTAAACTATGCTTTGTTCTAGGTTAGTGAAATCGGGTGTGAGAGTCATTAGAGCAATTATAAATTACGGGTAACAATATCAGTGCTTTAAAAACGAAGCAAAAATAAAAGGCGAAGAATTAAACTGGTTGAATTCTGATTAATTTTGATTAATGATGTACTTTTATCATTACAGTTTATTTAGACTACGAAGTCTTTTGTTCAAAATGAATTTGCTATTAGCGATTTATTTTGTTCATGCGACCTGAGTCCCAACAAACAGGATTTGATCAGCGCTAGAAGTATATAAACACAAAATGCCTTACCAAATTCTCAATTATATTGTGTATATAATATTTTTTTTTAACTGATTGTATCACTTCGTATTGCTTTTGTTTTAATATTATTTAATATGAATACCAACAGCTAGTCTCTTATTATAATAATCATATTATACGCAATTCGCGCTAATCAATCAACAGTGGATCGTTTTCGGATAACGGTCAGCGTGAAAGATATTTTCATTGGGAGCGCCCTCATTGTTATGTTGATTCTCATATGTTTTCGATTTGCTACTGACATTTCGCCGACGATTATCTACTCGAAAATGAAAGGTCATGATTGATTAGATACGTATTCTAATGTGCGTGTGTGTTGAATATCAATCGTTTGAAATAGGCATCGAGTTTTTTTACAAATCATGGTTAGGAGATGTGTGCGGCAAAGGTGCACACTTTCAAAGTGATATTAGACCTCTGGAATACACCAATATGACGACATTGTTAAAGTTTTTTTTTAGTTTGACTTGATGGGTCATATCTTGTAATTGAAACTTCCTGTTCATCAGTTGGCCTTAAAAGGTTAACTAACAACTTTAATTCTCAATACAGTTGTGAGTATTTAGAATCAAGTGGATTACATATTTCTAAAATTATTTCCACACAAACCCTTAACTCATACTTAGATAACAACGTATTCTTTGCTGTTATATTTAAAAAATATTTAAGTTTCAAAAACCTCGTACAGATATAACACTCGTAAGTGTTTAACTCAAAATCAAAATTAAACAGTGTTCTCTCAATCCGCTGCTAATCTAACTTAGTTTGTTCTGTGGCTCTGTAGTATGTTCGAATAAGTTGATAAGACATTTAGAGAGATAAGAGGTCGCAAACAGTGTGGGCTGTTTAATCTACCATCTATCTCAAATTTGATTAAACTCGCATCCTAGTCAACAGTTTCAAAGATGATACGTATAACTTTAAATTTGAGGATCGAATTTCAGATAGGTGTTTATAGTTACTTTAGTTAGCCCAATAAGAGCAATATGAGTATAATTAATTATTAATTTAAAATTATGAAAGGCTTCGAAAAGCAATACTCGTAATTATTATAAATTTCTAAGCTTCAAATGCCTTATGGAAACTACGCCAGAAAAGCGAGACAAGACTAGTAAACTGTTCTTTGTAATTTGTGTAGTTATTATAAAATATGTACAAATAGACCAGACTATCCTTAAATGCATTCATAATAGCAAAAACTCTGTGATTTAATGATGATTCAAAAATAATGCAGCACATCAAAACTTTATAGTGAAATAGGTTATTGTTCATTTTAAATAAAGTAATATACATATCATACACACATTTATATTCCTATCATCATCATTATCATCGGCCCTTTTACGTCCCCACTGCAAGGGCTCAGGCCTTCCTTATGGATGGTTAAGTAAGATGGGCCATGACCCTCCACGCTGGCCCAATGCGGATTGGAGGGTATTTACGACTGCAAATGCAGCCGGAACCAACGGCTTAACGTGCCTTCCGAAGCACGGAGTAGATCGAGATAATAATTTTTTGGTCACCCATCCCGTGACTGACCCTTGCGAAAGTTGCTTAACGACAACGATCGCGGGCCGCTGCGCTTATCCACTACGTCACCAAGCTACTCCTATATATAAATACATATAATTACATTTCATCTACCGTTACAAAGAGAAGCTTCATTGATTTATTAAGTTTTCTATACCTATGCCTATTTGATTCATAGGAAGCAGAATTAGTTATACACTCCTCATGGTCTATATTTACTTCATGTATTTGTTGACCAAATATAATCCCAAATTTTTCCGTGTTTTGAAAAGGACGTTAAACCTGATTCCCGGAACGCATCTGCAAACTTCACACTCACCAATCCATACTAACTGCACGCGATGGTTTTAGGCCGTTCTGTTTTGTTCTGTGATCCACAGGGTCGTTGCTCCAACAAAGACGACATTGAATGGCTGATGTGAGAGCTTCAATTAGAAAATTATCTTTTAGTCAAAAAACATTAAATCAGTAAGGAAATTATGCAAGAATTAACATTATGATCCTTTAAACTTTGCTTATCTATCGCATCGGTCACTTGCTAACTCGCAATCTAACTCTGCAGACTACTTCCGTGTCCTGATTAATCGTTCACGAACTACGCTGAAAGGATTCAACTTAGAGTAATTTACTGGTTCGGTTGCAATTTGGAGACAGTTGGAATTTAATTTAAATTTTCGGACAATGTTTGCTTGGATGGAGATTGAAGGATCTGATTTATGGGTCCATAGTGACACCCTAAGATTGAACTATAGAAACTTTAAAAAGAAGATCATAATAATAAAAAAATATTTCTCTTTATTCTTAGTGATAAATGATTAAAAAATCTACCAATCCCAGGTACTCTGAGATGGGACTCCAATCCAGGACCTTTCGCAATCTGGGCGACTATTCTAACCATTGAGCTACCCAGAACCCAACAGGACTGACGAATTTTTCAAGCATTTATTACTTTTCGCTACTGTGATTGTATTTTCATCAATGTTCAGACATTTTCATCATTCGGTTAAAATGAAAATTTGTTCTTTGTATTATATTTGATCAATTTCGCAGTCACAATGACCATATTGGTCCTACTACCTACCTATGGACTAATCAAATTAGACCATAGGTCTAAAATATATTTTCCATGTTAGATGAATAATAAATTCAATAACTAGAGCGTTGCTTATATTGCTATAACCATCAGAATTAACTGTTTGGCAAGAAAATAAATAATCTATTGAATTGCAGAAGTATTTCATCAAAAGTAAAGTCGTAGGCTGTCCGTCTATGTGTCCAGTCCATAACTGGATAGTTATCCATTCCTAAATAGAAATGGAAACGTAACAAATTCGGCGTTCAGCTTTTCCTTTAAATCGGATTCGGACGCGGAGGGCATTTTCTTTGAGAAGCTGGTACAAAGTCTTACTGTCTTAGATAGATCCGGTCTAGTCCACCGTTATCTAAAAATTCTACTTTCCTATTGAAACTTTCCTTTACTACACCTTTGTTACCCCCGGAATGGAACGCGAAATGTTTCCTAGAAATTTTAGAATGAAACGGTTTTAAAATAAATAAAATACCGAATCAAAGATGCCCCTTTGTAAACGTGCGGTTGTAAATTGAAAGCAAAACCATTGCATTGGAGGAAAAAGTTTCCGCTACTCTCAGAAGACCGGAAACGGACGCGAATATAATGCAACTTTATTATGACAATACGCAAAACGTTTTCTTAGTTTCAGTCTATATTTTGTTTAAGAAAATTGGTGTCTAATAATAAGTTGGGGAAGTTTCTTTACCTTTTATACGAGTATGAAATTTCAATTTTATATTAATAAAGTTTATTTACATTTAACTGAATTATGTAGAAACCATTTTGTTCGATAGCTTTTACCATCATCATCTTATGATCCCATTACTATAGAAATTTTGAGGCCTCTGATTTAAAACGGCGGCACGTGGTTTTGGCAGTCCTTACGTGATGTTTATCTGACATTTCCTAAAGAATTCTAAAGAGACCGAAACAGGTGGAAATCTGAAGGTGCAAAGTCATGACTATACGGCGGATATATTAACACCTCCCAACGAAACTCTCATAATTTTAAATCGACTTCTTCAAAAATGGTTCGGTTTTATTATGCCGTAATAAATAATCACAAATAAGTACACGATTCATTAGGTTTCTTTCAGAGATACTCAAATATCCAACTTTTTTGTGTACCCACTTTTTTTCAAATGCACCAAAATTGTTTCGTGGTCAATACCCAGTACCTATGTATATGCCGATCTTGCTCTACTTTTACAAAAACGGTATCCATTTTATCCGTAACACGGTGACCAGAGTACGTGCATTTTTGACATCAAAATTTCCGTCGGAAAACGTTTAAACCAAATTTGTGTTACTCTCACAGAAACTGCACTAGGTCCATAAACGTCACAAATTTTTTTCGCGACTTGCGTTGTATTTTCCCTTTTTTTGTAATAATTTTTCTTCATTAGATTCACTCATTTTGACAATAAGAAAAACAAATGAAAATCACACGATTTGAATACGGACTTATCTTCTTTAAAAATTAAACTTTTTAATGATAACAAAACCAGCCAGATAGAAAAGATTTTATTACAAGTTTATGCATATTATATGCGAAAAGACTTTTTTTCCAACAGGACTCCATATCTTAAAATATTTTAATATACAAATAAAGTAAGTTAAATTACGATTTTTTTTTAAGTCACATCCGCATGCGTAGTATTACGAACTCTAGAACGTTTTGTCTACACCCAAAATGTCACTTTTCTCAAATGCCCCCAATCGATATCTCACTCTCGACCCGAGAGAGTCCCATTTAATGTAGATAAAGCGTTTCTCGGGCTTACGTTTTGTCGACACCCAAATATCACTTTTCTAGGGTGCGCCCATACGATAACTTATCTCACTTTCAACCCGAGAAAGTGGCATTTGGGTAGGCAAAGTGTATTTCGAGTTTGTCATATTACGCGTGCCCCCTGCACGCGTAATATGAGACAGCCAAACTCTCTAACCATTATATGCGGTATATTAGCGGTGTTATGGCGATATTTCATTTTATTTTAATACCTTGACATGTACTTTAATAACGACGAATTGGAGATAAATAACGATGGTAATAGATTAGATATAAATATTACCGACTTAATCGTTTATCCACCAAACGATATCGCCTTTTTGTTAAGATATCGTATCCTATGGCTAGAGAATTGGGCAGTCGCACTCTATTTGGCGGCGAGAGAATTAGTGTAAAGACAGTAATGGAACTGGCCTGTTTCCAATACCAGATCAAATCAGTGAACCTCATTGGACATTCTGTAGGAATGTTAATATCGAAAATAAGACATAATTATTGATTGTGCCACTTAAACTTCCCCCTTCCACTCACTGTTGTCCAGTTTTTAATCTAAACTTACCTCGATACCATACCAATTTTATTTTCATCCCACATTTTCATTCTAAAATTAAACCGACCAAACCCATATTTTAAATGCTCCCAAGCCAAACATTAGCATTAGCACGTAAACCTACTGTTTGAATGCCCTATATGTTTTAAGATAGGGCAACAAAGAAATTTAGATTGTACCAGACCTTAATGTACTTTTGGATACGTCGTTCGATGCCCATTACGGAAAGATATAGGAAGCTGTTAGTGAGATTGTGTTTAAATTAGTTAAACGGTCTTTGTATGTTGTTAGTAGATTACGTTCCGATTGCTGTTTTATTTTTTAACTTGTTGTGCTAATTGATACAATATAAATAATGGTTTAAATAAATTAATAAATATTTCTGACTTATACTTTTCTCTACATCTGTTAGGTTTTTAACTTCTAAGCAACACAATAGAGCTCGATGATTGTTTTCACTGCTAGATAAGAAAATTCTTGGTGGTATCGCATATCACATAGCTATTAATGGAATACAGACCTTCGCCATGAATGGAATCAAATAGGGAGAATGAGCCATTCCTCATCCGGGCCCAGTGCGGATTGTTGAAAACTAACAACTACGGAAGCTGCGGGGACCAACGGCTTAACGTGCCTTTTGAAGCTCGAGATAGTAAATTTTTAGTCAACCATTCTATCGGGCATTGTAAAAGTTGCTTACTCTTAACTTCAATATATAATCAAAATGGAAATTCCATCAGGAAAAAGAAAAAAGAAGATGTAAAAGCATGATATTACAGATTATGTGATTATGATGCACATTTATTCTATTGCCTTTCAAATAGTAGAAAACATAATATTCACAATTAAATGCACGAATTAAAAATATGTCTGAAAACAATCTTTATTTTCAGGTAAGAAAGAAAACTTCATATGCTTGACAGCTACGCATTTGATAGATGAGCCCCTTCGAACGGCACTGATCGAGTAATCACTTCGCACCCCGGATGAGGGGTAAGAGATTGATTTGAATTTTATGACTTTAATATAAAAAGTTTGTTTTTCAATATATAACACGTCGTCTTTAGAGGGGGATGGAAATTGAGACAACTCAAATGTTATCTTCGATGACGACGATAATATATTAAAATTCAATGCATTTGCAAATAATAAACGCGATTCTGTAAACACAAATCAAAAGTTGGATTATTAAGAAATCTGTATTGGTCATCATCATCAGCCGAAAGACGTCTACTGCTGCACATAGGCCTCCCCCTTTGAACGCCACGACGGACGACATTGCGCCAGCTGCATCCAGCGGCCGCCCGCGACTCGGACGATGTCGTCCGTCCATCTAGTCGAGGGTCGACCCACGCTGCGTCTTCCGTCTTCGTCTTCTGTATTGGTATATCTAGCATATTTTAGAGGGATGTAAAGATTTATTTATGTATTTACGATACTGTCGAAACAAAATTTACTTTATATTATTTAAACTATGAATTTCAACTGTATATGACCCAATTGTATAAGCGAAATACTTCTTAGGTTATATATGAAGAAATATCTGTAAACTTTTATATAAGTAGGTTCACACGGTAAGTGAGATTTATCGACGATGTTATAATAGTTTCCAGAACATCGCGAAGGCTAAGTTGAATAAATTTATCGCCACCATTACGGCTCGGGAGCTGTTATCGATCGGACATTATAGTTTGAGTACCACTTCCATATCAAATGAACTGTGAACTTTGATAGAAGTTCTTGTGGCTGCGAAATGAAAGCTTACTTTGGCTCAGTTTACGTATACATCTAGTTTAATGGCAGAGTTTAAAGTGATCATAACATCATCAATATCGCCGGTATGATTTAGCTACTCATCATTTAACATTATTTCAAAGGAAAATCACGGCATATTTACGATCTATTTTATTTCTAGAAGCTACGCAAACTCAATAACTCTAATGGGAAGTCTTAGTAATGAAATCGTGACCAAATCAATTGTGACTTCCAATCGCAATTAATTACTAACATTGTCCATACTTGTTTCTGTGTTATCAATGGGGGTGAGTTTGTTATCATGGTTAATAGGCGGGTTGCCTATATAATTGGGCCAAAAACTTTAGCCTTGCCCAATACCTAAAAACTTGAACGATATCCATAGGATGAAAAGTGTCCTGCTAGCCTAAGACGGCACAGAAACACCATATGGGAAGCCCAGCAGTGGGCACCGTAAGGCTGAAATAATTAAGATTATAATTTTAAAATAAGTAAGCTTTCTTAACAAGTGTATATCGAAAAAACTTATATATGTATATATAAGTACATATCTAAAAAACTTATATAAGTATATATAAGTTTTAATGGTATATTTAAAGGTAATCGTTGTATATGGTATACCCCAGAATGAATTATTAACTCCACTACTTGTTTTATGAGGTAAATCAGCTGCCGTATATCTCGCGACAGGTCCTTGCCTGGAGAGCCGTGATTGAATGCATTTCCATGCATTCAATCTCATGAAATGTGCAAAAAATGCATATTTCAAGAAATGCATATTATTATGTTCATTTTGATGTTCATAATAATTATTATGATGATTGTGATTGTAAATATTGGTTTCTTAAATATGTTATTAGATTTCAGATTTTTAGACGTTTGAGTTCTTTTGCATTCTCCTTGGTCAACACTACAATGAAATGTCGATCGAAAGCATAACCACCGCAATAGGATTTAGTAAAATGAAATGTAATATCGCTGTAACATCACCTAAGATCACCATGGTTCGACTCATAGCTAGAGAGTACCCGTGAACTAAAAGGTAATATCGATATTGTGAAACTTTTGACTCCGAGTGTTCTTCGAGCCATTTTCGAGAGCTAATTAATTAGTCAGCAACCCGAGATAAGTTCGAAATGTTACTTTTAATGTACATCCGAAGTTGATCGCTTAATTAGAGTTCAAACTCAACTCAGATTCTTGGTTTAAATTTGCCTAATGGGAAGCGAAAATCTCGACTGAATTGGAGATTGAATAAATTTAACGAAATAAAATATCTAATAATTTCTTAAATAGGTAATATTCTTTCTGCCTTAATTTCACAAATAGGCTCTCGCTAAATTAAACTCGCAAGAATTGCCATAATATAAATTAACCGTCTTGGTGAACTTACCAAGCAATCGATTAAAAATATATAATACATAGTGTAAAAATGATATTAAACAACTTCTACAGCCAATTCGTCAGCGAATTGCTACTTATGCACAGGTCTTCCATGTTTGAAAGACCTGTGTGTGTTCCATATTTGGAAGACCTGTATGTGTACGGATTGGTTGAGTATTAACGACTTTTATACAGCCAAGATCAGCAGCTTAATGTGCCTTCCAAAACTCGGAAAAGCTCGATTTCATAATTTTCGACTTGCTTATCTTCCGAATCGCTAACCACTGCACTATCGAGCTCCTACCATGTGCTTGTAACAGTATTGTTATTTTCAAACCGTTTGTGAGATCCATCCATAATACAAGTACGCGTCATAGCTCTGTAATTGCGATTTAGATTAATGGGCATCGTAAGTTATCATTGGAGCGGACAGCTTATGAGAAATAGACGATTCCTAAATCAACGAACAAACGTTTGGATTTAAATAAAGGAACACAATAGAATGCGGAGTATGTATTTATAACTTGTTATTCATTCATTAATTAATTCAATTCAATTGTAAGGGTCTCTAAGGAATATTTTATTAACGGCGATATATAAACATTGTCTATTGTTCAAATCTTTCGTGGCAGCAACAGAAATGATTTCTCATCGTTTATGTATTCGACTCACGACCAAATATATATTCAAGAAATGCTTCACAAAATCGCTTAAAAATATTTTGAAAAGTGAACATGAATGATTATTGAAAATACGATACTTAAAGTAGGTGGAGAACTCCACAGCTCAGAGGTTGCGTATACGGTAGTCAGTGTGGCTATCAAGAAACTTAAGTAAGAACCGATCATAGGAAGGGTGACCGAAATGTATTATATCGAGGTCCTCCGTGCTTGGAAGTGTTGTTACGTTAAACTATTAGTCCTAACTCTCTTATAAGCTGATAAAAATAAACAAAACAAAACTCTACTATAACCGGACATGGCCCATTCAACAAATAACTCCACACAATACGTATCACCGACAGTCCTCTCTGCAGGATGTATCAACAGAAGAGACCATCGCTCACTCAATTCTGGAATGCGCGAAACTGGCAGCTCACGGAGTACATATACTAGGTAATCCATCAACACTCCCAAAGCCTGTAACTTAAAAAACTTCTGCGCTTCTAGGCATAATTGAGTTGGCTGGAGCCATCATCTTTTCAAGTCCTGGAAAATAAGAGTACCCTAATATAATCTTACCTAAAGAAGAACGAGAAGATGTGTACATCATAGCACAATAATGTGCACAAATACGGTGTAAACATACACAAATGCACACTTTATTTTACTTTTATCTTATCTCTGTATGGTGAATATTCGTATCCTAAATAGTTCCGGTATGCAGAAGTTTAGATAAATGCAAAGTTGAGAATGCCAAGTTTCAAGTGCACTACTATCTACTTGCATGTGAAAGGTTTCCTAACAAGTGTTGTTGAGGAAACTTAAGTTTTACTGCCTCGTGCCATATTTACTTGTGAGTGTGCGTTTTCTTAGACTATTTCAAATAGTAGGCCATGGCTATTCTTGGTCTAACATTCGAAATAGTCTAAGCTCGACATCATAATCATGGTAACATTACATATGTTATGCTCAAAGATCGAAATCACTCATTGCGCGAAAAAAATGTACACAACGCGCTACGGTCACAGTAAAATATTGACATAGCGAAATCCCCGTCGTGGCTGTCATGCTATCTTGAGCCATAAGAGGCCCGAGTGGGAGACCCGGGTATTGCTCTCCACATGGACAAGGACGGCAAGGGAGAGAGGATCGCGTATTCGTGGACAGAGCTGACACCCCACTCGCCCCCCGTTGGACTAACCCCAGGAACCGTCCACCATTCAGGAAAAGGTAGTAAGCTACCCTGGTCTCTTCCCAGCCCGCAAGAGGTGGGTCTCGTAGGAGACCCTGAAAAGGGGCTAGATTCGACGAACTGTTTGCTGGATCCCGGGTCCTTTCTCCGTCCTCAGGAAGGTACTCGCAGCGGGTTTTACCAGTTAGGCTGACCTTTTCCTTTTCAAGATGAGTGCGGAGTCGGAGAGCCTTAGCTTAAGATGAATTTCTCCTGCGTTATTAAAAAAAGGTTAAGTTAGAGTATGACAAACAACGCGGCCGGCCAAGTGCCAGAAACGAATCTATTATAAAATATATTATCATCATCATCATCACCAGCCCTTTTACGTCCCTACTGCAGGGGCTCAGGCCTTCCTTATGGATGGTTAAGGAGGATGGGCCATGACCCTCCACGCTGGCCCAATGTGGATTGGAGGATATTAACGACTTCAAATGCATATATTATAATTATCATATATAATACAGCTATTATAAAATGAAACAGCTAGTTAAACCAATTTATGCTTTGAACATTGTGGATATTCCCTTAGATGATTTTCAACCGAAGTTTAAACGGTAATTAAAGCATGATATTAAAAAAAAGAACCGAAAAGAGCATTCATTAATATTCATCGGATTCTCCAGATTAAACAGTATGATTCCGACAATAAAATACCACAATCGTATGAATTGTTGAGAACAATACAGTACAATTACAATACCTGAACGAAAAATAAATTATGTTTGCTTATTCGATTAAAACAGTTTATGGTAGAAATTATATTTATTTCCACTTGCTGCTGGGGATCAGGCTTTCCCTATGGTTAGAAACCGAATCAAATCAAACCCATCCTATTACCGGCCCTTGCGAAAGTTTCTTAACAACCATATAAAGAGAGCGCTAACCACTGCACCACCGAGCTCCTTCTTTTACAGTGTATCTTAATATAAATTTCAAGTTTATTTAGGTAGAATAATTATATATTATTATAATGAGGCGGCATTCACGACTGTGCTACTTTCAAGAATGAAACTGAAAAAAAATAAATAGGGACTATGTTTTGAAATTCAAAAAAAGGTTTTGCAAGAAAAAAGAGTAATGAGTAAAAATAGAACCGACTTTAAACTTAAAAAAAGTGAAAAATAATATTTATCTCAAAAGTGACTTATTCAAGAATTAACTATTAAAGTATTTTTTTAAGTTTTTATATTATTGAGTAAAAAAAATATTGAAGAGAGATTAAATATTATTGAGTAAAGAATACAAAAATCTATCTCTAACATTTCTTTCATCAATCTACTTCAAAGCGAAAATTTGTAACAATAAAATGTATATGTTGACATTATAAAGATGTCATTGCGTCGTGCATTTGTTTTGAATATACGAGTAAATATTCTATCTACTCCTAGCCACTTGAATCGAAACCCTAATCGGAGACCTTGGAAGCCGAGAGCAAAAAGTTTCACCACTCCAAAGCCGAATATAAAGAAAATAAAAAATACACCAGAGATTTTTCTTCACACAAAAAGTGAACGTCGTTGACCATAATAAAAAACGAAACAGTAAACCGAAAAAAATTGAAAAGAAAATATATTTGTCTAATAAATACAAAGGTCAAGAAGTCAGGTAAAATAGATTCTTAGTGAAAAAGTATCTAGAACTCAATGTCTAAGATAATGAAAATGATACGGGTTTGAAAAGGGTAAAATGTAGAAAAGATATCCGACGCCGCCGTTGTATCTAACATAATATCTATATTGACGTCTACTCTAGATACTGGCAATATTTTATTTTAACGACAGTGTTTTTTATTAAGCGTGTCCTATCATTAATCCATCTCATTTTATATGACATATAGATGTTATATGTCATACAAAATGAGATGTATTGAGAGACAAATCTTATCTTTTGCTTCGCTTGGTGACGCTCATTCGAAATGTATAGTTTTCCACACATCTTACGCATAAATTAGTAAGCCAATTTTGCTAATGTTGAAGTAATAATAGCATCTCAATATAATTTCTACTACTTATATTTAGTCATTATACTATCTACCTGAAGTCTAGTATTACTATATCTGTCACCATTGATGTGCGAGGAAGATATTGGACTAAACATTAGCAGAATTGTCCTAAATGCTAGTAGGACTGATGGTATAGATTATGTAGGCTTTGATGGCTTATTTACATTGTTCGACAGGAGCAGTATCCGAAGAGGACGTTAATAACACATTCTCTATCGTTACAATGTAACTCGAAAGACATTACATAAAACCTAATGAAAGTGTAATTGAATAGGTTTTATTTCAATAAAAATTTGGCAATAACTTGCAAATAGAGCACAATTAATAATTCAATTCAAACCCATAACTTTTCCGAATAAAAATATCCGGCATTATATACTGACACGTTGCTTACACTATGTATAAGCTGCTATTCGGCCAAGTGCAGACTATGTAAGCGTTAATAAAAACAAACGACGCGCGAACCCGTATGGTGAAACGTACGATTTATATTCGTATATTTTGTATCTGGTCGCGGGGGAGTTTTTGCTAGATGAATATGCAGATGGTGGAAGATTAGATGGATAATTTTACGCTTATATGAAAATGAATCTTACAGTAGATTTCTTTGGTCAGTGTGAAGCGTAACATATTCGAATTTGCGAAAACGTAGAGATTATTTAAAAATGCTCCCAGAGTAAATTTGCTGCTCATAGCAGCAAATTTAAAATTGATAATCGAACACGACAGTTTTGAAGTAACGCCATCTTTAATAAGTAATTATCTAAGATTTTAATAATGATAATAGTTTGAACCATTTGACATTTAACTTTCACCTCTTTGAATTTTAGATACTCACCACAAAATGGCGAATTATTACTTTTATTGTAACCGAGTATAATAAAATAACACTCACAGAGATACTCAATGAAAGGATCTGTTGAATAGAATAATGTACACACAGATATGCAAATTGAGAACAGTACAGTTTGTTTTTTTACTAGAGTCAACAGAAAGTCAGGCTAATTTTCTTCACTTGATTTTAAGCAATAATGCATTACAATTAAAATTTAAAATGGTTTGTTTAAATTTTACGTTTTGTATTATCCTATTGTGACATTAATGTTGATCTTGTGTTTGGTATTTCATCATTTACCATTAGTGTTAATACTAATAAAAATATCCTAATAAAAATATTTCAGAGCAGTCTATAACTTGATTCTTATGACAATGTGCATAATCCGAGAGCTAAAAGTTTTTATTTCATGCACTTATTATTACTTCCTTTCTCAACAGGAGTTCGCAGAAGTATAATTTAAAAAGCTAAACTTATACACAACGGAAAGTTCCAGAGCACAAGTAATGGATAGTATTTTAGTTGGTCCCAGTTGTTACGCCGAACGGTTATTTTATTTTTCACTTTGTTCATGCTCACTACATATTTTGGTTTCTATTTAGTAGATGGGAATTGGAAAGTAATAGCGCTGTTGAAATTTTAAATTTGAATTTAACTTTTGAAATAACTTTCATTATATTTCGAAGTAATTTAGTTGTGGGAATTTCTCATAATACTTTATTCTCTGTATTACTGTATTCTAAATATTGATGAAAAAATGAAAAATAAGAACCGGTTAATTGTTAACGGTTCACGCCCCCAGTGTTCAGTCACTAATCTTCCGCATTGATCACATAGTTAAAACGGCCACAACTCACTACGTGGGTTTAATAGGTATCTGTGTATGTTAAACGAATAGGACTCCTTAGTACCGACAGACAATGACACGCACAGATACCGCCAGATATATACAGAGTACAATTTGATTTTGGAAGATCTAAATATAATGACTAAATTAAATACACTTTTGAGCATTCATTATCACATGAGCGGTTTCCGCAGTACCGGTCTTTGCGAAGGTTACGTAATCTTCATAGACCAAGCACACAAACCACTGGACTGTTACAGAAAAACAAAATATACAGCTCCCACAAGTTCCTAAAACAAACATTACACCAACTCTATTTTATTGACACACGAAAAATGAGAGTTTATCATTCGAAGTAAGACTTCTCGTCATTTTCTCCCAAATGCCTTTGTAACACGAAGCGTACATAATATTCAATCTTGTCATTCAATCAGATATGTCTTTGGGTGCACGATTTCGCGTACCTCCAGGTTTCCCATTACATACTGTAATGTTCGGATCTCGTCACCTTTGGGACCCGAGCGATCAATCAACCTTCATACATAAAAATCACTTCAGTGCCACAGTGCAAAATGTTCACCGCAGTAAATAAATAAATAAATATTTGACATTACATATACCTCTCCGATTCCAAACTAAGAAGTTAATGGTCTTGCAATAACGGAAATCTTAAACAAGGAAGGTCGACCAGAGGCAATTTAGAAAAGTTCGTTTTCTACTATAATTGATTGACAATATGACTATGGACCACAGAAGGCGACGACTTGAATTAGACTACAAGGACCATCAAGTATTAATTTCGAAAAATTATTGAAAATATTTGATTTTTTTTTTGTACAATAATCGTAATTCCCTTTGCGGTAAGCGGCGTTGTGCAAATATTTGACGTGTACCCAAAAATTTTCGACAAATTCGATTTGCGCTCGATAATTTTTTACTAAGGTTTCATTTTTTATTATGGTAATACACAGAACTCGTTTGCATATTGGTTTGTGCTTCTTCAAGGACTACTCGTGGGATGGATGTTCGAAAATGTATTATCTCGAGCTTTTCTGTGAAGAAAAGCATGTTGGGCTGTTGGTCTCGGCAGCATTTACCATCGTAAACAACCACCAATTGGCACCAATCTATTGCTACCTAATCAGTTCTTTATTTTAGATTTCCTGTGCAGTTAAAAAATAATGCTATTCTCAAGAATCACTAAACTAATGTTATTATCTAGAATAAGGTAAACATTCTACCAATTATACGATTAAATTTAGTTATAAAACTATAATAAACATTTTTTACGCTAAAAATATATAGTAGAGTAGGTACCTAAAATACTACTGTGCTTTTTTTATCTTGTGTCTGACGTGCAAACGCAAACGTTACTCGCAATCGGTATCCACAAATTACCTCTTTGATGCTGCCACGTATTTTGCTTTTATCAGACAAGTAAATTTGTCACACATATCTTTAATAACTTGATATATGTAGCTTAGAATGGGTGAAATATTTAACGATTACCTATTTTAAGTTATACCCGGTTATTTGTTGCTGGTTTATTTCTCTTGGTAGATTAAAAAAACTAATCATGACATTGAATAATCTTAACGAAAAATGCTTAAAAATTCCACTTGCCCCAGATACTCTGAGATGGAACTCGAACCCATGACCTTTCGCAATCCGAGCGACAGCTCTAACCACTGAGCTACCCAGGCCCTAACAGCACTGACGAATCTTTCAAGCACTTGTTACTTTTTCGCTACTACAGAGAGTATTTTCACCAATATTCAGGAAAGTTTGAGTGGATTCCAAACAGCTGAAAGAAATATTTTACAAATCCTATTTAATAATGTAAACGTGAAAGTTTCTTTGTTTGAGATGTTTGTCCGGCAATCACGCCGAAACTACTGAACGGATTTTGATGAAATTTGATATACAGATAGGGTGTTAGCTGACTTGGTTAATAGGATTTTATTTTCTATCCCACTAAACATTTCCATACGAGCGGCCACGGGACCATGCAAGCGAAGCCGTTGGCGAAAGCAAGTTTTAAATATTTGTAAAAAAATTATTTAAGATTTTCACCTTTCATCTAAGATATTCGTCTAATTATTATATTTGATCTATATTTCCCTTGACGCTTTAAGAATCCCTATTTCCCTTGACCACACGATCACACGTAAACCGAATTCGTTAATTCTTTTCTTTGTTATGTTTGTTGGTGTCGGGAGAAGGTTCTTATGAAAGAAAAACTAAGTAAATTGTATCGAAATTTGAAAATTTAAGAATATTAACTACCATATAAAATTATTTCTAATCTAACCTTAATGCTTTGGATAATATAAACTATTTTAATGTAACTGTTATGGCGTTTGACATAGAATTGACAGAATGCGTGCTGCAAATATCGTCAAAAGGACTTAAAAAACTATACCGTAGATTATACTAATTCGAATTCAATATTCATAATTAAGACAGGACAACGTCTGTCAGGTCAGCTAATTCAGTATTAAATAAAGCTTATACAGACGACTTTAATTAAGGGAAGATTAACTCAACCAACACCTACTTTAAGACAAAGGATAAAACATCAAAAGAACTCGTGAAAAGACGATGTGCCGGCAAAAACTGTACACAAGTTCCATCACACTTACCCGCCCGCTAAAACATGATAACTCCATCCTTTTTCGGGCCATAAATTGTTTTTAGGAAAGCATAAATTAGCAAGGAAGAGTTCACAGCCCACTCCTTGGCAAAATTCGTTTCCGTCCAAAGTAACTTTTGGGGGAGTTTATTTATTTTGTTCAGAACATTTGTAGGACAATTTTGCGGTGCGCTCGGACGCGCTGTAGAAATAGGTCGAATCTATTAAAGTGGGAAATTCGCTAGGAACTTTCCTCACTTCGGGAACTTTTTTGGATCCGGGCCTTTTATAAGTGTTTGGAAATTTCAAGTCATTAATTTATTCCGTCGGCCGGTTCCTGCCCATATTCCGAATTATGTCTTTCAAATTTTTATAGACACATTTACATTGTGAGGAAAATTATTAATTAAAATAGGATTGGTTTATTATGTAGTATGTACAGTTAAAAAAAAAAAATTCTCCTGTCGACATCTAAAGAAAAGGTAATTGCAATTATTTCTGAATTTTCTAGTCTTCAAGGAAAGTGTTTCTATTTATCTATTATTAAATTCCTTAAGAAACTCAGGCTATCTCGTATATTTTGTTAAGTGATGTTTCTAACAACGAACAGCAATTTCATGTTAGGAATATTTACTTTTAAATAAAATTACGACTTGTAGATGAGCAACAGAAAAGGAAACTGAAATGAGATTCATTAATAATAAATAACCTCGACGAATATTTCTTGACTAAAATAAACTAATTCATTCCAACAAAACAGAAAAATATTGTATGTTAGATACAATAAAGAAAAATATTGATATTTCTTTGATTATTTTGGACGTGTTCTCTTTTAAATGAAACAAATTTTAAACGGTTTCATCGCTTTTTTATTTTCTTTTAGTGACGTTTAAAATTAATTCATCATATTGTATTTCACGGCTAATAACCTGCCTCGCTCGGGTTGTATCGTTTGTGCTATTTTGTATCTACACATCCACATGACACGCTGTCTAACGTTCAAGACACTATCTACCATTCATTTAGTTTTTATAACTAAAAAAATTGAGAAAATTTACTCTTTTGAAATTTCATGATTACTTTTGTGCGCAAAATTCTCAAGTGAAACCTTTTTCTTTATACTTATACATATCTAAAAACTCTGTTCTAGTTTCTCTAGTTTCTCTCGGTTATGTTTAGTCTTAAGAAATTATTTGGTTAATGAAATAAAATACGTGTCTACACACCTTGCTTGTTTATTTTATAATTGCTTGTTTAATTACTGCGGAGATCTTTTCATTCATACACACATTCATACAGACACATACACATACACTAACGTACTCCTTACTGCGATTTTGGTAGCTCCAACAACTTTTTTCATAATATGTACAAGTTAATGATATTAAATTACCTAAACTAATAATTTTATGAAACGTTTCTGCTGGCTATTAGTTCTCATATTACCTTCAATTCTAGAGATTTACTTTTCCCATAAGCTTAGAATTTACAGAAGCGTTTAATTATTGCCAGTTGATACGTCTGACTACATAGTAATTAACTTGAACGTATACGTACATGTATATCTGTCCCATGTGCTATACAGCTGGAACAAATAAAGATAACTAAGTACGGACAACTTGTAAACATACCCAAGCACATATGATTAACGTATGCAAACATAACTTAAAAAAAATTGTTTAATACTAAAGTTTTTTGAAAAATCAGGAAATTTGCCCAAAAAATTTAGGATTTCAGTAAAACCTAAATGTGTTTTTCTTAGCACTTTCCTAACACTCATACAATTTAAAATTTTACTATTTAAACAGCAACTAATTAATTTAACAATAAAACTGTTCTGTCTAACATAAACTGTTTCCCGCGACTCCACCTGCATAAATTATAGTTGCTTCTATGATCTAGCAGTCCTCGTATGATGTGACTAATTTTTTAAATCGGTTTAGGAGTTTCGAGGTCTATTCAATGCAAACGAACAATCACTAATATTATTGTTTAATAAACAGAGACAAGATAAAATTAAGTACATAAGAAGAAAGGCCATAATTTAACAAGGTGATAATGATGGATATTAACGACTTAACGTATCTACCAAGAAAGATTTCGGTTCGGTATGTTTTTGGCAAGCTTTTGGTCACCTAACCGATGACAGGCCGAACCGCAATAGCATACAGAATACGATAACCGCTTGATAACTATAGGACTGTAAATTAAAACTAATGAATAGGTATATAAAACAGAAAATAAAAACAAATAGTAAATACAGAAAAACAGGAAAAGCCAATTGATTGAAATGTCAATTCGTTTCGTGATATCTGAAATATAATTTTGAATCCAAATTTATATCTATATGTATGAAAATTAAAGGTCACTCACTCATCATGAAATTTCAGAAACTAAAAATGATATAATAGAAGTTTCCAATTTTCCATTCAACTCGAATAATTTTTATGAATCTTTATTACTACAAATGTAAATAAAGTCTGAAATATCGCATATTGTTTCTTTAAAAGACAAAAATTTTAATGAAGATTTGTTAATGAAAAGGCCATGACAAAGTCTTGATACAAGCTCGGTTATTAATTTGGATGCAGTTTTAATTTTTACACACATATTTATCTGCAAGATATTATTGAGCGACCAAGGTAATATCTTTCAAAGGTCTTTTTTGATTGTAACTTTTGTGTATTTCATAAACATTGGATTTCTATTTGTTTAGGGACCTTCACAAAAGCCAACAACTTAAAATAGTACTTTGATCATTGAGTGGGGACACTCGCAAGAAATTGGGGCAACACAAAAAACAATCGAAAAAGATAATGTTTTAATTTAATAAAACGCTTATGCGTATTGATGTCTTAAAAACAATTAGATATATAAGGTATACCTTCAGCATGTTTAATGTCAGTTCGTTTACCGTGTATTAAACTTTTCTAACTTCCTTATCATTACGTTTCCAAATGCTAGGGCCAGTCCGTCCAAATATACAAACCAGGCAAATGCTTGACTTGAGGCATGACATAACAAACAGATTATGTTTGCTCTAATTATTCTATGACTCGTAAAAATACACTTAAACCTTAAAAAAATAACTCTTGTGATTTGAACATAAGTCCATGTCTGCGGTATCATAAAGTACCTACAAAATCGTACCTTTTGGAGTTTCTTTTGTAATTGGCAAAATTACGCTCTTTGACCGGCGTATCAACATGATGTATAGTTTTATGTTATTGTGAATTTTTATGGCCGACAAGTTCTAGTGTTTTGCCTAGGGCGGTAAGTTTCAGTGCTTTGCCAAGGGCTAGTGTTAGTGTTAGTGATTTGCTGAGGGTGCCAAGTTTTATTTGACCAGGCGGCGCTAAACTATCCCCATATATGTATTAGAGAGACCGGGGAGCAACAATGCATTCAAATATGATGTAGTATAGGTTGTTTCATTTCAAAGGTTTTGATGTCCCAGTATTAATAACTAGCTATTCCCCGCGATTTCTGACGCGTAAATCATAACCCCAGCGTATAATGTGGCTTCCCGTTGATGAAATAATTTTTGTAATCGGGTGAGTATTTCTTAAGATTACCCCCAAAAACAAAACTAGAAACTTTACCTCTTTATAATATTAGTATAGATGCGATAGATACTGTTCCTGTTATTTTTGCTCAGAATCTTAATATTACCTCTATAGCAATGAAACATTGTTTTTAGGCATTTTATTACATATAAATTATATATTTATTGTTATTGCTGACAAAAGTAACTACTTATACGTAGTTTGGTTTTATATAAATGAATGCGCACTCACACTTTCGATAAAAATAATGCAAGATACTATCAAATTAATAGTTAAAATCGTCTTACGTAAACAAGAAAGCTCAACCCGAATTCTACATTACAGAAACACCCGAGGGCATTTTATGATCTCTCTGCTCCAGACATGTCGTTTTGCATGCGGGTTATAGAATTTCCGCGTTTGTTCGTTTAAACAAAACGTGATATGTACATACTTGTACTTAGGAATATTCGAAGAAATAGAATAATAATGAGAAATAATTGAGCTCGACGGAGCAGTGATTGGGGTATTCGTATTAACATTAAAAATGTGAAACCACATTATCATCAGCCTATTATAAAAATATTGATCTGAAATAATAAAGAATATAAAGAAAAAAATAATCATGGTGCTTGCAACAGGATCGAAATATCTGGAACGGGTAGTGATCCTGTGAAAACTATCATTCTAAAATAAAAAGTTTATATTGTTAGATTGTATAAGTACGAGTAGTATGCCGTTTAATGTGATCTTAATATGGGATTCGAGACCAACCGTTCCAGTTAATTACTTTGGCTCTTAGGCTAGGCTCTGTGCTTTAGTCTGAGACCTGAGCTTAAAGCCGCTTTTGTCAAAACTTTTGGTCCAAAATCGATTGGATTTTTGATGATCAAAAGATTAATAAAAACTACTACGGTAGTAGTAATAATAATTTTTTTTATGACCAACTATTGGGAAAGTTGCTTACCCACGCCATTGAACTCAGAAGAGTAAAACATTTTAAATGTTTTTTTTTATTAGAATGTTTAAAAAAATTGACTAAATAATATTCTACAAGCACAGTAATAGCTAGCCAATATATTTTTAAAGTGCCACAATTTGATTCCTGTACCACTGGTCCAATTTTTAATATACCTAACTTCTGTTCAATGCACGACATCTTAGAACAACGAATTTCCGTTTCAGCGGGCAAAATGCTATCTGACAGCTTCAAGAGCCTTTTACTTATTGAAACTTCTAGAAAAGTAATAACTAAATTCCTACATTAATTTTTCCATTTACAAGCGGACGAGGAAATATCTTAATATAAAAAACCTTGATATCTTCCAAAATATTGAACATAATCCATTGAAATAAGTTATGACTAAAAGAAAATATATAATGCGGTAAACTGAATTCTTTTTTTATTTTTTTACTATTCTTAAAGAAATGTACCTGGAACTTTTTTTGACTCGTATTTGTCAAATACTTTTAATAACATTGATAACTGTAACTATACAAGTCCTAAGAGTGTAACAAGGTAAAAAAATAATTTATTTTAGAAATATTTCAATTGAATTTGACTAATATAAAAGTTTCCATATAATAAAATATCAGTCTTATAAATGTGACTAATAATTTTGGTTCGAAACCAATATCTCATTGTAATATGAACACAAATGATAAAAATATATTGCAGAAATTGAAGTTTTAAAGAATATCGATTCCATGTAACTAAGTTTTGTTTTCGAAAAAAGTGAAAGACATTCTATTCTACTCGTAGTAATTTATCACCACTTCCAAATTGTGAGTCTTGTCTGAGAAGAACAGGCAAAACAAACTCCGACAAAAAAGTGAATTGATTGAATATTTACAAAATAAACTAACTGTATCTTTTGGTTTTGCAATATGTGAACTGGATTGATTTTATTTAACTAATTATTGGATCCCAAGCCGGTGGCATATGCCAAACATTCATCTCTTTTAAAATTCGGTTATTTTTGAATTTCAATAGCTCCGCCTATCATTCTAGTGATGAATTTGTGTGCAGCCGCAAGAATTTTTGGCTTGTCAAATCTTATTTAACGCTTGGGTCCTCCTAATGCATGTTCAAACACTGCATATTTATTTTCGTGCTTATGCTCAACGTCTGCTACATGTTCCCTAACGCGATTTCCTGTGCTCCTCTTTGTCTGTCTGATATATGAGAGCCCACAATTGCATTCTAGTTTGTATACACCTGCAACTTGAAAGGGGATATTACACTTGATAGGTCTTCAGATCCGTTGATCTTCTTCGGTGTCCAATCTTGCCTGTGACACCTTTCTTGTTTAAAAGTTGTTTCATTTATTACATTAAGTGCACGTGAAAATATAAGAAATCTATATAAAAGAGCTATTACTATTTTTTTTTTGTTGTTGTTAACCAATACACTTTATAGAGGAGACTGGATAAGATTCAAAACCAATCTTCTGATAGTTAATCAAACGACGTGTAATTATACATTTCATTCTTATTAAAGTATTTCATGTAATATATTTTATCATTTAATTTTTTTGCAATCGGAGTAAAAAGTAAAATATAACACAGCGCACTAAAAACCCATCAACTAACTAAGTTATGGTCATACGATTGAGCGGCCAAACAACTTTAAAGATTCTGTTTTTTCCTTTTTACTCATGGAACCCCATAAAGGTTGAATATAGAGGACATAAATTAAGAGAACAGTGACAAGGGAAGCGGAAGACTATTACACTTTGAGTGCGAACACCTTAGAACAAGTTTTGAAATTATCAACTATGTTTTAAACGTAGCACTTTTCGCGAATTACAATGCAAATTCGTTCGTTTAAATCTTTTCTGTAGTTATAACTTCATAAAGAATGCATTTTGACGCTGCGAATATAAATCTTAACTGCATATATTAAATTCAAAGTGGGTGTTTCAACAAAGCGCTCTTGTCGTTGTATCAAAGAGACAGACATTATTAAGTTAGATCCTTCTGTCGCCTTTAATAGCATTCAAATTTACTTTACGTTGCTTGGAAAATATTTTCTCGTTTGTATTATTATAGGTGTAATTGATGAGATAATTGTGATCTCATTTTTAAAAAAAGTCGAGGTCAGGCTACCAGGTATTTTTAAGGAAACCACAAGAATACACCGTCACTTTCGTATAACTATTTCGATTCTTACTGTACTGTTCTGTTCTATTCTAAAATTGTGTTTGGCATTTAGTTTTAAACTGAAAATTTTGAAAGTAAATAGCTAAAAAGTTTGCATATCTGGTCACCAACAAGGCCCCCGACGGTGAAAAGCACCTATTATATCTGGCTGGTGATCAACAACGCTAATTACCGCGTAGGGCGGCGCAGCACACCCCTTTTGTGGCGACGACGTCAACTACGCGAAAAGTGTAAAGTGTATTATGGCGAACGCCGAATAGTCCAGGTCCATCCAGGTACATGTGTGAGGAGTCTTGAACTGAGGATACTAGAGGTGGAGCCTCTAGCATTTATGTGTGTAAAATCTCCTCCATAGAAAAACGTTCTTATAAGGTAATCATTATGGGGTTCTTCGCGTAGCGTATTAACAGTTTGTTCCCAGAATCAATCATAAGCAGCGCTAATGGATAAAAAAACCGCCAACCTCTGCTGCAGAAGTCGTAGAAGTGAGAGGTCGGGTAACTACCTCGCTGCGCCGACGATAGACAACCTCTTTTCAATATGAAGCGCCGGAACGTCACCAGTGTAGAGTCTGACGAAATTTTCTCCACGACTTCAAGATGTACAGCCCAAACGGTCAAACAAGTAAAAGGACATCAAAGGAGCGGGAGCAAATTTACATCGGCAGACATTGCCAGAGTAAAATGTCCATCCATGTAAATATTAAAAGAAGAAGATGATTAAAATATGCTTAAGTTTCAAAAAAATGTAATAAAAACCTAATTTATATTTGCCTAAAAAACATTTATCGGAGAACGTAACAACGGAGTGAAACGAACGATAGTGTTGACAAATTAAGGCATCTCAAGATACTCTGGCTGATTGAATCTTAGTAGGTACCTCACAATTTCTGAAGGATTTCTATAATATATGTGTTTTAGCTTCATGATTCAACTAAATCAAGAAGCTTTAAGTAGTTATAATATTTTCTCAATAAACAACATATAAAGTTATATGTAAAAATATTGTTGGAAGTTAGCGAGTTAAGTAGTACTTGTCATCGGAATATTTAAAACCAAAACTTATCTTTATTCTTGGGTTTATGTTTGAGATAGACAGTCACTTTTTTAACTTTATAAGCTGGAGTTTACATAAAATAAGTATAGAAAAAGTTTAGTTTACTTATATAAAAACTAGATGAACTACATAAGATAAAAAATATGAATCACAAAAATAATTTCTGTATTGTTTCTTATAATTCTTTTGCATTTTTTATGACAACTCTGTTTCAAAAAATATAACAATGTTATTCAGTTATAAAATTTATCCTATATCTAAGTTAATTTTTGAAAAAATCCATTAGAGTTAATCTTTTCTTTTTTTTGATAAATTTGTATTAAATAGACATGTGGCAATACAACTCGTGCAATATTTGTTTCACAATCAAACAAAGTTTCACTTTTATTTTACATAAAATTTTATACCCCTATCAACAAATGATCTGTAAAAAAATCGTGACATTTAAAAACAACATGCGGTAACGTTATAAAGGTATTGCTCATCCATAAATTCATGATAGTTAAATATGTAATACGATATAATGACCTCTGCACTTTATTACCATCATGAAGGGCAAATTTGAATACTTAACACGTTAAGTGCGAAGAGAGGCTTAATCATCCCACATGCAACTTCCCTGTGGTGCGGCAAGGAAAAACGTGAACCTCTCTGTCGTGCGACGGGCATATCTTCGGTTTGATCCAGTGTAGGAAAGAGATAAATATATATTTGAGATGTGCTAATGGTCCCGGACTCGGTGGTATACCTACCTTGGTACCAGATCTATTAGGCCCCAAGCCGCACTGAATTAATTTAATTTTAATGCAGTGCGGAACGTGGCTAAAACGTCCCAATTCCCCCCTGACCTCGTACCGCACCGTACGCGAGCTCCCCGCGACCAGTGTTGTGCATGACGTCGATAAATGAGCACGCCCGTTTTTTCAACGTCAAACATGTCCCAACGATGTCGGAAGAAGTTGGATTTACCAAAACAAGTAAGTCTTTAATTAAATAGTATTTAGAAAGAAGTTTTTTACTTATTTACTGTTATTTACTGTCTTAATAGGTTGTCTGGAAGAAATCGCTTTTAAGCGATAAGGCCGCCTATTGTACAATGTTATTTGTTTGTCATTGTTTTGTATGTATTTCTATGCTATGTGTTGTGCAATAAAGAGATTTTATCTTATCTTTTTATCTTTTTTTTTTCTAGGTACCTATGTACTTAATTGTGTTTAATTCAATCCAAAATAATGGAAAAAAAATAACAAAAAGACTCTTTGTGGAGAAACTTATAGAATCTTTTACAAAGAAGGAAATCGATGTGATCCCAGGTCATTTTGAGATATATTTCTTAGTCTTGACCAAAGTAAACTTTCAATAGGCTGACCATGTCAACATGTAGAACCTTTCATAAACTAATCTTCAGATTTGGTCATTATTGAGTTATTTCTTATTGTTTCCTTTTCGGAAAAATTAAATTACCATACTGAATTCAAGTTTACCTACCTACTATTTCAACATTTTAAGGGTAAAGCAAACATATTAATTTTCTGCAGTGATACATTATTATTGTTATTCTCATCTATGATCTAACCTAAGTAACAATGCCTGTTTTATTACATTAACTTAATATTTTTATAATTTTTTAGCACTAGAAACGTACAGCGCACGTCATTACCTCGAAAAGGGTGAAAAAAGGAAAAGATGTGTTGCTTGTTACCAGAAACTACGTAAATTGTTGCCATCTCGTGAAGCTGAAAAAAAATCCAAAAAGATTTTGACTCAGTGCACTCAGTGCAAAAAATCATATTGTCTGCCCTGTTTCAATGAAAATCACTCGTAAATAAGTGCAAAACATTATATTTTGAGATTTTTAATAATAAAAAATATTGAGACTGAATGTTTTATGTTAATTTAAGTTCTAAGTGTATTTTGAAACCCCTAAAAAGTAAAAGGAAGGCTATCATAATATTTTACATTATCCTACGCTGTTAGTGTGTTTATTTGTTGGTTACTTGGATATTAAAAAAGGAAACAAATTAAAGTCGTCGATATTATTTTTCTCATCACTAATCTCAGCAAAAATTTGCTCTATTTCAGTGCTTTACGGGGTGAATAAGATCCCATATTTTGTTTTGCCTATAATTCCTAAACTAGCTAGCAGATCCCGGGGCGACGGTAGATTAGGGTTTATCAATTCACTGTCTATATTAATAAAGACCAACATTCTCATTTCTCTTTGATTTCGCACCAGAAAATTGATTTTAGTCCGCTACGGGATGTGGGGTCTAATAGACCGCTTGTCGCCCTAACGTCTGGTGACGGTGCAGGCCGATAACACCCCATGCCGCAGGAACGGAAAGTATGCAAAAATTGGTGTCGCAGTGAACGTGTTAAGATGGATGAAGTCGCTAGCGGGGACGAAGTTGCCTTTAACAGATGTTCTACATTCAATTCGCGGTCAGCAGCTCTAACGCGTAACTGAAGACTGTACTGATCTGTTAAGACGAAGCATTGAGTTATCTGTCATGTTACCAGATCAACTATTTATCGACTTCTTATTTATAATACACGTCAGATACAATTTACTCGCATCTTTATGTTACATTTTAGTAGTGTATCATGATTAGGGGTTCAATTTAGTCTATAAGTTTTATTTGACTTTTTATTTATTATAATTATTGATTGTCATCTTTTGTACATTAAACAAATAAACTGTGAACAGAGCAATCAGTATTATGTCTTATCTGGACCTGACCTGTCTAATAAAAGTCCTGAATCATTTGTCATATTGACATAATAATACGTATCGATCTCCATGTCCAATCTTAGCACAATACTGATTTGTATACTGACTCATTATCTTTGAACATGTCATATTAGTCAGGTCTTAATTTTGGCAAATCTATTGGGGCGTCAGTTCCGCAGTAAATTTGCTGATCAAGGTTTGAAGAAAACTTCATGTATTTCTCTAATTAACTTGAAAACGGTGGAGGAAAGTTAGTGATGTTGTCTCTACTTAATACTGGGGTAGACTTCCTAATGGGTATGAAACCCTTGGGAGAAGAGACCTTAAGCCAACACATGAGCTTAATTGGTAGTTCTAGGTGTTAATTAATGGCGTTCTCTCACCCGTCAACCTACCATAATTGTAAGCAAGGTTGTCGCAGTAATAACGTGCAGTTATAAAATATCATCTTAAGAAAAACTTACACAGTTATGCCAAAATTTCACCATAATTTTCATTTGATTCTCGTAATGTCGTTCTTTTTTACAACAAAAATTTATAAATACGTGAGTATAATTAAAGAGTTCATGAAGTACTTTTACAATAATCGTGATGATTTGAGAAATATTAATAAAAAAAAGTTTTGAATAAATAAGCTATTTTCAGTCTTTCTCTTATTAGCGGGCGTAATGATTCTCTTTCGTGTACTCTTTTGCTTTGCCAGACAGATTGTGTGAATTTACGTCGCCAAACGGAAACCGCCACGTTAAAAACGTCATGCTTATCTAATCTAAACAATATACAAGATTTCAATATAAACGCAATACCTTTTTGTGTTTTTTCAGCAAGCCTATGGCCTCAGCAGCAGATGATACCACCGTTCGTAACCAACTTTTAGTACTCAAAAATAATTACATCTATTTTGTTTTATAATGATCAATTGATTTACCATATAAATAACGTATTAACTTCGTAGAACTGTCGTGTATTTTAAATTTACCCGAATTACTTGATACAGAATTTGTAAGCATAAGTGGAAACATTTAGAAGTAGCAAATCACCAAGATACATCTTTCAAGAATCTAATCGATCACGCGCTGTTGGATGGTGATATCAGATTCAGATGAAAAGAGTACTAAACATCTAGAAAGCAAAAAAAAGTATGTAAGGATCGTACCCACAGAACATAGAGAGAGAATAGAAGTAGTAAGTGGGCGTGGCAAACGTCGCTGGCATATGCGCTTTTACTCATATGACGCCCTTTCCTCGGTTTTATATTTGTCAGTCGTTCGTCAATCGTCGAGTGGTGATTTTACTGATTTTTTCTATAAATAATACCGTTTTGTGCTATTATCACTTGCAAAAAGCAAAACAAAGTATACAATCTAACTAATGCAAACATTTCCTTTCACTGGTAAGTACAATTTTAGTGCTCAAATATAAAAAACGTAATAATTTGACACAATTTCAAATAAAATATACATTGTTTGCTCAAACCAACATTAATGTTTCTAACCCCGTTTCTAGACAGCAATGTAAATCATATTGTGCACTTTTGCAAAAAATAGTGCTGTGCCTCCTGAAAATAAAAGATGAATTGATACTGAACAGATGAAATAATGAACTATTCAGGCACTTTTTTACGAAGATTCGGTTAATTATTTACACGCAGATAAATATTAAAAAATATTGATGTGCTATAAATATCTAAGTTACGAAGTATATCAACGTTTTATGAACAATATATAAATCAAACGAAACTTCGTGAAAAGCTACGAGTGTTGGCCTAATAGGTCTTATTAGAAACTGGTGAAACGGGATTTCACTTATTTTGCATTACTTATATTTCAGTTTCCCTAATAACTTTACAACGGATTGCCCTGTTTACATAATTTATTTTGTCCTATCCGTTTTAGACCTAAACCTATCAAATGAATTTCAAAACAATATATTATCTATACAAACAAAAAATCATGTTTTCAACTAACGTAATATTGTTGGTGGTGTGAAATTAATTTATAGGCATCAATTTAATTTACTTTATTATGCTGATTCATAATCGGAAACCATTATTATAGAAATCGAGTTAAGATAGCCACTTTAAAGAACCGCCCACAGAACAGCTTTTATAAATTTTTTTGTTGCTTCATATTTGCACATAAGTTTATAAACGCATGTCTCAAACGGATGTGACATTATATGTAGATTGACGTTTGTACGTATTTATCGCTTTTGTGTCTGTCTTCAAACTTTTTTGTCACGGCTTTCAAACTCATACTTGACCAGCGATTCCTTATTGTCCAGTCGTTGCAATTAAAAATGTAGATACTATTATTATAGTATCAATGTAGATACTATTATACAGATATAAAACTTAGAATAATAAAGTAAAACAAACATGGCTATGATCAATTTATTATTGTAATGATCATATTAGTTATTATGAATTGCTTTTGAATCGTCCAAAAATTTTTTTTCCCCTACCACTTGTTCAGGACGTCTTTTAGCTGACAAGAAGAACAAGCGAAAGAAACTTACCAGCCCTATGATATTTACATAAATCATGTCATTTCATATCTTATCACAATAATAAATACAACTTTCAAAGTCTGTAGGACATAGGTTGAACATATAATTAGTCTTTATAGAACAAAGCGATGGCTATTCATTCCATGCATTGCGATTCTTAAAATAATCATCAACTTTATAATAGCCTTTACTCATAAGTATGTTCATTACATGAATTTTAAATTTATTTATGGGTAGGTCAACTACATTTTGTGGAACTTTATTAAACATAGCAATGTAAATGCATTGATCCTCTGGTTTTCTGAAGTCTGAAGCTTGGAACGGCAAGTTTATTTTTATTTCTTGTGTTATGATTATGAACACTACTTTTTTTGTGAAGGAATCGTAATGTTTTCTTGCGTAGATAATATTTTCATTGATGTATTGAGAGGCAACAGTCAAAATATTTATTTCTTTAAATATTTCTCTGAGGGATTCTCTAGACCGTAAATTATATATAGCATGGACAGCTCTCTTTTGTAGAATAAAAATATCTTGAGTGCTAGCCGCAGAACCCCACAACAATAGATTATACGTCATTACACTATGAAAATAACTAAAATATACCAATCCTGCCGTTTCAACATTTGTCAAGAGTCTAATTTGTTTAACAGCAAATGCTGCAGAACTCAGTCTACTTGACAAATTATCAATATGAGGATCCCATTGCAGTCGGGAATCTAGTGTAATAACCAAGGAACTTTGTCGATTTCACCAACTCAACTTTTTCACTATTTACATTTATAAGTGTATTAATATGCCTCACATTAGGTAATGCAAACTTTATGTATTTCATTTTATTTAAATTAAGCTTTAAATAATTACTATCAAACCACTGTAGAACATTGTCGAACTGAATTACATTTTACTGTTTCATAACAAAATTTAAACCTCTTATTTCATCAACTACTATTATGTCACATCACTAATATGCACAATCGGAATGATACCAGTAAGAAAAAATTACAAATTAGGCTTAATGTAATTAATGCAAGAATTCTGTTGGTTTCTTAATTTTTGTTTTTTTTTTACACTTTCCCTCGCTTAATTATATTACTCCACAGACATATGATGGAGTTTATCATTAAGTTATCTTAGTTTTTGTACTGCGTTTTTTAAATGAAGTTATATAGGGAAAAGCGTTATTTTTTTATATTCACTTGGTTACAGCAATATCTAATCTTAATAGTTCGCACATAAAATGATGTCCCCAATTTTTTAAAATGTGCATAATCTTAAAATATTTCTTCCCTTCTGGTATCCCCGTATACAGCCACGTGACAGTTCAACATTCATGTTAAAGTAAATTATTTATTATCACGTTGAATTAGAGTTTGTTTTTAATCGTGTGATTTCTTAGCTTAGTATCTTTTTGGGATTCTGTTTATGTTATCACGAACGTATCGCGTGGCAG